>OY725174.1:1285625-2556250 GCA_963241965.1 Tortrix viridana
ATTATAAGTATGCAAATTTTCACGTCAATCCATCAATTACATGTAGGTTAAAATGGTTTTGTAATTACATAGTAACACGTTCGCTCTTAAGTAGGGAATGCAATAACCGGTCAAAATCCGGTTATTAACCGGATTTGTTTAGTCAAAACCGGTTTATGCCGGTTTTTGACCGGTTATTGCATTCCCTGCTCACAAGTCAAGTTCAAACGCCGCATAAACTAACAAAAGCTACCCCAGTATGTCTAAACTCGTCAAAGCCTAAAAAATAATACATGTTTATATAGGTAGCTAGGGGAAGGGTGGCTTTCATCCCTTTCATAGTGAAACAAAGTGAATGGTCAAGGGCCATGCTCTTTACTACCCCTTTGTGCCCTGATATTGTCGGGGCAATAATAGAGGTAGGGGCAGATTCATGGGGTTAGGGGTAGTTTTAAAGGTGTGTTGTGCTTTGGTTGGTAAAGTTTAGAGTTGAAGTATTGGAATTAAAATGTGTTGATTTGTTATTGATATTGTGGATAGTTAGATGTGAGTTTTTTTTCTTTTTCATTAAGTACAAAGGCAACAAGCTTGTCGGTCATTAAAGTTTACAAATGTCAACTTAATAACTAAAAAAAATGTTCTAGTTCTAGTTGATATAGGGTACATTGCGATTTATTATGAAAACAATTGATGTAGAAACTCTTCGAATTTGCAATGTATTCCGAATTGTCACCTGTCAATGTCAACTTGGTGAAAAAGGAGGCAGGTGGAACAGAGATCTATCGTTGGTTAGTTAAAAAAAAGTCATTACCGAGACCGTCTTTCATTGCTTAAATAATCTACAAACTACCCACATTTTTAAAACAGTAATATTTCACCTTTAACCGCCAACAAATCATATTGGAAAAATTTATTCGCCAACGAAGGAACCTCAACGATAATCGTAACCCGAAATCGTTTATTAATCCCATAAATTCAACCCATAAAATTTTACAATGTTGTGTCGTAGCACGTCTACGGCGTAGCATATAAGGTGTAGGGCGTCTACGGCGTAGCACCGAATAAAGCAAGGTATACATTTACAAGTTATTGATTTCCGTACGCCTTTGAAATGCTAATGTGTAGGGAGGTTTAGATTTGCAAATGACGGGTGTAACGGTCTTGTTTTAATATGTTGGTTGTTTTAATTTAACTAAAATTAATATTAAAAAAAAAAAAAAAAAAACATAACGTAGCTTAAAATCTCGATCTTAAATTTAGACTACTTTTCCCCCTTGTATTGCCTTGTTTTTCATCGAATGTGCCGTTTCATCGATTTTCATTTCATTGAAAGGTAATTTTTACTGAAAGAATGTCATCCGTTTTTATGAATGAACGAAACTGACCCCCTTTATCCAAGACCGATAAATTGCACTTGCGCACCACCAATGACAGCGGACTGCACCGGCCTTTGTGCGTGCGCCGTAAACTGCACCCAATTACGCACTGCACTGCACCCGATGCAATTCAATCTCCGAGCGCCAATTTTCAGTTTTCTATTTATTTGTAATAACAAAAACTGCATTTAAAGAAATATAAATAATGATACGTAAGGATTTTTTTTTTCATTATACCCGCGATAAATACATTTTCCGGTACTTAAATTACATATTCTATGTGCTAATTCATGAGTATTTGTTTCTCAGTTATGGAAGTTTTCTATATTTTTATTTCTCTATATAATTATCTTTAAGCCTAGAGCTTAGTTTGGAACAAGGTAAATTTGTCTGAAACCCCTGATATTTATTTATTATACTAGGTTTTTCCCGCGACTTCGTCCGTATAGAAGTCGATTATCGCTGCTCCCTCGTGCACTGTCAAATCCTATGTCCTTTCCCAAGACTCAAACTATCTCCATACCAAATTTCATCGAAATCGGTTCAGCGTTTAGCCGTGAAAACGTAACAAACAAACTCACTTTCACATAATATTTGTAACTTTAAAATTTATTCCGTTGCACATTTCGTCGACAAACATTACCTCGGCGAAACAGACAACTGTAGTTATTACTCCGTCAACGGATTGAAACGCGTTTAACAGAATAACATACACCTCGTTCAGAGTTCACAAAGGAATTTTAATCCAGTTACGAAAACGTGGCAGCATGCGACCCTGTTCAGGTCATTACACTGAGGCCCAAAATTGACGTGAGTTAGGCCGAACTTTTAGCTCCAATGTACCGAGTTATACTTAGTTGCTGTAGCATTAATAATATACGTAAAATCGAGTTCAATGAAATTCTAAGCTCTTTATTAAAAAATACAATACACACACAAAGTATATAAAAAAAACTGGGCAAGTTTAGTGTGAGTCGGACTCGGGCACTGAGGGTTCCGTACAAAGGCTAGTTTTAAGTACTTGTTGTTATTCTTTAGGGCTTGTTCTATAATCATACCAAATTTGACGCTTGTACGATTGTAATTGTAATTTTAGTCTAAAGACGTTTAAAACGTTGCGTATTTTTATACTTTGTGTGTATGTTGTTTTTGTAAATAAAGAGGTTAATTTTGTACGTTAATAAATTTACTAATCTTATAGTCTTTCAAAACCTTGACAAGTTACAAGTTAACAAAATGCCCGAGGCATGCCACCAACTTGAAACCTTTCTAAATCTTGGGATAGTTTTACCACCAACTTTAAAGTGTTTCCCAACAAAGAAGCCAGATTTTCTTAATAAACACTTCAGACAACTCTCTTGTCGCCTGCGGTTTAACTTTTAAATAGACTGGAGTTAAAACTAACTTGAGTTTAGAAGTTACTGTAAGGTTTCTTACGTGTTGGTGTTTTAGGGACGTTTGATATTTCAACCTGATACTTTGACGGCCACGATTGTCTTATGTCTCATTTACATTGGTCGATAGACCGCATGCTAGTCATTGCGTCGTTACAATAGCTCTTCGTTTTTCAAACGTGAAAACCAACTCGTCAATGTACATCCACTAGCATGCGGTTTATCAACCAATGTAAATGAGACAATAGACAATCGTGTAAAAGCCCGTCAAAGTAAATATTATATTGAAATATCAAACGTCCCTAAAAGGAATGAGGGGCTATCGCGCATCACTTTTTAGGGTTACGTACCAAAATGGTAAAATAGGATCCCTTATGGTGAGATTTTGTGGTCCGTCTGTATGTCACAGCAGTTTTTCTCACCAAATACACAAGCTATCAACTTGAAATTTGGCATAGTTGTATAACTTGCTTGCCGGCATCTGTTTTTAGTTAAAAAATATGAAATTAATTTTATAAATAATTGAAAAGGTATGATTCGATTACAGCAAGGGGGTTGTCATATGAAAGGGCTCAATTTGCACATTTCAAAAATATTTTTTTTATTATTTTCCGTGACGTACCTACTTTTTGATTTAAAACTAAAAATGTTCAAAAAGTGACCGTTCCCCTCCCTTAACTCCGAAGTTTATGAATCGAAAAATCTGAAAAATACAATTAAAGTACATAAAACTGTACCAAATTTCAAGTTGATAGCTTTTGAAGTTGCCAAGAAAAACTACTTATTACTACTACTAAGATACACCATTAAGGGTTCTTTTTTACAATATTGTTACGGAACCCTAAAAACAACGTGTACATGCGTGTGCGTGGTTAGGCCCCTTGAACATCTATTTGAAAATCTAACTCGACTCCCAAATCTAGTAACTCTAGTAGTTTAGCACTAGTTCTAACTTAATCTACTAAACTGGCGTCTTACAATAACGTGCTCGCGAATATGCAAACCAAACGAACACCAGTACTGTGCAACTCCGGTACCCGTACCGGTTTGAATGACAATACGGTATCGCACGCGCAGCCGCTACCGAATGCATAATGCACGTCATCACGTCGCGGTAAACCGGTTTAAGCCGGTTTTACCTACATTTTGTAACTAAGGAAGGCTATCGCTGTTATTTAAAAGCTTATAAAAAATAAATAATCCAGCCTATATTCGTCCCACCGCTGGGCACAGGCCTCCACACACAATGAGAGGGTTTGGGCGGGCCCAGTGCGGATTGGGAACTTCGCACACACCGTCAAATTGCTTTGCAAGTGTGTGCAGGTTTCCTCACGATGTTTTCCTTCACCGAAAAGGTCATGGTTAATTTACAAATTATATTTCGCACATAAATTCCGAAAAACTTAGAGGTGCGAGCCCGGGTTCGAAATATAGAATAGGGGATAGAATATTAGATAGGGGGGGGGGGAGATCAGACGAGAGATGGGATCAGTTCGGGGCAAAAGACTAGCTTGTGACGAGTCACATAATCGCTATGGTGTGATGTAGGTGCCTATGGAAACCAGTGCGTGATTTTGTCTTACACTCGAGTTTAAAGATACGAGTATGTAAACACTTTTGCGCCTTATCCCATTGAAATAAGATGCAAAAGTGTGTACATATTAATTCGACTGTACTTTGACCGGATTTTTAAATAAAAAGTAACTTCTAATATACATTTTTATATATATATATTTTTTTTTCGTTTGTGTTCATATAGTGACGTAGGTATTATCATTTTAAATATTTTAAATAAAACACTTTAAATCTTACCCGTCTCACAACCCCGAGAGGCCAGTCTCACAATCGAAAAATAAAATCTGCCACTTAGTTAGCCCTCTCTTTGTCTATTTTCAGGTGTACGAAAGGAAAAGGGCTTAATTTATGTGACAGATATGCTTTACTTAACGATTGTAAGGTAGGCGGTAACTGTCATCAACAAACAAAACAAAAACCGATCGTACCGTTAATATCCCAAGATTATTTTCTTCGAATAATTATTCCGCTCAATTAGCAGCTAGATTCGCTCATTGTACCATCTCACCGTCGGATTATAAAAGATTCGCCTTATGAATACGCTGAGACTTGAAACTAATCTCTGTCTTAATAAAGCCTAGGGCATGCAACTGTCTTAGCGGCTGTCTTAAGCAGGTCTAGACTTGTTTTTATTCAAATTCAAACAAGGAGGTTTTAAACAGTCATTTGTTTAGCATGCGAGCTTTGTTTTAATACCGTTTTATTACTTTACGCGCGGTTAACTCAGTTGGTAGCCTGCCTACGAAGCTAGCGGTCGTGGTTTCGATTAGTATAGGTAAATATTTGTGTGATGAGCATGGTATTTGTTTTTGAGTCTTGGATGTTTTTTTATATCAGGGGACAATCACATAGGAATTGACCTGGAACGAAACTGAGGTCTAGGCATGTTTTATGGGTAGAGTAAGCAATAATTACTTACGCTCCTTATATATTTGCCTTTAAAGAGGATCAAACTCTGGACCGCTAGCTTCGAAGGCAGGGTCACTACGAACTAGGCTTACCGCGTAATCAAAATATAATTACCTACTGGTGCAAATATGATTCCGATGTACCAGGATTGTACCAAAATTTAGAACCCCAGTGGATTAACGAACACGATTTAAAAAAAAGTATGTAAATGTATAGAATCGATGTAAGCTGTCGTACGGTCGGATGACGAGCTTGTGTTGATTCTATACATTATTCATTTATAGATCATACTTTTTCGAAATCTATGCGTTAACAGCTTTCATTTAATAACAAACTCGATAAAGTTGTAAAAAAAATCCCTAAACATTTTATACGTGTTAAATCCGACATGTTGGATTTAAAATGACGTCACATAGCCTATGACACACGGAATACTAAGACGAAGCCAACGACACCTCATTTGTCAAAATATAATAGATAGTTTAGGAGCTACGAGGGAACAGATAGACAGACTAACAAACGTAGACTGCTAAAATCGTTATCCTCAAGCTTCGACGTAGTCGGGTAAAAATCTTCAACTATCGTTGTCTACGTCTGGTCAGAGAGATGCTTTCTAAGATATTTATCCCTGTATCATATTCCCAAGCTATAGTTATAAATTAATTTCCCGACCACAATTCCCATTTCGAAATAATCCGCAGCGCGGGCGCAGAGAATCACTCGCGGCTGCATCACGCGCTCTACTTACGGTCACAATGACGCTGTATTACTGCCACAGCCTACGGCCAGATGCTGCAGTGAAAGTATGACGGGTGGTTTTAAGTTTGCCAACTGCCTGTTATTATTTTTTTATATTAGATAAGTTCTCTTGACTTTCAAAACCATAGAGTTAGGATAAAGTTGCGGATAAAGCGAGCTTACTCAGAAAAGAAAGAGGTTAAGATGCTGTTGATGGTGCGGTTAGATAGATAATCGTCACACTGCTCACAAAGCTAGTTGTCCTAGGTTCGATCCTTTATCATAATCGTAAGTCTCAGCCACACCATTTCACTACTGGACATTAGCCTTTTCTAAAATATGCCCTGTGTGCTTCTCGTGGATTCCTGCCCTCCTGTACCTATAGATTGCCTCGCCATCTGGCCGGAGAGGGCGACTCATACTACGTTGAATGCTTGGTAAGCCAAATTATTCATGTGATGAGTATGAGTAATTGTTTTTGAGTCTTGGCTTTTTTATGACACGTAAAAGCCAAAATGAGCGCACTGAACACCTGATTGTAAGTTTTGTCCGAGACATTTTCAATCTTAACACAATAATTTCATGACTGCATTTTTTAAACAGGCGGCCATTTTCAATGTTTAAAAAAAATATTAAGGATAAGGAAAGACAAATGTTTTAAGTATTCGAATTAGCAAACTTTACAACGTTTTTCTTAGTTATTAAAAAAAGATAAAGTAATGCAGCCGCCTAAACCAGTCTGCGGCGGGATTACGTGCAGCGTTACTTACGCTCTGTTTCCCTCCCGAACTCGTCCGCGACTCGCTTTTGTGAGTTTCGGATGCTTGGTGCCGCTTGGTATTCAGATGAATGATGTATTGTGCCATTAAATCTAAACGAGGGCTCGTTCAAGGCTTATTTTGACGTATTTTCTCACATTAAATAGGATCTTTGGCTTTGGTTTACTTTTTTTAAGTTGCTGTAAAAAAAGTATATTGAAGAAGTCATTTAAAATTACTTTATTCCACTAAAGAGAGTTAAGGAACACACTAGCTTTTGAAAACTTTTAATTTGACTTCAGAAGCCATGTTCTTTGTTGGTTCGCTTGCCAGTATCTTTTGTTCATATCTTGCATGTCAATTTTGAACGGATTCCCGCTATAGAATTCTCGTTCAGGACAATGTAATGCTAAGGTTCTAAAAAACTAATCTAAATTATGAAATCGGTAGGCATTTATTATTTAAAAAAAAACCAAGCAAGAACATGTCGGGCCATGCGCAGTGTAGGGTTCCGTTGCCATTACTACAAATACAAAAACCAATCTGGAAAAAGTGTACCAGCAAAAGAGCGTATCTTCATGGCACTTATCTTTTAGTGCAATAACTCAAAAATGGTATATCCGATCATATTAAAAATAATTTTGCTTGAAAGTATTTATTAAGCGTTACATTTGCATTTTTTTTCATATTTTTTGGACTTACAGTTTAAAAGATAAAGGGGGGGGACAATTTATGCAACTTTCAGAGCGATTATTTCAGCTACTGTTCCGTTTTTGCCATTTTGGCTACGGAACCCTAAAAAGTACGTTAGTAAATGATTTCAAATATATAATCAACGTGGGCAATAGAGTGCCTTCTCTAGGCCCACAGGGGTACACTACGGTTGGTTCATTAATTACTTACACGGTTTAATGAATATTCAACCTTTTACCACCCCTGCTTACCAGGGCTTCGCAACCTTTTCCGTCCTATTCAATATTGAATAGTAAAATGAAATAAACCTTCTATTTTCATAAAACAAAACCTGTATTACGGATTCAGACTCCATAGCGATGGAGTGGCTCCAATTGCGACCCGTGCCAACGCTCGTTACCAGCCGCTAGAACGTTTTAACAACCCATTCTTTATTTCATTTGTACAACGTGGATATTCAAAAATGTACTTTGTATTCTTTTGAAATGTGCAATTCGATTCTGCGGTCCGCGGGCTGCCGCGAATTTGAATATCGTTGCGATTAACGTTTTAAAAATTAATTTTTATTGTTTATTGGGGCGTAGTGAGTAGCATTTTTTGACGACACGGTTAGCCTAGTTGGTAGTGACCCTGCCTACGAAGCTATTTTTTGTATTTGTATTTTGAGGGCGGGCTGGTTTCCGCAACTCAACATCTAGCGCCTATTTTGCGTGTGGGTGGGATTACCATATTACTCTAGCCATCCCAGCTCCTCGAGGGTTTCCTCGACCAGACCTTTAATGTCGATGGTTACCTCGGGGAGACACCGCATCGGACCGAGGTGTTTAGCCCTGTATTGCGCCACCTCGGTGCAGTATAGTACGACGTGGGCGGCTGTTTCTTCTGTCTCCATGCACGCACGGCACAGAGGACTGTCTGTAACACCTAAATTAAAAAGATGTTTGTTAAAAAGTCCGTGACCTGTTAAGACACTGGTTACCGTCCTTAGTCGAGATTTGCTAAGATGGAGGAGTGCCTTGGAGAGTCGACTGTTAATGGTAGGCAGTGCTTCCCTCGCCTGCCTGCATTTATCGTGACTCACCCAGTATTCATTGTGTAATCTCTTGGTACGGTTGAGCAGCAGAGATCGAAATTTGCTATAGGGCGTTGGGATGATCGGTTCGGGGCCCATGGCCGTCATTTCCGATCCTCGCCGGGCCAGTTCGTCCGCAGCATCATTACCTCGAGATCCACTGTGGCCCTTAATCCATTAAAGGGTTAGTTGATTGTATTGACATACCTCCATGAGTCGTTTGTGGCACTCGTAGATTAACTCTGATGTGACGGTGTGTCATCTCAGGGCTTGTAGTACTGCCATGCTGTCAGAGAGGATCCGGATGGAGGTTCCAGTTACCTTCCTATCAATAATGGCAGACGCCGCATAAATGATCCCCATACATTCGGCCTGAAAGACTGTGTTGTGAGTGCCAAGCGGTGTGGCAATTGACATGTTCAGGTCTTCAGAGAACGTACCAGATCCTGTGCCATTGTCAGTTTTGGAACCATCAGTGAAGATCCTCAGCTCCCTAGGGTTAAGACCTTCGTAGTTGTCATCTTCATGTAATTGAATTTTGTACCTCTTATCGAAGACCATTCGTTTGGGAATCCTATCCGTACCTGCCCCAAACAACGGAAATTCTTCGTATACTTTGTCTAAACTAGCTGCGTGTTGAGCTCCATGGTTGGACCAGAGGTTCAGAGTTCGTAACCTTACCGCAGACAGGGCAGCCTCCTGTTGAACATGGAGGTGAAGCGGAGGTAGATCAAGCATGGCCTCTATGGCGGCAGTCGGTGTTGTCCTTATACCGCCGGTGGTGGCCATGCAAGCGAGTCTTTGAAGCCTTTGCAGCTTGTTTTGGACGGTAGCGAGGTTTGTTCTTGGCGACCAAACCAGCGCCACATAGCAGAAAAGAGGTCGAATTACTGTCTTATATAGCCAGAGGATGACTTTCGGTGAGAGACCCCACCTGTCTGCCTACGAAGCTAGCGGTCCCGGGTTCGAATCCCGGTATGGGCAAATATTTGTGTGATGAGCGCGATTAATTGTTCCTGAGTCATGGATGTTTTCTATATATTTAAGTATGTATTTATCTATATAAGTTAGTATATCGTTGCCTAGTACCTATAGTACAAGTCTAGAGCTTAGTTTGGGACTAGGTCAATTTGTTTGAGATTGTCCCCTGATATTAATTATTATTATTTATCTATTATTATTATTTTTTCGACGCTGTTATTTGCCGTTTTGTTACAACTAATTTGGGGTCCATGAAAAAGTGGCAGAAAAATCTACTAACGTACTTATTGAAGAGCTAATTAAACGGACAGCAGAAGTATTTTTTTTTACTTGAGAAAAGAACGTAATGTTCGCATATTTAAAAAACTAAACCTGTTCGAAATATGAAAATTCTGTTTTAAAACACCGAGTTTATTGCTTAGAAAATATACTATTAATATTGCGAAGCCCTACTCGCACTTGCCAGGTTTGTATATTAAGTCAGGAGTAGTCCGGACGGCTAGCACAAGTTGTCCGTGACTTCTTTGTCGCTCGGATCTCTCGTTTCAACTAATCCGTAACGACAGAGACGCACTGAGCGACAAGCGAGAAAATACAATATGTACTAGCCGCCACAGAATAACAACAAGCAAGAAACGTTTGAAATGTCGCACTCACACAGACGCACGCTCAACCATTTGTCTCGACGCGACACCCGCCACTGACAGCACTGCCATGTTCGCTTAGGGGTCTCGTTGAGACGTGTGTCTGTGTGAGGGCGACGTTTCGAACGTTTGTTCGTAGTCTCTTTACTGCTTTAGCTATGTTTATTCTGTGTAGCCGCTCAGATCTAATATAACAAGAACGCTAACAGCAACGCTGCCGTTCTAAGCAAAAATGCGATATCTCAGATTCAATAGCCAAAGCAGATTCAAGTCCTCTTCTGTTAGTTATAAGGTAGCAATTGCTACAGCAGTTTTTTTTGAGATATCGCATTTTAGCTTAGCAGGGCAGAACGGTAGATCACACACCGATATAACATTACCCGGAAACTCAATGAAAAGGCACCCCGAGCTGCCAATCAAAATTAATTGCGTGAGCCATCGCCAAAGGTGATGCTAAATTAATTTCGTTCAGCGACATAATCCAATATTGATGTAGCTAAAACTGTGGCAAAAATACAGAGAAAATTGCTTCTGGAGTGTAATCGAAACATTTAATTAAATCACGCCGAAGGTTGAGCACGCCTGGGTTGTTTGTAGTTTCGAGATTGTGATTTTTGGGGTACAGTATAAATATAGCTAAAGCAGGAAAGAAACCACGAACAAACGTTCGAAACGTCGCACTCACACAGACGCACGTCTCAACCATTCGTCTCCACGCGACACCCGCCATTGACAGCACTGCCATGTCCGCTTAGGGATCTCGTTGAGACGTGCGTCTGTGTGAGGGCTACGTTTAGAAAGTTTGTTCATAGTCTCTTTACTGTTTTACTTAATTAAAAGTAACATTATCAAAACGGCTAGACCGATTTTGATAATTTTACTTTTAAGTAAGTATTTTTTTATGATTTGAAAAAAAAAGGATTGCTCGAGTTTCTTGCGGTATTTCTTCTCAGCCATGTTGGTCTTGGCCCTTAGCCCAGATGCATTACGCTAACTAGCGTTTCTATTCGTTTCGTTTTTTAAACCAATCTCGTCACTGGTAGATCACGTCATACGAAGAGTCACGTGATCTACCAGTGACGCGATTGGTTTAAAAACGAAACTAATAGAAACGCTCGTTAGCGTAATGCATCTAGGCTAAGGACCCTTGTCCGATAGATTTTGACGTATAGATTTTGACGTGTAAAAGTGCCACCTTATATCCAGTGAGTAGGCCACTTACTGAATAAATATCTTTTATCTTTTTATAAACATTCAATAATCAAAAACAAACAAATATTTGCTTCTAACAAGAATCGAACCCTATAACGCCACCTTAAAATAAGCATACCAACTAAAACCGCTTCATGTTTAGACCTTTTTAAATAAACATAAAATCGCTATGCATTTCCTGACTCGTTTATAGCATATTGACCGGTTCACTTAACACGTAACTGCAGCAGCCCAGCGCGGCGGCGTAACGGTTAACGATGAGGTTGAAACTCATCGCTACGAGTGCCACTTACGAGATATCGGTTCGACATTACCGCATAGCTTTTACTTGTCGCTTTTACCTCGTAGAAAATAGAAATAGAAACATTTATCCGACTATCACAAGAAAAAAAAAAAAAAACAAAGATTGTGAAAAAAATGGCAACACACATAAAACAAAATTAAACAGTAACGGTGCAGTTACACGGGCAACCCTTCGAGCAAAAATTGCCCGTCAACCATAACTTCTCTTACTCTAATTTCGTAAGAAAGAACGAGACACGACACGCCCATAGAATCATAGGATATAATTATACTTATACATTTTTTGGAGATAATCTAACATAACCTTACTTGAAAAACTAAAATCCAATGGCGACTAGATGCGTCATATTAACATTTTTATTTAATCTATAGAAGCGTCCTCACTGAGAGCGTTCTAACCTGAGCATTTGTAAACGAGCAGCAATTTAAATTATTTGTAAGCTTTGTACGCTCGGCTCAACGTCCACACCACTCGAATATTCGACGCCGAATGCTCGTTACACGCGAATGCTCTCAGTGAGGTTGCTCCTTATGATACTCGCACGGTTTTGACGAATCAAAAGACACCCCATTTATTAAAGTCTGTCCAATAGTTTAGGAGCTAGTGGAACATCCGTTTTTCGATCACATACATACATGTACTGTTAAAATCATTACTTTTTTTATACTTTATTCAGTTGGGTAAAATATTATATCCGTCAATCAATACATAGTACAGTCACCACGCGGAATTGTTGAGCCACCATAGAACCCTGTCATAATGACAACGTCAAGTCTTAGTACTTACTTTCTAATGCATACTCGTACTAGTGAATTGTGTCTTATCCTCAATTTAATTTATTGTTTTTCCGTTTATAAACATTTTGTTACTGTGTTAGCGTAATACGTTGGTTTTGTAAAAGTCTGGTTAGCAAAATGAAAATCCGTAATTGGCCAATGTTTTGTATATTTTAAAGTAGTCATACTATACTGTAATTTGTGCTGTGGATTTATTGTGTAATAAAAAAAAAAGTCACTCAAAAGAAAAATTACGTCAAAATTTTCCGTCGACTTTCTGTGAGAGGGTTCTATAGTGGCTCAACAATCCCGTGTGGTGACTGTACCTATAAAATGAAGTCGCCCTCCGCGTCTGTCCGTTCTTATGTATACTTAGATCTTTAAAACCACGCAACGGAGCAAAGCGAGGGCGGGTTGTTATATTTAAACTTATGTAAACGAAGCGAAGCGAGGGCAATCTTAAACAAGAATCGCTAAAGAGAAGGGTCGCTAGAATATAGGGCTATCTGTGTGTCAAATTTCAAAACCGTTTAGCCGTTTATACGTGATTGAAACACAGACATTCAAACATCCATATACTTTCACAATAATATTAGTGAGATCGACCTGGGGCCTATTATGGTTGTGTTCATCATGTGGATACGCGTGGATCTGTCACTTTCTGACCAGCATGTAAGTGCGAGAGAGACGGATGCTTTGTCCATGCTTATCGTGATAAAGGCGACCATAATACGAGTGTTGATCACTTACCACGTAACTGCCGCGCTGCCCAGTGAAAATGTTAACGACCGAGCCGTCGGCGAGGAAACTCATCGTCATGAGTGCCACTTAAAAGATATCGGTCTAAGATTATCGTATAAGGTTTTACCTGTGACTGCTGCTTAGGTACCTTCAGGGTTGTTACAGCAGTGTTACTCTCTTAAACAGTTTTAGGGTTCCTTAACCAAAGGGTGCCTAGTTGGTAGTGACCCTGCCTACGCAGCTAGCGGTCTCGAGTTCGAATCCCGGTATGGGCAAATATCTGTGTAATGAGCGCGAGTATTTGTTCCTGAGTAATGGATGTTTTCTATATATTTAAGTATGTATACCGTTGCCTAGTACCCATAGTAACTCTTGAGCTTAGTTTGGGACTAGGTCTATTTGTTTAAGATTGACCGTTTATTTATTTATTTTATTTATATTTTATTTAATACTAAGCCTCCTCTGTCGGTCCGTCTGTCTGTCAGCGAGCTTCATTTATCTCACAAGGCCTTAAATAAAACAAATGAATGTTTGTGTCGTTACATAAATCCAAAAACATGTCTGACCAACATAGCTATGTTGACTTTCACAAAAAATTCAACAGCTAAATTTAATCAAAGAATAAACTACGCCTTTATCTAGATTTCCCTGGACAGTTTATTCATTTCTAGGTCTCTAAGTTAAATTGAAAAGGTCGGAAACAGGTATTAATATCCCCCAGGCACCTCCCATTTATTAAACAAAATAACGCAAATAGAATTTATAATAATTTCGAAGTTTTTAACAAACAGGTATTTTTGGCAGTTTCTGAATTGAGTTTGAGTTGTCTTTAATAATTGATTCGGCGCCTTGTTGTTCTTAAATTTAATGAATTTTGTGAGACAGGAAATGGTTCGAAGTAAACTTAAAGTTATATACAGCGTGTTGTTTTCTAAATAAATTGCTAACTAATCCGCCTCTGTATTTAAATATTATCTAAATAATAATTATATTTTGTTGCTAAACTCATTATATGATAATAGCATAGTGTAAGTGTATTATGAGAAATTTTTATGGTTTTAAATACAACGTTATTTATATCACAGTTTTATTCTTCTTATTAGGATGACATAAACTAAGTAAATTAGGTTAGACTTGAAATTAATTTCAAGAAATTATAATATAAATACTAATAGTAATCCAGCCTATATGCGTCCCACTGCTGGGCACAGGCCTCCACTCACAATGAGAGGGTTTGGGCTATAGTTCCCACGCGGGCCCAGTGCAGATTGGGAACTTCGCATACCTTTCCTCACGATGTTTTCCTTCACCGATTTCGTTACAAACGTACAAAAATACAAATCTTTCATCTTTGTAATATTAGTGTAGATTATGTGAGTCATCAGTATCATCTTGTCCTCAGGGGAAGTCGAGCGGCTGCTTCGTGAGTACAGACAGAACCAGGAGCTGGTGCGGAACATCGGGGCCCATTACTACCAGATCATATACCCAGTGCAGCTGCGGCATCACGAGAAGATGGGCATCTCCACGAGGGAGGTCAACGCGCAGAAGGTAGGACATATTTCCTATAAATACCTACTTAGTTATCTTAAAAATAGGGAATATGCAATAAAAATTGTATCGCATTTCTCACCAAAATATGAAAATACCGTAATAGATGGCGAAAAGTGAAATTAAAATTAAAATCGGCCAAAAAATACGGATAAAATAAGCATTTAAAACTACTAAACACAAACTGCAATCAAACAATAAATGATTATTTGACTTTGACTAATTAGACAGAGATCCGACATGTCATGTGAGATCGTCCAGATAAAAAAACATCTTTTATAGTCTGATCAGAAAAAAACCTTTCGTTGAAATAAACTTATTTTTAATTTCTATTTCTTAAGTTGCAATAAAAAAACGGATCGACGTTTTATTATATTTCTACTGCTCAGTAACACATTTCATTTCTCTATAGTAAATATTTACTCAAATTTTTCACGTAAAATACACCTGCAATGGCGCCGAACCAAAATATTATTCGCAACCCTCATTTCAATACTGAAACGTTCCCCATATACCTATCCACTCTCACCCTACGTCCCACAGCCGTTCAAGAAACTCGTTATGTGTTCGTAAAAGACTAGGCAGCAAATAATGGCTCCAGTTTGGACGGTAAAAGTGTTCCCCGCGACGGCTTCGCGATATTTAATGATTAATGTACCGCTCCCGGGACTGGGACAACTCGAGGGTCGTGGGGGGAGTGGAACTTTGTTTCCGGAACAGTTATTGCTCGTAGACTCAGTGTGTGATTAAAAATGTATGAGGTAAGTTTAGGGTAAAAATGTTAATGAACGTTTTAAATTTGCTACAAATTCAGAATCACGCGCACGTTACTTATCTAACATTTAAATATAGAATAGCTATGGTTACTAATGAATGGGGGAAAAACGTTTCCCAAGCTGATTAATTTCCCATACGTATCACTTGGCCAACCGGTTTTTTTTTCTGTAACTGTAAATTATTTAACCTAACCTAACTTATAGGGTTCTACACGATGGTCCTGAAATACATAAATCCTGAAATATTTACAGTTTCCGAAAAAAAATCAGTTTATACCAATAGCTATTAGCTCCTATACTTCTTATTTTAGTTAAATAGATTATAAAAAAATGACAAGATTAAAGTAGGAGGTATAGGTCCATGGCAATTATAAAATTGTGCACAGTAAAAAACAGACAATTAACAATTAGCTATACTCTTACAAAAATACATTTATAATACAGGATGTTCGGTTTTAAAAGCCCATTAAATGTTTCTATTGTTAAGTTACATAAGTCCGTTCAAAATACAAAATAATTTTGTGTCACCATTTTTAATTGTGCTTTACCTATTTTTATTTATCTTACACTCTATCAGCAGTTTACAAATTGTATTTACCTTACCACGCTATAACCCATCTATTCAAATTATATCTAATACCATAAACCGGTTTAGTGCAGTTTAACTTTGCCTAAAACGTTCCATATCCATTAACGTCACTAAACTACTTTAAAACATTACCGTGACCTAACTTAAAAAAAGTCCAATGTCCATGTGTAGACAATAATAGAAGAGGTAATTTACGACATGTTGTGAACAAAAAAAAAGAAACGCTATGATTAATAGCGCAGCTACTCCCTAGAGGCGAGGGGGGACGTGAGCTATGTCTCAGTACAATACTATCGTTTTTTACGTCCGCTTGTTTTGTAAAGGACGTAGTTTTTAATTTTATAATATTCCGTTTGTAAAATGTTTGATGGTTGACAGTCTTTCGAAGCAATAATGGAGTGAAATTGAAGTTTTTAATATTTATGGTGTCTTGATCACTTACAAAAAAAACCGGCCAAGTGCTAGTCTGCCTCGCAACAGAGATACACACTCTGTGAAAAGTTCAACAGTCTATCTATTACGGGTCATGAGATACAGCCCGCGGAGTGACAAAATTTAATAAAATCACGCTTTTTGTATGGGAGCCCCCTTTAATTTTTATTTTATTATTTGTTGTTATAGCGGCAATTAAAATAAACACTGTGAAAATTTCAACTGTCTACCTGTTACGGTTCATGAGATACAGCCGGATTAAACAAAAAAATCACGTTTCTTGTATTGAATTTTTTTTTCTGTTATTTGTTGCTATAGCGGCAATAGACGTACACATTCTGTGAAAATTTCAGCTGTCTCGGTTCGTGAGATACAGTCCGGCGACATACAGGCGGATGGATGCACGGGCGGACAGACGGACCGCGGAGGCTTAGTAACAGGGTTCCGTTTGGCACCCTTCGGATACGGACCCTAAAAATTAAGACTCATTTAACCATAACGTACAGGCTGTCGCAAAAATAAACGTAAACTTAGAAGCTTATTGTAAAATCAAATCATTCAAACGTCAACCAAACGGGCAGTTATACAGCTGTACTCCCTATGTTCCCCGTATCCCCCTCGTGTAAGAGCAACCAACATTCCTCTCAGCACGAAATATTCTGGAAGCCAATTAAACTTCCCCCGAAGTTCGGCGATCGATCCAGGTATAAAAGTAATTACGGGGTTTGAAAGGATTCCGTCTCTTAGGATAAGCATTGATTCGTGTTAAAATTTTGTTATTGCTCATTTCGTGTGCTCATTATATGAGGCAATTTTAGGGCATCATATTACATACCTTTTTATTATTTCCTTGAATGTGCTTTTTGGAAATTGTAATAGCAAATGCAGGAATAATTGACTTATTATTAATGCTGTATAACAAGGAAAAACTTCAAAAGTAATAACATTACATCCAATTATGTCAGAAGTACAAACAAAAAATTTTATAACATTTAAAATTGCCTTCTTTTTTTACACTGGTCTGCAGTTTACTGTATAAATAACTATCTGTATAAATAAATGACAGTCGCAAATGGAATCTTATTATTTAGCCGTTTTAATATTTCAAACAGATTTCGTGCAGAATTTTAGGCACAGGCTTAGTCTAAAAATGATTAAGCTTCTCGAAGCCAAAAATTCAATTTCTTGTACACCATGTACTTCAACGTGGCCTCAATCTTCAGCAATCGAAAGTGAGCTCTATTACAAAAACCCAAGGTTCCTGTAATTGACAACGTCAAATTGTCATGTTACAGGGTGTGTTCTTGACAAATCGGGGGCAAAGCCGTTTGAAACAAAGGCGTCACAGGCGGGATATTACATGAAAATCGTTTCCGTTTGATGTCACGAAAATTTCGTTTTTCTAGTCAGATACAGCCACGATATTCGGGCTGAGGCTTGTGTCTGTTCGCTGTTTCGTGAATGTTTTTATCCGAGAGGACTGTTTTCCTGTTGAGGGAATCAGGAAAAAGCGATTATTGTGTTTTTATATACCGTCCGTTTCATTATTAGGGTAAATTTCCGGGCGTTTCAACCGCCGTCATTAGTGTTTTCAATATATTGACGAAATCAATGACACTACAACAACTTCTGATGTTAATAGAAACTACGGACTACAGACGGCGGCGGTCGCATCGAAATTACGGATATATTGCGCGGGAAATCTTTTTGCGGAAAATACGGGGAGAACGAATTTTCCCAGATATGAGACCTAGCTCGATCGATTCTTTGCCCCCGTAAACTATATTACAAATTTCATCGAAATCGTTAGAGCCGTTTTTGAGAACGTGAGTACAAATATTATATATACAAATGTTTCTCATTTAATAGTATAGGATTTAGTATCCAATTACCGCGAAGTCAAAAATGAGGGTTGTGTTTTATTTGTATATGGTTTTTGCCTCTTTGTTAACATTACGACTGAATTTGTGTTAATGAAGTGTAATGAAGGAAGTGTTATTTTATTTTAAAATAATACAATTGCCTTTTAAAACATATTGAAAAATTTTATTGTACTTTTTTAGTAAAAACCTTTTTATTACTTTAATATCACGACAGAAACTTCATGAAAGTTTTAGTAAAAATTGACTAATTTTTTAACTAAAACGTGGAGATTAAAGTCATATTTTAACCGCCATTATTTAATAAATAAAAAAGGTGCAGAAACTTTAAAAGTTTATTTACGGAATAAATCGAGCGCATCTCCCGAGATTCGGTCAGTTAAGCCGCGAGGCAGGAAGAACCATGGGTTGGTGGTGGGACTGGTAGGGCTACACTGTTATAACGTTAAGCTTGACGTTGATAATTAAAGTAAATGAAGATTAGTTGTATCCAGTTCAATGAACATCGAGTAAATAAACCTACCTTCTTCTATATTGTGCTCTCTTTGCTTCGACCCTCAACTAATTAGAGCCCAAGATATCTGGCCATATCCTGAAGATCCCTGCACAGCAAGCCCCGCCTATTCCCTGACTTATATTTTTAATTAATACAAAATTATATGATTTGCTCGCGTTCTGAGCTATTGGAGTTAGTGGTTGAAGCCAAGCGGCAGCACTTGGTTTACAAAAATAAAGCTACAAATTAATAATCAAACAATTCACGTTCAATATTTCACGTATTGAACCGCCATAGTCAAACCATATAAATTGTTTTCGTAACAAATTGGGCGTTTACATAAAAAATCAGGACACCCCGGAGGGAGATTTTTTTATCGCCTCACAATCAGCCGAGAATCACCGACGTGGTCAAACATCGCAACATTCGATTACCGATCTCCAAATTTATTCACCTGATGCAATAACACTTTTGATGTTGTAAAATATTTTTCGTATTCTAGGCTGATGGCACCAGTAATGGACAAGGACCAATGATGGACACATGATTCTCACTTTGAATAAGATAACGGTTATGTTTTTAATACGCAACAATAAATTTATAACGTGCCCATTATTTAAGTGTCCATTATTGGTGCCTGTCAGCTTAAAGTGTCCAACACTGGTGCCATCACCCTATGACAAAAATTTTGTCACATGTCTGTTTTAATCTTTGTATTTAACTCAGACAAAACATCATGTGAAACTTAAAACAACATTGAGCAGATACAGCACATAACAGTTCTAAAGTAACCTGAAACAGTTGCATACAACAATGTAAAGTAGTTCAAACAAAATTCGCAAAACGAACAGCTCCTAAATTGTTAACAACTTTTAAGCGTGATCGAATCCCTATCTTGACTCCTAACAATGTACTTGTGAAGATAAAATACGTTGTCAAACATTGTAACACCTGATCCAATCAGTCTAGCTGTATGCAAATTGGATCAGCCTGTAGATGCCGTGTGTTTGGGAAGTCGACCACCAATCACACGATGTACATGGATGATAACATTCTGTATACAAACAAGGTGCTTGTAAATCAAGTAAATATTATTTAGTGAAGAGTTTATTTAATATTAGTTTTGTTTGTAAACGTTTTCGATATCTTGTTTAAAAATAAATAAAATTATATTATGTAGGGAAAAAACGCTTCAAAAATTTTAAAGAAACACTTTCACGAATAAGTAGAATTCGTTGTATTTTTGAAGTAAAAGGCCACTAAAATATTTATTTATTTTGCGTTTGTAGTATCGCCGACGGAACCCTTCACTGAACATGGCGCCGTCATTCTCTGATTTTTAGGGTTCCGTAAACCGAATGGTGCCTAATGGGACACTATTACTAAGTTTACGCTGACCGTCCGTCCGCCTGTCCGTCCTTAGTTTAAGGTTCTTTTGATTTTTTTGCAAAATATGTAATATAACGGCAGATTTCCTAAGAAATAATAAAAAAGTCAAAAAGGTTACTTCATTTTTGTTGGACTTATCGTAAAAACGGTAAAACATATAAGCGTCAAGTTTGGCATGATTATAGAACGAACCCTATTATATAAAAACAACTACTAAAATCCGGCCAACAACTACTAAATGTACGGAACCCTCAGTGCGCGAGTCCGACTTGCACTTGGCCGGTTTTGTATTTATTTACCTATACTATTTGTGATGCACGAACTACGGTAACCAACCTCAGCGTTGTGACAGGACACGACAATCTATTCGTTAATCTGTGTAACAACTAAACTAACCCAAACGTTTACGCGGTTTCCCAACGTCGAACTTTAAGCTATGATCTTAAGTTGGAGTCGTGGCGGAAAATGTTCGCAGGCAATAAGCGTTTATTTTCTTTTGTCTTAGTTTACTGCAGAAAATAAGTATATAAAATAAGTAATTTAGCATCGTTATAGATCTTGATTTCTCATTTACTGATTAATAATTATATTTTTCCTATGAAATTATTAAATTGTTTTTGTTTCTTTTTATTTAAGTAGACTGGTCTCCGCGATTAATGTCTAGAGCAAAAGCGTCACAATAAATAATTTCCATTTTCTTATATTAATAAGACAAAGTTGATATTGTTATTTAGAAAGAAGACAAGGTTTTTAATAATTTCATAGGTACGAGATCATTTAATTTTTTATCGGCTCTTCGAATGTATTATTGAATTCTTCACAGAGCTTCACAAAAGCTTCACAAAGTTGCTAATAATCACTAAATCAGTACCATTATTTTTTACTACAAATTTCCATGTCGACACATAAAAAAACCTTTTGTCAACGCCATTATAGCCACCGCCATTTTTTAATTCTTGAGGTTGAAACCGTTGAACAAGATTTGGCTCATATCCATATCCTATTATCACTGCGAACACGAAGTAGGGTAACCAAGTTCCGTCTCTTCCTGGGACACGTTAATTCGTTAATCTGTAATTGAAACAACTGCGCTTAACCGGAAGGTTTATACGGTTTGCCAACTTTAACTCCATGGTCTTTTGGGAGTCCATTCTCTTGTAATCGGAGTAACTTTGAAACTTTCCACCGCGAAATCAACTCGAATGGAGTTTCCATTGTAAATAGTTTTATATTAATAGAGAGATTATTTTGAAGAGATTATTTCTTGAAGTGCGTGTTCAAAGTAAAATAATAGATAAATTATATAAATTAATAGACAGGATTTCCCAATATCAGTAACCCACATTGACACCGGAGGTAGACCAGCCTAAGACGGACCGAACCAGACACTTTTTTTTTTGTTTTTTTTTTTTACTTTTGATTTTTTTAACGGAATGGAAATGCGTTACGCTTTGTCCCCACACCGAACCAGCCTAACATGATCTTAGTAAAACTCGCATGGTTTTCAAGATTTGCCAGTTTAAAGTTCTTTTCCAGTACAAACTTTAAACTGGCATATCTCGAAAACCATGCGACTTTTACTGAGGTCATGTTAGGCTGGATCGGTCCGTCTCAGGCTGGTCTACCTCCAGCGTCAATGTGGGTTACTGACATTGGGACATCCTGTATATGTAAATATTTAAAAACGTTGTTTTTAGGCATCTCTACGTGTAAATAACAATATAAATGAGTTTTTGTATTTCTTGTAAATATCCCCAACGTAACTTCGTTTTTATTATTAATGGAAAAATCTGTTAAATATTTTATGTTTGGGCTTTTTAAGACATTGGTTCATAAAAAAACTATTATATCAATAAGGTCAATACTAAAGTAAGGAAAGTCTCTTTAAAAACTCCAAACAAATACTCCAGTCTCGTATGGATTTTTTATAACTATCTAATTGTATTTTTTTATACAGGGTCGGGGATACGGGCCCGACTACCAGCAGGGCACGCGATCGCGAACAAGGGTAAGTGTTAAGTTATATATTTTATAATTATATAATATCTAAGTTTATAAAGTGTTTTCAGGGGTGAGATTCTGTTAATAGTCTCACGTTCACATCGACTGAGTCGAAAAAAACCGGAAAATTTACGTCTCCGTCAAGGCGTGTAAATGACATTTGGCTACTTGCATTTTCATTAAGTCAATTGAAACCATCGACTAAATGAAAGTGGAGGCAGTTAATGCCATTTACGCATAAATGACGGACGACGTAAATTAGTCGGTTATTCTTCGACTCAGTAGAAATGAAGGAAGATGTATTCACAGAATAACATACCAGACTGTGAATTAATTCCACATTTTTATGATAAAATTTTACTCAGAATTCAGACTTGTTAAAATCTTAAAATGTATATGTGATACAAGCATGTATTTATTTTATAAAATTAGAGTTATATGTGATTTAAATTTATTACCACATTGTGCTTTTCTTTAAATGATATGATAAATGATGAGAATATAGTGGAAACTTCGAGAACAATTTAAAATAAAATTAATTTCTGCTTGTGACACCCTAAGTCCATTTTTTGTGAAAACCGTGTAGTTTAAAAGCAATCCAGGGTCTCGCTTAAAAAACTGGTGTTAAAAATAAGTTGAAAAAGAATAAGGTATAAGTAGTTACCCAAACAAAAATGTCATGGCCATTGCAGGTGATTAATATTTAGCTTCTACGGATACCTGAGAACCTTCATCTTCAGTTCATCCTAATACGCTTTCCCTAATTAATAACAATCATATCATCATCATCAACATCATCTCAGCCGAAAGACGTCCACTGCTGGACATAGGCCTCCCTCAAGATAATAATCCAGCCTATATACGTCCCACTGCTGGGCACGGGCCTCCACTCACAATGAGAAGGTTTGGGCTATAGTTCCCACGCGGGCTCAGTGCGGATTGGGAACTTCACACACACCGTAAAATTGCTTTGCAGGTGTGTGCAGGTTTCCTCACGATGTTTTCCTTCACCGAAAAGCTCATGGTAAATTTACAAATTGTATTTCGCACATAAATTCCGAAAAACTTAGAGGTGCGAGCCCGGATTCGAACCCACGACCAGAGAGTAAGAGTCGGCAGATCAAACTATTAGGCTACCACGGCTTTTTTTATATATATTCTACAAATATTTACACTTTTACATTTCCAATTATACAACTCAAACTTACACTTCAACTCTTCTTCTTATTGCTTAAAATACCCGTAGCTTTCAACTTGGCATCCTCCTGTAGCTCTAAATTTAAAAACCATTATTAGGCTCGGTCTCTAATTATACTGCCTTTAATTAAGGCGGCTGTGTCACCAGCACGCTCTCAATTTGTTATGGCAAGCTTTACATGTGACGTCGGCTTGTTTTGCGGGAATTGCCATGTTTGGGACATACTAACTGATATTACAGCTTCTATGGAATGAGATACTGTTGAGGTTCACAGGGTGATGTGTATAAAATTATACTCGTAATTTTAGATTTTTCTTAATTTGTTTTTACATGCTTACGAGTAACCAGACGCGATGATGTTAAAGGATATCAACTGGTTTTAATTCAAACCTTAACAAGTCAAGGATTTTCAATATCGCCCTTTACGAATATTATATTACACGTGTTGTTCGTAACGTATATTCCTCATTGTTTTTAACTAAATGGTTCTTTTGTATGCAAGACGGGTAAACCTTGGTTGTAAAATACGAATAACAGACAGTCTCCAATTTTCATTCAACAATATGTTTCCTTGTCTGTCCCGTTGTGGGCGTTATTTCTCTTTCATTCACTTTCCCACAGAGTGTTTCGTATTATAAATAGATTAGCTCTCATAGTGGCACGTTAATTAAAAATACATTTCTTTAATTCCACATTAGTAAGTATATATTTAATATATCGTTCGAAGAATTTTCACATGTCGCTTTGGAATTTACCGTCAAATTAATATTTTCGGGCATTAATGAATACTCATGTTCTTAAGATTTTAAAAAATTTAATGAGCGAAATACAAATCTGTGCTAACATTAACGTCTGCTAACCAGCCACCACATCGACCGTAAACCTTTTAATGGCCCTGCATCAAAATTATGACGAAGATTTTATTCAAAACCCGTCCAAGTTGTAAATCCCACCTGGCCGCGCCCAAACATATACGAAAGGCTACATACCTCATCTGGCCTCATATACCCCAGCTGCCTTCAACTAATCACAAACGAAATTCCACTTTAACACATAGAAAACACCCCTTGTTATTGTATGCGGAGCTTCACCCGTTTAATATTCGCATAAGGAGAGACTAGTTATACGCTCGAATTAATGTGTCTCCAAAGAAGCAAACACATTTCGTTGTAGGTCGGCCGATTTGAGAAGTCGCTTTGTGTGTTGAGCGTCTTGCTTCAGCTGGGTGTATTGGATTTGGCCGTGTTGCAGGGAGCAATATGGCAGGATTCGCTTAGTATTCGAACGCACACTGGCTGTTTAAGCTGTCAGCCAAAGCCTTGGAGCAAGTAATTCTAGATACCGTACGCCTTAAGTTGTATGCAAATTTATGTTGTGTACATGGGACGTGATTTGACGATATGTAGGCGATATTGAAAGGAGAAATAGAAGTCAAGGTGTACACAGTTTATGACTATCATTCTGTTGATACAATAAAATGTTAACGTTATAAG
Organism: Tortrix viridana; assembly: GCA_963241965.1. Lineage (NCBI taxonomy): Eukaryota > Metazoa > Arthropoda > Insecta > Lepidoptera > Tortricidae > Tortrix > Tortrix viridana. Next base: position 1,310,583 of record OY725174.1, read on the forward strand.
AATCTAATAAAATGTGGGCAAAGTAAAATAAACCCACCTGTAAATATGAATTCCCCCAGTAAGCTCTCTCCTCTTGGGAAGCGTTGGTAGATTTTGAAGTATAAAAGTGCCCGTGCGGCCTACTTATTGAATAAATATCTTTTATATTTTATCTTTATATAAATAAAACTACGTTTTTCCGTTAAGATTAGAAGTACAAGTATTCCAACATAATTACGTTTTTTGCTCTCAACTTTGTCCTCTATTCTGTTCTTAATATGTAAGCCGCGGTTAGATTTGGCTACTTCAGGTTAAAATTTGACATTTGCCACATACAGTTTGTGTCAAATTTTAACTTGAAGTAACTCTACCCTATCTATCTATGGTTTAAATATTGGGGATGAGTTTATAAATATGCATGCTGCATGCTATTTATTGTTTTTCTTTCGTCAATCAAACAAAAAATTACAAAGATAAAGCGCGTCAACGTTCGGGAGTACGTTTTGATATTCTACTCGATGAAAAAAAAAATGGTCATCATCCCTGGCTATTTATCATCCTCTAGAATAAGTGTATCAATATGACACGCAGATGAAATGTACCTTTTATTTTTTAATTTCTAAAATTCTCATAGGCATGTCATTTGATATTGTAATTAATATTATCGTGGATATTTTCAACAGCCTTGATCTCGGCTTCACTACTAAGTCATCATATAGATGTACAAAGGAACACCTCAGGGAGATCCCCCCTTGGCTTAATTATGACCCCCTACGTGATCGAGGCCAAAGCTCTCTGTCGTAATTATTTCTTCCTTTACGTTATTTTCCTCTTGGTACAGAAAAGTCTTGGTACGGTCAAGTGCGAGTCGGACTCACGCACTTAGGGTTTCGTACACATTTGGCCGGTTTTTAGAATTTGTTGTTTTTCTGTAAGGTGTGTTCTCCAATCATACCAAATTTGACGCTTGTACATTACCGTTTTACGATAAAACAAAAACATAACGTTGATAAAGGTGTTTCTGGTATGGAGATTCCCCTTATTATTTTACTTTTTGACTTTTTTTATTATTTGTTGAGAAATCTGTCGTTACGTCACGTATTCTGCAAAAAAATCAATTGGCTATATTTTACGGTTCAAAAGATACAGCTCTTTAAAGTTAGGACAGACGGACGGGCGGACGGACGGTCAGCGTAGGCTTAGTTAAGGGTCGCGTTTGGCACCCTTCGGGTACGGAACCCTAAAAATGAAGAAGCGCAAACACTCTGCGTGTACCGATTTCCGTAGCTGACATTGACAAACTGAGGAAAGTTTAGTTTAAGTTCGTGAGTGTTCTGGAATATACGTGATCCTGCCGGCTGTTCGCACGAAGTGGTTCACATCTACGCTTCTCTTGAGGACCGCTAAGGAGTGGAACTCTCTTCCAGCTGACCTTTTTTCTGAACCTTTTCAAATCAAGAGTGAATAGGCACCTATCTTCGGTTTCATCATCACTTACCATCGGGTGAGATCGAGGTCAAAATGCTTGCCTATCATTCATAAATATATATAAATTTTAATAGATATTTGCAATTAATCAATAACATTGCAAGATTAGAAAATTGAACTATTTTTTCTGAAATAAAATGTAAACTTTATTAGTTTAATTTTATAATACTTGTAGTGTTTGTACTAACTGATGAAAATATTTTTTTATAAGAAAAAAATAACAATTTTTTTTTAGTGTTTTGACGTTTTATAGTTAAAATCTAAAATTCTCCCTTAACATGTTTCGTAAACGATGCATAAAAAATCGAAAACCTATTATTTAAGAGCATCCTGAATTTATATCACAAAACAATCTCAAAAAAACGTTACCACAGCGTAAAAAGTAGTGTGACAACGCCTTTGAAGTCTCGCGAAATGCCACTTTTCGTTATTACCGCAAGGTTGTTTATTTATTTATACTTACTCTGTTCCATTATCCGTATTTGTTAAGTGGTACTAAGTAGTGCTTGTACGTAGGGTACCGGTAATAACATACAGTCTCTCACAGCACAATATGAACCATTATAACTCTAACTAAACACATAAGTAATAAGTTGCGTCACTAAAATGCGCCACTCCTGAACGGCGTATCCCAAGCGAGTGCATGGCAGCTTGGGCTCGCTACCACCCCTCTATCTATCTAGACGTGTCGGTTGGACCACTGTAGGGAAGGGTTTATATAGACTGTGACGTTACTATTCATTTGACGTTTAATTTTTTTTTTCTATACTAAGCCGCTCTCTCTTTTAGGCTTTATAGAATAAAATTTAAACTACGAGTGTTATAAATAGGTAGTCTATCTAAGGATTTGAGACATATGAACGGACCATCAGACGGGCGTACAAAACGCCCGTCTGTCCCAACTTTAAAAAGCTGTATCTTTTGAATTGTAAAAGATTGCCCGTTGATTTTTTTTTGCGAAAATGATAATAACGAAAAATTTCCTAACAAATAATAAAAAAGTCAAACAGTAAAATAATACGTGGAGTCCTGAACGTCCAACGTTTTTTTGTATTTGTTCTATCAGCGTCAAATTTGGTATGATTATAGAACAAACCCCAACAAATACTGAAAACCGGTCAAATGTGTACGGAACCCTCAGTGCGCAAGTCCAACTCGCACTTGACCGGTTTTCCTTTGAACTGCAGATATGGTCTCTGTTGTTATGATTTATGTAGTTTCTATGTGTTTACGGAACCCTATAAACAGGAAATTCAATCATTGCTCCTGTATAATCGTGTGTAATCACGGACAGGACCCCAAGGGTTCTCGAAGCATAAGCCATACAGTTTATTTCTGTGTAATAGAATAACTAATAAATATAATGGAGGTCGATAATTTGATATCGTCGAATGAATGGCATCAAATCATCTATAATTTTTCCGTCAATATCGAGGGTGTACTTTGGGATTGACTTCGGTTTTATTGATTGCGTTCAATGAATATTACAAATGTTCTAATAGTTTTACTAAATAATTAATATTTACTTGTTTGAATCTTCATTAAGTTCTTTTAGAATTACTTCATTTCTATTATTTTAAAAGTTAATTAAAATAGATAATGTTGGGAATTTATTTTTATTTTAATCAAAACCAGTGTTAGGGTGATGGCACCAATGTTGGACACTTTAAGCTGACAGGCACCAATAATGGACACTTAAACCTTAATTCAAAGATACGGTTATAAATTTACTGTTCCAAAATAAATGAATAATCATGTGTCCATCATTGGTCCTTGTCCATTACTGGTGCCATGACCCTATAAAACCATAGTATTTTTTTTTTGTTTTTATATGGACAGGATTTATGGGTCAATTGTCCGCATTTTATTTGCCATTTCACACAATTTCCCTTATCGGAGTTAACAAGTGAGTGACATCGTTAAATAGTCGTACACTAAAAGTAATTCACATTTTTTTCTTTTTGAGGGTAAATTGAGGTGAATGTTTTTTTTTTAAATAGCATTTATTGCAAATACATTTATATCTTGCTTCTAGATTTACTTAATAGGTTTTTTTTTTATCGTAAGGCTGACGTAATATCCTTGAACACTTAATAATAATTTCGATATCAGATTTTGTTAATTAAATTTCTCAAGTCCTTAATTCACATAAAAATGTGAAGAGTTCATAATTATTACAGCAGAAACTTGGCACGCGTTACTATATTTCCCGTTGGCAACAGTTACCTACTGGTTCAGATTACATTAAGCTTAATTAAAAATAATTTATCTAGAACACTTCACGCTTAGTTGCACTATAAATTCATGAATAATCGCCTCTCTTATTTTGATAAACATTAATTTTTATGTTAGTTTTCACTTTAAAAAATGTGACGGCGGTAAATGGGGACTAGTATAAAAACGCCAGGCAAATGCGAGTCGGACTCGTGTACCAAGGGTTCCGCACAAACTTGCAGGAATGTAAATAGTTCTGAAACGCAAATACAATAGAAACAACTTCCAATATAAACTGACACTGACACACACTCTCGTACTTAGTATCTGTTTATAAGTACTGGCCTTTATGATTTATGTGATGTAACTACAAATTAACAGTTGTCGGATTTATCATCATTTATTATCCTATAGGTTTTGATTCCCTTGAGAGTCCCTTGAATATGCGGCATAAATGGCCGTATGTTTTGATTGCGTTGACTTGGAAGTCAGGTTACAGCGCCAAGGGATTGCAGACTTGAGTATTTGATATGAATTTCAACTTAGACATAGAATAGAATAGATATGCTTTACTTGACGATTGTGAAAAAGGCGGTTAGTATAATAAAATATTATTTATTTTTTAAATATTATTATCATAATAATGACACAAGTGGAAAAAGACAAAGTGAAATAATAAAGGGACCCCCATACAAGAAACGTTCTTTTCAACGTATTTTTATTTTTGTTGTATCGTAAAAACGGTAAAACATACAAGCGTCAAATTTGGTATGATTATAGAACAAACCCTATAGAATAACAGCAAATACTAAAAACCGGCTAAATGTGTACGAAACCCTCAGTGCGCGAGACCGAATCGCGCTTGCCCAGTTTTTAAAATATCATGAAACAAAATACTAAAAGCACTTATTGGGCATTAAAGGGATTTTCAAAACGTGACGGAAGTAACGTTTTCATGAATAACGCGACGGTATTTACTTTAAATTGTTTTTAACCGCATTTACTGCATTTATAAAGTCCGATTTCCGCTGGCACGTTTCTATTTGCATCGTATTTGTCTTAAGTTTGTTTAGATATAGTATTCTATTGGTATTTATTTTATTTTATTTATTAGGTACAATAACATGTTGATCACCAAACATTTACAACTAAGGTACTTAAAAGACACTTAAATGGTAACAACACAAAAAGTTCACTGGCGCGGATCGCGGGAAGCCGATGGATGCGAGTAGCACAAAACCGACCGTCGTGCATACAATACAATACTTCTGTAAGCTAAATAAATAAATAAATACAAAATATAATAATAATAATAAGTATAGGAAACATTTATTGCGACACATGAAAATAGTACATAAAAAACAGAGCTCATCTTAATTAACTAGACTAACGACATACCTATACGAAACTTATGCTGCCTTTCCATAGAAGCGGAGACGAGCGGTGCGGAGTGAAGCTGTGTAGGAATCGACCAATCTATTGGTTGTAATCCACATCTCGTCTCCGCTCCGCTTCAATGGAAACAGTCAAGCGGAGACGAGATGTGGATTACAACCAATGTGATTGGTCGATTCCTACACAGCTTCTCTCCGCACCGCTCGTCTCCGCTTCTATGGAAAGGCAGCCTTACACGGAGCAAAGAAAAATGTGTCAAGGTATCGGACTCAGCATTTGCTGTACGCGTACTGTAGGACTGCACTCGCACAGCGCAGCTATGTTATTCTGTTAACACAAACGTCAACCAGTTCTATTCAGTCGATGAATAGCCGGCGAATTTACATCGTCCGTCAAAGTGGGTAAATGACATTCAACTGCCTGCACACTCATTAAGTCGCTGGTGTCACAGACGACCAGCTGTCAAACTAGCGACTAAATGAAAGTGCAGGCAGTTGAATGTCATTTACTCACCTTGACGGACGATGTAAATTCGCCGGATATTCATCGACTGAGTAGAACTGAATGACGTTGTTTTAACAGAATAACATAGCTGGTTTTCAGTCCGTCCCCCACACTGGGCAAACTTATTATCTAGCGGGTGCTTAGTATGCTAATGTTTAGATGTATAACTAGATATTAAAAATCTTTACTTTACTTTATTATACTCTTTATTGAACACCATAATAAATTACAACACGGAAAGTAACTTGACGGGAAGTACGGATCTAGGTAGGTCTATGGTCAGAGCCCTTAGCCAGGATGCACTACGCTAAGTAGCGTTTAAAAACGAAACAAATAGAAACGCTACTTAGCGTAGTGCATCTTGGCTAAGGGCCCAGTACTGGCCTAGTATTTATAACCGTACAATATTGATATTTTATTATAAACAGTAGCTTTTTTTGCTACTCATTCGCTTAGAAGTCGTTTATCGCTGCTCCCTCGAGAACTGTCCAATTTCCCGGTATAGAAAGTATTATATATCCTTTCCCGGGACTCAAACAAACTCTATGCCAAATTTCATCGAAATCAGTTCGGCTGCTGAGCCGTGAAAGCGTATCAAATAAAATCACCTTCGCATTTAGTAAGAATTTTATTGTAAACGTTTGCATGCACATTTTCTAGGCTCTCCGCTCTTACTGCGTTTACGTAGCGCTTCATTTTTCTGCTCGTAGGACGAGCAAAGTAGCTAGCACAAGTTTTACGCGATTTTGTCGCTCTTTCTAGTTAGTCTGTTGTGATAGAGACGCACAGAGCGACAAGCGAGAATATACAAGATATGCTAGACCTATTTGCGCCGTATTTTCTCAAGTTTGTTTAGAGAAAATATTCTGTCGGCATCAACGCTTCGTAAACTGCGGAATCTCTTGTTTACAGGGAGGTTGTGCTTTATAAAAACGATAAAGTTGTGGAGTGAATTTATTTAAAGATGCCGTTTTGCGCGATTCAGTTTGTACTCAAGTTTGTGCTTCATGGTTGTATTAATATGATTCATAGTTAAACAACACACAAAATTTATTAGATTTAAATGTATAAATCGTTTTTAACATACATGGACGACGCGGTTAGCCTAGTTGGTAGTGACTCTAGTGAAGCTAGCGGTCCCGGGTTTGAATCTCGGTATAGGCAAATATTTGTGTGATGAGCGCGAGTATTAGTAGCTCCTGAGTCATGGATGTTTTCTATATATTTAAGTATGTATTTCTCTGTATAAGTAAGTTACTATGGGTATAGTACAATTCCTAGAGCTTAGTCTGGGACTAGTTCAATTTGCGTGAGTAATTTATTTAGTATCAAAATATACAGTCAGATTTTTAAAGCGCACTTTTTAGGGTTCCGTTATCGAACATTAGTATTTTTCTCAGAAACTTTAAGTGTCACAAAGTTGAAAATATGTATACATATAGAAATTTAAATTTAACTTATAACAACGAATAAGTACCTATAATTGGATAGCTCATAAAAATCACGTTTAGGAAATATTGAACATGAAGTGTCATTTTTGCTAGAGTTGCGTGTGTGTGTGTGTCCCCCTACAGACAAAACACTACTTGTACTAAAAATCTGAAAAATATCTTTATTTAAAGTACATTTAACGAATTTAAAAGGAAAACTATCACGATTAATTTATTGATTCTAGTCACAGACGAAATGATTATCCCTACCGAAAATCGGCTAAGATAACTTTGAACAGATAATTAGCGTTTTTTTAGTACTTACTTAATGGCAACGGAACCCTGCACTGAGCATGGTCCGACGTTCTCTTGCCCGGTTTTTACTAACTTGTGTCCTAGGGCTCAGGTCGGCAAACTTTTTAGACACAGAGCCGGGATGCCGAAAAAATATCAATTTTTCAGAAGCTCAAAGAGCCTCAGTTTTCTGTTTCAGCTTTTTCACTGTATACCAAATTTTTTGAGGGAAACTCGAAGAGCCGCTCGACAGCAGTTATTTGGGTCTCGATGCCTTGAATCCCACGTTACGTTCAGGATTCTATTTTTGAACCACTCGCTAGGCTCGTGGTTCAATTTTAGGATCCTTCGCTAACTCGGGATCAATACTGGCTCTCGCGCCAAATAATAACTTTGCAGCCTTGCATAACAAATAACTATTTCCGCTATTTGCAAAAAAAAAACATAAAATACCAAACTACTTTAAATCTCCCCCAGAACATCGTCAAACACGCAACGCAATTTTGTTTTCCATTACAATCAATTACGGTTGGGCTTTTGAGAGGCCACTGGTGCCTTGAAAAACCGGAGCAACAGGGGCCCAACGCAATTTGGCTGGTTAATTGGCCGAACTGGGCAATCTGGGCATTTGGCAATTATAAGCTGGATTGCCAATCGGCAGAGGAAGCTCTCTGGTAGTAGCGGTTAATATTCATGCTATATTTTTGTAGGTAGTTGTCTACATTGTTATATAAGTTTTTAAAGACAGAATAAATAAATAAGAATAAGAATAAGAATAACTTTATTGGTAAAAACTTAATGATAACAATGACATAGGGCTTTTGTATACACGAAATTCACAATGATATTACATTTGCCTGAACTAGGATGATCCTGTATCTCAGGCAGTGAGAGGTATACATAAATGCGTTTATTCATTTCATCATAAAATCGTTCACAAATTTTTTATTAGTAGTAAGGGATTCATTTTACTTAGTAGTAATTAAAGATAAAATTATATTATTAACTATTTTAGAATCTACGTAAGTGGATGATGTACATTGCAGTGTCAGCGTCGGCGCAATTGTAAACTAAACTAAAATAAATATCCGGAGACTTCTCACACAAATTGACCTAGTCTCTAACTAAGCTCTAGGGTGTACTATGGGTACTAGACAACGATAAACATATAGATTCATACTTAAATACGTAGAAAACAAACAAACCGGGACCGCTAGCTTCGTAAAATATTTTTTTTTTATAAATAAACTTTGTAAAAAAATGTAAATATAAAAGGTTAATATGTTATAAGAAAACTAAAAACTCAACATAAAATATTTCAAATACAAACATTATTATTTAATTTTATGCTATAGCATTGAAAATTGAAAAGTGACCATTACTCTTCATTCCGCGTCTGTAGGTACATGAACATAACCTGCCGCACTCAGAGACGTCAATTCGTTTTTAAATTTCATTAAGGTTGCTGCGTCTTATTTTATTGCTATAGCAAAGAAAGTGACAGCAGCAACTTTAATGAAACTTAAAAGTTAATTGACGTCTCTGAGTGCGGCCGAAAAAAATGGTATTTCTTAATAAAATCGGCTATGAACTTTTTTGGCTCAATTTAAAGCGTGTAACTCACGATGTTTTCCCTCACCGTAAGAGCATAAGTTGTCGTGCAGATAATGTACATAAGTTAGAAAAACTCTTACATGGCGACGCTTGGGGGTTCGAACTCGGTACCTCACAAACACGGGTCGACACCGCTAGCCACTTGGCCACCGAAGCTCATTTTTCATCAACCATGCTATATATAGCATTACAAAACCCATAACCATTTCACGAACCAAAAAAACCGAGGCAAACCCACAAAAAGGCCTGAGTCAAACGGCCAGGACAAAAACCATCAGTGTTAATACGTCGATTACACTGTGTAACGGAGCGCGAGCCGTCGTTACGTGGACCTCTTTACTGTCCCCAAGTGTAATGCCCTAGAAAATGCCTTTGACGGATCGCTATTTGCACCGACTTGTAATGGTGGTTGCATTTATCTTACGGTGGATTTTTTTAGGAATTGGACATGGCTTACGTTTTTAGTTCGACGCGTATTTAATTTGACAATCCTACTTCTTAAGAGTTACTATAAATGCGAAAGTTTGGATGGATGGATGTTTGTTACTCAATCACGCCAGAACGGCTGAACGGATCTAAATGAAATTTGGCACAGAGATAGATTATAGTCTGGAATAGCACGTTGACTAATTTTTATCCTGAAAAATCGACAGTTACCGAGGGAGCAGCGATAACGACTTCAATGCGGACGAAGTCGCGGGCAAAAACTAGTTATGTTATATAATACTTTTGTGTGGATGTTTGTATGTTTGTATTTCAATCACGCTCGAACGGCTGAACGGATTTGGACGAAATTTGGCATACAGATAGTCCAGTAAAATGTTACAGATCCCGTGGGAAAAGCGGTAAATGACTTACGCAGATAGAGTCACAGGGGAAAGCTAGTAACTAATAAATAAATACATTATATTATTATGATAAACTTATTTTCATATAATAATATACACGCGGCATCAAAAAAATCGCACCTTTTGAAAATGTTGACTTGAAGCAGTTATAAATCCTATTTTATTTAGTGATCATTGTTTTGTACGAACGATTCATGTTTTTAAGGGTCATTAATTGTGCTTTCTAAGATACTGATATTCATAGGGTACAATAAATAATTTAAGAGCTATATTCGCTTGAAACTAATTTTCCTAGATGTGCGATTTTTTTAACGCCGAGTATACTCGTATTATATATAGTAAACTCTTATGAAAAGAAGTTTATCAAGAAGCAAGAATAATTTCAAGCCTTGCTAAACTTCAGCGATTTGTTAGAATATTGTAAAAAAACCGGAAAAGTGCGGGTTTGACTCTCACACCGAGGGTTCCGTACAAACTTGTACTTCGTCCATCACGGGAATCAAGTCTTGAAGATTTTAGCCCGTTTTTTTCTGAAAAATAATAATAATTCCTTTACTTGTGTTATGAGACCTTGGTTCTTGCCAAATTTTATGATTATAGGTCAACGGAAAGTATTGTATAGGTTTGATTTATTTCAGTGTCAAAATATGCGGCATACATGTCCGTATTATTTACAGCTCGAAGGGACCGTAAACTTAGGTATTTAATATTAATTTTAACTTCATACTACCACGCGTTCCCGAAAAAAAGGGCCTTGAAAGACATACAGAAAGACAGACAGACGGAAGGACAACGAAGTAAACCTATAAGGGTTCCGTTTTTGCCTTTAAAGGTAAGGGACCCTTATAAAACGAACATCGAGTAACCCACCCATTTTTTATTAAAAGTCGCTTTATTAAAACCTAAATCAACAAGAGCGCTGCACCATAATGGCGCATTTTTATTAAATTTAACAAACAAATATTTCCATACCCCTTTTTGTTAAATACATTACCCTTATTTTGACTTTCCTCAGTCGGGTAAAAGTGATCGTAATTTTATCATAAATCCCTGTAAATTTTTTATTTATTTCCTTCTCTACGATATCCTATACTATATCAAACGAGAAACATTTGTTTATATATTTGTACTAACGTACTCGAAAACGGCTCTAATGATTTCGGTAAAAATTGCGAATGGTATACGGGGGCGAAAATTCGATCTAGCTACGTCTCATATCTGGAAAAACTCGCTTTCCTCGTATTTTCACGTAAAAAGGTTTCCCGCGCAATATGGTTCGTAATTTCGGGGCGGCTGCTGCCGGTTAAATAGACTGATGGTTAGAGCGTCGGCCTCCGCTAAGACTGCGGGTTCGAACCCCGCTATGGACAGGTTTTTTTTTTTTTTTTCTATAGAAAATCGATGAAAATTCAGTTTCTACCCGAGCGTAGACGCTCAGTCTCCCAGGTACTTAAAGCTAAATCGTAGAACCATTATCAGAAAGTATAAATAATTTCTGCAGAAATAAAATGCCATATTTTTCTGGCAATGCCAAATATTTTGTTCACAATGTGACGCCACAATTAGTCGCAGCTTTGCCGTGGACCGGATTATTTGAGCAAAATATCTATAATAATAATAAAAAAAATATATCAGGGGACAATCTCACACCAATTGACCTAGTCCCAAACTAAGCTCTAGGCTTGTACTATGGGTACTAGACAACGATAAACATACTTATATAGAGAAATACATACTTGAATATATAGAAAACATCCATGACTCAGGAACAAATACTCGCGCTCATCACACAAATATTTGTCCATACCGGGATTCGAACCCAGGACCGCTAGCTTCGTAGGCAGGGTCACTACCAACTAGGCTAACTGCGTCGTCAATAAATAATTATATTTCATGAAATATTGGAATACTAAAATTATTACTAAGAGACGAAGAGCGGGCACAAGAGCGCTTAGTGAAAGAAAAGGATGGAAAAGTTGTTTTATTTGCTCCACGTTGAATGAAGCACGTATTTGCGTTGTTTGTAAATTTTGAACGCTCCTTTGTCTGTTGAAATAAGTCGAACAGTTGATTAAAATAAATTCATTCAGAGTTTGGTTTCACGGTTTTGTTTTTGTATACTCTTTGATTATTTTTATAACAGCTCGAACTAAAAAATTGAAATTTAACTATTAAACTGAATATGGGTACTTGTTTTTTTTTAATGTTCTACTTATCATTCAGAGGCGTCCGTGGAAAAAAAAACCGGTGAAGTGCGACATATATTCCGTACATATTTGGCTAATTTTTGGTGTTTGTCGTTATTCTATAGGATTTGTTCTATAATCGTATCAAATTTGACGCTTGTGTGTTTTACCGTTTTTACGTAGCAACTGAAATAAAAATACGTTGAAAAGAAACTTGAAAAAAATATAGTTTTACGGTTCAAAAGATACAGGTATTTATAGTTAGGACAGACGGACGGACGGAAGAACGGACGGACAGAGTAGGCTTAGTAATAGGGTCCCGTTTGACACCCTTTGGGTACGGAACCCTAAAAAGACTAAATACAAATACTGCCAACTGATAAAAAATTGAAAATGTCTTTACGCCTGTTTCACAATCGTTAAGTAGAGCATATCTGACAGATACATTTAGCCCTTTCTCTTTCTTGCACTTGAAAATTGACAGCGAAAGTGCTAACTTTAACTGGTAGATAAATTTACTCGATTTTGAAACAGGCCCTTAAACTAAATGTGTTCGAATTTCATTTTGACAAGGCACTTAAGCGCTCGACATTTGTTTGAAAGAGACGGAGCTAAAGGCATCTCACTCTGTCCCTTTCAATGCCTCGAACTTGACAGGTTTTATCACGGAGAAACAAATATTTTACAATATTACCAGATTGTATAGTAATTATGATTCTCGTGTAGGAAAACAGATTTCAGCTAACAGATTTTTTTATTTTTGTTAATACTAGAATATTCTAGTAGTTCACGAAAACTCTGATATCGTTTTGGTTACCATTTAATAGTTCCAGAGTAAAATATGCATTTAGCTTACAACAAGTTTTGTATACTACACAAAATTTGTTTCCTACGATACTAGGTAAGTGGGTAATAGGTATGTACTAGAAAATGATGTTGTACAGAAGTAGAATTTCCTATTAATGTGTAAAAAAGTAGTTGTCACGTTATAATAATAATAATCCAGCCTATATACGTCCCACTGCTGGGCACAGGCCTCCACTCACAATGAGAGGGGTTTGGGCTATAGTTCCCACGCGGGCCCAGTGCGGATTGGGACCTTCGCACACACCGTCACTTGCTTTGCAGGTGTGTGCAGGTTTCCTCACGATGTTTTCCTTCACCGAAAAGCTCATGGTAAATTTACAAATTATATTTTGCACATAAATTCCACATTACATACAATACATTAAAACAAAACAAAAAAATACAATACAAAAAAGTAGTTGTCACATTATAATACAACAAAATCAAGTAGAATTTACAATATTCTGTTAAAGGAAAATAGATTTTTTTCTCCGTGAAGAGTTCACTGGACAAGTATACATAAAGCCTGATAAATAAATATGTTTGAACGAATGGAGCTCAGCTTATCTATTTCAAGAAAGCGTATCCTTTCAATTGAACACTATAATCGAAGCAATTGCAGCGCTGTCGTTCCCAGTTCTTGGGAAAACGGTTACTCTCCGGCCTCATCTCCGACGAGACAGATTCAATCTGCCATCCTAGACTAGGTCGGAGTTCAATCTAAGGGCGCCATCCAGATGGAAATCTAACGCCTGATGCTTGAAATTTATATTTATATAATTTAGTGGATGAAAAACTAAAAGAGAGCCTTAAAGTTCTTAGGTCGGAGTTCACCAACCAATTTAACGGACTGTTAAATCCTAATCGGCTGTTAGTCAATACATTTTGACAGCCGTCAGACCTCTAATAGCCTGTTTAACTGTTGGTGAACTCCGACCTTAGGAGTTCGAAACAATAAGGTAGGTACTTTTTATTGGAGGATTTTTTGAGGTTTTCTATTACGTAATATTTTATTTGTGACGGACGCATTTTTTTAATCTTGCTTTTTTAACGTTTTGAAAGGGCTTACGAATAGTGCAAATTTACGAAAAAACGGGATATTTTATACGGATTTTAATAACAGATACATAGCATACGTCATATAATTATTACACCGATAAATAAAAAAAATCCTACGGGAAAAACTACAATATTAAAAGCAAATACACGTATGCAATAAAAAAACATTTCCGTATTTTTCCGTTCACAAACTAGCCAGTATTATTAATGACACAAAGAACTCGTTTATTGATTTTTATTGGGGAATTATTCAATGTCTCGGGATAAAAAGTATGTCGGTGTCCTTCCTTGTAGCGTATACATTTCATTAAAATTGGTGCAGCTAAATAGGTCAATTTTGCATTTACAATACATATTAGTAACGGTTCACTGCAGTTTCGGGGCAAGACCTAAATTTGATGTAGGCAAGGTACACTTCGCGAGGCCCTCTGGACGGCAAGAAGGCCGATTTCATAAAGTGAACGAGGTTTTTAAGTAACGTATGAACCTTCGAGGCGCGAGGCCCCTCGGACCGCGAGGCCGTGGGCAATGGCCCACGTCGCCTATGCCTTACGCCGCCTCTGGTTCGCTGTCACGTATGTAAATACCCTTTTGAATGCTATTAACGGCTATAGCCGTCATGGTTGACAGCTTAAAATAGACCTTAGTATATTTGAGGAAGGTTAACATTAGCTATGGCGTGGAGTCTTATATATCAGACTATGGCGGTCAAAAGGTTAAAGCACATTTACCAGTTGACAAATTAATATGTGCACAGAAAAGAAATAAATATAATGTGTGTGTAAAATTACAAAGATAAAGTGCGTCAAAGTTCGGGAGTGGGGGCTCGTGACGTCGCTTCTGTGTAAAAATTGTACTAAGACGTGACGTCATACGACATTTCAACTCAATATATCTCCGTAGCTTTTTGTTCAATACCTTTTGATAATCTACCTGATCGACATAGAAAAAAAAATAGTCATCATCTCTATTATGGCTAACTCCTGAGGGCCCTCGGCACCACTCTGTGCAAAGAAACCAAAGGCCCTCCTAATTAGCTGCCTCCTCTCGGAGCATTGGGGGTCTTCTGTAATCTGCGCACGAGATTGACTCTTGTCGCGCCTTTAAGGTAAAGTAATAATATCTTATAAGGGTTCTGTTTCTAATAAGAGTAGTCTTTAATAAAACGATTAGGTTTTCGGCGAAGCGTTCGTAAGATGATTCTAGAATGTGTTATTCGTTTTGTAGGGTAAATGTTGTTTTTAAATGTTATCAAAAGTTGATGGTTTCGGAAATTATACATTATAGAAATATATTTGGCAATTGTGTATAAAAATAATGTCTTAAGCCTGATATATTTTTTTATATAACAGTAATTTGAATGTTTAGTACATCGCTAACTTAATTTGAGAAAAAGTTTGGAATATATGCGTTAACAAGCAATATTAAAAGGCGGTACAATTTTAATCCTATAATGAACCATGTCGAGTCAAACATAAACATTAATAAAACACTTCATCCAAATAAACATTTTGACTTAATGCTAAACAAAATTACGTCAAAAAATAACATTATACGGTCATTATAGTTACTATATTACGATTTCTATGGCATTATAAAATAGTCTTGTTCTGCTCTCCAAAAGAAAAAAGGCACTATAAAAGTACGAAGTCCATTATGATCATACTACGTTTTAGCTTTGGCAGTGTTTAGTGATAAATGATCGAACGACAGCAGGACAAAGTATGGATTAATGATGTTATTGAGATATTGTTATTGTTGTTTTATTTCCTGAATTATTGGAAGGATACAAATGAAAATGTGTGGAACATATTTAGTAACTTATTTTTATGTTAAACACTAACGACGGTTTCTTGTCTAATACTATAGTAAACCGCTACTAGCACGAGTCATTATTAGAATCAAACGAACATGAAACCAATTTTTGTTTCATTCTAATAATGACTCATGCTAGTTAAAATTTTATAACTTATTTTTAATCAATTTGTTTACACTTTCCCGGTACGCTGTAGTCAAAAAAAGAATTAAAAGATTACTCGGGTAGGTTTACAGTTAAATAATGAACGTTTATTTGTTTGTTAATGGTAAAATATATATTATCTTGAGGTGAGTCGATAGAACGTCAGGTTGTTTACTATTTTTTGTCGAATATTTTGATATTAAAACTTGCTTCCGAATTAGATACAATTTTTACGAATAATAAATCAATACACAATACAGTATTTTGTTTTTATTGCCTTTTCAACCCAGGCTTATTAATTTTTCATTCCATTTTTAAAAGCAATAAACGCTGATTCGTTAAAACATATATTTCAAAAGCTGACAACCCTATTAAAACACATAAGCTAAAATCACTATGATGCTATTTTAAGAAAATGTGGCTACGCATCCATCTCTGTCGGTGTAATGGCAGCCGTAGATCGTTAGAGGGGGAAGACGATGTTTATTGATGCCCTAATATCAATTATCATTATTCGTGTTCTGACTGTATTATTGTTTATCATGACTGTAGCAGGGTTGGCAATATATCTTAAGGCGAATCCAGATAATATAATATGTTTATGTAACTTTGCTACATGCTCTACAGTCAAGGTCATAAATATGTGTGTTTTGTATTACCTTGACTATTTAATGTCACGCTTAAACTGCCGCATATGAATATCCCAGCGATTAAAGTGACAAGGTACTAAATATGTAAACATATTTATGACCTTGACAGTACTTATTTATACCTAGTTTCAACATTACTGCAACATGTCATAAACTTGTATGTTATGACATATCATACGTATTACTTAAAATATGTTAGGTGTTATTTATTAAAGTGAGCAATGCAGTTTTGTATAGTTAAAGTGTCCGTTTATATTATTTCATTATGTTTTATTTATTTTTACAATTTACAAACTAAGCTGCCATTAAGAGTCCCTAACCCACCATTATAAATAACTTTCATTGAAATGGCACGGTAAATAAATTTATTATAAAAATAATTAAAAAGGCAGCTTCATTAGTAAATTGTAAATATAAATAAAACATAATTAAATAATATAAACTTACACTTTAACTGCACAAAACTGCATTGCTCACTGGTTTCCCCGCTAAGTTAAAGGTGCCAATTACGAGCCGCTGACAACGTACAACTGTATCGGTTAGCACTAAATAACCGTCCGTTTGTCACTGCGTCGCATAGGCGCGCCGATGATTTGTGCGCGATGCGGGCCATTTTTCATCCCGCCCACCATCACTAAATCACGCTGACAACCTGGTCCAACTACTGGGGCACTTACCCTACAATATTACGGTTACTCGAAATTGAGCCTAATTGTGTTCGACATAAGGTTCAGTATTAAGAGTGTTGATAGTGCTTGTTTTCGTGTTAATAGGTTGGTCTATAATGATTTATTTGTGTACTGTTTTTTTTTATTTGAAAAATTGCGTTTTTTGCTGTATGGCAATTAATTTATCTTGCACATTTGTATTGTTACGTGGTTAACAGTTATTAATGAGTTATAAAATGGAAGGTATAAATTAAAAAAATAATAAAACTGTATCTGGGAAACTGGACAAAGGAAAACATATATTAAATAAAATATCAGAGGACAATTTCACACAAATCGACCTAGTCCCATACCACAGCGCAAACTAAGCTCTAGGTTTGTACTATGGGTACATACTCGGTAACGATAAAAATACGTATTTAAAGAAATACATACTTAAATAAGTATATAAAAACATACATGACTCAGAAACATATTCGCTTATCACACAAATATTTTTTGCCCATACCGGGATTCGAACCTGAGACTACTAGCTTCGTATAGGCAGGGTCACTACCAACTAGGTTAGTCGGTGTCGTCACATAATATAATTTGCAACAACGGATTCTATTACGAAAACCATAAATCAACTCTAAAAAAAGGTATGTATGTATGTATGTATGTAAACTCTTTATTGCACAAAAAGTATAAGTAAATAATACATTGACATCGTAAATTTAAAGTACAAAGGCGAACTTATCCCTAAATGGGATCTCTTCCAGCTAACCCTGAAGTAGATGAGTAAGGACAATGCATGGGGTTAGACACATACAAGTTTAAAGGTATCAAGAAGCTAAACATAGTTTTGTAACAACAAAATCACTACCAATTTGATATCTAAAATATATAAAACGAAGCGACTAACTAATATATTATTATTTGTGCGCAACCTTATTCGAAAGGTTTCGACTCGAGCGAGCACCAAATCGATAACGCCGTCCCTGTTTCTCTATATTTTTCCAATAAGGACAGAACCATCCAAGCGTACACATTGAAAGCGAATGCTTGAATGCGTTCCTATGTTTCAACACACCTGCTTCGCTTTTCATTCTGCCCTTTTAAACATCTACGTTACCGAAAATTGTATCTTTCACTCGAATCTGACACGATTTGGAGTCGCGGGCGTTTGACTTAAAGACTTAAGTAGTCGACGCGTGAGTTGGTATTTGATTGATTTGAGAGTTTCGGGTTGGAAAGGTTTGTGAGCGGAAGGTTTGACACGTTTTATTATTGAGAGGCATTCAATTTGTCATTATTTAAAAACCAGTATTTATTTACAGGATTTTAACAAAGAAATAGTAGGTAATAAAAAATATATTTTAAGTACTTATATTTTTTTGTAACATTTTCAACACAAATTTAATAAAATTAAAAAAAAAAGCTCGAAAAACTATAATACACAAATAAAACACTTTTACATTATTTGAAATATGATTTATTTTATATATAACTAACAACCCGCCCTCGCTTTGCTCCGGGTACTATTATATACATAAACCTTCCGTGAAATGTCATGTAACTGATGGTGAAAACCGCATTAAAATCCGTTGCGTAGTTTGAAAGATCTGTACATACATACAAAGGGACAGACGGCGGGAAGCGACTTTGTTTTATTATACTATGTGCCTATATAGGTATTTTTATATAGGTATTTTTACTTTGTATTAATTTTTACCATTCATAATAATGTAACGGTACGGAACCTCTTGGTGAGCGAGTCTCACTCACACATAACCGGTTTACATACACAATATACGTGTACACAAGTCAACATTAATAGAACGAAAAAGCGCTGAAGCATGTACAGTGTATATTTAAAAGCAGTACGCACACAGCACCTAATCTAACTGAAACACCCCTTCCACTCCGCACGCCCGTTACCTTATATTTATTTATACTCTCCGAGCGGTAATGGCGAATGAAAAGATTCGCTCACAAATTCCGGGCCATTATTTGCAGTGTTTTGCTCACGAGGCCACGACCCCCCCTCTAGCCCAGGAACCCCCTTGCCACATCACATGATTTCGAAACAGTAGTAAAAAACTTATACGACTGCGAAAATACAGGCGACTGGAACATTGAAAAGTTGTAATGTAAAAGGGATAAGCAGAATAAGGAAAACATAAAATTGACCGTATTAATAAATAGATCTTCACTGAGATGCTCGACTCAAAACACGTCAATGTAAAGTCATCGAAAACTGTCACTTTTGACGCTTCTTGAGACGGGCATCCCAGTATCGTGAGAATTGTAAGTGCAACGGCGTAGTCCAAGAGGAGTTAGTAAGTATTTTGAGTTCGAGTTATTTCAGTAAGACTCGCATAAAAGCACACGAAAGCAGTTGAAAGAGAAATACGAACCCAACTACCGTTTTGAATGCTATCGCGCTGTATTATATGTACTAGATGACCCAGTGAACTTTGTGGCATTTTTTTTTAATTTTTTGGCTGTTCTTTGGGTCTTTTCTAATTTTCTGTATCTAAACCTCCCCAATATTGAGGCGAACAAAACCAAAAAAAATAATTATCGCTTGAGCTATTCTCGAGTTTTTCACTGCAATTATGTATTTCGTGGCTTCGGTGTACGCGTCTCACTAATAACTTTCATGGAATCAATTTTTCTGTCTGTCTATATATATATAGAAAAATTGATTCCATGAAAGTTATTAGTGAGACGCGTACACCGAAGCCACGAAATACATTATAGAACTAGAAAATGGTTTACCCTCATTTCATAGAATGTTTTACTTCGCCGAATTTTCATTTCATCGACAGGTATTTCCACGTGCAGGAGTAATAATGTTTGGCGGTCACAGGTCTAAACTAACCTAACCTACGTAACCCATGCTTAAGATAACTTGAAAACAATAAGGTTTCAGCAGAAATTAGCTTTCGATGAAATGAAATGCGGTGAAACGACACATTCGATTAAAGTCTGCAAAACAAGGGAACACGCTAAAAACAATTCAAAAACCTAATTGAAAATGAAAATGTTTATTGGGTTATATAATTAATAAGTTACATAACAATCATGGTTGGAACCTCCTAGTAAGTATTATGCATACTTGTGGCAGGAGAGGAAATAATATTACTTGGCCCTCGTTAAACTTCAATTTAAACAACGTAACCTGCGTACTGAATTAAAACTGTTCACTATCCCCTTGTACTACACCACATTACCATACACGCTCCAGTATTTTAAGCGCAATGTCCGTTAATAAATGGGGATCCTCACAGAACACAGACTTACGAGTCTTACGACGTAGTTTGACGAGGTTCCGTCCTCACATAAACAACCACACCACTATCCAGCTTAGTTTAATAATATTACACCTACGTCTCATCTACACCTAGCGTGAGTTTGTTTCGGAAGTTTAAGCTAGTTACTATAAGATTAGCTGGTTTCAGTGAAGCACAACAGCTGTTTTCTTGTACAGCGATTATAACTTTAGTGTTAGCATTTTACGTGCTATATAAGCTCTTATACAGCCTGTCTGCTTCTTGGTGAAGATTTTCCGCCATTGTTAATGAAGTGAAACACGGAATGGAATTTGTGTATTTTAAAATCATATAATGTACTCGTAAGTCCGTAGTATTATGTACACGTTTTTGAATTTAAAAGATTAATATTAAAAAATGACTAACTGTTGAGTTTCTTGCGGCGGTTCTTCTCAGCAGTGGTATCCTCTTAGTAGATCTTGACGTGTAAAAGTGCCCGTGCGGCCTACTTACTGAATTAATATTTTTCATATTTTTTTTACCTTTTAAATAATTGACAAAGACTGTGCTAATCTTAAAAATAAAACGAATATTTATGACACTTTAACAAACCTCCATAATAAATAAATAAATATCATGGGACAATTTTACACAAAAATGATAAACATACTTATTTATACACTGAATTAGTATTAGTATATAGGAATAATTTTTTCTCAGTTAACTACGCTTGTGAAATTATTTAATGAATAACAAAAAGTTAATAAATACTAACTTCATGGTCACCCTACTTCTTGAGGTGCATACGTCAGTCAAGACAACAAACATAGTTAATCAGGCGTAGGGTGACTATCATTTGGGTTAAAATTTTAATTTAAAATAAAAAAAAACTTTATAAATCTCGATTGTTTCATGTAACCCTAATTTAAATGTAATTGCCATCGATTACCGAGTGAGAAAAATTTGCTCCTGTAAACTATTCCTATAGTTTCCTATATACATCTCCTATATACATCACCCAGGAGCAGCCAAAATGGCCAAATATATCGGAACCCATCCTGATTCCTATAGAAATAAAGATGTGTTGCGATATATTTGGCCACTTTCGCTGCTCCTATCTATTTGTACTTGACTGTACATAGAAAACATCCACGTCTCGAGAACAAATACTCACACAAACATTTACCACTCGTAGGCAGGGTCACTAGGGAAACGCAAAAACCGGTTATTAACCGAATTTGATTACGCAAATAGGGTTAAAAACCGGTTTTAACCGGTTATTAACCCTACACTACCAACTGGCTAACCGCGTTGTATTCAATATTAAATCAATCTATAATTAGCTCGATTCTACTTTTAAACTGTTTTAAACCCATAGATAACCAAGTAAATTGTTTCCAACGACCACCAAATTGTTTTTTGATCATTAAATGGAGTTCATCCGTGCTTTTAGGCCGCGCGCGACCGCGCTGCCGTTCAAAAGAAAAATGGAATATGAGGGTATGAATTCCATATGCGCTAAGTGCCTTTTGGATTTGGGTGCATTGTGTATACATTAACGCGCGTGGCGTGGAGGCACACTGCAATCGTTGGGGGTCATTGAACCGTTATCCTATCTTTTTCATATTAGAATTCTAACGGTTAATTTTGCACATGTTTTCTTTAATAACGTAGATTAAACTGTTTTTTTTTTCTTGTCTAAATATCCTTCTTTTTAGTTATCTGTACAATAAAAATGAAATTTATGTCTGTTGAAACGCATAACGGTCATTTATTATAATTGGAAAAATAACCATAGACAAGTTGCGATCGTGAATAACGGCAAAATTCCAAGAGGACTGCACAAGATTCATTTTGCTAACAATTAACAACAAGATCAAAGAAAATAATGTATTAAGACGTAAGCTTCCATATTTTTTGTCAGTCTCTGGAAGTCGCAAACTATCGAAGAATGCAATATGTCATAGAAAATTGTCTATACTGTTGCTGCCATTTGCATTTTATTGTGCGTACGATGGTACCAGTGTTGGACACTTTAAGCTGACAGGCACCAATAATGGATACTTAAACCTTAATTCAAAGTCCATACGGTTATAAATTTATTGATGCAAAACAAATGAATAACCTTTATCTTCTTCAATATAAGAATCATGTGTCCATCATTGGTCCTTTTCCATTACTGGTGCCATCACCCTAGTGCTAACTTGGGTGTTTCTCCACAAAAAAACTGACAGTCAAAATTCACTTAAAAAGAACTACAATCATAAAATATACAGCAAAACAAACCCCAAAAACTTATACTTGATTTTTACTCCAAAACAAATAATAGAAAATAAGATTAATTACTGTATTGTCTTATTCAAATGCGTTACAGACAAAAGAAAAAGAAGCGCTATTTCGCGAAGCTAAATCGAATTTTAGTTAAGACAAATACTAATCACTTTTGTGACTAACTTTTATTCGGACAATCGAAGGCGCAGCGAAACGAGAAATAAAACTTCCTACCATCTTCCCAACACATCCCATTCTCCTTAAACCCTTACATCAAAGTCCTTTTTCGTCTGATTTGGCTGAAAGAGATCTTGGTCTAGTTAAATAGACCGTTATTCCAGACGCGTTCAAATTGAGAACAATCGGCGTGAACACTCGATTTCTAGTTCATCGTTCAAACGATCGATAGCGCGCGATTCGAAGTTGGATCGATGCTATTTGATAGCTCACTATTCGATAGCTGTCTTTTGAAATGGTTACGAGGGAGATAGGAAGTTTATTGACATGGAAAATATGGGTATGCTGTATACGATTTTTTTTAACACTCTTTAATTAAATACACCTTTTTATGTATACTCAAGCTAGATATATATTTAAAATAACTAGTTTCATAGGGCTGATGACTGGGTAAAGAAAACGAAATTCTATTTAGTCCGTCAGTTAGATTATCAAAAAATATTGGACACGTATTTTTTCTTTTGTCAATCAGACAAAAAATGACAAAGATAAAGCGCGTCAAAGTTTGGGAGTGGGGGCTTGTGACGTCACTTCGGTGTAAAAATTGTACTAAATTGTACCAAGACGTGACGTCATGCGACATTTCAACTCGATATCTACGTAATTTTTTGATTGTGTGAACGTATCCAATACTTTTTGATAATGTACCTGATCGACAAAGAAAAAATAAATAGTCATCATCTCTGTTCTGCCTAGTTGAGACGCTTATTTCTGTTTCATGAAAAGTACAAAAGGACATGGGCCGTTAAAATAGTAACCTAAAGTTAACATTCCGAATAAATATTATTCGCGACCCGATTAAAACTATCTTAGGGTATGTAAAATATGAGAAAAGTAAACTTAATAAAACAGAATGACTTAATATTTATTATTTAACATTTTAAATAATATGTACTAGCTTTTAGCTGGCTAAATTAGTACGAGCACACGTTTTTACACATAACTATATCTCTTCTTCTTAAACCTTAGAGCTATGCTCTTGTCGGTGGAGCAATTTCCATGACTTTCTATCTAGAGCCTTTTCTTTCAGGGCCTGTTACGACATGACATCTACTTTTTCTTTTATCTGATCCATGAACGTTCTCCTTGGTTTTCCTCTCTTCCGCTTCCCTTCTACTTTCCCTTCCACTATGGCTTTAATGTATTCTGTAACTATATGAACTATGTATTTACGAATAAGTATATATTCACGGTACGTTCACGTATACGTATGTATTTATTTAAAATGTATGTTTATGTACGTATTTTAATTGCATTATATGTGTTTTTTTCTTGTAATGCTTTTGTTCATACAATATTGCACCGCCTACAACAATTTTCTGTTTGCCCAAAGGTCAACTGGTAAAGAATGCTATTAGGCATTAAGTTAACCTTTTGCACTCTTGTATGTTTGTGCAATAAAGATTAAATAAATAAATAATTAAGTATAATAATAATAATCCAGCCTAGATATACGTCCCACTGCTGGGCACAGGCCTCCACTCACAACGAGAAGGTTTGGGCTATAGTTCCCACGCGGGCCCATTGCGGATTGGGAACTTCGCACTCACCGTCAAATTGCTTTGCAGGTGTGGGCAGGTTTCCTCACGATGTTTTCCTTCACTGAAAAGCTCATGGTAAATTTACAAATTATATTTCGCACATAAATTCCGAAAAACTTGCGAGCCCGGGCTCGAACCCACGACCCTCTGTTTAAGAGTCGGCAGGTCAAACCATTAGGCTACCACGGTTTTTTTTTTAAATTAAGTATAATGGCTATATTTTACCGAAGCAAATCGAGCGCGGGTCGGTGGTCCTGTATAAAAATCCATTAACTACCTATTCTACTTATTACTAACTAAATACCTAAACGCAAAAAAGTAATATATAAACCCAAAAGCGCTAACCATGTTTCTCGAAGACGAATCGCCCGGAAAACGAACACAAATCTTGTACCGGATTAACACACTGCGTTACCATTTTACACGTAAACATTATACATTGTTTTGCTGGGGATTTAACCGTGTTTTTGCTATGTATGTCTTTGTTGGAGAAAACATTGGGGAAGGAAATCAGTGTAACGGATTGTGGCGGGTTCTGTCAAGGGCTAGGAACTTTTCTTTATGTCTTTCTTTGTATTAACCCCAAAACTACTAATTGAATCCTACTAAGTAATATTTATAATTGTGTTAGTTTGTTACTCTTTCACGCTGCAACGGCTGGACGGATTTGGATGAAATTTGGAATAGAGATAGCTTATACCCTAGATATACGAGTATGTGTTAACATAGGCTACTTTTCATATCGGAAAATGTTAGTTTCCGAGGAAGCAGCGATAAGGGCTAAAGCTAGTTACATATATATTGACAAGCAAGAGATGCTATAACGGTAGAATGCCTTGTATGCCGAAGTTTATTAATAGTAAATTAGACACACTGTACCTCATTTCAATTCTCTCAATTTCAAACCTGATCCAGATTAAAACTATTTTTCAACAACACATTCCCCAAAGTGCTTTGTTAGTACAGTTAACGACACGTCTTCGTGCTCTCCGCAAGGAGTACATGCATTAGGACAAGAGCAATTTATTACGTCTAAGTGTACGCCGGATGTTGCCGACTGTACAATTTAGATTCTATTGTCTTGCGAAGTATTCTGCTGAAAAGAAGTTACCCAAGTTGTCGCTGTTTGGAGCTGAAAGGGATTACGACGACAGAGAATTTGATTTGAACCTAATGGCTTTGTTGTTTGGGTTCTGATTGTACTGACTTTATGTAGCACTTATGTGTATAGGTGTACTGGACTTTGTCTTTTAAAGTCTTCGTTGTTTGGTATCTGATAAAATGTGAGTTAAAGTGAATTTAGTACATAACAAGTTTAATAAAAGCCGTGGTAGCCTAATGGTTTGACCTGCCGACTCTTAAGCAGAGAGTCGTGGGTTCGAACCCGGGCTCGCACCTCTAAGTTTTTCGGAATTTATGCGCGAAATATAATTAGTAAATTTACCATGAGGTTTTCGGTGAAGGAAAACATCGTGAGGAAACCCGCACACACCTGCAAAGCAATTTGACGGTGTGTGCGAAGTTCCCAATCCGCACTGGGCCCGCGTGGGAACTATAGCCCAAACCCTCTTATTGTGAGTGGAGGCCTGTGCCCAGCAGTGGGACGTATTATTATAATTATTTATTAATAAAGATTTAAAAACCCGACTGCATATATATATTGATAGGTAGGTATTATATGGTAAGAAATTTTTGGAACAAGCTTTTGTTGCCGACTGTACTATTTTTTGTACAGTCATCATCTGCTTATCAAGACAAATCCAACGAGCTCAAACACGGCGGGGCTGTCTTGTTTCGTTGCGGAGTTCCAATGGCTATTTACCAACCGCATTATCAGATCAGCTCCATGGTACCACATTATTGCACTGTTACCAAAGTAACTCGGTATAACAAATTTTAGCTTAATAGGGCACCGGGAAGTGGTTCAAATCAAATGTATCACAAATGTATTTATTCAATTTATAATTTCTAATAATTTCTAATGTCATATTATGGTGTACTTACCTATGTGATTAATTTTTAATTTTAACCTTATTTTATTTGTTATGAACCTTATGACTTGTAGTGTTGATTGACTGATTTTGAATCTAATTTATTGTTTATTGTGTGTAATTTATCTTATTTATTGTATAGTCGGGGTAAAAAAAGGTTTGTCACTTTTGGACCTTAACAGTATCGAAATAGAGTTGAAAAGTGACGAACCTTTTTTTACCCTGACTTTACCTAATATGAGTCCCAGTTACTTGAAATAAATGAATTTTAATTTTAGTTTAATTTATTTTGCTTATAAAAAAAGCTTTTAAAATAAATCCTATCTTTAAAGCCGCCATTTTTACACCAAGAAGGTTATGCAGCCAACCTTGTTTATTTTGTTTTATTTCATAATCATAAGTAATTAAGCATTATGCTGTATCCAATCCAGTTTGTGAACTTAATAAAAAAAAACTTGCGTAGTTTGGCGGTTTATAATACAAAAAACACAACCAAGAACAAAAACGCCACAACCTCTTTCTATTTCAGCGGGAACACAACAATAGGCCGGTCTTGCGTAGAACCTCTTCTACTAATTAAAAAGATCGCAGTTTTGACCCGGGCGTGTGGGTTCACCCGGGTTCTCCCGGCCGGGTGAACCCAACTGAACCCGGGTGCACTTAAATCAGTGCGCGGAATTGATTTAAACCTTTCAGCTTTGTTTTTGGGTTAACTTTGAGCGCTGGAGCGTTTTGTAGTTTGAACAAGTTTTGTTATTTATTACTTCCATAGACTAACGGTGTATATGTGAATATATCGTTGTTATTATGGAAATAGTTTGGGATGAAAATAATTAGAGTACATATGCGTGTTAATAATAGATTAGGATGAATTATAATTAGGTTTTTTAAACTTTTTGGTAATATTATGGAAGTAAGGAATTTAATTATTAATGTTAGGAATTTAATTACTGATACATTATTAAATTACAATAAACAAAACAAAACATAAATTATGTTTTTTTAGTCCAGGAAATCCAAATCCATTTATGTGTAGCAAATGACAAACATTCAGAAATCTACTCAAACTGATGATTAAACTTCTGACGATAATTGTCTCAAAACAGTTTCTTTTTAATTTAGGCCTTAGTTATCCAATAAAAATGTCAGTTAAAGTTATCTCTCTCATTTTCTATGTCACAATGAAAGGAAAGGATAGTGGTAAAATGTAACTGATAGATACTGATATCTGGAGATATATAAATAAGCCCATAGATCATTAATTAAATTAACTAACTATTACTTGTTACACGTATTTTTTACTCGTATTTCTATAACCTTATTCACCAAACAGTACACAAAGAATTCTCGTCAATACTAAATCTCTTATTAGAGGAACCCAATAAATAATAGAGCCCAGCCTATAATATTCCTTTCATGAACTCGATCCAATAGTAAGAATATAATTTCGTCCCGATATAATATTAAATTGCTACAAAGAGATCCCGAAGAAGACATAATTTTATTTCGTTTATTCGGCATTTTTCGGACGCACTGGTGGTTACGCTGTTTATGTTTGTACTATATACAAAAACCATATCACGAAAAATAAGAAGAGCGTAAATGCCAACGGCCGTGAGGTTCTTCAGGCAGACATATTTGGTCGCCGTCTGAAAAGGACACCGTTAGCATGTTAAGTGCCCGCCTGGCGGATTTTCGCGCGAAATTGATGAAGTATTGAGCCATTGGCACAGTGTATAAAGGGTGGTTGGAGCTGTAGGTAAATAAAGTCGCGGATGGATAGCACTTGTATCACTTTGCTGGGGATTTGCGAAGCTATATACTTTTCACAGGGTTTATGGACAATTGTCAAAATGACTTTTAACTTTTGTTGACTGACATAAGATTCTGTTTCGAACTAGCGAATTTTAACGTGGGCCTTAGGTTATGGGTGTGATTTTATGGGTCCATATTGGGTTGCAAACATATTCTGCCCTGCTAAAGTAAAAGGCAGTATTTTATACAAAACTACTGTAATAATTGGAACCTCATTACTGGGTAACAAGGTTGCAATTCCTACGGTAGTTTCGTCTAAAATACTGCCTTTTACCTTAGCAGGGCAGTATTGTTTGTGTTTTAAGTCATAGCTATCGAAAGTAATAATGCTTTATTCACGACATCGTTATTTTTCCAGGATTTTTATTAAAGTAACCTAACCTTATTATAATTACAGACATACATGCATACAAATATATTATTACTGGCATACAAATATACAGACATTCATGCACCCGAAAAACATTAACCTAATTGCCCAGCCGCTGCGGCTATTAATTGCCGCAGGGCAGTCGGGTAAAATTAACAAGCCAAAAGATATTGAAGAATATACAAATAAGCTATTCAATTCTGAGATCAAGATACAAGTTGCAATCGGAGCAATTTGTAAAGTTCAAGCTCAGCAATACCGTCGTCTTGTTAGTCCAGCGTCTTTGTGCTCCGTTCGGAGTTTGTTAACAGCTCCTGCGGTTTCTACGGATAGTGCAAGACTTCAATTAACTATTTCTACCTGGAAAAATACTTATATCTCTCCCTAATTATTACTGACACGATAATAAACAAAGTTGTGTTTCCACATCATTGTTATCGAAATCTTCACGTTTCATTTCGCATTGACAGGACTTATTTACTATTTTTACAATTACGTTTATTTTTAATATTTAATTTAACGTGAGACATTATTGATTCATCATCATCAGCCGCAAGACGTCCACTGCTGGAGAAAGGCCTTCCCCAAATTGGCAGGCGGGTTGGCGATCCCAGTTTAATGTTATAATGTTCAGAAGGACGCTGCTACTCATCCTCTGGTATGATTCCCTTAGTCTCCTACGACACCCACGGGATGAGATGGGGTGGTGCGATTCTTGCCCAGACACGGGTCATTATTGATTATAGTTTAAAAATTCTATAAGGTTAAAAGGCGATCTTATCTATAAATAGCGATTTCTTCTAGAAAACATAAAGAACACGCTATAGATACAAAAGGAAAATAGTGTAGTTTTAAATACATTGATACCCTTAGTTTTATTTATTACATGACAAACATTTGAATATAAATTTGAATTACATTTCACAACATACACTATATTTTACTCTTTAACTATGGCCATTTCTTTTTTATTTTAACAAAGTAAAATGTGCGGCTAACACAAGTTGCATTTTCGGGTCTATATTGTCTTCCATAAAGTTTTAGTTCCGTTTTTAAGATTCCATAACGTTTTTAGTCATAAATATTGTTAGTCATAATATTGATTGTCATAATATTTGAGGGTATAATTTGTATTTCCGATTTTTCCTGGTCATATTTGTCGAAAGTCATAAAAAATTTATTCATAACTTTTTACATTATAATGTATTACATACACCTCATAATGTTAAAGGTAATAATATTGCTTGACATAGTGATTATAAGGTCCAAACTTGTTTATCATAAAAGTAAAATACACAAAATGTAAGTTTTGCCTACTATATGTAAGTATTAGTTAAAAAATATGTTCGGTTCTGGCGCTTCGCCGGCCGCTGCCGCGGCACGCTCGCTTCGCTCGCTCGGCTCGCGCGCTGTAGGGTCGCAGTTCTACCTAACACTCCTCCTCGCTTCGCTCATCGTCGTACCTAATGGAGACCTTCCTTATATATCTACATCATATTCATCATATCAGTTTGAAATTAAAAAAGAAAGAACATTTGGAGTCATAAAAATTACATATGTACTAAGACAATGAAACAGTATGAATAATAATAATTAGTAGTTTAAAATATATGCTTTAAAATATTTCTGTTTAATCATCAATATGCCTTTGAATGTTATAGATATAATTTTTATGACTTATGAAAATTATAATCCTTAACATTATGGACTATTCACTTTAGCATTATTAAGCGTTATGCTTTACAATTTTTATGACTATCGATAGTTATGAGCATAAATAGTATGACAATCAATTTCTGACTTTCAAAATTCGATACAACAACTTTTTGGGTAACAAAGGGATCTCTGCATTTTCTCACTTTGTCTCTTTCGCTACAGACCGGGTAGAAAGGGATTACCAAGCGACAAACAAGTAATGATGCATTACGCTAACTAGCGTTTCTATACGTTTCGTTTTTAAACCAATCGCGTCACTGGTAGATCACGTGACTCTTCGTATCACGTGATCTACCAGTGACGTGATTGGTTTAAAACGAAACTAAAAGAAACGCTAGTTAGCGTAATGTATCTTGGCTAAGGGTCCTGATATAAATATAATCCAATATTATACAGCGAACATTAGTTTTCAATCGCAAACACCATTTATAACTATAAAGCGCTGTCGACGTAACCCTTTCAATATCCATAAATATGTAACCATACAATATGACCGATATAATTACCGGAGGTGAGGAGGGTACCTGTCAATACACGTCCGCGGGTCAACTGGGATAAGGGTCCCTAATTTAATAGACATACCCGCGGGCTAAATTAGTGCGGTCACGGGATAGTCGGTTTAACTATGTGTTTAAAGGAGCCCGTTGACACGCATACAATTGTTTGCTCTAATGTATTAATAATAATAATCTAGCCTATATACGTCCCACTGCTGGGCACAGGCCTCCACTCACAATGAGAGGGTTCTGGTATTGTTTGGTGTAAAATATTTTTGCCTAACACCCTTTTGGGCTAGATTTTCAGGATTTAATCAATATGTGTTGTGTAGATTAGTTAGGTTAGGTTAGGCTAGGTTAGTTTTATAACAATTCTGAAAAAAAAATCCTTTTCAATAGGGATGATGTCTGGGTAAAGAAAACGAAATTATATTTAGTCTGTCAGTTAGATTATCAAAAAATATTGGACACGTATTTTTTATTTTGTCAATCAAAGAAAAACAGACAAAGACGTGATGTCATGCGACATTTCAACTCAATATATCACCGTAATTTATTTATTATGTGAAAAAAGAAAAATACGTGTCTAATACTTTTTGATAATCTACCGATCGACAAAAAAATTAGTCATCATCCCTATTGAAAAAAACATTTTCGACCAATTTAAACAATTGTTGGTGAACCTTAATAAAATAAATAAATAAATACATTAGGTCAAACAATTATTATGCCATAATAGACCCTGAAGAAGAAATGTTAAACCTGGTTTTAGTCCTATTAAATCTAGATTTAAAACTGACAGTTTCATACATTTTGTCACAACTAAACTAGTAGGTACCTCGAGCACGAACTTTTATCTTCTCTCGAGTTAGCGTATTGTTATCAAAAAAATATGTACAGCATTTATTTCGGAAAATTTGACGAGTCCCGAGGGAAAAGAGATTAAGACTTCTATGCGAACCGAATACACAAAACTGTAGGCAATATCGCTGGCGTAGAACAAAGCTATAGTTTTTTATTAAACGACTTGAGTACTTACACAGAGGTTACCGTTGCAACATTTTATATCGCACCAAAATATAGAAAATTAACCAGCTTATTGCACATACCATATTCCTATATTCGTGTTTCATGCCATCGATATACAGCGTGTACACTATTACGCCCCGAGCACATTATTACATTGCACCAACTCCCAGCTATAATCCAACTCCCTCTTCACCGGTACACATGTCGCCGGCGGGAGGGTTGATTGCATTACTGTCATCATGCGAGAGACGCTTTAACATGATTCTGAAAAATATCATTTTCAATTTTGCGTGAGCTGAAATTTAATATTGTGGCAATGAGGCTTTATGGGGTTTACGCGTTGATTTATCATTTTAAATATTTTAAAAGGACATATTTGGCTACCGCTCCACTTCAGTCTAAATATCCCAAGTAGCACAAAAGCTGTATAAGAGTTTATGCAGCCATTATAACTCTAGTTTCAGCATTTTAAGGGCTGTATAAGCTCTTATACAGCTTGTGTGCTACTTGGGATTTTCATACTTACCTGATGATTAAGAAATATAACATGACTTCTCGATACAAATGCTCTTACATGTTTATTTTCTGATTCAGACCGAGGAATGTTTTTTTTATATAAAAATCAAAAACAACTACCAGATTTTTTTTTAAAGTAAATATTTTTAAGCGCTACAACCCCCAAAAATTTCAGTTTATTACAACATAAGAAGGTTCGCGCAATTGATTCCTTTTTCGCCTTTTACTTGATTGTACGCCATGTTGGACATGTTTTTGTTTTGCCATAATTCTTGTGTGTGAACGAACGCGTCCAAACAAGAATATGGCGAAAGTGGAATGCGTCCGTGCAAGAATATGGCGAAACAAGAAAGTGTTCAATCAGGAATACGGCGAAAAATGAATCAATTAAGATCAAGTAGTAAGTCGTGTTTGGGCGTTTTTCAAAAAAAGTGTACATCGTTAAGGAAAAATTAAGAAATATTAACTTTTTCCAGTGCGTCACGAAAATTAGTCATACATTTAGTATCGTTAATTTTCGTGACGAACCGGAAAAAGTAAACATTTCTTAAGTTTTCCTTAACCATGTACACTTTTTTTGAAAAACGCCCGTTTTCTTATATCTGTCTATGGCATTATAGCTCTTAAACGGATAGACCGATTTTGATTATGTTTTTTTGGTTAGAAAGGTGACTTAATCGAGAGTGTTCTTAGCTTAATAATAATAATCCAGCCTATATACGTCCCACTGCTGGGCACAGGCCTCCACTCACAATGAGAGGGTTTGGGCTATAGTTCCCACGCGGGCCCAGTGCGGATTGGGAACTTCGCACACACCGTCAAATTGCTTTGCAAGTGTGTGCAGGTTTCCTCACGATGTTTTCCTTCACCGAAAAGCTCATGGTAAATTTACAAATTATATTTAAACTTAGAGGTGCGAGCCCAGATTCGAACTCACAACCCTCTGCTTAAGAGTCGGCAGGTCAAACCAATAGGCTACCACGGTTCTTAGCTTAGTTTGATGAAAATCGAGTTATGAGCTCTGAAAGTCCCGATTTTGTCGCGGGTTTTTAACTCGGTTAGATTATTATCTCAAAAACTAAACTGACCACTTTCTTCCAAAAGGAAGTCTTAAAAACAATCCAACCGGTATTATTTTCTACACAATTCCCTTTTAAACGTTATCGTAAATACCAAGGTTACAATTCTTTGTCCCTCATACGTTTGTGAATAAATCTAAAATCCCTTTACTCCCTTTGATTTCTACCTTTGTTTCGCTTCAAAGAAACGTATAGGATTACGTTATTACGTAAAAGTCGACATTACTTTGTTACTGTGCGGAAAATGTAAAATTTTGAAAGGCAAGTACTTCTGCTTGAAAGCTGTATAGAGAGTAACATATCAGCAATGCGTAAATGTCACAGGCTACCGCACTTTTAGAATTAAAGTGACCTAATACAAAATGTTAAGTTTTTCTATTTCGAGTCATAAAATTATTATTATAGAGACCTAATTCAAAATCTAAAAATTTGGAACTAGGTCACTTTCATTCTAAAGGTGCGATAAATCATGTACGGGTGCATCTTACCGTAGATTTCGTTTAGAATTTTATTATACATATAAAACAACATGTAAAAAATAGCCCGTGCCTATTTAGAGAACAGTAGGAATTAAATTAAATTAATTATATTCCAAACACCGTGTAAACACCCGACTTGTTCACAAACAATCAAACAACGTATTACCTTTCAAAGGAAATTAAAATACGCAAGCAAATTCAGAACGTTTCGAGTCCGCTTAGCACGGTGAAAGGCCGGCCAAACATCGTCAGTGAACCAAGTCAGTCGGGAAAAATCAATCGGCAGTGTCAACTCCCGTAATTATGTTTGCCTAAAATGTAAGTCAAATGAAATAAAATTTTCACTCGAGCGCCTCGCCAAAGGCAAGTATAACATCGTACAAACTCGCCTGTTTTCTTGGGCCTTCGCAAATATGCGGTGGGACCCTTTTTGGGAGCGAATTCAGTGTGTTTGACCATTATCAGTGAACTCTGTTACTCTGGTTCACTGGACACATAAATCTGGACGCAAAAATGTGTCCATGTGTAAATGATGGAAGGTTTTACGTTTTCCCTATTTACTTTTGTTTAGGCATGACTCTTGACAACTTTAGAATCTTACTAATATTATAAAT
Source organism: Tortrix viridana (assembly GCA_963241965.1). Taxonomy (NCBI): domain Eukaryota; kingdom Metazoa; phylum Arthropoda; class Insecta; order Lepidoptera; family Tortricidae; genus Tortrix; species Tortrix viridana. The sequence goes on from OY725174.1 coordinate 1,345,130, forward strand.
GCGAAAGTTTGTGTGTGTATGTGTGTGTGTGTGCGTGTGTGTGTATGTTAGTTTGTTACTCTTTCACGCTGCAACGGCTAAACGGATTTAAATGAAATTCGGAATGGAGATAGCTTATATCAATTAACACATAGGCTACTTTCATCCCGGAAACATTTAATGTTCCCGAGGGAGCAGCGATAAACGACTTCAACGCGGATGGAGTCGCGGGCAAAAGCTAGTACATTATAATTATATGAGGGTATTATATCCGAATTAAACTAACGTGAGAACTCACGTATAATTAGTCAGGAAACGGCCCGATATTTTGATATTCTGCGATGAACTCCTAACGAGTCCGAAACATTGTGTCGGGACAGTTCCTGACTAATACGTTAGGAAGCCGTGTCATTCAATATTATGAAGATAATTTTGAATGAGCTCAAAAGTGCGTGCTTATTATTTACGCAATTTCTGAAGTACGGTTCTGCGTAGATTTTTCTTAACCTGTCACAGTGTGTGTGTACTTTTATACTCTTTTTTTAATGTTTTTTTTTAATATTGTGTTGTGTTGTTTCAGACTGGGAAACACTTTCACCGCACGTCACTTCTCATCAAAGCTTTCAACCACAAGTTTAGACTGGACCTCGAGCTTAATACGTGAGTACATTTCTTTTAAAGCTTAATGATAGCTAAAAAAAAAAGAAGAGTCTTGATGATTTTATTATTTGATAAGCATGTAAAACAAATACTAGGTTATCATTATACATCGACAACATAACTGAAAATAACAATCAATGAACAGTTTGTTTACTAAAGAGGTTAAGGTTGACATTACAGAATAAATTAACAGGTGTTTTTGTATATCTCACTTAGCAAGTATTAACAAGATAGAATAACCTATTCAAATTTAAACATAATTGAATCCTTTACTTTCAGAGCTATATCATTTAAATAGCTTGGTGACTTCAGTCTACTTATTTATGAAGACGGTCTGCAATTCCTTTGTCGGAAACCCTAACATAATTTACGCGTTTCGTATAATGCCACATCCACACTATGCGGCATTCGGCGAATATTCGTGTTGGCGTCTTTTTCATAAACATTAAGTAAAACAGAGACGCCAATACGAAAATTCGCCGAATACCGCATAGTGTGGATGCGGCGTAAGAAACTGCTGACACGACTGAAAACAATGTATGGCATATAGAAATATCTACGAAAAAGGCTCATAGATTATTCGGAGAATTACTCTCCAGGCTATATTCAGGCTGTTATTGGGAGGGATATTATGATCTCAGGAACGCAATATTCGGCAGTGCACCACACCACACAGTGAATAACAGCGAGTTACACACAACATGCAAGTCTCTATGGGCGAAATGCTTCGTGCATTTCGCCCATAGAGACTTGCATCTAGAAAAATACATTAAAACAGTATTTTTAATAACTTTAAAAAACTAAAGCCCGACTGCAAAAAAGAAGGAAACTCCTAGTTTTTTTTTAAATTTCCAGCCGCAATGTTTAATGTAATGTACGACGATCCATTGTCAAAATCGGTTCATTAGGAACGACGCTAGAGTGGAACATAATAATATTAACATACATAGGGTGTCAAAATCATTACCCTTCCTTTTGCTTCGCTGTAGTTGGGTAAAAATCCGAAACAAACCTCTGGTAAAAGGTTTGTGATGCCCTTTTTTAAATCCGGCAGTGTTTTTATATACGATTGATATTTAAACAATACAACGATGACTTATTATCAAGTGAATGAGAGCTACCGTGACGTCAACAATACAGAAACTATCGATATAGAAACAAGGTGGTCTTAATCGAAGTAAAATGCCTTGCTATTTTACTTTTGTAAAAGTTAGTACTGAGCGGTTAAACAAAATTATCTTATTGTTTTTAAATATATTGCAAGAAACAACTTAAAAAGAACTGAAATCAGACTTTTCTGTTTTCGATTCCATTGATACAAATATTAGTTATATTTAAACTAGCGTGAGACATGATTAAATATAATGGATTAACGGTTAAACCCGACGATTATAAGTCGACGTGTCATGTTTCGGACTTATTGGAAAGAAAGAAAGAAAAAGTTTATTCAGGCGCAACATAAATACATAAAACAACAAAGTATTACACAGGAAACGCTTCTATTAGAAGTCCTTCGTCAGGGGATAATCGTGAGTTTTAACCGTTTATTCATTATATTTAATACAAAAATTAAATGTAATCTTATCGTACTGTTTTAAACTGCGAGACTGTGTCACATCCGAGACATATGTTATATAGATTCGTTCAAAAACCTCCTAAGGCATTCCTTTGTTTTTTCCCGAAATACGATATTTATTGCTTCGTGATATTTATTAAATCTGCGCGAAACCTCTTCTCGTACGGAACGTTAGTTCCGCGTCACCGTATTATGTCATTTATAAGGACAAATATTATTTAACTGGAAAACGAGAAACAAACGCAATTCTTGTTTTATTCTTTTATTTCTCATGGGAATGAGAAATGTATCGTTTAAGATTATTGAGTCCTTATGATTTTTTTATTAAATAATACGTGATATTTTCTTTACATGAACATACTTTATTATATATTAAAGTAATTTAGCTTATTTATTATTTAAATAACTATATTTATTTAATGTGACTGTATAAAACGTATCATAATTATACTTTTATTAAAGTATTTGACCATTCAATAAGGTACCTAACCCTTTATTAAAAGTTTTTATGTCAGTTTGAGGTATAGCTGAAAAAAGGGATGGTGACCATTAAATAACAATATATTTAAGTGGCATGATCACAACATAACAACAGATTCAAGTAAAAAAATGGATTATGTTGTCAATTTCACTTCAAACAGCGCTCCCGTGTAACCAAACACGTTTTGTCCAAGCGTTAGGTAGGGGAGGGTGGAGCACAGTGGATCAGTGGGGGAACACTGGTTTACATTCTATCTTTTAGGGAAATAATGAACGTATATCTTTGGCACCTAGATCAGTTGTAGGCATGCCTAATATGTTGTCAGAGGATGAACGAGACAGACATTTAGAATTCCTTTTTCTCATAGAAACAGGCAATGATCTACTGTTCCCCACCGATCCACCGTGCCCCACCCTCCTATAGGTACCTAACTAAATAAACGTGTAAGTGATTCAAATACAAATATTTTAAGCCCATGTTGGCCCAGATTAACAATGTCCCTTCTCTTATCCAACATGAAAATCGTAGTCAACCCATTGATTGCAGATTTTCTTAACATCCCAATGGTGCCGACCATTGGGATGTTAAGAAAATCTGCAACTGGGTTAAAATTCAGTGCAGGCTCAAAGCTCGTTCATCTGAGGGAAAACAGAAACAGTACGTTGCGTCAAAAGTCGGCTAACAATCCATTTTTACCAACGAACGAAGCGCAAAACAATTGAAAAATAGAGGGTTCCGTTTTTATTATAAATATCACAAATTAATGGTAATAAAATCACACATGGTACTACAGAATTGGAAACTGCATAATATTGTTAACTATATGAATGAATGTTGTGACAACTGCAAAATCCGGTTGCACTCCGATCAGAGGCTTACAGAAGTCATATTATGATTTTAAGTCTGTGGGACAGTCGTATACGGCTACTAAAGCTCTATTATTTACCCTATCTGTAATTTATCAAGTTCTAAGAACTATACGGCTTCCGTTATGACGTCGTTAGGTAAATTCTTACACAGCAAACAGCAACATTATTTACCTTACGTACCTACAGAAAAAAGTACCCTAAAATGTGATTACTTTGATCAATTTCGAAAATTAATCTCCTGTATTTATTCGCATAATAAAATATATAAAATATTGTATTGGCAAATACTGATTTGGAGTCATTTGAACCACGATAAATGGCTCAGAAGAAAATAAACATTACGTAGCTTAAAATCTCGATTCTTAAATTGGGTTAAGTTTGATTATCCCTGTGTTTATAAAACCCATCAGTTAGATTATCAAATAATATTATTGGACACGTATTTTTTTCTTTTGTCAATCAAACAAAAATTACAAAGATAAAGCGCTTCAAAGTTCGGGAGTGACGTCATGTGACATTTCAACTCAATATACTTATCTCCATAATTTTTGATTATATAAAAAAAATACGAGTCCAATACTTTTTCATAATCTACCTGATCGACAAAGAAAAAAAATCATCATCCCTATTTTGTTGCTATTTAGACAATCAATCACACGACTAAAGTAACTAGCATCTGTGTTAACTTTGAGTACCCTTTGTCTACGGACCCCTAAAAATTTGATTGGCACACAAAGCCGACACCGGCGCCGGGTGTTTGCCGCTGCGCCGACGCGTTTGTGTTGCTTTAATGAAGTTGTCGCGACCGGGCGTGCTGACGAGAAAGAACGCAGGCATAGCTATTTTTAAGGCAAAAATTAGGACATAGACTATTAGTTTTTATTCTATACCACGATGGTGGCAAACAAGCGTACGGCCCGCCTGATGGTAAGCGGTTACCGTAGCCTATGGACGCCTGCAATACCAGAATTATGCGCATGGCCGACCCTTTTAAAACCTATATACTTGATATATCTATATATGATATCTTGAAGAACTCCATATTTTACCCAGGGAGAACTTCGACAGGGAGCTCATTACACAATCGGAGGAAGAGGAAGTTCCTTTGGAATCGTACTGTGCGCGACCATTTGGGTACCAACGTATGAGTTTTCATAATATCGTCATAGATTTTGGCCGGCAACCCACCGGACTGATTTGGAGCTGCCGGCGGACTTTTAGTCTGTCCCTTTAGTAACATTTCATTAAAAACAAAGGGCTTAAGATGCATGGACGAGATAAAATTTGACAGGTGCTAGGGAAATGAATACATCTATTCCATATTCTAACGTAAGACTTAACGCTTAAGGTTTAAAATAAAAGGGTTTCGTTCTGACTTTTATTACCTTTTATTACTAAGCGATTGCGATTTTCTTATTTTTATAGTGATTTTATCAAGACTTAAAAGGTTATTCTGTCAAATTTTATCACATTACATTACGCTAACTTAAGGATTTTCAAAAATGGACAAAACTTATGGAATTGACATTTAATAAGCGGCTGACGCGACTTTTAGATAACTATCATACGGCCGCAGACTTCCCTAATGAACGTTGTACAGCAATAAGCAGACCTTTTCAAAAAATAATTGACACATTCCTCTTTCACGTGAACAGCTGCATTCGTATCGAATTCTCCAACGCTTCCGAATTTTAGCTGCAAATCAGGAAATTCCGGGAAATCGCAGCTTTGTCGTGCGACAGAATTGAGTAAGTGAATTGATTTGCGACAAGTGTCGGAGTGTTGCAGCAATGCTTTCTGTGGCGGTAAAAGATGCAAGCGCTGTGAGTGCTACAGGATTAAAACTCTTTTTTTAATAAGAAAATACCACAATGTAAGATAATGAAAGAATACCTATAAGGACAACTCCTTTTAACTCGTTATGAATGCCATAAATAGAAAAAGGTCAAACATACGTCTTTTGTCATTTTTTATATTCCGGTTTCTATGCAAGTACTTATTCTATGTATGATTCAAATCTAAACGTGAGCTAAATATAAAATACCCCGTCACAAACTGTTACTGTACCCCAACTAAGCATTGCGACATTTTCCCTATCAAAAGAATTCAGCCCAGTGATGATAATATTTCACGCCACATTATTTATTATTTCCTCAAAGTCAGAGGGCCGTAGGTTTGGAGCATTACCGTTAAGGAAGAGCGTAAATTACCTACACTCCTTTAGGACCACGGGAATTATATGATATCCTGCCCCGTTTTGGGGCAACTCCGTAAGAGAAATTCCTTAGGGGAAAAATTATAAGATGACAAAATACGCTTTTAGACAATGGCGGACATTCCAAAAGGGTAAAATGCGTGCAATCGAGTTTAAGTAGTCAAACATCATGTTGATTAGCGTTTATTAAGCGGAAACCAAGCTAATTATAATGAATATTCGACAGCAATTTTAATTATTTGGCAACTTCAATAGCCCTAAATTAAGGCTTCATTTTGCTACTGACTGACCTCTATATATATAATAGGTAGCTGGTAACCTCAAATCCGTTCAAACCGCGCTTTGGAAAACAAAACGTTTCCAAATTTAAACTGTAATCTCATGAACCCAGCGCCTGGTTCTGAATGGAATTATTCGCGCATAGGCAAGTTTATTGAGCTGTATTGTTTTTCAATCGGTCGGGCCCGGGGGCTGTGACGTCACGGCATAAACATGGCGCTGGCGGTTTGCGCGCGAAATCGATGGTCCGCTTGAGGGTTAAGTGTTTTTTATGCGAAACTTCGTGTACGTTGCGGTATTTTTATTGAGAAAACGCTGTAGCGCTGTTGCGTTTTATTTTTTTATCTGTTTAAACGTTAGTATTAAAACTCTAAAATATTGTTTAGTCGGTTTTTGATTTATTTTGTCCATAAATTCCATATTGTTAACTAGATATGGTAAAACTTAAGGACGAAGTAAATACAGATAACGTTTCAAGACTTCAGGAACAAAGGAGTGTATAACCCCTGAATAATTTCATAATGTAATTTATATGTCATGATAATTTGCCTATAGCTAAAGTCATCATTTGTATAACGCTATAAATAAATAAAAAAACTACGAAAATTTGCAATGTTATGACCTTGATACATTTTGACAGCTGTCAACACTCTAATCGTCTGTTAAGTGGTTAGTGAAATTCGACAAAAGCTGTCATTATGTCATTAATACAATTGAGGAACTTCAAAAACAAATACTTCATTTCATCTCCAGCGGACCATAATTTAAACACACGTTTATTAATCATCACAATAATTAAATGCATTCAATCATTTTGTACAATTTTATTACGGAAACCGACGCATGTCATCGTAATGATTGAATGAATGAAATGAACAGGTGAAGCGATGAGCGTGTCACAAGTGCTAGTGAATGAATGAACGATATTATTATGATGAAATATGATTATTACCAAGTCATCACGGATGATTTACTTTAAAATAATAAAGTATGACTAGATTTATGGAATGGCAGGTAAAAGGCAGTTGCTAAACAAATGGTAATATAGTATTTTAGTGGTGTTTCTGACGTAGTTATTGTTAAATTACCATATGCTTAACTAGATTGTTAGCCTAAATGAATCAACAATTAGATCTTTTATAAAAAACCTTTTGTATCTTACATACAAACTTACTGCCGTACTCAGAGACTTCAATTAATTTTTAAGTTTGAATAAAGTTGCTGCGTCTTATTGCTATAGCACTTAAACTTAACTTAAAAGTTAATTGATGTCTCTGAGTGCGGCCGTTAAAGTTTTAAACGTAATAGAAAACAATTAAATAGGACTAACAAGTGTAAGAAATTACATAAATCAATGTCGTTTGATATCTGGTTACTGAAAAGAAATAAAAACCTCAGAGGAATCTCTTTGTTTGGGTATACAAAGAAAATTAATTCTGTTTTTTGTAGCTTCTGTCATTTCTGTTTCTCCATTTTTACTCCGAGAACGAAATAAATGAACAGGTGAAAGACAAGCTCCAATGTTCCACGTGATTTGAATTTCGAACAATATTTTTAAACAAGTGGGCTGTAGTTAAGTATCTTTTGTAAGGGTTCCGTTTTAATAATTAAAAAACGGAACCCCATTAGATGGCTTTTGTCCGTTTGTCCACATGCCTGACTTGTCCACATGTTTAAATATCTTAAAAATAAACATCAATTCCTACTTCACCAGCAGTTATTGTAAATCGTATCCTGATCATCATCATGCCAGCTGTCCACTGCTGCAGTGATCATCATCCACCGGCTTCCCGCGATCCCAAAATATGTAACAATTTTCAATTATTATTTGTAATAAAATGAATTTATTTGAATCGTTAACGTGCTTCCGCATAATGTTAATATTTTTCGCACCGAAATATTTTAAATAAAACGTAATGAATATCGTATCGCAGTAAAGTGCAGGTTTCCCGTACAAAAATCACCCCTTTAAATGCAAATGTGGTCATTTATTTAATTTTCCACTTTTGCGACGATAAAATCTGACGTTTCAATCGCGCGACAGGAGATAAAATCGCGTTTTATCGCGCAAATTAGCATAATTGTCGCGTTATGGGCATTCGATCTTTTGCTAATTTCAATTCCGGATCTCTCCGCTATTCTAGTTTATCCCCTATTTTATGTAACGGTGCCAATTTATCGGACGAAAGACAATAAACGCTGATTTGAATAAGAAAAATAGCTGTGTATCAATTTACATAGCTTCTTAACCTTAACCTATATTATTCAAAGTATGCTGTGTCATTGTCTATCATATTTCGTCGTAAGGAATGAAAGGATATTATTAAGCATACTTTTAACTATTTTGCGGTTATGAATAACAGGGTTATTCTTCAGCTTATACCACAACTATGCCTTTATATAAATTTGTTTATATGTTACTCATGCCTATTTTATGGTCATGTTTAACACGTGGATAAAACACCTATCACTTTTTGACCACTATGTAAGTGCGAGAGTGACGGATGCTTTATCCACTTATATGCACCGCGATAAAGGCGACCATAATGAAATACGGCGGACATGTTAACATGCGAGTACGAGATAAAATTTGACAGGTGCTAGGGAAATGAATACATTATATTCTATATTCTAACGTGAGACTTAACGCTTAAGGTTTAAAATAAAAGTGTCTAATCCTGACTTTTATTACCTTTTATTACTAAGCGACTATTGCTATTTTTATAGCGATTTTATCAAGACGGGACAGTATTTTTATTTTAAACCTTAAGCGTTAAGTCTTACGTTAGAATATGGAATTAATGTATTCATTTCCCAAGTACCTGTAAATTTTTAGGGATCCGTACCCGAAAGGTGCCCAATGGGACCTATTAATATGCCTACGCTGTCCGTCCGTTCGGCTGTCTGTCTGTCTGTCTGTCCTAACTATAAAGAGCTGTATCTTTTGAACCGTAATAGATAGCGGGCTGATTTTTTTTTTCATAAAATGTGTTATTGCGGCGGATTTACTACCAATAAAAAATAAAAATGAAGTGAAATAATAAAGGGGTTCCCCATAGGTACAAGAAACGTTTTTTTTTTTCAACGTATTTTTATTTTTGTTATACTTATCGTTAAAACGGTAAAACAAAAAAGCGTCAAATTTAATATGATGATAGAACAAACCCTATAGAATAACAACAAATACTAAAAACCAGTCAAATGTGTGCGGAACGCTCAGTGCGCGAGTCCGACTCGCACTTGCCCGGTTTTTACCTCTTGCATGCATGCTAGGGGGCCAAGTGTTGGTGTCGTTGACGTTTAAAATTATAATGAAAACTAGTTTAACTATGACTTGTAATTTATTTTTAAACAATTAAAAATATCTGTGTCTATGATCGTAAAGCTAAATCGAATACGTCGTATAGATTTTGTTAGTAAGTCAAGTGATTTGATCACCGAAAACCTAAGTCATATCTCATTGGGTTCCTAAATAATAATATTAGCGGACAAATAATATATGAAAATATATTTATTTAATTATGTTTGACGTCAAATATGGCCCGGCAAACATCAAATAAGGCATATTTGATTTGTTATTATAAATGACAATTATAATTATGTACAGTCGAGGACAGAAATATTTTTACACTTTTTCACCTTATTCCATTGTAATAAGGTCCAAAAGTGTAAACATCTTTCTGTCCTCGACTGTAACACGAAGTTATAAGGTTAATAATATTAATATTATGAAGATTCATTCAGTTCTTTTTCTGAACTGAACAGTTGGTTGATTTTGTTTTACAATGTCCGTTCATAAAGTCATGTTAATACCTATACAGGTGATTAATGTGATATATCCTTCTTAGAAAGTATAGTAGAGCTTATTTGCAGCAAAAAAGGACATGTAATCTGACCGAAAATACCTTTTTCTGAAAAACTAACATTTTAGATAATTCTGAAAAATTAAGATTTTAAGTAAGAACTTTCTAAATAGTTTCTTTATTAATATTTAATTACCGTTTCATCATTTTGCAATATCCGTGCCTTTTCTGTTTGGTACCTCATTCGACAGGTGACGATCTAAAAATGTATTTGACCATGTACGTAGTTGTCATAGATTTATATTTAGAAAATCATGTTCATTTACTTAATCATAATTAAAAAATCATATAAAATTATTAAAATTAAATGTTAAAATTTAGAGACTGTTGATTTTGGACAGGTCACTACATAATGTTTACTGTACAACCAAGCCGTATATACTTTAACACCATCTTGTATCCAATTAACAAAAACAATTAACACAATTAAATTAACTCAAAAGTATTCAATAGCATACAGATATCAATATGGTATCTAGTTAACTATTGATCGAATCCCAACCTCCAAACAGGAACTACTAATCCGGCTATAATGTTCAAAGGACCACTAATGGCCACCGCACTCCCTATCTGTGTTATCTGTGCCTAGGGATGGGTGGCTCGTAAGTTTTTAAAGTGAAACTTTCACATAAATCCCTTTAAATTTCATTTAAGTTTCTGTAACTTGCTGAAGTGAAATTTTCGTGTAATTTCTGAAAACTTCTATAGTTTGACTTGTAAATTACATGTAAAACTACGGTTACCACTTAGCTACATATCTTAATAGTCTGTGTCGAATTTGTCAATCTCAATCACGGATGTGTCAATTAATATAAACGTTACATGAAATTTAAGTAAAATTTATTTTGTAACATATCTTACATTATTTTAAACATTACCATATAATGATGTATTTTTCTAAAGATGTAATGATTCGCCGTTAAGGAAACTTTTAGTGTTTTAGAAATTGTCTATCTCTATCTGCGGCGCGTGGTAATTGTAGATGTGTGAGTCTAGGGTTGTGCTTAATTAATTGTTGTGCCAAATACCGTTTTGTTCCATTTGATTTTTTGAAGGATATTTTTAATGATACTACAGAAGTATTTCATTTCAAACGTCACGTTTTCAATGTTCTACATCCAGTAGTTTTGGCTGAGCATCAGCTGTCAATGTTAAACTTTTTAATTCTTTTTTGTGCGGTATCTTTGCCGCGTGGTCATTGTAGATGCATGTGTGAGTGGCTGTACTAAATGTATTATTAATTATTTGAACCTTTGCTGTTACAAATAGTTTTTTTACGATACTGGTGAAGTAATATAAGTAAAGCTTAATGCTTTAGTTGTGATATTGAATAATAAAGCATGTTTCGTTTGTAAGCCGAGAACAGTGAAATCGTTTAACGTAACCAACTCATGCATGTAAACCGTAAATTGATTCGTAATATCCCCAATACATTTCCATTGTCATCGCTAAGCATTGTGTCCGCTAACCGCAGAATTTAATCCCAGCACGGTAGCACTGCACCAAATCACGCTCCGGTCCTGTGCGCATTTTAGAAAACTACATTTAGATTCGATGGTGTGTTGTTTTCATACTACAGCTTGATTGAAAGATACAGGATGGACACACATAAATGGGTGATTTAAAAATAACTGGTATTCTTCTATTTTACACCAGGCAAAAGTAAGAATGCAATTTTAATTTAATTAATATTTAATATCGTTTTAAATTCTCAATAAAAAATAGTCAGTAGTAAGAGTAAAATAACCTGTGTTGTGACAAAACATCTCTCTTTCGGGAATCAAACCACCCATAAACAATTTTTAATCGATCGCAAAGAGTGACATCATACCTATCGCAAATAATCTTACAAAGAAGTTTTAAAGCTCATCGTAAGAAAAACTTGAGGTCGGATTGCCCCCTGAGCCAGATCAATTCATAAAATTGGCGCCAAACGCCACCATTGGGGGTCACTTTCCAAATAACCGACAACCAATGCAAAAGAAACATTGTCATCCCATTGTACGGTGAGGCATTATCGAAACGTGGCAGAATAGGCATTGTCGCACTGAATACGAGTATGAACTATTTTATAACTAGGTATATTTTACCATATACGTATGTATGTATGTAAACCTCTTTATTGCACAAAACAATTAACAAATATGTACGTACATAAACTTAGGATTAACATGTACAATGGCGAACTTATCCCTTTAAGGGATCTCTTCCAGTTAACCAGACCATGATCCAGGAAAATGTACATATGCGTATATACTTATATACATATACATGCATACATATAAATATACATAAATAAACATATATATATACCTATCAATAAACCATTTAACGCTGTATTTTTGTAAAGTGTGCAAGTATAGAAAACAATAATCCAAACTTTAAATAAAAAATATACAATGCTTGCAATGCAAAGAAGAACAAAACCCTGAACAGTCCGAAATCGCCCACTACTTAGAAAAAGGTCAATGGCAAAATTTTTCTATTATATTGATACCCACAGCCGCTACAAAAAATACCTTATTGTTTTAAAAATAAATGAAAACAATCTACAGGTTGCTCTAGATATTTATCCAAAGCAATCTCGGGATTGAAATGTTCTTTAAAAAAAAACAAGCTGAAATCGATACGTCAAGCTTCAGCCGCCGATGGAAAAACTTCTGACCTATTTTCTTTTTCCCAGAAAGTTCTAGACATGGATCTCAACTAGTTTTATTTTGTTTTGTTTCGTTAGGTTTCTAGACCAAACTAGTAGACTACCTAGTTTGTTTTGTAGCTTAACTAGATTCTTCTAGAATTAAGTCGCGTAGATAGTGAAATATTTTATTAAATACCATTATAAGGTTTTAATGCCAAGCTAATGCACTTATGTCCGGTCCCTATATCCAAACCGCGGATAGACAAGGATACCATGAGTTAAAATTTGACGTTTGCCACGTATAACATGTGTAAAAAATTTATTTGAGCTTTATCTAATATCTACTCGCGATTTGATGACGATGATTATTATTATGGTGATGATGATGATGGTGATGATGATGATGATGATGATGATGTCCTCCTTGACGTACCCGTCAACGGCGAGCCTTGCTAACTCCGGAGGTGAGAGCAAAGATGGCTGGCAAAGCCAAATTTGTTTTTAAAGTTTTGAATTTGAACATAGGGACTGGACATTAATCGACTCGCGGGGCTTACCGTAGATATTTTATTTCCTCAAATAATGTTCTCATTTCTGTGTGCATTTTTTTACGTCAGTTTCATTTATTTTTGTAGATCACTACAACCTTTAGCTATTGTAGAAAGAAAGTAGACTTTGTGTCAATGAAATCGGTAGGTAGCTAATTTCACTAATGAGACGCGGGGTATGACCCGACATTTAATTCCAATGTAAAGGGTGTACCAGAAATATAAAGAACCTCGCCATCTTTCATGCAGAACAACCTTTTCATTTCTAATCACGTAACACCAGATTAAAAATTAGCTCACCTGTTTTAGGTGTTGTGTTTCTGGCACACCTATACATTACTTTTTTAGTTTGGTGCTCAATTTGAAATGTAAACCTTTGTTTAATACCACAAATAACTTGGTATCTAATTTGATTCCAATCGAATACATTCACGTGACAGTAGCTCGTAACTATCGGGTTATGGCGCCGCCGTAGTTATCGATTAACATCTTTATTGGCCATAATAATAGACCGACGTGTGAACTTCCAACATAACTTGTACGAGTACATGTCCAGAATGTCCATTGTTATTTTTTTAAGCTTACATGCCAACAAGAGAACGCTTGGGACTTCGTACAGTGTAGAATTTATTTATAAGCAATTTATTCCCTTATATAATAGGAATTGGTTTCCCTTATTTTCCTTCTCTTCCTTTTGGGGACAGAATTTCGGAAAACCTCTTCTTGATTCACCCTAACGGTATTTACAGCTGTATACAGCTGTTCAGGCTGTATGTTTTCTGTCAGTCAATTACTCAGTCACAGAAGCCTTTTGTATGATATACATAATATAACATATACTTAGAAATAGACATATGATTTGAAACCTTTTAAGTACACCACTGGTTAAGAACATTTTGGTTATCATTATTGAGTGGCAATGTGTAGTACACGTCCATATTTCCATTTGAAATAACGTCCTTTATTCGAAAGAAATACTGTTTTTACATCACTGTATTTTAATAATAATTTTGCACTGCTAATAGAGGGCAAGAAAAAGGCTAAGAACAGCGTCCCACAATAATAAAAACAGAGCATCCTTTAGACTTAATATTTCCAAATGAAGATCTCTATGGCGAAGAGTTTATTCAGAATTTATTTTCTCATCTCACAAGAATTGTTATTGTTTGCAATGTTTTAGGTAAACATTCTTCACTGAACAAGCCTCCCCTTGTGTTTACGTAGCCTTATAATTAAGTTTTTTTTTCAACATGGCTGCGTCTCGGTGGCATTGGCAGCGTATCGTTCAGCCGCTGCCATTGAATAATGGAAACCTTTCAATCGATTCCGTAATTTGAACCCGGCTTTTTTAATTCACTTATTTTTTAAGTAGAATCTGATTACTTCATAATGTTATTTCAATGTGTCGTAAAAAGGAACTGTTTTGTTTAAGTGATTGCGTTTCTCCCCCAAACCTTTTTTTAGTAAGTTGGGGGAAATAAGAGATAGGAATGCGAATAATATTGTTTTGCGTATAAAAGGAAGTGGGTCATAATGATTATCCTTTTTTTGTTAGAAGAAAATTATGTCTGATGATGAAAAAGACATTAGGCAAGTGTGCTACCTTACGTTTGGTAGAATGGACAGATAAGGTAGAAATAAAGCTATTTATAATAACTTTATGAAAATTTTGTTAGCGAGTGTTGTGTATATCTAAATACGCTCTAATTCCATTGCAAATAAGGTCGTGGAGATACATTTGATCACATCGATATATTATATTTTATGACGCTGACTCTACTTTATCTGCTAGTCAGTCAGAAAATAAACTATTCTTTATATACAGATAGACATCTTGAAAAAATTGAACGTATCATAAATACTAGCAAAGTAAGCAACGTGAGCTCGGAATCGGCCCCACGGTGGGCGCCAAATATCATTAGGTGAGCTCGGATCCTCGCAGATTATAAGATTCGATTTATTCCCCGAAAGATATAATATGTGCTTATCTTGGCAACTTTTGGGCTACATTTTCTTTTGCAACAACCTTGGTTTGTTTTTGGTAAGGCAATATTGCAGTAAAATTTCATTTATTTTACTACTAATTAGAAGATTAGAATATTTTAAAGTTAGTGTATAAAATTTTGTTTTTCCTTTTTATTTACTTAATAAGAATAGAATCAATGCTACTAGCGTTTGCTCGCCACTTTGTCAGCGTAGTAGAACGCGTTTACGCGTCAAATTTTTTTTTTTTTTTTATTGTCAATGGTTTTAATCCCGAAAATGAACAAAGGAAATCCGTTACTTTGTATCCTATCAAATTAGTTGCTCTCAAAATGTTCATATTTGAGACAAGCTTTTGTATTATCTGCTCCTTGTGAGGTGAACCTATGTTAAATACAGCAGAGATTATGTTGCCATCTCCGACTTGCTTTATCAGCTCTTGTATTGTCATTAGCGGGCTTAATATTCATACACGAGATAAAATTTGACAGATGCTAGGGAAATGAATACTTCTATTCCATATTCTAACGTAAGACTTAACGCTTAATGTTTAAAATAAAAGAGTCTCGTCCTGACTTTTATTACTAAACGACTAAAGCGATTTCACTTTTTTATAGCGAATCTATCAAAACGGGACACTTTTATTTTAAACCTTAAGCGTTAAGTCTTACGTTAGAATATGGAATAAGTAAATATATTAATTTCCCTAGCATCTGTCAAATTTTATCTCGTGCATGCATATTAGGGGGCCAGGTACACATAACCTACAATGACAATAAGACGCGGTTAGCCTAGTTGGTAGGGACCCTGCTTACGAAGCAAGCGGTCCCGGTTTCGAATCCCGGTAAAGGCTATCTGTCGGAAGATATTTGTGTGATAAGCACGAGTATTTGGTACTGACGTTCTCTATATATTTAAGTATGTATTTCTCTACATATATAAGGAGTTAAGTTTATCGTTACCTAGTACCCATAGTATAAACCTAGAGCTAGTTTGGGATTAGGTTAATAATTTGTGTGGGTTTGTCCCCTGATATTTATTTATTTTAAGAACTGTTTCAAAATTTACTTACATTACATTGAATTTAAATAAAATAGCGAGAAACAAACAAACAAAATAATGACCTGGAATAAAAATAGAGTCTGAGCGAATATGTTTTACGATGCAATAAACTCAGGGTGTAGAAGTGGCGGTCAGCGTACTGCCGCAAGCTTCTGCAAACAAGTCATGTCAACATCAAGGAGTAAACGTGCAAAGGCAAACTTATACCTCTAGTTAGATTAATCCTCCAAAAAGCCAATGATTTGAGATTTTATTAACCATAGCTGACTGCCTTTGTAGTGGGTGGTATTGAACAAGCAGCATCATAACTGAGAACTTTAAAAGTGGGAAAGACTTTACTTGATATATTAAACAAGAAATCACATCTAAAGCATCAACATTTGTGGGAAATATTAGTCACTTCTACGACAAAGATCAATCCAACGAGACCTGGCATTTCAATCATTCAAGTCGATTAGTCACCAAATAATAATAATAATGAGAACCAATAAATGTATAATATATTTGTACTCACGTTCTCGATAACGGCTCTAACGATTTCGATGAAAATTGTGACATGGGGGCTTACAGGGGCAAAAATTCGATCTAGCTAGGTCCCATATCTAGAAAAATTTGTTTTCTCGTATTTTCACGCAAGAAGATTCCCAGGGCAATATGGTTCGTAATTTTGGGGCGGCTGCCGCCTTCTGAATAGACTGATGGATAGAGTGTTGGGTTACTACACAAAGACTGCGGGTTCAAACCCCAGCTATAGATCGTTTTTTTTTTTCGGATAGAAAATCGATGAAAATTCGGTTCTTCCAGGTACCTACTCAATTTTAATACACCTGAAGAGCATTACCCTCTTTGCTGGTCAATCTGGTAAATAGGATTTCCAATAGCATCACTGTGGTTCTAGTGAAAAGAAAAATCTTCTAAAGTTCAAGTGAAAAAGGGTATAAGTTTAATATGTTGTATATAATTTATACTCTTTTTTTATTACGAGCAGTCGACTTAAAACCTTTTTTCTCTAGGACCTCAGGATTGTACTTCCCACGGACAATCCCCATCGGTTTCTCATCAGCCTCGCAGTCAGCCGTCAAACGTAGTTACTATAATCCGAGGGACTTTTTGGTCCCTCAACGATTTCACGCGTCGTCGGGCGTTTCACTTTTTTTTTTCAAGTGCCGTGTAGCGAAAGAGAAAAAAATCATTAGTTCCTTTTTAATGGGATGTGCGCTCGGTTAGCGAGAGTTAAGGGGATATAAGGTTTAAAAATTTAAAGAAACGTAGTAATAATATTTATTTACCAATACTTTGTAAGTAGTACAATCTGAATAAAGAATGATTAACTGTAGAGTTACTTACGGCGCTTCTTTGCTAGTAGATTTTGACGTGTAAAAGTGCCCGTACGGCCTACTTACTGAACAAACATCTTTTATATTTTATCTTTAGTAAATTAGTAGAGTTAACATGAAATATCTAACGCTAGGTGAGTCATGAATATTAAAGTGGGTGTAATTTTCTAAATACCTGCCACGAAAGATTGGTAAACAAATTCATTCGTGGAAAGTGATTTGATTTCAAATAAATTTATCATCAGTTACGCGAAATTATTACACATTCATAATTTTCCTTATTTTGCTGGAGCCTTTTTTTGTCTGATCCAATTTAACTTTACATTATATCAAATACATTTAATATTTGTTTAAATTAGTCTTGCTTTTGCCCTTAGGCAACATTTCATTGTCTCATGCTGTGACGTCAGCAAAATTAAATACTGCATTATAACCCTTTAAATTTTATTGGTTGCGTAAAATTGTGGCCATGACGTGCCTTAGTTTTACATTATAAGCGTCGTTTGTGTGGGCTTTTGAGATTTGTATGAACTATTTTTACTTGAATCTATAGACAAGAGTGTGTTAACTGCTGTGACGGAAAATAGCCTTTCGTAAATTAAAAATGGTCGTTAAAAAACTTCACATTCCCTTAGCAGACCAGAATTACTTTTTTAATATATTTTTATCAAATATAAGAAAATATCCGATTTGTCTTTTATCCTGTTGCAATGCCTGGCGTGTCTTTTATGAATTATTAAGAAGGGAAACAACATGACATATCAAAATTGTAAACAAAAAATAAGTACTTTGAAAGACTCAAGTCGTCAACCCACGCGACATCTCAGAATTTACTCGTACCATCTCACGTCAAATAAACGTCACGCCGTGCCACGGTTAACCTTCGAACTAAAATAATTAGCTGAGTTGTCAAGTTTGGCATGTCAGGGGGGGGGGGGGTTAACAAGCTAATTTATGTTGAGACTAAGTAAACGTTTGTGAGCGGGGTTTGTCGAGCAAGAGTCGATTTATTATCAAGCAACGGTGGTTTACCCTGTGAGAAGTCTTACAGCCTTATCGTGTAAGATTTGATTGTCTCTTGTTTGTCTTTTGTAAGGGTTTGTCTATCAAGTTTGTGATAAGCTTTGCTCTATTTCGGGTATGTTGATCATGTTTTGTTACGTGCTCAACTCGTTGTTAAGCACGTTTTGTTTGTAGTTTTGAAGTCTGTGTTAGACTTGTTTAATGTTTATAAGCGATTTTATTTTTGATTTTGAACTTTGTTAGACTTTTAAGTTTAAAAAAAATCTTAACGACTTTTTTTTGGGGTGCTTGCCCGCATCTGTTTTTAGTAAAAAAAGAAATTAATTTTATAAATAATTGAAAAGAGGTCTAGAATGAAAATAATTGAAAGAGGGTTGAAAAATGAAAGTGATTAGATTATATCAAATGGGGTGCCATATGAAAAGGTTTAATCTGCATATTTCAAAACTATTTTTTTTATAATTTTCCGTGACGTACTTTTTGATTTATAACCAGTGATCGGAATAGGTAGAGCTAATTTACCTAAACTTGACGCATGTTCATTCATACGTGAGTGAGATGAGAACACATTATTGAATGAACATGCATCAAGTTTAGGTAAATTAGCTCTACCTATTCCGACCTCTGTTTATAACCAAATTACCGTTCAAGAAATGACCGTTCCACCATATCTCCGAAGTTTATAAATGGAAAAATCTGAAAAATTCCTAATTTAAGTATAGATAATTACTAACATATTACAGGAAAAATAAACGAAGTGTTCGAAATTACCTAGTTAGTCCTCTAAAACTGCTGTGCCCTTGCAGGGCTTCACATGGATACCTATTGTTTGTTTTACACCTTATATGTGTAATGTTATATGCAATACAGTTTTGAATTGAACTGAATTGAACTTATAGTTTTCGTGAAATTACAAAAAACTTTAAAGATCTATACTCAAGCAAATCAAAATGGACCTTACTGCGTACAATTCCTTGTATCGTTCGCAAAAATACTATTCTGATTTCGATAAAATTTTTGAGCCTGTAGTTACATTTTTATAGTTATAAAAAAGGTTCACTACACCTAGCTTCGCCTGCAAAGTGAACAAAAATAAAACACCTTTGCCGAGACAAGAAAAATTATTTACATACTGGCAACATTGAGTTTTGAAACGTATTTTTCAGCAACAATATTGCATCTAGTGCAGTCAAACGAACGTGAGTTCAAAGGATTTCTGAGAATCGCAGCTACAATATGATGTTAGGTACTTGTAAAATTTATTCATTATTCCTTTACTATATACTAAATATATTTATGTTGTAGGTGAAATATTTAAAATGTATAGGCAGGTACAAGTTGCTTGTATGTTGTAAAACAAATATAATACGATATAATTTTTAAACGCTTTGTTGTCGTTATAAAACTTATCTACATTCAAGCTTTCGGCACACCAAACGCTTGTCAGGAGCGTCGCGTCGCGTGGCGTCAGCGACGCAGCACCCGGCACACCGCAGGCAGGTGGCAGTTTCAACGCGTTTCGAACGCGTGACAGCGCTGCGCACGCCTCGCGGCTGCGTTCGGTGTGACATGCTGCGCGGCGCACGCGTACCCCCACCACGCGTTTGTAAAAAAAAAGATAAAAAAAAAAGATAAAAGATATTTATTCAGTAAGTAGGCCGCACGGGCACTTTTACACGTCAAAAAATACGACTAGTAGCTTCGCGCACGCGACGCGACGCGCTGCCCGAGTTATCTGCGGCGACTGCGGCGCGTCGCGTGTGCGAAGCAGCTCGAACGCGTTCCCGCCACAGGCATGCGTTACTTTTAGGTGTGCTGGGTTCAATTTGATATGTTGTTTTACAACACGCGCGGGCCCGCGTTCAAAGCGCGACGCGCTTGATACGCGTTTGGTGTGCCGAAAGGTTCAAAGTCTATCTGTTTCTAGCAACGTAAAATGCCCTGAGCGACAGAATTTGCTTTAATAAAAAGTCATTCATGTAACAAACAAGAGAAAACATATTTTTCGAATAACTTTAAAAATAACCAAGATGTAAGTCATTAAATTTTTGTCTATCTCTGTTTAGCAAAACAGGACTTAACATGGAGTTTATAGCCGTAGTACGCTGACGTCACAGTTCATGTTGGATCTTTTTGCCATCTCTTATACGGATTTTGTTATTTTGTTAAGAAATGCCATAAAAAAAAATTACCTAGTCCCAAACTAAGCTTTGAACTATAGGTACTAGGCAACCATATACATACATATATAGATAAACACATAACTACTTAAATATATAGAAAATATCCATGACTCAGGTACAAAACTCGCGATCATCACACAAATATTTGCCCATACCGGGATTTGAACCCGGGACCGCTAGCTTCGTAGGCAGGGTCACTATCAACTAGGCTAACCTTATTGCCCCAGTGGTGAGGCACATCCGAACCTTAGAGTTTCGACACTTTTGACTCTCTTTTTATAGCCAGTTTATCATCAGCCTAAAAAGTGGAGTCGGCAACAAATGACTAGAACCGATTTGTAATCATCCTATTTACTTATATCAAGTTCGATTTAATGCCAATAACCAAAAAACCACTTAAGTACCCAGTTATGTGGACGTTGCACGGAATAAAAGGAATAGTCCACACGTGCGCCACTCGCGTTAGGAATAATGCCCGTCTTGAGGCGGCATTAAATCATGAAAGACAAGACTCTTAGTACAACGAGCAGCGTATATCACACGTGGCGTGCCGTGACGGTCGCCGGCACCACTCAGCTTAGAAACAGTAAGGAACGTATTGATAAACCCATCTCGACTGTGATGCACGTCTCAATATACATAAACGTAAACGGGTGAATTTCAGGGCGTTTTAACCGCCTTCATTAGTGTCACCAAATATATTGACGAAATCAGTGACACTACAGCAACTTCTGATGCTGATAGAAACTACATCCCCGGTTCTGCTTCTGTTTACGTCAGGAGTTGCTTGTAGGTGTCATTGATTTCGTCAATATATTTGGTGATACTAATGACGGCGGTTGAAACGCTTTGAAAATCACCCAAAAACGTAAACGGGTGGATTTCAGGGCGTTTCAACCGCCGTCATTAGTGTCACCAAATATATTGACGAAATCAGTGACACTACAGCAACTTCTGATGCTGATAGAAACTACATCCCCGGTTCTGCTTCTGTTTACGTCAGGAGTTGCTGGTAGGTGTCATTGATTTCGTCAATATATTTGGTGACACTAATGACGGCGGTTGAAACGCCATGAAATTCACCCATAAACGTACGTCAAGTCATAAAAAATCATTTTTGACGCATCTTGTGACGGCCATCTCAGCGAATCAGTTTATTAATATGGCTCTCACCCATCTAAATTCTAAATAATTTGTTTGGTCTTTTTTATATTTAAATAGTATAACATTACTATACAACTAGCTATGTGTAAGTAATAAATATAATTATATGCATATTTGTATAGTATATGTGTATACACCTTTTTATATTTATATTTATTTCTTATATTTATCTTACACAGCCATTGATTTGTTGCGAAATATAACCTTTATAAAACTAGCTGCTAAGGAAATTCTTATATAGTCTTAATAACTGGGTCCTGTAACATAGGGCATCCTAGCTCAGGGCTCAAAACCACTGTTTTATTTATAAACGTGTTTATTTGAAATAAATATTTTTATTTTCCTTTTCATTGACATGGTTGTGTAAGCGAGTACAAAGTCGTGACGATTGCTAATATTACTATAGCTATAAGTACTAGTTACAGAAATATGAATATAATTATTAACAAAAGTAAATTATATGTATACTTAAATTCAATATTCAAAGCCAATCTCACATTAATTGTCTTAGTACCATACAAAGTTTTTTTCCACAATTTGACTGTGCTTACTGCTAAAATCTGTGTACTGCGAGCTGTCTAGAAATGTTGCTGGTTCGGTTTAAAATCGAGCCATTAATATAACCGTAAACTCTACGCGAATAAGTTACTAACTCGTTCCCCGGGGAATAGTTTCTTGTACGTGTTCCAACTTGATAGTTTCAAAAATTGCTCGACACCTCAATTGAGCAGAATAATAGTTTGAATGAAATTGTGAGGTTATGGGTCGTCTTAAAAAAAAACTGTATGTAGCTGAATGCTTAATGACAACAAAATCACGATCGTGTAACGAAAGTTATACAAACTATATGGGTAACTTTTGTTGCACAAAGGAATCAATTAAGTTTTGTTTTAATTAAAGCCCTTATCTATGTGCATTTTTTTTGAAAACGACCCTTATATTTCAAACTACGTTGTTCAGTAAGTGTACGCTCGCACTGTCGTTTCTAAAATATTTGCATAGGAGTTACTAATTTATACTTTTATTGTTGTATACGATTATTAATTATATATTTTAAGAATAAGAATAAGAAACATTTATTGCCACACATGAAAATATTACATAAAAAAAAACATGGAGCTCTTAACTTAATTACCTAGATTAATTAATGACATACACGAGATTTTCCAGTCGTACCATCACGGACTTTAATTGATCCGCCGCCATAGAACCCTATCATAATGACAGGGATAAATCACATGAAGGAAATTACGTCGAATTTCCTTCTTGCGACTTATCGTTGACAAGGTTCTATGGCGGCTAAGCAATTAAAGTCCGTGATGGTACCAAGCACAACAAGCCTCTAGAAAATTCTTATTCTTAAAAAAACTGGGCAAGATCATTCGTCGGGCCATGCTTCAGTGTATGGTTCAGTCGACATTACTACAAATACAGTCACCACACGGGATTGTTGAGCCACCATAGAACCCTGTCATAATGACAACGTCAAGTCACTCAAAAGAAATTACGTCAAAACTTTCCGTCGACTTTCTGTGAGAGGGTTCTATAGTGGCTCAACAATCCCGTGTGGTGACACTGGTGACTGTACAAATAATAAAATATTTTTTTGTGATGTAACAACAAATTTACAGTTTTCGGATTTTTCTCTCTACTTGTGCTATAAGGCATTGTTTCTTGCCAAATTCCATGATTCTAGGTGCGTATGTCAAAATATGCGGCATAAACGGATCAAACGGCCGTAACTTTTGATTGCGTTGATTTAGCAGTTTGATTTTTTCAGAGCTTCAAGGGATCGCATACTTGAGTATTTGATATTAATTTTAACTTGATACCTTTACGCGTTTCTGAGATAACGGGTCTTGATAGACGCATCATGACTTCCCTCACATAAGGGTTTGTACTAATGTTGATATTAATTCGTCTACCCACTTGGTTATAAAGCGAACACGCCAAGCGTGACAGCGCCGGCCGGTATGCGACCGCTTCGGGAACGCCGCGTGACGCATGACTCGCCTTGTATCGGCATTCCAGTAGCTTGCTGCGTGACTGGCGAGTAATGACGTATAGTAATACAAAGCTACATAGTATATACAACTCTAGTTACTTTAGTTAAGGCCCGATTTTCCAATCGTCGGATAAAAGTAAATTATTGGTACTTGATATGTCGGAAGATTGAATAGTATTGGATAGTTTCCGAATAATAACGATAAAAAAATAATGGTTGTGGACATCAACTAGAAATGATCTTCAAACTGCTGAAAAGATTTTATTATATCATAGTCAAGAACGCTCTCGATGAAATCACATTTCAAACAAAAAAATCAAAATCGGTTCATCCATTTGAAAGCTACGGTGCCACAGACAGATACACAGATACACACGTAACGTATAACAACCCTCATTTTGCGTCGAGGGAATATAACCCGGATATACAATAAGGACGTAAATTATAAAATCAAATCATAAATTTCGACGCTAAAGCATTCCATAAACAAAAACCACACACCCACCTGGCTGTCATTTATTTTATTCCGCACATTATTGTAATGGTCATTCCGTGTTCAACATTCGCCCACATCATTCATTCATTCCCGCCATTCGCTCACAAAATATCGCACCGAACGACTATTTCATACGCACTAAAAGCACTGTGATTGGTCCGCTCCAAACGTTCCCAAAGAAAGCGATTGGCTCATTACGACCATAAGAGTATGACGACCCATATCAGCACAAGCCCGTAAAGAGCGTTTTCCCGCGTAAAATTAACAAGCTTTTTGCGCCGTTCAACACAAAACCATTTTTGTTTACGAGAGTTACTGTTACAAAAAGCGAAATTGCCGCGTCATAAACAGCTCTCGGCGAACTTACGTGCGCTCGAATGTGGCTCGAATCGTGGTTTCTAAACGTTAGAACATAATAATTCCGTGCATTAATTAGGCTGAGTCTTGTTTAGGTCGGCGTCGAGCGCGCCTCAACTTGTGATTAACGAGGGAGCAAACTTGAGATACACCGACATAGAAAATTATATGAAAACGTCACTCTTATAGAACCAAATGACGTTACGCAGCATGTTCATGGCTACACGGTTTCCATTCACTTGAATTCTCCGACTTTTTTTAACATCGTTGCAAGGCGGGCAAAAATATTTCAACGCTCATTATGAAAATTATTCTCCAAGACAAATTATTACGCTACATTTGCTCCATTTATCCTAATGGCCGGTTGACCTGACAGCTTTTAGCGTAAAAAGCGGAAAATAAACTTTACCGACCGGCTTGAATTACTTATTTGCATAACAACACGTCACACTTCTGTAACTAAATTAAAAATAGATTAAACCCTAACGAACTTCGTCCTAAACAAAACGGTTGCATACAAAATTCAAACACAGATTGTTCCATTTTCAAATTTCCCCTTTTGTCCTCGCGCCGTTTTTTTAGTTGCGCCTCGTTTGCGTATGGTTAACATTATTAAAAGCAGAACGAAACGTAATATTGGGTTCTTTTGCTGAGTCTGGGCTCGGTACGTTCCGTTTTCCGCTCCAGAGTACTCGGTTATTATTCGTGTTTTGTGCAGTGAGAGTTTATGATTTCGCTCGGATGCTACGTGTGTAGTGCCTTGTTTGTATGCGAACGTTCCATTGTACGCGGGCAGATGCCGTTGCCGTATAGTTTGTTTCCTCTAATGATGAGGGTTTAAAGTGTGGACTACGTTTAATTAGCTGTTTGAATACTTAATGGCATCTCAATTTATTAGCCAGTGTTTTTGGCTAAATTGATACAGAGTGAAATTTAAATTAGGAAGTTACAATTCTATTTCTAAATGGCATCCAACTTTGCCAGTGTTTATAATTGAATTTGATAAATCATTTGACGTGGAAGGAAAGGGATGGTGGGCAGTAATTCGATAAGCTCCTATTCTCAGTTGGTTTGGCATCAAAGTCGACAAGCTGACATAGAGAGCATTTGTTAGGCCGGGCGGAAACGTGGCCAGGTGAACCGATTCAGTGGGTTTAGGATAGGCAGAAGATTGGTATAGTTGAATGAAAACTGTATAATCCAGCTGCGCGTAGGCTAGACCATTGAAACTTAAATGTTCTTTTAGTTTCAATTAATACTTCTGTAACAACTAATATGTACCTATATGTGACATGATTAAAAAACTATTTAAGTTTGTGTCGGGGAATCGTTTATACCGTTTACATCAATGATTAATGTCATCTGTTACTTCGGTTAAATACAAATTCAGTACATAATATACACCTGTAGATTATTTACTAGTTTACCTGACTAATATGTTCAGGGTGGTGAGAAGGGTCAACCTCGGTTTCAGAGATTAGCTCCGAATAAACACACCTGTATATGTTTCAGTGTACAAACATGTCTAGGTTGTGTCAGAGTTGAGGTGTCACAAGCCAGTATTAACAGGGTGATGATAGCTGTGGCTGCGGTCGTGCTAAACCAAATAGCGACATATTACTCGAATTATAACTATTGATTACTAACGGGACAGGATCGAATCTACTTGGCTATTGTATTTAAAATACCTACAATTTAATATTCCATGATAAAAAAAATTGCTTCTGGTGTCGTTTGCAGGGAGTATGGTAGTCTTATAGCTTGGCATAAAAGTCGAGCGTGTGGCGACAGCTGGAACTACAATATTTTCAAATGGCAACCAGCACAGGTTAGAGTTAACCTTGGATCATGTTGCCAATTTCGCGCCAATTTTTTGCTCGACTTTTTTGCCAGGCTTTTAGAAAACAAACTATTTTGCTGTCAAAACTGCAAGTAATAATAATAGAAAAAAGATATTACACGTTTGTGTTTCAGTATTTGGAGTATACGTTTGGAGTAGGCCTTTAATGAGACGTCTTTATTTATTTGAAAATGTACTTACATAACCTCATCATTTTACTTAAGATTTAGGCTCTTTATTGGGAGTAATTGCCACTTTTATCTGTTCTCCGCCAATTTTTCACCTCCAGACAAGACACGACATTGGCCTTCTGACCTATTTGGCCAGAGTTACTAAGCCTAGGTGTTCCTCTTACGCTTTTTCCTTCGACTTTGCGTCACATAAACTAATCGAGTTATAAAACCCCCGACAAAATCGGGACCCCTGTTTCAAAGCTGATAACTCCTAAATGGCTTAACGGATTTTCATCAAACCAAGCTATAAACAATATCGATTAAGTCACCTTTCTAACAAAAAAAAAACCAATCGGTTCATTTTAGGAGCTACGATACCACAGACAGACACAAGCGCACAGATACACAGATAAATGAAAATGAAATGAAATTATTTATTCGTAACAATTGTTATAGGTTAGTGTAATGTGTCATTAATCTTATAGTATTGTGTATCCTAGATAATTAGTAAATAATTAATAATAAATAGAAAATGTCAGTAATATAAATATATCAAACAATTGCTACCCTGTAAGGGTAAGATTAAAAAACTCGCTATAGTCATAAAATAGTTGCTTATGGAGCCATTTATAAAATGTATTCTAACATAACACACATTCATGGGCCATTCTACTTTTCGTTGTTCATCATTTTAAGCCAGGGTCTCACTGAATGATTTTTATTTCAAAAAATTACAGTGCTGCGTTTTATAACTTAAAACTCGAAAAGTGACGTAAAGAAGCTTATATTTAGAATTATCCTAGTTAATTCATAAAAAGTAATTTGTAATAACAACAAAGTGAGTAACGCAGTGGACGTCGATGTCCCCGCTTTTTCTATGGAAAAAATGCAATTTACCACTGAGTTACCAAGTTTTTTCAACGATAATTGAGTAATTTAATTTAAGACGATAGCAAAAGTGGTTAATGAAAAGTAGAAAGGCCCTCATAACACCCATATTTTTGCGTCGGGGGATAAAACTTCATATTTTATCACCGCACTTAAATACTTCAAAATCCAAATTACTTTATAATAACCCGAAAACAATTAAATACCTACTTATATTGGTGCATACACACAGGATGTAATTAAGTGCGGCGGCGGGTATGAGTGAGTGCTTGTCCAAATTAGATGCAACGAGTGCAGCGCTGCAGTGCGGCGTACGAACCAAAATACACTGCATTAGTGATATAATTAAAAAAAAAACATTTTAAATACCCACTAAACGAGGTTAAATAATGACCGGTCTCCTAGGAATTGCCTATTTGGTGCCTAATAGTCATGTAGTGAATAATTTGCCATTGTTTTTTGTCGGTTAAGTTCGTATTTATCTCGCTTTCTCAATTAGTCAATATGCTAATTGAGACAGCAAGACGAATACGAGCGTATATCGGACAAAAAACTATGGCAAAACATTATTCACTACATCTGTACTTACATGAAATATATCTAAGCCGGTGTCGAGTAGGTATACACAATAGCAATGGCACATGAATCTTGCCACCACCACTTCGCAGTGGCCACTTCCCGTCTGGTTGACCGTCTGCCTGATTGTGTCGATGGCAATAAGAAAATAGGCTAGTTTTACCAATAAAAATGCTTAAAATATAATAAAAAATAATAATAATCCAGCCTATATACGTCCCACTGCTGGGCACAGGCCTCCACTCACAATGAGAGGGTTTTGGGCTATAGTTCCCACGCGGGCACAGTGCGGATTGGGAACTTCGCACACACCGTCAAATTGCTTTGCAGGTGTGTGCAGGTTTTCTCACGATGTTTTCCTTCACCGAAAAGCTCATTATATTTCGCACATAAATTCCGAAAAACTTAGAGATGCGAGCCCGGGTTCGAACCCACGACCCTCTACTTAAGAGTCGACAGGTCAAACCTACCACGGCTTTTTAATATAAAACCGAATAAAAAGAGACCACCCTTTATATAAGTACAGGGCCTTAATATCACAAATGACACCGAAATCCTCAAGCCTCACAATGCCTCCACCGCGCTTAGTAAAATTTCCACTTGAAATTTTACGACATCAAATGCGACGTACGTCGTGCGCCAGTGCGTCATCCCGAGCGTCACGCGTCAGCAAGTCATTTTGACGCGTCACCGACTCGCCTTTGACGTGTGAGGTAAGGGAAACCCGTCGCGGTAAATTTTGTCTACAGGCAGCGCTGAATTTTCAAGTTATTGGCAACCCTAAAAAAGAGAATTTTAGGTTTCGAAAGTTTATTTCCATAAATTCATTGACTAGAAGACCTGGAGCCTCATATTTTAAATACAGTAATAAAGCGAAATTGCTGATATTTTTGTTCTAAGATAGAGTAATATTACAATAAATACTAACTGCCGCACTCAGAGACGTCAATTAAGTTTTAAGTTTCATTAAAGTTGCTGCGTCTTATTCTATTGCTATAGCAAAGAAAGTGACAGCAGCTACTTTAATGAAACTTAAATCTTAATTGACGTCTCTGAGTGCGGCAGTAATACGCTCAAAATGGCGGCGGTAGTAATTTACTTATAAATATTTCTTGCTGACTTTATAGACTATTCAATCAACTCGAACATTGTCTATGGCGGGAATTCCCAAAAGAATGTCTTTATGATGTTGTCGTTTCCGGAATTCCAATTAGTTTCCGGATATTTCCCGGACACTGTCGCTGAAAATAGTGACAGGACAGGATATTGAAGTTTTTCGATGGTAGAAGCACACAAAATAGCTAGTTTTTTTTTTATATTAAGCTGTCCTACGATAGACCTCTACTTTACTTTGTTAGGTGATAATTTCAAACAAGTCACTTTTTATATTTGCTGACGAGTTACCAACCGTCGAGCCTCAGTTGTTTTTTGTGAGACTTGACTTGCTAGCCTATTTTATATACTACTCTGTCAAGAAAGTACCGGGAAAAGATCAATAATACACAAACTGTTTGTTAATCATCCAAATTTATTTTATCACCTTCAAAGTATGCTCCTTCAGAAACGATACACTTACGCCAACGAATAATCCAATCATCAAAACATTTTTTAAACGCTGTTTCCGGAATTGAATTCAGTTCTCGGCGCGAATTCTCCTTTATGTCTTCTACCGATTGAAAACGGGTGCCACGAAGCGCCACTCCGAAGCTTGTTGACTAGTTTGCATGTCAAACTCGTAAACCCACGTCTCGTCACCAGTAACAATGCGTTTCATGAATGTTGGGTCGGAATTGACTCGTTCTAGCATGTCCTCAGCGACTCTCAGGCGATTGAGTTTTTGGAGAAAATTCAGGTCTTTTGGGACTAGCCGAGCGGTAACATGTTTCATACCCAAATAAATTAGTTAAAATAGTACGGATCGACTCGTGAGATACAGAAAGTTCGGCGGCTATCTCTCTCAAAGTTGAATGAGGATTTTCAGTCACTATTTCCTTCACTTTTGCGATGTTAACTTCAGTTGCAGACGTTGATGGCCTACCAGAGCGAGGCAAATCTTCCATCACATCTCGACCGCTTTTGAACGCTTTGTACCACTCATAAACACGTGTTTTTGATAAAGTCGAATCACCGTAAGCCTTCTGTAACATTTTCAGTGACTCCGAACACGAAATTCCATTGGCGATGCAAAATTTAAGACAAACTCTTTGTTCAATGTTTTTGTCCATTATGAAATTCGCAATACACACTAGATATGATATAACTAAAAACAGCACTGTATTTAATATAAATAACAGATGCAACTCAAACTCCGCGCCAAAATAGAAAACAGTTGTGCCAATCTAACAACAACAAAAAAAACAAAAATTTGAATTTGGAACCATAAACAAATCATCCATTCCCGATACTTTGTTGACTGAATGTATAATAAATTAACAGCTCTTTTGAGAAGAAGAACGCACTTTTGAGAGTTCTCGTATAATAATATCAGAATCACAAACGTCAAGTAAAGCATATCTGACAGAAAAAAATGGTCCTTCCCTTCTTACACTTGAAAATAAATACTTATTAAATGGCAATTAGATTTTCTTTTCGATTGTGAAACAGGCTCTAAGTTGCCTGCATAATATATATATGTATATGCATAAAAATTACATTATAATAGAACTACAGAACATTTATAGCTTTCTCTGTTCGCAAACCTTGTTAAGATAATGTGGCCTTTCAAATCGAAAGGGACCTTACCGGCAGGCGGTTAATCCTTCTTCACACGGCTGTTATACATACTATACAAGGCAATAAAAAATATAAAAGCGTAAGCGCCCGCCGCCATAAGGGCCCTTTCAATTTGGACGACCACAATACGGTAAATCAGAATCCTAGTGCAAGTACCAAACACCATTCCTGAAACCTGTTCTACCCAAGAATCCTTTTAAACTATTAGGTCAAGCCCGTTTCTAGCTATTTGGGTCAATTCCATCTCGACTGAACGTTCAATATTCTGTGCCCGGCTCTCCGATTGCCTTAGATTTTCGACCCATTTCGGCATCCTTGGATCGATGAGTTATTCGCTATTATTTATATAGCTTGCAGCCGAAGTCTTGATAGTTGTTAACTTAGGGATATGACGAGTTATAAACTTGTATTTTTATTTTATTTCTAACCTGTTTAAATAAGAAAACTTAGATATTTTTAGGGTTTCGTACCCATAGGGTGTCAACGGAACTCTATTATTAAGCGTCCGCTGTCTGTCCGTTTGTCTCTCAGCGGGCTGTATCTCATGAACCGTAATAGAATTGTTGAAAATTTCACTGATTATTTCTAATTACAGCTATAACAACAAATAAAATAAAAAATTAAAGGGGGTCTCCATAGTACCTATATTGTTAAATCTTGTACGATGGTAACAATATGAAATAGAGAGATCGGAGAATAAAGACTACGCCCAAAAATCCATCCACTTGCCCTTGCTCAGAGTGGACAAAGAACAATAAATTATTCAAAGCTTCTATATACATAAAAAGGGCATTTCTCAGCTGTCCAATCAATCATCAATCATTCTGTCAATGTGCTTACAGATCACCACTATACCGCTTTTCAAGTAAAAAAGCCAGCCAACCAAATCCAACGTTTTACCTTTAGCGTGGTCCTATTTCTATTAAATGAAACCTTTTTTCCTAGGAAGGGTACGTAAATTGGAAAATGAATAATGATTGTGTTTATTTTGATCTATCCTTATAATGAGTTTTATTGACCTCTTCGGGTCAAACGTGTTATAAATAATTAATTGGTTTACATAATTCATGTGTAAGACCCTTAAGGCTTCGTTAAACAGCCAGCGCAGCGCGCTCCCGGCGCGGCGCGGCAGTCACACTGCAGAAAAACGTCGAGTCGCGCGTGACGTGTTCTCGCGCAATCCCGATCCAGGTTATCACATTTTTGTAGCTTTTATGGCCCACACCATATAGAACTGGACGTTCTCTAACATAATCTTTAATGTTTTCTACATATGGTCACAAATACACTGTAATTTGTAAACAAATACAACGTGAAAATGCGTGACGGCCTGCATACAACTCGTTGTTAATTTCCACGCTAACGACCGCATTCAGAGACGTCAATTAACTTTAAAGTTTGATTAAAGTTGCAGCTGTCACTTTATTTGCTATAGCAATAGAATAAAACGCACCAACTTTAATCAAACTTAAAAAATAATTGCTGTTTCTGATTGCGGCAGTAATAAGAACGTGCCATGCTACTGTCGCGCCGCAAGCCGGTTGTTTGAAGAATCTTTTAGATGTATAATAAATATTATATTCTGTTGTCATATCAATTATCCGATCAGTCCCTTTTTGCTATGATAAACAAATTTGCTCCGTTTTCTTTACCATGAGTGTCTTCAACCACAGTATAAATATAGCTAAAGCAGTAAAGAAACTACGAACAAAGTTCAAAACGCACTCACACAGACGTCAACGAGACCCCTAAGCGGACATGGCAGTGCCGTCAGTGGCGAGTGTCGCGTGGAGACGAATGGTTGACACGTGCGTCCGTGTGAGTGTGACGTTTCTAACGTTTTCTCGTAGTTTCTTTTGCTTTAGCTATATTTATACTGTGCTTCAACGCTGCGTAAACATGCCCCCTGGTACCCAGTACATCACAAATGTTATCCTGACGCCGCCACGCTCTCATTATGACCGCATTTGAATTGGAGATGTCTCGATTATCATATTAGGTGGTACCCTGACAGTTGAATTAACATGGATTCCTGAGCAGGTAAGGAAAATAATCTGAAGGGCTCACGTAATGCTATAGGTACCTACAGTGGATACTTACACAGCTTTTGAACAGTAATTAACTGGATTAGTTTATGATTCTGCTTGATTAACATGCATGCACGTGATAAAACTCGACAGGTGCTAGGGAAATGAATACATCTATTCCATATTCTAACGTAAGACTTAACGCTTAATTTGTCTCGTCCAGACTTTTATTACCTTTTATTACTAAGCTGCTATTGCGATTTTCACATTCTTATAGCGATTTTATCAAGACGGGACTTTTATTTTAAACCTTAAGCGTTAAATCTTACGTTAGAATATGGAATAGATGTATTAATTTCCCTAGGACCTGTCAAATTTTTTCTCGTGCTTGCAAGTTAGGGGGCCAGAGCCCTTAGCCAAGATGCCCATCGCTAACTAGCGTTTTTATTCGTTTCGTTTTTAAACCAATCGCGTCACTGGTAGATCACGTGACTCTTCGTATGACGTGATCTACCAGTGACGCGATTGGTTTAAAAACGAAACGAATAGAAACGCTAGTTAGCGATGGGCATCTTGGCTAAGGGCCCTGGAATAGAATAAGTTTTTGGTGTAAACACGTATGTGATCAAAAATCGAATGCTCCTAAACTATTGGACCAATTTTAATAAATGGGGTGTCGTATGATTCGTCAAAAATGTGCAAGTGTCATAGGCTATATAAAACATATAAGGGTGCGTTGTACTAGTCGCTAGTCGGAAAAATTAGTCATACTTATTGACGTTAAGGGAAATTCCGTGGAAAAAATACAATTAAATCATTTTATTGTACAACCCAACTTTTTCTAGCTTCAGTTTTCAATATACATATAGCTACTACGAAATTATATCTACTAAGACTTGCACAATGTTAAAACACTTATTATATTTTACGTCGTTGTGTATTTTTGAAATTGAAAAATAATAGTTTATTTGTAAGTTACAGAGGAAAAAGTGGGGTGTTCAATACTTTTGGCCAAGGCTGTAGTTTTTGAGGTTAGGTTTGGTTTGCTTATTCTCTTGAGTTTTAAATATATTTTACTAAAAACCCTCCAGAACTATGAAGCTTATATAAAAATTGTATATTTAATAGTTAAAAAAAAAACAGCATTGGTAGAGGTAGTACTTGACTGCGCTCATTCCCGCTTATCCCATTTCTGATCATAAAATTTAAAGTCCATATATTCTAAGAGCGCGTGCACACGAACAACAACGGAACAAGTATTAGGGCGTTTCACACGTGAGAGTTATTGGGATGTTCGTAGCTTTTAAACTTGTAAGCTCGCAAAGTCCTTTCGTGTGATGTGTTTTAACAAAGCCCTCATAAAGAGGTTTTACTCGTGTACACCAAACTTTATGTAAACGTGGCACTGGTATGGAATTTTACTATTTATAAATGCACAATGTAACAAAACGCAAAGTTCGAAATGCCGCCTTTTTCTGATTAAAGTGTTTCCATTCCAGCTACAATTGGGGTCAATAAAAATGACCAAAGATGTAAAGAAAACGAAACTAACCAATTTACCATTATTACTCCATAATCATGTACTTTTCAAGATCGAGAAAAGTAAATTATTATTAAATTTATACACTTGACTATTACTTTCATATTCATTTTTAGATTAAATAACTATTAATTACTAGTGGACCCGGCAGACGTCGTCCTGCGCGATCGCAGCGCCACCTACCGGGTCCAACTGTAAATGTAAACCACCCCTGTATCAAAGCGAACAAAACTAAAAAAGAATTATTCAAATCTAGAGACTAACGAACAGAATTCATTTTTATATATATACAAGGTGGGCCAAAAGAAATCACCCTATTGGAAGATGCTCTCATTTTTGCAAATTCGCCAATGTCAAATCTGTTTTGACATTTGTGGACTTGACAGATGCAAAATACAAGTGAACAAGCCATGGAGCGATACACTCCCCAAGAACGCGGAATAATCGTGTCTATTTTTTGCGTAACAATTCAAAAAAAGAGAGTCAAACAACATCGGATGACTTCTTTTGGCCCACCTTGTAGATACGGTTTAATAAATAAAAACTTTACATAGATTTACGTACACTGACGCAGCCACGCAACTAAATAGGGATGGTGACATTGATGACGGGATAAAGAAAACGAAATTATATTTAATCTGTCAGTTAGATTATCAAAAAATATTGAATACGTATTTTTTCTTTGGTCAATCAAACAAAAAATTATAACGATAAAGTGCGTCAAAGTTGGGGCTCGTGGCGTCACTTCTATGTATAAATTGTACCAAATCGTGCCAAGACGTGATGTCAAGCGACATTTCAACTCAATATATCTCCGTATTTGTTTGATTATGTGAACTTTCTACCTGATCGACAAAGAAAAAAATAGTCATCATCCGTATTTCGGAGCGCTGGTATACAAACAAACATCCGCGTATGATTGTGTTTGTGCGTACCCGCGTGAGCGTGTGTGTGTGCAATAATCATTGTCATCTTGAACTCTGCTACCTACTTAACATAAGGTACTAGCATTTATAGCTAAAATCCACTGCACCTTTTTTGAGCCGGTGGAATGCGATTAATAATTCCCATTGTTTTCGCTGGCGTCGGTTGGGAACCATTCAGCCTATAATTACCCATGAATCTGTGATCATAGGTTTGTATGCGGCCTATTGAGATCGCTCATCTGAACAGTGAATAATAATTATTATAACCACAAATAGGTAAATACATACAGGGTGTAAGGAGAAGAGATAAGATGACGCTGTGTACCATCACTTTAGCTAAAAAATAATTTCCCGGAACAATTTTAAGGCATTGTTATTTTTATTTTTAACGGTGCATTAAAACAAATGACAATTAGGATTTCTTCTAAAATCCACAATAAACAACGGATACGCGATCAAGGCCTCTTTGCTACTCGTATCGTCATCAATTTCTATCCTATTGTTAACGTTATATTATAACTCTAATTAACGTGACGTTTGCATATATGGGTAAGCCTAACTTGCAATATGTGACGTTCTCAATATAAAGGGACCTTATGTAGGCAAGCGGTTTCGCCGTTTTTAGAACTGTTACTATATTATTCGTACAGTTACAAGAATAAGAAGAGCGTAACTGCCTTCCTCCATAAGGTCCCTTTATACTGAGAACGTCATATATATATTTCTCATAAAATAAAAATGATGAAAGTGTACCTACCGTGATCGATTTAAAAGGTTTTAGTAAATTAAGTACTTACGCTGCACGGAAACGGGAGACGAATGGTTAATAAATACCTCGAAAATTATGTGCCGTATGAAAGTGCGTAAGCCTCCTGAGGTTCAAGTGAAAAGGTCACAAGTCTAGTATATTCTATATAAGATTTATACCCTTTTTATTGCGAGCCAAGTAGACTTATACCATTTTGCAGTGTAGCCACAGAATTGCTTCGCGAAAATTTAAAATTTTGACTTTTAGAGGCAGCAAATTACATTAAAACTGAAGAGTTAAAGTTATCAGATTCGGTCCAAATTCAGATTTATTAAACAAGCTTTTACTTTGAATCGAATGTTTATTTCAAGTACCGGCTTAACCAGCGCGTGAGCACTTAGAATAGCATTCGGCTTCGAGTAAACTCGGCTAGACTCGCATAAAAGCGCATGAGAGCGAGAGAGAGAAATACAAACCGGAATCCTACTGTTAAGTGTTCACGGGCTGTAGGTACAGGGCCCTTATCCAAGATGCATTACGCTAACTAGCGTTTCTATTCGTTTCGTTTTTAAACCAATCGCGTCACTGGTAAATCACGTGATGCGAAGAGTCACGTGATCTACCAGTGACGCAATTGGTTTAAAAACGAAACGAATAGAAACGCTAGTTAGCGTAATGCATCTTGGCCAAGGGCCCAGGTACCCTAGACTAGTTAGCGTAATGCATCTTGGCTAGGGCCCCTGTGGGGTTACACATGTGGCGATATACGAATATTTATGACTGAATAAACCGTGACGTTCTCAATATTATAAAGGGGCCTTATGGAGGCAGGCGGTTACGCCGTTTTTAGAACTGTTACCATAGTATTCGTATAGTTACAAGAACAAGAAGAGCGTAACTGCCTTCCTCCATAAGGTCCCTTTATACTGAGAACGTCACAATCAGGTTATTTCTATAAGACTGGCGCAAATTGTCGCATGTTCTTCTATGCAAAGGGTGGCCCAATAAAATAAGAAGTAAAAATACCTTTGGTTAGATTTTTAATGAGTTATTTATTTATGTTTGTTTTGCAAAGTCGATTAACGTCTTTTGGAAAGATAAAAAGTTATAAACCAAAAATAACGATATCCATTTCGATGTTTATCAAAAAAAAAAGTCAAAAGGCATTTTGCTACGACCATTGGACTATATTATTTAACAGTTTTCTTTAACCAACAAACATTAAGACCAACGAAATGTTCTCATAAAAATCATCTCCAAAACCTGAATCAATTTATTAGATTTTCAACACCCACATTTTTCAGTCCGGTAAAAGGTAATTTATTGTTTTTTTCCTTGTTCACAGACAACTTCTAGCGCCTAACCTCAAACAAGCCCAGTTCCTCCCGAACGGGGTAGAGACAGAAATAAGACAGGTAAGTTAGTAAACTAACTGGAAAACGTCACACAAATTAACCTAGAATACATTTTAATTTCAGAATCAAATAATCAAGTATATCACTCAAATGCTTACCATTATTTGAACCCGGGATCGCTAGCTTCGTTAACGCTACGTTACTGAACTTTAAAATAAATGCCAATATATTTTTTTAACAGTTAACCTCATAAACAGACAGATAGAGCTGGAATTCCGAGGGAGTCTATGCTTTTGGGACTAGATTACAAGTTTAAAAAAACCTTATACTTATTACATACTAGCGGCACGCCCTGACTTTGCCCGGGTGCAATTAAAAAAAATACATATAAGCCTTGACCTGACAATTACAAACACAACAAAAAAAGAATTAGCTAAATCGGTCGAGCCGTTCTCAAGTTATGCGCGTACATACATTCGGCAATTGATTTTAATCTATATAGATGATGTATATTTATAATGTCATAATGTGTACTTAAATATGTACAAACAGAAGCTACTTAGTCATACGTATACATAGTATAGATTCTGAAGTCAAACGCGCTCTATTTTATTTTTTTAATTCGCGCTATCTACTCCCTTTATTACTCGCCTTCGGCTCGGCCTTCTATTTAAATATCTCAAACGTCAGTGTTTTTTTTCATTGTTATTTTATATATTTTTTATCTTAATACTCTTATTAAGACAAGAAATCTATAATAGGAAGGGGGGTATATCTAAGGCATCTGCCTTAGACAAACTATCAAAGTAATTTGGTCCTTCAAGTAAATTCAATTTTGAATACAACCTTCTTAACCGTCCTCGGATGACGTATGGGAGCAACGCCATCTACCGGATTTATGCAGAAACTTTTAATCGCTGGCAACAAAACTCTAACTTGCACTGAGATTAAGTAGTCCGTAAATAGATTGCTTCCCGGAAAGTGGAAAGAAAACTGCAGTTTAGATAAAATGCGGCTCAGAAAGCCGCATTAAAGATGTATAAAAGTTGTATAGAGGTGTATAAAACTTTGAGCGTAGCCGTTTCTTGGTGCTGCATTGAGATATTTAATAGGTTTCCGTTAAAGTGCACTGAAAGCCAACTACAAAGGAATAGTTTTTATTATTTATGTTTTAAATGTTAAGGTTTTTATGTGTAGAGTAGGTATTTTTGTTAATTCTGTTTTTGTACAACATATTAAGCTACCTACTAATGCAAAAAAAGATCACCTAATGGATATTAAAGGTGTGTTAGTGTGTTTTTTATTCATTTATCTTACTCTCTTGTACTTTAACATCAAAGAAAAAATGTGTTAATTTTATATTTAATGGGATTTTATATTTAATTTTTCGACGTATTTGGAGAGTGGTATTTTTATAATTTTTAATCCAAAATGTTTACAAGCGTATTTTTAACCAATATGCAAAGTATAAGGGTACTCGATTTGAATACTTACTGAGAAAACTAACAAATAAGATGACAATAATGATTATATAAATGTAACACCCTGTAGTGCAGTATTTACGCAATAAAAATATTGCACAGGAATGAGATGCATTTTAACCAATACTCCTCTATTTTATAAAATTTAAACTAGCATCATTATTAGAAACAATAAAAACGGGCAAGTGCGAGTCGGACTCGCGCACTGAGGGTTCCGTACACATTTGACTGGTTTTTAGTATTTGTTGTTATTCTATAGGGTTTGTTCTATAATCATACCAAATTACGCTTTTATGTTTTACCGTTTTTACGACGCAACAAAAATAAAAATACGTTGAAAAAAAAAACGTTTCTTGTATTGGACCCCCTTTATTATATCACTTTATAATTATTTTTTATTTGTTAGTAAATCCGCCGCAATAACACATATTCCGAAAAAAAAAACCGATATCTATTACGGTTCAAAAGATACAACTATTTATAGTCAGGACAGATAGATGGACGGACGGACAGCGTAGGCATATTAATAGGGTCCCGTTGGGCGCCCTTCGGGTACGGAACCCTAGAAACGACACGGTTTACTCACGTTTTAGTCAGTAAAGTGAGTTAACCGTTGAGTGTTCGATCTTTGATCCTCCATTTTCCTATGATCGAGCAAAACGGAGGACTTACTTGAGCTACACCAAAAAGAACATGGCTCTTAAATAAGACAGACAATCAATACGATACAGTTTGATCCAAGGTCAATAAGTGTTTTTTTTAGTATATACTTGATTTCTCAATGCTCTTTATATTAATAATAAAGTACATTTACCGAACATTTTGTTCGATAAGTCTCCAGAGAACCAAAACTACATTGTATCTTTTTATCCCTTAAAAGTGATGACAGACAAATTATAATCGGAAAGAGTCGCAGGATAGAATTAATAATATATAAGATACTATGCTAAAGCAGGCACGCGCTTTGCATTCTGTCTGACTCAGCTGTACCGTGGCTTAAATTTTAATAAAGCTACCGTATTTATTTTAGCTTGAGGTGGAAATATTTTTTGACATTTGACCGAGGGCGTGCGCTCGCTGCATAACAAGCAGCTGATCATTCGTTTACCCGCTTCCTAAGGTATCACGAGTTTTACGGCCGCACTCAGAGACGTCAATTAAGTTTTAAGTTTCATTAAAGTAGCTGCTGTCACTTTCTTTGCTATAGCAATAGAATATGACGCAGCAACTTTAATGAAACTTAAAACTTAATTGACGTCTCTGAGTGCGGCAGTTAGTATTTATGCGTTACTAGCATTTGGCCGCGACTCCGGAAGTCGTTAATCGCTCCCTAGGGAACTATCCATTTTTCGGGATAAAAAGTAGCCTATGTGTTATTGCAGACTTTAATCTATATCTGTGCCAAATTTCATCCAGATCCGTTCAGCCGTTCTGTCGTGATTGAGTAACAAACATCCGTCTATCCAAACTTTCGCATTTATAAACAGTAGGAAGATTTGAATACGTCAAGGATGTTTTAAGTCAATTTGCACCAAAAAATATAATTTACTTTGAAATAATTTGCTTTTAGTAAACGGAATTTGAGTAAAAGTCAAATAAATCCTATTTTGAATACAACAATATGTAAAGTGTACGACATAAAACTCCTATTACATAGTTAGTTTCAAGTGAAGCTAAAATATGTACATGTTAAAAATCAGACCGTAACCTTAATTATAGCAATGTTACACGTATCTTATACAAAGAAAGAGAAACATTTGTATGTATATAATGTATATTATATAAACACAGAAATGTTTCTCGTTTAGTAGAAGTAGAAATAGAAAATATTTATTTCGCATCAATTTTTATTTTATGTTTAGGATGTACAACTTATCACGTCCCGCCAGCGTCGCGTCGCCGCGTGCGTCGCCCGCCGTTTGACTTAAGCTTCATGTTTATTCGTTTAAGTCGTTTGAAAGAGTTCAAACTACTTTTTCTGATTTATTGCAAGGCGCAGGCGTGGAGAGATTAGCTTTGGGTCCCATCTGCATGTAGACCCGTCTGTGATAAAACATTACATCAAATAGAGAAACTGCGATCTCTGTGTAAAGGGAAGCAATCTTTTTAGTTTTTCAAGGGACCGACCGGCTTCATGCTTGCTTGGGTTTGCGAGAAGCACTATAATTATATTGGTTTGAGATTTGAGATGATAGCTTATAGAGATATGGTAGATTGCTTAAAGCTAAGCGGTTACTTTGATTCCAAGTTTTTTTACTTACGTATTTCAGGGGACATACAAATATTTGTGTGATGAGCGCGAGTATTTCTTCCTGAGTCATGGATGTTTTCTATATATTTAAGTATGTATTTCTCTATATAAGTATGTTTATCGTTGTCTAGTACCCATAGTACAAGCCTAGAGCTTACTTTGGGACTAGGTCAATTTGTGTGAGATTTAATTCAATTTCTAAAATACACAAAGTCGTAAAATATAAGTATTTTAACATGTGCAAATCATTAGTAGATATCATTTCGAAGTAGCTATTTGCGTGTGAAAACTGAAGGTAGAAAAAGTCGGGTTTTACAATAAGATGAAAAAATTGTATTTTATCCACGGAAATTAATTAATGTTACACCGTTAATGCCAAAATAAGACTAATTTTTCCGATAGATATACATCTTTCTATTATAAAAGATATAAATGCCCCTTTTAAACTTTGACTTTTATATGAAAAACGTATGGGTGCTCAATACTTTTGGCCAAGGCTTTATTTATATAGAGAAATAGGGACATACTTAAATACACAGAAAACATCCCAGACAGAAACAAAATGCTTGCATTGATCACGATTCGATTCTTCATAATATTAGCCTTGGTATTATTCAAATTATATAGAAAAAAGAAAGAATAAAACGCGAAAAGATAAATACACTCGGCATTTTATTTTTCGCAGACAATCAAACATTAAATAAACACAGGTGAAACACTTCTGAATAATAACTTCGCAAAAACAACGCAATATTCCGAGAAACAACTGTTTAGAAAACGGTTGCCGAGCGCACTTAATTCTGTTTTAACTGGAGTACACTTAACTGCACTCCGTTATTGTGAACCGGTAGAGATTCCTTTTTTGCAATAAGTGGTAATTTACGTTTGAGTTGAAACAAGACGATGTTTTTGTTAAAAGCTACAAGAGCGGGACACCTTATAAGTTTTTTTTTCCAGTTTTAATTTTTTTTCGAAAGTTATGCTATGAGAATGCTATTTTATGTTAAATGCATAGTTTAATTGCTATACTTAAGGTACGGAAAAAAAAAAAGAAAATAAAAAAACAAAGCCTTCATCAAGTGGTGGCTCCTCCCCATGAAACCGATAAATTGTTTGAAAAGAGAACAAAACTAGTGGCTCTGTGATCTGTAGAACTCCCGACAAACTTAACTTTGCCGTTGGATAACTGTTATCCCGATACATCAATATAGGTCGCGGTCAGTTCACCAGCACCGCAAATAAGCTGGTAATCGCAAAAACCCCCATATCTCCGCCATTTTGAAAAATTTTGAAAAACTGAATCGGCAAAAAAAATTATATAATTATAAAACCTGCGCACAAAATTTCACGAGAATCCGTTGAGAAATGCGACCTATGTAGAGGAGAACATTACAGCTGGACAGCCGGACAGCCGACAATACGAGAGCATTTTTGCCCAAGCTGAAACGGAGACGCTTCGCTCGCTTCGCTCGCTCGGTCAATTAAGGGTTTACAGTATCGTGTCTCATAATTATTATTTATTTATTTATTTACTCAAAAAAATGGTACATGCGTTATATTATATATAAATGCTCGCCAAACTGTTACCCAGTTTGTTGGCGAGTGATGCGCTCAAGCACAGCTAATCATGCACCTGGGCAAAGTAGGAACTTCTTACAGTGACGTTTTAGAAAATATAATAATAAGATTTATCTATATTTCTAAAAAGCATTTTTTCAATCTTCTTTTGAGGGCTGGTTTAAGAAATAATCTACTTAAAATTCTACTTCCTCGTTTTCGTCATAAATTGATACTTTATTTTTAGATAACATTAGAAATTTCGCATAAACTGCTGCACTCAGAGACGTCAATTAATTTTTAAGTTTGATTAAAGTTGCTGCGTCTTATTCTATTGCTATAAGCAAAGAAGTGACAGCAGCAACTTTAATCAAACTTAAAAGTTAATTGACCTGAGTGCGGCCGAAGGACACTAATAATTTTTAGTTTTACTTTAGTAATATACAGCCCTGCTTTAGCAATAATTGTAACCTCATTACTGGGTAATAAGGTTGCAATTGCTACAGTAGTTTTGTGT
Organism: Tortrix viridana; assembly: GCA_963241965.1. Classification (NCBI taxonomy): domain Eukaryota; kingdom Metazoa; phylum Arthropoda; class Insecta; order Lepidoptera; family Tortricidae; genus Tortrix; species Tortrix viridana. The sequence goes on from OY725174.1 coordinate 1,388,460, forward strand.
AAAATACTGCCTTTTACCTAAGCAGGGCAGTTTATATTTGAATGTTTTTAATTTAAATCGTTTTCCAAAATGAAACCAGCCCAATAGGTCGGGTCGTTATTTAATTTCAATTATGTTCCGCTCTTGTGCGGACCAAATTAGCCGTTACTTTTATTGCTGAATAAATATTAATTAAGGAGTAATTATAATTAATAAAAGCGCGGTGGAATGCGTAGCTGCAATAGACAGGGGAATGAACTCTTAATTTGGTTTTCGCAGAGCCATCGCCGCGTGTCAATTAGGTTGTTTATCGTGTGGATAAGTAGATAAAACATCTGTCACTTTTTGAACAGTGTTGGCTGGGTTACCTAAAAAGAAATACAAATTATGCGTTAGAAAGGGAAACAAACATATATATTTGTTAATTGTTTTGTGCAATAAAGAGTTTACATACATACAAAGAGTAGGCACGTTCGACAGTGTTACTATTATGCTTCGATTAGTCACCTTTGCCAATCAATTTTACCCACAAACAAATAATATTTCATTAAAAAACACTTTACAGCCAAAATTAAGTTAAATACTTTCGTTATCATCGTTACAATTCTACATAAAAGTGTCAATTCTACAAACCCTAATCGGCAAACCCAATGAAACTCGCATCATTCAGGGGACCGTTCAAAAACTTGGCTGTATTAATCTCAGTTTAAAACCGGGTATAAATCTTAGAGTTATTGAAAAACAATCACACCGAGCCATCGGCCATCTTAATCCGGGAGTTCTTAAGCCAAGTACGAAAATTCCCAGAAAACTCAATTAGGAGCTTCTCAACACTTTAATTGTCTAGCTGATGAATCGACTAAGTTTTATCGACGGGCAAAATGATCGAAAGACAGCACGACAGGTCTGCCTCGGGCAATGAGCGATGAGGAAACTTTTAATTACTGGATACGTTTTCGGTTTAAGTTTCGAAAAAAATATATAAATTAAATCAGAATCAGGTGTCGTTTTATTGGTTTTAATAATGGAAGTTTAAAGGGCAGTTAAAAGTAGCGAGGTAAATAAATAAAAAAAGGATGTTTTTTTTTTTGTGTTGTCTCACGCTAGACTTATTTCAATATTATTAACGTTTCATAAAATTGTCGTAGCTATATTAATTAAAATATTAAGTACTTTAAGGGCCCCACTCAGGGACGTTTATTAAATTTAATGCTTGTCAAAGTGACGTATTGTTTTATTCTAATAAATAATAATAATAATAAATATCAGGGACAATCTCACACAAATTGACCTAGTCCCAAACTAAGCTCTAGGCTTGTACTATGGGTACTAGACAACGATAAATATACTTATATAGAGAAATATATACTTAAATACACAGAAAACATCCATGACTCAAGAACAAATACTCGCGCTCATCACACAAATATTTGCCCATACCGGGATTTGAACCCGGGACCGCTAGCTTCGTAGGCAGGGTCACTACCAACTAGGCTAAACGCGTCGTCAGATTCTATTTATAGCAAAGAAAGTGACAGCAGTAACTTTAATCAAACTTAAGCATTAACTGGCGTCTTTGGGTGCGGCTGTAAAAGTAACATCAAAGTCAAACCAATTTTTGCGACTAATACACTTAACACATATTTAATGTGTTAGACAGTCAGTGACAAATGCAGTTTTTAGGAATAAATAACGCTTTACAGGATGACTATAGTACTTGTCCACACACTGCCGTGTGTCCATCCTCAGATAGTCTATTACAAAGATCACCAGCCTCATAACATAGCCTCGGTTCAGATCAAAACGTTATTACGTTTCGTTTCTGCAGAATTTCCCATCCTATACCCTTTTACGACCGCCCGCACACTTATCAGTTAGCATAAACCACCAGCCGACTCCAGAACCTTCGACATACTAAAACTCCTGTCTTTTTCTATCACCTCGATAAACGTAAGTGTGAGCAGGATAACGGTATATGCATACTGGACTCGACTATAATCCGTTTTTGGTGCGGAAATACGGAAGGAAATAGATCGTTGCTCACACTGTTTTCGTAATCGCGGAACGTGTATTTTTACGTTTTGTGTTGCCAGCTTTAGGAGTTTTTATTTACTGGAGTTAAAACGGATTGAGAACCGGCGTTTTTTTGGTCAAATAAGTTCAGCTAAAAAAAAAGTCCGTGAATATTCATTTTCAGGGTTCCGTAGTAACTAGAAACGTTTATAGTTTTGCCATGTCCATGCTTACATTTTGAAGCAAAGTAACAAAGCTAAATTTTTGTACATGTATAGATAGTAGCTAACAAAAATTAGCACTTCAAAGCTTAATATTTCACAAACGGCTTTCTAGTACTAACTGCCGCACTCAGAGACGTCAATTAAGTTTTAAGTTTCTTTAAACTTGCGTCTTATTCTATTGCTATAGCAAAGACAGTGACAGCAGCTACTTTAATGAAACTTAAAACTTAATTGACGTATCTGAGTGCGGCAGTAAGACTCTCTGACCTAAGCTGCGGACGGACAGACGGACAGACGGACGGACATGGCGAAACTATAAGGGTTCCTAGTTAGACTACGGAACCCTAAAAATGCGACGCTTATTCGCAAAAATTAAGACGTTTGCTGCCCTTCCAATTTTTCATCATCAATATCGATAACAGCACCTTCTGTGGACCTTATGTTGTTAAATGAAGGTCGTATTTGGCTTGTGTTCTCAGTCGAATAAGTCATTTTAGTCTCGAGCTGCATTAAATTGAGGTTACTATGCTACGATAGGGAAATGGGATCGCGCAATCGTGAAAGCCAATCGCAATTTAATCCAGAACGATGAAATGAGAAATGTTTTCAATTTGGAAAACATACAAAAACGCTCCTGCAAAAACAATGCTTGGTGGGATGAAAGCGTTTTTTGTTTGGTCGATTTTACGAAGATTTTTTTTTTTTTGTTAGTATGTTTTGTAAAATGTGTTTTATTATTTATAACCAACAAAATTGTCTTTTTCTCCAGTATCAAAAATCAACTGTTATGTATGAGTAAAAAAATAAACAATTTATGAATTAGGTGTGTTACCTAACACATTTACCCCCTTACTAATAAACGTTGAGTAACGGCTGAGTAGTTATACAATGCTTTGTCCTTATCTGTCATTGTGACATTTGAATTCGACAGATAAGGACAAAGCATTGTATAACTACTCAGCCGTTACTCAACGTTTATTAGTAAGGGGGTTAGGTATTACACAAAAATAATTGTGACTTGAATGTTCACCTGCTGCTACATTACGTTTAATCTTGGTAAATAATGAAAAGTAACTATTTTGTTCGGAATAATACGAATCCTGAATATAATAAATTGAATATTAGTGGACGCTTTATTGAATTGTACAGGTACTCAATTACGTGTTATACAGGATGCATCATAAATCATTATCGCGTACGCGAACGGAACGAAAACTCGTTCCGTTTGCGTAATTATGTTTTATGATATTGATAGTTATTCATTAATTTGTGTTTTACGGTAGTGAAACAATACGTGGATATATTTTATTGTAAGAGTTACGTAATAATGATTTATGGCAGAGAATGAACGGAAAACGTAATAAAATGTCAGAAATATTGATTCAGTAGAAAGTATGACATCTTTCACATTAGTAAAATGTAGTTAGTACAGTCAACATCAAAAGTAGATACTTTTGTACCTTGTCGCTATCACTATACAGCCACGTTAGCAATGTCAAAAAAGATTGTCAAGTATGTTAAAGCGATAAAGTACGAAAGTGAATCTACTTTGGACGTTGACTATATAAAACCTAACAAGCAACCTATTGATTAATTACCGTTCCTTTGCTTCGCCGTAGTCTTGTAAAAAAAACTTTTATTTAAGACAAAAAGACAAAGCGAGTATAATAAATTTATCGACTTTTTCTCATTCTGACGCTGATTTAGATACACAGATTGAATGATGATGGCAACATTATAAGTAATTCCAATACTTTTATAAATGATTCCGAAACGTAACGTACGATTCCAACGTACATTATGAAAATGAAAATTTAGGCTACGAGTAACAAAAACCAGATCCGCGGCCTAGACAACATAGTCGACTGTATGAACGCGGGTTCAAAAATATGTACACACTTTTGCACCTTATTTCAATGGGATAAGGCGCAAAAGTGTTTACATATCTATCTCAAAACTCGACCGTACATAACGCTAATGACATTGAATTTGAAAACTGACAAAATGTACAGGATTGACGTAAGCTGCCAAAATTTCGCGTCGGCCAGTAACGTCAATTCCATAAATTTTTCTAACGTAAAGTAAATAGTTGCACACACTGAATGAATTTTATATGTGACTAGCGACCCGCCCTCGCTTACATAAGTTAAAATATAGCCTATAGCCACCCGCCCTCGCTTCGCTCCTTGTTCTATTATATACATAAACTTTCCGTGAATAATTATCTAACTGATGGTGGAAACCGCATCAAAATCCGTTGCGTAGTTTTAAAGATCTAACCATACATAGGGACAGACAGACGCGGAGGGCGACTTCATTTTTAACCGACTTCAAAAAAAAAAGGAGGTTCTCAATTTGACCTGTATGTTTGTATGTATGTATGTATGTATGTATGTATGTATGTATGTATGTATGTTTGTCCACGATTATCTCGCGTTTGGCTGAACCGATTTAGATGGGGTTTTCAGCAAAGTATTTGTCACATTCTGGAGAAGGTTTTGGTATACAAGAATAATGGATACCACGTGACGTCATCCGCATGGATCCGTTATTAAGCGATATATTAGTTCAACTCGACCGATTTTGTGTTGACGCGATTTTTTTAGTGATAGTTATATATTATAGATGTATTGATGAAGAGTCCTTAAACATAGCTAAAATTAACAGATCAGTGGGTCTAGACAACATATATAAATTAACGAGAGCTTTTTTTAACACTTTTCACTAAAAAACTCCGGTCAAGTGCGAGTCGGCCTCGCGCACAGAGGGTTCCGCACAAACTTGTAGGTGTCAAGTCTCGAAGGTTTTTTCCTCTTCCGAGTTTTCCCTTGGAACTGAGAAAATCAAACTTCTAAGTCAACGCAATCTAAAGATACGGCCGTTTACGCCGCATATTCAAAGGAATCTCAAGGGAATCAAAACCTATAGGGTACTTCCCGTTGACTCAGAATCATGAAAATTTGGCCAGAAGCAATGTATCTTATAGAACAAGTAAAGGAAAAATTCAGAAAACAGATAGATTGACGGACAACGAAGTGATCCTATAAGGGTTCCTCTTTTCCTTTCTAGGTACGGAACTCTAAAAAACTACTGCATTTCATTGCGGTTTACGCTAGACGAGACCGCTATTCTGCATACTTCTGCATACTTGCAGAATGGAGAAATTCTTGGGCATGCGTCGCCAATGCTGACTCGTTTGCTTGTACCGTTGAAAAAGGACAGCAGCCTTTTGAGACGAAACTTGAGAGGCAAAACCTGTACCGACGGTCTGTCGACACTGCAACGTGTACCGATCAGCTTTCTAATGGTTAAGTAATAAACACCTGGCAAGCGCAATCGCAAGCCCACGCGGGATTTTACCGGGGACCTGTCGAAAAAACAAGCGAACACCGATATCGCCCGGCGTAAACACAAATTGACGTATTCGCTTCTGAGGGGCAAAATAAATTGCTTGGATGTGAACCATTCGGGAGGGAGAGGTGAGGAAATTCAAATTGGATTGAAGGAAGTTTAGATTGGATTGAATTTTCCCGCCACCTTGTTTAATTCAGCAAGGGCGGGTCTGACGTGCCCGATTCTTGTGTGGAGATTGTAAGTTTTCTTCAGGAGATCGATGACACTATTTTTTAGGAAAAATCTAAGTTAGAGTCGCTTTTCTTTTGTTAGTTCGCGGGATGCTTCATGTATATTGTGTATGATTGTATCCACATCTCGCTTACACACGTATATTACGAGTAAGAGGCAAATTACGTTTTTGGCCGCAAATCTTATGAAGTAGACAATATGTTTTTGTTTGCAGTAATGGTTACGGAACTACAATACTCGTAAGTACGATCCAATATGATTTAGATTGATTTTATCATATCTCTCTCTGAGACATCAGTATGCAAGCATAAAAAACAAACATCACAATATTTTCCAATTTTCAAACTAAAACTACCGCTATTGAAAGGGGTCACGGGTTATATTTGGATTTAATTTGATATATTATCCACATATTCTACATCCTCAGCGATATTTTTTCCCATTCCAAATATATCGACGACGCGGTGAACCTAGTTGGTAGTGACCCTGCCTACGAAGCTAGCGGTCCTGGGTTCAAATCCCGGTATGGGCAAATATTTATGTGATGAGCGTGCGTATTTGTTCCTGATGCATGGATGTATGTATGTATGTATGTAAACTCTTTATTGCACAAAAAGTATAAGTAAATAATACATTGACATCATCATCATCATTGGCATTGTCATTGGATGTTTTCTATATACTTATTTAAGTATGTATTTCTGGTACCCATAGTACAAGCCTAGAGCTTAGTTTGGGACTAGATCAATTTATTGTCGTATCTAACGATTATAAAACCCTCTGGACCCATGTCTTTGTACTCGAGCAAAATATGTTCAAACAAATGCTTGCGTTAGTAATCCACTAACAAAATCGAGAGACTGAAAACATACTGTATTTTTGCTCAAGTATCCTACCAAAGTCTCGCTACAATATTTAAACATGGCATACATGGCATAACATACATATATAGTCCTCCTTTCCGTTTCGGACAACGGCGATCTTAAGACTTCTTGAGTATGCTCTTGAGTAACTCGCGAAGTGAACTTTGACTAGTGTAGGGTAAAGAATTTACATGCAGTACACTATAAATATAGTGAAAGCAATAAATAAACTACGAACAAACATTCGAAACGTCGCACTCACACAGACGCACGTCTCAACAAGCCCCTAAGCGGACATGGCAGTGCTGTCAGTGGAGGATATCGCGTGGAGATGAATGGTTTCGCTTTGTATTTTATTCTTCTCCACGAAACCATTCGTCTCCATGCGAAACCCGCCACTGACAGCACTGCCATGTCCGCTTAGGGGTCTCGTTGAGATGTGCGTCTGAGTTTCGTTTGTTCGTAGTTTATTTACTGCTTTAGCTATATTTATACTGTGCAGGTAGTATTTCAAGAACCTTCCTTGATTAACCGACAGATAAACTAAAAAAACACGTACGAGTGAGCACAGAAACAGAAATAACCTAGTAAATATACAGGATGCTTAATTAAGGCCATTCTCGTTTACATTCTGCACAACTTTTTGGTTGTAGAAAAGGTTTTTAGTAAAATTCAACTCGGACGATAGTTTGCATTGTAAATGGAGCCTAATGAGCTCTGTTTGTAATGCAGTGTACGTGTAAAAATATAATTTAAATATTTAAATTAACACGTGTTGTTCGCAATCTCTTTTTATTTGTTATCGTGTTTGCGTTGGAATGACCCATTGAAATTATGTTAAACACTTTAGTTTTGGGTGTTTCCTTTGTGTTTACCCAAGTGTGTATTCCACACATACATAACAGAGCACAGACATACTTACATATGTGTAGAGAAATACATACTTTAAAATATAGAAAACACATCTTAAAAAGTAATTTTGCGTTGCGGACATTCTTTAATTCCAAAACAAAAGGCTGTAACTGTTATTAGAAGTACAGTCGGGTTCATATTTCATCTCAAGCTTCTTTTAATTGCAGCTCTCTGACGTCTTTTGTTGTTGATTGCGGCTCCCACGGGCACGCATCATAGTTTCATTTTTAAAATCAAGTCGACCGGTATCATGCTGTAATACTTAATTTCGTGCTTAATACAGGATGTTTATAATGCGATTGAACGTATTTCCTGGTCGTTTGTCAAAATAAAAAATATTTTTGCGAAGTATCAGTGAAACAGTTATGACGAATGATGATGACTCGAATAAAGAAAACATACACCGTATAACGGTTATAAAATCATCATATACTCTATCGAAACATATAAATCACATAATATTCAAAAGTAATTTACATAACAGTAAATATGTGACGTTCTCAATATAAAGGGACCTTATGGAGGCAGGTGGTTACGCCGTTTTTAGAACTGTTACCATAGTATTCGTATAGTTACAAGAATAAGAAGAGCGTAACTGCCTTCCTCCATAAGGTACTTTTATATTGAGAACGTCACATATTATAAACTCAACTCGCTTATTAAAGCAATAATACAACGCGTTTATATATTTTTGATCACCCTGTTTATTCTAAAGTTGACTTTAAAGTACGAAAAACAAGCAACCTAATAAATAAAATAAATAAATAAATAAATTTTCCTTTCTTTCTAATCAACGTAATCGAACCTACCTACCTAAAACCATTTCACCATACGATGTTAAATGTTAATCGACTGCTAGTTCGTACATTTTGACAGCTGTTAACACCCTAATCGTCTGTTAAGTGGTTGGTGAAATCCGACATAAACTTGGTAAAGTTAGTTGTCTGTTAAAAACAGCACGATGTTTTCTGAGACAATATCTGTAGGTTAAATATACCGACACAGAATATTCACAAGAAATTCACCGACCCGAGACAGCGTAACACTTCGCTGCACCCTCGATAATGAAAACGCGAAGTGCAGGCTCCGATTAATATTAAAAAAAAAACAGCGCAAAAGCCTTCTGACAAAAGGATTAATCGACGTCTATTGCAATAACATTATTCTAAAAAAAACTCGTAATAAATTTATGTCTTAACAATTTTCGCGAGAAGCCATTAATCACTTCTGTTCGAGTGTGTTCGGGAACGTCATTATGCCTTTTTGTGCCTTTGAAGGTTTTAATAATTGCTTAAGTTCCTTTCGGCGTTTTTAACTTGTGGTGAAATAGGCTGTTCCAATACAGGACTTAAGTTGTATTCAAAATAAAATAAAATATTTTGTCACATTTTTCTTTACCTTTTTTTGTTAAATCTAGAGAACAACATATACCTAGGGATATAAAAGTGATTGAAGACAATTTGTAAATAAATGCATATATATATTGTTTCGTATGGAATTACTTTTTTGTACGAAACAAATAAAAGGAAGACGGATAGAAAATGCATTTATTGCCATATTAGAAATTACACGCAACAGAAATAATAATATTAACCTTTTCAATACCAACATAATTGACGGATATATTACAAAACAATTAAATAAAAAACAATTTTCACAAATAAGGATGTACAGTCAAGTTCATAAATATGTGTACATGGTTACTAACTTGTCGCTCATATATGGCAGTTTAAATAAGAGATTAAAGAGATAGGGTACTGAAATGTACACATATTTATGAACTCAACTGTACGATGTTCAAAACTGAACTCTCTTTCTTTTTCTCCATTAGCTCCATAGGTAATTGAGACAAATAAGACAAAAGTAACAACAAATAGACATAAGTACTAAATTGTCAAAAAGAGAGATTATTAAAAAAATGTCAGTAGAACAAACACTTTCATGTTTATAATTCTTTTGGAAAATTAAAAAATAAAGGCAGGAACAGTTTTCCGCTTTGCAAAATGGAAGACAACGGAAGTGGGTCAAGTCGATCAACGAAATTTCATTACCGACTACTAAGGAACGGACAGGAAGAGCTGAAGTAAAGTAAAACGACACCATTTTTTACTTGCCTGTGCTAGAATAGTCACCCAACTATTATAACTCTAGTTTCAGCATTTTAAGGGCTGTATAAGCTCTTATACCGCTTGTGTGCTACTTGGGTAGTTCTTGGATAACAAACGGAACCTTTGTAGGGTTCCGTACCAAAATGGTAAAAAGGAACCCTTATAACAACAACTAATTGTACCTTCTTACCTTCATTAAAATACAAAAGCTTGCTTAGTTTAGTACTAGTCCAAGAAAGTGGCTTAACTATTAGGGTAGTATAGGAAGCTGTGGGGTCTTTCTATAACAGACGCCCAGCGTACGTTTCTAAAGACCAACGCAGACTAACAGTCGGTCTATATCGGCCTGCGGGCTTAACATGCATGCACGAGATAAAATTTGACAGGTGCTAAGGAAATGAATACATCAGCTATTCCATATACTAACGTAAGACTTAACGCTTAAGGTTTAAAATAAGTGTCCATCTTGATAAAATCGCTAGAAAAATGTGAAAATCGCAATAGTCTAAAAGGTAATAAAAGCCAGGATGAGACACTTTTATTTTAAACGTTAAGCGTTAAGTCTTACGTTAGAATATGGAATAGGTGTATTCATTTCCCTAGCACCTGTCAAATTTTGTCTCCTGCATGCAGGCCTGGCAGGTGTTTCATGAATTTTAGTCGGCAGACTTGGGACTATTGGCGGACTGTTATTAATTATGTGTCGCTTATAGGGTGAAGCCACACGAGAGTAATTTTGTGAGTTGTGAGTCGCGTGATTATCGAAATTCAGTATACCGTCGTGTTGATACTGTTGATTGAACCGGACTTTTATATAAAATTTTACGCGACTCACAAACGCAAACTTAATGCAAAAATGCCTCGTGCGAGACGGCTCGCACATTCATTTCGTCGGGGATGCCGAACAGCGTCTCTTGCAGGGAACATTTTAGAGATCTACGATTTTTGACGCTGCCCGACCACCTCATAATATATTTTAGTGGCCATCTTTACACGTACGAATATTTATTTATTTAATAGATCAGAGAGATATGTATTTTTAAATAGCAACCCGTTCTCGTTTCGCTTCGGTTAAAGTTTCCCCTTCCATTTCTCCCTCTTAAAGTTGAAATATCCAATTTTTCTCTTCATAAGAACCTTCCCCGGACTTCAAGGAGTATTTGAAAAAGAAAATTATCCGAATTGGCCCAGCCGTTCTCAAGTTATAGCGTGAGGGCGTGACGAAGGGAAATAGGGATTCATTTTTATATATATCTATGTATAGATGTATAGGTGTATAGGTAGATGTATATCAAATGGTATGTATTCGGCTTTTATACTAAATTACCGATTCTAAACTCAAAATCAATCTTTTCACTAGAGGCTACAAATTCTTGAAGATAATTGAGTTTATTTTCATTTCGTAAGGTAAATGCCGACTCCCAAAATAAATTTACTTTTAAAAATATCGAATTTTAATACTGTAACAAGATATCCACGGACTTGTCTCTTGCTATCTAATATTCACAGGGTTTGGGATTTTTTTCATCGAAATCGTTCATTTAAATTATTTTAAGACTTTTATTTCATTTTAGTCATTCATAACATAAGGCAATGACTAAATTATTTAATATTTTTTATTTCTGTCCTATTTCTGTACTGTAAAAAATGCATCCATAACTATTAACAACACCCTTATATTATAAGTTTGTACAGTGTAACACATACAATGAGTCTAATATTTGTCTAAGATCTCCCCTATGACGATGTCCTTCGGTGTGTTATCATCAGTGATCGGAATAGGTAGAGTATATTTACCTAAACTTGACGCTTGTTCATTCATGCGTGAGTTAGATGGGAACACATTATTGAATGAACATGCATCAAGGTTAGGTAAATATACTCTACCTATTCCGATCACTGGTTATCACCAAAACTAATATTCAAAACTGCCATTGTTGTTATTGAAAATGACTAGCGTGTTCGCTAGCTCGGTATCATCCGGTAGTTTACACGCGAACGGTTCAGCTCCCAAGTGGATCATTCTGTGCGTTTTATCTATCCGCCACTTTCTGGAAGAGCGCGCGGAGAAAACATGGGAAGATTTTATGTTGGAAAATATTATTAATGTTTCGCGTGAGCCGAGAGATTCTTCATAACAGGCTTTTTTCTGAACAAGTGGGAATTTTTGAACACCCTGTGTTCTTGTGTAAGTTGAACTTGAATAATATTACATTGATATTGGGTATTAAATGAAAGGTCAATTCGACATCGACATGTGTACGAGTATACGTTTATTAGCGTTTTATAAAATGTTAATTTACTTATTTGTTTATTGGTTAGATAAGACACAAACAAAATACATTTTTGAAGTGGAAGCTGTTGTTTTTTTAATAACAAATAATATATAAATATCAGGGCACAATCTCACACAAATTGACCTAGTCCCAAATTAAGCTCAAGGCTTGTACTATGGGTACCAGGCAACGATACACACACTTTTATAGAGAAATGCATACTTGAATGTAAAGAAAATATCCATGACTCAGGAACAAATACTCGCGCTCATCACACAAATATTTGCTCATACCGGGATTCGAACCCGTGACCGCTAGCTTCGTAGGCAGGGTCTCTACCAACTAGGCTAACCGCGTCAAAGACAGTGTTTCCTAAATTAGACACCTGGCCCCAAAATCATGCTGCAGGTTTTTTGTATTACCTATCTTTTTTTAATGTCGTATTGTAGAGCAAAATAAATAGATTTTTTATTTATAATTTCTCTTTATAAAACAGACATCAATCGACAATGTTTTGGGTCGTATAATTTGAGTCTCAGTTCCAAAAACCTTTGTTTTACTTTTTTTTTAATTTATCTTTTTAAATTCCAAAGTCCCAATCTAAATAAGCACCCTTTAAAAACCCTAAACTCCAACTCATTTATCATAACCACAAAAAACCAAAGAATATTCTCCCGAAACGTCCGGAATGTACATTGAGGACATTACCGACATAGGTATCCTTTTCATCTTTGGAATTGAGTGAATGGAACCTTTACAATTTCTTGCGAGCCCGATGGCCGGTCTTTCATTCGTCCTTTTCGTTCACTCGCTATAATTGGCAGTGCCGCTGAAGAAAAAGGAACGTAGGTAACCTAATTGTTGTTGGGGTTTTGGGCCAAGGCTATGAAGTGAGCGGGTTGAGAATGTTCGGGTTGGTAAGGGGAGAGGTGCGGTCACTGCGCTGTACAGTTGAGGAATGAATTTGTTTGATCAATATAAATGTCAGTTGTCAGTACGAGATTCAGTGTGTTTTATGACTAACGCGTGAGTAAGCCTTTTTTTGTCCGGTTCCTATATTCAAACCGCGGATAGATAAGGTTGCTCCAAATTTAAATTTGACACATGTTGTATGTGGCCAATGTCAAATTTTAACTCGAGGTACTCGTATCCTTATCTATCCGCGGTTTGAATATAGAAACCGGGCATTAGACAGACAAACAGGCAGACGGCCCACCTGATGGGAAGTGGTCACCGCCGCCTGGACATTTGCAACACCAGGGGCGTCACTAATGCGTTGCCGGTCTTGAAAAAAATTAATTACACGCTTTTAAATAGCTCCATTATAATAAACACTAATTTATTTCGTTTTAAATAATGACTCACGCGAGTTTGAATTGTATAACAATGTCAGGCTTGCGAAGAAGTGAAACAAGTGACGGGTGGATAGGTCTAAGGGTTGATTTTCCAATCCCCAGATAAAATTATCTGACAGTTAAAGTTATCATTTTCCTTTCTTTGTCTTATGTTAGAAAAATATAGCTAATAATTCAACTCACATTGTCTGGAGATTTATAAATCAGCCCTTACGATACATTTCCAATGTTGGCTACCGCCACCGGCGACTGAGACGGGCGACTGTTTAATATTAAGTGCGAGTTTTTTATGCGTTTAACGCAACACAAAACAGATTGCAGTTGTCAGGCATTTTAAAATGTATAAAGTAAATCATATATTGTTTTTTTTACGGTGAACGCAACGGCAATCGCAGCCAGAGATGTATGTCGCAGCTTTGCCGCAGGGCGTTTAACGCACAAGGGTGTTACCACACCAAGCGATCGATGGTCGATCGATGCCGTCGATCGATATCGATCGATTGGTGTGGTAGTTTTGGCTGATCAATAAGTATAGTAAAAACTATCGATCGACGTCGATCAATCTATACTACCGTCGATCGATGGCATCGATCGACGATCGATCTATTGGTGTGGTAACACCCTAAAACAACCGCGTGCTTTTGTGAAGCGCTGACCAACGCTAGCGACACGGTTGTGCGACGCGGTCGCCGTCGCCTATTCCGATCGCCAATATCTGATTCTTGTTTTAAGACTAGGTAAGATAGGTAGAATGTTACCCTAGGCCTATTTCAAGACTTAAAACTTAGTTTTCAAGAACCCGCTCTTCTTATCCCCTGTCCCAAATGTCCCAGTTCTGGCCTCGCAACGATCTACCCGCAAAGGACGATACTCGTGAATGACAAATTAGACCTTGCCGAGCGCAAAATTGCTCCCTTAGAATATTTTATTGAATTTCGTAATTTTTGCCGTCGCCCGTGTTTCAGTTATTATTTCCGATGGATGTCGGTTATCCAGTCTCATTGCGGTGTATTCCGAGTCACAATTATTATTTTATAAAAAAATGTAAGATTACATTTTGATTTGATTTAAAATAATAAACTTAATTTTCTGTGACAACTCAGTTGTTTGATAACCACTGCGCGCACTGTGCAGTTGTTCTGATGTTGGTCAAAATGTTACTTTGTAATTTAACGCATTATTTCACGAAAATGTTGAGTAACAAGCGAAACAAATCAATGATGTATGAGCAAGGAATCTGCAGATTTATTTTGGCTCTCATTTTCTCATCATGTATGAGAAGAGGCCTGCGCCCAGCACAAAACATTGTTACCTGGTTATATGTGACGTTCTCAGTATGAAGGGACCTTGTGGAGGAAGGCAGTTACGTTCTTCTTGTTCTTGTAAATATATGAATATTATGATAACAGTTCTAAAAACGGCGTAACCGCCTGCATTCATAAGGTCTCTTTATATTCAGAACGTCACATATTATTTACCGTTAAACACCTTTAAAAATCCAACAAAATAATATCTCACATTTCTTTGTAACAACATTTGCATTTGATGACTATGGTTGAGTCATCTTAAAAAAAATCTATTAACTACTAAATAATTTTTGACCACATTCTCATTCTTGTCCGCAGGAAATCGAGCACTGCTACTACCACGGCACGGTGAAGGACTACCCTGGTGCTTCGGCCGCCTTCCATACATGCAATGGCGTCTCCGGCGTCATACACATCGGCAACGAGACTTTTGTCATACATCCCTTCTATGGCGGCGATCTATCGGTCAGTGCTTAGTTTTATTACATCTATAAAGAGTGATATAAATACATGATGACATTGTTATGGTGTCCCGTCATTTTATCAAATTTCACTTCAATGAACGTATCATTTCATCGCATTTCATTTCATCGAAAGCTATTTTCTGCTAAAACCATGTTGTTTTCAGGTTATCTTAAACATAAAACACGTGTTCTCTTAGGTTAGACTTATGACTACCAAAATATGTTAACTCTTACGGCGAGAAATGCCTTTCGATGAAATTAAAAGTCTGCAAAATGATACCTTCGGTGATAGGTATTTCGATAAAATAATATGCTATGTCTACACCAGTGCGCTTTCATGTTCATCTTGCGCTTTCCTCTGACGCATGCCTCTTCAACCATAGCGCATGCAAGAACGCATGCGCTCAAACTGGTTTGTCAGCAGCGCATTCCCTTAGCGCACGCTGATCCGTCACCGTTGGGTTGACGTGCAACATTTTGCAAATAAAATGGCGGAAGATAAAGTCAAAACATTGGATTTTATTGAAGATTCAGTGTCACCCTCGTATTACATGCGCTTGACGCACTGACGAATTGTAAGTTGAAATCGCAAGATGAGTATAAAAGCGCATAGGTGTGGACATACTCTTACTCTTACTCTTATTTGAAAATTCAAATTCTAAATTCATAATAAGGTACGAAAGTCACTTAGAGATAATGTTGACGTACCTCAGGGCTAAAATAAAGCCAATGTTATGGTAACCGTGATTATTGGCATATGTTAGAACTTTATGCTTTGGAATTGCGTAATAATTATTTTGATCGTCGGTAATTTTGGCTCTTAAATGTAGATTTTCAGGAGAATTGTGGAGTGGTTTACGGAGTCGTGTTAGATGCGTGAGCAAAACAATAACTTATAACAGCGGTCAACTGTCAAACGTCATTTTATCCTTAGGTATATTTTGTAAGTATATTCATAAATAAGGTTTTGCTTTGATTTTAAAATTATGCTCGTTTTGAATAAATTTAAATATAAGTCAAAAACAACGGTTCTTTTTAACAAATTTAAAATGAGCGAACAAAAATAATTTAGCAACTCAATTCAAAACGTTATCTGATTTCACTTTTTAATATAATTACCCTATGTTTTTTAAATCATTAAGCCATTCAAGGTATTATTTACTACTGTATAGTACTTCAAAACGGTCAGAACCATAGTAACACTTTTTATTTCTAAACAAACCAGAAATAAAACTTAATTCTCCACGCCACTAATTGGATTTAGCACGCAATATTTCAAAATCTCCAACCCCTTTACCTGTCCTATCAAATTAAAATGCCCTTTGTTAATTAACAAACTGTAGCTAAATCCCGGAATAAGCCGATATCAACTAATTAACGTGTCCGATTGTAAATCAAAGGCTGTTAATGTATTTGTGACGTTCTCAATATAAAGGGACCTTATGGAGGAAGGCAGTTACGCCTTTCTTATTCTTGTAACTATACGAATACTATGGTAACAGTTTTAAAAACGGCATAACCGCCTGCCTCCATAAGGTCGCTTTATATTGAGAACGTCACATTTTTCCAGTAGCCGGGTACCTCATATATCAAGCCTACTTTAGGTTAATTAAGTTACCTCGTAATACGCACGGTTGCGGCCATTTTGGCGTACGATGATATTACAATTTAATAAATAATTAGATTAGTAACTACAGGATGAGTTGGACGAACGCATTAACTGTAGTTTAATTTTGTTACCTAAAATTACGATGACAGAATGTCAAATGAAGTGAGTTTTAAGCGAATTTAAAGCTGGTGGAATATCCATTGTTGGCAATTTTCGAAGCAAATATTTGTAGTGTTTCACTAAATTGTCATTGAGTGCGGAAATGAGGGAATTATAAATTGTTTTCAGATTGTAAATTGATTTCTAAATTAGTCTTAAGCTGTTGGTTTTCCATGGTTTAATAAATAAAATAAATAATATATAAATAAATAAATATATCTATATAAATAAAAATCAATTGCCCGATGTATGACAGAGTATCACGGCTCGACCGATTTGTTTGGTTATTTTTGTTTTATTCGTAATAGGGAATATGCATGATATTATTTTTTAATTTTATTAAAAATTCATTAAAGTAACAAACAGTAGAGAAAAATAAGATTTGTTTCTATTTCTTTCTAGCAAAACAGAATTTAACATGGAGTTTATATGGCCGTAGTGGACGCTGACGTCACATACCATGTTGGATCTCTCTAATTAGTAGCTTAAAATGCTTATATCATCCGTATGTTTGGCCGATTTTAATTTTAAGTTCACTTTCTGTCATCTCTTTTACGGTATTTTTATATTTTGTTAAGAAATGCGATAAAAAATCATGCATAGTCAGGACAAGATTTGCATGAAAGATTTTTTTCAAAATTGCTCCCTTGCGAGGCCCTTGCGAATGATGTGAAAGTGATCATTTAACTCTGATATTTACTAATGATAAATGATAATTATACACAATTTACCTGGTAGGTTTAGTAAGTATAACGGCGTTAGACTAGTATCGTCTGTCGCATGTCAAGTTAGTCTAAAATTTCCACTTAGTGGATATCAAACCACAAGAGAAGAAAAAAACCAAGAAGAATATGGCAGAACGAACTGGACCAGTTCTGTAAAGACTGGGCTCTGGAGTCGCTGGAGATGAGACGTGACGGAGACTTTTGCTCAGCAGTGGGACAGAATTGAGCGAGATAAAATAAGATATATTATTATTTAGTAGCTTTTGCCCGCGACTAAATCCGCGTAAAATTCATTTGTCGCTTTCGTCAGGAACTAAAAAAAAATAATCCTTTGTGTCATTCCAGTATAAGGACTAAATGTGTGCCAAATTTCATCCATATCCAAAATTGAAAGAAACATACAAACTTTCACATTTATAATATTAGTAGCATTAATATTTCTACCTTCGTTTAAAACTATTAAAATTCAATATACAGACAGAATTGTACGACAAACATTGCTAACAAATACGAGTAGGTATACAAAGCGACTGAATTAGATTAGTACGAAATACGAAATTTTATGATTAATACGAAATAATCAACCGTTGTACTGAATTCCCTTAATTCATAGATTCCGAGACTAATATACGTACTTAATGACGCTAAAATCTTTGTCTTAAGGCTAATTTTAGTCTGCACTGAGCTAACTAAAGTATGGAGGACTATTAGATTGATTTACTTCAGTACTATTTATTTCCATAGTCTTTAGATTGAAATTGGTCCGAGTTGACAGCAGAACTAAGTGGGTATTTGGACAATGGTGACAATTGAGGATTATTCTGGGGTAAGTCCTTTTGTCTGTGGGGCGGTCATACGATACGACGGACGATAAGTCCATTGTTTATAGAGGCCATGTCCATGTTATCCTTAAGGCTGGGCTTTGAATGTGAGAAACGTTTGGAATAGTACGTAATTTTAATTCAGGGGTTTTGAATGAGTTGTACTTGCTAGTGACCTTATTTCACGAGTTGAATACAGGATTTTTTATTGATATTTTATATGTGTTTTGTTGCTTACTTTTTTTTTTGTTTAATATTATAGTCAATGTGGGAATTCCGTCTACGGGGCAAGACCGTACACAGGCGTTTGTGCCCATTCGTAATGGCGTCACGCCGCCATCTCTTAAAAACATAGTACTAAAAAGTTCCCCTGCTTTATCGACAGAATAGAGCCCTTAGCCAAGATGCCCATCGCTAACTAGCGTTTCTATTCGTTTCGATTTTAAACCAATCGCGTCACTGGCAGATCACGTGACTCTTCGTAGTTAGCGATGGGCATCTTGGCTAAGGGCCCCGTTCTTAGAATGGTCACAAACGCCTGTGTACGGTATTGCCCCGCAGACGAAATTACCCACATTGAATATAATTGAAACTTCTAGAGCCCCTGTGGGCTCCAGCTCTGTAGCTGGCAGCTTTCTCGGGCAACGAAGAAATGCCACCAGAATCAGTGGTGCTTAGCCACGGGGCCTTGTTTCAATTCTAATTTTGTTTTATTTTAATCATAAATTAATTTTTAATTTTTTGTTTAGTGTAAGTTTAGTTTGTTTTTCCTATCTTTTAGTTTCGTTTTTAGTTTTAATTTGATAGGATTAGTTTTTGTCATAATTGTAAACTAAAAATAGATAAAAGGAATTATTTCTATCACAATTTAATTTTCTTTTATTTATATCAATAAATTCTAACCATAGAGAAGTGAATGAGACGAAACACAACAGAATAAGCAAAACAAAGTTTAGCCCACATTTTCCTCTGAAACAGATTGATAGGCGTTCCTTAGGGGTAGTTGTTGCGCCGTAGAATGATATACGCCATTTTCAGGGCAATGCGAAAGGCAGCTTATTTGAAAAATGCTTCTTAAACAGATCTATTGCTGTCGCTCTGTCGGAATCTGTTTTGTTTTAGTACGAGAGAGACAACTGCAGCTGGGACTGATTATAACTATGTAATATTTACGAAATCAACACGCTTATTGCTTCTTTTAGAACAGGGCCGTTTTATCTCACTAATATTTATAAATGCGAAAGTTTGTGTGCGTGTGTGTGTGTGTTACTTCTTCACACTTAAACAGCTATATGGATTTGGGAGAAATTTATTACACAGTCCATATCCTGGAATAACACATAGGTAACATTGCCCTGGACAAATTTAAAGTTCCTGAAAAGTGATAAACGCAACTTCTACGCGGACGGAATCGTGGGCAAACACTAGTATTTTTAATATAGACAAAGCTTGTCCCAAATAACGACTGACAAACACGTCTGTCCGTCTGTCGCTTCTAACATTAGTCAGAGGGAGGATTATCCTCCACCCTTGAGCAGGGCACAGTCGGAATTAAAAGTAAACAGAGCAAAATACTGTTGTTGCTTGTTGCTCGGCGAGCAATTCGAACGGCGAAGTAAAATGTTGTGACATTTTGATACGGTTTTTAAAATGCAATTGTATACACAATATTTTACAATATCTGGTCTTGGAATAGGTTAATCGAGCCTACATTTCTAGTATGCGAGTAAAAAAAAGTAATTAAAAGTACCTACATAGGACGCCATGTTTCACGACTAACTTATTTTTTGGGAGACAAGACATACCTATAAACGATGTAGAAATTACACTGCCACGACAAAGAACAACTATACAGTGTCATTTCATTTGTAATACCGTGGCCATATTTGAAGACAGAATTATATGAGTAACGCTTCTTGAGATAATAATTAATAGTTTTAAATCATTTATTTCAGACAACATGGGTCC
Organism: Tortrix viridana; assembly: GCA_963241965.1. NCBI lineage: Eukaryota > Metazoa > Arthropoda > Insecta > Lepidoptera > Tortricidae > Tortrix > Tortrix viridana. Next base: position 1,408,828 of record OY725174.1, read on the forward strand.
ATAATATTTATATCATAATATTAATTACGCATTTTATACAAGAAACATGCAAAAACATTAACGCGTCCGATCACTGCAAACTGTTTATTAAATTTTAACTGTGTTTTGTTCCCAAAAGTTCATTATTAATAACACAGTATACAAACATTAATAAAATCGGTTTACTCATATACCGTTTGTTCCCGATTCTAATGCACGTCAGTTAATAAGAAAAAATAATATTCGTATTTAATACTTTCTTTACTATGTAGATAAAATATACTCTCAGATATCACTTCATTTAGCATGTAATGTAAACAGTGACGTCATCAGCCTAATGAAGAATACAACCTCAAATTTCCATAACGCCTGATCCTATCGTACATAGAGTAACGCAATTACAATTCGAGTCGCGGTGTAATTATTGTAATTTAGTGTAATTCAGTATAATCGGTGTAATTCGCCGGCTTAATGCCAATTTATGACGCGCAAATGTATACAAACGTATCCATGTGTACATAATGAGTTCGTAATGTTTGGTCAAAATGGCCAGCGCCATTTTACTCCCGCAAATTCTGTGAACAAGATGGCGGACATGATGCATTTTATTTAAAAAATATTTTTTATTTTATATAAATATATTACCAAATGTTTCGGCCTCAAATGTTTCGGCAAACAATAAAACATTTTTTTTCTGATTATTTTGGCAGATAATAATGTTGTACTAGACAATGTCTGGACTTAATAGTAATACGGTTAACTCGACCTACATGATCGGTATGACTTGTGCAGTTCAAGTACAATACAATGTCCATTACTTCTTAGATGTCAAATAATATAAAGTAGGTAATGATAAATTATTAAAAAATTAATAACCTTAAAGTAAACCTTAATGCCAGTGCATAAAATGACCGCATTTTTTTTATATTGATGCGAATTAACACTATCCATATACCCATCCACCTCTACCACTACTGAGAGGATAATATTATTTTGGCAACCGAGTCCGCAATTATGGACTCTGATTGAGTTAAATTGCATTATAATTATACTATTATAATACACACACTCTAAAAACGTCAGGTGACATCGAAAGCTAAAAACAATTTACACCCCAATAACCTTTACGTATATAAAATTAGAGCTAAAATTCCCATAGCACCAACAACTTACTAAAGTGTTAAAGAGATTTATAGTGCCCGTCACATGTTTATGATATATTAATCATTTGTTCTTAACACGTAGTAAATATTTTGTCGCGCAAGATAGATGGCGTTGTGTTCAATTTGAAAGTAGTTAGCGTGTTTTAGGGTATTTCGGAGATGTGGAAGATTAATGTGTTTATGTGTAAAGAGCGTACCGTGTTAAAAGAAGATAAGAAGTTTTTATCACTACATAGGTACCTATTATAAAACAGTCCCCCCGCCGCGTCTGTCTGTCTGTCTGGATGTTCGCGATAAGATTTTCGTGTGGTTTTCACCAATTAATGGAGTTATTCACAAGAAAGGTATAAATGTATATAACATTCAAAATAAGTTGTAATATATGTATGTCAATGTTTTCTAATCAAGTCGTCAAAAATCGATTTTGCGCGCTTACATGGCTAACGCTATACCTTAAGAGATACATCAAAATAATTTACTAAAGAATTGGACCTTAAGAGATACATCAAAATAATCTACAAAAGAATTGGAGTTCATTAAAAATTCTAGAGAAAAGTCTACAGTTTTTTACGTCTATCTTCTAAGGTTGACTCACAGTAACCATTTTTATCTTCAAAATATTAATTAAAATATCGTGGTTATATTACTATAAGATAGTAAAAATATTGTGCCGTCAATTACACCCACATTTTCAAGCGGGTTTTATCATGAAAAAATTGTAATTAATGTTGAATAAAAAGGTATGTCTTCTTTTATTAAATCATCTAAGTCCTAATTTTTAAAACGCTACACAGACTAGGCGAAAATGTTATTAGGGATTTAGTCCGCCATTTGAAATTTGTTGAATATAGTGCAATAAAGTTTTAATAAAAAAATTAAGGTTTATTTGCAATTGAATTTAGAAAGGGTTTTTATTTTCTCTAAAGAAGGGTTAAAGAAAAGAAGATACTTTACTAATATTAAACTATGGATTAATTTTTTTTTACCTGGTGGTTGGTGAATAAATTAACAAAGTAAATTGCTTATAAATAAAAAAAAAACAAACAGTAAAGTATTTGCCCTTCAAAATCAAAATCGCAAAACATTTCAAATAAAGAATTCTATTAAATCCGAACTCTTTCTTGGACGACGTAACAAAAAACGGCCAGTCGCAAATTGAAAAAAAGTCTCAACAAAAAGTTCTAAATTCAATTTTCACTTAACCCAATCAGGGCGTACATTTGAAGACGAGATTAAACATTTTGGGCTTCCAATGGTACCAACTTGGAGATAACGCCCAACTTCGCCTTAGATAAGTTTCGCAGTATATGGGTGCTTACAACTTTTGCCTTGTCATGGACACTACTAGGGGTTTTAGATCATTGACTTTAACTTGTTTGAGAGAATTATAAACTTTGGGATCGTTACCATGGGCTTGGAAGGTGATTTAACATTTAAAAAGGAAAAATAACTGATACTTTAAATGTTTTAGTTTAGTGTGCATATTTTGGATAAACTTTTTTTGATGAAATGTTTTTAAAATGCAAAACAAAAATGTAAAAAGCACAAATAGGGACTGTCACAGTTCATAAGACTGCACCAACCCTACGCCGGACGTACAGTGGCGCCCTCATTACTATTGTTGTTTTCTAATACTTAGTTTGCTAAGTATATTCTTGAAATCAAAGAGTGTTTATGTGTTGAACCAATGAATCATCTTCATCATCATATCAGCCCAAGGACGTCCACTGCTGGACATAGGCCTTCCTCAAGGATCTTGGTTTTGCTCTACTCGCATACATCGGCTTCCCGCGGTCTTCACCAGATCGTCGGTCCACCTTGTGGAAGGCCTGCCAACACTTCGATTTCCGGTCCGCGGCCACCACTGTAAAACCTTTCCGCCCCAACGGCCATCAGTTCTACGAGCAATGTGCCCCGCCCACTTGTTGAACCAATAAATACACATTTTATAAGATAAAATGGTCATGCGGCCATGTTAATATTTCAATGTGTTCTCTATATCTCTCTTTCTCTCTCTTGTGGTAATGATAATAATGAGGGTGATATCAATGTAAGAAAACACCTGACATGATGCCCAGTATCTCTAGTACGAACTTTTATTTCGAGTGAGTAACTAAGTTATTATTTTCATCGAAATAATTGGTGCTAAAACTTCCTAGCACGAACTTTGAAGTTGCGATTTTGTATCATCGAGTAGTAAAGGTGTATACGTAAAATAATGTGACGTGAGTCTGTTTTAGAGGTTTACGGTGCGTTTTCGAATAGTAAAGGCGATTCTAAAACGTGACGTATAATTGAAATGTTCGTGCTCAAACTACAGGTGTTGTCTCATAGATCTACGTTGACATAAAGCAAAATGCCTCAATTATTTTGTCTCGCAACTGAATTCTGGCGTGAGATTGAATCGACTACTCTTAGTATCGACTGAAGCTTTACTAAAAGCAGTCCAACCTGCCAGTCACGGCTCGCGTTGATTAATATGAAAACCATAATGACTGGTGTTTTTATCCGTCTGTCTGTCATATCCTGTTCTGGTTATTGGAGGGATTGGTGAAGCATTCTAGGAACATCTTTGATGACGCGCAATATTGTTGCGCAGTGAATTAGTATAAAGTTAAGTGCAATTTTTTACTCAAACTGAAATAAAAGTTTCTAATTTATAGGTGTCTGATTAAGTAAATTTACGTCTTAAATGTATTTTGGTTAGTTTTTCGTTTTCAACATACCTACTTAATTAAAAATCGTTAAAACAAAAAAATGATCACATCACTTAAATAAAAAAAAAACATTTGACAAAACATCAAACAAACATTGAAAATATATTTGTTTAGTACCTATACGTCAGAACTCAGAAGGAATTTATTGCTACTCAAAATTAACTCAGCTCTCAAACAAATGAAACCTAGAATATTCTTCCCAGACAGAACATTAACACACATTAACAGTAATTATTCTAATTCCCATAGAACCAAAAAAAAAAAATGTTCCGACGAGAATGCGTGTTTACGCATGTTGAACAATGTTGCCCGTCAGCTTAGTGCTAATGCCGGGCTCACACGCGAATCTAATGCGCCGCTTACGGCTGGCAACACACGCACGGGTTACTTCTTTTGGTAATTAATTCATACTATCATTTTTTTTTCACGTACGCCTATAGTTACTTGTTAAAGTTTTTTTTAAGAAATGGTGAAAGCAACGAGCTGACATGCTACCTGATCTGAGATCCATAGACATTTTTAATGCATTTTTGTTTGTGATTGGAAAATATATATTTTAGAAAAATAGTTGACCAGACAGGTGGACGGACGGACAGCGTAGCTTACTAATAAAGTCCCGTTTAACCCCTTTGGGTATGGAACCATAAAAATGAGAGAGCTGTCTAGAATTAAATTGGCAACATGATCCAATTTTGACCCAACAATACATTATGTATATGTCACCATACCAAAGTTTTTTTTGCCAGGTTTTATGTAAAAGTTACGTTTTACTTGCTTTCTATCATGTAGAGTTTGTTTTTGTTTTCTAATCTCTCAGTTTGAATTGAACATAAATACTTCCTTACTGTTCCTTACTTACTATTGATAACACTTTTTTAATTAATTAAGATAGTCTTACACAAACTGACATTAATCATTTAATTTGAAGTTTTATTCGTTTTGATTATAATATTTCAAAAGTTTAGCATACATTTCTACCTTAGAAACAACGGTTATTTAACTAATCCCCAAAAAGCCCTTCCGACGAGCAATGCATATCTCCCGCTCTTATTACATCAACACAGGAAATTGCGATTCCTGACTACTCAATTTACAAATTCAACAAAGGTTCCAATTACGGTGAAAAATTCAAGTCTCCCGGAGGAAACTAATTTTGCAAATATTTTATTTCCTTGATAAGAGGATCCCGCTTCTGATCCTCTTACATCTTAATCTGCTTGCGGACATAGAGCTACAACACGGACATATAATATATGTGTGTGTACTTATATGGTTGTGTAAAGGATTTAGGGTATACAGTGGCATTTGTTTTCATTGTGATGCAATATGAAATGCTTAGTAATTTACTTACGAATTGTATTAGGTGCTTTGTGCATTACAATGGGAAGTTAGGTAGTATGTGAGAAATGCATACATAAAAAAACATCCCAGACTCAAAATCACACAAATATTTGTATATGTGCTTATACAATCGAACCTGGGACCGCTAGCTTCGTAGTCAGGCTCGCTATCAACTAGGCTACTTTATCCCAACCGCTATTCAGCGTTTCATCTGTCATAATTATGACAGATGAAACGCTGGGGTTCGGTTGTGTTCCGATCGACGTGCGATGACACAGTGTCAAATTTTTAGTAGAATAGTGTTTAACGTTCCGTTTAAGTTCTATTGTGTTAGGAGAATACGACGTGTCATAACTTCGATCGATCGTTAGCTTTGAGTTGAAGTTGAACTACAATTGAATCGTTACTTGATAGTAGAATAATAAAGAGCGTTAAAGTTGCCGTCCAATTGAGTTTCTATTGCGATCATAACACAATATTGTTAGTAGAATTGACCCCTTGGCCTCAAAACCAGTATCACGCTGAGCTGAAACCATTTTGCGTCATCTATCATTAGTGCAGTTTTTATTATTTTTTGTTCATTTTATGTTATTTATGTTCTGTACTTTTGTAAGATGTATGTAAATAAACGTTTTTTTCTTTCTTTCTTTCAGTACCGTGCGAGTGTTATAAGCTATACAAAAATTATAAAGGTGCGTCTTAATCACCAGTTGGGTAGTTTTTAAGGTTAGGTTAGGTTATTATAGGATGCATCACCTGCCTTTGATGCGATGTCTATTTCCAGCTCGGCCGTGGGCGGGTGACCACATAATCTGGAAACCGTTTGGGACGGAAATAGGGCACCGTTAGGCTGCCTTTCCATAGAAGCGGAGACGAGCGGTGCGGAGAGCTGTGTAGAAATCGACCAATCACATTCCGCTTGACTGTTTCCATTGAAGCGGAGCGGAGACGAGATGTGGATTACAACCAATGTGATTGCTCGATTCCTACACAGCTCTCCGCACCGCTCGTCTCCGCTTCTATGGAAAGGCAGCCTAACGGTCAAGGTTGGGCTGCGGCCACGCTAAGTGGTGTAGCATTTCGGTATCACGTTTAGAGTCAATTAAAAAAAAATGACATAATTTTCTTTGCTTTGATCAACAATGATACTCAACTAGATAACAGTCACAGAACAAAAACATAACGACAGAGCCAATAAGACTTCAAAATGGAGTCTTATTTTAATAAAGTAAACTTGAGTCTTGCGTTCATGAGATACGATTTAAATTAAAATGTTTTATGACTGATAAGTATCTATGTTTGCATAGATTGCCCTAGAACCTTTTCTAGATAATTTTGTATTAAACCCGGCGTCTTATGGTTGGTATAGTCACACCACGGGATGTTGAACCACTTGCTAACATTCATAATTCGGTCGGATTGTCAAATCGTACACGGTATATTACCATTTTAATTTGTACGATTTGACAACCGGACCGAATTAAGACTGTTAGCAAGTGGCTCTGCAATCCCGGGGTGTGACTGTACGTCAATAGTTGTTTGGTTCTTATTTATGTTTATATAACGCTAACTTCGTTCGCGAGCTTCGTGTCACGACCAACTAGGCCATCCGCGTCGTAATGTTTGTATTTGTTTGAGTAAAAAAAATATTTTCTATTGCGTAAGGAACTCGATAAAATTAAAACGGCTCCTCGCCCCAACACGGTGCCCCAATGATTGATGCCAGCGCAAACATATTTCAGATCGTAATTGTCCAATCGGAGTGCTTTACGAGCGCTAATGGTTTCCACAACAAACATTAAAAAAACGTTTCTTGAGAACGTTTTATTGCTGGGGAACGGACGCGTGAATTGAAAACGAGCGGGAGATTATTAATAACGTTAACTTCATAGGTTTTAATAATACCGAATTTTGATAACCACTACTAACATTAAATAAAAATAATAAAATCAGTAACCTAAAAGAAGTTAATCATTATTATGCGTCTTATTATATGGCTGTTGCAAAGAAAGTGACAGCAGCAACTTTAATCAAACTTAAAAGTTAATTGACGTCTCTGAGTGCGGCCGTTAATGTTATTTGTGTAATTTTTCTCTCGATAATAATATAAACTATATTGTTTTATTTAAATGATAACACAAAATACATTTACAAATAAATCTTTTGAATCTTGAATCTTTTTAATAACGATATGATTCCGCGCTGTTGCCAGTCCGTACTTTTACAACTTGTTTTTAAGTGTCAAATAATAGTGCCAATAGACTCATAATAATTATAATGCATATTATTATGGGCGGATCAATAAAAATGTGACGTGTATCGTTTTTATCTCGATCAAAAAAGTATTGTTATTATAATTGATATTAAATTTAAATCGTTAGGATGAATACCGCTTCGGATCCAAATTAAATAAAGTTATCGAGGAAAAACAACGTGTTATAGATAACGTTACGGTAAAATAACGTTATTTTTAAAAGTCTAGTCAACTTATATACGTAGTAATGGTAGAACTCTAGTATTCAGGTTGTTTTAGATAATGATATTCAAATTCAAACTCAGTGGAAACCACACTCGTACTTACGAAAGCAGAAATTCAACAAGGAAACTTTCTAGTTCCACAGCACCGCAGTTCCGCAGTCTCGTAGTTTACCGCCGTAGCCAGAAGTAGAAATAATATCAAAGACCATATTGCAATGTAATTCCAAGTAGTACACAACCTGTATGAGAGCATATTACAAAAAGATAAAAAAAAAGATAAAAGATAAAAGATATTTATTCAGTAAGTAGGCCGCACGGGCACTCTACACACAGCTCTTAAAATGCTACAACTAGAGTTATAATGGCTGTATAAGCTCTTATACAGCTTTTATGCTACTTGAGATGGCACTACATTTCGCAGTATTTGCCAAACATTGATTATACATCGCTCATTTGACATACCTAATAAAAGAGATGCAACGATATTTTCTTTAAAATAATTGAGCTAATTTCCACCACAAGCTGTCAACACTTGACAAGTTGCATATAGGCAAAGGGGCAGATATATATGATTATAGATAAATAATAAATAAATATCAGGGACAATCTCTCACAAATTAACCTAGCCCCAAATTAAGCTCTAGGCTTGTACTATGGAAACTAGGCAATATACATACTTATATAGAGAAATACATACTTAAATATATAGAAAACATCCATGACTCAGGAACAAATACTCGCGCTCATCGCACAAATATTTACCCATATCGAGAATTGAACTAGGCTGTCTGAATCGTCGATAGCTCTGTCTCTTTCACTGACGGGAACTTAACAGGTTTTAATAGATCACGACACGACCTCGATTGATTGAATACCTTTTTTATGTAAAGTTCATAGCATTATCTGAAAAATTCAAATGCAGCGACTAAATTGTGCCAAATAAAATATTTTTGACAGTTTTAGTACCAATGTTTTAGTTACAAAGTCAAGATGGTCAGATAACAGTCGCTCTATTGTAATATTTGAATCTATTTATTCCAGAATCATAATCAAATAGACAAGAAAGGGTTGATTCAGGTGAAATTAATATCAACTAAAACGATTTTTCACTTCAATTTATATTTTATTTCAATTCAATTTATTTCAATTTATATTTCTATTAGCCGTGCCATCTCGGTTTCATTCTATAAAATACTTCAAGTCCGTCCCTATCAAGTATCTCTGAACCAAATTACTAAACTAAACAAACAAACACTGTCGCTTTTATAATATTAGTAAAGATAACATTTTGTAATACCTGGATATTACATAATTATGCGCGCGCGGTTTGAACCACGGTTTTAAACCAAGTGACCTTGGTTGAAGCGAGCGGCTACACGGTTTCAAACAAGCCCATTTGTTTGATATCTGCCAAGGGCGTTTAAGGTCATGCGAAAGGTTTAAAACCAGTGTCTACACGGTTTTAAACCGTGTAGCCCACGCATTACTAAAAGAACTTAACAGCTTGCCAACATGGATTCTCACGCCACGCCACTTATAAAGTCCGTAGCATGTCAAAACACTGCTACGAGAGAAGTTTCGTAGCTCCGCAGCTCGTAGCTCGTAGCGTAGAGTAATGAATAGTGTGTCTGTGTCAGGCTGAATCGATAGTTGGGAATGGCAACTCATTCTGCCTTCGGATGCGGTGTGGTAACATTATGACTAGTTTTGTTTTTAATGTTTTTTTTTTTGTAACAATAAATTTTGAATCAATGTCAATGCTTGAAATATAAAATAAACAAAAATCGAAAAACAGAGGCCACAATTATTTTGTTTCCTTCTTTTTAAGGCTAAGTCAATGCACAACGCACGTCAGATGTGAACTTAGCCTAACCGACTTCAAAAAAAAGGAAGAGGTTATCAATTTAATTTTATTAATTCGATTGTATATTTTTTATGTATGTTCTGATCTTTTTATCTAATGAACAGATTTCGATAATTATTTTTTTGTTGGGAAAGTCATACTTCAGAGTTGGTCCTATAGATTTTTTTTATATAATCTGTTATCTTTTAAAATTAATCTACACTAATAGGTATTATAAATCTTACCTAATTATATTATAAAGAGGTTAAGTTTGAATGTAGGAGGTAATCTCCGAAACTAAATTCAAAAATTCTTTCACCAATATTTATAATGGACTTTCATGGTGGACATAGGCTATATTTTGACTTATATTAACTGAAGCGAAGCTGGCGAATCGCTAGTAATAATAATAATCTCTCTAAATTTTTAACAAAAGTGTTTTTAATAATATCACAAAACAACTACATACCACACCGCCACGAAACCCGTTCTGTGTCCGCCTTTAGATCTTTATCAATCAATTATCTAGATTCAACGATAGCGCGTCCAGAACTCTGAGACCTCTGCCCCCTCCCTTCTCTACCACCCACAGATGAGGGAGGGGGCTCATTATACACACCGGGGGGTCAAGGAAGACTGGTCGTGTAGTGACGTGATCTCAATATTGGGAGCTTATAATGTACTATATTGTGATGTATGTTTGTGAATAGATATTGAGGTTATGAAAGGGAACAAATAGATGGGTTTGACAAATAGTAGTTTGATATCGATACTAGTTGCTGTCCGCGACTTAGTTTAGATATTTATATATTTTCTGCCTAACAATGTTTAGTTTAGTTTAATTATTAATCAATGTGATGTTACAATATATGAAATTACAAACGTCTTCAACGCAAATAAAATAAAATCATTAATAAAGATCATACATTTTATACTTTAATAATTAAAACAAAATTAATAATTATAACTTAACTAGTAAATGTTCATTTATCCGACGTCAAATTACAACATAATATGTCAAAACGATAATAATAATGATAACAATATTAATAATTTAAGTTCGATTAATTAATTTACGGAGTAAGAGTATATTGGGTTCCCCAATTAAAGGTTTCTCAGCTGACCTATAGTGAGTGAACTGAAAAAAATTGCGAGCCAATCAACTAAGTGTTGTACTTCATCATCATCATCAGCCGCAAGACGTCCACTGCTGGACAAAGGCCTTCCCCAAATTTTGGTGAGAAATTGCCATAATCGCCACGCTCGGCAGGCGGGTTGGATCGCAGTTTAATGTTATTTTTACTTAGTTGACATTAAAATAAAATATACATTATATTAGTTACATCAACCAAAGCTAGCTACAACAGCAAGGTCTTTTGTGGTTCAACTTACATCTTAGTTGCTGTATCTAACGAGATATAATACAAACACTAAAAGACAGTACCCTACTTTTTTGAGAGTTCTGTTTTTTATACATTTTGACATTTACGGTTGCCGCTAAATAGCGATAGTCAACTTTCTTGACAACTTGGGCTAGAAAAATACGCTACTAACAAACATATATACACGCCAGCGAGCCTAACATGCATCACATGAATAAAGTGACAGCACGAATAAAAAGTTGCTAGAGTAATTAAATATTGTGCTTAGCTTCTAAGCTAATAGTGCCTGTGCACACTAGCGTCTTTAGCACTAAGACCCCCGGTTAAAAACGCATTTGTGCACAGGCTCTTAACAGATTTGGAAGATTTATTTCATTACTTTAGCAATACTGGATAAAATCGCTTAGTAATAAAAGGTAATAAAAGCCAGGACGAGACACTTATTTTAAACCTTAAGCGCTCAGTCTTACGTTAGGATACGGTAGATATGTATTAATTTACCTGGCACCAGTAAAATTTTATCTCGTGCATGCATGCTAAGCCCGCTCGGAGTATTTTATATACTCTTATATACAAACTCATAATATTTGTAATTACAACTCAAATAAATTAATACTTTAAAAATAACAACACACAAACACCCATTCACCATTGTGTGTTAAAAAAAATTATATTAATTGATAACATTTAGGAATAACCCTCCCAAGGGGTAAACAAAGAGTCAACCCTGTCAAAGAGTTCTTTGCAGATAAGCCTCTGCCGCCCCATTGTCTCGGTGATTTGTGGCCGATAAGCCGTTGTCGTTCTGATAGCGCATCGATTTTAGATCCCACCGTTTATACAGGACTAGCCTTTGCCCGCGACTCCGTCCGCGTAAAAGTTCGTATATCGTTTTTTCCCGGGAGCTGTATAATTTTTCGGTATAAAAAGTATCCAGCGGGCTTAAACATGCATTCACGAGACAAATATTTACAGGTGCTATGAAAATAAATACATCTATTCCATATTCTAACGTAAGACTTAACGCTTAAGGTTTAAAATAAAAGCGTATCGTCTTTTGTCACCTCTTATTGCTAAGCTACTATAGTGATTTTCACATTTTTATAGCGATTTTATCAAGACGGTTCACTTCTACTTTAAACCTTAAGCGTTAAGTCTTACGTTAGAATATGGAATAGATGGATTCATTTCCCTAGCACCTGTCAAATTGTATCTCGTGCTTGCATGCTAGGGGGCCTGGGTCAATCCAGGGCAGGGGCAACCTGTGTGACTAAAAACTACTGCCCTGCTAAGGTAAAATGTAGTATTTTACACAAAACTACTATAGCAATTGCAACCTTATTACCCAGTAATGAGGTTGCAATTATTACAGTAGCTTTGTGTAAAATACTGCCTTTAACCTTAGCAGGGCAGACTAGTCTACTGCTAGCCTCTCTAATCTATATTGACCAATTGTTATATTGGTAAAAACTAATTATTATATTGACCTTACCGTGTCGGTAAGGCTAAGCGCATACTTACAACTTGTGCATCGACTAAATTGTTTAGTCGAGTTGTGTACTTCCCGAGAATTCCACACAACTAATTTAGTCGATGGAGGTGCGCATACAATCGATGATTCGATTTTTTAATCTCCAATGCGAAACTGAAGGCCTAGAACTTTCGCGGATCGACAGTACGTACTGAGAATGTACCTTGCCTACGAAGCTAGCGGCCCCGGGTTCGGCCCCCGGTAATATCAATATCGGTCTACACCTGAGTACCTATGTATATGAGTATATCGGGAGTCTATGACAAATATAGAAATTCCCAAATTTTTATAAAACATTTTATGTTATGTTCACTGTGATGAACGTTGTCAAATAAAAGGCTAAGATTATCCGAAAGACCCTAAAAAGTTTACAAAAGGCTTAACCCCCCCCCCCTTTCCGTGATTTCCATTGTACCCAAAACGCACCGCTTTGATACCTCGTTAACAACCGTCAAAATGTCTAATTTGTTGGCTCGTTACGTTTTTAACGATGTCGTTCTGTCAGTCTGTTAATTGGCATTGTTATTTTTTTTATTACCGTGGCTTTTGACTTTTTTATTTGTAATAGATTTTAATTAGGGAAAAACCTATTCAAAAATTACCTTTTGATGGTTGGTATAAAGTTATAAAATAAAAATATTTTCGGAATCAATTATCATAAAGAAAGAGTATGGTTTATATTATAACTTAATGTTATTATTGCTATTTAAAGTACAAACGTACATGGGGTACGGAATGTGTATTCAATTCCGCTCTGTTTTAACCATAAATAAAGAAAGAAAATACATTTATTTTGCACACAATTTAACAAAATAAGACTAGGTACTCGTCCACTCAGCGTGATGACGCTGGTCTTCCGTGGATCCAGGCGATCGTTATGTTATGATATTGTTAACTTTTACTAATTTAGAGTATTAACTCTATTTATGCTAACAATTTAGTTTTAAGCGTTATAAGTGACCCCGAACTATAGTATTTTATTTTAACCAATAGTAGGTACCTGGAAGACCGAGTGACGTCGCTCGCGTCGAAACCGAATTCTCTTTGATTTCTATACCAAATCAAAAAAAAAACTGTCCATATCTTGGGTTCGAACACGCGGTCTTGGCGTAGTAGGCAAACGCCTTAACCACTACGCTAGTCAGACGGCGGCAGCCACAGCGAAATTACCAACCATATTACGCGGGAAATCTGAGCTATTCGCGACATAACTTTTATTGTTGTGTTGTTGTTGTTTTATTGTATAGGATATTAAAACTTCAAAACAAATAACCCCTCTTTTTTGAGATGCTTCAGGGGTCAAGGATATTGATAGCCCCAATTTAAGAATCGAGATTTTAAGCTACGTTGTTCACCCCTAACTGCTTTAAGTTACTCCAAATCAGTAGTCGCCAATACAATATTATGTACATTTTATTATGTGTGTACAGGAGATATAGGACATTTATTTTTAAATTATTAAATTAATCAAAGTACGTGCACTCCAACGACAATAGCCTGGCTCCTAAGTTATGATGATGATGAAGAGTATGAACAGGAAATAAAGGCATACGATTATTAATATAACCTCTTATTAAAATTAATTATCATTCATTAAAATTAATATTCAATTTAGGCCGCCCTCCATGTTAAAATCAAGTGGCTGAACAAATGAATACTGTTATAATGGTGACGGAATTTCAGAATACGTAGCATTTAAATTTTATTCTGCACCATATTTTACCACATTTTTACCACATCCGAGTTTCGTATGTAATTATACACACCAACTTCCAACGGGTTCAAATCCCAGGGTCCCGCAGCAATTTCCACAAATGTGTACGGTTGACTTTTCGGTTTAGATGTACTGGAGTTTCCAACACGTTTGTTTTAAATTTAATGCGAAACTCTTTTTATGCCTCGAATCATAAGCTGAGAGTGCACTGTAAAAAGTCTTACCTTATAAAAACAATACTGTTGATCTTTTTTTGGACAGCAGATTCATTTTGGTAAGCTTTAGCTACTCTGGGTCGATCGCAGCGTAATTTTCGAGTAATACACACAATAGACTGTCAAAAACTTTTTTCTATACAAACGAATAATAAAAATCGGTTCAAAATTGTCAAAGACATCGCGTAACATACACACACACAAAATAAAAACATTCAAATTGAAAACCTCTTTTAGTATTCGGTTGAAAAAAGGTTTAATAAATCACAGATCGATCCTAAGAGCCTGCATTTTACGCGAACGTTAAAATAATAAGAACACGATAGATACGATGCTTTTATCATTTATATTTTACTTAGACAGGCAAATTTCCTCTTTCCTGCTGAGAAAAGTTTAAAATGGTAATACGAGACGAGTTATCCTATAAAGTAGGACAAGTCCTACCATTCTGCATGACATTTTTATTATTTTATTATTATTTTTTATCGACTTATTCTATCATTACCTGATGCGACAGAAAAGGCCAACCAACACCCGTAATCACCATAACATATTACACGTACGGCCGCTTATGAGCAATAATGTCACCCTTTAGTTGCTATTATGCTATGCCTCGCATTTATCTTACTCTACTAGGAAAGAAAAAGAACAAAGAGTCAAAATACATCATTAGAATATCGCTTTGACAATAAGAATTAATAAATAGAATATAACTTTAAATCAGCCCCCTGGTCTATGAATCATTCGGTCGATTTAATGGATTTTTAAACAAGTCTGCTCGATAGAGTTGCAAAGGAAAGTTTTTTGCTATCGGTAAAACTGGTTCTCACCAGTTTAAAGTTAATTTGTAACGTAGTATATGCCGTGGATTTTAACTATCTTTAAGACGTTACGTTATGTATGGATAACGTAACGTAATTAAGTCGTCGGCACCTCAAATTAACATTGCAGTACAATGTATGTAACAGTAATATCCCAAAATCTTAAAGATATTTTTTTTTGTTTTATGCTCTGTCACTCTCTGTTAAATTCAAATGTCACAATGAAAGATAAGGCCAAAGCATATTTTAAGCTTCCTTTACCTATTGTTATGAATACGGAACTGTGAAACGTTTTGATTTAAACATCTTTCCAGCGACAAACTTTAACTGCTAAATGCTAAATTTTGAACTTGGAGTTCAGATTCAAAGAGCTAGATGTCTAACTATGTGCCATCTCGTTAACACCCTCTAGTCTGTACAACTTATAATTGCTTCTCATAACTAGATGTCAGATGCTACGTGACTACAGGTTGGGAATAGAACCAGTTTATACCGGAACAAATAAGCATACGTATAGGTATCGACACCAGAGTTGAAGTCGATGTATTGACAGCGGAATTTTGTTTAGTCGAAGACAATAAGATGTTTACACTTTTTCACCTTGTTCCATTGTAATAAGGTCCAAAAGTGTATACATATTTCTGTCCTCGACTGTTCACATTCACTCCTTCGTTCATTCACTACCTTTGTTGCATGTAGCTGTGTGCGTAATCATTCAGCTCAACTCTCGTGCCGACATCGATACCTAATTAGATTTTGTCATGTTCCTTCAAGAAGTTTATTATGCAATCAAAAACATAAATGTAAAAATATACCAAGTTCTCAGTTCTGCCGTCCTAAGCTAAAAGGCGATATCTTAAATTCAATAGCCAAAGCAGATTCAGTCCTTCCTGTTAGTAATGAGGTAGCAATTGCTACAGCAGTTTTGTCTGAGATATCGCATCTTAGCTTAGCAGGGCAGAGTTGCCACTAGAAGTAAAATCTAAAACGGAAGCCTAAATAATATTGTTTGTCGTAATGTAATGTTCGTCATATTTTTTTTTAGTCATACACCCTGCTTAGAACCGGTTCACACTAGCGTTTTTAGCCCTTAGACCCCCCCGGTCAAAAACGCTAGTGTGCACAGGATCTTAATAGATTTGAACTGATTATTCTATTACTCTAGCAGTACCGGATAAAATCGCTTAGTAATAAAAGGTAATACAAGTCAGTATGAGACTTTTATTTTAAACCTTAAGCTTACATACAGTCTTACGTTAAAATATGGAATAGATGTATTAATTTCCCTGGTACCTGTCAAATTTTATTTCGTACACGCATGCTAAGCACGCAGCGAGCCTAACATGCATACAACCTAACATTACACGGAAAATAAAATGACGGCACGAATAAAACCTAGCCAGAGTAATTAAATATTGTTTTTATTCATACTTATTAAGGTGTTCCGAGACTGTACACGTTACGTGTGCAATAAATAACCATAGACAATTAATCGTCACAACTGACCTCAGTAATTGTTCTGTATTAAGGCTATCTCGCACAGCTTAATGTGAACGATTTATTTCCTTAATCTAGCAATACCGGATAAAATGGCTTAGTAATAAAAGGTAAAAAAAGTCACGACGAGACCATTTTATTTTAAACCTTAAACGTTCAGACTTACGTTAGAGTTATGCTAAGCCCGCATAACTATGAGGATTAACGTGTCACATGAGCATGTCACGTACAAATGAAACTCGGAAGCGATATCTGTATCCAGAATCCGTCACGCCGTTTCATTACATGGAGTGCAGGCTCAGGCGTATACCAACCAATTTATTTAATGATTCTGCCAACTGTATCTTTTTTAGTCTTAAAATGGATGGTCTTGCTGCGTGCTAAGTTCGTTTAAATTATAAAAAGTAAATGTAAAAAAAATAATGATTGATAGTAAGCTAAACAAGAAAGAAATAAAACACTTGCTGTTTTTATCAACCGACTTAAATCGTGGACCGATTTTAAGAACTTTTTGTGAAACTACTTAGGCTGCGATTCGATAATTGAGAGGTGGATGCAAATTGAGAGTACAATTTTAAGCTTAGGCACATTTCGTTACATGAGAGAGAAGAAAGATATGACGTAGAAAGGAAGAGAAAGAGAGCCACATATCCCAACGCCACGGAAGTGTTTATAAAGTTTCACTTTTATCACGTATGCTGTGCGACATGATGCGACGTCGCGCGTCGTGTCGTTGAAATCTACGCCGTAAATTGTAAAAGTCGTACGACGTCGTAGGTATCGTGGACGATGCACGACATGACTGTATCATGCAATTGTTTCTTGACCCAACACAAGCATGTCAACGTGTGTACGCCAATAAATGTTACCGTTATCAAACTCCAATATAACTTTTAATTACCCTCACAATAACAAAATTAACTTTATAAGTTAATCACAGCTGTAATTTAGCCAAAGCAATTAAACATTTATGTGATTATCAATCTCAATTTATAGGTAGGTGTTACGGGAGGGACATTAAGGCTTCATCCATTTAAATGATATATTTCCAAGTACGTTACCACTTTGATAAACAAATTTTCACTCCTACACACTGCGTATTTCGTAGCGTTAGCAGAGAAAGTGTCTGATAAATTAATTGTCCCTAAAATATAATTTAAATTAATTAATCGAAAATGGTTTCAGGTCTCTGAAACTACATTCAGTCAACAAAGTATTGGGAATGGATGATTTGTTTATGGTTCCAAATTCAAATTTTTGTTTTTTTTGTTGTTGTTAGATTGGCACAACTGTTTTCTATTTTGGCGCGGAGTTTGAGTTGCATCTGTTATTTATATTAAATACAGTGCTGTTTTTAGTTATATCATATCTAGTGTGTATTGCGAATTTCATAATGGACAAAAACATTGAACAAAGAGTTTGTCTTAAATTTTGCATCGCCAATGGAATTTCGTGTTCGGAGTCACTGAAAATGTTACAGAAGGCTTACGGTGATTCGACTTTATCAAAAACACGTGTTTATGAGTGGTACAAAGCGTTCAAAAGCGGTCGAGATGTGATGGAAGATTTGCCTCGCTCTGGTAGGCCATCAACGTCTGCAACTGAAGTTAACATCGCAAAAGTGAAGGAAATAGTGACTGAAAATCCTCATTCAACTTTGAGAGAGATAGCCGCCGAACTTTCTGTATCTCACGAGTCGATCCGTACTATTTTAACTAATCATTTGGGTATGAAACATGTTACCGCTCGGCTAGTCCCAAAAGACCTCAATTTTCTCCAAAAACTCAATCGCATGAGAGTCGCTGAGGACATGCTAGAACGAGTCAATTCCGACCCAACATTCATGAAACGCATTGTTACTGGTGACGAGACGTGGGTTTACGAGTTTGACATGCAAACTAGTCAACAAGCTTCGGAGTGGCGCCTTCCAACTGAACCGAAACCGAAGAAACCACGCCAAAGTCGATCAAAAGTCAAAGTCATGTTGACTGTTTTCTTTGACTATCGCGGTGTTGTGCACTCGGAATTCTTGCCGGAAGGTCAAACGGTAAATAAAGAATATTATTTGAGCGTTATGCGGCATTTAAGAGAGCAAATTCGACGAAAAAGGCCAGATTTGTGGAATGAAAATTCTTGGATTTTGCACCACGATAATGCGCCTTCGCACAAGGCCATCATTGTGAAAGAATTTTTGACCAAACACTCAACAAATACCATCGAGCAACCACCATATTCACCAGATATGGCTCCTGCCGACTTCTTTCTTTTTCCTAAACTCAAATTACCACTTCGTGGCACCCGTTTTCAATCGGTAGAAGACATAAAGGAGAATTCGCGCCGAGAACTGAATTCAATTCCGGAAACAGCGTTTAAAAAATGTTTTGATGATTGGATTATTCGTTGGCGTAAGTGTATCGTTTCTGAAGGAGCATACTTTGAAGGTGATAAAATAAATTTGGATGATTAACAAACAGTTTGTGTATTATTGATCTTTTCCCGGTACTTTCTTGACAGAGTAGTACTTCACTTATTGGAAAAATTATCTCACCATTTGAAACGTACATTACTCCAAATGGACAAAAATTATATTTTATCTTGGGTATATTAACCGACACGATCCGAAATCGGGCCGTTTGTAGTGGAATAAAATGATAAATGGCATGTTATTCTGTTAACGCAACATCCTTCACTTCTACTGAGTCGAAGAATAACCGGCTAATTTTGGTCGTCCGTCATTTATGCGTAAATGACATTTAACTGCCTACACTTTGATTTAAGCGCGTGTTACACGGTTTAAACAACGGTTTATACAGGCGGTTTAAAACCATGTAGACAGTGGTTTTGAACCAAATTTTGAATGATCTTTAAACGCCCATGGCAGATAGGCGAGCGCTTCAAACAAATGGGCTTGTTTGAAACTGGTTCAAAACCATGTAGCACACGCTTCAGTCGCCGCTTTCAAGCGACCTTGACGGACGACGTAAATTCGCCGGTTATCCAAACGGTGGTCCAAATAATCAAAATGAAAATAAAAATATTTATTCTATGAGTTAGTAATCCCTTTAGCCGCTTGTACACGTCTGAGTCCATCAGCGTTTTCCAAGAGGAGACCACTGTTGAGAAGAAGCACCGCAAGTAATTCAACAATAAGTTTTTCTTTCAAATAAATCTCTTATAGGTACTAAAAAGTTGCAAAAGAACCAGTAATGGACAATGTCAAAATGAGTTATAAAGAAAAATAATACATTAACCGCCGCTTGCACCATCTGCGTTAAATATATTTAAGTATTAAATCAGTTTAAATTATGTCAAAATGTATGGAAATGTCATGTTGTTAAATATGTTTACGTTTACGAGACGTAAGGCCTCCCGGTCAACTTAACCATATACTCATTTAAATTTCACAGGGATGTACTGTACAGGTCCCAGGAGCAATTTTGAAAATGCCTTAATTGAAGTCTTAGAGATATAATGGTGAGTCTTGGTAAAGATCATATATTCAAATAGGGACATTAAATTAAAAAATGTTTTTTTTTTTGTCTTTACATATTGTACCTACACAGTTGTGAAATAATTTTTTTTCAAGTCTATAAAAAAAATTACATTTTTTTCATCGATAAAATTTAATTTAATGTCCCTCATTTGAATATGTGCACTTTACCAAGACACCCTGTATAGACACGGAGGGTCAAACGATACTAAAAAAATTTAATTATTCAATACTTTTGAGATTTCTTAGCATTTTGAACCCAATGCATTGGGTACATGAACTTTGATAAATAATTATAATTAATTCATTTCGTTTGCCGACCGTACTTCGAGGTAGACCGCCGAATGTTTACCGTTACGTTAATCGAATCTCGGAATCGAGAAACTATTTAATTCGAGTAGGAAATTAGATTCCGCCGATGCGCCATATTTGATTTGAATTAGCTCGTCGGCGCTGGTGTGATTCTAAATATACGGGTAATTTTGTTATTGGTTTTACAACACGAAACAATTCTTAAGTAGGTAGGTACTTTAATTAAAGAAAAAGGTCAAGTGCGAGTCGGACTCAAGCACCGAGGGTTCCGTATTTAAGTCCATACTTCAAAAATATACATTATAATACTTTAATTCGTATGCAATAAAATCTATTTTGAGTTGTCTAAATTTAACAGAAATTTTCAAAGTTTTTTGTCAATTTAATTTTATTTTTACCAGTTTCAGCAGTGGTTTTTAAAATGAAGCACTCGCCTTAATTCAGCGTCTTGCTACGATACGGTATGTTAGGCCTAATTGTAGCAACTTTTATGGCCATGCTTGTTGAATTATATACTTAAATCCAAAAAACTTTTTCACAATTTATATAACTTCTACATTAAAAACTTTATAACTATTAATAATTCAAACAACAACCAACTAAAAACTTTAGTTTCTAAACCATTACGCCCAAACCCTCAATAAAAACTTAAACACAAATTACCAAAATAAGGCTGCAAATCACCCGCAAGTTTACACTGGGGTCCGGGAAAACAGTCCAAAAACCCCGGAAGTAAAAATTTAAACGGCTCGTTAGCCGCCAAGTTTTGGGGCCGGTTGCCCTGGTGCGACGACGCGCTAACTACTGCTAATCAGGGGTTCCGTTAACAAGTCAGGATGTAGTTTTGGTGCTTAAGGGTTTTGTGTAGTCCGTTTTTTCACGTCAGTTATAGTGATGTACTGATATTTTGATATTTTTATTTATTTATGATGACTCTTTTCTTTTTATCTGACCTTGGGGAAGGCCTTTGTCCAGCAGTGGACGTCTTGCGGCTGATAATAATGATGATGTTGAGAATATTTTATGAAATACACTCGATTAAGATTAACATTAGCTATTTCTTGAGGTTTTTAGACCCTTAAAAATAACATACATAGAGATGAGAATGAACGATTAATTCCAGGCGGACTATACGGGTGGCTACTAAATGCTTTTAGTATTGTACGAATATATTGTTCGCTACACCTAACAGCTTAAGACTCTAGCACAATATACAATTTCTCGTGCAATTCTCTAACAGTGCCAAATGTCTTATATTCCTTACAATTCGGGCTCCGTATCTCTGCATTCGGCGTTGACCGAGTTGTCGCTTGGAACTCAATTTCAGTAAAATCCGGTGGAATCGTATTATATCGCTCGACATCGCATGCTCTCTCCTTTCCACTTAGCAATACAAACAAGCGGGTCTCAAATATCGTACTACTGCGAATTCTGCAACAGTAATATTGGAACAGTAAGGATTGTGCTGTGTATTTACATTCTACATTTAATTATTATATTTACTAAAGGGTTAGTTTGTTCTAAACGTTTCAACAACTCGATCGATGTGAAATTTGGTACTGAGATTTGGGATAGAGATTTTATAAACGGATATAGGTAGAGTACTTTAATCCCGAAAATTGGGACAGACCTTATATTATCTTGTGCGGGGATAAAGCTCAATTACCGGTATAAATTATGATTTGTAAATTCATCTGAAATGTTTGTTAAAAAAACATGGTAGAACGAAACTGCAAGTCTTGGGACTTAAGCTCTATTGTCTGTATTCACGGGTATGATCACGTCATAATTACCAATATTACGTCACCAATATCCTACTGAAGAGCTACAAAATTAGTTATCGGGTGCTTTTTATTTTTTTAAATAAACCAACCTACTAATGAAAATAATATCAATAGAATAAAATGCGACAGCCGAACAAACGTTCAACTAAACCCACACCCCATTTTGCCGATCGCACTGTTTTACTTCGCTGGAGACGCACGGTCCTGTTCGGATGTAGCTAATGCAGATTAGTTTCCCAACTAACCGCGGTCAGTTGTTGGGATTAGGATACAGTTCTACCTTCCAAAACCTGAACACATCTGCTTTACAACATCACTAGTAAAAGCAACCATATTGCTAACAAAAGACAGTCGAAACTGTAGTTTCAAAGTGGTGAGTAAGGCCTTTCGCCAATGAGGTCACTGTTGCTTTGTTACAGAATAGGACTAGCTGGATAAATTATCATACACGGTGTTAACAGGCAATGCAGGCGACACGCGAGTTGTCGCAAAATTTTAGGATTATGTTCTAATTTTCTAATTGGAGCAATGTTTGGGGTTAAATCGTTCAAAATGGTTTTAACTCACTTTTAGAAGGCTGATTGCGTTGAAATGTGGTGAGCGTTTGTATAAAGATTTAGACACTGCTTTGATATAAACAACTCTTTTTCTTACCAATTTTAACACTCCTATTATTGTAACCGTCATTCTAGAGTTATGCTCTTCTCGGTGAAGTTATTACCATATTTTTGTGTTGGCCATGTCTCATGCGACTCATTTTTTTAAGTACTTGGTCTTCATAACATTATCTTAAGTCTCCTTTGTTTTATCTTACCATGTATTTCAGTTACCAAAACACGTTCTTTTGATATCGGTAATTATACAAACTAAGATCGAATTAACATAGGCCACAGGAATTCAAACAACACTTAAGAACCGAATATTAGCACCGAAAGCAATTCATTTGATTCCGTGACACCGCACTATCCCTCCCACACTATATCTTACCATAAATCTTTTAAAAAAGGAAAACAAGTTAGATAGCGAAGGGCAATTACTTTTGGCCCAAATGGGCTGCGATGGCCCAAAATGGGCGAGTAGGCCTTAATGGGGCCTCAATACGTAAGGCCTATCTTAACCGTTACGTGGCCATACTTTATCCTTGGGCACAGCTTATTTTGGAACAGTAGAACAGGGCCCATATTGCTTTTAGAAAATAGTTGATACTCGGCGCGTTTCTGTACAATGCCCATATCGCACAAAAAAGTAAAAAATAAACTGTTGATCGGATCGTTACCAAACTTCACAGGATCACCAGCTGGGCTAATTTGAAGATTGCCTGAAAATTTCATCAAAATCATCACATACATACATCAATTTATTGTTGACGATGTGGTATTTATTATTCACTTGGTGGTAAGAGCTAATGCGTCAACAAATTATGAAGAGAATGGGAGCAAGATGGATTAACACAAGTTGGTAAGTATAGAGACTATTTAGAAATATGATGGCATACAAGTAAATAAGGCACCTCTCGCTTGTCAGCAAAACTGCTATTATTCCACAGACAACAGGCCAGCGTAACTCTTTAAGTCTATAAATAAATCTTTTGCTTTGTGTTTTTGATAGTTTGACAATAAACATTACATTGTTAAACTCAAAATTTTTATGGGTTGTACGTCAATATAGTGGTTTTTTAACATGATTTTGTCAGTGCAAGTATTAGTAGCCATTAGTAAATTTTAAGCAACCTTCGCTGCGCCATTGAATAATACAACTTTATATATTCACAAACGTTTACATTCTTAATATTATTGATAATACGATGTATAAAAGAACGTTATCGAATAGTTACAAAAATGAATTTTTAATTTTCTCACACATGTTGTACTGCTCTAGTTTTACTGTGGCCTATGTCTCGCACATTGTGCCCGTAATAAAAGCGAATGTGTCTATGAGTCGGTGAAGAATTGGTTCTAGATTTTACGAGGCGTTATCTAACCTATCGGTTGCCTGCAGCTGTTATGGCCTTGGTTATCATGTCGATAAACGTGAATAAACTATCTATCACTTTCTGACCAGTGGGTGAGTGCGAGAGAGACGGATGCTATATCCATATCCGTATAGGCGACCGTAATACGGGAGCTGTTTTATGTCAGGCTGTGCTTTATGGCCGCTCTAGACTTTAGTGATGTTTAAAATTGTTAAAGAAAAGATGTGTATTTTTATGGTTCCGTACCCCAAGGGTAGGCACGCACGCACGGGACCCTATTACTACGCCTACGCTGTCCGTCCGTCCGTCCGTCCTAACTTAAAAGAGCTGTATCTTTTGAACCGTAAAAGATAGCCCGTTGATTTTTTGCAGAATATGTTATAACGGCGGATTTTTAATGAGTATACAGAACTTGACATATAAATAATATTGACATTTAATGTATTTTGTGTTGACTTTCATTGTTGTTATATGTTGTTATTCTTGATTTCTTTACTGACCACGTATTTATATCATGATGTTATGACGATCCTTAATGGAGATATACTTATAAGATGACATTAACATGGAGGTTAAATAATTCAAATTTTATATTTTTGTATTTTCATAATTAATGTGTAATTTCTACTTCTGACGATCTCAATATAATAACTTGTAATTTGACATGAAGTGCAATTTATACTGTAATTTATATTGAGTAATAAAATCTGAATCTGAATAATAAAAAAGTCAAAAGTAAAATAATCAGGGGAGTATCCATACAAGAAACATTTTTGTTTTTCCAATTTTTTTTTGTATATTATTATGTTCTATCGTAAAAACGGTAATACATACAAACGTCAAATTTGGTTTGATTATAGAACAAACCCTGTAGAAAAACAACAAATACTAAAAACCGGCCAAATGTGTACGGAACCCTCAGTGCTCGAATCTGTCTCGCACTTGACCGGTTTTTTGTATTGATATATATCACATTTGGTAATACGTTTGCTGGTTTATATTGAAAATTTATGTATTTTGCTTTATCAAGATACATACAATTTTTATCGAAATAATAGGTCATAGGATTACAGGAGGTTTTAAGTAGAAATCATTGGTACCTACATAATAATATGTTTGTGATCCAAACAACATTATTTTAAAACGTTATAATGCCATACCTGTGTATTTAAGTTGTTAAAGTGCATTTCATCACATTTTATTTTAACCGAACTGGGCTCTTAGCCAAGATGCCTTACAATAACAAGCGTTTCTATTCGTTTCGTTTTTAAACCAATCGCGTCACTGGTAGATCACGTGATACGAAGAGTCACGTGATCTACCAGTGACGCGATTGGTTAAACGTATAGAAACGCTAGTTAGCGTAATGCAAGTTGGCTAAGGGCCCTGGGGCTCTAGCCAAGTGTCACACACTCCGTAGCGTCTCTGTTCGTTTCGTCTCTAGTCCAATCGCGTCATTGGTAGACCACCTGACTTATCGTATCACGTTATCTACCAGAGCCCTTAGCCAAGATGCCCATCGTTTAGTTTTTAAACCAATCGCGTCATTGGTAGATCACGTCATACGGAGAGTCACGTGATCTACCAGTGACGCGATTGGTTTAAAAACGAAACGAATGGAAACGCTAGTTAGCGATGGGCATCTTGGCTAAGGGCTCAGTGACGCGATTGGTTTTAAAACGAAACGAACAGAAACGCTACGGTGCGTGTGACACTTGGCTAGACAGCCTGTAGTGCTAGATAAGTTTACCGTTTGCGTTACGTCAGAAAAATAAAATTGACATTAACGGCCGACGCGATAGATTGGCTACGTCAATCCTATACATTTTATTATTTATTTATATATTCTTTATTGCACAAAAACCAGTACAAATGGTACATTTTGTCAGTTTTCTAACATTATTATTGTTAGCGTTACGTGTCTTGTCTAGGCCGCTGCACAAATCAAATCAGCAAATATTTTACGACATTGCTAAAAACGAGATACTAATTAAAAGTAATAAACGCTCTAAATCCGACTCTAACTTTTCGCAATATGTCTGAGACCGCTCCACATCGACTCAGACCGGTTGAGACTGGATGAGACCTGCTAAAAGTTCGGTTGTTAAATTTTATCTCGCACGCTCCATTGCGGCCGCTCGTCGCAAATACCGGAATGGCCCGTAAATACGGTTAATTTACCGGAAGATATGCAAGCGGGATTAATAAAAGGGTTCTGTAGTAACCGGAAGTTTTTTTCTGTCGCATATTTAATTTGTAGTTAATTAATATTGTTACCTGAACTAGGTAAACTTTAAGTAAAATATTGTAGTTATATTTTAATCATCACTAACAGATAGCAATAAATATATTTTAACGAGAAAAAATTAAGTCGATAAAAAACAATTGTACATGAAATTCTTATATTTTCTTGTGTTTTACATGATTTTTTAAAATTTGGTTTTATCTTTAAAAAGTATAAACGTAACTAATTTTGCGCGTTGTCGCAAGCATTTGTACGTACAGAACCCTAAATGAAACTGCAAGAGAGTAATTTCACAATCGTTAATGATAAAATAGAGCTGAGCACCTGCTTCTAGCAGATATAGCGGTTGAATTAATGACGTGCATTACGAGACGGTTTAACAATTCAGCGAGCGTCATGGTTGTGTTTATTATGTGAATTAACGTGGACAAAACATCTGTCAAACATCTGTCACTTTCTGACCAGTATGTTAGTGCAAGAGTGACGGATGCTTTATCCACACTTAGGCTGGGTTCACAGGGCGTTGTCCTGCACGTTTTTTCTATAGTAAAATTATCGAACAGCAACCGAATACGTTAAGATTTGTATGAGAAAAACGCGCAGGGCAATGTCGTGTGAACCGCGTCTTATCTACCGCGATAAAGGCTACCAAAAGCAGAGTTTTTGTTGACTGCAGTCATAGTGTTTGTATATCTTCGACATAGGGCCGAATTTACTAATCCCCAGATAAAATTATCTGACTATTAGGGTGACCTTTCTTTTTTTTGTTTTATGATAGAAAAGGATGGCTAAAATTTATCTGACAGGATACTGTTACCAAGAGATATAATATTGGCCCATAATAAAATGCTTATTGTTTAAATGCCTGTCGACACTGTGTTAAATGTCACCGTGTATTCAATGCCTAAGCATGTTTAGACCGTTGAATTTTAAATGTATTACATACATACATACCAAAAACATTACCCTCTCATTTGAGGCAGTTGGGTAAAAAATACTTTCAACGAAATTATAATTAGAAGAGTAGAGTCGAGAGGCGGATCCTACTTGTTTTATGAAACTTGATGTGATCGGACAATAGTTATTTGTTAAGCAAGGCTGGAAAGTTGATATTTGGCGAGAGCCAGTATTGAATCCCGAGTTAGTGAAGGATTCTAAAATTGAACACGAGCCTAGCGAGATCAAAAATAGAATCCTGAGCGTAACGAGGGATTCAAGGCCTTGAGACCCAAATAACTTTGCTGCCGTGCGAGAAACGTGACTTTTATTATCTTTTAATACTAAAAAACTATAGCGATTTTTACTTTTTTTGCAATTTTATCAAGACGGGGGGCGCTATTATTTTAAACCTTAAGCGTTAAGACTTACGTTAGAATATGAAATAGATGTCAAATTTTATCTCGTGTATGCTAGGCCCACTTACGTTTAAAACCCTTGCATACTCATAAGCACCCTGTACACATACAGATATGACAGGATCCCGACTGGAATCTAGTCAACGATATATCATACTACGGACGTCTTCGGGCGTATGCATTAATTCAATACGAGTGCCCTGGATATATTGAGGAAATGGGAACCTCCTGCTTCCTGAGGCAGGTATAAATATGGGATTTATGGGCTTGTTTTTGGGAAACTGATCCCATATGCATAGCTTGGTTAACCGTAAGGTTAACGGGGGAATTTACATTATGTTATTATTGGTTGGATGATAGGATAGGATCAATACAAATTTTGTATTTCGTTTTGAGTGAATAAACATTGTGGGAAGGAAAATTGTTTGAGATGTAAGTATATGTGACGTTCTCAATATAAAGGGACCTTATGGAGGAAGGCAGTTACGCTATTCTTGTTTTTGTAACTATACGAATACTATGGTAACAGTTCTAAAAACGGCGTAATCGCCTGCTTCCATAAGGTCCCTTTATACTGAGAACGTCACATATAAGCGGAAGAAACATTGTGTTGTTCCATTTTTTTATAGCCATTAAGGCTAACAAGCAGACGGTGAGCGGTCACCATCGCCCATAAACTTCAGAAACGCCGGGGCACAACCAAATCGCTGCCTTTAATACTATTTTAAAATCTTGTGTATAATTTACAAGCGTTTTCGAAAATATGACCACGATATTTCATCCTCATAACATCCTCGCCAGAGACTCGTGCACGGTAGAGAGTTGTGCCGTCAGAGTATTATAAACATTTTAGCCATGTATTTATAATTGCGTCGCGGATTTCGTCGGCGAAGCAGATTGGCCAAAGCGCGTGGAGCAAATTTAGTTTAGTTACTTTGTCGACGAATTGAAAAGTGATACTTGATAGTGTTTATGTTTGAGCGCATCACTCGCCAACAAACTGGTTGACAGTTTGGCGAGCATTTATTTATATGATAACGCATGTACCTTTTTTGAAAAAATAAATAATATGATAAGTTTAAAGTTTAAATTCTCAGTACATCCCTTTCCTTTGACACTAGTTCGATAGAACGTATGGATACATTATCCTCGTGTTAGTCATGATACATTGATGTATCGGTATGTTTGCACGCGCGAAGAAAATAATTAAAAAATTAAATAATTAAATAATTTACTTTACAGTTTCAGTTTTAAGACCATCCTTTATATCTTGTTTAATTACCCATAAGCTATCTCTTAAACAAAATATTCATAGCACGACCTAGTTAAATTCCCGCCCTATGTATATATATTATTCCCTAGCCCAATATCGCATGACCGAACAGTAATTCACGATATACTCGTTGATAATGATTTAGGTCTAGTACAGGGTGTAATTTCACGACCCGACCCGCACGGCCAACTTGGCAAATAAATTTAGTTAAACAATATACGCTCGTGTGAATTTTCGGTCCGAAATAAGCAAGAAATTAATTTACCTTTATATGAAAATAGGTAATGTTACCCTTTTGCGTGATAGCGAAAGGGAATTGGGGTTGGTTTTATAGAAGATATAATTTCGAGCCTGTAAATACGAACGGTCTTAACAAGGGTTAGATACAAAAAAAAAGCATGTCAAGCCATGCTCAGTGTAGGGCTCCGTGATCCGTCACCAATAGTCACCATTACTACTTACAGCGCCGAACATTGCTCTAACGGAAAGATAAATTGTATTGATAGACAAACTTAACTTTGCCGTTGGTAAAATGATGTCCCCATACATCGAGATAGGTCGCGCAAGTTAAGTTTGTTTCTTTAATAATTTTTATTGTGATATACAAATTTACGATTTTCGAATTTTTATTTTACTTGTGTGATGAGGAAGCACCCTGGTTTTGATTCCCTTGCGAGTTGCAAAATATGCGGCGTAAACGGCCGTATCTTTTGATTGCGTTGACTTAGATTTGTTCATAGCTCTAAGGGATTGCAGAACTGAGTATTTGGTATTAAGTTCAACATGATACCTCCACACGTTTCTTAGAAAAAGGGTCTTGATAGACAAACAGACGGACAACGAAGTGATCCTATAAGGGTTCCTTTTTTCCTTTTGAGGTACGGAATCCTAAAAAGAGAAGGTTTTAATGATATTTAAAAGAAGAAGAAGAAGAAAAAATAAGAATAACATTAATTCATAATCATAACATAACATAATATAAAGACAATACGGAAAAGAACATGAAACAAAAGACAAAAAGCCTGATGTCACGAAGTCCAATTCAACTTAGCACGCTCGTATCATAATGTACTACTTTTCTTTCTAGCCGTTAATATGTTGTTATATACAAAAAAGTCACGTTATTTCTTGAAACAATGCCCATTAATCTCCAACCATGAGCCTAGCACAATTTTATCCAATCATATAGCCATAAATAAGCTGACCCGTACCGAATTATTGCGATGTTTTCGCTCCTTTATGAACTCGTACATAATTCAAATTGCGGAATGTATGAACATTTTATTGTTTTTGCTGGCTTCGTATTTATTACTGATCGAGCGATTTATTTTGGTTACTATTTTTTTCTTGTGAATTTGCTGAGTCCAGTAGTAAAAAATGATATATGACCATAGTTCTGCAATTTTTTTACAATGAAAATCGAGGTTTGAGTTATAAATAACAAGATACCTCATACCTCAGTATATTAATTCGGTTATTAAGATTAAGATTATAAAAATTACTTGCATCTTCTGAAATGCAAGCTGCAGCAGAAATCAGATTCCTTTTCAAAATGATCTGGGAAAACACTGAATATTCTTTCTAAACAACATACTATTCCAAAGCATTATTAACCCCTCCTTTTTATCTAAGTGCCCCCGAACCGTATCTTTCAAAAGAGGTTCCGTCCCTCCACTTAACAAATAAAAAAATAAACAATTCAAACTGTTCCGCAGGACGCCCCCGCTAAGAGCCCCATTTACTTGAAGTATGCCTCAATAAATAGCCGATGTACCCGACGGTTCATTTCTCAAATACCTACTGAACCCTGCGTTATATTTCAGCAGTAAAAAGATTCGGGGGTTTAGGAAGGATTATAATTCTTGTAAGGATATCTTTATAGAAGATTTAAGGTTATTTATCGAGTGATTTTCTTGTTTAATGTCCTTAAGCGCGGAAGCAGCTGCGTTATATCCGAAGAATAGGTACTTGGTGGGCGGTTATTTTAAACTTTTCTAATGAAAATTTGTCACGTGCTTTCTTTCATATAAAGGGAACGTCTGACACTTTCAAAGCTATTAATTAACCAGGGTTTAATTAAACAGCAAAATGTAAAATAGATCGATTTTCCTACCTCCAGTAGGGTGTACAACTTTTGGAACTCGTAGGGCATTGTCCAGCGGGCTTAGCATGCATGCGCGAGATAAAATTTGACAGGTGCTAGGGAAATGAATACATCTATTCCATATTCTAACGTAAGACTTAACGCTTAAGGTTCAAAATAAAAGTGTCCCGTCTTGTCAAAATCGCTATAAAAATTTGAAAATTGCTATAGTAGCTTAGTAATAAGGTAATAAAAGTCTGGACGAGAAACTTTTATTTTAAACCTTAAGCACCTATCAAATTTTATCTCGCCCATGCTGTTAAGCCCGCAGGGTTTGAGGTCCGTTCGAGTCACTACCAGTACCACCGAAAATCACTGTACAGGTGCAGTTACACGAGCAACTGTTCTTGGCAATTTTTAGCCGGCAGTCTATGGGTGTCTTGTTATATCGTTGATGGGCAATTATTGCTGAAAATTGCCTGCGGAAGCGCATTGTAATGTAGTGGCGTGGCTGTGCCATTGTAATTGCTGCCTGCACATTCATTTAGTCGCTGATTTCAGTTGGTCGTCTGTGTAACCAGCGACTAAATGAATGTGCAGGCAGTTGAATGTCATTTACCCACCTTGACGGACGACGTAAATTCGCCGGCTATTCATCGACTGAGTAGAACTGAACAACGATATCTTAACAGAATAGCTGACGTCCATTAGCAACAGAGATGGCCGGTCCGCTTGTTCACCTCCAAAATAAAATAAAAATAATAATATTAATAATAAAATAAAAATATCGTGCTTGCTAACCTACCACTATTCAGCAATGTTTCATTACACAATTTAAATCAGCGTGGGTCATTATTAACATGTCACGCCGTTTCCTGACTAATACGTGAGTAAGCCGTATCAGTGTTTTTTTCATCTAAGTTGTCAGAATTGACAAATCTTTTGCAATTTCCAGATTGACAAGAACACTGTGGCGTGTGAACGTTAATTTTATCATAAATAAAATGCTATTCATTTTACAATTCCACCCGAATCTTAAGTAACTTACCATCAAAACTCACAAAATTTTTAATAAAAATAGAACCGTCTTCAAAAAAACCCACTAAACAAGACTAAATAATGACCGGCTTCCTAGGAATTGCCTATTTGATGGGTGCCTAATAGGTACATGGAATATATCTAAGCCGGTGTCAAGTAGGTATACACAATAGCAATATCACATGATTCTTGCCACCGACTTCGATATATTCCATGTACCTATTAGGCACCCATCAAATAGGCAATTCCTAGGAAGCCGGTCATTATTTAGTCTTGTTTAGTGGGTTTTTTTGAAGACGGTTCTATTTTTATTAAAAATTTTTTTTCGTCTTTTTTTATTACATTTTTTTTCGCTTTTTAGTGATACGAGTATAACTATCACTAAAAAAATCGCGTCAACACAAAATCGGTCGAGTTGAACTAATATATCGCTTAATAACGGATCCATGCGGATGACGTCTCGTGGTATCCTTATTCTTGTATACCAAAACCTTCTCCAGAATGTAACAAATACTTAGCTGAAAACCGCATCTAAATCGGTTCAGCCAAACGCGGGATAATCGTGGACAAACATACAGGTCAAACTGAGAACCTCCTTTTTTTTTTTGAAGTCGGTTAAAAACGGAGTAAATCGATGCTTTAGCTCTAGCGTCTACTACAACACTTACTAGACAAAGACGCCGTCCTAGGACTTCACACACAAGTCAACTAAAACCACACGCTACTAAACTACCTACTTGCACTTACACAGTGCAGTGCAGTCAACGTCGCAGATTCAAGTGGAGACGATTGTTTTATATCTCCAAACGAAGTCTCTTGTAAAAGCGCCTTAAGGAGGTTACGTACCTCTCTGGTTGTCGATTGAAGCTCACTTTGTTCGGCAGCAATAGGTTATTTATAGTACTTATAATAACTAATATTTGTGTGATGAGATACCAACACTCTTTCGCATTTATACTCGTAATACAGGGTGTCCAGGAATAAAGTGCACAAATGAATAAAAATTAAACAGTGGGTATTTTTATTTTTTTCTAATTATTGTAAACCCTATGCAAAATTAATTCAATTTTTTTCCGTGATATAATCACATGTTGTTTTACCCTGTTGTCCACTTTATCACTGGACACCCTGTACAAATAAGGCAGGTATCATTGTTTTGCAGACACTCATTTCATCGAAAGCTAATTTCTGCTGAAACCTTATTGTTTTCAGGTTATCTTAAGATTGGGTTACTAAGTTATGTTAGACCTGTGACCACCAAAGAATATAACTCCTGCTCGTGGAAATGCCTGTCGATGAAATAAAAATTCGGCAAAACAAAACATTCTATGTAATGAGGGTCGGTGATTCAAGGGTATAAACCATAAGTAATTTCAAGACTAGCTACTAACTTGAACCACCGGTTTAAAGACCAGTTTATGCTGGACTCTGCAAGCTCCCCACAACGATATTTCACCCTGTCAGGTCCCCAACCGACATTACAGCCGCAATACGACGCTAACAATGTCGCCGTACAAAAACCAAGGATTGATTGATGCTTTCGGTGTTTTCTATAAGTTAAGACCCTGAAAGAACCTTTTTTGTCAAACCATTGGGATTAAATATAAAAACGAAATAAATAAAAATATCATACAAGTTGACCTACCTACTCCCAAACTAAGCTCTAGGCCTGAACTATGAATACGATACAACGATAAGCGCACTTATATCCTACTTATTAAATGGTTAGAACGTTGGACTACTACGCAAAGACTGCGGGTTCGAACCCCAGTTATGGATCGGTTTTTTTTTTGTTTTTGTATAGAAAATAGATGAAAATTCGGTCTCTCAGGTACTACTAGAAAAATATAAAGGAAACAAATGACAGTTTATTTGCCCTTATTGAACCCGGGACGGCTAGCTTCGTAGGCAGGGTCACTGCCAACTAGGCTAACGCGACGCCAATAACCATCTAGAATCCGAGATGGGAGAAGGCTCTGATGTTAGAAACGTAGATTCACCGAATTCAAAGGCGGTAGAGTGGACTTGAAGACTATTGGATGGGTATGCAAGAAAAAAGCAAAGGAAAAAATGATGTTAAACCTTATTTGATAGCAGTCATGACACAAAGAGTGGAAATATTATAAGCAATTTTATTACACTTGTCCCGGCGCAGAAATGTTCATACATCATTGTCTTCCAGGAAATATATTGCTTTTCCACAACACTCACCAAGCACTCCATTCCAGAAAACACATATTTCTTAACATAAAGGATGTTTATTGTTTATAGAAACATGAAATAAACACAATTCTCGCGTATTGACAATGCAATCCCTACATAGAAACGTCATTTTCATTGACAGCGAGAAACCCTCAACGAGAATTTCATATAAATTTTACCCATAACGAAATAAAGTTTAATATAGCCTGAAAAATAAACGCAAGGCGCCATTCGCGTTATACTACGTTTGAAATAAGACTTTATATTTATTAAAGTAAAGCGCTTTTTGATTCGCAGTCAGCGCCAGGTGTGAAAGTACGGGTGCTAAACGCGTGCCAATCTTAGCGGTAATATAAAATATGTCGGGTTTGAAAATAGAACGCTCTTTTAAAAAAGGAAAATAAATTGTTAACAGCCAGTATTATTTTGTGGAAAACTTGAAGCTCTATGAAACGTGCTAGCTAACGTTTCTTTATTGACCGAGCGAGCGAAGCGTCTCCGTTTTAGCTTGGGAAAAAATGCTTTCGTATGTCCGTCCATGTTGCATTTCTCAACCGATTCTCGTGAAATTTCGTGAGCAGGTTTGATAATTATATGTTTTTTTTTTGTAGATTCAGTTTTTCAAAATTGTTCAAAATGGCGGAGATATGGGGTGTTTTGCGATTTACCAACTTATTTGCGGTGTTGGTGAACTGACCGCGAGCTATGTCGATGTATGGGGATAACAGTTATCCAACGGCAAAGTTAAGTTTGTCGCGAGGTAAATTTAAGGGTTTTTAAATTAATCTCAGGCTCGCTCGATTATTACAGTACAGTCTTGTTACGTCCTCGCTTTATAATCTTAACACGTATATCCTCGATAATTATGTAAATAATTAATATAAACTGGCAAAATAAACAGCTACTGTTACCTATTTAATAAAATATACTTGCTTTTTAATTTAAAAACACTTGTCAACACTCTTTATAATATTATTCTATTTAAAAACCAACACTACCATAGTTTCAAACAATCCGCATTGAGTAAAAAACGTCACAATTTCTTACAAATTGTCTGTAACGACACCTAATTAAAACTAGTTTAAATCAATTAAACTGATTCACTGCCACCAACCAGCGATTGCATCCAATTAGAACACGGCAGGCGTGTCACAGGCACTGAACGAGTCAACAGGGTTTCCACACACATTTACTATGTTAATTTGTGATAAATAGAAAGGCTTCAATTTAGTTCAGTGCCAAAACTGGCATCAAAGGCGATTGAAAATTAATGATCCAATGTGGCCAAACAAAAAGGGACCTTACAACAGCTAGTGAAAACGCTTAATTGATCAATATTGCTATATTATTCGTATAAACACTATTACAAAAATGGTGCAACCGCCATTCTGCCCTGCTAAGGTAAAAGGCAGTATTTTACACAAAACTACTGTAGCAATTGCAACCTTATTAGCCAGTAATGAGGTTGCAATTATTACAGTTGTTTTGTGTAAAATACTGCCTTTTACCTTAGCAGGGCAGCATTTGCCGCAAAGCCTGTTGTGACGTAGACAGCCACATACTCGTACCATTGACGCCTACAGTAGCCAGCTTCACATATAATTATAGGACGTGGGCCGGAAATTACGTACAGTCGAGTTAACACTATCTCTCTAATTTATTTGACATACAAATTAGTGGTTGTATTTTCACGTGGGTTTTCGATTTGTCTGAGCGCTGGTTATCAACGCGGTGATTCATTTCACACCTGAAAAATACGGCTGGAATTAATGGCGCATTCTTCCGCATGTAATTTGTCAATGTCTAATTTTATTTTTTAACGTGATATATTGCCTTTTTGGTTGTACACGTCAAAAGTGTTTGGAAGAATAGAGTATTTTTCTTTTTACAGTTTACGATTTTGGACACGGAAATCCATCAAGCGTTTGGACATTTAGGTACAAATTATGATATGAAAGATAAACTTGTAAGGACATTTATTAAGATAGGGCCAGATATTTGTGTTGATATCAGCTGTTCTATGTATTTAAGTATGTATTTCTCTACATAAATGCATAAAAAATAAGTATAAGTAATTATTAATGTTTTAGTTAAAAATGCTATTAATAAATGAAAAATATATATATATATATATATACCAGGGAACAAGCACAAATAAATTGACTGAGTCTAACTAGCTCTACACTTATACTATGGGTACTAAACAACGATAAATATACTTAAATAGAGACATAAATACATATGTACATAGAAAACATCCATGACTAAGGAACAAATACTCGCGCTAATCACACAAAATATTAGTATATGTGTACATGTATTTTCCCTTATCGGGAGTCAAACCCGGGACCGCTGGCTTCGTAGGCAAGGCTAACCTCGCGTAGCGGCGTCGTAAACCGATCTTATAACTACATAACCTAATCTTGATAGATAAATCGCAGTCAATTAACGAACCCCATTAGAGGCATTGGTCTATTTAGACCCAATCGGAAGGGTTGGTCCCTCAAAGACCCATTCACGCGTCGTGTGAATCTTACAATAAATCTTGCCCAAAGGGTAAATATTTCCCGCTTAGTGTGGAGGCGTCTTTAAGTGATATTGGGAAGTTAACGTGAGTGAGGCTCACTGTTTATTTTGTTCAGTTAAAATATTTCACTTGTTGAGCGTTGAAAGCCGATAATACACAAGCGAGCCAAACATGCGTCACAAGAATAAAGTGACAGCACGAATAAAAAGTTTAGAGCCTGTGCACTCTAGGGTTTTAGCCCGTAGACCCCCGGTCAAAATCGCTAGGTGTGCACAGGCTCTTAATAGAGTTAAACGATTTACTTCATTTCTCTAGCGATACCGGATGAAATCGCTTAGAAATAAAAGGTAATAAAAGTATGGACGACACACTTATATTTTAAACCTTAAGCGTTAAGTCTTACGTTAGAATATGGAATAAGTAGATACTAATTTCCCTAGCACCTGTAAAATTTTGTCTCGTGTCTCGTTACGCATGCTATGCTATGCCTGTCAGATAATCTCCATTCCAGCGCTTATACAGGTCGTTCCAGATTATTAACATGGAAACCTACAGTGTGATTGCGAATCCGTGACAGTTAACTTGCTGTGTAATGAATGAGATACTCATTCAAGTTTAACACGAACGTTATTGTTGGCTGGTTACTCAGGTGTTTGTCCTTTTCGTTTAAGATAAGTTAGAAGCGTGCGTAATTTGTAAATTTACCATGAGTTTTCGGTGAAGGAAAACATCGTGAGGAAACCTGCACACACCTGCAAAGCAATTTGACGGTGTGTGCAAAGTTCCCAATCCGCACTGGGCCCGCGTGGGAACTATAGCCCATACCCTCTCATTGTGAGTTGAGGCCTGTGCCCAGCAGTGTGGACGTATATAGGCTGGATTATTATTATTATTATTTTAACTTATGTGTTTTCTAACTTATGTTAGAAGTGTTAGAAGGAATCTTATTCATTGTTATTTGTGAATTTTTTGATAGCCGTTTAAGTTTAACGAAATTGAAATATTAAAATCTTAAAATCATATAATAAAGCTATAGAAAAATATCAAGGAACCATCTGGCGCAAACGAATGAAAAATTATAAAGTGCCTTAATGGGGTGAATCAACTATTAAAGTACTTCTCATTTTTCAAAATGTTTCACAAATTATATATTTTTTTATTTGCTAATGTCGTTTCTTACACGCTTGTAAAATCAGACAAATAGGCTAACATTAAAAAAAATCTAAAATAGTACAATTTTGAATAATAATACGCGGGGGATGATGTTGCTCCCAGGTTTTGTATGAAAAAGGTGCATTTTCCCCTGAGTTACCAGGGTTTTTCGAAAATTAAGAAATATTTGAGGTGTCTAACATGTGGGATCTGTAAATGGCCTGATTTTAATATTCATAAATTATTATTAATTATAAGTCACCAGGAAAGTTTTAGTGCCACAAAAGAAAAGGAGTACCTACCTTAAAAGTTGATTACCTTACCTTACCTTAGAAGTTGATTCACCCAATTACATTAGATGCAATTTACCAAACGGTTGAATTTACCAGATTCAAGTTCTTTTAAAACATTCTGGATAATTTGTAATTTGAGTCACGCTCCGATGATTTAATCTTCAATCGACATTTTATTTCCATGGATAATTTATCACCAGGGATATAAATGCAGCCAATAATCCCCGGTTCGCCCGATAATCCATAGATTAGACCTGTTGATGTTTTTAGATTACCCCGACTGATTAAGTTTAATTTTATTTATAAATGTATTAATTAATATAATTCTTCGGCAAAGATATTGTGAGGAAAATTTCCCTTAGCTCTACTCCTCTAGCAAATAGCTATATCCCTTTCAGTCTGCAGATTGGTCACCCACTTTCAATGTGGTCAATTGGCAGCAGACACAACCCTGAAAACAAACGCTGCACGTGTAACACTGTTACTGAAATTTTAATCTTATTTCTAAGATGTTAGGGTTTAATTCCTTGTCTAATGAATTGCAAATACTTGTTACCTTACTGCGGGAGGAACTGGTGCCCGGCATATAGACCCGAAGGACACACGCGTAATTAACGCTGCCTCTGACATGCAAGAGATTGCCCGGAGCGAATCACGTGATTTATATAACATGCCGAAAATCTGAACACGCTGTATATGTATCGTGTTGACAATATGAGGTAACAACTCACGTTTCTACGTAATCACGTTATAAGATAGTAATAATTTCGATAATGATGAGGACAAGCAAAAAAAATGGCAAATCAGGGCTTGATTTTACGTTAAAAAGATGCTAATGTTACCCGCTGATCGACAGTTAACGTTAGCAAAATATACCGTTAGAAATTTGTTAATATATTTTCATGTTATTTTTACCGGTAAATTGAGGTAACGTTAAAAGCAAAGTATGGTTAATATTAACGTTATTTTACTAACGTTATTCGCGTCTGTCATCCGCTTGATTTAACATTATTTTTAACGGCATTTAACTTTAATTTAACGGTAGTTAACGGTATTTTTATGAAAATACCGTTAAGCAACATTATTTATTATGTCATCATCTAGTAATTAACAAGCCTCGGGCTATTGTTAAAATTAACGGTAAAATTATCGTTACTAAGTTAACATTATAATAAAATTACTGTACCAAATAACATTAAAATTTATACCGTTACCAAAGAATTTTTATGAAATTACCGTTAAGTAATGTTATTTATTACGTTATCTAGTAACGTTAACAAGCCCTGTGGCAAATTTTGTTCAACGAGTAAAACAATGTTGTGTTCATTTTGCCATTATTTAAGCAAACGTTTTAATTTAATAATATATAAAACCCAAATAAATCTACGCTGGACCACAAAATTTAGCAAGTCCTCTCAGTAGTTTATTTTACGTGTATCAAAATTATTTCTTCTAACTTAAATAGAATAATTCCTGTGTAAAACAACTAAAATAATAATTTCATAAACCAGAGAGTAATAATCCAATGAAAGCATAATTAGATATACTTATTTATGAAAACGTAGCACACGAGTTACCTTTGTCCAAAACTAAGCGCATTTTGAATTGAATTCATTAAAACTTGGACATTTTGGTTGAATAATTTTAACTGTAATTTAGGCAAGAGTAGAATGTCCTTTACTATACAGGCTGTTTGAAATTACATTATATTATGTTTTATTATATTTTTTCCTAATTTCTATTATTTCATTAACCATTATGAATGTATGACTAACTTTCGTAACGAAATGGCAATAACGTTTTTTAATTAAGTCTTTAACTAAGTGTAATATTTATTTTTTAATAACTCTTAATATTGTAGA
The DNA here is from genome assembly GCA_963241965.1 of Tortrix viridana. Lineage (NCBI taxonomy): Eukaryota > Metazoa > Arthropoda > Insecta > Lepidoptera > Tortricidae > Tortrix > Tortrix viridana. Next base: position 1,449,097 of record OY725174.1, read on the forward strand.
GAAATACATAGGTACTTAAATACATGAAAAAATATCTAAGAAATAAGAAGAAATTCTTCTTTGCTATACGAAATAGTAATAATAAATTATAGCAAATGTCAGTCAAAGCATTCGTATCTGATTAATTAACGCTTTGCCACGATTTGGCAATAAAATATATTATTATAATAATCATCATTCCATTCCAAACATTATTCCTCACACCATAAAGTCCATATTAATAATACCAACTCGGACAAACAAACGTTGGACGCAGTTCAATTTCCAACTTTATTCCTTGAGCAATAAAGTTCAACTGGTAGCTCGGACAATCAAATTTATTATGAAACGGTTACGACTGTACCCCAAAGGGCTATCGTAGAAGTATTCCGATGTGATTTAAATTATGTTGATTGTACAGTATATTGTGACGGACTGGACCGACATGAGTACAGTCAACTTCGTAAGTAAATATAAGTTTTGTAGTTTGGTTATAAGTTTGAGTTAACTCGTGATATTGTTTGACGCAGTTAGCCTAGTTAGTAGACTTAATCTACGGAAGCTAGCGGTCTCGAGTTCAATTCCCGGTATAGGCCAATATTCGTGTAATGAGCACTATTTGTTCCTGATTCTTGGATGTACGTATTTATGTAGGTTTACCCTTGAATCACCTACACTCATATCATAATAGAATGTTTTACTTCACCGAATTTTCATTTCATCGACAGGCATTTCCACGTGCAGGAGTTATAATTTTTTGGTGGTCACAGGTCCTAACCTAACCTACGTAACTCATGGTTAAGATAACCTAAAAACAATAAGGTTTCAGCAGAAATTAGCTTTCGATGAAATGAAATTCGGTGAAACGACACATTCGATGAAATGAGTGTCTGCAAAACAAGGGGACACGATTTATGTATGTATTCCTCTACGTATATATCATTATGTTTATACAAGCCTAGCGTAGTTGGGAATTAGGTTAATTTGTGTGAGCTTGTCGCATTTATTTAAATGCCCTGTTGACCAAACGTTCATTAAATTTAATGTCACCCTATGTCGCGTGTTGTAACTCTCTTTCATAGTGAATCAGGAAGTGGCAGGTATCCTAATGGGACATTAGAGCTGATAAATGTTTTCGTAACTGGATGAAAAAAAAACTGCAACCAACCACTGCTAAAAGTATCGCGAAATTATTCCGGAATCCCCGATAACGGCATCTCTCGTAGCGAATTAAAATTCTATAAAACGCACATAAGAATTGCAACATCAAAGTTATTGCCGACCTCTACCGAAAAAAAGAAAAGTGGAGAATGAGGAAGAATAACTTAGGGAATAAGTTAGGGGGGGATAAGGATTCTAACTCTCCTCTATACAGAAGCAAAAAAAGCCACTTTGAAGTGTTATTATCCGGCCAGGCCCACTTTGAGCGGCGAGCGATTTATTGCGCGGTCGAGAGGCTCACCGCGTAGTGGTTAATTAACGTTACACGCAATGTATAGGTATTGGAAAATTTGCTTGCTATTCAGGACGGCTAGCACAAGTTGTCCGCGACATGTGCTAGCCGCTCGGATATCCTTTTCAAACTAGTTTGTCTCGATAGAGATGCACTGAGCGACAACCGAAAAAATACAAGATGTGAGTTTGTAATTTCAAAATAACAAATTTGCTGTCAATAAAAACTTTTTTACAACAAAACACTGGCCATTTTAATCTTAGTTTCTTAATTTTACAATTCCACGTTCGAAATTCCTAATTCAAATATGCTTGCGTTACAAGCACGCGGCGAACAATCAGGTTAACTTAAACTCAACCCGTGGGGCCGACCCTCCCACTGAGACCGGACCGAAACTATCCGTTTAAATACACGAATAGTTGTACTTGCTTTCCAGATTAGCAAGCCAGTAGCTAACGTACGACCACCTACGGTAAAGTGGTGGTTGGAAGCGAGCGGATAGCGGATTTTTAGCGCTTGTGAAAACGCTGGTCTATTTCGAGCATTAAAAATATAATGGCATTGGCTTTGTAATCGGATGTAAATGAGTTATGTGGTTATTGTCAGTCAATAAGCATTATGAGACGTATTTATTTAGTAGCTTTCAATAAGCTTTGTAACATGGACATGAGTTGTCATTGAGATAACATTTTAGGAGTATATTTTACTTATACCAATATAGACATCATTGATAGATACATAGGTACAGTCACCACACGGGATTGTTGAGCCACCATAGAACCCTGTCATAATGACAACGTCAAATCACCCAAAATAAATTACGTCAAAATTTTCCGTTGACTTTCTGTGAGAGGGTTCTATAGTGGCTCAACAATCCCGTGTGGTAACTGTACTAAAAGTATACAGAATATGGCATTTTTAATATTTACTTAAGCAGTTTTTAAAGTGTGTGCATCTTTATTGTACTTCTCAACCTAATTAACGTTGGTTAAGTATAACGTCTATGTTTAAAAATATAATCCAAACTACAATTTAAATTTTTCTCATTTATTTAATTAACTGCTTTAAGCATCCAGTGTTTGGCGTGTCCTTACCCAAGGCTGCACTAGCCTCAGTTTGAGCTAACATTCATTATTAGTGGCGGTCGAGGCCCAACTAAACTAATTAGCACTAAACGTGCGCTAAAATAACTTTAGTTTTCACTTGCTCTAACTACGCCTCTCAATACAGGACGTTTTAACTGGGCTATATTTCAAGTTGCACTGAAATTTCTACCCATAAACAAAAATAAATTTAAATATAAATTGAAACTGTTTTTTTTTGTTAATCCGTCGTGAATATAAAAAAATATTACCGCATACATGTGATTTTACCATTACGTAACGTTTACATACAGCTTTTTCATCAAAAAGAAATAAAACCTCACCTCAAATAATTCCCGAGTCGGAGAGGTAAATTAATATTTTAAGCAAATCAGTTCCGGACTTAGCTCTGTTTAATCTTAACTGGTATTAAAAAGAAATCATAACTTCGGCCGTAGTTAACTTCTCCAAGATAACTCAGAAATAATCCTCCTAAAAGTTTTAGAATAATACTTTTCTTAAACTGGACATTCTGCACTCTTTTAAAATAAAACGTATCTATAGTATTCTGTCAGTTTCATACTTGAAATTTATGGTCTTGAAAAGTGCTTGGTGAAATCTCATCCGAGAATTTTTCAGCGGGACATAGTCTATAGATGAATTAGTGTACTTTACAGACCTACTATGTATATTAAAGCTTCGAATAGATACGATTTTTATTTTATAAATTATTTCTTTTTTGTGTTGAGATCGTTCAAAATATTTTATCTATTCAGTTCAGGTTTGTGTAGATTGTTGAAATTATTAAATTTTCGGGAGCAAAAAAAATCAGCTATCTTATTCGGAAGGTGTCTGTAGCGTCATTTAACTAAATTTACTTTAACATTTGATAGCATTTTTCTGAAGTTATTTTGGTCGTAGTTCCATTTTTGAATACTGAAGCTAGAATCCTTCAAAAATATAGCAAGTTTTCTCCAACAAATTTAAAAACAGAATATATACGTTCAAAAAAGCTGGCTGATTGTAAAAAAAACTAACCGTATCAATGATAGGGGCGACGGGGCCTCGTTGCCCGCCGAATAGGCTAATAAAGTTTAACAGCATTGTATTTTTGCATCAGCCTGTAGAATCTGCATTCAAAAAGAAAAATGAGAACAAAATATCCGTGCATTTTAGAATTTCTGGCTAGAGTTCCTGAAATGTAAATACCTCTATATTAAATTTTATACTTTGCCAAAAACCAGTCTTATATTAATAAGACTGGTTTTTTATTGGATTAAACATATGCATTATGCATTGATTAACCAGTGGATTTAAAATGTGAAATTTTGAGGAATTCCCTTACCAAATTATTTTCTGAAATTGTTAACTTTTTCTGGACATAAAGTAACATTTGTCACCAACCAAAAGAAAAATTCACGTTCATAGTTTAGTTCATTTATTCATTTAAGGGCCAATATACGCGTTTGTGTAAAGGCCGGAATATAAATTTATTCATCATGGAAAGTTACAATATATAACGCGTGGCGTGTGAAAATATATGAAACTACATTGAGATCGTCAACATAAATGAAATTTTAAACTAAATGATTAAAATAAAGTTTGTAATGATTACTTAACTAATAAATTGTCACTTATCCGACGTCAAGTTACAACAAACTATGTCAAAACAATAACAATAATGATAACAATATTTATAATTTAAGTTCCATAGATTAATTTACGGAGTATAATGGATTATCCAATTAAAAGTTTCTCCGCTGGTGTTTAAATGTTTCGTCGTATTGTTCATTTTTAAGTTTAATATTAGTTACAATTATTAAAACTAAAATTTGTGGACATGACGATAATCTTAAAGTTGTATTACTACTTAGAAACCTAACTTATAATAATAAATAAAATTGCAAACCCAATTTACAAGCACGTCCCAAATTCCGTGGCCATTTATAATATCCGTCGCTAATTTCGGTGGCTTTATCATCAGTTTAGTCGTAATATTTCTCATATTATTTATGGGCGGGCCACCGCGACGGTTTAAACGGTAAAATACTTTCGTAATAGAGTTTAAATTATTAATCTTTTTTGAAAAATCGCGTAAGATATATGGGGCTATATATAAGTAAGAAATATTGAGGAAGTTTTTTTTTAATTTGCGCTTTATGAGTCTGCTAAGTTTTTTTTGGAAATAAAGTGGGCAAGTATTTAACCCCACCAGTCTCTTTTGCACGGTATTTCATCATTTTATCGAATTTCACTTCGTTGAACATATCGTTTCATCGAATATTTAGGTTAGGATGTTAGGTTATGTAGGTTAGGTTAGTTTAGACCTGTGACCACCAAAAAATTATAACTCCTGCACGTGGAAATGCCTTTCGATGAAATGAAAATACTGCGAAATGATACGTTCGATGAAAGGTGTTTCGATAAAGTTATAGCTACCCCTTTTGCACATACCTGGCTCCTATTTTACTAACTTTCCACAGAAACAGGTGACAGTGACATTTCGGTGCACATGAAAGTCGTAAAATTCCTAAATCATTGACGATGCAAACAGTGTAGGGGGCGAGGTTTACAAGAATGCTTTTTCTTCATACCACTAGATTTTATCTTTAAAGTTTTTACTCGCATTGTGCAGGTCAGTAGTGAGCTTGTAGGCCACCCTTTTTGTTTTATTGGACGGGGTTTTAGTTACATCCTGTGTAAGCTACGCAATTTACTACGAATCAACTGTTACATGTCCCTTTATTTTTGAGAAAAAGGGAGCTGACGAGTGACGATGTCAATCATGATTTTTTAATTAAGTAAATACAACCCACAACTATTACAAAAACGGCTATACTTTTCCACTTTTAACTTTATCTACTTATGATTTACGTAAATTTATAAGTAGTTTATACCTTGTACAATTGCTTTTTGTACAAGAAAAGTGTACGGGATCATTAAATAGCGTGGTTTTACTGTGATTGGCCGTCATCCTACGAAATTAATGTGTACATTATAGGCTTATAAAAATGACTAATAGTTTGGCCATGATTTGAATGTCTTAAAGGCTTTTTGTTAATATTGATAAAAGTCGTGGTAATGTTGTAGTTTAGTTGTTTTTTTTTTAATTATATTGTTTTCACATTTTTTTATCTTTTATGTTCTTTTTAAAGTGGTAGAACGTTTTCAAAATTTTATAAATCTTCAAGAAAGTACTGAAAGCATTCTCGAAAACATTCGCTAGCATTGAGAATGTTCTCCTTCTATGACAAAAAATAGGAATTGTCTTGGAAATTACTGAGAATTCCTTACAGGAAAGTTTCACATTTGAAAAACTTTTAGTCGGTACAAAACTACAATAAAGCCGTAATTTTTCTAACAATGTTTATGTCCAAAATGTTTCGTAATTCCTTTGTTATACAGAAAACTTTCTGGTTCAATTCACAAGTACCAAGTGCATTCCAATAGCCTCTGTGATTCGATTAGAATGCAACAAATGACAAATCCCGAATCAGGCGGGCGTTTGCTAACGTACACTTGCCCTCATTTGCATAGTGCACTGCTGACCGTCCGTGCTACACCACTATGTATTTGTGGTCTCTGGTACGACCATTAAATGCTGACCTGGAAACTTAAGGTGACTGTCCGGAGTTGGAGTTCAAGAGAGGTGTTGGCCGAACCTATTTGTTCTCTGCTTTTGGCGGTGTTATAATAGAATGATTCGATAGAGAACTTGACACCAGTCAGCGTTGTTGCATTAGGGAGGCATATCTGGGGATCTAGCACAATTTGTTTTAGCCTATCTTGCTTCCATATCATAATCGTATCGTTAAGATATAGTAGTAGAAATGATGTTTTTGTCTTTTTCTGATCACCACGTTAATTTTTTACTGTAACAACACTTCAGCTTACACAGTGTGTTGCGTAACTGAATTGTTTCGCCTGCTCCCCACCATCAGCTAAGTTACCGCAACCGATTCTACATATTTCAGAGACACGCAGAATTTTTCTGATACCGCGTTTATAAATGTTTCTAGTGAGTTTATAAAAGCGGTCTCAGGGGTCGTTCTAGATCAACCCAGGTATAACAGTTTATAAGATTCGCTACTGTGTAACAGGCGAGCAGCCGACGGTGGTCTCACCGCTGCACGGCATTATGCATTCCCTGCGAGAGAAGACGCGGCATGCAAATACACTGCGCTTTAATCAATTCACGATCGGGCTTCAGCTACACTCTATATCGATAGCTATACCTATATAGAACTAGCTTATAGAACAAGTGAGATAATATAGCGTATAGATGATAACAAGGGCAGATGATTACTCAATTATAAACCGCTCTTTTGTTTAACGAAATAATTATTTCGTTATTACTAACGAAGTAGTCGTACATTTATATGGTTAACTATTAATAGCAATTATTGGAAAAAAATAACTGTCCTTGACTGCCCTTAACAATGTACAATTTTTAAATTCACTCATACGCAACTTTGATCTGATAAAAGTGCATAAACTTCTTACAAGCGTAAGTTGCAAAGCATGCTATTTAATTTTATAAAAGGAAAGCGTTTACCTGCTACTCCTTCTGCGTAGAAGTCGGTCATCTCTATCGCGTCAGGAAGTACGCTGTCAGTGTTTTTTACTATCTCTGTACCAACGTGCTCTGTTTACATCGCACGAAACAAACGAAACGAAACAAACATTCGTATTTAAAACATTAATAGCGCCCCGCACGAGTTAATGTTCAAAAAATTATACCTCATAAACTTTCTAGATAGTCCCTCTTTCTATTGGTGAAAACCGTATGAAAATCCGTACAGAACTTTCTAAGATTAGCGCGGACAAATACTTGGGGTACTTTAATTTATAATATGTAGGGATGAGAAAGGGCTCCTCTCAAGCTAAAGGAATATTTCCTAGAAATCATCGCTATAACAGTCTACCTATCATAATAGCTCCACAATTCCTTTATCCAAAGAATTCCTTAAACACCGTTCTCAAAATACCATTCCCGTTCATAAATCAGCGAACGTCTCGCGAATATCTTTGACTATTCAGAATCACTTCCCTGCCATTGAAGGCTATATATCTCTGGCAAGGATTACGCGCGAATGTAGTCTAAATCACCTTAAAATCTAGGTGGGAACCTTCGGCTGTCCGGGCCGAAATGGGGCCAATTCGTCATAGTGACAATGACAAAGCTGGGCGGGTCGAAGAGAGTTTAGGAATCGAGGGAATCGAGGAATCCGTATCTAGATTGGGCAAACAGACGGGGAATTGGGCCCGATTACGTGATAAAGTTGGATTGGAGTTTTATGCGTTTCGAAGTTAATTTAAACAAAGAAGCTAAATGTTATACTTTGATGTCTATCAATATTAAAGCAAAGACGTTAGTAACATAAATAAATTAGGTCTGTTAACATTAAAACAAAATCAATATGATCAGCAATAAAATGGATCCAAAGGATTGTTTCAATCGAAATTATTGTTTATTCTAAAAACTCAAATATAAAGTTAACCCGAAACGTCAAAGTTTGTGTTTGCGCGGATTCGGCCCGAGGCTGTTTATCGAAACAGATAGGCCATTTGCAGGACGAATAGCTACCCGACACGCTCCCCCTGAGGGAGTGAACAGTCTGTTTAATTATTTATCTTTGTTTTGTAAAGGACGTAATAGGAAAAAATAAAATAGAAAAATACAACCCGAACCAATAACTTAAAAAATCAACTCTCCATATTTTTTCTTTTTAGTTTATTTTAGTATATAGATTTCCTTTAACACAATGTAATCATCATGTGTAATCACAATTTTACAAAATTCAGAATACCATTATAGATCGCCTCAAACTCCACAGCCCAGGAAAAACTCATCACACACAAAAGATCCAAATCACCAAATACACAAAAGAACAAATTATAAAACAAATTGACATATATATTTCTAGGTATTAAAAATTTAACGTAATAAAATGTACACCAGTTATTGAGAATGCACTATTCACTTGCACTGGCTCAGTCTTCAGCATGTCGTCCTTAGTCGCCAGTCCCCAGTCCTCAGCCAGTCATAAATAAGCCGCAGGTGGGCACCTAGAATCTATTCCTAGTCTAAATTACGTGTAGTGTTCCCGAGGCCAGAGATAAATCGAGAGCAATGTGCATTTTATCTCTCAAATACGAGTAAACAGATAGAAATTCGTAGGTGAAATTGAAATAAGTTAATTCATATTTTGGTAGACAATTATGCTACAAAATAAATATATTATTTACATAGTGTTTAAATAAGCAGTCAGCCAAAGAAGTGGTATTTTAAGTAGCTGGGGGCTAGATAAATTTGTGTGACATTGTCCCCTGGCCCCCTAACATGCAAGCACGAGATACAATTTGACAGGTGCTAAATGAATAATTATATTCCATATTCTAACGTAAGACTTAACGCTTAAGGTTTAAAATAAGTGTCCCGTCTTGATAAAATCGCTATAAAAAATTTGTCAATCGCACTAGTCGCTTAGTAATAAAAGAAAATAAAAGTCAAGATGAGACACTTTTATTTTAAACCTTATGTGTTAAGCCTTACGTTAGAATATGGAATAGATGTATTCATATCTTATGATGTTTTGTTGTAAAAGCTCCTCGGACCGCACGTCTCGACACCACCGAAGGAAACAAAGTTATAGACGTACACGTTGTTTTCACGAATCTGCGTTATGTAAATGACTGTGTTATCTATATACGCCTTTAGAATTAAAGTGACCTAATTCAATTTTTTAGATTTTGAATTAGGTCTCTATAATAATATCTTTATGACTCAAAGTAGATAACATAACATTTTGTATTAGGTCGCTTTAATTCTAAAGGTGCGAATATACTTAAAAATGAATCCCTATTTCCCTTGGTCACGGCATCACGCGTGAACGGCTGGACCAATTTCGCTAATTCTTTTTTTTTTGTGTTTGTTATTGTCAGGAGAAGGTTCTGATGAAGAGAAAAATTTGATATTTCAACTTTAAGGGGGGTCGCTAGGTAGTTTAAAATAAATAAATTCTTCTTTAGAATTCCGGCCGCCTTAACCACCGCGCCTGGGTAGTTATTGTGAATTAACTGGATCCTTTAACTCCTCCCACGCTACCTAAGATATTCCTCCATCTTGTAATCCGACAAATTGACAAAACACTCGCTCAGTCCCTACTCTCTACGTCCCGCCGCACTGCAATGTCTTCCCCAGTTTTTGCTACCGTATTGGAAGCCCATAAATTCGGGCGCTTAAAGAAACTGCAGTCGATTTGTTAGGACCATTTGGTGGAAGTGCTTACCAACCGTAATAGATGGCTAGTTTGAATTCTTATTGAATTCTCTTTGTGGAGTAGATCAATTTTAATACCTAGTCGTATTGGTGTCTGTTTAGACGCTTTTTTTTATTATAACTTGGAGCATAATAATTTATAGCATGGAGGAAGTACTGGGGACTAAAAGAGATAATGAAGAACAAAGCTATTAATATAAACGTAAAGCGCAAACTCTATGAGTCCACCATCCTACCTTGTTTAACATATGGCTGTCAAAGCTGGTCGTTAAGAAAATGTGATGAAGTTAAGTTAGCAGTATGTCAACGCAAAATGGAGAGAAGTATGTTAGGAATTAAGCTAGCAGATAAAATCAGCAATCAAATTATTAGGAAAAAGACCAAATTGACCGATATAGTTTACAGAATAAGGTTACTGAAGTGGAACTGGGCGGGCCATATATGTAGAACGCACAACAATAGATGGACCAAAAAAATATTAGAATGGACCCCGCGCAGCACAAGATCGAGAGGGCGACCAAAGATAAGATGGGCAGACATCTTCACGCAAAGGCTGGGACCACATTGGACGAGAATAGCTAGAGACAGAGAGCTATGGAAAGAAACGGGGGCGGCCTACGCCAAGGAGGCGACTATTAGTTAAAACTAGGTTTATTCTTCTATAGATATTGTATATTATGCACAAAAGTAGTAGAATAAAAAGGCTTTTTTATTTTATTTATTTATTATTCCCCGCGACTCCGTCCGCGTAGTAGTAATTTTTCGCTTATCCCTCGGGAGCTACTAAGCTGTGGATAACTTTAATTAGGTGATGATTTGTTAATATTATGTGTATGTAATTTAAAGTAAGTTATAATGTATCATCTCTTGGTATTACTAAATAAATAATAAAAAATAAAAACTCGAATTTTCCAAGATAAAAAGTATATTTTGTGTTAATCCAGGTAATAAACTATCTATGTGCCAAATTTCATTACAATCGGTCGAGCCGTTCTGGAGTTATAAATGGTGTAACTAAACCGACTTTGTTTTATATTATTTACCCCCTATTCATAAACGCACAACACCTATTTGAATAGTATGCTTTGTCACTGTCTGTCAGATTCAAATGTCACAATGAAAGATAAGGACAAACGATGCGATTATGTATAAGAGGGTTAGATTTAGTTTTGTACCCTTGAACAAAATTAAGCAAAACAATGCAAGTTATATCCGATGTAATAGGTACTTCGGGAACATAAAAAGAAAACAAATTATGAAAAATTAATTTTTCATTTGCTCGATCAATTTTATTCTTATTTTATCCTCCTGCCGCTCAGAGCAAAAATGTTGTTATTGAAATCAGTTCTTAGGTACTTAGAAGGCCTTTTAAAAGGCCTTTGGGCAGCAGGAGGTTGTTAGCCGTTGTTGGCAAACAGATCCAAAAATACATACTCGTCATAATCATCATTGAAGTTGAATATAAACACAAAGCTTGGCATAAATTGTGGACCATTATCGCATTCGCTGCCATCATTATGCCCAGAAATTTCCTCATGAGCTGAAATTTTTGTTTTATATGCAGCATACTGTAAAAATGCACATATTCGCTTTTATTACGCTTTTCAATAGTGAACATATACTATGTGCTTTACTTTATAAGCATAGTTTTTCTTATCGTCATTTAGCTACCTATTTTCGTTGATCAAACTAATTCCATATCTGCCACCATAAATTACAATCCAAAGCCTGTCAAAAACTCCAAATTCAGCCATAAAATACACCGTATACACTGAAACAGACTGTTAGCTGGCCCGAATGTTGATATTCGTTTACTGCTCCTAACGGTCCAGCGTCTACGTGGTAATTTGATATTTTCGCGTTATTTGGGAGCGAGAGAGTATGGTAATTAGATCGTGCTCAAGTTTAGGATCTAATGCGCTGCGCTGTTTACACTGTGCTCGAAATTGCACTAGATTTGACGGAGTATTATTTTATGCATAACTCACGCTTCAGATGTTCTTCAGGGTGGAATAGTAACAAAGTAAGAGCGAAGGAGATTCTTGTTACGTAATTTTTAGGGTTCCGAAGTCAAACTAGGAACCCTTATAGTTCAATTAAGCGATTTTTACCAGGTCTACAGATTCCCAATTCTACAGATTCTCAGCTCTACAGATTCCCAATTCTACATATTCTCAGTTCTACAGATTCCCGATTCTACAGATTCTCAGCTCTACAGATTCCCAATTCTACAGATTTTCAGCTCTACAGATTCCCAATTCTACAGATTCCCAGTTCTACAGATTCCCAATTCTACAGATTCTCAGCTCTACAGATTCCCAATTCTACAGATTCCCAGGTCTACAGATTCCTAATTCTACAGATTCTCAGCACTACAGATTCCCAATTCTACAGATCCCCAGCCCCTCAGACTCCCAACCACACAGGCTCCTAATCCTACAGAAACTACAATGTTTACGCTGACCCAGCTTCACAAATCAACAGATTTTCATCCTGGCAGATTCCCATTACTACAGATTAGAAATAAGTACAGGTTTTTCAGCATTTTCGATAGATCGCCATAAATACTGTATTATTGAACATACGAAATATTGTTAAAACATCGTGATGAAATACAAAGTTTATGTATCTGTTACTTGCTACTCTGCGATAGATGCGGCGGTCATACCTATTTTGACTTAGCATGAAAAAAAACTTAATACGTAGGTACACTACAAGAATACATAGTACAACAAAGTACACATATAATACATAATTACTGCCTAAATGCAATTTTATTTTTGTTAGGTTAAAATATTTTTATTCCTAACAATTATACTTAAACATGAAATTTAACCCTAAAAATTAAAATATTTCATTATTATAAACTATAAACATTCATTCATTTACTGCTGCTTAACGTTGTATACATTATTTCACTTGTATTTTTTCAGTTATAATTTGTGTGTTCCGTTTAATATCATATGCCTTACATTTTTCGCAGGCAAGTGAATATTATGTCTTTGTTGTATTATTCGATTTTGAAAAATTGCTTTCCTTTTTAATAAGTCGATAAACACGAAAAGAGGTGGATTCCGATTAAATCTGGCATTTAGATTATGATGCCAGCCTTCTAGAGGATTGTTTGTGCGAATAGTCATCAAATTTAGTAAAATTGAAGAGATTGCTACGATTCTCTGGTATTTCACTCACGATTTCTATACGCCCTTCTTTAAACTGAGCTCTGAAATCTGTAGAATTGGGAATCTGTAGAGTTGGAAATCTGTAGAGCTGGGAATCTGTAGAATTGGAAATCCGTAGAATTGGGAATCTGTAGAATTGGAAATCCGTAGAATTGGGAATCTGTAGAATTGGGAATCTGTAGAAGTAGAAATCTGTAGAATTGGTAACCTGTAGAGCCGGGAATCTGTAATAGAATTCTGTAGAGTTGGGATTAATTCGCCACAACTACAAATATTAAAAATGTATAGGGACCATTTAGTCGAGTTGCCGCTAGAGCAACAGTGAATCATATTTTTAATACAATGCGGCTTTAGTTTCATTGGTTTCCTTACCAGCTCGGCCGCACGCCGCTATGGACCGTAAAGGTTATATGAATTTATTTTTATAAGCCCCTCTAACCCGAGCGCGAATGCGGTGCACCTACGACGATTTATGAAGAAATATTATTCCCTTGATATTGTATTTCGTATAAAATGCCTCTGGTACACAGCTACAAATTCACAGCAGCGGTTCTTTTGATTCTTAGTACAAGCAGCTAAGGCATCGTTTTCGGCGACGCATGTGAAAGAGGATTGGGCGCAATACGTAGGATTTGCCGAGGTATTTGAAATTTGTGAGTTTTCCCGTCTCTCTTAAGATTTATTTCGATGCTTATTGCGCTGAGTGCTGATTGAAGTGTTGTTTAACGTATGATTGAAGTATTGTCAAGTGTTTTTCGTTGGATTTGAGCAATATTGGCGTTTAACGAGATAGGTATGGAGGATTTCCTATTAAGTAAATATTAAAAAAGTTCCAGATTTACTACCAATAATGGAGCATGGGTATTATTTCCTCTCCTCGAGATAATTATCAAATAACCACCTTACCTGCTGCCAGGTAGTTTATACTATTGTATTCCGTTATAGGAAGTGAGCCTGGGAAATTACTAACATTGAGATATTATATCTTCTGACCGTATTAATAGTCTGATTTTGACTGACATGCCCGCCAGATACGTCAAAGTAAAAGTGAAGTCAAAGAAAACTGTCATTTCAAGATCAGTTTGTTACACATTCGTCCCCGCCTACCCTCCAAATGTATGTAATTTTGATACCCCGGATGTGTAACGGTGCCGAATGTGTTAATACGTTCCTTAATCTTAAGGATTGGCAACGCATTACCAATGCTGAGATTGAGATTTCAAATGTCTATCCATGAGCCTCATTTACCAATAAGTAGCTTAGGAGCTCCACGAGTAATGGGTAACTCTCATATCGTTTCAACTGGCCGTCACAGCCGTGGCTACAAAATTGACGATTTTCTAAGGAAAAGCTATCGATAAGAATTGTAAGCGGTGGCTTTGAATTCTACAGAATAGCCGCAAATGACATTCAAATCTACAGGGAAGCCCGTAGCCGTCAATAATGCGGCCACGGTTGTGACGGCAGCTGAAACGCTCGTGAGAATGACCCTAATACCGCCGTCTCCTTCCTACCATGGACTTCCAGGCGCACCGCGGGATGCCATCCGTAACTGGTTCAAATTCCGCCTTTTCGAACGAAGCGCTTTGCATCATCTTTCATAATGCGTATTGCAAAAGATTGGAATGCGCTTCCGGCATCTGGCATCTAAACCTATTTAAATCTAGGGTGAATAGGCATCTTCTGGGTGAGCTCGCTACATCGTAGACTGAATCTTCGTCCTCCAAGGGCAAGAGTTAGTCAAGAGCAAACCCTAATGGGTTAAAAAAAAGAACTCTTTTGCCTTCCTCATGATTAAAAAAATACCTACGTAGTATTATATCACCAACATCACTGTTTATCGGCAACAATTAATAACCGCCTAATAATACGCAGCATCATGTCGGTCTATACAATCCATGAAAGCGACAAAGACAAAGATACTATTTTTATGACAAACACATAGTTTTTAATCCAGATAAAATATTCCGGCTACCATCTTCCGTTTGCCAGATTTATAACTAAAGTTTAATCTTAAAGAATAAAACTCTGACTTTCTCCTATGTAGTTTATTATAACTTATACTTCCAACAACTGACAACTCTGAGCGTTGAACAATGTTGTAGACAGTTTAAAGGACCCGTATAGGACGCTTTACGTCATCCTATGATTTTAATAGCCAATTAAGGGCAGGCATTTTGACGCAGCGCGCAAATAGACGGCTCTGATTGGCTGTCGAAAACAGGCAGCATCGGTCAAGGGGTGTGCTTATTATTTGAATACGATTATGAGCTAGCTATTGACTGCATATAGCATTTAGAAGGATTTTTGACAAAATATTATTTTTGGTCGTTTATTTTACGTTAATTATTAATATTTACTTTTTCTATATAAATAGAGAAAAAAAAATTCAAATGAATAAGTTGAAGAACAAACTCAACTGAGTTTCAATGTAGGGTGTAAATAATTTGCGCCACTGCAGGATTGCATTGCTTACTTTATAACTTTATTAAGGCTGTTTTTATCCTATTTAATATACTTTATAAATACACTACAAATTTAAAAAAAAAAATTAATACAAAAAAATAAATATTATAATTCCATTAAAACAGATGTAAATAAATAATTATCTGCTTACGTCTTCTCCGAAAAAATCATTAATAACCTCAGGAAATATCTAAATTAACTGGGAATAATTTATTATATATGTTTTCCGTCTAAATTAAGACACACATTTAAATTTAATATTAATTTTAATTTAATTATGTTGCAGTATGTTTGTCAAATAAATGTCTTGTGTTTGAGTATGAAATTAAGTAAACTTATATTTTTGTATTGCAAACATCTAAATTAACATTAATTTTGTATCAACTAACTATGACCCGCCCTCGCTTCGCTTCGGTTAAAGTTCCCCTCCCATCCCCCCTCCCCCTTAAAGTTGAAATATCCAATTTTTCTCTTCATAAAAACCTTCCTCAGGCTTCAAGGAATATTTAAAAAAATAATTAGCGAAATCGGTCCACCCGTTCACGCGTGCTGCCGTGACCAAGGGAAATAGGGATTCATTTTTATATATACAGATCACGCATATTATAAATAAAACAAAATAGCAAAGGCTAGAAAGGCGCGTTGATTTTAAACTATGTAGCGACGTCACGTCTCAAAATGGCCGCTATAACGCCAACTTGTCCCCGAGTAGTCCTGATGCGCGCGACGTGCTCCCACTGAGGAGTTAGCGCAATAACGGATCATAATCTCGCCCAGACTCGTGTCAAATCGGATAAACTTTGATAAACTACATCCGTTACATTTACGTAAAGGTTTGAAACATTTATTTTGTTATGATTATTTTATTTAGTAAAGTTACTACAAAACGTGACATAAGTAAGTAATACTTATCTTTGTTGAAAATCTTAATACTTTAAATTACATATCTCAACATAAATTAAGAAGGTTACCTACTAATTAAATAGGTATAAGTCCTTCGAACTTCAAAACAAAATAGTAAAAAAGTCGCTTCCCGCCGTCTGTCCCTTTGTCCCTATGTATGTAGGTACGCTTTGATCTGTCAAACTACGCATTAAATTTTAATGCGGTTTTCACCATCAGTTAGATATTTTTTCACGGAAGGTTCCCAGAGCGAAGCTAGGGCGGTTCACTAGTTATTATTATGAACATAATTATAAACTTCTACTGTTATGAGTGGACAAATATTAGTTAAGTACAAGGTTCTATTACCAATTTGGTAAGGTTTTAAATGTTGAGTTGCAGGAAGAGTTGTTAGGTTATATCTTCTATTTCAACCTACAATATGGAACAGCGCAATAAATTTAAATGAGTAAATAACAAAAGTAAATAGCTTGGAAAGTTCTGGTACGCAAATGCCTTACAATCACAGGCATCACAGCTAAGCCTTCATCGTAATCGCCTGTTTTTGAGAGCGTTCAAACAAAAAACACCAAGCCCGTACGGTGCAGTGGTGAGAAATATCCAATTTGCCGCGTTTGCCCTCTAAATTGACGCCATTTTTTATTACGACCCCCGCC
The DNA here is from genome assembly GCA_963241965.1 of Tortrix viridana. Classification (NCBI taxonomy): domain Eukaryota; kingdom Metazoa; phylum Arthropoda; class Insecta; order Lepidoptera; family Tortricidae; genus Tortrix; species Tortrix viridana. The sequence goes on from OY725174.1 coordinate 1,466,100, forward strand.
ATGTTGCGCAGTGCTGCCACCGCAGCGGATTTTTTTAGAAAAAAGCCGAACGGCCCGACACGGAATGAGATCCGAGCGTCGGAAAAAGGTTAAAAAGGGTTCTCGATTATTTTCGAAAGCATGGATACATACTCGTAAGAATGTCACCTGGCCGGAATTTTGAATAAACCGTTAGTTCGGTTTCAATTTTAATTGTGATTCTAGAATGGATTGAAACGTTACATAAAAGCATAAAGAAAAGTTAGGTGTGAACTTTTAAGCCTGAGAAAGTAGTTTGAAACAAATAACCCGACCAGGGTAAATCAAGATCGTTAAATAAGATTCCAGGATAAAAGAAGATGGTACTCACTCCTCTGTGTAGGATATATACGCTCAGGATATTTTCGACTTGCTACGCTCGTGGTTCAATTTTAAAATCCTTCGCTGGCTCGGGATTCAATACTGCCTCACGCGCCAAAAACAACTTTACAGCCTTGCATAACAAATAAATATTTTCTGGCCTTTTACAGCTCGGAGTTATCGTATTATTTCCGGTTCCTTATACTCAAACCGCGCATAGATAAGCATGTTAGAAAACAAACTACCAGTTTATCTTACGGTTTTATTCATAGATTGTGGTCGGCAGGCCGCCTGACAGACTTGGGCCTGCCGGCGGACTGTTAGTCTGTGTTGCCCTTAATTTTTACATGTGCTATTCCATATTCTAACGTAAGACGTAACGCTTAAGGTTTAAAACAAAAGTGTCTCGTCCTGACTTTTATTATTTTTTATTACTAAGCGACTATAGGGATTTTCACATTTTTATAGCGTTTTTATCAAGACGGGACACTTTTATTTTAAATCTTAAGCGTTAAGTCTTACGTTAGAATATGGAATAGATGTATTCATTTCCCTAGCACCTATCAACATGTATCTCGTGCTTGCATGTGTAAGCCCGCTTGGCCGTTCTCAAAAGGTTTTTTATCTTGAGACTCGTTTACTCAGTTTTTGGTGACAATCGTTCATAAGCTAAACTTCAACTAACCTATCTGAAAAAGTCGAAGCCGAAGATTAGTGTTACACAAAAATGGAACTTATTTTTATAGCAAAAGAGATGTTGCTCATTCCCTAACTATACAGAAATGTCTATATTTTCGCACTCTCCTCACGTACTGCGCCGTCTTTTATTGCATCATTAAACCTAAACATGTCTCACACAGTCCATCGGCGTATCCAATTGAACATATTGGCTATTTGTGTTTAGACCCTTTTGAGTTTAAAGATTGACGGGGTATTGACGGTTTGAGAGTGGCCTTAAATCAATTAGGTGCGTGCGTTGCCAGGTGAAATGTTTTGTTGCGTGTGGCAATACCACATAAAAATATCGGATAAAGAAGTAAAAGTATGAATAGATGTATTGGATAAACTGCAGATCGTAATTTGTCTTAAGATAAGCAATAAAGCCTATAAAACGTACAATATACGCATTATAACTATACACGCGCTTTGCGCAACTAGGGTTGCGACTTGTCTAAACGCAATGTGCCTGTGCAACACTAGTTGCGAGGTGGAATTCCAACGGTTTTCAAATGATATTGACGCTGACGCTTTTCTGTTGAGTTATTTAGGTAAAGGATTAATGTGACAACATAAAAAAAAACCTCAGTCTATGGAATAATTTTACAAAAGTCACGGCTTGTAATCGGCGTGATATGTTGTAAAGTTGAGCTGAGAAGAGTTGTGAAGTGTAACATGTGTAGTTTTTGTGGCTTGAAGTGTAAAAGTGTAACAAACAGCTCAGTGAAAGCCAAGCAATCGATTCATTAACAAAACATGGCACTGCGCCGCAAGCGCGCGAAGTCTTGGGCACTTATAGACCACCTTTTTTTGAATCGCGAGTATAATCTGACACAATACGATAATCATGTAAATTTACGACTTTTATTTTATAGAAGTATACTATAAGTACAAATATTTATGGATAATTATTTACGGTGTAACGACATCTGGTTTCATTGTCGTGCCTTCTTTCTTCTTATATTGGGGTCCGATCATTGCATGTGTTACCATTGTTAAGAGGATTGTGAGTTGACCCTTAAATGTTAACCAATTTCGACCAATTTGTGATACATGGTTAGTCGGAACAAAATCTATATAAACTGTTAACAGACCTAAGATACAGGCTAGACTTGCTGTCGACAGTTTCGCCTCATCAAGAGATTAGTCTAGGGCCCTATTTTTAATGGGCGCTCCCACCCTTTCTAGCATCCATTAAAACTTTCGTGTGGAAACAAAGTTTTTAATTAAGCCTTTCGGAATAACCCAGCAAATAACACATATTTACATAAAAGGCCAATAAATACTGAAGTAAACATATTGATTAAAACACCAATGTCGAGTAAAACAACCCGCGTTGAGTGCAACACGTTACGTTGTTAATTTGCACGGATTACTTCCAGTCTGCGGAGCGCGTAAATTGACAATCAATCGTTACTGACGAGTTGAAGTGTCCTTAATTTTTTATCACACCACAGGACAGCGCGTGAGCACTTAAGAGTAGCATTCGGGTTCGGGTAAACTCGGCTAGACTCGCGTAAGAGCGCATGAGAGCGGGTGAGAGAAATACAAAGAATCCTATTCTAAATGCTCACGGACTGTAACAATGATGTAAAGACGTCATTACATATTTGAAATTTCGTGAAGTTCTTGTTTCGATAGTAATATGTTTACAAATTAAGTGCGTGCTCTAGATATTTTCATCAAGGAAAATTCTATGTTGGACTTCCACGCAGATATTTTTTGCCGTCGCAAACATAAAACTCAATTATCTCAGTTGTTCTTTATTTGGGTAGCGCAACTTTTACATTAAAAATATTACTATTGCACCTAGAGCCTTGATTCATTCGTCAATAGATAACTAGCATTTTTTATGTAGTTTTAGGAACTACCAACAACTTCATACCCCCAAATTTGAAAAATAGGGAATATGCATAACAAAAAATATCGCATTTCTAAACAATATATGAGAATACTGTAAAAGAGATGGCAAAAAATTAATTTCAAGTTAAAATCGGCTAAAAAATACGGATAATATAAGCATTTAAAAACTACTAATTAGACAGAGAGATCCGACATGAACTATGTCGTCAACTCCATGTTAAATTCTGTTTTGATAGAAAGAGATAGAAACAAATCTTTAATGGCTTATATCTTGGTCATTTTTATAGTTACTCAAAAAATATTTTTTCACTACTGTTTGTTACATGAATGACTTTTTATAAAAGCAAAAAAGTAATTTCATGCGGTGTGACGTTTAAATGTGAATTTAATCAAACTTTTATTGAGACTATGGCGAGTGGATTAAATACAATTCTGCACACATATATAGATATAATGTATATACAGATATATTCTATGGTAAGTTAAATTATACAAGATTGTTTTTATCGAAGTTCTGTTTCACTTTTGACATCCTACGCTATGTAGGTACCGATACATATAAAAAAGCGTAAATTGAAAAACTTCTTATTGCGTAACTAAGCTAAGTGTATCTCTTAATTGCTTGACATGTACCCCCTTACTAATAAACGTTGAGTAACCGCTGAGTAGTTATACCATGCTGTCCTTATCTGTCGAATTCAAATGTCACAATGACAGATAAGGACAAAGCATGGTATAACTACTCAGCGGTTACTCAACGTTTATTAGTAAGGGCATAAGTAAACAATGAACAGATCAATGAGAAAAGCTATCTAGTTTGATCTCAACTAAATTGTCCCCTCACTTCACTGCGCGTAGTTTTCAAATCTACGTATATAGAGTTTAAAGGATATTAGGTATAGTAGTGGTTCAACTAATAACCAAATTATCTCAGTTAAGTAAAAAATAAACAAAATCCAACCAACCGAATCGCATTAAGAAAACCCATTGTTCTCTACTTCCACAGATTATATTTAAACTCACAGAAGACAGTTGATTAAAGCGGATAATGAAGAGGTTTCGCGACTCTCCACTTAGCATTTCATTATTCAAAACCGCCATATTGAGCGATTATTACACCGCCGAGATAAGTAGGCCTCATTCCACTCAGGACTCTCATGCTCCTCATGAACACTCAACTCGGAAGGATTATCAAGGTCGTCTGTAAGCCAATTAGCAATCAAGCGTGGACTTTCTTTCACAGGCGAGAGGGTGGATAATCGAATCAGCGCCAAATAGTTTAGAAATTCAATTATAGTTTATTCGCACCAGTCGAACGGTTTTAATAGTTCTGATTCTAAAATTAATGAGCGGAAAGTTTTGCAGTTACTTTAATACCAAAATGACCCATGTCTTTATTAATGCTTTTGCAATTCCAGAATTTAACGTGTTAGCAACTAGAGCCATAATCGCTTGTAGTGATTAATCGGAGTTGCATCGTTTTGGTGTTGCGGTACAGTGTTTTCAGTTTTGGCGCGAGTTGCGTCGTGACGTTTCGTAATGGATGTTTTAATTAAACCTCTTGGTGATGCTTTTCTTAAGGTTAATTTAGTTAAAGTTTCTTGGGGTGTTGGTTGCAAAACGAAAGCCAGTTTAAAATTATTTTGATTACTTTAAAATGCACTCACGTGTTTATTTATTAATTAGTTAAGTCAACGGTCGTGGGTTTGATCCTAGGAACCTAGATGTAGAGCGCAAGTATTTGTTTCGAAGCATAGTTATTTTTAATAATGTATTGGTAATGTTAATATTAATTTATCTATAAAAGTATCTTTATCATTATCTAGATCCTCTGGTAAAAGCCTAGAGCTTAATTTGAGAATAGATCAATTTGTGTAAGATGGTCCCGAGATTTTTATTTATTAAGAAAATATTATGTGACAACCCTAACCCCTAAGCATTGCGAAACACGCCTTCGCCCCAAACAAACGTTCAACGGTATTCTCTCCTTTCAACCATTAACATTAGGCTTGCTTTGTTTCAGCAGAAGCACCCTCATGTTATATTTGAGGCGCGAACGAAGGCGAACAAGGGCTGTGCAAACAAGCTCGAGTATCGGCCGAAGAGTCGGCGGACGAAGCATGTGTCATTCGTCGAGACGCCGATGGCGGATGACACTATGGCTATCATGTGAGTATCGTGTCCACGTTTTCGTTTTGTTGGTCACCTTGTTCCCTCTACCCTTCATCTATTACACTAGACTTCGCTGATTAGGATGACCCACATGATTTTTTTGTGATAAAAGGTACCTTATGTGTTAACCCATGGTATAAGCTATCTCCATTTCCATCTAAATCCCTCCTGCTATTTCAGAGTGACAAATTTACCAACACTCATAAACTTTCGCATTTATATCGTTAGTGTGATGATATAAAAGACTTATTTAACTTACTGACTGTCTGACAGACGACTTGGAGCCTAAGCCGCTGGAAGTAGAGGTTAGAAATGTATGAGAGAATTCTCCATGAGTACTCTAGTACATGAGTATTCTAGGATTGCACTAAAAAGGGATATTTCGAAATTCAACCTTAATGCCTGGGCCACACCAGATGCGTTGCGTTCGCGTTCCACTGCGTTGTATAGTATGAATCCTCACATGAGGACGCAGCTATACAACGCTGTGGAACGCGAACGCGCACGTGCACGTCTACGTAACGCATCCGGTGTGGCCCAGGCTTTAATAGATAGAAATGGGGGAACAAGAAATCGCAAATCCCATTAAAAACTCATGCACGAGTGCGCTTATACTCAGTGAATCCTGTAAGTAAACTTTAAATTTTAATGCAATTTAACTATTCCCGACTTGCATCCAACTTCTACTTGGGTAAACAAACACTATATCAAAATAGTTGGCGATAAAAAAACGCAAAAATAACGTCGCAGTCTAGTTACGATATTAAATCACGGAGTTGTCCTGGCAACTTTTGAATAATGCAGTGTACCAACTTGGAGGCAAAAAGTTCGGACCGGAGACGGTGCTGTAAGTTGGTAGTATTTTCTAGTTTCTAGTGCTGAATAAAATGAACTGGGGGATTATACTGTTTGACATCTATTTTAAATCAAAGTAAACACTGATTTCTACAACAGAAAATAAATAACTTCTCATCGTTATATTTTATTAAATAACATTTTAGATATGACGTCATTTGAGACTTGAAAACAGCGCTCTCCTTAAAAATAACCCTTTAACGAAGTTCCAAGAAGTGCCCCCATCGCATAACGAACAAGAAATTGTATTGTACGGGTTTTTCTAAGAGCACGGAGGCACTTAATTAAATGAATACTTATAGATTTCATATCGGTTTGATTCTGGGAAACTTGTGCTAAATCCCCTGAGCATATTAAAACCATTAACAACAATTAACAAAGCATAATTCTTAACGATATCAGCAATGACAGAATTTGTTATATACTTCCTTCCTTACATAGTATAAAATAAGGTCGCTTCCCGCGTCTGTCTGTCTGTTTTTCCGCTAACTCCTAAACCACGCAACAGATTTTGATGCAGATTTCACCATCAATTATATAATTTTTCACGGAAGTTTTATGTGTACTACCCGGAGCGAAGCGAGGGCCGGCCGCTAGTATATTATAAATGTAAAAGTTTGTATAGATGTTTGTTCCTAAATCACGTTTAAATTAGCACTTAGAATACTTTTTATTCCAGAAAAAAACAGGGACAATCTCACATCTCACACAAATTGACCTAGTTCCAAACTAAGCTCTAGGCTTGTACTATGGGTACCAGGCAACGATATACATAGTTATATAGAGAAATTCATACTTAAATAATATAGAAAACATCCATGACTCAGGAACAAATACTCGCGCTCATCACACAAATATTTGCCCATACCGGGATTCGAACCCGGGACCGCTAGCTTCGTAGGCAGGGTCACTACCAACTAGGCCAACCGCGTCGTTGTATGACGAGTTCTACGCTAGCATTATATATCCAATCTTTGCTAAGGAGGTAAATGAGGCGTGATCTAATTTTTATAAAGATTATGAAAAACGTTCGTCAGGAATCATGTGTGGGGTAGGTTTAAGAACGCCTAACCAACCTTCCACACATACGACGACGCGGTTAGCCTAGTTGATACCTAGTGACCCTGCCTCCCGGGATCCTCCCTGGATCCCGGGTTCAAATCCCAGTACGGCCAAAAATTTGTGTGATGAGTGCGAGTATTTGTACCTGAGTCATTAATGGTTTCTATATAAGACTTAAGTAGGTATATGCTTCTTCTCAGCAGTGGTCTCCTCTTGGGAAGCGCTGGTAGATTTTGACGTGTAAAAATGCCCGTGCAGCCGGCCTACTTACTGAAAAAATATATTTTATCTATTTATCTTTTTTGTATAGTTGCCTAGGTAGTACCCATAGCACAAGCTTCAGTCAAAAATTTCATTTTGGGACAAGTTTTTATTGACAACTGTAGTTTTTTTTGCTCTATCACTGACCAAACTAACGAGTCCCATCTCGTTGGGTCTACGTTAAGTACAGCTAAGGATCCTGTTGCCACCTTCCGATTATATCGTTTGTGACTAGATCAATTTGTGTGAGATTGTTTTAATTATTTACCTATACAAACCTTACTTCTGTTTCTTACACAGAAAAACAAATCATATCGCCACTCAAACACTACCCGTCAAATATAAAGAAGGCAAACGAAACAACTGGCAGGCCAGCCGCCCGACCCGACACTTGTACCACATAAATCATCCGGCTGCACCCAATTTGTCGGCACTAACTGATGAAAAGGCCTTAAGGGGCCTAAGGTTGCCCCGATATTACGGATTCGTATATTCGCTCAACGGTATTGCGGTGTTTAAAATTGTGTGGTGAAAGGTTTGAGCAAATAAAGTATAAGCCACACATGCGAGAGCTTAGCTTGTTTTCCTCCGTCGAATTAAGTCGAATTTATAGCTTGACAAAAAGGGTTTGGGAAACATAATTGCGTTACTAATACTACGAAACGGGATTTTATCGCATAATACGAGGAAACCACCACCACCACGATCATATGTTAATCAATTACTCATTTATTATTTTTAAAGTTCCGTTAACTCAAAAGGAAAAAAGTATGTGTCAAAAATTACATTTTTGGGACAAGCTTTTCTTGCTGACTACTCTTGTTAAACAGTCATCATCTGCTTAGCAAGACAAATCCAACGAGCTCAAACACGACGGGAGATGGGACACTTGTTTTAAATCTTAAGCGTTAAGTCTTATGTTAGAATATGGAATAGATGTATTCATTTCCCTGGCACTGCATGCATGCTTGGGGCCTGCCTTGCTTGCCTTTCTGGTAGGAGCCTAAAGCATAAAGGAAATGACAGCGGAGTCATCGAAGCAAATAACAGAGCACATAAAGCGAGCAATTCCGTTTACAGGGGTGACGTGCTTGCAAGGTCTATTTACAGGCTGTCACCGTATAGCAATATGTTACTACATTCGGACACTATTTTTAAAAGCCGAGTACGTAATTAATAATCTTGTAAAATAGAGAGAAATAACCTGTTCATTCAAGACTTTGTATGTAAATTAAAAAATAAATAAAATGATAAATATCAGAGGAAAATCTCACTCAAATTTACCTGATCGTAAGCTTTAGGCTTGTACTGTGGCAACTAGGCAACGATAAACATACTTTTCTCAAACATGCTCAGAAAGGATGGCATTTCTTTTGAAAAACGAAGACGCGAAGGGCCTCATTTTCTTCCTAGGAGTAAAATAAACGTATGAAAACCCATTTTTGTCCGCTGCGATATTTTTTTTAAAGTGCTGTCCAATGCATACAGAATAGAAAGGACCAAGAAATAAATCTCATACAGCCAAGGCAACTGCTCGTTTTCGTAGCACAGTGCGTGTGTTTTCTTCTTTTTAATTTTCTTTAAAATTGTCTATGGTTAGAAAAAAAAATTATAAACAAAAACTTATTGAAATTTAAACGTAGAACTTACTGTTGTTGTGTAAAAACTACAAACATCAAGTCCTCGGCACTACACGGTATTAAATTTGAATTCTATTGCTGTCAATAATAGTCAATATTATGTCAAATTCTACAAGTGTGAAATGGTTGAATTAGATCCTTTTCCCTAAGTTACGTCCATTTGTCTACCAAAAGCCCTGAAATATCAACATCTCAAATTCAGTTCCTGGAAAACCCATAACAATTTCGTTTACAAATTGTCCTAATATGACTAACATCACTTTTAATATTAATTTTACTTTTACAAATATATTTGTATAATTTCCTCACATGTTTGAGAAAAGCATTATATATGCCTCGGCGGAAACGGGGGGATTGCCTGACTCGTATTTTAGCAGGCCTCGCTATTGCTCGGCCTGCTAACCACCTCGTCAGGCAATCCCTTACTTTCCGCGCCTAGGCAATAATGTACTATATATAGAGAAACTAGACACCCGCCCTTGCTTTGCTCCGGGTACTATTATATGTATACATAAACCTTCCGTGGAAAATTATCTAACTGATGGTAAAAAGCGCATTAAAATCCGTTGCGTAGTTTGAAAGATCTAAGCTTACATACAGAGGGACAGACGGCGGGAAGCGACTTTGTTTTATACTATATAAGTGATACATACTTAGACACGAATCATCACAATATGCAAAAGTACATACATACTAAACTCACTGGCGCAGTCTTTATTTACCCTTCTTTTAACTAGCTGCCCCAGTATAAATATAGCTAAACTAACTAGCTAACTAAACTAAAAACTAAAACTACTAACTAAACTAAACTAGCTAACTAGTAAAAACTACGAACAAACGTAAGAAACGTCGCACCATCAACCATTCGTTTCGACGCGACATCCGCCACTGACAGCACTGCCATGTCCGCTTAGGGGTCTCGTTGAGACGTTTTTTTACTGCTACAGCTATATTTATACTGTGTCGCTGTCGGATAAAAAGTACCTTCAAAACCTGCTTCAAAGTTCAAAGGCACCTCTAAACTCCTTTTTAACCAATCCACGAACCGATCGCGTCGCGGCACTGATAAGAAAGGCGCTTTATCCATTCCATTACGCTTTGATGGTCCCCTGGGACCATAATGACGACTGCTACGCCGACTGCCGTTCTGAGCTAATGATTTGATTTCGTAAAGTTAATGAACGTTTTAAAGGTTAATTGGGAAAGTTAATGGCCAGGTAAAGGTCTCTGGTGCCTTATTATGTTTTAAGTTAGAGAGATGTCACCCTTTAACTGTTATGATATTATAAGTTAAAAGTGGTATACTCGTATATGTTACCAACATATTTGAAATTTTAAAATAGTACGGTCAACATTACACGTGTTCCTCGGGTTCAAATCCCGGCATCGGCATTCTGAAACATTGCTGTGATAAATAATTACTACACTTAGATAGTTCCGGATTTACCATTAAACAAAAGCAGCTGCTCAGAGTATCACGGGTCAGCGGGCACCACAGAATGGCACCAAAATCACGGATCAAAATTGACACAACAAAATTGTCAAACGAACAGGTCAAAGGGGCCCACAAGCGAACATGCGTACGGCACCATGGAGGCTTAATCCGGCACTGCTTAGCACTTCCTTCTCCCTACAACCCAATCAATTCAATGTCTTCCTTGTTCCTTGATGGAACAACAATGGGTGTGCACATTTTTGTATGTTCAGTGTAATGAAATTTCGAGCACGGGAGCATACAACATAATTTGACACTCGACTGAAATACGTGCCAGTAATGTTTTAACCCATCCAATGCCAGGGATCCAAATACACTCACAAAATGGATCCGAGATCGAATTGGTACGGATCATATTATTGTAATGTACCGTTATTCGAAAACATTTCGAGGAGGGGTTTTAAACACGTTCTGTCTAATCGCACTTCGAACATTCCCAACTATTTTAGATACTTATAAAATGTTAAAGCTTAGTTTAAATCCTTCATAATATGTCTCTGAAAAAACCGTTAAGAGGAATTAGGTTTTAATGGATATTTAATTCATTTGTTATTACCACAATTCGTACAATAGTTGACGTGAGTAGACATTAGTTAAAGAGATGTCACGTTTTAACTGTTAAGCAATGATATTATAAGTAACTAGCTTTCCGGCCGTGACTTCGTCTGCGGAGAGTCTTTCTTAAGTTAAAATAGCCTATGTCCATGCTGAAAGTCCATTCTAAATGTTGGTGAAATTATGTTTGAAATCAGATGTGTAGTTCCGGAGATTACCCTTTATATACAAACAAAAAAACAGATTTACAAACTTTAAATTGTTATAATTATTATTAATAAGTAAAAATTGGTATATATTATTATGTTACCAACATTTTGAAAAAACCGTTTAGAGTTATATGTTTTAATGAATAATTAAATTATTTGTTATTACCACATAAAATCAAAAATAGGTAGCTTATTCGTACAATACAACGACAAATAAATAAATATATTAAAATAAAACTACTAGATCAAATAAAACATTATTGAAATTGGTAGCTTAAATTAAAATAGCCCGTTCTTTCCAATAAATTATGTAAGTTTTTTTTTATCAAACGCAATTTACAGCCACTAAAAGTGTTAAAGTGAGACTCCTCAATCCACAAAAATGATTGATCGATTGGAATGATCTCTCATGTTCATTCAATTGTCAATTACTGTCAGCTGATTGATTTAGAATTATTTGATGCCGTTCAAGCTTTATGTCTTTATTGAACGTGTCGATGTAATTTAAGGTTTGAAAGCCACTTTTCGTTTTATTTTACTGGATTACTTGCATATTTCGGGTTATACACAAGATTTATCCAAGATGGATGCAAACGTGTTCTGTATTCTACTTCAAAATGTACCTACAGAATGGTGTTACTTTTTGCATATTATGCATTATTTATTTCATTTAAACACTTTATTGCACAAAAATAAATTTGTACAAAAGGCGGGCTTAATGCTACAAGCATTCTCTACCAGTCAACTTTTAGATGAAACGGAAATCAAAAAGTAGGTAGGTGCAACTTACACAGTGCAAAGTTGATGCGATTTAGCTGTACCTTGCTATAACAATTTTATCTTGTACGAGTACAGTCACCGCTTCTATACAATTAAATACTATATTGGCGTATCGCATCCACATCACGTATCATCTACTAAGTGATGTTTTCAATAGCGTACAAGGTAGGTATACGTACCTTAACCTTAAGCAAATACTTAAGCTACTACTTTAAATCACCGTACCGGTAGGTTGAGTTCACCATAAAACAATTTAATAAAGTCATTAGCCATTAGAATTCCCCGGCGGAGAAAACCCAGCAACTTAAACGTAGAATCCCCTCGGGTCCATAATTACACCCCGAACAACATTAGAGGCGTATCGCCATGTTTCAAGTCGCAGACGTCACTACTGACAAATTCCCTCCAATCACGCACCAGCTTCGGCCATCTCCGCCGGTCCTCGGATACGCTCGGGAAAAATAGTCCCAGAAGGGATTAAATTTGCAGAATAAATTATCCGACGGTTTGCTTTTTCCAAACAAGATTGTCTAAACAAATGTACCGTGGGATTGAGATGGGAAATCCGCGAGTAAACAGGACGGGGATTGTGGTTTTCGCTTTGCAAGTGCCGTTTGATCACAAGTACGCTGACGTTAGGCGAATCGAACAGTTTTATTTGTGCAGAGTAAATGCGGGCGGAGACACTTTAAAAAAACGTGAACTTTATTTGAATAAACCATCGCTGGCACTATGAAAAATGCGATATGAAGCAGCTTCATCTGAGTATTAGTACCTAATAACCTAACCCAACACCGAGTTAAAGACCCCCGAGATCAGCTATGTTATTCTGTTGACACATCGTCGTTCAGTTCTACTCAGTCGATGAATAGCCGGCGAATTTACGTGGTCCGTCAATGTGGGTAAATGACATTCAACTGCCTGCACATTCATTTAGTCGCTGGTTTCACAGACGACCAGCTGTGAAACCAGCGACTAAATGAATGTGCAGGCAGTTGAATGTCATTTACCTACCTTGACGGATGACGTAAATTCACCGGCTATTCATCGACTGAGTAGAACTGAACGACGATGTGTCAACAGAATAACATAGCAGTGCCTAAATAAAAACCTCTGAGCAAAGAGCAAAAACTTCAACGGGCTCCGAGCACGTACATTTTCACTGGCGGGACTTGGTCACTAGAAGACAAGTATTAAAAAACTCCCGACAAAATCGTGATCAGAGCTCATAAATTTTAAACGGCTTAACTGATTTTATAAACCAAGTGAAGAACACTCGATTAAATCACCTTTTTAATAAGAAAAAAAACTAAATCAAATTTGGTCCATCCGTTTAGAAGCTACGATGCCACAGACAGATACACACGTCAAACTTATAACACCCCTCTTTTTTGCGTCGGGGGTTAATAAAACACAAAACATACGGATTAAAATCACTACTCTCCTTTTAGGAAATTCGGGTAAAAATACGGTTAATAGGGAATATGTATAATTTTTTTATCGCATTTTTTAACAAAATATCAAAAAAACCGTAAAAGAGATGGCAAAAAGTGACATTAAAATTAAAATCTGCCAAAAATTATAAGTATTTAAATACTACTAATTAGACAGAGAGATCCGACAAGACCTGTGACGTCACCGTACACTACAGCCATATAAACTCCATGTTAACTGCGAGAAAGAGAGAAACAAATCTTCAATGGCTTATATCTTTGTTATTTTTAAAGTTATTCGAAAAATATTTTTTTCTTTACTGTTTGTTACATGAATGACTTTTTATAAATCAAAAAAAAATGCATATCTATTCCCTATTCTGCATCTTAAGACGTCCGTAATCAATGTTATCCGTTCTGAGACGTTATTATCAAAGGGATTGCGAACATCGCTTACTAAGAATATTGGATCCGAAGCGGATCCGAGAACCACTGAGTATTTACATGATTAGTGGAGAATGAAGAGCCTCTGTTAACCTAATTGGTACAGCCTGTGAAGCTATGGTCTTGAGTTCGATCCCGGTAAACTTAAATATTGGTGAGATAAGCGCGTGTAATTGTTCATTGGGCTTGGATGTTTCCTTTACGTATTACATTGTGACGTTCTCAGTATAACCTTGTGGAGGAAGGCAGTTACGTTCTTCTTGTTCTCGTAACTATACGAATACTATGGTAACAGTTCTAAAAACGGCGTAACCGCCTGCATCCATAAGGTCCCTTTATATTGAGAACGTCACAATTATGCATTTCTCTATACAGGTGAAGTGGGAGACGTAATCAGAATTAAATTTATCTAAATCAGTACTGAATTACTAACCCTGTAAAACCATATTTACGTGAAACATTAAGTTTGGTTTTTGTTTTTCATTACTAATATTATAAAGAGGAAAGAGTTGTATGTATGTTTGTAACGAATAAACTCATAAACTACTGGACCGATTTCAAAAATCCTTTCACCAACATCTAGAATAGACTTTCAGGGTGGACATAGGATATATTTTAACTTACTAAAGTACTGACTCACCGCAGACATAGTCGCGAGCGGAAAGCTAGTATTTATAAAGTAAATGAAAAAATGTAGTCACTACATTAATGGTCATGCTACAATAAAAATTCAATCAAAATAAAACCTCTTCAAAATAGCCGTTAATGGTACCTATAGCAAAAATACCGTTTATGAAAAAAATACATTGACACAATTTGACAAAGTCAAGATTAAACTACTGTAGTAATGTCCTATTTTACCCTGTATAAGCACGTATGTTTATCTTTGTCTCGTACAGTCAACAACTGTAATGGTTGAGCCACCAAGGAACCCTGTCATAATGCCAGCGTCAAGTCACGAGTAAGAAATTATCACAAAATAAATCACTGGCTTTTCTGCGACACGGTGCTAAATTGGTTAAAGTGCTCGACTTCTCTGATAGTTCAGGCCTAGAGCTTAGTTTGGGACTTGGTCAATTCGCGTAAGCTTGGACGATGGAAAAAAATATGCGGTCGCTGAATCTAGTGCGTTGACAGCATTTCAATTTTGCACATCAAATTATTTTTTATGCTCCGGGGTTAAAAAAATATTTGTTCACCAAATCCCTTTGATAAATCATTTATCCCGGCAACGTTAGCACGTACTCGTAACAACGCGATCGGCGCGGGCGCGGACACAGTTCGCCACGAAACTTTTTTAATAACTCACTGACGTTTGTTGGTAAATAGTTCGCGTCCCAACTTCACTACGTTTTACTTAGTCGGATGAAGCTGTACTATAGTGACATCGGATGTGTTAACAGTTTTTAATCGGGTCTCTGGTAAAATATGTTTGGTTGACCCATTTAAAAAAAAAAATATTGCTTGAAGTTGTCAATGTCATTAGAGATGCCAAATCATTTGTAGCTTACAGGAAACTCCACCTTATTGCTGTAGAATGTCAGATTGACTTTGGACCTAAAGTGGGTCCCACAATTAGAGCTCGTGACTGTATCATATACCAAATTATCATTTGCCAATAATGTATTTCCCGCCGCAACAATTAGCATTTTATGGTGCTCAGAACTCTAACCTAACCGATTTAAAGTTGTTTTGGTATGCTAGAAATAAAACAAAAATCATACAAAAAGCTTTTTGAATAATTAAAATTTGGTAAACGATGCTTGCGAATTTGAGAAACTGTATGCTTTTAAAGAGTGTTTTAACTGTTTACTTGTATTTTTTTATTGCCAGAATAAGCAATAAATCGGTTTTAAAAATGCAATAGTATTAAGTTTTTTTTTTTTTTTTCAAAAAAAGGCACAAACAAATCCTCGCCAAACTGTTACTCTTCCTCTATTTTGGCTTCCGGTTCGGGGTCTCCAGTTCAGCGATCTTTGGCTACATCTGTCGTCATCTACGCGGCAAACGTGGCCCGCCCATTTGTCATTTAAGTTCTGCAACTCTTTTACCGATGTCGGTGACTTTAGTGCGTTGGCGAATAATCTCGTTCCTTATTTTGTCCCGCAGAGAGACTCCGAGCATTGCGCGTTCCAAAAAAAACAAATGGTCCCTCAGTAATTAATTACAGTCTTCAAATGTCCTTCACAATGCAAAAACACCATTAACTTGACATAACTCCAAATCAATCGACACATTCTTAATCCAAGACAAAAATATGATCATTTGTGCCCATTGTGATCACAATTGCTCTGGAATACATCAGAGAAAAAAATACTTTAATGACCTTTCTTTCGCAGAGAAAGATCGCCCCGCTCGAAAGAAGGCGACTGGCGCTGGTGGAAAGACGCCGGGCTGCGCGAACTGAAGCGCCGCAGGCGGGACGTCCGGGAAACCACGAAGTACATCGAGACAGCGCTCGTCATCGACCGCGCCATGTTCGAGCGACGCAACGGGAGCACCCGCGCCGAAGTCGTCCATGACGCCATCCAAGTCGCTAACATCGCTGACCTTGTGAGTACTCTACACTGACATTAATTTCTAATGATAATGATGTGCCGTGGCCGTCAGTATTGCCCAAACTGAGAACATTGCCTTCAACTTAGAAATATGCCTCGACAATATTGCCGGCAGATTCCCTATGTTACCGGCAATATTGCCAGTGGCTAGTATTCCCGGAATTTGGAAAACTGGTAACGACACATCACTATTCGTTCCCTCATTGACCAAATTCAATTGTATTGTTGCGCGGCGCGCACTGTAGGTATCTTACAGCAAATGGTCGCTAGTTCGTCAGTCACACCACTGAGTCTCGTACATTTCTGGTTACTATTACAAAAATCTCAGGATTTAACCCACTGGATTTAAGTGCTATTGCACTGCTTTGTTCTTTCATTTTAATTAAACGATTATCTGCCTAACGATGCTGATTTCTAACATTAAGCAAATAAATTGAGAGGGGAGCCACAGGAACAAAAGACAATGCAGTGAGAGTGGTTTCTTTGATCGTGACTATTATTACCACAGCGTTGGTATATTAAGTCTGTTTTTGCTTACGCTGTTAAAAACTTTAAGAAACCCATCATTCTATAGAGTATAAGTTTTCCCAACTTCCCCACTGGGTCGTAGTTATTGATGATCGATAGAGCAACCTTGCGAACTGAAGTGGACTGTGTTCTCGGTCCATTGAGTGGTTATTGGCTTGCTTGAGTGCTGGCGAGGGGAAGTGCGCTTTTGTTACTTTTGAAAAGGCGGTATGTTGATTTTAAAAATTGCGACGGTGTAAATTACAAATCGGTTCGATTTTGACACTTAACTTTTTGATCTTTATAATAGAAAATAAGTAGAAAGTTGTTCCATTTTGCTGAACACGATTACTTTGAAAGCCTTTCGTAGATAAAAAATGATTTATTTCTAAGCACCTTTCGAAATCATTTTAGGTCAGTCAAATTGAAGTCGTCTAAAATTTTTAGGACGCCTATTTGAGTCCTTCCTTCTATTACAAAATGGCATATCCTACGGAACCCTAAAAAATCAAGCTTTGTAAACCCAACTACCCCGCAGCACCTAGGAACCCTAGTAGCACAATATATGTATAAGAGCTTATACAGCCATTATAACTGTAGTTTTAGCTTTTCAAGTGCTGTATAAGCTCTTATACAGCTTGTGTGCTGCTTGGGAAGTCCTAATTTAGCCTATGCCACTCCGTGGATGATATTACCTGCTAATCCAAAGATACCCCGCACTTTAAAATCCATCATGACGCTTAGCCTACAGAATGTCACAAACAAGGATACATAAACGCATAAAACATTACCCCTTTTCTTGCTAGTCGGGTAAAAACAATATTTAATATAAAATCAACCCTACCTAGCCATTAAAAACGTTAAAAATACTGTAACATTTCTATACCTTTTCATCCAAGACCGTATAACCTAAAACTATAAAGATGACTTTTTATGACCCCGAAAGTGACATCGTCACCATTACGTGTAGGAATGTACGGTCAGAGGTCTCCATTTGTAGCGAGCCATTACCATTCTGCTGCGAGACGGATGCGATTGCTCTGAGAGAGATAGAAAGAGAAGCATTTTTTATAACATGTGTTTTTAAATTAGTGAAGCTCCATTGACTCTTACCATACCAGCGAGTTCTAGGATATGGGAGGCATAGAGCAAGCGAGCGATAGATCAAATCATTACCTACCAATATTACCAATATGATAAAATAAATACTTATATTATTTTTAAAGTTTTAGTAAAATATATTTTTATTAAACACACATATAATAAAATATAATAAATAATAATCCAGCCTATATACGTCCCACTGCTGGGCACAGGCCTCCACTCACAACGAGAGGGTTTGGGCTATAGTTCCCACGCGGGCCCAGTGCGGATTGGGAACTTCGCACACACCGTCAAATTGTTTTGCAGGTGTGCGCAGGTTTCCTCACGATGTTTTCCTTCACCGAAAAGCTCATGGTAAATTTACAAATTGTAAACACACATACACACACATATATTTTGATAAGAAGTTAATTCAAGTACACACAATTTGTACCTTACAGTTACCTTTCAGTTAAATGCAATTTAACCATTTTAATACCATTTCAATTAAAAATGGCAGAAGAAATTTCCAATAAACTCATTAACATTCATTACGGACCGTGGATTAAAGACTATCGGACTAGCAGCACTTTTAAAAACTTCGGCTGGAAAACCTGGATTCCAAAGCTTTATTTTTTTTTTATCCCTACCCTGCTCCGTGGAGTTTGCGGCGCAAGTAATAAGTTCACGCAAGTTTGTTGTTCTTTAGACCACCAACGTCAAAAAGGTACGATGAAGAATGAGCGCTGCTATGTTGACCTGCATACTCATACTAAGTGTAAGATATCGAGAGTCAAATATGCTGGTCGGTCGGTCAATTAAGCATGGAAGGAATAATTGAGGTGACAGATAGTAGAGCTCACAGGCCAATATCTGTGTTGCCCTTTTTGTGCGACCAGTGACCTCGAGACCTCTGTATTATTAACTATAAGTTATGTCACTTCAGTTAGACCAAAATGTATCGTATTATATTGCAATAGAGATGTTGACAGGTTCAATTGCTGACTACGTAATTTAACCGTTGCACTGGTGAATTGTTTACGCCTGATTAAATGCGGTTAGATAATAAAATAATAGGGGTGGCAATGTCACATACGTCCATGTCACTCAAGTTTTGGCACAGGAATGTAATTTTGTGCATAATTATTAGTTTGTAATTATGCTTTGATGTGGTTTTGAATCTATTTTTACATATAAGTGCCTACTCTAGTTATAGGTATAGGTATAGTTATTTAATTACATACCTTGCACCTTAAATCTTAAAGGTACTTAGTAAGCGTACCTATAGTCACGAACGTAAAATATTGCTTGAAGTTGTCAATATAATATATCATTAGAGACGCCAAATAATTTGTAACTTAAAGGAAACTCCACCTTATTCCTGTAGAATTTCAGATTGACTTTGGATCTAAAGCGGGTCCCAAATTAACGTTCGTCACTGTACGGTGGACAAAGGTTATCAGAGTGGTGGCCTACGCAAGGACAGGAAACTAAAACTTATTCGTTAGATACGCATTTGATGCTAATTTGCGACGAAATTCTGTTGTTTAAAAAGGTTACATTATAAAAAATATGAAAAAAACATAAATATCAAATAATTTTCTTATCGCTTGTCGTTTGTGTCTTGAATATGATACTCACCCGTAATAGCAATAGCATACTCGCGTGCCAGTCGAATACCCATTCCGTATTTGCTGGATTTTTAGCATCCCTAGTCCAATGTTTCGGCTTCATAGAACATAACGAAACTATGCCAGGCAACAATAGACCTAGATGATTTGGAGTATGAGTTTTCAACCGACTACAAAAATTATATTCCTAAGTTTTTTTTGTATTTCAAAACTAGCAATTTCAGGACAAACCAGAACAGAACAGGATGAAGTCATGCCGTCTCTTTCACTTAGTCGATTTGGCAGATTTCGACAACTTGATTTATAATACAGCCACGAAATAATAACAACATTTTGCAAAACCTGGGAAGACTTCAGAACACCCCTCAAAATTTCTGTCTTATTGACTAACTCCTTCCAACTTTATAGCCCTTAATACTACAGTAATAGAACTCAAAATAGTCGATACCAATTTTAACAGCCCCAGTTTTGTGACATTATCGCTTTACAAAGCAAACCCACACCCATTCAGCTATTGTGTTCTTTGAGAGTTCAAGCGGAAAAGAATTCTATCCTGACTGTAACAAAGTAGGAATTCCTTTTCATTCTAACTTTGTACATTAACACATTCACTGCGGGAAGGTGTGTTCGCACAAAAACCAATTAAAAAGTACATACATAAACTTATTTACATGTAAAATGGTGAACTTATCTCTTAAGGGATATCTGTCAAGATTGAGGAAAATTTGCGAAACAACATGTGTGTGATTATTATACTAATCACATCATATCACTCTATTATCATACATGTTAAAGTTTGTGTGCGTATGTATGTGAGTTAGTGTGTTACTCCACGCTAAATTAGGTGAAAGAATTTGGATGAAATTTGGACCTTTTGTAAAACTATTCCATCAAACAAGGAACAAACTGGTTTTTAAGTAGTATGATGAAAAATCCTTCTTGGATGTTTCGCAACGTGTATCTTCGGCATTGGACGTGTTAAAGGTCAGACACTTTTTTACGCAGAAAATAGGAATTGCCTGATTCTGCGAAAATTGAATGGGTTTCGTGTAAGAATCGAATCCTGTGCTGCGTAGAAAAGGTTCTCTATGTTCTGTCTCAATATTTATATTTATGCAAAAGGAACGAAATGAGAAATACTGTGTATTACAGACTTTGTCTTGTCTATGCATAGCTGCCTTCAAATATATCGGATCATATAAGCTAAATGATTATTTTGAACTTCGATTTCGATCATTTTGAGCTCTATTTTGGCTCTAAAATCACCTTCAATGCGGGTAAATCTGTTCATTACATAACCCTACAAAATAGCTTAACTTTTTGAACGCTATTGACGGCAATAGCCGTCATGGTTGACAGCGTAAAATAGACCTAAGTGTATTTGAGGAGGATTGTGGATTGTCTTAGGTATACTAGTGTGTCTTATACTGCGGCGGTCAAAAGTTTAAATAACTTCACAACACACGCTATTAGAGCCTCCTATACATATACAATAAAGCCTATAATGATGTGCATTATCTGCAACTTCGTGTCTCAAACATGTGTTGAACTTTGTACATTATCTTGCTTGTCGCAGGTTACCTATGAGAAATTTGCCCGTTATCTGTACCAAGTTAGTGCCGATGCCCGTAAAATGTGTTCAAGGCATTGTACTCGACATCACAAGGGTTGATTGTACGATTTGAACAAAGGAATAATAAATGATTAAGGCTAGGATCAAAGAATATGGAAACAAACGAGCATGCCGTGAAATTATTTTAGTACGCTTAATAACTTACGTAGCTTTGAGTAAGTATGCAAATTTGAAAAGAAGCTGCTGTATCGCTTTTTTTTTTTTAATAATATAAATCTTTATTGTTCAAAAACATACATTTTTACAATTGGAGCCATGGAGACTGCGTTAGTTTTCACTGTGTTGCAGCCCCCAGTGGTTGCCCTTAAACTAGTACAGTGAATTGTTGAGAACAACATACTTATGGATATATTTAAGAAGTAAAAAAAGAAAAAATAATAATTAAAATAGTAGTATTAAGTACGGCTACTGGTAAGTTAGGTTATCTGTTATTTACATTAATTTTTAGAGAATATGTTAGTTTTATAGAATAAGGTAGCTTTAAGATTATTAACGCCATGGCTTCAAAAGTACATTGTTTCTAACCTTTGATCGTCAGAAATTCTTGATATGACAGGTAATATTGGACTTTTGTCTGAAAAGTTACAAGAATTCATAAAATGGTACGGTCAACTGTGGCAACTTTGCCTATCCGTGGCACATATTAATCCCACTTTTGAGGGACACCGGGTCATATGAGCCTGTCCAGATAAGGCGTTTTAGACACTCACGCGTTCCCGAGATACCAGCGCTACATACATTCCATCCAGATGCTGCCGCGCTTTTCTCCTGGACGGAATGTATGTAGCTCTAGTATCTCGGAGCCGCGTTAGTGTCTACGCGCGAGCATAAAACGCGTCATTTGGACAGGCTCCTAAGCACCCGAAAATAGAAGCCGGCAGGGTTTTCGATTATCTTGGCTGTGTGCATTAATGTTGACCCAAAGCGCTATGTTCTAAGCATCATCACTATCGTTGTCCTGCTTTACCCCACACCACTGATATATGCTTGTCTTCCCCAGTACTTCCGGACGCTGAGCACTCGAGTATCCCTGGTCTACATCGAGTCCTGGCAAGGTGGAGACCAGGCCGACATCGAGAAGAAGCAGGACATCACGAGAGCCATCCTTAAGTTCAACGACTACACTTCGCGCAAACTCTTCAAGATTGAAAAGGACACCACGCAGCTGCTCACGTGAGTACTTACCCTATTATAAGGGTTCCGTTTTAGCCATTTGGCTTTGGATTTGCAAAATTCGCATAAGGTCAGGTAGGGTAAGTGAAACACCGGGATAAGTCAATATCTCTTACATAGGTTTAATAAATCGCAGTAGGTACACTCAGCATCAAATATATTGTAACAGCCAAAGTGACCAAATAATTCGTAACACCATATATTTTGTATGGTGTGACGAACTATTTGGCCACTTTGGCTGATTCGATTTATGTGATGCTGACTGTAGGTGTCGGTAAAGCAGCTGTTGTAAGACACCGTACCGACACGTTCACGACAAAGTTCAACGTTATTTGAGTCGACTTCTTCAAACCAATTCGCAGTTTAAAAAATGATTATCGGTTTTCACTAGGATTTCTCGCGATTATGACGTGCAGACGGTGTTATTCGAAAACTTTTCCACTTGAGAAAATCTGGTAAATACAAGTCAGCATAAAACACTATCGAAGCGTTGAATCCCGAACTCATCGTGAAAATCTCTTTATTTAACGAGAGGGATAAAGAGTGCCGTCTGCAGTGAACCTATTTATAGAACAATCCTATAATCACAATATCTTTTAAGCGTTAATGTTAAATAGGATGCTATTAATATAGTAATTAACTTGTAATTGTCTTGGAAATCGAATTGACTTGATTTTTTGTTATTTTTTCGTTTTATTTTACTAATTTTGCCAGTGGGTTATTATGGTTGTTACCTAAATTATAACTAGAATCTTTTTGGGAACTAAATTTCTCGAAACATTCCTTGCGTAACACGCTGTGGAAGCAAAAGAAACCACAAATACCTACAATTACATACTCAATGTCCTATAAATATTTGGTCGGTTTATATCGAATAAATAAATAACAATATACGAGTACATACCTACTCATAGAGATAGATACAAATATAGTTAAATAAATGGAAAACGGATCGAACCATCCTTTAAGTTGCAACTATTTATTGTTCTTACGTAATGATTATGATTATGGTGGCGCGGATCGTAGGCGGTAACGCGTGTAATATTACAATTTGTATGAATGAGGCCACACACAAACCGGCCGGCAATAAGCAAGCTTAATCAGCAAGTTTTAATATCATGTATAACACTTAAAATTTGTAAAAATCGGGCCATCCCTTTAGCTTCTTCGAGGAAACATAGAACCTTACACACATATCCACATAAAACATTTATACACGACAAAACATTACCTTCTTTTTTGGTAATCGTATAAATAAGAGTCCCTTTGCGCAAAACCGCCTCTTCGCCGCAGCGCGCTGCTACTGCGGCAGCCTGCAGCTGAAAGGTCAATAATATTGAGCAATCCGTGATATTACGCAATTAAATTATTCGCCTGGGGGCCTGTTCAAAGGCACAACGACCCAGCCACTATCCATTCGGGTAGAAAATCTTTGGAACAAATCGGATTAAGGCCACGAATTTATTTAACTCAGAACACCTTATTTCGCGAATCTGCTTACAAAACCCTTTCGCTTTGAGGCGAATTGCAAGATAGACAGAATTTCGCGCTAAACAGCTCAAAATTAATCTCTGAAACGAAACGAGTAGAATTTAATTCGTGCGATAAACGAATCTGCTTGCCGGATGAAAGGAGCTTTGCCAGTCCCGCAAATTATGAAACGAATGCAGATGCAATCTCGACTGTGGAACGGTAAATTACGGTCGAGTTTGGAGGGTTTGATCATTTGAAACTTTGGATTGGGAATGGGATAGAATTTATCGTGTATTTGCGATGTCAGGGCGTTTATCGCGGTAATTTTAACAAATTCGGAGTTAGATATGTGCTGTCGATAGAAGCTTCCGGTGGGGGGCGATTCTGTCATAATTTAGCGTCGGATTGACTCGATACCGAACACCTGAAACTGCTGGTGGATGTACAGGAGCTAGAGGTGGCTGCTAGTTAAACTAATTTCGTCTGTTGTTGAAATGAACGATACGATACGTTGTAACGATAGAAAAAAGCAAATGACAAGCGAGAAAATGCAGGTTGTAATAACTGCGTGCATGAACACATTATACAGGGTGTCCCAATATCAGTAACCCACATTGACACCGGAGGTATACCAGCCTAAGACGGACCGAACCAGCCTAACATGACCTCAGTAAAAGTTGCATGGTTTTCGGGAGTTTGAAGTTTGTACTGGAAAAGAACTTTAAACTGGCAAATCTTGAAAACCATTCGATTTTTACTAAGATCATGTTAGGCTGGTTCGGTGTGGGGACAAAGCGTAACGCATTTCCACTCCGTTAAAAAAAATCTAAAGTCCCAAAAAAAAAGCAAAAAAGAAGTGTCTGGTTTGGTCCGTCTTATGCCGGTCTACCTCCGGTGTCAATGTGGGTTACTGATATTGGGACATAGATATTTGTACGTTTTAAAAGTTTTAATGCCATGGATAATATTGGATAAGAAAAACGAACCCACAGATCCACCTAATTTGCTACTCGCATCTCAGCATTCCAGCCTTCCCTGAGAATTAAAATACCGTATTTGGCTCAAAATGTGTATGTAAATGTGAACTACCGACGATCCTGTATTCAGCTAACAATCGCAATATGATAAACCTTATCTCCTGTCCCTTTCGTATTTTCAGTAATAGTCTGATTATAGAGAGAGATAGCGAAAACATTTTACAAGTATCTTTTGTGAGTGAATCTGGACTTTATAGTCATGAGCACTGTCTTTGTTTACAACAAGTTGGTTTAGAAATAATCAAGTTAAAGTTACGTATCCTTTTTAACACGACAGTCAACAATTTTATTATTTCCTATCTATCTATCTTATTATAATTTTACTTTTTATTATGGTACCTAGTGTGAACTTACGTATGGACCATTGAACAAATTTGGATGCCATTCGGCATATACAAACATACTCGTAGCATATCCTGAATAAGCACATAAAACTTTCTAGTTCTAGGAATAAGTATTAACGTAAATGCGCGGCGCGGGGAGACTTTATTAGGTTTAATAATAATGTGTTGATATGTAGTCAAGGACAGAAAGATGTATACACTTATGGACCTTATTACAATGGAACAAGGTGAAAAAGTGTATACATCTTTCTGTCTTCGACTGTACTATTTCTCTCACTACGAGAGCCTGCATCATTCCACACCGAAATGGCAAATCTAACTTCTCCGTACCTGATTCAGTAGCAATCCAACTTGCCACGGTATCAAGAGTTGCGAACTCCGATATCTGTTATAATTTGCAAGCATTTGTCGCTGTTCGTTACTAACTTTAAGGACTTTATTAACGCTTGGTTAAATAAAATAGAGCTTTGTTTTGATTTTGCAAGGTAAAGTTTAAGTTGCTTCATATTTGTAAAGACTTTGAAGTTACGCGAGCATGGAGACTGCAAGCGAAAATATCGGGCGCGTGTACGATGTGATACGAACATTACAAGTATTCTAGCAAGTAAATATTTCATTTCATTAACCGTCTGTTTCACAACCGTCAAGTAATGTATATCTGACAGATGAATTTAACCGTTGCCCTTTCTTACGCTTGAAAATAGACAAGGAGAGGGCTGGCTGTCTTTAACTGACAGATGAATTTACTTGTCGAGGCCCTTAATTTCATTTCTATAGTTTTTAACCCCGACACAAAAAGACTGGTGCTATAAGTTTAACCTGTGTATATGTTTGTCTGTTGCATCGTAGCTCCCAAACAGATGGATTTTGATTTAGTTTTTAGGGTTCCGTACCAAATACTGAAAAAGGGAACCGTTATATGATGTGATGACTGATGACTGTCCGTCGGTCTGTCAAGACCCTCTTTTACGGGAATGGCTAAAGCAATCAAGCTGAAAGGAAAGGTGACTTCATCGAGAGTGTTCTTAACTAGGTTTGACGAAAATGCGTTAATTAAATGTGATGTTCTCAATATAAAGGGACCTTATGGAGGCAGGCAGTTACGCCGTTTTTAGAACTGTTATCATAGTATTCGTATAGTTACAAGAATAAGAAGATAGTAACTGCCTTTCTCCATAAGGTCCTTTTATATTGAGAACGTCACAAATAGTTATGAGCTCTGATAGTAGGGGTCCCAATTTTGACAAGTTTTTTTTTAAATATGTCGTTGGTTCGAGTAACTTACCTGCGGGCTTCACATGAGCTAGGGATATTAATACATCTATTCCATATTCTACCGTAAGGCTTAACACTTAAGGTTTAAAATAAAAGTGTCTCGTCCTGACTTTTATTACATTTTATTACTAAGCGACTATAGCGATTTTCACTTTTTTTATAACGATATTATCAAGACGGGACACTTTTATTTTAAACCTTAAGCGTTAAGTCTTACGTTAGAATATGCAATAGATATAGATTTCCCTAGCACTTGTCAAATGTTATCTCGTCCTTCCATGCTAGGGGCCAGGTTTAAGCATTGACATAATCGATATTATGTGTAAAATTTTAACTTGAAGTATCCAAACTAATCTTTGAATCTTGCAATCGGACGTTATTATTGAATTAAATAAATAAATAAATAACAGGGGACAATCTCACACAAATTGACCTAGTCCCAAACTAAGCTCTAGGCTAGTACTATGGGTACTAGGCAACGATATACATACTTATATGGAGAAATACATACTAGAAAACCTCCATGACTCAGGAACAAATACTCGCGCTCGTCACACAAATATTTGCCCAGATTCGAACCCAGGACTGCTAGCTTCGTAGGCAGGGTTACTACCAACTAGGCTAACCGCGTCGTCACGATAACATCCTACTAGACGTTGCGAAATACACACTCATATTTTACCAATCCTTTTATAAAGCACTTTACTGTTTTTAATAATATCTTCAAAACAAAATACTTTGCCAGTTTCCCATCCGCTCCGACCGCTCCCGTGACGTCACAACAATGACACGCCACAAACTTCGGCCATTCCTCAACAGCTCACACGTCACTCCTTGCTGCTTTATTTCGCAAATTTTTTTGTCTTTCATATGACGTTAGCTGCGGCACGTTTGAATGCGACATACTTGTAAATTATGAGTTCGTTAATCATTTATGTGACTGGCGTAGTCAAAGGGGTCGTAATTACTGGCTAAGTTGTTGTGTGAATTTTTAAAGCTGTTGTTCTTGTACGGCAAAACGAGGGGAGTAGCGGGTTTAGCATGCATACACGAGATAAAATTTGACAGGTGCCACGGAAATTAATACATCTATTCCATATTCTAACGTAAGACTTAACGCTTAAGGTTTAAAGTAAAAGTGTCCCGTCTTGATAAAATCGCTACAAAATGTGAAAATCGCTGTAGTCGGTTAGTAATAAAAGGTAATAAAAGTCAGGACGAGACACTTTATTTTAAACCAGCGTTAAGTCTTACGTTAGAATATGGAATAGATGTGTTCATTTCCCTAGCACGGAGTTTGGAATTGAGATAGCTTATATTCTGAATTAGTGCAGTCGAGGACAGAAAGATGTTTACACTTTTTCACCTTATTCCATTGTAATAAGGTCCATAAGTGTATACATCTTTCTGTCCTTGACTACATATCAACACATTATTATTAAACCTAATGAAGTCTCCCCGCGCCGCGCATTTACGTTAATACTTATTCCTAGAACTAGAAAGTTTTATGTGCTTATTCAGGACATGCTACGAGTATGTTTGTATATGCCGAATGGCATCCAAATTCGTTCAATGGTCCATACGTAAGTTCACACTAGGTACCATAATAAAAAGTAAAATTATAATAAGACAGTACATAGATACATTTTATCCCGTAAAAATCACTGTTTCCGTGGGATGACAATATTACTTATTCTACGCGGACAAAGTCGCGGGCAGAAGCCAATGTTTACAATCGGTCCAATAATTCAGCTGGAGTGTAATATTTTTGATTCCATCCTCTGAATTCCAACCCTCTCATTGTGAGTGGAGGCCTGTGCCCAGCAGTGGGACGTATATAGGCTGGATTATTATTATTATTATTACTCATAACTTCTTTTGGCTCGGCGCAATCGGTTAAAAGGGCTTTTATCTTCTTACAGGATATCTATTTTCAAATGGTAGGTAAATATGTACCGTCGTATTGTTTGTATAGAGACGCTATTAGTGAAATGTTGGGACGTATGAATTCTCTCAAGGATTTTGAGGGTGATCGTCTATCGTAATAGTTTTGATGGGTAGTGCACAGTTTGAGAATAACAGTATGCTAAGGTTAAAGTCGGGGCAGTATTTCAATTACTTGTATTTTAAATATGTATTTATAATACAAATACATATTTTGTATTTGTGTTTTAAATACTATCTAAAACTATTTTGTATTTGGTATATGAACCTCATTCACATGTATTTTGTAATTTATATTTCAAATACTTTAAGTTTTTTGCAATCTTCTTGTCTAGCATAATAACACAAGTGTAATCGTATACTTAACGGAACGTTTAACGGTAGTGCTAGACAGGTAGTGTTAGACAAGTTTATCTTAATTGTAGAATGGATATATCCAGCTAATGAAAAAACACTCATAATAATTACTACTAAAAAAACATAAAAAATACTTGGTTTCTTCAAATGCTGTAATTTGTATTTTGTATTTCAAATACAACATGGTCTTAAATACTGTAATTTATAATTGAAATAATAAGAAGCAAGTATTTTACGTAGCCCTGGCTACCGTTAATATTAGAAAAGGCAAGCCGACTGAATATTTTGATGACATCTTTTTTTTTATTAAGTACTCAGTAGTACTCGCAACGCTAAGACATATCTTACGATACCTCCCCTTATATCTTAGGCCCGTCGGTATACTAGACTGCCAGCTAAAGTCAGGGATGCAGCTTCCACCCTCATCTTCAGACGCAGCCTCCGCAAGTGGCTGGTGGACCTGACCCTCTATAGTGTGGGCGATTTTTTTAATCTACCGATAGATTAGATATTGACTTTTATTAATGTACGCAGTTAGCTATTATTATCACGATTTTATTATTATTATTATTACTATTTTTTTTATTTATTGACCAATTAAGTACATTATGATTGTATTATTGTATTCTTTGTACCTTGTGACCTATAACTACGGAATTATGAATGAACTATTGTTTTGTATTTGTATTGTATTGTATACTTAAATAGACCCACAGTATATACTGTTTATACCCTGTGTACTGTGAGAGTTCAAAATTGTTTGCCTCGTTACGTATTGCGCGTTAGTTGATTATTTACCGGTAGCTCCACCCGTTGTCTGAACTTACCCTCGCCCTAAGGGCGTATCTTTATCGAACTCTCACAGTATCTTCAACCTTATTCTTAAAATTGTAAGGTCAAAATTTCCACCGCTAATAATTTTGAAATACGATATTTCTAAGGAATTCAGGGCTGCTATCGCTTTCGTGCTGTAATAAAGCGGCCCGCTTATTAACTTTAGTTTACTTGTTATTGAACTGAATAATTGGCGCTTTTGGCGCCAATTCTATTCCTATAGTTGTAAAGGAGTGCCTATGCTTTGGTATGAATTAACTAATAACTGAAGCTGATTGAGATAATATCAATACACTTTGATACACGTGGCGTGGTTTGCGTCGCTTTAATATAAAGTTTAATGTTAAATCGGAGGCCTACGGGCAAAAATAAATCAATCCCATAGCAATTTCCTCCTGCCACAAATACTTTTTTGGATTAAAACTTTCCCAACACCCTAACAATTTTCCGACGATTTTCTAACTCTTGGTTTACTATTTATGTTTTTGGCCGTTAAAGAAAATAATGGACGATGCGGCGATGATTTAAAAATTATCCTTAGTGTTTACAGCGCGTTTTCTTAACAATTATGGTATTTCTTTTCCGAAGCGCTAGTAACTAATAGGTATGAAGAAAAAGCCTGATCTGTCTGAATTACTAAAACCCCTAAAAGGATGCTGTTATGTTTATGCCTCATGCCTAATAAATAATGTTGGACATTTCTTACGAGTAATGTAGTAATTCCTACGGGCTACGTATAACTTAACGCTTAAGGTTTAAAATAAAAGTGTATCGTCCTGACTTTTATTATCTTTTATTACTAAGCAACTATTGTGATTTTCACATTTTTACAGCGATTTTATCAAGAGGGGACACTTTCATTTTAAACCTTAAGCGTTAAGTCTTACGTTAGAATATGGAATAGTTGTATTAATTTCCCTAGCAACTGTCAAATTTTATCTTGTACTTGCATGCTAGGGTATCTGAGGCCCGAGCACGAACATTTCAATCAGACGTCCCGTTTACTACTTGAAATTCGTTTGTCAACCTGTAGCAAGAACCCCTAAAACCGACTCACGTTTCCACACATTATTATGCGTTTAATTCACCTTTAAGTACTACTCGATAACTGACGATGACCATACAAAATGTCAACTTCAAAGTTCGTGCTAGGAAATTTTAGTTCTAAATACAGACACGGGGCGCTGTTCTCGCGATACATAATTTTCTTGACAATTCGTTAACGTTACTTAGGCCGCATTCTACCAAACTTCTTATACCGGGTATAACGCTTACTCTGAGATTAAAATGAGAGATTCATGACAGATTACTATGGCATTTTGACATTTAAACCCCAGAGTAAGCGTCACCCCCGTGTAAAAAGTTTGGTCGAACCGGGCCTTAGTTAATAGAAGGTAAAAGTTCATGCCCAAGGTACTGTCGTGTTCTTATACCTATTATTGTACATAATTTGGAATGGTGAGGGATCCTAGGACAAACTTAACCAGTAAACCATCTTAGTCAATTATTTCTGCGACTATACTAACAATAACGAGATCAAATGTTATCTTGAATAAAAATTTTAATTGAATTGAATTAAATTAGTTATTCTTCGGCCTTTTATCTCTCTTCAATTCTGAATGAACTATTTCACGCTATTACGTTAGCTAACTTAAAGAACTTTCACGAATGACTACGATACGGCAAGTTTTGTGTGTGTTGGCAACTTCTCAGGTGTTGCGACTAAATTAAGCACAGTAGTTCATTTCATTGTGAGTGCTAATTATAGTATTAAAACATCACGTGGTGAATATAGGTTAAAAAGCTACGTTTGTGTATCTTCTAGGGTCACTACAGCAGGGGGGTGATTCGAAATCGACGTCGAGTGGTAGAAAATAATATCATACGAAAATAAGTCACGATAATTTTCGCATGAACCCATCATCCATATTTTTGAAAGCCTTCACTCGAAAGCTGGTGATTGACTTAATATACTACTCTGTCAAGAAAGTACCGGGAAAAGATCAATAATACACAAACTGTTTGTTAATCATCCAAATTTATTTTATCACCTTCAAAGTATGCTCCTTCAGAAACGATACACTTACGCCAACGAATAATCCAAGCATCAAAACATTTTTTAAACGCTGTTTCCGGAATTGAATTCAGTTCTCGGCGCGAATTCTCCTTTATGTCTTCTACCGATTGAAAACGGGTGCCACGAAGCGCCACTCCGAAGCTTGTTGACTAGTTTGCATGTCAAACTCGTAAACCCACGTCTCGTCACCAGTAACAATGCGTTTCATGAATGTTGGGTCGGAATTGACTCGTTCTAGCATGTCCTCAGCGACTCTCATGCGATTGAGTTTTTGGAGAAAATTCAGGTCTTTTGGGACTAGCCGAGCGGTAACATGTTTCATACCCAAATGATTAGTTAAAATAGTACGGATCGACTCGTGAGATACAGAAAGTTCGGCGGCTATCTCTCTCAAAGTTGAATGAGGATTTTCAGTCACTATTTCCTTCACTTTTGCGATGTTAACTTCAGTTGCAGACGTTGATGGCCTACCAGAGCGAGGCAAATCTTCCATCACATCTCGACCGCTTTTGAACGCTTTGTACCACTCATAAACACGTGTTTTTGATAAAGTCGAATCACCGTAAGCCTTCTGTAACATTTTCAGTGACTCCGAACACGAAATTCCATTGGCGATGCAAAATTTAAGACAAACTCTTTGTTCAATGTTTTTGTCCATTATGAAATTCGCAATACACACTAGATATGATATAACTAAAAACAGCACTGTATTTAATATAAATAACAGATGCAACTCAAACTCCGCGCCAAAATAGAAAACAGTTGTGCCAATCTAACAACAACAAAAAAAACAAAAATTTGAATTTGGAACCATAAACAAATCATCCATTCCCGATACTTTGTTGACTGAATGTATTTACGTGTTTCGTTGTACGCAGAAAGTCGATGATCACCGGTATTTTTATCGTATTTTAAATATAAATAAACATACGACATAATTAATTGTAATTATGGCGAGAATATTATTATTTATACAGGGTGTTAGGTAATGAGTGGATAAACCGTGAACTGCTGATAGGGGGCACTTAGGTCGTTCTAATAATAATAAATGAGGTTTAGTAAAAGTGCCACGGTTTTCGAGATATTTGGACTTTTAATTTTTTAGGAAATTGACACCCTTACTCGATTTTTTGGTTGTGGTTAGTGTACTAAGATGTTTTTTTTTATTTTCTTTTTAGCTTATTATTGTTAAATAGTTGTGTTATGCGATAAACATTACCATTTTGGCGTAACTACCGCGGTTTAATTAAAAAAAAATCGCAAACTTGAATTTTGCATCTTCGATAGAACATTTACCAAATTTTGAGCTCTTGCGGTGAAAAAAAAAATTACTATCACATGGTAGCCAATGAGCTAAAAAACATGCCCATTTAATAGAGATTTTAAAACAGTAAACATCTTTTTATTTAAATATTAGAATAAAAAACAACATCAGTTTTCCGCAATCGATTCGATTATTTCCTGTGATTATTTCATATTAAATTTGTGCTCCACAATTCCAAAGCGTACCTAATTATGACAAACTTTTCATTGCGAAAATAAAAATACTGGCCACTAATTTTGTGAAACCTTTTATTGAAAAAAAGTAACGATTTGTGATCCGAGCGAAGCATTACACCCTTTTGTTGCAATAATAACAATACTGGGCAGTACTTTTTTTAATGCCATTTATTCGAAATTTAAAAAATATCCCGACAGCTTTTTATTCTTTTAATAAGCTTAATAACATGCCTATTTAATAGAGATTTTATAACAGTAAACATTTATTGGTTTTGATAAATAAAACTTAAAAAAGTAGGTATTGGAGTAGCAAGGAAGCCGGTTTTTCTAATGAATGATTTAACTAATGCTATCTGTGAAATAAAAAAACATAAAAAGGAAATGTTTTAATAAAGTTAAGTTAAATAATGTGCTCAAATTGACGTCCACCAGCCCTAATGCAAGCTCTACATCGTCGGATAAAGGAACGCCTGACGAATCTGGTGTATCCAGAGTTCCCTATTTCTTGAGCAGCAATTCTTATTCGTTCTCGTAACCCAGAAAGACTCGTAATTGGACGGCTGTACACTTTCTCTTTGAGACAACCCCAATAAAAAAAATCTAAGGGGTTCAAATCCGGTGAACGCGGAGGCCATAGTATTGGGCCTAACCGGCCAATCCATCGTTCTGGGAATGCGGCAGTTAAGTACTGTCGCACTCGTGCTGCGTAATGTGCGGGACAACCGTCTTGTTGTAACCACATTACTTGCCTTAGTGCAAGCGGCACATCTTCCAGAAGGATAGGTAGATCATTTTGAAGAAACTCCAAGTAATTATCTCCATTTAGAGTAGATGGCAGCTCGAAGGGGCCGATCACTTCGCCATTCAAGATACCGGTCCACAAATTTACCTAAAATTAATATTTGTAATAGATAGGGGATTCATCGCGGTAAAAAGCTTAATTAATTAAACCTTGACGTTTTTATCGTATTACAACAACCGTGAATACCGTGATCATGAGAAGACTTACCTTAAATTGGTACTGAGATCTATCCTATCTCATTAAGTGAGGATTATCTAACTGCCAACTGTGCAGATTGTGTAGATTCATGTAGCCATCTTGACGGCAAGATGATTCGTCCGACCACAGTATCTTGTTAAAAAAGTCTGGGTCTTCACGCATCCGACGCAGCATCACTCGACAAAAAGTTACTCTTAAGGGATAATCTCTAGGCAATAAAACTTGCACACGTTGGACGTGAAATGGGTGTAATTGGTGTACTTTTAATGTAGTATGCACTTTTCATACAGATAAACCCAGGTAATTTGCCATATCACGCACGGATAGAGAAGGATCTGCTTCAACTAGGTCCAAAACATTCTCGTCATCTCCTCGGGTGGGTCTTCCTCCACTTGTTCCACCCACACCCTGACCAAGAATTCTGCCTTCAGTGAACGCATTATGTACTCGATTAAAAATCCGGTAGTCTGGATGGCTAAATTTCGAATAAATGGCATTAAAAAAAGTACTGCCCAGTATTGTTATTATTGCAACAAAAGGGTGTAATGCTTCGCTCGGATCACAAATCGTTACTTTTTTTCAATAAAAGGTTTCACAAAATTAGTGGCCAGTATTTTTATTTTCGCAAGGAAAAGTTTGTCATAATTAGGTACGCTTTGGAATTGTGGAGCACAAATTTAATATGAAATAATCACAGGAAATAATCGAATCGATTGCGGAAAACTGATGTTGTTTTTTATTCTAATATTTAAATAAAAAGATGTTTACTGTTTTAAAATCTCTATTAAATGGGCATGTTTTTTAGCTCATTGGCTACCATGTGATAGTAATTTTTTTTTTCACCGCAAGAGCTCAAAATTTGGTAAATGTTCGATCGAAGATGCAAAATTAAAGTTTGCGATTTTTTTTTTAATTAAACCACGGTAGTTACGCCAAAATGGTAATGTTTATCGGATAACACAACTATTAAACAATAATAAGCTAAAAATAAAATAAAAAAAAACATTTTAGTACACTAACCACGACCAAAAAATCGAGTAAGGGTGTCAATTTCCTAAAAAATTAAAAAAGTCCAAATATCTCGAAAACCGTGGCACTTTTACTAAACCTCATTTATCATTATTAGAACGACCTAAGTGCCCCCTATCAGCAGTTCACGGTTTATCCACTCATTACCTAACACCCTGTATGTACTTATAGCGTTTTTAATACTGTTTACCAAAAACTTTTACTATGAAAACTAATAAATGAAACGCTTGACTTTGATTTCGAACACTCGAAAGTTAAAAATCGCCCCCCTTGTTTTCTTAATCTGGTGAAAAATACCCTTGGTGACCAAGTCAGTTTTAATAATACAGTAAATTACTATAAATAGACCAAAATCTTATCCCAATATTAATTAACATCATGAAGAACTATTTAGTTTCCGTAGTTAAACGACTCACCCACTTTATTTTTTTTTTAAATCGTACAACATTTAACAAGATAAAAAAATCAACAAAAAAAAGGACAAATCTTTTTCGAGACTTCAAGAATTAGGAGCAACAAACGGCGCAAATACGGCTTTTAAACAGCCATTGAATCTTTCTAAACAGCTCTAACGACACCCCTGGGGCCAGGGACGCCAAACAAAACACTTCGCAGGGTTGCCGCTCTCCGTCAAAAATTAAAACGTCATATTTAATTTGGGGACCCATATTAAAAAGGGCGCAGGGACTAAACTGCTTAACGGTATAATAACCGTAGTCCTAATATTGGGTACGACGGTTTTTACCAAAATTTTATGCGTTTAGGGTTTGTTTTTTTAATAAGGGCCACAAAATTGGGTTGCCTCCAATATTTATATTTGGATACTACATTCAATTAATAGAATAATACCAAGCATGATAGAAACATTTAATATGCAATTGGAAACAGGCAAGTATTTTTAACCATAAAAGGTAAAGTTAGATATTTTCATACGTTTTATTATATTATGTTAAGTTAATAAATAAATATCAGAGACAACCACACACAAATTGAGCTAGTCCCAAACTATGCTCTAGGCTTGTACAGTCAGCGTCAAATAGATAGGAGCAGTCAAAGTGGCCAAACATATCGCAACACATCCTTATTCCTATAGTACTCCTGTATTGATTCAGATTCAGATTCAGATTGTATTACTCAATATAAATTACAGTATAAATTGCACTTCATGTCAAATTACAAGTTATTATATTGAGATCGTCAGATATTGTATATATTATAGAGATTGTTGTATATATTAGACAAAGATATCTCTTTCAAATGTGCTCTGTAATTGTATGATAATGATATATATTATGTGGATGTACTTAATAAATAAATAGATCAACTTTGATAACCTTCTTCTTCTTAGTCGTTTCCTCAAGACTGAGGGTCGTGACCATCATAAGTGGCTCTATTAGACAGAGCTCTCCAGGCTGCTCTTTTTTGAGCCCGATGAAGGGCGGACTGGGTGCTGCACCTTAGGGCTTCCAGTAAGGGATCAGTCAATCGGGTTGGCACCCTTCCTCTACTTCTCTTTCCCTACGCACTGCCAACCAGACACCCTTTGATAACCTTAAGCGTTGCCAACTCAAAGTAATCCATGACTGGTTATCAACGCCTTCCACTTTTAAATGCTGTTATAAAACCATATAATTTAACTATGCTGTTATATCCATTTTGTATAACATTAACGAACTTATAGGATTAAACAAGAACACCGCAACACGCGCTCGCCGTACCATTAATCCGTATAATGTCAGTGGTTCAAGGTTCAATGCTCGTCTTAGATTTCCCAGGAGGCGAGCAATTCTAGCACAAATGGATCTTGAATTTGCTACATTTGAAATTATGCTCGTGAACTACTGATGAGTATATTCGTGCGTATTAACTACACAGTCGCGCAAGTCTTTTCTAAAGTCATTAAAGTTTTGTCGTTGAATGTCTGTAGGTGTGTGACTCCTCAGCAAAATGCTGCGCCCGGTGTCCGTTTTACATTCCGTACTTTTTTGTTGTGATTTGTTTTGTTTTATCTTGGCTATTTTCGTGTGTTTTCTGTTCTCTTAATTGAAATGGTGCACAGACATATAAATATGTCTCATAATGACACATTAGGATTCGCCGCTTTTACTGTTAGGATAATAAGAACTGTAATAGTTATTAACGACACGATAACAATAGAGAAAACCTTAAAAAGGCAATGTTGAAAGAGACCCTGTAGTTTGGTTGTCTGTTTCTTTCTCAACTTTAAACTCTGGTTTGGTTAAACACCCTTTTTTTGGCTCGGCAGTCGGTTAAAAACATGCAAGCGACGCACAAACACTCTCAAGCTCATACCCATTTATAATTATTTATCTGATCATTTCATATAATTGCGTCTCTCTCCATTCCAGTGGCCTCTCATTCCCCGGCGGTGAGTCGGGTATCTCCGTGCCCGATACGGTATGCACCCCGAAGTCCGTCGGCATCTCCGTAGACACCAACACATACGAGCCTCACCTCCTCGCAGGCACCATGGCGCATATGATCGGGCACAATATTGGTAAGATCATTGACATCCTTCTTGGATTTTTCTAGATAATGACCATGGATGTGGATATCACCATGATCACTAGCACCTTGATTCTCCTGATTTTTAGTTACAATGATGGCAATCATTGTTTTTACTTACTTTTTCCTCTTCTTATTTTTTCTTTATCTTTTTCTGAATAAATATCTTTATCTTTATTCATTTAACCGTTTTTTATACGTAAGTCGTCAAGTCGTATTAAGGACACAAAGGTTTTTGCCATCCCAAATGTCATATGATGATAAAGATACTTTATTTTCACGAGTGCACATATACATTAGCATTAAATTTTGACTTCAGCACTATACTATCCCTATTATAAAAGTAAAAGTAATTTAAGTTTTTCTAAATGTCCGTTAAATACGGGTTAAACCGCTAAACCGATTTTAATGAAATATGACAACGACATAGCTTGAACCTTGACACTATTCGTCTCGATTTTTTTTTATGGTTTTAGGGGGTTAAAGGCCTTCATACCCGATAAACGAATTCTACGTGGATGAAGTTGTTTAAATCTAGTATTCTTATTGATCTTGTATTTCCCCAGGAATGGGCCACGACGACGGGCGCGAGCAGTGCTTCTGCCGCGACTGGCACGGCTGCATCATGGCGCAGACCATCGTCGGTCTGGACCACGTTCAGCCCTACAAGTTCTCAGACTGCTCCAAGAACGACTACATCAACGAGCTCCGCATCGGCCAGGGGCTGTGCCTGCTGAACAAGCCTAATGAGGTCTGTTTCTGTATTTAAATAGAGTCTCCTTCCTGCATTCCGTAGGCATTGAGAAATCAAGAAATAATATAGACTTTCTGAATTAAAAAAAGGAACAGAGAGCTGCAAAATCTTGTTTGTAGTTTGACTTCTTGAAGTGTCATTGCATTGTTGCCGAAAATCAACCATTATCATTGCGTTAATTTTGTTTCACAAAGTGGAAGTGGGTATGGACCTGCCCTCGCTTCTACTATTATATACATCCTATATCCTTTCCTGCGTTCAAATAAACATATTTACAGATTTATTATACATAATTATGTATAGATATAGATAAGAGTAAAGATATAGATCGTTTTGAATAATAGGGTTCAAAATTATTGATCAAATTAAGAATTATAAAATACTCTTAAGTAGGTATATCAGGACACACAGAACAAACACAGATTTTCCAAAATGAACATTTTTCTAATATTATTTGAATGCCTAATTTTCAGGATGAAATAAATATTTTCTCTTCTTTGCTAATTTGCATCATTCATCGCATTTATGTGTGAAATGGGAACTTAGCTACGTAATATTTTACTCGAGCAAAATATCACTGTACAATTCGACGACGTTCATCAAAAGAAACTCCGATCCTGTAATCGAACACTTCGAAACACGAATTCTTTCTATTTACACGTAATCAAAGGACTTGAATTACTTTTGGAATTGACTTCGACATCGTTGGAATAAAATCGAGTCTGTTTTGTTTATTCTGTCCGGGCGCAGAAGTTTTACAGATCAGCTTGTCACCTGCTGGCGGGACTTTATAGCCAAGGGCCGGAACGCGATAAAGTTGGAACTTGGAGTCTGCGGCTCATTCGCACTCCACTCCCATTAACACGGCATAGTTCATTCGAATGCAAAACAGATTTCCACGTCGAAAATTAATCAGAACCGCCGCATTGTTTGTCGCCGGGCTCCTTCACAGGCCCACTCCTTTAATAAAAGTTATGGTAATGCGGGCTGCCCGAGCACAGAATTATCTCTTCGTTTGCGAATATATAATAACAGGAGCGGGCGTCCGGGTTTATTGGAATAAATTTACATATCGCCGGATGATAATGCGCCTCCACTCAGGCTTCGATTTGGCAGGTTTACATATTTATCGGCAGATGATTGTGGCGGTGCGAGTGTTTTATTTTTCTCCGTTTCAATTGGAAGTTCCCTAGCGCGGGTCAAGGCTGGGTTTTCAAATTGGATTGTTATCGTCGGGAATACTGTAACTTATTCTAGATAACTTCCACTCTTAAATCTGCTGCATACTTCCAAAGCGAATCCTTAAACAGCATTGGTACATATGTATACGCAAGAATATAAACGAACGTCAATATTGGAACATTCCGAAGCGAGCGAGATGAAACCACTGTAATTACATTTGCTGTTTAAGTAGATGCCACAGACTGGGTATTTAAGTTTCTGCTCTAAGTAAGTTAAGAGAATATTCGGTGAGTTGATACCGCAGGAACGTACGACTCACGAGTGTGATCACAGTTTCACAAAATGTCTTTGATACAACTATTTACTTCAGATGTTTCAGAGAATTGGTTTTGTTTTTATTACATACTAGCTTTCCGCCCGCGACTTTGTCTGCGGTGAGTCAGTACTTTCGTAAGTTAAAATATTAGCATATGTCTACCCTGAAAGTCCATTCTAAATGTTTATGAAAGAATTTTTGAAATCGGTCCAGTAGTTTTTGAGTTTATTCTTTACAATATTAGTGTAGATGTAAATGTGTAACAAGGTGGTTATAACCTCCTTTATTTATTGGTTTTGTTCCTGGCCACTCTTACGTTTCTTTTATTGATCGCAATCCTTCAAAATTCAAAATTATTATGATCGATTCAGACATCGATCGATATTGGCATTCTCTTAGCAACCTTGAGAAAATACATACAGAAATCTTGAATTTTATGTTAACAACTTAATATTAATTGATTGTTTATTTTATTAGTGTGTTATATATAAATAATTAAAAGGTAGGAGGTGGGTCTCTGAGATATGTACTTACCCTATACTGTCAGAGATGTACATAATGTATATATAACCATGACAGATTCTTTGTAACCTCTTCCACCTGACTACTCCTGACCAAAGCAAGAATAATGTATGTATTTAGTCTGTAGACGTGTTTGTGTCCAAGGTATTAAGGACCTGTTCTTGTCCCCAGCTGGTGGTCCACCGGCAGTGCGGCAACGGGCGGCTGGACGAGGGCGAGGAGTGCGACTGCGGCGCCATCGAGGAGTGCCACATCTCCAACCCCTGCTGCGACCCTATCACGTGCCGGCTGACCAAGGAGGCGCAGTGCGCGTCGGGAGAGTGCTGCGAACGGTGCCAGGTGATTTACCATTTTTGTTGAGTATCATTATGCGAAAATCATTAGGGGATTGATATACAGGGTGTCCTAATATCAGTAACCCACATTGACACCGGAGATTTTTTTATTTACGTTTTTTTTCTTTTTTTTCAACGGAGTGTAAATGCGTTACGCATTTGTCCCCACACCGAACCAACCTAACATGATAGTAAAAATCGCATGGTTTTCAAGATTTGCCAGTTTAAAGTTCTTTTCCAGTACAAACATTAAACTGGCATATCTCGAAAACCATGCGACTTTTACTGAAGTCATGTTAGGCTGGTTCGGTCCGTTTTAGGCTGGTCTACCTCCGGTCTCAATGTGGGTTACTGGGACACCCTGTATAAGGATTGGCCACACCGGTGCTTAAAAGAATTTGACGCACCGTAAACTCAGTGAGAGAGAGAGAGATGCGGTGAGGGCAGTTTGCGTTAGAAACGTGGCGTAAAAGTCACGTCACTGCGTCAACGTGTTTTGAGCACCGGTGTGGCCGATCCATTATTTGGTGACCTCGTAAGTCCCCGCGTACTAGCACAAGTACAAATCTATGATAGTAGTTCAGACCTGACTTTTTAACTACATAGCACGAATAACTGCCGAATGTACTTCACCTTTAGGTTCACTTTTATTAGTAGGTATGTACTTGGTATAGTACATTTGGTAGTTAGGACTACTGCTTTAAAAAAAACTCAGGACTTACGAAGTTAAACGGCGCTGAATTGCGTTAAAAGAACAATTAATACGTTTGTTTGAATTAGTGAAGTCTTAAGGCTCGTCGAAAACGTATTTAAAAATAATCTAAGAATGTAATCGTTTATCTTCAGATACCATTTGCAAATGACACCCAGCCCCGCGGGATGGCATTCTTGTGTACATAAGTATTTTTACATGAATCATTAAAAATAAATTACTGTTCTAAATCATGGTCACCCTACAATAATAAATAATGTGCTAGCGATTTAAAATTATGTATGTATGTAAACGCTTTATTACACAGATTGTTATCTGTT
This sequence comes from Tortrix viridana, assembly GCA_963241965.1. NCBI lineage: Eukaryota > Metazoa > Arthropoda > Insecta > Lepidoptera > Tortricidae > Tortrix > Tortrix viridana. The sequence continues at coordinate 1,508,047 of OY725174.1, forward strand.
AGCGTTTACATACAATTTAATTTATAACTGCCGCACTCAGAGACGTCCATTAATTTTTGAGTTTCATTAAAGTTGCTGCGTCTTTCTATTGCTATAGCAAAGAAAGTGACAGCAGCTACTTTAATGAAACATAAAACTTAATTGACGTCTCTGAGTGCGGCCGTAAGACCTCATATGTAAATCTGTTGAGAAGTGTTATAAAATAAAATGTACAAAGGTGAGCAGCTTATCCCTGATCTCTTCCAGCTAACCAAGAGAATGAGTGAGGACAAAACACGAGGATATATAGGCAAAATTCCACGCACACACAAAATTTTTAGATAAGATATATAATATAGATATAGGTACATACCCAATAATAATCGTAAATATATATACCATAAATACGAAAATATATACGGATAATCTCACAATCATTAACTGAGTTAAGAAATGTGAGTTGTTCCATTTCAAAATCACCCTGTACACGTTCCAACATTCACTGTACACTGATGGCCGAGTTAAAAGCCAGTCTTCGAGAACTTAGTACTCAGCTGTTCGGAAACTAGATAGACGGCACGTTCCGCTGTTTTCTTACTGGCATGTGACGTTCAATGAATGTGAGCTTTTAGTTCACATTGTTGCTAAGTTCCTGTCTCTCTTTAATAAAATGGCTTTGGGAACGTTGGTATTTAGGAGTAATTCAGAGACAAGTTTGCGGCTTTAACGGCCAACGTCGCGTAGTGGAGTGGCACTTTAATGGTGGCATTATCGTGTGTCAAACATTTCCATTGCACCTTTTTCATTCGGTAGGTCGAATATAAGAGAGATGTAAGATCAACATTTTGGCAAATGCTACCAAATGTAGAGCCACCACAAGGAGATGAAATTGACAATAAAATCTTGTAATAAAAACGTATTCAACGAGGTTAAACACGTTTACACGCAAAAACTTTATAAGAGTCATGTAAAAATACGCATTTCTATTAAGTACTTAAAAACTCTTCTTAACTATTTAAACTTTTACATGTTATTTTTAAAAACAATTGAGCTCTAATTTGGATGCGTTTTACTAACGACTTAACGGATTATCACTAAACTTGGTAAATGTATTTAACAGCAGATTAAGAATTATGTTATTTATGTACGTATATGTTATATGGGTAAGATTTACACGTTGAAGTTATTTGTGAAATCTTAAGACTCAGTCTCAATATGCAATCAAAAAGCAGTCTTGAAATCTTATACGAGTATGAGAGCCCAGTTATCATCAGCTGGCCGGTATGCTCGATCGCCTTTTCTGTTCCATTATAAATGTGTCTTTGGTTTCAATTGATGACCCAACGGAAGACCAGCGCTGGTTTTAATGCGAGCTTTACGCAGAGTTGGGACTATTTCGTGTCAATTTGCCATTATTTTTCTTCATAATATTCTGATCCTTCTTGTTCTTTCTTTCTCTCTTTCTTAAACTTACTAGACATATATCCAAATATGAATGTTCTTCACAGTTAAAACCTCGCGGGGTGACCTGCCGAGACGCAGCCAACGAATGTGACATCGAAGAAACGTGCACCGGTCACAGTGGACTCTGTCCTCCAGACGCTTACCGGAAGAACGGAGAAATTTGCGAAGAAGGAAAAGGCTACTGCTTCGCTGGGTCCTGTCCTACACTCTCCTCCCAGTGCCTGACCATCTGGGGGTCAGGGGCCCAGGGAGCAGATAAGGAATGCTTCGAGCAGTTCAATTCAAAGGGAGCTGTGACGGGGCACTGTGGGAAGGACAGTAATGGATACATCAAGTGTGAGACGGAGTGAGTATGCTATTCGAGATTCTGCTGTTTTTAATTTTTATGGGTTTTAGTCGATCTTTATGGTTTGCTTATATAGAAATGTTAGGACCTTCTGCAGTGTTAAAAACCATCTTGGTCATTAATCTGCAGCCTAGCAACAGTATCTGCATTGTTGAGTTCAATTTCATAAGTACGTTCGTTCGAAGTGTGTGGGTGGAAATAGCAACAAAATTAAAATTGAGGCATTCCATCTACGTCCTAAGGGTTGGTTAGCATTTGCTCAGGGGGGCTAGCCAAGTGTCACACGCTCCATAGCGTTTCTGTTCGTTTCGTTTTTAAACCAATCGCGACACTGGTAGATCACGTGATAGGATAAGTCAGGTGGTCTACCAATGACGCAATTGGATTAGAGACGAAACAAACAGAAATAATAGGGAGCGTGTGGCACTTGGCTATAGGCTCAGATCATTAAGAAAAAAAAGTATTGAGACGTAAGTATAACCTTAGCCAACATCGTTATTTAATTATTTATTTTTTGCCTTGCTTACGCAAATCATCTTCTAATCCTCCAATGAATCTTTTTTCGAGGAACTTTTCGTTTTCACTTTTTTGCTTTTTCCTTTTAAAGTTTGGCCTTGAAAGTATCCACAGAAATAAGTAATACTATTTTTTTTTTTTTCTCTAGGAACGTGAAATGCGGCTCGCTGCAGTGCGCACTCGGCAACCGGTACCCGGCTGTGTCTGGTATGGATGAGTACTACACGAGGACCGTCATCACCATCAAGGGCACCGAGTATGAATGCAAGTGAGTAGAACATCCATCCATCGAACCTACCACCCTGTATCCACCCACTGGGCATAGGCTTCACGCCTCAGTTAATTCAGAACAACGAGGATTTTTGACTCAGCTGGAGCTTTATGGTGTTGCCGTAACTTCATCATGCTGCTTAATAGTCATGTCCCTTACAAATACCGTTTAAATATACTGTACAGAATTTACCTAAAGAATAGAATTGAACACGGCTACAATTTAACCAATCAAAAATTCTGTCTATAATTTCCCGTCTTCTTATTGGTTCAGTGCTTACTTTGACGTACTCGTACTGACTACAGTAGTATTATTCTGATTTGGCCACCATTAAGCATATTTTTGGGTAAAAATTGGATCATGTTGCCAATCACATCGCCCTCAACTTTTTTATCAGGCTGAATACTAACTTCTCAAATTTTCCAGAGCAACGACCGGCCTCCCCGACCACCCGGAGATCAGCCCCCTAGGCCTCGTGAGCGACGGGACGCCCTGCGGTGACAACCTGGTGTGCGTCAACCAGACCTGCACGTCCATCTTCCCCTACATCGACCACGCCAAGTGCCCCATCGGCCACAACAACATCGAGTGCTCTGGCAAAGGGGTGAGTCTATCTTTACAGCAAGCGCAGCAATGAACGGGTCCCTTAGCCAAGATGCATTACGCTAACTGGCGTTTCTATTCGTTTCGTTTTTAAACCAATCGCGTCACTGGTAGATCTCGTGACTCTTCGTATCACGTGATCTACCAGTGACGCGATTGGTTTAAAGAAACGAATAGAAACGCCAGTTAGCGTAATGCATCTTGACTCAGCGCTCCGGAGGCCTAGCCAGGATGCTTACTTAACGATTTTCGAAATAAAAGAAATGTATAGCATTGACGTTAGCTAACAATCAGCAATTTTCAAAAATGCTAAGTGGCGTGAGTACAAACTCAAATAAACAAACTAGTACGTTTAATAATGTAGAATGTATAAGTCTCATCTTCCGGCTGTTGCACGCAGCCAAAATACTTAGAAAAGATAAGACAAACAACAATCTCATCAAAGTCAAATTAAAAAAAATCGCTTATTGTGGTTTAAGTATTTGGCCACGGTACACCACTACATACGCCATTCTGACAAAAAATTGACAGGTGCTAAGGATATTAATAATGAATACATCTATTCCATATTCTAACGTAAGACTTATTAACGCTTAAGGTTTAAAATAGGTGTCCTGTTTTGATAAAATCACTAAAAATGTGAAAGTCGCTATAGTCGCTTAGTAATAAAAGGTAATAAAAGTCAGGACGAGACCCTTTTATTTTAAACCCTAAGCGTTAAGTGTAACGTAAATATGGAATAGATGTATTAATTTCCCTAGCACCTTAAATACCTCGTCCATGTTTGTTAACTGACTAACTGAACTCTCGCTAATATGTCCATACAACGGTACGTCAGTCCCCATAACTTTGTTATCCGAGACGTTTGAAAGGGAAAAATTGAATAGCACGGCCTCTGGTTGCACTCAAACTATTAAAACTTCCCTTTTTGTTACTAAACTGCGCTGCGATTGCAAGGCAGCCATCATGTCATACCCTGCCACCGAAAAATGCACCTAGATTCGAAGAGAGTAAAATGAAATTGCGCCGTCTGAAATTGTGGGTGAGACTTCAGAAAAAAATTGTAAATATGTATAACAAGATACTAAAGTGACATAGATAAAAAGCCTTTGACGTAACTGAGCTATAACACTTGAAGATTATTGAACAGACCAGTAGATTTCATCAAACCTACCTAACAAAACATCCCGTATAAATTAAGCTGTCATTTAAAAAACCCCACTGAAATTGGTCCAGCTGTTTAGGAATTACGAAGCCACAGTCGGACAGACATACATAGGTGTCAAACTCTACGCTTGTTTTGAGCAGGAGAAATTATCTTATTATATGAATACTTTTTAGATTTCCGTAGGGATGTTTTTATTATTTTTTTAGATTTCGGGGACCTTTAGAAAATATTAAACTTAAAAGTGTAATTTTCCCTGACTGTCCCCACACTAACAAAAAATCTGGAAAATATCTTAAGTTAAAGCACAAAATAATGAATTTAAGTGGAGCACTGTTACGACCAGAACAATGGGGATTTGTTGGTTTTTGGGGTAGAGGCAATTAAAATGTTTATACATACTGTAAATCAAACATAGCACTTAATAACCTTAGAGAATTACTGCCGCACTCAGAGACGTTAATTAACTTTTAAGTATGATTAAAGTTGTTGCGTCTTATTCTCTTGCTATAGCAATGAAAGTGACAGCAGCGACTTTAATCAAACTTAAAAGTTAATTGACGTCTCTGAGTGCGACCGTTAGCTACGAGTACTATTTATGGTTTTAAGATAACTAAGTAGTATTGTTGTTTTGAAAGTGACGGTGACGAATACTTACACTTAGCATGGACCGGTTTTTTTTTTTGTTTACTTTAAGTTGATGAATACAACGTTCATGAAGTAACAAATCACATCCTAAAATCGATGTAATTGAAGACAGGAACTGGTAACCGGTACCACCGATAGATCGGTAACTTCTGCCAGTTGCGGGAAACTCGTCAGTTACTTTGTGAACTCGGCAGGAGTTTCACTTCTCTAGTGGTTTATAGACGCCTTGCACCTGAAGTTAGGATAGGGCCGCCATCCTTTCGAATTTAGCCGGATTTGTCTTAATTTAGACGGCGTCCGGAGACACCCGGACGGTATTCAAATCGTGTGAATAAAAACCAGATACTACCAAAAATCATATCAGATTATTAAGATTTTGCCAATTCTGTTGGCGTTTTTAATAAACAGGGACAATCTCACACAAATTGACCTAGTTCTATACTAAGCAAGCTCTAGGCGTGCACTATCGCGTGGCGTGTAGGCGTGGTTCTAAAGAGAACCATAAACGTACTTTAAATAGAGAAATACAGAAACATCCAAGCCTCGGGAACAAAATTACTCGCGCCTATCACAAATAATAGCCCTTGTCAGGAATTGAACCAGGGACCACTAGCTTCGTAGGCAGGGCAAGTACCAATTTCATTCGCATCACGTAATGTCCGGGTTTTGTACGACTTGTCCGGCGTCCGTACTTTAACACATGGTAACCCCAAGTTAGGACTTAGTCGTTTCATTTGAGTAAGTTAGGGCTCTTCGTGTTCGCTGCGAATGGGCACGTTGTTAGTGTACTTAGCTGACTTAGCGAATGAGCAAATGGAATATCAATAACTTAGTATTTTGTATGAAAACTTGTACATTTCATACATTGATTTCGCCTTTTTCAGGTTCTCAGAATGCAATTTGTCTTTAATATTTGACTCACTGATGTTGACAAAATATCTTACTAACACTTAACATGAGATAGCCGTGATTTAAAAATTATCACGACACCATTGACATTTAAAATGGCAGTAGGTACAGTCAAGGGCAGAAATATGTATACACTTTTGGACCTTATTACAATGGGACAAGGTCCAAAAGTGTATACATATTTCTGCCTTCGACTGTACCTGGGAGACCGAGCGTCGTCGCTCGGGTCGAAACCGAATTTTCATCGATTTTTATACCTACAAAAAAAAACGGTCCATAGCTGGGGTTCGAACACGCAGTCTTTGCGTAGTAGGCCAACGCTCTAACCATCAGTCTATTCAGACGGCGGCAGCCGCCCCGAAATTACGAATCATATTGCGTGGGAAATCTTTTTGCGTGAAAATACGGGGAAAACAAATTTTCCCAGATATGAGACCTAGCTAGATCGATTTTTCGCCCCCGTAAACCACCATGTCGCAATTTTCATCGAAATCGTTAGAGCCGTTTTCGAGAACGTGAATACATATTATATGTATACATATAAATAGGTAATTTTAAAAGAGCTGCTTAAATGAAACGAACGAACGTAAACAATAACCTGTATTTATCTAACTCATTATACTTTCATTCCCATTCGATCCATTCCTGTTCAAACATTACTATTGACCGACTGTACAAACTCAAACGTATTTTTCCCGAAAATAAGCGAAACCTTTTCACGCCCAATTTCTACGCCAGACCAAACGTAATATTTCTGCCGGCGACAACCGAACGGAGTTTCATAATTAAATATTCCATTAAAAGAGGTACGGAAAGTTCCGTTTTCCTGTTAACAATGCAAACAAATCTTATACTATTATACGAGAAATATTTGTGTATATATGTACTCACGTTCTCAAAAACGGCTCTAACGATTTCGATGAAAATTGCGACACGGGGGTTTACGGGGGCAAAAATTAAATCTAGCTAGTTCTCATATCTGGGAGAATTCATTTTCTCCGTGTTTTCACGCAAAAAGAATTCCCGCGCAATATGGTTCGGAATTTCGCTGCGGCTGCCGCCGTCTGACTAGTATAATGGTTAAAGCGTTGGCCTACTACGCCAAGACCGCGGGTTCGAACCCCAGCAGAGCTATGGACCGGTTTTTTTTTGTACATCAGATCGATGAAAATTTGGTTTCGACCTGAGCGACTACGCTAGGTGTCCCAGGTGCTTGTGTAAATGAGTACAGAGGTACTGCTTATTCTCTAACTTGCTACGAGTAACTCTGGCAGTATTGTTGTCTTCCGGTATTTTAGTAGACACGATTAGCTTGACTAGCACGACGGGTAACTCTCCGTGTGACAAATGACGTATAAGTAATCCACACTAACGGCGGGTCCTATGCAATAAAAGTTACAGTCCGACAAATTTGTAAAAAAGTGACAATATTGTCGAAAAACCGTTTAATAAAGCTACAAAATTGTAAAAACAACTGCTAAAATACTTGTAAATAGTAACTTTTATTAGCTAAGGCCCTGACCACGAATTTAAGCCGCGGCGGCGAGTGAATTATTTCTTCATTGCACCGTCCATACGCTCACCAGATAGAGGTTAATTAAAATTCATCATCATCATTATCAGCCGCAAGACGTCCACCGCTGGACAAAGGCCTTCCCCAAGGTTCTCCACAACGATCGGTTCTCTGCTGCTGTCATCCAGCGGTTTCCCGCGACCTTTATCAGATCGTCGGTCCACCTTGTAGAAGGTGTAATTCACAGGAAATATTTTATTAACATTAATAAATAATAAAAGTCCTTGTTTCTTCCACATATTCCCGAGGGAGTGTCCCGCGGACGTAATCAGTGAATTAATCCGGGTCCGAGAGAAACAATCCCTAATTCGGTCCGGGATACTATGTAATTGGGCGCCTCTGTTCGGACATCACTAATTATAAGTTTTGAAGCTTCCTCTTTACTGTGCCCTAATTCATGAGCGACTGCTCACAAGCGTTTCAATTCTTAATTTGAATTTATTCATTTTAAAACCGAATAAATAGGCTTAGTACCAATTTCACCATACGATGTTAAATGTTAATCGATTGTTAGTTCGTACATTATGACAGCGGTTAACACTGTAATCTGTTAAGTGGTTGGTGAAATCCGACATAAGGACCTGTCTCACAATCGACTGGAAAATTCATCTGCTAGATAAAATTACTCCTTGTCTATTTTCAAGTGTAAGAAAGGGAACGGGCTAAATTTATCTGTCAGATATGCTTTACTTGGTGATTGTGGAATAGGCGGTTGGATATAAAAGTGGCATTATAATGTTTTTTTCCATGCAATAAAAGAAAACATGCGCAGTCAACCAAATGATTTTCTAGAACACTTTGAACAAAGAGGCGACAGACGGACTCGACGTTAAAGCGTTTGCGTATGATCGGATCAAACGCAATGTCGGTCCGAGTAGAAGTAGTAGATACTATTTGTATGAGAAATCGGATGACGGATCTCAAATCTACAAATAGTTTTTTTTTTTTTTTTTTATCATATATGGGTATGCGTTTGACCTCAGTCTCACCTGAAGTTAAGTGAAGCAGTACAAACAGCATCACTGTTAACTGACCCTTATTGAGCCTTAGTGAGCCTTATTGTAAGGTAACAAGATTCACAAGTGGTCAGTTAACTGTGTTGGTTATGGTACCTACTACTGCTACTTCTCGGATTCGGATCGGACGTATAACCACTCATTGACAAAAAACATTCGCGTAAAAATGATTACTTAATGCATTTTCTCGGACCGTGGGAAACCTAAAGTATGGAAACCTTAACTCCCAATTTTCTCTCTCCCTCACACACACTTCAATTTTCGAATGTTTGCCCGCTCCTCAGACAGTAACGGGCTTTGAGAAAAACTCGCGTTTCGCTCGCCGCTCGCGCCGCGCCCGCATCCGCCTCACACGTAATTAGCGCGCGCGCTGAATTCCTAATCAACCCGCGGCGACACGGCCGATTGTAATCAAGGGACTTTTTCAAACTTCCACCGTTCCAAATATGAATGTTTTAATTTTAAAATGGAATGTTGACTTTTGCGAATACCGAACCCATCTTCAATATGGCGGGATAGCCTATTAATAACTAACTTAGCTTCTGCCCGCAACTTCGTTTTTTCGGGATAAAGGTTGCTTATGAGTTGATTCAGGGTAAAAGCTATGTTTATTCCAAATCAAAAGCATACTGTCTCACAAACAAACAAACTTTCTCATTTACACCTACCTAATATTAGTGTGATAACTGATACTGGACGTCAATACTACCGCGGATTTAGTAATATTCACACCTTATAATATTCTGCGATACACATTAATATTTCTGAGCTAGGTACTTATTGTGGATCGCGTCGGTTGACCTAGTAGCTAGGGGTGTCGACTCGTGTTTGTGAGGTACCGAGTTCGAACCCAAGCGGTCGCCATGTACCAATGAATGCTTCAAACTTATGTACATTATCTGCACGGTACTGATGCTCTTACGGTGAGGGAACCTGAACATTTAGGTGGCAAAATGTGTAACCATGATTAAATTGGTTTGGTTCCCCTGTCACAAGGGTTACGGAGGTCAGGTTGCAGTTGCTCCACTGTAATAATAAGACTGGCTGAATCTGGTTCATGGTCAAGCGTACCCTGGCGAAGAACGGGAAAAAGCGCGGAGGAGGACTTATTGTGGATCGCGAGATATTACTCGTATTAACAGTCTATCCTGCCCTAATAGATCAACATTAGTGTGTTAATTACTTGACCGTCGACTCTCTTATACAGTTGCCGGACAAGCTCGTCGGCAACTTGCTAACCGAAACGAAGCTAGTTACCAAACTTTTTTATTTTTAGTAACCAGTTTCCTCGTTGAAACAGCTCGTCCAGTCGATAGGTTCTAGGCAAAAGAGTAAACATTCATTCCGGTTTGAAACAAGTGAGTTTTCAAAACTCCATGTTTTCCTTTGACTAAAATTGACTATCTTAGGTGGGTCATACACAGAGTTAGGTTCAAAATTGTCCCTTCTGTTCCTAAAAGTTAACGACGTGGGATTTGTTAACTCATATAATTTTGATACAGACCAAAACTACACCAGACTCCCGTTACGCCGATATATCCTAACCCGAGAAATTTGGTTTCAAACTCCTTAACTTTCTGGAACAGGAGAGACAACTTTTGTTTCTGTGACTGTGTATGACCCACGTACGTGGAGCATATCCTGTATATGATGAAGCATGGCATGTCTCTCGGTCTTAAACTCGATTGCTCGCGAAGTCTAAGCCCGGTTAAACCTGATGGAATCATATTCGCTCGCTGGCTTAGTGTAACACTGCCCTTATTTGCATATTGTTAGAGTGATTTAATAGTATGAAGTGCTCGGGCAATATGCATATTAAGGAAATTGATTTGCGTAGGAGCAAAGTCGAATCCTGCCTGTTTATAATATAATAATCCAGCCTATATACGTCCCACTGCTGGGCACAGGCCTCCACTCACAATGAGAGGGTTTGGGCTATAGTTCCCACGCGGGCCCAGTGCGGATTGGGAACTTCGCACACACCGTCAAATTGCTTTACAAGTGTGTGCAGGTTTCCTAACGATGTTTTCCTTCACCGAAAAGCTCATGGTAAAATTTACAAATTGTATTTCGCACATAAATTCCGGAAAACTTAGAGGTGCGAGCCCGGGTTCGAACCCACGACCTTCTGCTTAAGAGTCGGCAGGTCAAACCATTAGGCTACCACGGCTTCCATATAATATATTCGCGCGTATATATATATATGGATACGCGCGACAAAGTTACGTTCATGTATGTATTCGTATGTGTATTATGGCCATAAATATTTTATTTATAAAAACAAGGAGCTGAAAGTGCAATTTTATAAATCGGAATAATGTTTAATAATGTGTGTATGGATATCAAATTAAAGTGCTCATTAAACCGGTTACAAAAAATATATATACAATAAAGTATGTACAGTCAGCTGCAGAGAAAAGTAATTACCCCTGCATACAATTTACTTAGCTATACTTCGCAGCCAACTAGCTTAATTAGCCTTCAGTTAACAGCCATGCCTTTTTACTAAACGGCGCCTTTGTCTAGGGGGCATTAATTTTATTACGTAGCCTCAAAAGGGGGGAAGGTTCCGGCAAAATCTTCCCAAATCTAATTTGCAGATAAAACTGAAAATTAATTTTGTATTAATGAAAATTTTACGTCAACGTAGACTAAAATAGACCAGGAAACGTTTTGTAATATTTGTAACAAAATACATAACTATATCAATATCAAATTTAATTATTTACTTACAAAATTATAAAGTGATTTTCATGACGAAGAGAGATCCCGCTACATATTTCCAAATCACACCAAGGGGGAGGAGGGCATCCAAATTAAAAAAGACCTCACGTATTTAATCGACACCCGCTTGGGTGATATTTTGGTGTTCCATCAACAACTTTGTAACTAGCTAACGCTATCTCATAACCATAGATCAATATGTGATTCGGAGCCCCAGGGCGCCGGTTCACACGGTGCATTATAGTCTAACGAGCCGCCAAACTTGCCTCGCAGCGCCATCAATTGCAGAACTCTCTCCGCCGTAATCCTGTGCGCAGTAAACGGCACACATTCAGTACGAAAACATTGGAGCAGTGTTCAATATTTTAAATACTACCTTCTGATTGGGATATAGAGTAAATTTACTGAATCGATGTAAGATTTGCAAATTCTGAGCGCAGTAGATGACACACATTCAGTACGAAAATATTTGGGAACCGCCAATATAATAAATACTAACTACCTTCCGATTAAAGGGCCGGCCGAGCCTCCGTAGCGCCCCCATTAATAGTTTTAGTTTTGAATTTTCTAATAAACTGAAGTATTTCCCCAAAATCGACAACACATAATAACTAGCTCAAGTTAATAATAAATGCTACTCAACAAATGCTAGTGAATCCGACATAACTTTGTATTGTGTACTTAATATGTACCTAGTCTGGTAAGGAAAAAATAGTGGCCACTATTGTTAACAAACATGAGTACACGATAATTACACGATAAAAAGCTACGTTTTGTAGCTTATAAATTACAATACAATACAAAACACTTTATTGTTCACTATACAACAAACATTTACAAGAATCGATATGTACTACTGAAAGTATTACAGGTAGGCAACAGGTAGATAGCGATATTTTTCAAACAACCTTAAAAGTGATAAGATAAATTGTGTGTTGAGTTGTGCTAGATATTATAAGTACTTTTTAGATTTTAAGGAAATGCTTGTGTCTATTAGAAAACTACAGATAAACAGAATACGAGTAGTAATAAAAAGATACATAGAAGACATCCACGACTCCGGAACAAATACTCGCTCTCGTCACACAAAAATACACAGGACTTCTGTTTTCAAGCGGTCTACTATGAAGGCTCTAGTTCAATTTGTAATAGCTTAATCTGATGCAATTCGATCCAGTCGACGAATTAGTTCCTATGTCATAGACTTCGCGATTTCGGGCGATATTAAAAGCCGAGTTTGGCGACGGGCCTAACTTGATCTCGACTCAGATAATGAAATTTAAATCCACACGTTCGCTAGGAGTTGGCAGGAACCGATATTTTGGCAATGCGAGCCGTCAGTGGTCGACGTGCCTAATCATTTTATTTCGAACATAAACGTAATGGGTGCGTTTCTATCATTTTAAAAACTTTTTGCATAAATTCATTTAACAACTAACGAAATATATAATAAACGTTTAGCATAAAGACAAATTGTATAATTTTATCTGGTATAAGGTCAAATAATATAACACTAATTTATCATAACAATAAGTTTCTTGAGGTTACGTGTTTTAAGTCAATTTCTTTTAAGCAGGTTAGGTTAGGTTAGAACTGTGACAACATTCAGTTATAATCAAAGACGTTAGAATTGTCTACTTTTTATCCTATAGATCATAATGTTTCGTGAAATTATTCATTTCGTTGTTATACATTATAATTAGCGTTGGTTTATTTTATTATACAGATAGAAATTATGCAATTTGTTGTTATACAAAACATTACACACCCTTATACTAGTAATATCCCGCGGCTTCGTTCGCATAGAAGTCGTTTATCACTGCTGTCTCGGGTATTGTCCAATCATTTCTGCTGTACTTTTCTAGTTAAAATGGGATCAAGTCTTAATTAGTTTTACGTAAACCTTGATTCCAAGAACAACAATAGGTAATTAACAAGTTTAGTACTGAGATATTATCGTGTTCAACTAAACTATGGTAACTAAAATATTATTTATTATTGTTGTGTTCGCCAAAACTAAAAGTTGCTCGATCAGCTGTCCGGCAAACTTCGGATTTACCCACAAAGTGTGTCGACGTCGGAGCGACGTAGGCGTTATTATTGAAACTAACAAAACTGAAGTCTGGGGTGGAAAATGTTCGATATAATATTTTGAAGACTATCTAATTGCTCTGAGCAAGACACAGAACAAAGACTCGGCGAACTTGAATACTACTAGAACTATAGTACTTGAATCTTCGTATAATTTTAATCTATGATACATACTCTATTACTATGGCTAATATGGCCATCCATGCGTAACACCACTTCCTCGCGTAGTCATGCACTCAAAAGGTATTTACCGTCTTTGGCTTTAGTGCCAACTGATCACTCGTGACGAATGCACGCGTCCCGAAAACAAATGAGTCATAAAACATGGCGTCCCATGATTTGAACGATGTGAAAGTTACACTGGCGCGACGAGGAACAACTATCAAGTGGCATTTAATTCGTAAATACCGTGGCCTTGAGGCTGAATTGTACTCGTATCAGTGTAACGCTTCTTGAGATATTAATTCATAGGTAATTTTACTTTCCAATTAATTAATATTGTTATGCAAATAAAATTAAAAACCTTACACGAAATACAAAATTTAATTCCTTAGGGTATAAGTTAAATATTTTTAGAATGTATAAGTTAAATCATTTTGATTACATATAATATAAGCCTTTATGAAAATTCGCTACGCTGCTGCGTTACGCCAAATTTGAGTAATGATAAGGAAAAGGGTGGAATTAAAAAGGTTGCTGAACTGCCTCGTATTTTGTCAATTTTAGTTTTTTATAGTCTCAAATTTTTAACTAATTATTAACTAAGGTTAGTTGTATTTTAGTAAAATTTTATTAAAGAGCGAGGTTTTTAAACGCTTTGTGTAAATTTGTGATCCCGATTGTGATCGATTCTAATTGGACACTTTAAACAATACCCTTGTAACGCGAGCGCTTTTCATATGAGCCTTGTTTGTCGTCAAATGATGAGCCCTCAGCATCTGACAGCCGGATATTGCCGTTCCAAAGCGTATGAAAATTTTCTTTACACAAATATGGATGACAAACAAGGCACAGTAGGTACGTATTGATTAAAAGGGAACTTTGGCTTTGAGCCGAAGTTTGGATATGTCAAACATAATAGAGAATCGACAAACCTTTAGCAAAATCCGTGTTTTTTTAGATTTATTTAGTGTCTAATCTTTTTTTAAAGTTGTCAAATTTTCCTTAAAATATGAATTAGTTTTTATTAGAAGTAGTCCCTTTAACACTTTTTGTCTAATACAATCATCATTCACGATTCCATCCACATAAAATATATTTGTTTTTACTATCTTAAATTAATCAATATACCTTGCAAAACAATTGAAATTTTCTTGCAAATAAAACTTATCGAAACCCAACTTTTTCGCAAACGTTACCTAATTATCCTCGTCGCCAATTCCAGCTTTGCTCGAACGCGAACAAATGCGTCTGCACGCGTGGCTTCACCGGTCCCGACTGCTCGCAGTTGGACATCCTCCCCCCCACCCCGACCGCCTGGGTCCCCGAGAACGCGACCAAGGCGGCCTACAACATGACTAAGAAGGAAACACCGTATGGTGAGTCGATGCCGGTTATACATGTTCCTTTGTTTGTTATTTATTGGGTTCCGTATTACTAAGCCATCTGTAATATTAATTATACTGAAATGCAGCGTGCGGATTTGCAATTGTTTGGCATTAAGCTAGTTTTTTTTTAAGTTTAATGGATTTGCTCTTGACAAAATATTTACAATTAAATACCCGCAATACCAGTTTCATTATCTTATACATCATACTCATACTCTACATCAAAATATTACGTGTCAAATTATTGTTGTTATCAAAATATGTCTTAAATCCAACTTAATGTTATATAAGGTCTCATCAAAATCGATCTGGGAGAAAACTTAAGGTTACAAACAACACTTTGTATTTTACTAGTTCCAATACGAATTATTTTATGGAGTTCAACTACTTAGTTGAAGAAGAAAAGGAAGACGATGAAGTTGATATTCACATGAAAAATCGACACCACGCTTGCATTTCAGTATCATTGGCAGATTTCAGAATATCAGAACACTTTAAAAATAATCATGAAAATAAAAAAATACTATTTCATTTACCTCTGGTTACTTTTTGTTACAAAACCTTTAAACCTGTGTAACTAACTTTTATGATTTCAGGTGTCTTGTGTATACC
Source organism: Tortrix viridana (assembly GCA_963241965.1). NCBI lineage: Eukaryota > Metazoa > Arthropoda > Insecta > Lepidoptera > Tortricidae > Tortrix > Tortrix viridana. Next base: position 1,523,511 of record OY725174.1, read on the forward strand.
TATTTATATTCCCCCTACTAACATATACTTTTAAACTAATTGGCCAAACAATCCGAGCACTGCTTTCTAAATCCGAATACAAATTTAAACGACCGCGATCTCGTAAACAAACCTAAAACATGACCTTAACTTAAATATGGTAGAATTTGGGTAGGAGGGCATTGCTCGGAACCTGCGCGGGCGGCGGCGGCGCACTAACGCGCGGGACCCCTTCTTGCAGGTGAGCACAAGGGGAATAAGATGAGCACCATCAACATGGTGTTATTGTTGCTCGCGGTCGTGCTGTCCGTGTTCGTGGGGTTTGCGTGGATGGCGTACTGCTTCAGGTAACAGCCGGTAACTCGGTGTTGTCGCACTGTGTCTGTCGCTCGTGCCTGTCCTGTCGTGTCGTAAAGTAACTTGTTGTGCGACCGCGAGCCGCCGGCGCCGCCCGCTGTCGGTGCGCCGATCGATCGGCAGCCGACCGACCGGCCCCCCGGACCGCACTCACCCCCTTCTCTTTGGGCGCAGAGAACTACCACGGCTCGAACACGGTGTTCCTCGTCGCGGTGCTAATGTCTGTGGTAGGGGGGGTATTCATAGTATTTGCCCTGAGCGCTCTCTGCTACAGGTCAGTCGTAGTACACAAAAACTTCTCCCTGTGCCTAAGGTTAGTGAGCAGAAAACAGACCAAAGGTAGTCTTTAAGAAGAAATTTAAATCGTCACCTTCGTATACTTGTATGTTTATTTTAGAAGTTAGCGTTGGTGTTTCTGTTCGTTTTTACATCGGCCGATTGGTTTTGTTTTTTATTTGGACAGTTTTTATGTCGTTTACGTTGTGGTCGTAGAGCTAGAGTTGGCGGGTGGCGCGTCGACCGGCGACCCGCAGTCGGCGCGCCACAACTGCATTTGATCTGTGGTTCTGTGTCCGCGCCGGCGGCTGGACCGCGTCGCCGCGCCGCCGCGCCGCCGCGCCGCCGCGCCGTCCGCACCCGCGACGCACGCGCGCGGCGCCCGCCGTCCGGCCGCCGCGCTGCATGCCGACAAGGCTTTCCTCGTTGTACTCGAGCGACACCTTCTCGACTCAAACCCTTAAGATTCTGGGCTCTTGGATGTATGCATTGGCTTATGTGAACTGTGACTCGTTTTCGTTTCCTTTCTTGGTCGCGATCGCGTCTATATCTTCCGATATCAACGCCGTCACGCCACCCATGCCGTTCTTGTTACTTTAACAGTTGAACGCAGTTACAGAGATCGCCCACAAGCGTGGCGTCCCTGCGACGGTGGCAGGTAACGAACGTAATGCCACGAGGTACGTACCGCTCGGTATTAAATAATAAAGGCTGTGACAATGATGAAGATATAGATCGCTCGACACTAATGTCACCAATCACTACCACTACCACTAAAATCTATCAACTTTTTGCACGAGAAGCGAATGTGCGATGCACGGATTCTTCTTTCAAGCAGCTGTCTATCTAGTTAGAAACGCCTAATGTTACTATAAGGAATCAATAGGATGTTTCCGGTAAAAATGCTTCCTACATTACCTGATCTCATGAAAATTGAATACATTAAAAAAATGCATGCTTCAAAAATGCATTTCACCCATTCATTCAACACTGTTTTACTGGAAGGAACCTATACATCTAAGCTAAGATCAATCTCTTGATATCTGTTTCCATGTAACATCAATTCCCATGAGGAATGAAACGAAAAATTAAATGCAATCCAAATCAAAAATTATCTCAATGACTTGTTATTGATTGAAATATCCAAAAGCGCCAGTTTTGCTCTCAAATCAGATTTAAAAGTACACAACAGCGGAGAACAGGAAGTGATGGCACCATACACCACCTATTGTTAAGAAACATTTCTGTATAATAAAATTCTGTAGGCACCAGAACTTGAACAACGCTAATCATCTCCCGTCCTACCCTGTCTTCAATTAGACTCAAAATTCTAATACCTGTCAAGAACTCGTCGCTATTGTGATTTAGCTTTTGGTCCGACACAATGTTCTTGTAAACTTAATCGATTGATCTGAGTGTGCGTTCCTCGCCACGCCCGCATCAGGAAAAAGAGCACGTTGCCGAAGTACGACCCGCCTTACGTGAAGAAGCCGAGCACCAAGAGCTTCGCAGCCGGGTCCACCACCAGCAACAACTCTCAGGAGGACATCTCCCTCGACGGCGGAAAGATGCACTCATTCAACAATACCTTCAGGTAAAACCATTAAAACAGCTAATTCATTCGATTTTTGGTTTCTTTCACTTCTTTAAACTCGTATTTTCAAATCTCAATAACCATCGGATTTACTTTAAAAACTTTGTAGGACAGCATTTGTTTTGAACCCAGATTAAAATATTATTTCCTCTTTTTATCGGGTCTGGCCACGACTAAACAGAAATCTTCTAAGGTACGTCGTAAGCTTGGCGCCAGTAGTCACAGATGCGCCCCACTGCTCTGCAAAGTTTTTGTAGCGCACACGATTTTACGCTTGTATAACATGCTTCCGTGCCAAAATGCTTTCAAGATTTTTGGAGAAATATGCAGAGCTCCGAGCTCCGAGCTCCGAGTTCGCCGGGTTTTACGAGAGTTCCTAGTGGCCGAGCACAGTCACGTTAGGCGTTCAGTACGCTTTTTCTACGCCTTGTTTAGTTATTATCACCTCTAGATTTTGAACTATGGTTTGATTTTAGCCCACCTAAAGTTTGATAATTTTGCACATAATTAATAGACATCACTGTGTCATGTAGCGCTTGGCCTGCTTGTCGTCAAGTGCCATAGACTTTTTGAATAGGCTAAAATTTAAAGCAAATGAGCTTGAATTCTGGGGTAATTTGGGAAGATATTTTCTGGCACATTGGGTACGAAGCAGTTTCAACAATCTCACATTTTTCTTGCTCTCCCTAGCCGAGGGGACTCCCAGCGGGTAATCTTCAGACACGGGAATCACATGTCGGGACCTGGAAATACTAGTCGATATCCGTAAGTATATCCATGCTCAAAATCTATGGGACAGTCTGATTTCCCATTAATTGGATAACTGTAATAAATTGCACCTTGATGATGACGGGTACTAGTTTTGGCGTGAATAGTTCTTGGGTCCCTGCTTGTATTTGCGTAGTCCATCAGTCATGACCATCATTACATGCCCATACCATCGGGGCATGCTTTTCATTTTGTTAATAATACATTTGATTAGGTTGTTTTGGTTAAGTGAGCCGCGTTTGGTTACCTTAGATTCCCTTGCAAGTAGCTGCGCTCGGCCTGAGAGTCAGTAATGTTTTAATGTTTAACCCATTAACCTACAGTTTTCCTTATCTTACAGAGACCACAAGCAAATGAAACGTGTGCATTCAGGCAGTGAAGACGAACCTACACATTCAGGTCACTAAAAAACTATTTACTCACGAAATTATCAACTTATAGAAAACTTGTTTGCTGTGCTCAGAACATGTGTTCAAGGCAAGATCGTAAAAAACTAAAATCACATTTCTTAAAGTCTTTGACCCTAAAGAATTTTATGAATCTTTAAATAAAGTAACTCAATGAAAATCCACCATTTATTCCAGGCGAAGAAGACATAGCATTCATTGACGTACAAACGAACTCGATGGCAAAGGTGCCAGAGAAGGGAATACTGAAGAAGCATGCCTATGGTGCCATAGATGGCAAGGACAAGTGGGGAGATGACTCCCAGAGCGAGCACCTGGAGGTGGGGTCGCAGTCCGACGGGCAGGAGCCGGCGGGGGCCGTCGCTGATATGGAGTATAAATTTAAGGTATGTTTGATTTATTTATTTTATGAGTGAGCACAATTTGAACATACACACTTGTGATGCTTATTAACAATATCCTTACAGTTTTAAAGTTTTTTTTATTACAAGTGACGCTATTATAATCGACATCAAATTAAATAACGCCAAAATCTTACTTCTAAACCTTCTTCTAAAAATGAATCTGCCACGGTGTCACAATCCAACACCACTTTTTGCGGTTTTGACAAATTTCCAATGCTGCGGTTTTCTGTAGTTTTATGCTGCGCACCTGCTCTGATCATCACTGGCTCATGCTTGGTAGATCATACTGGCCATAACAGCTATGTATGTTTGTGAACAATCAAGATGTTAATCTAGTATGTAACTTTTCCAGGATCTCAACGGCTATCACGAAGGCATAATAGTGGCGCTGAAGACAGCAGCGGCTCAGCGAGCCAGCGCGGGCTCCGCTGCCGGCTCAGGAGACCTCCGCGCCCTCCAAGAGTACGAGTACAAGAGGGAACGAGCCACGAGCGCCGAGAAAATACACGAGGCTGAGCTGAGAAGGCAACGAGCTGGTGAAGAAGAGGAAGACGATGCCCCGTCCTGTGGCCCCATCAGGATCAGGAACCTTGAGGACTTGATCAGGCAGTTGGAGCACCACTCCAGCCGCCATATGAGCCCCTCGGGCTCGGAAGACATAAGGATGTCTGAAACTGAGGCTGATAGACATTATAGAATTGAACCTGGGGATGTTGCCGCGTAAGTTTGATTTTATATTTATAATAAGTATAATACTTAAACCAGAATATATAATTCACAAGTGCTGCGACAGTGTGGGTAGTCCCTCGTGAACCCTATCTCCGTATTAAGTCTCAAAGAACACCGCGCAGAAAGTATAGAATAAAACGGGTGAATTAAAATAAAAACATAATATTGTATTTTTATTCAAATATTAATGTAAAGCATTCGTCACTCTCGCAGTAAGGTTCATATTTGTCAGATACTGACGGTTTTTATCCACATTTGGCCACAGTGATAAACTAGCATCATAGGCTTACTAAAGTAGTTAGTAACCGTCCTGTTTGGTTCAGCAACCGCTGCCGCGGCCGCATCCCCGGCGAGGAGGACTCGCGCTTCGGCTACCCGCGCTTCCGCGGCAGCGGGCGGCACCACGCGTTCGCCGGCGCGCCGCACCTCCACGCGCACGCGCACGCGCCGCACTCGCCGCACGCGCGCGCGCCGCCCGACGACGACGCGCTGTACGAGACCGCCGACGCCGAGCGGCTGAGGGACGCGCCTGATAGCGAGAGGTGAGTGTTGGGATTTTTATTTTGTAACTGGCCAGATACTTATCGAAAATGATATTGTTTTGAATACCTATAATACTGTCTATGTCTTGTCGAATACCTACTTTGAACAGTGATAACCCCTTATTCATAAACGCATAACAAACTTCTATTGAAAGTATGCTTTGTCACTTTCTGCCAAATTTAAATGTCACAACGAAAGATAATACCACAGAATACTTTAGTTATGCTTTAGCTATGCAAAAGTGTGTTGGTTTGTCTGTTTATTCCGTCTTCACGGTTCAACGCTTTAACCAATCGATATGCAATTTAGAACACAGATAGCTTATAGCTCAGAGACAGAACTAGGGTAGGTACTTTGTAAACTGAAAAATTTACCAGTTCTCGAGGGAATAGCGATCCAATATTACTAAATAATTACTTCTGCGCGGATGTAGTCGTCGCGTTCACTTGTTAACTTTGTTGAATGCGCATTAATAATTAAATGTTGCGACTACTTTGTGATAGTGTCTGGCCAGTTATTTTTACACTAACATAAATTTTAATACTTACGAATCAAAAAAAAAAATTATTGCATAAAAAATGCCCCATCTTTTATAGAGTCGATTGGCTTCACTAAAATAATTTCAAAATTAGATTTGAATTGCTAAAATTATTTGTAAAATAATAGCTACACATTTTGTTTTGTAAATATTTACTAATGTTACGCATTAATCATTTGTAGCAACACTTCACGAACACAACATATCTCGCGGGCTCCAGGCTCTAAGATAATCCATAATAACACTTTTTGTCTTTTCAAATTAAAAATACAAATCAAATCCCTCATATAAAAATTAAGAAATAGTGACTCCCCAAATTGTGAAGTAAGAGAGACATTCCCACCCAGAGCCGGGAGCCCGCGACCACAGCGAACACACGCCTCGACTCTCCGTTCCTCTTCTCTATCATTTTCTAGTGATGAATTTATTCAAGCTCAACAACAGTTAGCCCGGTGGGCGAGTGAAGACGCGGTGCCGGCGGCGGCGCTCCGAGACCGGGAGAGAGAGTACTTCCCTTCGCCCCCCGGCAGCTCCAGCAGCGACGCTACCCTGCGGCGCGCGCCGGGGCCTGGGATCGGCCCTGGGGCCAGCCCTGGGGCCCCGGGGGCGCCCGGCCCGGGCGGGCCCCCCGCGCCACTCGCGTCGTCCTCGACGGCTTTCCCCGAGTACAAGCACTGACCGCGCGCTGCCGCTGCCGCGCCACCGAACTGTGACCGCGCGCACGCATTCTAAGTCTAACCCTACTCGTAAGCGCTTACGCAGGCGACTGCCCGCGGGCGCAACCCACGCGTTGGCGATTTCGCGAAGCGGTTTTTTACGACCAACGACGTGTAGGTTAGAGCGTCACTTTACAAAATCAAAGGATTTGCAACTTGACTGCCACCATTGTTAACTTCTATTGAATATTTTTAAAATATTAATTAACGTATTTGATTTGCCAGTTCTAGACGGACAGCAGGCGGGTAGCTTAGACACTCGGCGTGAACAGCCATAGAGTAGCGGTGTATCCTCTCCTCGTAGAATTAGTGGTTTAGCTTTACTCAGAATACGTACTAGTAGGTGCGTTGATTACGAGTATTACTGTGGGATGAATATACTGCCATTAGTGAGATTCCTGCATTATTTACGTGAATTGCACGGGATGGGTCCTCGTATCCGTGGTAATTCTACAGGTATTTAGATTAAGACGTAAGTGTCTATTATATCTTCAAGAAATCGCCAACCACCGCGACGCCGGCGCCGCCACGGGCGCCCGCGCAGCGCGCCGCGTACGCCTTAGACTAATATTCGATGTAAAGAGCTGTTTGCACTGTTAGGATAATCACGTTACGATAGTTTAACCGTTAGTAACACAATAATAATTCACACTGTAGTTAATCTAATAAAGGAATAGCGAATTGGATGTAGGCCGGAGGCGTGCAACCGCCTGTGAATAAGTAGATATTGTTAGACTTCAGTGATTGTACATATATTGAAGTATGAAGTATTAAATTGCACATTTATTGATTGACTGAACTAGTAAAAACTACATAATATAGAGTAAACTGTTGCATATAAGTTACGGTCTGCGAAGTGTGTGCCGCCGCGCCCCCGCGGCGCGTTAACTGTTACGTTGAAATGTTTAATAATTATATTTGTTCTATTAAAACGATACGCTTTATAACTCTTATCTCCGTTCGGCGGGGGGGGCGCGGCGGGCGAGTAGCTAGCTGTAAGCTCGTTGTATCGCGTACGCTGCACGGCGCGAGGTTGTGCGGGCGTCGAGTTCGCTTCCGATACCCAACCGGCGGCGCTCAAGTAGCTGCAATTAGATAGGCTATTAACAAATTCAGCATATGTATTATTAAGCGAAGCTTTAATGTAACATGTGTTAGTTCGAAGGACGTCGATATTCGACGCGAGGGGACGAGCTCGACGTCGTAGATCTGTGGATGTTTTGTCGTAGACGTGATGCTAAATTAAAAGTCAGTTTAGTTTAAGTTCTGATTGGTTCGCCATTGTGAGACAGTTCCGAGCTGAGCTGCCGAGCGTCGAGCAGGCGACAGTAACCGTCCCGGGAGGAGGCTTATGTATCTCTTCTCCGACTGCGACCGACTTTATTTTAATTAAAAATCTCGCAAACAAGTAACACCAATATTGACTATGTAATTTTATTTTTAATATCTTACAAAATCAGTTACAGAAAACATTACCGTATAAATCGATAACCTAGTTAAAGAAATAACACTATAACAGCGATCTCGTGTCACCGTGCACTAATAAGTTGATATACTAGACATAACGTACGCATATTCTAAAACTTAATGTGAATATAAAAGTTATCCATTTTATCAGAATATCTATTATTATTATTGTATTGAATAAACGAATTTACCCCAAATACCCAAATGGGAAGAGATGTAAGATAATACGTGTTATAGTTTCGCGTTTATTTTATTGTAACAAATTTAGAAAGTTATCGTTTCATTCGCATTACGCTAGGCTAGGTGGCGCGGCCACGACCTACTCGTAGGCATACATACAATTATATTATGAGGTAATATTACGTAGACGGGTCTCATATCGGCTGTTATCACTCCGATACGTCGTTCGCCGGGGCAATGCTGGCTGCCCGTTCCAATACTATGTTGTACTTACTTTAAGTTAGTCTAAATAGTTCTATGAACACGTACAGGGTAGATGTTAATGCAATACTCTGTGGCTGGGGGCAGCACTGGCCGCGGGCGCGGTCGGCGAGGCGAGCGCGCTCAAATCAAAACTGTCCTGAAAATTCCAATTGCATGGTCAACCTACTTCGTGTTCGCCGATCTCGCCCCGCGCGCCTCTTGTTACTATTACGCTCTACTGAACAGAACAGAAAGCCTAGACAAGATGCATTCTGCGAATGTTAACGGCTGCATAAATCAAAGATTATCTGGAATTGATGAATAGGTATACGTACCTACTGTCCACGCCTGTCACTCCATACATTTTATCTGATTTTTACCCTACCGCCACACTTCGGTGATTTGGACGAAGGTTCGTGTTGGTGTCTCTTTCTTTCTCTATGATAATGAAAGAGAATCTAACGTGAACTTTCGCCAAATCGCGCAAGCATGGCTGTATGGTTGCCGTTAGCATTTGTAGAAGCATTAAATCTTGACAAGCTTTACTAGTCCTTTTTAAATTCCTACTTTTGGCCAAAAACCGCATCATCAAATGCGTTGTTACGGCTAAGATATTGGCGGTGTCAATAACCCTGGACTGGTTGTGTAAACTATATAAAATTATTGTTACTGATAAGATTAGGGAGCGTTTTTTTCTAGAAAAGCAATGTGAAAGGTGTCGAACAAAATGTAGCATCAGCTGAGCGGTTAGCACATCTTGTATTTTCTCGCTTGTCGCTCAGTCCGTTTCTATCGTCACGGACTAGTTAGAAAGGGCGAGTGACAAAGAAGTCGAGAGACAAATTGTGCTAGCGGTGATAATAGGTACCGCGGTTGACTTAGTAAACTCATCCATATTATAAATAAAAAATAAATATGGAAATATCAAAGAACATCTTGAACTGATTACGTAATAAATACCTACCAATCGCAGCTAGGCTTGGATTAACCCCCTTATTCAGTATACAAATTTTTGTGAAAGTATGCTCTGTCACTTTCTGTCTAATTCAAATGTCACAATAAAAGATAAGGTAAAAGCACATTATAACATAAGCGGTCGTATTACAAAAAACTTAGGCACGTCTTAGACAAGTCTCAAATGAAAGTTTTCTATGAATTGACATGTACTAAAGTATTCAACCACGTTCAACGGTTGTTTAAGTTTTTGTAATAACACTGAAGTACTTTAACTATTGTGCTTTTATAAATAAGAGAGTTATTCGATGGATACTAGACAACTACAATATACTTACTTAAAAAGTAAGTAAACTAGACTCGGAAACACTTTCAACTAGGTTAACCATTCGGGTGTCCCATATATTTAGAATATTTTTTTAACGCATTCTGGGGCGTCCCTTATTTTTCCAATATGTTTTTTTTTTCAACATGGTCAACATTTTTAATATGCAAATCGGCACAGGTTCCCGTTCAAAGAATGAGCTAAAAATTTTACTGGGAGTATATAAACACGTAAATAAATATAATTAAAGGGTGTGTGTTAAGTAACAACGTTTTAATTGGTCCAGGGTTGTTAGGACGAAACTTACTTCTAAACCTAAGTCCAATCACAGGCCTAATGTGCAACAAAATGTATATTCAATGGAATCTACAGATGAAGTAAATAAACAACGACATCGTATTTTGTCAGATAAGGTCGTACTTATCTTGCTTTCTCAATCAACTAGATTACGGGTAAGAGCTAACTTAGGACCGTATTAAACTCGCCTGTCTGAAATTCTCGTCTCAAGATACGTCAAATGAAACGTCAAGTCGAAGAAAACTGTCATTTCTGACGTGACTTGAGACGGGCGTATCAACCAAGATCATTTTATTATACAAAGCAAGATTGTACGAATACGATGTTGTTAGTTTATTAACTCGTTGTAAACAAAAATATTTATGATTTTAGTGTCTGCACGAATTATGAACTGCTAAAATCTTCTTCATTCCAAGTCAGTGTAGGGGACAGAGCTTTTGGAATCAATGTCTCCCTTGCATGAAGCGCAATACAGCCTCTGTTTATTGATTATGAATTCTAATGATACATTTCGTTACACAAATGACCTTTTGGATATAAGTCTGTTCAGCGAGCGAGTGCCAGCTACCCAGTAGGCGTCCAAAGCGCGTATTCATTACCTTCAAACAAGTGTGTGAGGTCGGCGTTCTTATTAGGGATCGGATAATCGGTAAATAATTTACCTATGATCAAATGTTGTCCAACCGTCCGTACGCCACGCGTCTTTAGCTAACGGAATGAGTAACAAACCTAAAATTTAAATATTTTAGCGATTTTTCAATACGTATATAACATTATCTGTCAGTTATTTTGGCTCTTTCCTTTTCTTTCATATGACCAAGGAAAGGAAAGTGGTAACTGTCAGATATTTTAACTGGGGAAAAATCGGCCTGTAATAGGGAGTTTTAGGTTATTTAACTCCCGATTGTCCCATCTTTATCTTTAGGTACTTATTACTTGTCTTAGGCAACACTCGCCGGCCCCACAGACCAGTTTGCACGCGTAGGCCTAATCGTCAATTGCGTGTGCGCCATATACGCCATTGCTCACGGTGGTGCCCTGTTTCTTGTGCGAATCATTGTGAGTGGAAATCGGAGTCTGTCGTCAGAAGTTGTCTTATTAATCATTACTATACCGCGTAAAGCAAAATCCTGCCTGACTGATTTCGACGCTAGTGCAGCATTTAGGACGTGACAGCTAGTACACACGAGGCCGAGAGTTTGCCGTTTGGCCGAAGTATTTTCAGACGAATGTTCATCCTAAATTTTATTTTCAAAAAGCTATTTGTTATATTGTTTTCGTTTCGGTATTCCAAAACCGGTTATTACGTGGGTTCGGTTAGAAGTGTTACTACAAAAAATAATAGCTACAACGGGAAAAAACTTTTTTTCCAACTAAAAATTTGGGAAATTATACATTCGGAAAACATATTTCGCCCAAACGGCAGAGACGCCACTAGGCGTTTCAAAACGCGCTTTCTATAAATTGAGAGGCATTCACACTTAAACGCTTTGTGTTACAACGTGCGTATAAGCAGACCAGAGCCCTTAGCCAAGATGCCCATCGCTAACTAGCGTTTCTATCCGTTTCATTTTTAAACCAATCGCGTCACTGGTAGATCACGTGACTCTTCGTATGACGTCACGTGATCTACCAGTGACGCGATTGGTTTAAAAACGAAACGAATAGAAACGCTAGTTAGCCGTGAGCATCTTGGCTAAGGGCTCAGAGCCTATTAGCCAAGCAGCATTAGTTTCTACAAACGTTAACGCTACGATACCATCCGTCTCGCGCTCGCTTACTAGTAGAAAAGGACGTTCGTATTAGCGTTTCTACAAGCGCTATCATCCGTCACTAGAAGTACATGTACACGCCACAAAACACCGTGCATGTATTCTTGTATTTTAAAGCGGGCTGGTCCGCAACTCAACAGCTCCCGTCTATTTTGCTTGTGATAACTTTGCAGCCCCCCTAGCATGCATGTAAGAGATAGAAATGTTTTATTAATTCTTTTAAAAGTTAAACCTAAAATGTACACAAAATTCCTACCTAAAACTAGGAATAGTGTTAAATGTGTTTATTGAAACGAGGAAGAGAATTTGCTCAAAAAATTTACCGTCGTTCGCAATGATTCGCGCATTTCAACACCACTACCGCCCTACTGTTAAAAAAACACGTAAACTTAAGTGATATTATGTAATATAAAAATACGAATTTTAAACGAAGTAACGTTGAACAGTAATGAACAGTCATTTTGTTCTGTTTAATATTAACCTTGTAAATAAATTTGCTAATAAGTATGATTTTGAAATGAATGTAACATATTATTAATAAAAAAATAGATTACAAATTTTATTGATTGTTTTATTACACCCTGTGGCTGACCTCGTTATTTGTCCAAGAAACAGCTGGTCAGTTTCCAAATAGAAAGAAACCAGTGTATAGGTCATAAAGAAGGTTTTATTGATGAAACCTATTTCCAGCGCATCGCTTTAAAAAAACTGTCCTATTGTTTCGTGTGAGCATAATCTTGCTGTTGCTTTAACTTGATTATTGTCACTCATAAAATTATTTAACAATATAATAAATATCGGCCACGCGTGAATTGGTTTCGCACTTGACCAGTTTTTTGATTGTCATGTTGTGTTAAAGCTTCAAATAAAACCATAATCTAAGTTTATTAGTGTTATAATTGTAATAAGAATATAATGTTCACATAATTATAAGACTAAATCAATTAAACACTTAACTTCCGAGATCAAAACTTCCGCTAGACCTCTTAATGCGGAACTTAGCAAAGTCATCCTTGTGAGGGTCGAAGGGAGATATCTTCTCGCACTGCGCTGCCGTGGCTGCCTGCTGTATCTGCTCTCCAAAAGCCTTCACATCATCCTTCTTCAACTCCACCATATACTTCCTGGACTCCATAATAACCACAGCATCATCTCGCGCCATCGACCAAACACTCGGCTTCACCAGCGGCAACAAATTATGCCCAATAAACACACCATGAAACAATCCCTGGAACTGGGGCTTATGGGGATAATGTTCCAGAGCAGAAACTGATAAAAAGTGAATTTTTGCGTAGTCCACGTTAATGTAGGTATCGCGGTCTTCACGCAAAAGAAGTGGAACTTCAGGTCCATTGCGAGATATCTTCGCATCCAACTCGCTCAGCACCACCATGCCCAAGTCTCTTCCATCATCCAAATTCATCGCACTCGGGTCAAACTTCTCACCGTGCTCTAATTCATATAGCATGCGCATCACATTGCGCTCTGACACGTCGGTAGAACGTTTAGAGTTCAATCCATGAGAGGATTTCAACATGTTTTTGTCTTCACAATTTAGCCCGTAAGCTACGTACGGCGAAGCCACTATATCTCCGAGATAGCCTCGATGCAGGTATCTGTCCCCACACTTGTATACGCCAGCAGCAAACGTCACGTTTGGACGACAAACCTCAGTCTCAAGCCATGTAAAAGCAATGCCATGCTCTCTAAAATGCTTATACTCTTGGAAGCAAATCTGAGACCCAATATCTTTCAGATGCATATGATAATCCCAATCAAAAACTCCCGCTCTGCAATCGTATCTAAGTCCTAGAGAGTTCCTGAGGCGATGCTCCCACAACTCACAGGCGTTAAATTGGTTTGTGTTGCCTGTAGTCCAAAAGTTGAGGAGATTTTCCATATAGTCACGCTCACGATATTTCATTTGCTCGATGGAAATGCATGGTAGCAAAAAGTTCATAAATTCAGGGTTGGTGACCACGTCAACCAGCTGACGCGCCTTGGCGATGACATACCTTGATGTTGCAGGGCGTAAGAGCATATTTCCGTACACTTCGAGAAGTCGTCTTGTCTTTTCCAATAATCCACATCGCGTAGTCTTTTCCAGAGCTAAAGACATGAGCAGTAGTTGCCTAGTGACGACCTCTGGACAGCCATCGATGACAAATAGGTTCATATACCTTCTTTCATGTCTATAAGCTTGAGATACGGTTTTGATGAGATGTCTTGCATCGCAGCCGCCGATGATGAGGAAGTTCAACTCGTATGCGTTGTTGTCTCCGTGATCCAAGTATTCTTGTTGCAGGTCTAGCGCTGGACTTAGGCCCCAGAACATCGTTTCTGTTTGCAGCTTTTCGTGTTGTTTCTTCGAGAGCTAGTGACGGATTGTCAATGTCATGGCGATGTAAACAACGAGAGGCGATGGAGCGGATGGCTCGTGGGGGGTTGTCATGGGAACGGGTTATTTATACGCGTTGCCGCTCGAGCAGCGGCCAGTTGCGACTAATCAAATGTAGATAACCCTTCAAGTGGCTAATGAGGTTTATTGGTTTATTGATTAATCTCAAGGTGCTATTATATTATATAAGGTGATATTATTAAATATCGTCTTGCATGATGCATGAATAATGCCAGGAGTCGTTAGATGGCTTTTGACTGTTTTCATACAGTAGAGAATTGTAATTATATCAGGGTAGACTACGTTTTTATACATGTGTAATAGCCAACGTAAAACCCTGTAATCGAGACAGGGTTCTAAGGTGGCCCATCATTTAAAATCCTTTATATACGCATAATGTACGTAATTTAAAAAATAGAGCCAACCTTACGTTAAAATATGGAATAGATGTATTAATTGCCCTAGCATCTGTCAAATTTTATCTCGTGCATGCATGTTAAGACCGCCACGGGCCTATTTATGGTCGTGTTTATCGATGTAGATAAACGTGGATAAAACATCTGTTACTTTCTGACTAGTATGTAAGTGCGAGAGAGACGGGTGTTTTATCCACACTTACCACACTGGAGAAAGGCGACCACAATAGAAAATCGTAGAAAACTTTGGATTTGAGGTTTGTAATAACTTGTGTACACATCTAGCTCAGTGGCATCCTTAAAAACACTTAACTTGGCCAAAATTTTTAGATACAAAGAATAAAATAAACTCAACTTTTATGTTTAATATAAAACTATATACCACAGAATAAGTTACAAATATCACGCTTACAACTAACTTAAATGTAGTATGTAAGTATTATAAACATAATTATATTACTACTTATTAATTAAAGATGACTTCTAACTAATTAAAGATGCACTTTGCGTCGGTATATTATATATTTTGATATCTGCAACAACGGAGTCACTATCACTAACTTGACTTCGACTAGAATTATTTCCCATCTCTTGGGCACTAGTCGATTCATCTTGATCTGCATTTTTAACTGGAACGGCAGTTAAAACATTATGTTCTAATTTAGGATTAGAAATAATATCTTCCACACGATTATTTACATCATTTTTACTTTTAATGTCTTTTGAATCGGATATCGTTCCAAAAGAGATATTGCTATTGTTGGTTGTTGATTGCAAAGCTGTTGACCCTTCATTGTTTGATAAACTTTTAGCGACAATATCTGCTTTACCCTCTTTGTCATCATTTTCTTCCTCAGCTTCCACCAGTTCAACTATGCCTTCTATACAACTTTCATACAGATTACTTCTATCTTCATCTACGTCACTTTCACAAATATTACCAAAAGAATTTGCCGTTATAAATGAACCATCACTTTCATACCTGTGATCAGATGGCGAGTCCTCAATGAGAACTGAATTTGAAGATACGTTATGTGTTATTGCTCTACCATCACTTGAATTACTCATTAAATAAGTCATGTTCGTTCTGTTACTATGAGGCTCAAAAAAGGCCATTTCACTTTCATCTCTCGCTCGCTCACTCCTATTTGATAAGAAGGACGAACTGACAGGTGCCTTAGTTTTCTTCCGTATACGCAATTTATTCAACCACAGCTCTCTAGTCTTAGTATTGACAAGAACAAAAAATATGAACAACACAAACCCTTGATAGCTGGTTGTCAAAGTGAATAAATATGCGGCGACTATATTGTAGGCAAACAGTCCAAAAACCCATGGCAAACCGAAAAGAAAGACGAGGAGACAACTCACAGAGGCTCTGCGTAGTAATTCACTCGAATCACCATGCTTTTGGATAATACTCTTTGTAAACACAGACCGGATTATTAAAGCAAATAGCACCCAGTTTGTTATAACTACGACACTAATGGGGGCATAGACGGTCAACCAGAGACCGAGCTCGGAGGGGTAGCAAAATGCTCCGTTGGGTGAATATTCTTCAAATCTTCGAACATACGACTCAGGTGCCACAGCCACAAGGATAGTAATCACAGCTAATGGAAAAACCCATGAAAAAGCTGACGCTTTCAGTAACTTATGCGAAGGGTCCCTCGCAAAAACCAAAACCAGCTTCCTATACGAAATAATAGCAGCTATTAACATCCAACAGAATGATGCCAAAACAGCATAATGGAGCATAATACCAACGAAAAAACAGAACATGTTGTAATCCTCAAACTTGGAAAAGACGACTATGAGGAAGCAGATCACGTTTAAAAAGAGAGCTAAGGTTAATTGGATCCATATCTTATTATTGAAATCGTTTCTCCACGATCGGAAAAGGATTGCCGTTAGGACGATTATGATTAACCCGAATAGGGATAGGAAGCATCCTGTTAATGAGATAATTTCTAGAAGGTGTTCGTCAGTTTCGGAGAAAACGGCTTTGGGTACTAGGACTTCAGCGAAATGGGTGAGGTGGGTGCAACGACAGGTGTCCAGCTGGCCGGTTGGTGCGCGGATGAACCTGCATCCTTCCTGCGACCAGTACCCGGTTCCATTCTCAGCGAAGTGCCAGTACGCGCAGGCACGAGACATGTTGCGAGTAGGGTGGTCGATCGTCGGTTTTAGATGGACGTCTATCACCTGAAACGTAAAGTACGAAATCAGTTAAGTTGAATTAGGATAGCATTTATTATCCTGCTGAGTGTCAAAGATTTATTACAACTCGAACATCTAAGATTCCTCAATTTAAGGTTCTTATCCATCTTAATGTATCCTCTAAGTAATTAATAAATGGCTTCAGTTTTATAAGGCTATTTATTAGTCTTAAAACTATTTGAAATATTTATATAGATACAAAAAGTTTAAGGAATTCTTGATCATTGACCCCAGCATTATAACTCGCCTATTATTTTCTTTTATATGAGCAAAACTGCACATTCTTAAGCTATTCTTAAAACGCATTAAAGAATGTTCAATTTACCTCTCCTTCCTCCATTTTCGTAAAATTCTCCACATTGACGCTGATCACGTTGCTGTTGACGACGTATTGGTCGTCGCTATCGTGTCGGGCGAACGCACGGTCAGACTGGAAAACCACAAAGCTGATGCGACGGGATGTTTCCGACAGCGACGCTGGCAAGTTCACCACGGCTTCATTAGCTTCACTGGATAAAGAGGTAGGATCCAAGTCCTCTGAAATCGTAAAAGTAGTATATCAATAAACACGTGAGTATCAATTAGTCAAGGTCATACTTATAAGCGGCAAAGGAGTCAATGTATAAATAGAAATATAAAGCATTGTTTTACTTGTACAAAAGTTAACCGCATAAGATATCCCTAAAAAAAATTAAAACATTTTTATGACAGCTCATCTATTGTTAAATACCCTAATATTAGTATTTTCAACCCACGAAATCGCACCCGCCACCTAAATCGACGTATTTACTAGTAAGTAATACCTAAGTAAAATTAAGAGTATTATACGTGTAATGTAAGTATAGGAGGGTTTTGGTCAGTTCTTTTTAATAAAACATTTGACTTCGAACTCTCTTCGTATAAATCTCTATGTCAGCTGTAATGTACGCCTTGCAACCGCATCTTTAAAGACAAATTTAGCTTGACCAGCCATCTTCACTCTCACCTCCTGAGTTAGCAAGATTTGCCGTTGACGGACACGTCAACTTCGTATATAGATCAAAACACTAAACATTTCAGTGCCTTCTGAATTAAACTAAATGTCAGATATTGCCTATCCGTACCATGGAAAATCTCCATAGCGTCATCCCTGAGCCCATGAGCAGCTATCCTGAGCCCCCGCACCGGCCTCGCGGGCTCCGAGTCAGCAATCATCACAGCCACGTTGTGCCGAGCTGTGGAGACAGCCTGGGAGCCGTTCAGGTCGGCGCGGGTACTTAGGGTGTCCAGGGCATGCAGCATGGAGCAGGGGAACTCTAGGTCTGAGTCGAGAAGGACATCTAGCTGGAAATTACACGGATAAGATATAATGGGAACAGATTTTTTTTATACATGGAAAAGGCAAAAGAGTACCTGATTGCACAGCCCGTGAGCACTAAGAATAGTATTCGGGTTCGGATAAACTTGGCAAGACTCGCAAAAGAGAGTATGAGAGCGAGTGAGAAAGAAGTACAAACCCGAATCCTATTCTAAGTACTCAGAGGCTGTACAATCAGGCCCTAGCCTAAAGCACTTAACGCATGTGCCTATTGAAAATTACCTTATCAAAAGTGTCGGTCACGTCCTCAACGGTCACTACAGCGGATTCATTGCCCAATAAATTGTCCAGGCTCTCTAGCATTTGATGGAGTTCCTCTTTTGGCTGTAAAATAAATAATCAATTTTAGTTGGATTCATTATTATTATATATATTATATATTCTATTATATTGGAACAAAGTATACTGACGTACTGGCGCAAAGGTAGTTTATGTCCCACACTGGAGTAATTAGACAATGTTTTGTAGAATTCATATGATGTTTTAAAATCAAGAGTCTTATTCTTGTGCCATCAAAGAAACCTGTCATAATAAAGTAATTCCAAATCGCACACAAACAAATATCAACATCATTCAGATTGCTTTCTTATTCGTCGTATCGTATTCCTGATTCGACATTATTATTATTATTTATTTATTTATTAAGCCAACAAGAAAGTTACAAATAAACAAAAGCCCTGCAAAACTTATTCTTGTTTTGACACATTCTTGTTTCGTCGCTTTCCGTTTTCGACATATTCTTGTTTGGACACAATTTGTTTTCGACTTAAGTGATTACATAATAAAGTCAGTCTATTACTAATATATTTTATTTATCAGTTAAGTAGTTATGCAAGCAAAGTCATAGGCTTTGTATAGTATAACACAAGATACTTGGACACAGTGGAACTACCTAGTTCCACTGTGTCCAAACAAGAATATGTCGAATCTGGTATACGACGAAAAAGGAAGCAATCATCATTCACATTCATCAATCATCATGCGATGAAGTTCAATAGAGGCCCAACTGTGATTTTATATGGAATAGATTGCCCGTTTGTTCATTTTGAAACTAAGACCAATTTCAACTCTCACCGTTTGAGGTTTCGAAGGTTCCGGTGCTTCGGTGGTCGTAGTAACGTAATCATTTATATTTATGATCGTAAAATGTGGTCCTTTTGTTGTTGGACGTATCATCATAACTTGTTCTTCGATCTTGTGCTCTGATTCATCTATGTTCTGATTTTTCTCCAGCATGGCAAAGTCGTAGTCAACGTTTTTTTCAAAATCATCTTCATTATCCTTATCAAGATCAGATGCTTTGTCATCTTCATCCTACTTTAAAAAGATTTAATAAAAATTTGATGGTTGATTGTTTAAATTTTTAAATTTTTTGTGTTTTATTTCGACTTTATTAGATATATTTCCATTTTTAATTGTATCATAAAGAAAGATGAAATTGAAAAATGAAAACATTTTGATTAATATAATGCCGTCGCATTGGTACCATTATAAGAGATGGGAAAACCCAAAAATAAAGGAGATGATAAATCTATAATGCGCTAGAAAATCACTACGCTAAAAATTCAATAGAATATTTATATTAAGAAATAACGTATAATGTAATTATTAATTTGAATTTTTAATTTATTTATTTATTTATTGAAGTACTTAATTGCATTTATGTCAAGTTCACAACACTAATTAAATACATATGTACCTTGTCAAAAATTAAGTCTAAAGTCACAACTAAAGTCTAAATTAAAAAAAAACAATTGCAATATTTGCAGTAACAAAAAATAACTCACTGGCATGCCACCTAGTGACCCAAGGGCTTTTGTAGTTTCTTCTTTGATTTCGTGAGATGTTGCAGGATCATTATTTGAAGCTCCTTCCTGCGTCGGATGACCAGGTTTTGCCTCCCAATTAGGAGTAGGATGTGGTCTATGTGGTCTGTACACTTCATGAGAACCCAAACATTCAAGCAGTAATGCCATAAAGAAAGTAAGAAAGATCAAGGAGTTAATTTTAGTAGAAGATCTTGATCCAGATCTAGTAGTTTTATGAGAAAACGTTAATTTTGGTGATGGAAGTTTCCGTAGAATCATCTGAAATAAAAATTATATTCAGCTGGTATAAATTGACGCAAGTATTGGTTTTAAAGATATAAAATTACCTTTAGACGACGATAATGACTATAAGCTTTTATTTTTAACAACTAAACAAGGCAACGGTTGGGATTTAATTTGGTGAGCAGGAATTACCAACGACATTGGTAAACCTCAGACAATAATTTAGAATCGCAGGGAAATTATAAACGAGCGATTTTGTATTAATAAGGTTATAGTTATATACTATTAAATACTCGTAGATAAAAACCCCCGACCAAATTGGGACCCTAACTTTCAGAGCTCATAACTCTTAAACAGCTCAACGGATTTTCACCAAACTTAGTTAAAAACACTCTCAATCAAGTCACCTATCAAATAAAAAAAACTATATCAAAATCGGTTCATCCGTTTGGGAGCTACGATGCCACAGACATACACATTAAACTTATAACACATGTAAAAAACAAATACATTACCAGTTGATTATCTGAACCAATGGATAGCCATTACTTATCAGTTTGTTGTTGTGAAGTGGATAATTCCCTTTCACGCGTATTTGTTATCTATTTTACTCTAAAGTAAGATTAGTGGGACACTCCTTAGAAACGTACAGCGGAAATTTATTGTTAATAATTAACCTACAAATTGATAACAATATGATACAAACTATATTGCATTTTACTTTACACTGGTTAATCGATCTTAAAACTCGGTAGAAGAACATAAATAAGACAATACGTCAGATTTTTTTTAAACTACCCACTCAATTAATATCGAAATATAACTAAACGCAACGAAGAAATTGCAATGTATGATTGTAATTTATATAGATACTTACTAGCGACACGACCGGTGCAATTTTCCAAAAAAAAATTGTCATACATTTTGTCCTCACAATTACAAACAACAACAAAAAAGCCAATTCGGTCAAGCCGCTCTCAAGTGATGACCGTTCATACATGCGGCAATTATATTATTGTAGATTGTTAACTTTTGTTGCATATTGTGTAAATTTAAATTCAAACTTTATTGCATATCATATAACAGATATAATGGTCCCTATCCAGGATGGCCTATCACGGGCCAGCGAAAGGGACGAAGTAATGCGTTAGATTGTGAACAAGAACACTGTTTCTCGCTCTAACTTCTTAATGCATCCCTTACGCTGGCCTATGATATGATGGGCCATCGTGGAGAGGGGCCATAAGATGAAAAACAAATAATAGGTACTTATTTATGTAAAAATTTTGAATGGAAACTTATTGCCGAGAATAATAGCTGTCTTACTTTAACTTCGTATATTAGATAAGGACCAAACAACACTTTTCGTAACATAAATAGAAGAGGTTGCAGCCGGTAATTAGTCTTGATACAAATATCACTGCTAGCTACCAGAAAAAATACACATTCAAACTTCACGTATCTACACGATATTAACAACGTTGCATGACAAAGGGAACAAGCTCACACAAATTGACCTATTCCCAAATTGACCTATTTATTCTCTAGACTTGTTCTATGGGTAGGTACTAGGCAACGATACTTATATAGAGCAATACATACTTGAATAAATACTCGCGCTCATCACACAAATGGTCATGTTCCACACAGTCACTGCATCCCTATAAGCCACTTATGTTGATGATGATGATAATATGCGGACTGCCAAAGGAGCAGGATAATAATTTTGTGCGCCAATTTCATTCAAGATGAGTCAACAATTGCTAATAATACGAGTAAAGCCGTAGTTTACAGTTTATTTTATAAAATCGTAGAAACTTGATGATTAAGAATATTTTCCTCATTATAATTTCTATTTACTAAACGACAAATATAACTTTTTTTAAAGCGTCATTCCTAACGTGACCGAACCTACCTCACTAGCTACAAGTGACCTAATCGATATTCTAAAAAAAAACTTGCGAAAATAATATCTAGCAAACACGTTGACTTTGTCATAATACCCTAACGTTTCCCCTATTACCTATATGTTTACATAAATTAGCTTTAAACTACAAGTAATACAAAATTAGGTCACTGTTATATTTTTATCGATAAGTAGTAAGTACCTGCTATTGTTATTAGCAAACATACTCATTACAATAAATCCATTAAATTGGTAGCCTACATTCCGCTTCTTCCTTGTTTAAATTATAATGCCCTTTTAATCCCAAAAATATAATTTTCAGTCAAAATAAATTTTACTTTTATTTAAAGAATACTTACTTTGAATTCATTTGGTCCACACCTCGTCTATCGCTTGTTGGACTGTGTCAGTTGGTATTCTTATCATGCCTTATCTAATTCGTAGACTCAACAATCAGAGATATGGTTCGCAGTTTAGATAAAAATCCACAGGATTTCGCTAGAAATGTATAATAGTTCAGTCGTGTGATGGTAGATGGCGTTGCTAGATGCCTGTATCGCGCTATTTTTTTTGTCATGCAATATCACTGTGTATCAGGGTAAGATGGTATATGAAGCACGCGCAGGTTTCAAATAGTTTGAATGTAAGTTTTTTCATAAAATACAATACGCGAGAATATTTTTTAAACACTTTGTTGATTATTGATTTAAAAAGGATTAGCTAGGTTTCGGTCTTTTGTTTTATTTATTATTTGAGGTAATTACTTAAACCAATTTTTAAATTATTGTTCTATGAACTATACAATCCTTATTTGTCCTTATTTAGCTTTAGATATCGGAAACATCCTGTTTTGTGTGAAAGCAAGGGTAAACCAGAAAATTAAACAACAAATGTACGGTAAAAGGTACAACTTTATTCAAATTATAACCAGTACACTAAATGCCTCGTCGTATTTTCCTAACTATTCAGTTTAAATAAATATTTTGTCTTTGTTCTGTACAAATAAAATTCACCTATATTTAAAACTATGTTAACGAAATATGTACCTATTTACAATAAATAAAACGGTTTCCTTATAAAAATACTGAATAGGTATTATTTAGTTCTAAGCAACTACCTAATTATGATTTCAATATACATTCGTATATAAGAATAATTTTATTAATATTTGGTAACTCTTTGCTGCTCTAAGAAAATAACTAAATTTAAGTTACGATTGTAATCAACACTCAGTACAGTTTATATTGCAGTCTAGATCATTACTTACAAAAACATTCCATTGTGTAAGTAAGCGCAAGTGTAAGTACGCCGTAAGGCAGATCACCGAGGCCCATTTCTAATGAATTGTACCAATTTATATCACCTGTAATAACCTGTGTTTCACAAAATAAAGGATGATTACTGATTACTTATTACTAGCGCAAGTTTATTTATATATTTTCAAAAATAAGACAACTATAAAAATACAGTCTTATGAACATATTAAATAAATTCTTAATAGGCATAACTCGAGCGCTTAAAAATCGAGACGCAATTTCGAATCAAAACATCTTAAACACAACTTTTATAGGAAAAGTTACCAAAAGAAAATACTGGGCGTGTGGAGAGGTAGACTTGGAAACGAACGATCTCGAGATGGCAAGAACAACCGGTAAATCATAACTGCCAAAATGCAAACACACTATGTCAAGAAAACCTGGAGTCATCTGGTGAGGCCAAGGACCTTGGCTTCGAAGCGTTGGCTTCAATAGCAGCAGGCCCTGACCTCCCTCCTCTCCAATCAGAAGAATTCTGACTTTTATTATTAGTGTAAGTCGAAGACGTGACAGGAATTTTACGCGTCTGCTTAATCTTCAACTTATTCAGCCACAAGTCTCTAGTCTTCTTATTCCCCAGCACGAAGAAAACAAAAAGAACGAAACCTTGGAAATTCGCTGTCAGCGTAAAAATGTACGCCGCGACGACGTTGTAGGCAAAAAGACCGAAAATCCACGGCAATCCGAATAGAAAGACCAGGAGACAACTTACCGAAGCGCATCTTAAGGCTTCGTTGGAATCTCCATGTCTCTGGATCCTTCTAGATGCAAACACGGAGCGGACTATCAGAACAAATAGCGTCCAGTTTGCGAGCAGCATGACAGTTATAGGGGCGTAGATGGTCAGCCAGAGACTAAGCCCTGATGGGTAGCAGAAGTTTCCGCTGGGAGCTTTCTCTTCAAACTGGCCAGAGTAAGAATGCGGGTCGACTGAAAGAAGAATCCCCACGACCGCACAAGGAGCGCCCCAAGAAAACGCCGAAGCCCTAAGCAGCTTATGGGAAGCATCTCTAGTAAAGACCAGTACCAGTCGTCTGTAGGACAAGACTGCAGCCACAAGCATCCAACAGAATGACGCCAGAACCGAATAGTGCAGCAATACCCCTACTAACATGCAAGAAATATCGTAGTGGTCGAAGCGAGCGTACACTACCACTAAGAAGCAAACGACTAGGATGAAGATAGCTATGCAGAGTTGCAACCATATTTTGTTGCTGAAGTCTCTTCTCCAGGATCTAAACATGACAGCAGTAAGACCAACTAGGAGTAAGCCTAGAATGGAGAGACAGCAGCCTATGACAGAGATGACTTCTAGAGCTTTCTCGTTTCGTTCGGAGAAGACAGTTCTTGGAACCAGTATTTCTGCGAAATGGGTAAGGTGGTCGCAACGACAGGTGTCTAAAAGGCCCGGAGATGCTGCTGGGATGAAGGTGCAGCCTTCTGTGGACCAGTAGCCGGAGTCGTCGTCAAGGAAATGCCAGAAAGCGCAGGTGCGAGTTTGATTCCGTTCAGTCTCGCCGAGTATCGGACGTAAATGGATGTCTATCACCTGTGAACAAAAAGTATAAAAAGTTGTGATGATAGCTTAAAACCGCGTCTGTAACTGTAACTATTCAGTTGTTAATAGTTTAGGTATGTAGTTTAATTAAAGGAAAGGAAATCTATCCCGACTTCGACGGAGCACACAATATATATAGTACTGACAAGTTGAATGGTATTGGTATTCAATATAATTAAAAAAATATCAGGGGATAACACAAATTGACCTAGTCCTAAACTAAGCTCTGAGTTTGTACTATAGGACAACGATAAAATATACTTATATAGAGAAATAAATATAAAATATCCAAGACTAAGGAATAAACAGTTGCGCTCATCACACCGGGAACCATAACCTCGAATCGAACCTAGGACCCGGTAGCCTCATAGCCAGCACACTATCAAATAGACTTACCGCGTCGTCAATATTCTCTCTTACCTCGCCATCAGCGAACTCCGTGAGGTCCTCAATCTTGATGCTAAGGACGCGACTGTTGACGGAGTAAAGACCATGGCTGGAGGTGAAGGCTCGATCGTTTCTGAACACGACAAAGCTGATGCGACGAGTGGAGTTGAACACGGAGTCCGGCAGATGCACTACCGCCTCGCTTTCATCGGAGGTGAGATGAGTAGAGTTGATCTCCTCTGAAATTCAAAAAAATAAATCAGATAATAAATTGTTGACAAAAAGAAAACAGAAACAATACAAAGCATGCTTGGAGCCTTTCCTTTAGGCGTCGAATTTATTTAAAATCTTGAAAGTTTTGATATATTTAGCCTCCTTCAAGCGTCCAAGCCACAACAAAATCGCTCGCTACAGCAGCTGACGAGACAAAATCAATCAACATTGTTCCTTCCTTCCAAGTCATAACTTACCAGATAAAATTTCGAAGGCTCCCTGCGAAAACGCATCATCAAGTGCTTGCGAGGCGATCCTCAGCCCTTTGACGGGACTCTCAGGGCTGGCGTCTGCCATCAGCATCGCAATGTTGTTAGCCACAGCGCTGCCGATTGCCGAACCGTTGAGGTCGGCTCTAGCTGCGAGCCGGTCGATCAGGTGAAGCAATTGACCAGGGATCTCCAAATCATCCTCTAACTCGAAAAGTTCATCCACCTAGAATTTGAGGTATTTATTACGTAATAAATTCAGGACCGGCAGATTAATTATTATTTATGAATATTTTGTTATTAAAACATTTACCTGATCAACAGCAACACTGACGGTCTCTACCAAGATCGGGATGGAATCATTGTTGACCAGTTGGTCTAAGTCAGCCAGGACTTGCTGGAGCTGTTCTTCAGGCTGCGAATGGAACACAATGCCACATTATATTACTAGAGTATCACTACTCGTAATATTTGTTTGTTTTAATAATAATATTCTCGGGAATTTTACGTTGTTGGGACTGGATGGATATTTCTAGTCTTCCTATTATGATTAGTATACATATAAGCATGTTTCATGATACCTTAGCGTTCATGCAAGATATAATTGTAATGATGATTGCTTCATGCAGTTAGTAATAGACAATTATACTATAGAAAATAAAGCTTTAGAAAGTTAATGCTCCAGTAAAATTTTGGAAAACTTTAAGAAAATCTTGACAATCTTACTCAAGATTCTGACTCAGAAATTTCTGAGAATTTTTCTTCTGCACTTGACCGGTTTATTTAAATCGATTTAATATCAATTTCTCTTTTATCTTCGTTTGTTTTTCCTACTGCATTTCTACTTACCTCTGGTCGTGGCGGCGGAGTGGTTGTTTGAGGTCTAGTCGTAGTTGGTACTTGAGTCGTAGGTGCTTCGGTTGGACGAGTAGGCTTAGGGGGTATTATGGGTGACGGCCAAATAACCGAGGGTGTGGTACTGGCAGTAGTTTCGTCTGGTACAGTGTCAACCGTAGACACCTCCGAAGGAGTAACAACTATGGTCACCTCTGAGGGTGTATTATCTGTTGTCCCCTCAGAGGGAGTAAAGTCTGTTGTCACTTCTGTAGAAATAGTAGTCACTTCTAAAGAAGTGGTGTCCATAGTCGTTTCTACAGTTTCATCCGAGCACTTGCGGGTAGAGTCAGTGGCGCTTTCCAAACTTTCGTCACGTCTGGACTCAGAGTCTTCTTTAGGCTAAAATTTGTTGGTTAATGTTAGTTTATTATGATGATGGTTATATGAAAAGCTTATAATACAAGTGAAGTGTTCATTTTATTTCGTTTTGGCAGATTTTTATTTAAAGAATTAAAAAGCAAAGCGGAATCTTGTGAAATCTAAGGGACACTTCAGAAGTATTATGTTTTTGGTTATTTTGGCTGCATGCTCGCGAATGCATAATGCTGTATGTAAATGCGTGCATCATGCAGAACTGATTTTATTTTAGAGTAAAATGATGGACTCTACTGGGCATATGGGCAGATAAGACGATAAGAAGACGACTAGGCTTATTTCCAAAAAAGTATGCGCATATATTATACCTAACGGAGCAGTTCAATTCAAAGACACTAATTTCATAATAATGCTGCTATTCCTATGTATTTCCTAATGCGGAAAAACGGTTTACTCATATGGGAAAGACCTATCACAATTCGCACTTGTGGAAGCCTTTTTTTCTGTACATGATTATACCGTTTTTTCCAACTTTTTCCATGACACAAAATAATTTTAATTTTAGACATATTTCCTCAATTGAGATAGTATTTCTACATATACGAGTATTGCTGATTCATAAAGATAATAATTTCTAATCTATAGCCTTTTTTATCAGGCGCAGTAAACAGACATTTCACAGCTGTTTTGGTAAAAAATAACTTAAAATGTATAAGCAAATCTTGTTTTCATAACGTTATAGCACTACATTAGTTATAATTACAAAAGTCGTTTTTAGGGTTTCGTACCAAACTGGTAAAAAATTAACCCTTATGGTGAGACTTCGGTGCCTGTCTGTCTGTGTGAAACACAGCTACGTGAAACTTCAGTTTGATAGCTTCAGTAGTCTGAAGCTATCAAACTGAAGTTTCACGTAGTTGTATTTTGTTAATTGTACACGACTAACTATTAAAAAAAACACAAACTGTAATTTTACTTCGTCTGGTAAAAAGATTTGGATATTTCCCAAAGCTAAATGCGATACGGTTACGGTATGATTTCTTTAACTATTAACTTACCACAATTTCCGGCATAGCAGTGGGCATGATCATGGTGACTTCTGGAGTGAGACGGACTGAGGTGGTCACAGCGGTCGCGGGTCGGATGACGCAGCCGTCGGCATAGGTGGTCACGAACTGGACGCCTTGGTTAAAGTCGCCCACGCACGTGTAGTTCCGACAACCAGCTGTTATCATGGACTGGCCTGGAATCCCAGGATGGGAAATATAAGTTTCAAACATTAAATGCCATCATTACCATGTGCCCAGAGACCCCGAAACGCCGATTTATTCGCTTACACAAAAAAGAAGTTCACTTTTTTTATTGTGCACCAGATTCTTGTATGTATGCCCAAGAGCCCCGGCATACTCTAATACGGTCTGGATTGTTGGCTGCAAAGTAGAGGTAGGCTCGGATAGATGGACTTCGTTTCGGCCATCTATGACTCGGCCATCTATTGCGTACTTTCCAAACAATTGCAACAATGTATTAAGCTGACGAAAAATCGTGGAAAAAAGATCATGATCATCAAAATTATTAAAAATGAATGATAAGTAGGTATTTAGGTAAGTAATGAATTAGAACTATAGGTTAAGTTGCATTCGGTGAAGTTACCGTTTACGTTAAGGGGTGTCCTCACTGAGAGCATTCGCGTCGCGAATATTCAAATGGTGTGGACGTTGAGCCGATCGTACAAAGCTTACAAATTATTGAAACTATTGCTCGTTTACAAATGCTCGGGTAAGAATGCTCTCAGTGAGGACGTTGTTTTACGTTAGAAAAATGTATGGAATTGACATTAGCAGCCGACGCAAAATATTGGCAGTTTTCATTTTGACAGTTTTCGAACATCGTTAGTCTTATGTATGTATTTTGTCTAGGACTGTTGGTGTGTTAACAGTACTTTCCATTCCTATTTTGATTGCGGTCGATATAATAACGGCTATTTATAAAAGCGATCACCATAATTATCATTTGTTAAACCATAAACCATATAGGTTTTAGGAATAAAAATTATCCTCAACATTATTTAACAAACCATACATCTCAGATGACGGATTTAGAGAACAACTCCTTCTGGGGCGCCAGGTAAAAACAAAGCGAATGGTGCCTTTGCTAATTGGTCGTTAGGCCTAATCGGGAGCCAAGGTTGACGTAATGTCAAAGAAATTAAAAAATACATGACTCGTTGGTACTTTGTTATGAATCAGTATTATTATAGACTCTTAACAACATGCAGTTCGGCGAACGTTACACTCAAAATACCGGTCAAGTGCGAATCAGGCTCGCGCACCGAGGGTTCCGTACCGCCACACAATATTA
This sequence comes from Tortrix viridana, assembly GCA_963241965.1. Lineage (NCBI taxonomy): Eukaryota > Metazoa > Arthropoda > Insecta > Lepidoptera > Tortricidae > Tortrix > Tortrix viridana. The sequence goes on from OY725174.1 coordinate 1,552,724, forward strand.
TTATATTTCGATTTATATTTTTTGTATACTTGTTCCTTAATTCTTTCAGGATTGGATCGGAATTTAAGGTATGAAATGGTCTGCTCAAAAAATCAGTCCATTTTGTGAAAAACGTACACAAAAACAAAAACTAGACCAAGTGCAGGAAGTTTGTAAAACTCGCACGGTACATAAATAAGCAGCTTATCCAGTCTACTTCAAGTCTACTCGTCCGTCACCAGCACCTTTGCAACACGGTTGAAACATCGGGGTAACACGATTAAATTCCGTTTTTAATGTTTTTTTTTTCCGTTTTACAATAAGAACGTACAGCAAGTACTAACAATCGATTAAAAATATAAAAACTATGGAATTGTTTAAAAGTCGACGTTCAAGTTTGATCGTACATTATAATAAACATTTCATTATAACATACAAGTTGATGATATAACTGATAAAGTGGTAAATGAAATTCTATCTACCAAGACAAGTACAAGACAGCGATTATTGTTGACCTATAATAATTGTATGTCGTGACAAATCCAGCATTTAACCGTCGCATGTCAATGGAATGTTAATTTGACAGCAATGAATAGAATTAGATGATAATGACAGATAGGCGCCAATTTACAGTCATCGATTTTTATAATGTTGCGGTGAGAATAAGGGCTTATAGCGTTTGTTAAATGTAAAATTTTTATTATAAGTACAAGGGGAATATAAAAGACAAACATTTGTTAAAAAAGGAGCACTTTCAGAGAGGGAACAATACAGAAGCTAAGACAATCGTTACACACATTTTTAGTAAATCTCTAGCACGTTTTCGGTAATGAGGTAGATACGTACGTATTTATGGATACGTATTTAGGATAAGAAAACGCCATCTGCCAACAAGTAGCACTTGTCATATTTCCAGCAATTATAAGATTTGTGAAATATTTACTTTATTTTATAAAGTAATATTTACTAATTTACTATATTACTAATTTATTTTATTTTATTTATTAAAACGAATGGATAAATGTCTTGTTAAAGTCACTATAGCTATAGGTACTGTCAACTGTAAAACAGAGTAACTTTCGCCGCAGACATCTAGATTCATATGGCGTTTAATACCCCACAGAACAAAACATAGAATGAGGACAATTGGCGCTTAAGTAGAATGTTGTACTTGGTAAGTTAGACAAGAACTAGAGTTTTCCCAGTAATTATAACTGAATTGGACTTTATTGACCTCATTAAGGTCTTTTAGTGAAGATATTATTCATGAATCATAACAATGATTGAAGTCTGAATAACATTAAAAATAATTTTGTATTGTCTCTAGTACTCTGTCTCTGTTGTTTTGTATTGTGTTTTGTTTTGTGTTGTGTTGTGTTTTGTATTGGCGCCAACTCGGATCCACTTTGGGTCGCTGAGCCAACGGAGTAAGTAAGTAAGTAAGTATTGTCTCTAGTCAATAAAATTCTACGTGGCTGATGACAATAACCGAGTTTTTTTAATTATTCTTCCAAAAATATTAACAGCAGCCCTAAACAAAATACATAATAACGCTAATAATAACGATGTACGAAAACTGACAAAGTGACAGGATTGACATAAGCTGCCAATGAATCGCGTCGGTCGCTAATGTCAATTCCATACATTTTTCTAAACTAACGTAAACGGTAACGTTCACCAAATGCAACTTGTCTAGCCCTACTAAGCCCTTAGCCAAGATGCCCATCGCTAACTAGCGTTTCTATTCATTTCGTTTTTAAACCAATCGCGTCACTGGTAGATCACGTGACTCTCCGTATGACGTAATCTACCAATGACGCGATTGGTTTAAAAACTAAACGAATAGAAACGCTAGTTAGCGATGGGCATCTTGGCTAAGGGCTTAGTACAGTTTACTTTATCACTGAAAGTATTAAGGGCTAAAATTTGGGAAAATACTAATATAACATTCTGGGCACATAAAATGATAATAGTCGGTACGGGCACTGCGCCTTTATACCCAGCTCATAAAGAGTATAATTTCGCTCCGTCGCCTCATGACCCCTGACTCTGAACTTGTTGCTCGGAAACAAATGAGATAATTTGGTGCGATTAATGAAGGTGTAGGTACATAAAGGATAATAATAAGAGAATATAGCATTTGTGGTACTTTATTTTTATCTTTAACCCATCGCCAAACTAAACTTATTTCATTTTATTCAGCAACATAAGATATTGTTCGGAAATAGTCTCACACGCAACTATCTAATGTTAATATCGTATTACTTTTATTTATACAATATACTAGCGAGTATTTAAAAAATAAAATTGTCGTGTATCTACTCGTATGTACTTATTTATGACAGATTTTCGCGAATTTTACTGTGCATTAATAAATAATTCGTAAGTTAAACGGTAATCAATAATTACATCGCCCGATTTTCTGAAAAGATAATGCCCTTTTAACAAGAGTACTCAGGAGAAAATAGTCAATTCCCTAGGTCATGTATAAAATGAAATAAATTAAAAAAAAAACACAGGTATCGTAACAGCGTAAACAAACTTACCTAAAGCAATTCTTCTTTTGAACGGTAACACATTCGCCTTGCTGCAGAAATACGCCGGCTTCATATATAAGATCTCCAAGTCGTCCCACATCCCTGGAGGCACCACTTTCATCTTTGGATTCAACTGCACGTGAAGAAGCGCCGTCTTTCCGTCTAAAAACAACCTCTTAATTTTTATCAGAAATATCACTTCATTGTCTTTCCATCCGGTGCCTTCGGTAGACGCTTTAAACTTCTGAAGAGTATCTTCAACAGCGTAGGGGTCAGTTTGTGTTGGATCACCAAACCTTTCCACGTATTTAGTTCTATAGTAAATGTAGTCTTTTAACTTCCTTTCCCAAACACGATAGATCTTCTCAAGGTTTTCGAATCTGTATTTCCTCTTCAGTCTTATCTGGATTGCGTAAAGGTTTTCAACGTTATCCTCTCGCACATATAGCACTCTGTTGGATTCAGCTACGCGGAAGTTTCTGGAGTCTACGTGGATGCACCAGTAATTGCCGTCGGTTATCGTTTTGAGTATGTATTTGTTTTCGTACTCATCTAATCGCATCTTTTTTATTACCGATGGGTAGTATACGATGGAATCGGTGAAGCAATGTATGTCGTTTTCATCCACTGTGTCGTTCACGGTGAGAACTATTCTATCCCTATAACGAAAAATGACGAGAACTTTAGAATTCAATTTATTACATACATTTTATTATTTACCCCCCTTAATGTTAACTATCAAATATTCTCTTCATAAGAACCTTTCTCGGACTTCAAGGAATATATGAAAAAAAAAATAGCCGAATTGACCAAGCCGTTCTCAAGTTATGGCGTGCCCAAGGGATTCATTTATATTTCATTTTTATATTTATATTCCATCAAAAGCCCTTTCGATCTTGATAAAATTGAGAGCAAGTCTAGCGAACAGAAAGTTTTAAAATCTCAGTAAAACCATACCGTATTGATATATCTATCTATTTATAAAAATATATATTTCTTATAGATAGGGATAAAAAGGGAAATAGACTAAAAGATAACTTAGCAGTAATAAGAATTGCGGATAAAATTTAAGTAATAAGCAGTGATCGGAATAGGTAAAGTATATTTACCTAAACTTGACGCTTGTTCATTCATGCGTGAGTGAGATGGGAACACATTATTGAATGAACATGCATCAAGTTTAGTTAAATATACTCTACCTATTCCGATCACTGGTAATAAGTTCTAGCTATACAAATTTCTGACGTAATACATGTACGTGAATTACATGTACTAACCATGTTGCTAATGGAAATGTTGATTACAGGAGAAAACGTATTTAAGAGATAAAAAACAGTGTGGGCTGTGATCGATGCTTACGTACTGACGAGAATAACGTGGCACGCTACACGATTTTGTTATTAACGTATCAGTCGAAGTGCTACACTGCCGTCCTCAAACTAAAAGGCGGCTAAACTTAATACGCCGCCTTATTGTTTAGCCGCATTTTAGATAGAGGACGGCAGTACAGCTATCACTAAAGCCTGAGATTATGATGATTTTGATCTAACGATTCCTCTTAATGACTGAATCATATCTACCTACGTACGTCAGATCTAAGTACCTATGTAAATTGGGAATTTCATGGAATGGAAGTTTGGTTAACCCAACGTATGTTCCATGAGTAATTTTACAGTTAATGATAAGACCTTTTTGACATTCATAATGTAATATTCAAATTCCTAAAATTAATAAAGACACTCACCCATCAACAGTCACGTTCAAGCTGACGTTTCTCAAGTGTATGGAACGCTCGCAGATGACGTGCATGAACACGTAGGAACCATTAACGAGATGCCAAGCGCGGTCACGGAGCGCCACTAAAGATGTGTTGGAAGGAAAGTCTTCATCTTCAAAACTCCACTCAGAATCTGGTACCTGAATAACCAAAAGCATATATTATAATACCTATCTTAGAATTCTCTAAAATTATACCTCAATGAAGAACAACAAGATAAAGAAGGAGGAATTAGATGAAGAAGATTATACTTACTAAATCATAACCATCTTCATCATCAACCCATCTTAATTTGTCCCCTGGTCCCATTTCAATACCCAGTGGATCAGTGTAGTTGCCATGCAGCAACGGATTGTTAGCATATCGCCAACCTCGATGGAGCAAGGTACCTCCTCTTTTTAAGCACATGTCTGTAGCTTGTTTCCAATTCGCCCTGACTTTGCCTCCTCCTATACCCGTCACTGCAGTCAGACAAGTCGCCCTGGGGCTCCAAAACCTGTAGTAACCTGCTAACTCTTCGCATCCTTCACTTGTCATGTAATCCTCATCTGAGTAAGGCTTAACAAAGCAATACCGATGATATTTCTCACTGCATCTCGCTGCTGTGAAGTTGCTCACAGGGTTTATAACAACACAGAGCTTCTCGTCTAAACCTAACGCGGGATTATATTTGACATCATACGTCGATGTTAGTATATTTCCAGTACTTTCTGTGAATGACCAATCAATGAACGGCCCTCCTGGATACAAGGATTTGTGTCCGGACCATAGTTCTAAATTAGTTTTTGTAAAGTTAAGACTGTGGTATAACTGAGAAGTGTAAAGATTTCCTGCACAATTTTCGAAGGCATCTTCGAATGCTTCGGGTCCTTTCAGCCGATAGCAGATTGGATCTTTCTGTCTTGTGTAAGCTAGTTTGAATCCTATTGGACATAGAGGGGTTGATTTTTCTGCAGATGTTTTGCTGATGCATATGATGAAGGTTATGACGGCCAAGGCGATGTTCCGCAACGGCATCTGAAACAAAATGGCGAATGTTTGTGTGATCTGCCCGCGTTATCTTATCGTGGTTAACGAGACAGATATCCACAATCAACCACTTAACGCTGTTGCCCGTATTCCAGCGTTATTTGCTTTGATTACGGGAAAGGGGAGACGTGAAAATGAAAATCAAAATAAATTTATGCAGTATCTTAGTGAAGCTACTTTACAGATTTTGGCACCCCTTTTTAAGTATTAAATACCCGTATTAAATACTCTTACTACAGGTATTTAATACAGTAAGAGACACCCCTCTTCCTTCAGGGACATTATTTCTGTTATCTAATGGTATAACAATTTATTGTTAAAAACTTTTTATTAAAACAAAATTACAATTTCTCAAGGTTTAAATTATACTCATTTGTCATTGACACATTTTCTCGATTTTATATATTTTTTAAAGTAGGTATAGTGTTTTCAATATAACAGATTTGGGTGAAATTTGGTACAAATATAGTCCTTATCTATAGTCCTTATCTATAGGGTCTATACAAATTGTATAGTTCCCGCGGGAGAAGCGATCGCGTGCGGAGTCGCGGGCAAATATCAATAACAATCATCATAAAACGAAACGCATAACGGTATCTAGAATTTTGAAACAAATAAGTACTACCACTTAACAGAGATTGAGTGTTAACAGCTGTCAAAATGTATGAACTAACAGTCGATTAACATTTAACATCGTGTGGTGAAATTGGTACTGCCGTTTGCAAGCCCACCATTTTGATGCGTGGAACAAATTAGAGCCAATATCGATTGTCAAAATAGCTGCTAAATAGTTTGGCCTTATACGTAACATTTTCGGCAACGTTCTAATTAATTTGAACCCTGTTCGCATCTTTACAGCGCAACTTGATGTTTTGTACTAGGACCGTTGTAAACTGAGTTTTATATTCCAGTATATTTATAAATTAGGTTAAATTTTGTGTAAATCCTGTTATCCTGTAGAACTACGCAGATTTTTTATATCATACTAGCTTTTCCCCGCGACTCCGTCCGCGTAGTAGTCATTTAACTTATCCCTCAGGAACTGACAATTTTTCCGGGATAAAAAGTATTTTTAGGGTTCCGTACCTCAAATGAAAAAAACGGAACCTTTATAGGATCACTTTGTTGTCTGTCTGTCTGTCTGTCTGTCTGTCTGTCTGTCTGTCTGTGTGTCTGTCAAGACCCTTTTTCTCAGGAACGCGTGAAGGTATCAAGTTTTAATTCATATCAAATACTTCAGTCTGCAATCCCTTGGATCAGTGAAAAAATCAAACATCTAAGTCAACGCAATTTAAAGATACGGCCGTTTATGCCGCATATTGAAGGGAATCTCAAGGGAATCAAAACCTATAGGGCACTTCCCGTTGACTTAGAATCATGAAATTTTGCAAGAAGCAATGTCTTATAGCACAAGTAAAGGAAAAAATCCGAAACCCGCTAATTTGTAGTTACATCATATAAAAAAAAAGTCCAATATAAACTGACACTCACTAAGTAAGAAAGTGAATACTGCTTGTGTGTCAGTTTATACTGGACTTTTTTTATATGGTATTACCGTGATTTACGAACTATTTACATGCCTAAAAGTTTGTGCGGAACCCTCGGTGCGCGAGTCCGACTCGCACTTGGCCGGCTTTTTTATTTATGTTAATCTAGGTAATAAACTATGTGCCAAATTTCATAAAAATCTGTCGAGCCGTTCTTGAGTTATAAATACCTAACCTGACTTTATATAATGCTAAAATAAGTAAGATCATTGGAATAAGTAATATTTTTAAAGAATGATTGACTGTTGAGCTTCATGCGGGCGTTTCTGCAGTGGTCTCCTCTTGGGAAGCGCCGGCGCAGGTAGATTTTGACGTGTATAATTGCCCGTGCGCCCTACTTACTGCATCAATATCATTTATTTAACATTGAACTTAAAAGTAATTATCGCTGCTTAAATGCTAAATGGCCTCATTACAAAAAAAACAATAACTTTTTTATTACAAAAATGAGTTTAAAAACGGACAAATTTTAACACTACACGAAGACTGTTTTGATTTCTTTTGTGATGCGGCCGTTTAGCATTAAAGCGACGTTATAATGTTTAAGTAAAAGTAGCTGTATCTCTAATAGGCCCTCGTATAATTCTTTGTGATAAAAAATAGGAAGGAAAAGTGCTAAATAACATTATAGCATCCGTAGGTACGGTAAAATAATGTTTTTATATAAGTATTGATTTTATGTATTTTTTATTTGTCAGGTCCGGGACACGGACTCTGCAACTTCGCGTGAGGTCGGGCCCCGGACCCATGCCACTCGAAGGGTTGGATAGTAAACAGATAAACATACTAACAAACTTACACTGCTAAATTCATAACCCTCCTTATTGCTTTGCGTAGTTGGGTAACATCATCAGTTACACAACAAAAATTCACTTTACTTTAGAAAACTCACCTTTTAAATGTTCACGTAACTAAAGTAGAAACTATACGCCAACGCAGCGCACACGCAGTCATTTCTATTTGCGACTCTTCTCTTCAAAACATAAAGTTTGCAATACGTATCTCCACACAGGTCCAAACCTTGAATGATCTGAAAAAGGAAAACGCTGCGTTTATGTTTTTGTCAAGAAGGAAAACATATTCGTACAACTACAGTGTTTCCAATGCACTCCGGCGCACCCCACTCACTAGTTCTACGTAAATTGACGTAACCGTGCAAGGAAAATTGGAGTAGTGGGGCGCGTCGTCGTGGATGCCATTTTAAACAATGTCGTCATTATGCAGTAAGCAATCAAAGTCGAAATAAGAAACAATTCAATTTTCTAGCTAATGGTTAATGTTTATTCAGCTGATCATAATACATTAACCTTAATAAGAATCATAAACTTGAAGTTAAAAAACTAAAACCCAAATACGAATAAAATATAATTGTTATCGCTTATTACGTCGCCTCCGTGCAAGATTACGTGTGTTAATTGATCTATGAGATTTCATTTATTTATACAATATAAATAAATAAAATAAAGTTAAAAACGAAAATCCGACTACAAAAACTTATGAAATATGGACCTTTTTAATATTTTATAGGTACTATTTATTTACTACCATGTCCTATCCTCTATCTGATCCAGAATAAAGCCACTTCTATTGATCATATGATGACGGACAGTATAAAAGTAAAATCCAAGATATTGGCAGCAGGAATCACTTGTGAATGGAACTCCATCCATTGTGATCCCCATCTCCTCCTAGCAAGCTATTCAAAATTTTATTCGTAGTAATTATTACATACAGCAACGTGCATTGCAGTTTGGCCTTCGACTACGAATAATATTTTGAATAGCTTGCTGGAAGGCGGGACGGCGATCACAATAGATAGAGTTCCATTCACAATCAGCATCACATACTTATTTATATTTTTAAAAAGAAGTTATCTAGCAGGGGGGGGGGGGGGGGGGGTGTACTTTTCTGTCCAGCTGATTATACGTTAGCCATCGGTAACAACATGTCTGCGCTCACGCGTCTGCCGTTTGAGTAGCTATCTCAGTGATATTCTATTTTATTTTACATTATTGGACTTGTGCACACGAAGCAGGTGGGGTGGTGATTCTGTTCCCTTTACGCGATTTATATTCAGAATTGCCGATAGATGGCGCTAGTAGTATTCATAAACGCTGAAATATAGTAAAATTGTTTTTTGTCGCTTGTCTTATTTTAATATCATACTATGTTTATATTTATGAACTTATAATTTTCCCCTCTTTCATTTGACATCCCACTCGATCCGATAGTAAAAAAAATATTCAGAAAAAAAAAATCACTTTTTTGTATATAGCTTCCCACATATTGATTATGTTCGAAAATAATGTACCCTGTATCACCCGCACCATAACTACGAATCGATTGACGTCTCATTTATCAAAATCAGATGAGTAGTTTAGGCGCAAAAGTGGAAACACCGTAAATACAAACATACATGACTGCTAAAATCATTACCCTTCCTTCCCTTTGCCGTAGTCGGGTAAAGACCCAGATCTAAGCATCCTGTATCCAAGCTCAAAATATTCCTAGAAATGTACCTACTAAAAAACGGAATGAATGAAAATGGATATTTCCAATATTTCCTCTGAATGATGCGTGATTGGCATGATCTCATAGGAATTCGGAATGATACCCTGGTTGTAAACACTACAGATTTAGACTGCGATCTGTGTATCCGTCTGTCATTCACTTAAAATATGCAATTTCATGTCTTAAGTGGAAATATACCATTCCATATCATTATTTATTTATAATATTCAATTTTATTGTGGATTTACCATGGACTAACTCATAGTGCAGGTACTTAGTGGGTACACAGAACTTTAAAATATATATAAATTAGTCGGAAAAGTTGGAAATTAATAGTATAACAATAATCGAATTATATTAATCATTCATTCATTTACTTAAGAGCTAGAGCTAGGCATTTGTCAGTGGAGTAAGTAATTGTCACTTTTCTCTGTTCTCCGCCAATTTTTTCACGTCCTGATACGATACGACACTGGCCTTCTGACTTATTTGGCCAAAGTGACTAAGCCTAGGTCTTCCTCTTCCTCTTTTTCCTTCGACTTTGCCCTCCAAAATGTTCCAAAAGAAACCGTCGAGCCGTATCTTTCCTCTTCTACATTCTATAGTTTTTAACAAACGTCTTTTCTCTTTTACCATCTTTAGAACCTCTTCGTTAGTTTTCAGTAGTTATATTAATTAAAAGCCGTAGTAGGTAGCCTAATGGTTTGACCTGCCGACTCTTAAGCAGAGGGTCGTGGGTTCGAACCCGGGCTCGCACCTCTAAGTTTTTCGGAATTTATGTGCGAAATACAATTTGTAAATTCACCATGAGCTTTTCGGTGAAGGAAAACATCGTGAGGAAACCTGCACACACCTGCAAAGCAATTTGATGGTGTGTGCGAAGTTCCCAATCCGCACTGGGCCCACGTGGGAACTATAGCCCAAACCCTCTCATTGTGAGTGGAGGCCTGTGCCCAGCAGTGGGACGTATATAGGCTGGATTATTATTATTTATTATTATATTAATCAATGGTAGTAAATTGTGCATCGTAATTAAAGAGCGTTTGCAACGTTTGTTTAGAAGACGTGCCGCAACTGGCACATCTTAGCTCGGCACTCGCCCGTTTTTGTGTCGTTTGCGTAAATGATTGGTCATCCTTACTTGCGAATAAATTATACATAGTGGTGTGTAAACACTTAAATGTATGTGACTAACAAGTACGTATGCTTCTATTTTCTTCGTATGCTTCTATTTTCTTATGGGCTGACTATCGCTGTCAAACTTACACGTTAACGCGTATCTATATCGGCCCAACCTCCACAACACCAATACTTAACAAAATAAAACACCTTTAGAAATGTAAAAAAAAAAACTAACTACATTAGGTTCCGTTCACGTCAGCCAATCTGTACACCGCTAGTGCCCAATCTGATGTGGGGTCGGACAGGATCCCCATGAAGACTGCGGTATCATATGGGTTCAGACATGGCAATTCCAGTATTGACCCAGGCCCCCTAGCATGCATACACGAGATAAAATTGGACAGGTGCTAGGGAAATGAATACATCTATTCCATATTCTAACGTGAGACCGCTTAAGGTTTAAAATAAAAGTGTCCCGTTTTGATATAATCGCTATACCTATAAGCCCGTTGCGGCCTATTATGATCGATTTTGTCATGTCGATAACTGTGGATGAAACATCTGACACTTTCTGACCAGTATGTAAGTGCGAGAGTGACGGATGGTATAGACTAAATGTTAAAATACACAAAAGATACAAGAAAGAGATGTCGTGTAACCGAAACCAGAGGAAAGATACGATAAGTACTTCTTATACTTTACCATAACATGCAATGTACCGAAAAATTACTTTGGGAAATAAACATCATGCATTAATTAAATCATTTATTATTTTATTTATTTATGCATAAACACGCGTATAACATAACAAACAGTAACAGCTATTAGGGGAGACCGGGTATGGTCTTATTTTATGGCTGCTGAGAGATTAAGTAAATCGATTGCTGAAGTACGGAAGGATATAGCTCTTGCGTTTTTTTAACACCGATCACTTATTCCTTTGTTTAGTATTCTTTTTTGGCCGCTGTGACCAACCATGAGACAACCGTACCCGGTCTCCCCTACTTAGCTATTTAGTTTCCAATCAGGTCAATGGACAATATAAACACTTGCACATATACGTGTAGGATGAGTCAGCACTTTAAGATTTGCTCGGCCATAGCACAGTATAAATATAGCTAAAGCAGTATTAACTACGAACAAACGTTCGAAACGTCGCACTCACACAGACGCCCGTCTCAACCATTCGTCTCCACGCGACTCCCGCCACTGACAGCACTGCCATGTCCGCTTAGGGATCTCGTTGAGACGTGCGTCTGTATGAGTTCGACGTTTCGAACGTTTGTTCGTAGTTTCTTTACTGCTGTAGCTATATTTAATTATGTATATCTACTGTGACTTAGACAGTAGGCGCTATCTAAAGGAAAAAGGGTGTATGAGTAGTCCATATGCGCATTGACAGAAGGTATATCGCTAACTGTTAATCCAAGCACAATCCAAGCAACACGCGCGACGATGACACGAATTTATGTTCCAGTAATTAGAAATGGTTTGAACGCATTAAACGGAACTGCACTAAAGCGAAGCGATGTCGTGACATGACGTAGCAGAAGTTTGAATTGCTTTATTTAAATGATTCAGTCCGTGGATCTATGTGGCACGCACACATCTAAAGCATAGTAAGCCCTTGAGAAAGCCCATCGGCCGCCATACCAACACAATCACGCGGCCGCCATTGCAGTGCTTCACTTTAGTACTAGCGACCCTACGGCCGTTAGTTATTTGGTCCACGATTCAGTAATTTTTAGTAATTTAGTAATCATGAACAATATTTAATTTTATGCAACATTGACTTCAACGTAGTTTATAATTTTGTTGACGCAGACATTTGCATTAATGTCCAACAAGCTAGCTTGCAAAATACGATTTAGGTAGACTCATATAAGCGTCCTTATATTTCTGTTATTATTGTATTACTTTTTTGCTATTAATTTCAATAATTTATGTACATATTTTAAATGATTATTCTAAAAATACTTACAATAACAACTACATTTTGCATGAAATTGTTTTCAGTTTGACGCCTACAAGAGCATCCTAGTTCAGGCATGTAATTTATAACTATCTTTTGTTTTTATTTAGTACATATAAATACATACATACATTGTAAATAGTGTTTTGAATAAAGACTAACATTATTTATGAGTATCTTTAATTACTTTTGCCATCCTTGTACCGTACAGCTACTCTTATTGCTTGCTTCTCGGGAGCGAACACAAGAAAAAATATCAATGAATCACGCGACAAATACCAACTTCTCTTAGATCCGAGGTCACCGCCTGTTGAGTTATCGGCTTTACCGAATGACAGCAAACCAACAGATCGGGAGATACTGTCGATTCACTGATGATAAGAAAAACAACGGAGGTGGGAAAAAGTCGTCTTGCGTCGGTGATCGTTTGTCTTTGTACAAACACCACGAGGTTGTCGAGCCACTTGCTAACATTCTTAATTCGGTCGGGTTGTCAAATCGTACAAATTCTACCTAATAGTAATATACCATGTACGATTTGATAACCCGACCGAATTAGGAATGTTAGCAAGTGGCTCGACAACCCCGTGTTGTGATTGTATAATTTCAACACTAACTGCCGCACTCAGAGACGTCAATTAACTTTTAAGTTTGATTAAAATTGCTGCTGTCACTTTAATCATACTTAAATATTAAATTGACGTCTCTGAGTGCGGCAGTTACTATAGTTTTTAAATGATAATGAAGGTTCAAAATATTTTAACAATCTCGATGCGTTTGAGGTGTGTCAATATTTCTAATAGATCGTATTCATGGAAGTACAACCAAGCTAAGTTACATAACACTGAAAAAAATAATTGGTTACTTCTAAATTGTGTTTGTTGTGAACAAACGTATTAATTCCATACGAACCTAACAAGACGTTAGATAGAAATCAACTAAGATGTTAGTTGAATCACTAAAGAACTTGCTGTTTTTGGTTGATATAACTATTAACTAATAATTAGTGATCGGATTTTTCGGTACCACTGCGCGGGATAATGAGTGGAGACCTTGAAAATCCCGCGATACCGTTAAAAAAGATTTGGTGTTTGTTATACATTTATAAGTAGACGTTTAAATATAAGTTAAATATAAGTTTCATGCTTGTCCCTTCTTTTTACAAATTCATTGTTAAAATGGCGGTTTTGAAAAATACGCGTCAGGGCTATATTTAAGAGGCTTCAAACCGTGCATAGTATGCATGGTAAAAAAAAAACGCTATGCTTTATATTTAAGTCATGGATGTTTTCTATATATTTAAACTAGCTTCTGCCCGCGACTTCGTCCGCGTTGAATTTAGAATTGGGTCCAGAAAGAAATGAAACATGTCGCTACACGCCTTACAACATTTATATCCGGTCAGGACCGGCCTTACAATCTTTCCCCTCTGCCGAGGTATGAGATCAAATGATCTTGTACGTTTATAAAAACTACCCATTTAGTCGATTATTTGACATAGCTGCTGTCCGCGACTTCGTCCACGTAGAATCAGCAATTATACCATCCCGCAGGAACTTACCTTACCTTAACTTACCTTTGTTAAAAAGTACAGATAAAGTTTAGTTATCGTACCTATCATGCATGATGGGATAGAAACAAATTTAAGCCACACGATTTTTTAAACCATTTTCATCCTGCTAGGGGTAGAATTTCCAAAAACGCCGTTTTTATTTGTTAAAAGTAGCCTACATAATAATTTCCACTTTCCTTCCTTCAAAAAGGACCAACCTCCATACAAACTACCACCCCCCCATTTCATACCCTAAGTGGTTGTTATCCAAATTCACCGAAAATAGTATTTTTTTATTTGTTAACCTATATACCCCTATATACCTATTTCCACTTTTCTAACTTCAAAATTTACCAAACTCTCATACAAACTTTCACCACCCGTTTCATCCCCTTAGGGGCACTGTTTCCAAAGTCGCCGAAAGTAGTTTTTTTTTATTTGTTAATAGTAACCTATATACGAATTTCAACGTTTATGACTTCAAAATTAACCGAAATCCCATACAAACCACCACCCCTCAATTTATCCCCTTAGGGGTAATTTATCGAAAATCACCTAAAGTGCTATTTTTTATTTGTTTACAGTAGCCTATATACATATTTCCACGTTTCTAACTTAAAAATGACCAAACTGCCATGCAAACTACCACCCCCCATTTAATTTCCTTGTTGTTTTAAAACTTCAAAATTGACCAAACTCCTATACACACACTCCTATACACACTTTCATCTCCCCTTTTCATCCCCATACGGGTAGTTTTTTCAAAATCGCCTAAAGTAGTATTTTTTATTTGTTAACAGTAGCCTGTACACAAATTTCCATGTTTTTAACTTCAAAAATGACTAAACTCGCATACAAACTACCACCCCCAATTTCATTTCCTTAGGGGTAGTTATGCAAAATCACCGTAAGTTGTTTATTTTTTATTAACAGTAGTATTTATAACAATTTTCACGTTTCTAACTTTAAAATTGACCAAACTCCCATACACACATTTCACCTCCCCCCCCCCGTTTCATCCCCATAGGAGTAGTTTTTCCAAAATCGCCAAAGTAGTCTTTTTTATTTGTTAATAGTAGCCTGTCTTCTAAATATATAAAAGAAGAAACTGACTGACTGACTGACATATCAACGCACAGCCCAAACCGCTGGGTCTAGAGATTCCAAATTTGGCACGTAGGTTCCTTATGAGGTCTAGGGGTGCACTAAGAAAGGATTTTTCAAAATTCATCCCCTAAGGGGGTAAAAATGGGGTTGGAAGTTTGTATGAAAGTCATCCATTTTTGAAGATAGAAACGTGGAAATTGGTATAAAGGCTACTATTTACAAATGAAAAATACTACCTTCAGTGATTTTGGCTAAACTACCCCTAAGGGGTTAAAATGGGGGGTTAAAGTTTGTATAGGGGTTTGGATATTTTTGAAGTTAGAAACGTGAAAATTGGTTTATGGGCTACTGTTTACAAATAAAAAAAGTACTACTGGAAATTTTGGAAAAACTACCCCTAAGGGAATGAAATGCGGGGGTGGTAGTTCCTTTTGGAGTGGTGGTTGGTCCTTTTTGAAGTACGAAACTTGAAAATTGCTATAAAGAATACTGTTAACAAATAAAAAACGACTTAAGGCAATTTTGGATAACTACCCCTAAGGTAATGAAATGGGGGGTGGTAGTTTGCATGGGAGTTAGGTCATTTTTGAAGTTAAAACATGGAAATTTGTGTATAGGCTACTGTCAACAAATAAAAAAATACTACTTTAGGCGATTTTGAAAAACTACCCCTATGGGGATGAAAAGGGGAGGTGAAAGTGTGTATAGGAGTTTGGTCAATTTTGAAGTAAGAAACGTGAAAACTGTTAAAAAGACTACTTTTAACAGATTAAAACAACTTCCGGTGATTTTGGATAACTACCCCTAAGGGAATGAAATAGGGGGTGGTAGTTTGCAAGGGAGTTTGGTAATTTTTGAAGTAAGAAACATGGAAATTTGTATACAGGATACTGTAAACAAATAAAAAAGACAACTTTAGGCGATTTTGGAAAAACTACCCCTATGGGAATGAAACGGGGGGGGGAGAGAATATGTGTATGGAAGTGGAAATTAAATGGGGGGTGGTAGTTTGCATGGCAGTTTGGTCATTTTTGAAGTTAGAAACGTGGAAATATGTATATAGGCTACTGTTAATAAATAAAAATACTATTTTCGGTGATTTTGAATAACTACCCCTAAGAAGATGAAATGGGGGGTTAAAGTTTGTATGGGAAGGAGGTTGGTCCTTTTTGAAGTTAGAAACATGGAAATTTGTGTATAGGCTAAATGAACAAATAAAAAATACCACTTTAGGTGATTTTGGAAAAACTACACGTAAGGGGGAGAAACGGGAAGGGTGAAAGTTTGTAGGGGCGTTTGGTCATTTTTGAATTTATAAACGTGGAAATAGGAATATAGGCTACTTACTGTTAATAAATAAAAAACACTATTTTCGTTTTGAAGTTAGAAACGTGGAAATAGGTATATAGGCTACTGTTAACAAATAAAGTAATACAATTTTCGGTGATTTTGGATAACTACCCCTAAGGGGATGAAATGGGGGTAATATTTGGTTAATTTTGAAGTTAGGAACGTGAAAATTTATTTTGGCTACTGCTTACAAACTAAAAGTATTACGTTCGATGATGTTGGAAATACTACCGTAAGGGGGTAAAATTGAGGGTGTAGATTTGTTAGAGTTTGGATATTTTGGAAATACGTTTCTAGACTACTTATTATATAAAATATGAGTTTTCGCGTTTTTGGAAATTCTGGCAGAGCATACTCCTGTGTATGTTCTCGCAAAATAAATAATTTCAATTTCAATTTCAATTTATACCCCTACGCAAGGTGAAAAGGGTTAAAAAAATCGTATGGTTTAAATTTGTTTCTATCCCATCATGCATGATACGTACGATAATGAAAACTTTATCTGTACTTTTTAACAAAGGTACTGGACTCTCCGCAGACAAAGTCGCGGGTGGAAGGATTGCGTATATATATATTTGTACTCAGTTCACGTTCTCGAAAACGGCTCCAACGAGTTTGATAAGGATTGCGACATGAGGGTTTACGGCGGCGAAAATTCGATCTAGCTAGGTCTCATGTCTGGGAAAATTCGTTTTCCCCGTGTTTTCACGCAAAAAGAATTCTCGCGCAATGGTTCGTAATTACGGGGCGGCTGCTTCCGTCTGAATAGGCTAATGGTTAAAGCGTTGGCCTACTACGCAAAGACTGCGGGTTCGAACCCCAGCTATAGACCGTTTTTTTTGTTTTTGTATAGAAATTCGATGAAAAATCGGTTCCGACCCCAGCGACGGCGCTAAATAAAGTTTGTATGGATGTTGGGATGTTTTTTCAGTCACGCCTAAATAGTTGAACGGATTCGGATGAAATTGTCACACAGGTAGTCACGATAAACGACTTACTTAAGAAGAGGAGAAAGAGGTACTTAATAAGTTTGGATGTAGGGGGTTATCTCCGAAACTACCAATCCGATTTCTAAAATTCTTTCAGTGATATTCAGAATGAGGTTTTAGGGTGGACATAGGCTATATTTTAACTTATAACCGAAGCTAAGCATCCCAACATCCATACAAACTTTATTTAGCGTCGTCGCTGGGGTCGGAACCGATTTTTCATCGAATTTCTATACAAAAAAAAAAAAAACGGTCTATAGCTGGGGTTCGAACCCGCAGTCTTTGCGTAGTAGGCCAACGCTCTAACCATTAGCCTATTCAGACGGAAGCAGCCGCCCCGTAATTACGAACCATTGCGCGAGAATTCTTTTTGCGTGAAAACACGGGGAAAACGAATTTTCCCAGACATGAGACCTAGCTAGATCGAATTTTCGCCCCCGTAAACCCTCATGTCGCAATCCTTATCAAACTCGTTGGAGCCGTTTTCGAGAACGTGAACTGAGTACAAATATATATATATATATATACGCAATCCTTCCACCCGCAACTTTGTCTGCGGAGAGTCCAGTACCTTTGTTAAAAAGTACAGATAAAGTTTTCATTATCGTACGTATCATGCATGATGGGATAGAAACAAATTTAAACCATACAATTTTTTTAACCCTTTTCACCTTGCCTAGGGGTATAAATTGAAATTGAAATTATTTATTTTGCGAGAACATACACAGGTGTTATTAAAGGTATATGCTCTGCCAGAATTTCCAAAAACGCGAAAACTCATATTTTATATAATAAGTAGTCTAGAAACGTATTTCCAAAATAACCAAACTCTAAGAAATCTACTCCCTCAATTTTACCCCCTTACGGTAGTATTTCCAACATCATCGAACGCAATACTTTTAGTTTGTAAGCAGTAGCCAAAATAAATTTTCACGTTCCTAACTTCAAAATTGACCAAATATTACCCCTATTTCATCCCCTTAGGGGTAGTTATCCAAAATCACCGAAAATTGTATTACTTTATTTGTTAACAGTAGCCTATATACCTATTTCCACGTTTCTAACTTCAAAACGAAAATAGTGTTTTTTATTTATTAACAGTAAGTAGCCTATATACCTATTTCCACGTTTCTAAATTCAAAAATGACCAAACGCCCATACAAACTTTCACCCTTCCCGTTTCTCCCCCTTAGGTGTAGTTTTTCCAAAATCACCTAAAGTGGTATTTTTTATTTGTTCATTTAGCCTATACACAAATTTCCATGTTTCTAACTTCAAAAAGGACCCACCTCCTTCCCATACAAACTTTAACCCCCCCATTTCATCTTCTTAGGGGTAGTTATTCAAAATCACCGAAAATAGTATTTTTATTTATTAACAGTAGCCTATATACATATTTCCACGTTTCTAACTTAAAAATGACCAAACTGCCATGCAAACTACCACCCCCCATTTAATTTCCTTGTTGTTTTAAAACTTCAAAATTGACCAAACTCCTATACACACACTCCTATACACACTTTCATCTCCCCTTTTCATCCCCATACGGGTAGTTTTTTCAAAATCGCCTAAAGTAGTATTTTTTATTTGTTAACAGTAGCCTGTACACAAATTTCCATGTTTTTAACTTCAAAAATGACTAAACTCCCATACAAACTACCACCCCCAATTTCATTTCCTTAGGGGTAGTTATGCAAAATCACTGGAAGTTGTTTTAATCTGTTAAGAGTACTCTTTATAACAATTTTCACGTTTCTAACTTCAAAATTGACCACACTTCCATACACACATTATCTCTCCCCCCCCCCCGTTTCATTCCCATAGGGGTAGTTTTTCCAAAATCGCCTAAAATTGACTTTTTTATTTGTTTACAGTATCCTGTATACAAATTTCCATGTTTCTTACTTCAAAAATTACCAAACTCCCTTGCAAACTACCACCCCCTATTTCATTCCCTTAGGGGTAGTTATCCAAAATCACCGGATTTGTTTTAATCAGTTAAAAGTAGTCTTTTTAACAGTTTTCACGTTTCTTACTTCAAAATTGACCAAATTCCTATACACACTTTCACCTCCCCTTTTCATCCCCATAGGGGTAGTTTTTCAAAATCGCCTAAAGTAGTATTTTTTATTTGTTTACAGTATTCTTTATAGCAATTTTCAACTTTCGTACTTCAAAAAGGACCAACCACCACTCCAAAAGGAACTACCACCCCCGCATTTCATTCCCTTAGGGGTAGTTTTTCCAAAATTGCCAGTAGTACTTTTTTTATTTGTAAACAGTAGCCCATAAACCAATTTTCACGTTTCTAACTTCAAAAATATCCAAACCCCTATACAAACTTTAACCCCCCATTTTAACCCCTTAGGGGTAGTTTAGCCAAAATCGCTGAAGGTAGTATTTTTTATTTGTAAATAGTAGCCTTTATACCAATTTCCACGTTTCTATCTTCAAAAATGGATGACTTTCATACAAACTTCCAACCCCATTTTTACCCCTTTAGGGGATGAATTTTGAAAAATCCTTTCTTAGTGCACCCCTAGACCTCATAAGGAACCTACGTGCCAAATTTGGAATCTCTAGACCCAGCGGTTTGGGCTGTGCGTTGATATGTCAGTCAGTCAGTCAGTTTCTTCTTTTATATATTTAGATATGTATTTCTCTATATAAGTATGTGTGGACGCTGTTACGCAAAAATGTGTCAACCCACAATTATTTAGCTATAAAATGTCAACCTACAGAACCCATCATGTGGGTTAATATTTTATTGCTACATTATTATGGGTTAACACATTTTTACATAACAGCGTCCGTGTATCGTTGCCTGGTACCCATAGTACAAGCTTAGAGCTTAGTTTGGGACTAGGTCAATTTGTGTGAGATTGTCCCCTGATATTTATTATTTTATTATTATTAACATCAAAACATGACGACAAAACGTCTAAAAATTTGTAATTTTCAAGCAACCAACGGTAGACCAGCGCTAGCTTTAATGCCGGCATTACGCTGAGAACCATTTCGTGACTACATTTAATAGTAATAATAATAATAATAATTTTAGTATTTCTCTGTCCTTTGTTGATATTGGTCACGAATAGGTAAATGTTTTTCTTTGTTTTTTTTTTTTCTTTCAAAAAAAATATAGCTACCCTGTAGGTACTGGTCCCGGGCTGACCCCGCGATTTTTTAAAAAAAGCACTAAAATACGGCACACGTTACGAACATTATCCCGTCATGATCGCATAATTATATTGAAGTTAGTTGCTATTTTAGTGAGGTTACTGTATTTACTATGTTACCTCGTATGAATACTACCCCCAGGGGAAAAAAATTAGACAACCACAGCAGTACATTTTTTTTATATGATTAGACAATATGTAAAAAACGTCATTCACGATGTTTTTATTATTAAGGTCTACGTTTGTTTCTCGTGTTTCATTTTTAAATTTTATTATGTTTTTCGTATTAGTAAGGGCCTGTTTCACAATCGACAAGTAAATTTATCTGTCAGTTAAAGATAGCCCTCTCCTTGTCTATGTTCAAGTGTAAGAGAGGGCTAAATTTATTAGACAGATATACTTTACTTGACGCTTGTGAAACGGGCAGTAATATAGAATGCTTAAGTGTTAACTGACTGTTTTAACTAACGCGGAGATATTTATTCGAAAGATCGCTCTTAACTGACTCTACAGGAGCGTCATGACTGAGAGCATTCTTACCCGAGCATTTGTAAACGAGCAATAATTTCAATAACTTGTAAGCTTTGTACGCTCGGCTCCACGTCCACACAACTCGAATATTCGGCGCCGAATGCTCATTACTCGCGAATGCTCGCAGTGGGGACGCTCCTTATGAGTTATGACCAACTGTTAACACACCGTCAATCGAACGATCTAGTATTTGACCTAACATGCCCGCGTGACAACACACAATTACGTCGGTGAAACTGCAAAACGGCGTAACTACCAAATTTAATAGGTTGTAAAATGCACCTTACTGACTTATTTTGAAAGGTGCATTTTGCCCTTTCTTGAATTTATTAGTTATTGCAGTTTCACCGACGAATATACAATAACACCTGTGCTAACGTTTCGACTTTGCATCGGATTAAAAATGACACTTATTACGAAATACACGTGCAATATCACGAACATACCTGGTTATGGTACTCTCATGAGCCTCGATATCAATGTTAACGACAGATTTCATAAACAATTTAGATAAAAATCTGTAATTTCGCGCACTAGTTTGCCAACTCCATATGCGCAAGCGTTTATTTCATCAAACCTTGTGTTCTTAGATAGTCTCGATAGTCACCTTTTAAAAAAAAACAAAATCTGTCCACCCATTTAGGAGCTACGACGCCACAGACAGATACACACGTTAAACTTATAACACCCCCCTTTTTGCATGGGGTACCCTTCTGCATTTAAAGCATTATGGCGTAAGTCAAGGTCTTACACGTATGTACACGTTTAGTCTTGCCCCCTTGTCACTTTAATCGCTGTGACATTAATATATGGTAGTTTAAACATGACATTAAATAGACAAGGTACTAAAATGTGCATACTTATGACGTTGACTGTACAAGCCGTACTTATGAAATCAAATAAATTGCTAACTCATAATAACCATAACATAAACGCGGACTTTTCAGTATTATATACCATGATTATACATAAAATGAAGTCATTGAATTATTTACTGATTAATCAAATGATTATCTACAATAATTATAACAAAATAATGAGTGAGTAATAGTGAATGAGCCAGTTCATGGTCTCTTCCTTTTTCTGTTTGAATTATAGAATAAATAAATACAACTTTTACCCGACTACGGTGAAGTAATTTAGCAGTGTTTGTTTGTATGTCTGTTACCTCGTAGCTCCTAAACTATCCATTATGTTTTGACAAATGAGGTGTCGTCGTCGGCTTCGTCTAGTGTCCCGCGTGTCAGGCTATGTGACGTCATATTAAATCCAACATGGATTTGACATGCATATGACTACTTTTTTTTACAAAATACCGAGTTTGTGTCAAATGAATGCTATTAATGCATAGATTTTGAAATAGTATGATTTATACATTTTTTTTGCTCACAAATAGAATGTCATATTGCCGCTTATCAGGGTGGGACGAGGGCGTAGCGAATTGCTAACACATCGCTTCACGATCGAGACGCAATAAGGCACAGTATTGCCATGCCAAATTACATGACACATTGGTAATTTCGATGTGGGTGTTAGTGTTCTGGGAACATCTCAAAATTCTGAATATTTCTTTCCGAATATTCGTTTTTCCGAAAGCTATATAGCTCTAAAAGAGTACATGTGGTCGTCCAAATCGAAAGGGACCTTATCGCGGCAGGTGGTTACGCCTTTTTTCACACGGCTGTTATACTAATAACAAGACAATGAAAACTATAAGAGCGTAAGCGCCCGCCGCCATAAGGGCTCTCGAGAACTGTCCAATTTTCCAGGATAAGAAATATCCTATGTCCTTCCCCAGGACTTAAATATGTCCATACCAAATTTCAAGATTATATTTTGACCTTGACTATTAGTTTACTGTTATCACTTATCAGGCAATTTTGGTCCTAATGGGTGTGATTTTCCGGTACACTTGTTTTATCCGCTATTGTAAGCAACGGACCGTTTCCGTTTCTTGTGATGTTTTTGTTCTTATGGCAAAGCAAATTAATGGTAATGATTATAGTTGAACTGAAAGGGAAATACTGTTAAAAGTGATACTGTACACTCCGAGAAGTTTTTAAAAGGCCGTCAGATTTCAACTGTATTCTCTCGAAAATTTTAATAATAATCCTTATCAAACAATTATTTGCCATACCGAGCATCGAAGCCGAGACCGCTGCAACAACATCTAAGCTAACAACTTGGCTAATCAGACCACATAAAAAAATTAGATTTTAGTACCCGAAAGCCCAGCGTCGCTCGAAGTTTTCTCAAAAACAACTTTATTACATCCTGATTTCTGAACCCGAAGAACTCCTATACCATTATTTCAAGAAGCTCTTTTGACGGTTTAAAATATGTTTTGCACCTAACTGCCCCTTCCCACTTATGCGCGTGCTACACGGTTTCAAACCACGGTTTTAAACCTTGGTAGATGCGAGCGGCTAGACGGTTTCAAACAAGCCCACTTGTTTGACATCTGCCAAGGGCGTTTAAGGTCATGCGGGTTTAAAACTACTGTAAACACGGTTTCAAACCACCTGTTTTAAACCGTTGTTTGAAACCGTGTAGCGCGTGCTTTAACGTCTTTCGAGCGTCGGCGTCCCCGCGACGCCTGCGGTGGCGGGTAGCGGGGCGCCCCGCAGTCGCAGTAAGGATGGCTACTACTCGTAACTATTATATTTAATAGTTAAACATCCAGATTATTAAAACTTTCTTTATGATAGCGTGCTGGTTTTTTTTATTCAAGTACGGTACAGAACTCAAAGAACAGAACACAGAGAACAGACTCAAAGAATGGCACTGACAGCCACAGCTACATTGAGTTTGTGATCTTCCACCACGTCTGGATTGGTTCACCATAGTTTTCAGGGTTCCGTACCCGAAGGGCGCCCAACGGGACCCTAATATGCGTACGCTGTCCGTCCGTCCGTCTGTCCTAACTATAAAGAGCTGTATCTTTTGAACCGTAATAGATAGCGGGTTGATTTTTTTTCATAGAATATGTCTTATAATAACTAATAACGTCATGATAACTAATTTAAACCCACGCTTAAACAATAAGCCCTCCTCTCACCTAACGTTGCTGTGCCCTCCAGGGTTCATAGTGTAATACTTATTTCTGTAAATAAGCTATGCCATTGTGAATATGCAATAAAGAATTGAAATTGAAGTTTATTACGCCGGAATTACTAACAAATAAAAATAAAAATAAAGTTAAATAATAAAGGGGTCCCTATACAAGAAACGTTTTTTTCAACGTATTTCTATTTTTGTTGTATCGTATAAACGGTAAAATATACAAGCGTCAAATTTAGTACGATTACAGAACAAACCCTATAGAATAACAAAAATACTAAAAATCAGCCAAATGTGTACGGAACCCTCAGTGCGCGAGTCCGACTCGCACTTGCCCGGTTTTTTGACTCTTCCTCTTAACCTGGTTCTACCCCGTTTCTAACATGCACGAGAAACGAGTTTTCTTTGATTTTTTTTTAAATAATGACATAAATTTACATCAGTATATTTTAATGTACGGTTACCTTTTATATGTATAGATTTTTTAGGGTTTCGTACCCAAAGCGTACCCAAAGGGTGCCAAACGGAGTCCTGTTCCTAAGCCGTCCGTCCGTCTGTCCTAACTTTAAAGAGCTGTATCTTTTGAACCGTAATAGATAGCCGGCTGTTTTTTTTTAACAGAATTTCAGAATTACAGGATATCGTAACAAATAACAAAAAACTAAAAGTAAATTAATAAAGTAAACTAAAACTAAAAAAATACAAAAAACGTTATTTTTCCAACGTTTTTTTTTCTATCGCTAAAACGATTCCCCTTCAGTGAGCAGATCGTCAACGAAGTTATTTAACGATTGCACGCACAGTTATAAAAGTTACCGTCATCTGTGATTCATGTTTGTTACTAAAGTTGTGTATCTAACATGTAATTTAGAGTAAACAGACGCCGCTTTATCAGTATATTTGCATTGTTATGTCACGTTCGTGGATAC
Source organism: Tortrix viridana (assembly GCA_963241965.1). Lineage (NCBI taxonomy): Eukaryota > Metazoa > Arthropoda > Insecta > Lepidoptera > Tortricidae > Tortrix > Tortrix viridana. The sequence continues at coordinate 1,577,895 of OY725174.1, forward strand.
ATGTTGCAATTATAGTTCTCAGAATAGGCTACAAGGTAGCTTTGTTGTAGATTTGTGATTTGATTCGCGGTAATCAGATCCATAAATTATTGATTGGTTGCACTTGCATATACGGGCTATAAATGTAGAAAAAACAATGGACCGAATTGAAATTGACCGTGCCCAAATTTAAGTGGGGCCAGCTCTGATTGTTGACAGTCAAACTAATGTATTTCGACTAATGTATTCTGAGCCCTAACTTAGCAATTTTAAATAGAGTATGTTATAATATCAGGTATTTAAAAAACTGCCAAGTGCTGCTCAGAATATACAGAAAACAAATAACAGAAAATACAACAATCTAGTACCAAACTTGGCACCTTTTTAGATATCACTATTTTGGTGGTCATCATCATCATCATCAGGTGATCATCATTTACGTTGAAAGATGTAGAATCGTTTCTTGATAATCAAAGAAAACCAGCTCTACAAAAATATTGAAAAAAAAAGGAAGATTACAAGAAAGGCAATGGAACTCAGAACCACTGATACAATTGTCCAGATAAACATAAGTATGTTATTGAAAACTCTTTTAATAAAGAATCATTGACTAATAAGGCTTGCTGCGATATTTCCTATTTCTTTACGTCGTGAATAAAACATAAGCAGCATCCCTTTTTGGTCAAACAAGAGATAAAATTATCAAACGACAAATGACTCACACATCAAAGTCTTTGATAAACACATTATTTACCGGTGCAAGTAATACCACGTATTTCCCAGTTATTTATGACGTTGATGTTCAGAAAAAATACATTTTAATGCTGGACACACACAGTCATTTGAACTGATCAGTTAACTAACGTACACCCAAAAGCTGATCGTGAGTGTGAAATGGTAAGTTGAAATTAAATGAACTCAAGGTCAGCTTTTGGATGTACGTCAGTTGACTGATCAGTTTAACTGACCGTGTGTGTCCAGCTTAAGTTACTTCATCATAATATGCTCCAGCTTAAGTTACTTCATCATAATATGCTCCAGCTTAAGTTACTTCATCATAATGTGCTCCAGCTTAAGTTATTTCATCATAATATGCGTTTGTGATAGATTAAAGGTTGATTCACGTTACACCGGGCCGGCGCGGGACCGGGCCCCGGCCGGAGCCCGGTCAACAATCTAAGTATACTTTTGTATGAAGTAGGCAGGAAGTGTAATTCATGGTTGACCGTGCCGCCGGGACACGGCCGGGGCATGGTCAACTATGAATTAGTTCATACAAAAGTATGCTAAGTATACATTATTTGACCGTGTCACGGCCCGCAGTGGGAGACGTAGTATGGGCGCGCGCAAATAAGTCCTTACGGCTGTTTATCACTGTTTATAATTAGTTTTATGATATTATTATGACAGGATTATCTATGTATTATTATGCTGAAAGTAGACGTGGCTAAATTTTATTTTGCTTTCTTGATGTGACAACAGAAAATGAATATACACATATTATTCTACCCTATTTTAATGTTTTTAATTACTGTAATTAATGAAGAAGGTTATTTTCCGTCATTAAAGAAGTTTACGCAAACATGCATTTTAACAGCATTTATTTAGGCTAATTAGTTGTAATTATGATATCTCTTAAAACCACAATTTTTCGCAGCTAAAAATGATAGATAATGATAGCCAAGACTTCAAAGAATGTTTTGATATACAATTCACTGGTAGGCCATAGATGGCAAGACAGTTACAAACTATTATTTTTCAAAAACCTGACGAAAATCGACCACAATTATATAATAAAAAAACAAGTGGCCTTTCACAAAACCAAATTTACTTGTCCATTATTGGAATAAATGTTTTTTTGTTAATATCGCCTATCGTGATTTCACAATTGTAAAATAACCGTAAAATTTCGTATAAAATGCTAAGCGCGCAATCAAATACAGTTAGACAGCTGATTAAAGTTCTTATAAGTAACCTGTGGGATAAATACTTTGGAATTAACTTAGTTAAGGGGTCTATTTCACATAATTTATGTCCGCAATACATTTTTAGAACCTAGCAAAATGGCCGTGCTCCGTCCGACTCTTTCGAGTTGTTTTAATTTTAACCTTCGACTTTTGTGCGATTATTATACGTTGTTATTAAACTACTTTCGCCGCATAACTTTTAAACTAGACTAATATTATACTCTACTCCTGACCATGAACCGGGTCTCGAAAGGTCAAGATTTAAATTTAAATGGTAAAATTATATCAAACTTACTGGTTTTGTTACCGTGTTGGTTGAGGATTATTTACTTTCGCGTGGCTTTTGTGGTATTAATAAACAAGTTCTAGCTGCAATTTTTTATTAAATTAGTCTTGTATAACAAGGATCAGATTTGTGTTGCCTAACTGCCGCACGCAAAGTGTACATCGTTAAGGACAAAAATTAAGAAATTTTAACTTTTTCCAGTGCATCACGAAAAATCGTAACGAACCGGAAAAAGTTATAATTTCTTAATTTTTGTCCTTAACGATGTACACTTTTTTTGAAAAACGCTCTTAAAACTTACAAAGGGTTTAAATAAAACAGATTCCGTTGTCATTTTGCATGGAGTTAAGTGAGTTTGATATGCGTCGACACATTTGTAAACATATTACCTAGCTCGTTCCGGTGTGGGATAAGTGGTGAAATTACTAACAAAGAGGCATTCTCTGTTCCTACTTTATGATACAAATTTGACGGTGTGAGTGTTGGTTCCTTCGCGTTGGACGCTTTGAGATTTGGATATTTTTCGTGTTGGACGCCTTCCATATTGGTCGCTTTGCGAGTTGGACAACCTGTCTTAAGGGGCTTCTAAACGGGCTAATTTTTTCTGCAATTTATAGCCAGGAATATAAGGGCGTCTTTTTCTGGCATACGCAGTTAGAGAAAGACAGCTATTGTTGCCGGCTACAAATTACAGAAAAATGTGGCTCGTTTAGAAGCTCCTTTTAGACACTTTGTGCGTTAGACAATTTGCGTTTTTACGATTTGCGTGTTGAAAGGCATAAAGGGGCTGATCCTCATAGACTTGTGGCAAAATACATCTACACGGGCCTTACTCTACTGTTTTTACTTTATTGTTACCGTATTGTTAATATTATGATAGCTTTTATTAACCTGACAGTAAAGACGACCGAGTCATAGACAACAATAGGGGAAAAGACAATCCTTCTTGCTTCTATTATAAATGCGAAAGTTTATGAGGATGGATGTATGGATGTTTGTTACTGTTTCACCCAAAAACGAATGACCAGATTTGGATGAAAGTTGGCACACATATACTCCTCATCCTGGATTAACCATAAGATACTTCTTATCGCGGGAGATTAGGGTTCCTGCAGGATTAGCGTTAAACGGATTCCATCGGACGGCGGACAGAATCGCGGGCAAAAAAAAAACTATAGGGTATAGCGGGAAAAGTATAGGGGCCTGGAATTGTTTAACCTTTTCACCGCCATGGCAATGAAGTAATAAAGTGTACTACGCCCAGCAACAAATTGCACGTAAACAACCCGCTAAACATAAGGAATCCAAAAGTCCAAAGCAGTGATTCAATGGGTACCGGATTTATGCATTTTGTAAATCGAAGATGTAACTATACAAATTATAAGAGATAGAAAATATGGTGTCATTTAATTTGGACGAAAAACGTTTCGCAAACTGTTTCATTTGGCCAAAGGTTTTTTTCGAATCTGTAAATATTTCAGGATTTATTTCAGGACCATCGTGTAGAACCCTATAGGTTAGGTTAGGTTAGTTGTAAAAAAAATCCTGAAATATTTAAAGTTTCAGAATAAAAAGCGTTTGGCCAAATGAAACGGTTGCGAAATAAAACAATTTGGGAAACGTGCGGTTGCGAATCATTAGTAAACCAGAAAATATAAAGTACTTGAGTTTACTTGTAAAACCTGACCAAAGCCTCGACTTGATAATGAAGTTGCGTGTGGGGCACTAAGGGCCGTATTAATAAACTCATCTCAACTCTGATCCCCGTCTCAAGATACGTCAAAGTAAACGTCAATCCGTAGAAAACTGTCATTTTTGACGCATCTTGTGAAGGGGATCACAGTTGAGATGAGTTTATTAATACGGCCCTAAATGTACCTACTGACTTTATCAAGGCAACGGCGGCGAGAAGGATAACCATGAATTGATATTTGAGACGTTTTCTGGTTTTTACCCGATGTCAAAAAAAGGAGGAAGTTTTCAATTCGTTTGAATATTTTTTATAGATGTTCACTGAATAACTTTTTCCTTTGTTTTTCGATTTAAATATTATAGTTCACACTTAAAAATACATCCGTCTTTAAAAACCCACTACTCGTAAACAGCGTTAAATAATGACAGGTCGCCTTGTTTTTGCCTATTTGGCGCCTAATACTTGAAATATAATCTAATTCGGTGTCAAGCAAGTGTCGAGTTAGGTTACATTGCTATTGTCTCTTTGACACCGGGATATTATATTTCATACATACTTATGGATTATACACAGATTTAGGTTCAACATTGTCACTTGTACCTAATAGTTAGGAGTTTTTAACTTATATAATATCGACACAGGCCAAAACTACACCGGGCTCCCATTACGCGGATATACCTATCTTAATTAAACCAAAAAAAAAATGGTTTTAAGGTCCTTAACTTTCTGGAACAGGAGAGACAACTTTTGTTTCTGTGGTTATGTATGACCATTATAAGTAATTACGCATTATTTTTATTTGTGTTCGTTATTGTGAATACATGTTTTTCTTTCTTTACTTTCTTTATTTGCTTTAAAAAAAATTAACAAAAAAAACCTTTAGTTTATGCCAGCATAGTTACTCGTAATTCCTACATTAGACAATTCAATGTTAAATATGCGGTTGTTCGCTATAATATCTAACCGACTCGTTACCGCATAATGGTTTATTGTACTCGTGTTATCACAACACATTCAAGGCATAGTCTTCTATACTCTAAACATACAAACGTAATTATTTGCGTTATGTTGTTTGATGCAAGAGCAACATGTGACGGCATAATCTCATCTTTGTCGGAAACAAGGATGTACATTCTATTCAACACGGTGTACAAATTGTTATGAACTCCACAAATCTAAACATAAAGAAAATAGTTCGTATTTAGGTATAAAGGTGGTTTTTATTGTGGACCTCTAAATGTCCATATCTTTAAAACAACCTTGGCAAAAGAAATTACCAAAAAATATTCAATAAGCGACGTGTTTGATATTTTTAATCCTCGAAGACTTGCTCCACCATTTCATTCAACATGGTAGGCCGTGACCTCGTGGTTTGAAAACACAAGATGGCTAATTATGCAAAAAAAAAAATAAGATATAGTGCCGCCACTGTTTGAAAACTTGTACAAAAACGGTCACTTATCAGGTGGCTCTACACTTCTTAGTAATATTGACCTTACATCTCTTAGTTGACATACCAAATGAAAGAGATGCAACGAAAATTTTTGAAAATTAACAGCAAAGTGCCACCATGGTAAAACTTGATTTTTCTTGAGGAGCGTCCTCACTGAGAGCAATCTTACCCGAGCATTTGTAAACGAGCAATAATTTCAATAATTTGTAAGCTTTGTACGCTCGGCTCAACGTCCACACCACTCGAATATTCGACGCCGAATGCTCGTTACACGCGAATGCTCTCAGTGGGGACGCTCCTTTGAACAAACCAAGGCCGGAGATACAGATCGTGGAGTGATCCTACAATTGGCAAAAAGATAAGCTTTCAAACAATTTTATGAAAAAAACAAGTCATATTTTTACTTAAGTACGTAGGTATAAAACGTTGCTTGAGTATTGTTTACGTAAACGATCGTATACATAATTACTTTGGATCTTAACGACCATTCAAATGGTATTTTGTTGATCGCATCGGACAATGCTCCGGACGTCGATGTTTTTGTATAAGTAACTATTGTCTTGTATAAGTAACTAAGGACGCTGCGGGCTTCACATGCATGCACAAGATAAAATTTGACAGGTGCTAGGGAAATGAATACATCTATTCCATATTCTAACGTAAGACTTAACGCTTAAGGTTTAAAATACTAAGTTTATTTGCCACATAAATGCTTGCGTATTATTAATTGTACTAACAAAGTTTAAGCGGTAACGGGAATAACTAACAGAGCCTTTAAATATAAATAAATAAATAATAAATAAATAAATTTCCGTTTCCTTTCTTTTTCACTGTCAAGGTTAGCTGGAATAATAAAATTAAATAAATAATTTATTTTTGCGAAACAGGCATGTACATAAACAATGCTTTGCCAAACTTCACAAACAGTTTGTAGGCGAAGACTGGGTGCTCACAGGCTTTGCCTTTTTTATAACATACTAGAATTGGATTTGTTATACATTAGTAGACTACGAGTAATGTTGGATTTCACCAACCACTTAACAGGCGATTAGAGTGTTAACAGCTGTCAAAAATGAAATAACAGTCGATTAACATTTAACATCGAAGGGTGAAATTAGTACTTACGAGTATGATTAAGTTGGTATGACACTTAACAAGATAATTATACCAACATTAGGGACAAATTATTGTAATTACAGTTTAATTATAATTAAGGAATTTATATTCGATAGCATGTACATTTGAATTTTCTACAATAATATTATAAAGAGGTAAGATTTGTATTTTTGTAACGAATAAACTCAAAAATTCCAATTGCAAAAATTCTTTCACCAACATTTAGAATGAACTTTCTTCGGGCTTAACATGCATAAACGAGATAAAATTTGACAGGTGCTAGGGAAATGAATATATCTATCCCATATTCTAACGTAAAACTTAATGCTTAAGGTTTAAAATAAAAGTATCCCGTCTTGATACAATCGCTTAAAATGTGAACATCGCTACTATTACTAAGCGACTTTATTACTAAGCGACTACGACTACGCTTAGTAATAAAAGGTAATAAAAGTCAGGACGAGATACTTTTATTTTAAACCTTAAGCGTTAAGTCTTACGTTAGAATATGAATTAGATGTATTCAATTCCCTAGCACCTGTCAAATTTTATCTCGTGCTTGCATGTTAAGCCCGCTGGGTGGACATAATACACTGGCCCGCAAAACTAAGTATCACACTTTTAAAATTGCAATAACTAAAAATGGCTATTTTATTGTTTTATCTTTTTTTTTTAGTTGAAAACGTTACTGTTTATTTTAGTTATAGTTGGAAAGAAAGCTGATAAAATTAGCTATAAAACGTATTTTATTTTAAATCTCTAACTTCTATCGTTTAGAAAAAAAAACAATTTTTAAAAGTGTGATACTTAGTTTTGCGGGCCAGTGTATATGCTATATTTAACTTACGGAAGTACTGACTCTCCGCAAGCGAAGTCGCGGGCGGAAAGCTAGTCGTTTATACAAAAGAGAAGAAAAGGAAAGAGATCCCTTAAAGCAATAAGTTCGCCTTAGTACATTATTTTAATTTCTTTCCTGTCTACATATTAATTTGTCAACCTGTTTATGTGCAATAAAGAGTTTACATACATGAAATAGTTTTACTTGGCAGTGTTACAAACATGGAGGACGATTAGGTCCCATATCAGGTCAGGCTCTCAGGTTGTTCTGTGAAAACTTCAAAAAGTAAAAATAACAATTTTAATCTAGGTACCTGCATCAATACATAATCGATCTGTGAGGTGATCTCTTATAAACGAGACGTCCATAGACACAATGGTGTTATTATGAAGCTCTGGCCCAATAAACACAGCTATTTGTTTTATTGTCATCAATTTTCTTAAGCACATCTCATAATCTAAGTGAATAAACAACATGGCTATTTGATCGGATGAATTGACGTATTGTTCGGAGACGCGTTTATATAAATCTATTATACTACCTACATAAGTATAACAAATAAAAAGTAAATATTAAAGATATTTGAGATAAATCGCTTTGGGGGGTATAGAAACGTTGAGAATACATTACAATGGTTTTCATAATTTTTGTCTGTCTGTCTGTCTGTGAATTTGATCGCGAACTCCGCAAATACTGTACAGAGTTTGATGAAATTTGGTATGGTAATAGTTTGTATCCTTGAGTAACGGTTTACCCTTGAATCACCGATACTCATTTCATAGAACGTTTTACTTCGCCTAATTAGGCATCTTCTGGGTGAGCTCGCTACATCGTAGACTGAATCTTCGTCCTTCAAGGGCGGGAGTTGGTCAAGAGCAAACCAATTATCAATAAAAAAAAATAAAAAAAATCATTTCATCAACAGGGATTTCCACGTGCAGGAGTTATAATTTTTGGTGGTCACAGGTCTAACCTAACCTAGCCTACGTAACCCGTGTTTAAGATAACCTGAAAATAATAAGGTTTCAGGAGAAATTAGGTGAAATGACACATTCGATGAAATGAGTGTCTGCGAAACAAGGGGACACGCGGAGTAACATACAGGATTATTTTTATCTCGGAATGATAGTTCCTAAGGAATAGTGATAAACGACTTGTACGCGGACGGAGTCGCGGGCAAAAGCTAGTATTTAAAATTATGGTAATCTGTAAACACAACAAGTAAAATCGTAATGAGCTAAAATTTTAAATTAAAAAATATATATATATCAGGTACAATCTCACACAAATTGACCTAGTCCAAACTAAACTCTAGGCTTGTACTATGGGTACCAGATAGCAATATACATACTTATGTAGAAAAATACATACTTAAATACATAGAAAACATCCAAGACTCAGGAACGAATACTCGCGCTCATCACACAAATATTTTCCCATACCGGGATTCGAACCCGGGACCGCTAGCTTCGTAGGCAGGGTAACCATATAGTGATTGGTCGATTCCTACACAGCTCCTCTCCGCACCGCTCGTCTCCGCTTCTATGGAAAGGCAGCCTAAGGGACAGTTTTTTAGGCAACAGAAAAGTAATATGGCCCAACCGATCTTGATCCGTGCCGACAAACAGCGCGGCAGTAAACAAATCCCGCCTGTTGATACAATCTGATTATAACCCAGTTTATAGGTCATACGACATTGACTTTTTATTCGACACCTTTTCTTTGGTTACGCTTTAAACGCAAATAGAAGGTTAACTACGTACTTATAGTGTTAAGTAACCTATTTATTGGCACATTTTAATATTAACACGGAAGGTCCACTGACATTATTAAAATCATCAAGTTAAACCGCATTTCGGTACTTGATATAAAATCGTAAATACTCGTATACGAACAGTGCCAAATATTAGTTCATAATGTCATGTGTTCTAGATTATAATTTGCGATGTCTCTTAAATAAGAACTTAAACTCCTGTGTTAAACAAATATTGGCTGACATACTCGTTTCAAGATATTTGTCATAGAATGTCATTTTACCGGAAGAGATTGCCATATTGGTTGGTGAGAAAGGAACCACTTTGTCAGTCAGTTACGTGAGGACCGGCACATTTGACATATCTTGAAACGGGCTTCTTAGCCAAGATCATGTGCATATTAATATGGCCCATAGTATTTTTAATCCACAAAGATATGCCCCACTAGCTAATTTAATGTACACACTGTAGCATCCGTTAGCAAACCGCACGTTAAAAAGTAAACGCAATAACTTCAATTATCAGACCATTCAACATTGAAACCTAAAGTAAAATGCAAAGTTCGAAATTAATTTAACTTCAAATGACACTCGTTTCCTTTTTCTATTAAACATGCGAAACGTCAATTTGAGACGCGGGGAGCGCCGTCGTGCATTAAAAATACTACATACTTACAGGTACAGTCGAGAACAGAAAGATGTATACACTTTTGGACCTTATTACAATGGAATAAGGTGAAAAAGTGTAAACATCTTTCTGTCCTCGACTGTACCTGGTCGTCCTCCAGTTTAAGAGTAGTTTGGACTTCCTATTCAAATTGATTAAACTCAACAAAGACGTATGTTATCACAGCATTATGTCTCGCATTGTCCTAGGATAATTACCTACTAGCTGTGCTCTAGGTACCATGCCGTATTACAATGGTAGGTAACAAAAAGTTCTGTTATTGTTCAAAGAACCTTCTGATACAACTGAAATGTGTCTATGGTGCAATTTTTTTGTTCCTCTATATTACGCCCTTGCGTCTATTACACCTATGTTACAGAAACAGAAACATTTATTCGACGATCACAGGAATAATAAAACAAAACAAAAATTAAAGATCATGAAAAGAATAGCAACACAGATACCAAAATTAAACAGTAACGGTGCAGTTACACAGGCAACCTTTCGAACAATAATTGCCCGTGCTTCTCTTACTCTAATTTTGTAAAATAGAACGAGACACGCCTATAGATGGCCGGCTACAAATTGCCGAGAAAAGTTGCTCGTGCAAGTGTATCTTAACGAAAGGAAAGGAATTAAAAAAGCAATTGTAGCGTACTGTTGCCATGGGTGATTCTGTGACGTCGAAATTGTTACAAAGAGCGAGTACTCGTACGCGTCGGGGTGTTAGTCACTGATGTGCAGTTACTCGCACTGTTTAGCCGAATAGTGTTTGCGTTGGTTACGAATGAAATGAAGAGTTCAGCAGTGTGATTCTGTTTTACCGATAAAACCTGCGACTAAATGAAAGTGCAGCCAGCTGAATGTCAGTTACATAGCTTGACGGACGACGTATATTCGCCGGTTATTCTTTGTCGGTCGATATGAAGGGCGAGACGTTTAACAGAACCACTGGCAGTTACAGTTTTTAATCTACTAAGACGCGCCTCGTGTCCTAATTTTAAGTGCATTTACGCGATCTTGCTTGACCTTTTAATCTGCTGATCTGAGGCCAGCTACTGAACATTAGCAGCAGTTGCCAGTAGTCAGAGCAGTGGCTCGCAACGTGTGAACGAGACTTCGTAAATTATCTTCCTCGATTACGTCGGATAACATCTAATGGGAGTTAAGTGGGCAAAAGGAGTGCCTGTTTTCGTGTTTTAAACCATAAACAAGCAACAAATGGTTTCGGACGCCTCACACAGGCCACGGTATGGTACGTGGGCTTTAAGGTCCACAGGACACTTTTATTTTAAACCTTAAGCGTTAAGTCTGACGTTACAATATGGAATAGCTGTATTCATTTCCCTAGCACCTGTCAATTTTTATCTCCTACATGCATGCTAGGGGGCCAGTTGGCAAATATTATAGCGGTCACAGTGTGGCGAGTGCATTTCGACACCCCAACCGAACAGAGACGTACTTGCAACATTAAAGCTTTCGGCACACCAAACGCGTGTCAGGCGCGTCGCGTTTTGAACGCGGGCCCGCGCATGTTGTAAAACAACAAATCAAATTTAACCCGGCACACCAAAAAGTAACGCGTGCCTGCGCAGGGCACGCGTTCGAGCTGCTTCGCGCACGCGACGCGCCGCAGTCACCGCAGACAACTCGGGCAGCGCGTCGCGTGGCGTGCGCGAAGCAGCCGCGTCGCGCGCGCTGGCATGCGTCCCATCAGCGCGGCGTCGGCGCAGGTACTAGTCGTTGTATTTTTTACAAACGCGTGGTGGGGGTACGCGCGCGCCGCGCAGCAAGTCACACCGAACGCAGCCACGAGGCGTGCGCAGCGCTGGCACGCGTTCGAAACGCGTTGAAGCTGCCGCCTGCTTGCGGTGTGCCGGTGCTGCGACGCTCACGCCACGCGACGCGACGCGACGCGCCTGTCACGCGTTTGGTGTGCCGAAAGCTTAACATTTTGCAAATACGTCTTTGTTCGGTTGGGGTGTCGAATTTTGTTTAATATTAATTACCGTTGTTAGTTCAATCAATCAATTTTGTTTTATATCGCCAACGAGACAATCGATCCGCCAATGTCAAGGTTCGAGAATACATTTTGTTCAGTGACTGTCCGGTAATCCTACGCGTAGCGTGATTCATGAGGCTCTGGCCACGACTTTGCTTTCCTAATACATTGCGCGTAACGCCAATTGACCGCTGTGCTGTAAGCTCCTCGACCGAGCAATGAAGTGAGAATTCGCTCGTGGCCAGGCCGTTACTCATCGCACGAAAACCTAAAAACTGAGGACGATCAAACCAGGAACACTTGTAATCAGACTACCCACTAATTAGTCACCAGTGAAACAATAGAATGTAACGTGAGCAAAAAATGTTTAATAAACAAGTGTTTTAAAAACAATTAAACCTGTCATGCTATATAATGGACGCTCAAGTGGCCGTTTCAGAACTTTCATTTCCCGTATGATAACTTTTAACAATACCATGTGAATTTACTTCGGAAACAAGAATGGTATAAAGTTATGTTTCCGAATTGAAATTCACACAATTCCCGCAATTCATTATGTAATGACATTGTGTTTAACATTTGTATTGTATTTCCCACTCAAAAGTCAACAACTGATAAAGCGCAGACGCATAATTGAATCCAATGAAAATTACGGTAGCTCCATCTGTCGCGATAAAGAGCGATTGAATATAAGAGTTGATAAGTGTGTGCGTAACCTTTATTTTGTTAGTATGGCAATACTACGGGTATAATCCCAGCACCTCCACCATTTTAATCATTCGTATTTTTTTACATGAACTCTAGGCTAACTTAAGGTTTATGACACCATCCCTTTTTCTCGATCTGGTCTTGAATGACGTGAAAAGGGACGGGGAATCCAAAATTTGGAATTTAGTGTATCGGCGTAACCACCCTGGACTGGAGACCACCATATGTAGCTTAGGACGTTCTACGGCGAGGTGGAGTAACGATTCGACTTGCTTCTACGTCGCGTATAGCTTAGTGGTTAAACGCGATTGAATTCAGTGACGTGGGATCGTTTGTTCACCAATGTAAACTCATTTCAATCTACTCGTAGTCCTAAGGTGATTCTCTGAAACCGTTCACGTTTCAATTCACCGTCGAGTTATTTATAAACCTAACTGCTAGCATTGCTAGCATTGTATTTTGTCGCTGTCGCTGTCGCTGTCGTGCGTCCCTTTCGTTACAGACTAGGTAGAGAGAGATCGCCGAGCGACAAGAGTTGCGCCCGGACAACCGACAACCGCGTCAACCGCTTATTTTAATTCCATACATTTTGTCGATTTTCGAAAATCGTTAAGTTAGCGTAATGCATCTTGGCTAGGGCCTCTGTACGGCTAGCACAAGTTGCATTTTTCTCTCTTGTGCTAGCCCTTTCATCATCATCACACTGGTGAAGAGTAAGTTCGAATACCATGGTCGTCAGTGTCCTTATTAATTGTCAAGTAATCTAGTTAAGTGTATAAATTACCAGTGTCACTTCGATATAACACGAATTTTCCTAATTTGCTAATAGCATACCAAGGTTAGAAAGTCATTAAGAGTCATTAAGAGGTCATCACTTCTGAATCACCGGCAGTTGTTTTAATTAATAGTTTTTTAACAACGGTGCATGCTGGTTGCTGACGCATTTGGTACCGGACTTCTTATTTTCTATACTAAATTGACCCGATAGCGTGATATTGGCAATAAACGTAATGGTCGTTTAGTTGTTCAATATTCAATAGTTCTTTATAGAGAACCTTGGCCTAACTCCAACATTGTTTAAGCGATTTTATTGAGCGAGGTTTTGTCCCCTTCTTGCTTACCTTTTTTGGTACAGACAAACCAAGACAAAAAAGATAAGGTCTAAACTGATGAGTACTGAATACTGAGCTAAAAATAGATCTTATGCAACAAAAATAAAGTACTTTAAAATATGCCACTTTGAGCTATGGTCAAATTATTTATTAAGAAAAATATGTGTTATTTAACAATTGGGTATTTTAAGTAATGAGTTCATATTTTATGTTATATAATTTAAGCAGCTTAAACTAAGCTGTTTTGGTAAGTAAATTGTTATCGTTAAGTCTAATTTTACTTTAAATAGAAAAACCAAGAATGTGTAAGGATTATAAAATTGATTTTTCTTATCAAAGATTGTTAATCAAATTAACCTGTAATAGACAGGTATACTCAAATAATCTTAGCAACAATATACTATGTATCTATTTATATGATTTGTATAGGTACAATTTTAAATGATAAAATACATAAAACAACGTATTTATAAATGTTATTGATTCATTAGTACTGTTTCGACTGAAAAGATTTCCGTAAAAACGGTGGCGCGTGTGATTTTTATTGCAAACGGTTGCGCGTGGGCACCAAGCCAATAAGTGATAAGGCGATTCGATTTAACAAGATTTTATTGTCAATCTAGCATTAAACAGATGCAAAGGTTGGCTTTGAAGAAAAACATTGGCCACGGATGTTTTTAAATTCCATTGGAAAATATAGTGTTGTTTTTAGGGTTCCGTACCTCAAAAGAAAAAAACGGAACCCTTACAGGATCACTTTGTTGTCCGTCTGTCTGTCTGTGTGTCTGTCAAGACCGTTTTTCTCAGGAACGCGTAAAGGTATCAAGTTGAAATTCATATCAAATACTTAGGTCTGCAATCCCTTGGATCAGTGAAAAAATCAGATATCTAAGTCAACGCAATTAGAAGATACGGCCACTTATGCCGCATATTGAAGGGAATCTCAAGGGAATCAAAACCTATAGGGTACTTTCCGTTGACTAAGAATCATTAAATTTGACAAGAAGCAATGTCTTATAGCACAAGTAAAGGGAAAAATCCGAAAACCATTAATTTGTACTTACATCACATAAAAAAATTCCCCAGTATAAACTGACACTCACTGAGTATGAAAGTGCATACTTATTGCGTGTCAGTTTATACTGGACATTGTTTCTATTGTATTCCCGTGATTTACGAACTATTTACATGCCTACAAGTTTGTGCGGAACCCTGGGTGCGCGAGTCCAACTCGCACTTGACCGGCTTTTTTCTTTTTTACAAAGCTACATATCGGATTGTTGCTGCGGCAAAATTTTGGGGGCTTTGTTCAAGTCCAGAAATGTTTTTTTAATGGAGCAGTAAACGAGCCCGTACAGGTCACTATCACTTGATGTAAGAACGTTTCTCGGATGACACCGATGACGATAATTTTAAAATTAAGCAATTCTTATAAACTAGTGATCCGCCATCGATGTGCTTCGATTAATATAAGTTATATCCATTCTAAATATTGGTGAAAGAAATTTGAAATCGGATGAAAAGTTTTGAGGATAAGGCATCCAAACTTACGCATACTGACATACTTTACCTCTTTATAATATTAGTGAACATATCACTAAAGTTATTGAAAAAAATTATTGATTGATTGAATGTTTATTAAAATATTTAACATCAGTAGGTACAGAATAAACAACACTAACACACAAACCTTGATTTCCTCCACTCATTAATAGGATAATTTTAATCAAAGCAACGTAAGTCTTAATCTCAATAATGAAAGTGCAAATTCATAAAGACGATGGAAAGCAAATACATATTCATATTGTACGCGTGACTGGGGTGAGCGCAAAAACTGCGCGAGAGTCGATGCGCGAAGTTGTGATAGATGACAACAATTACATGAGGAATCTTGTAGACATATTTACTAACGGAAGAAACGTTTTTATTGAATTCTCATATCTTGGGAATCATGGAATTATCCGGCATTGACGATGCAGTTAGTATATAAATACACTCAGCGGCAAAAATATCCGCCCACCCATCTTTTGCTCATACAAGTGTTAACAAAAGTTACTTCTTAAAGCAGACAGTAACGTCAAGAATACTTAACCAATTAGAATGCGGTTTGTAGTGTTTTGCAGTTAATATTCTTTAGTTCTGATAATAGTCTGCTAAAATCATAACCCTTCTTTTTGATTCGCCATAGTTGGGTAAAAAACAATGTGCTATCAACAGTATCATTTCATTTTCAACCTAACGACCTCAAAATACAGTACATTACTCATACTAGCTAATTAGCCACGTACTGTTTCCCACGTAATAATTCTCGACATCTAAATCTTCAACAAACGCAGGCTTTTAGTTATTCGGCCCTCACGGCCAACGAAGGAAATTAAGATTTTTTACAAAGATTAACTAACCGCGACTACGAATATTACTTTTTTGTGTTAGTTTATGAGCTAAGCGAGATTTACGTAGAGGGTTCCAAAGTTTCATGTGTATTTTGTACCTAACTTTCAGGATTTAAAAAAAAGCCGTGGTAGCCTAATGGTTTGACCTGCAGACCCTTAAGCAGAGGGTCGTGGGTTCGAACCCGGGCTCGCACCTCTAAGTTTTTCGGAATTTATGTGCAAAATATAATTTGTAAATTTATCATGAGCTTTTCGGTGAAGGAAAACATCGTGAGGAAACCTGCACACACACCTGCAAAGCAATTTGACGGTGTGTGCGAAGTTCCCAATCCGCACTGGGCCCACGTGGGAACTAATGCCCAAACCCTCTCATTGTGAGTGGAGGCCTGTCATGCCCAGCAGTGGGACGGTATATAGGCCGGATTATTATTATTATATTATTTTCAGGTTTTAAAAATTGTGACAACTGAAATTATGACTAAGTAAAATGTGTTAGGACAATTGATACATTATGAGAACTAAACATTATGGCTAACTTCCATTATGATAAGTGTTATGACAAAAGAAGGAACCCCGTCTCAGAGATCACTTATCATCGGCTTCAATGCACGCGCAGTGCATGTCATAAAAAAAACTATTAAAATAATACACAACTTAATAAAGAATCTAATGTTTCGTAATTCCCGTTTTACGGATCTCAAACAAAAACCATTTAACAAATGAGGTTGGTAATGAACAAGGTGCGCCATGGCCGCCGGATATTTATTACGATTTGCCAGATGCAATGAATCTTCTTTGAAATTAAATGACGGTATACTTTTAGTAATAGTGTCTTACTGCCGCACTCAGAGACGTCAATTAAGTTTTAAGTTTTATTAAAGTAGCTGCTGTCACTTTCTTTACTATAGCAATATAATAAGACGCAGCAACTTTAATTAAACTTAAAACTTAATTGACGTCTCTGAGTGCGGCAGTAACGTATTAGGGAATGTCCACCAAGGCCATCTACATAACTAGAGAGGTATAAAAAGATGGTGTCCCCTTGTTTTGCAGACACTCATTTCATAGAATGTGTTGTTTCACCGAATTTCATTTCATCGAAAGCCAATTTCTGCTGAAACCTTATCGTTTTCAGCTTATCATAAGCATTGATTACGTAGGTTAGGGTAGGTTAGACCTGTGACCACCAAAAAATTATAACTCCTGCTGTATAACATTCTATGAAATGAGTGTCGGTGATTCAAGGGTAAACCATAAAAGATGCCAACAAATTGTATATTACCTTAAGTGCCGTCGGTTTATATCAAAAGAAAAAATATAAAATCAAAACACATTTGTGATCTTTAGTTGACTTCACTTGTGAGTAACTATGTATTCAAACTTGGGAGTCGATTTAAACCTACTAAGGGTCAGTTCACACCGAGACGCGACACGACGCGACGGCGCGTACTTTTTAAGATAGCCTTACAATATACTGCTTTAATTACTACACAAAAGGTACACATTTCATTGAGAGAATTCATTCATTGTTTCTAAGCACAAATGTTTATTATGCAAATATCTAGTATAACAGATGTACGAGTATTATAAGATATAACGTAAACGTAAATTAGATACGTAAACCAAAATATTATTGGTCATTATAATAAGTTTATTATTATAAGTTTTAATATAGGAAACTATAGGTCTATAATTAAGATTCCGTAGGCTAATTAGCTAATGTTTCCGATGTTTTATGTAAGACTGTTTGTTTCTAAATAAAATAAAAATGAAAAAAATAAAAATGTCGCGCTGCGTTTCGCGACGCCGCGCTGCGCATCTTGGAACAATAACTGGCGTCTTCAAGCATCGCCGCGTCGCGTCTCGGTGTGAACTGACCCTAATTATCGAATTGACTTGAAATTAGAAATGTATATATACTTGTTACAGGTAACAATACAAAAATGTTTATTTTACCACACAAACTTCCGCACTCAGAGACGTCAATTAATTTTTAAGTTTCATTAAAGTAGCTGCTGTCACTGTCTATGCTATAGCAACAGAATAAGACGCAGCAACTTTAATAAAACTTAAAACTTAATTGACGTCTCTGAGTGCGGCAGTATGTATAACAATAATCTACTATAGATAAAACTAAACATTGAGCAATATTAACTAAGTGGTTTGTATTGAATTTCTTTACTGGATCACTTTAACTCGACAATCTATCAAACTTGGAAAGACTAAGGGCCGATCTGTCAGATACATTTTATCTCTGCCCTTATGTATCGTATGATAAAAAAAAGAAATGTGATAACTTTACTGTCAGATAATAAGGGTACCCGAAGGGCGCCCAACGGGACCCTATGCCTACGCTGTCTGTCTGTCCGTTCGTCTGTCTATCTGTCCTAACTATAAAGAGCTGTATCTTTTGAACCGTAATAGATAGCGCGTGGATTTTTCTTTCAGAATATGTGTTATTACGGTGGATTTATAAAAAATAAAATAAATAAAAAAAGTGAAATAATAAAGGGGATACATACAAGAAACGTTTTTTTCAACGTATTTTTATTTTTGTTGTATCGTAAAAACGATAAAACATACAAGCGTCAAATTTCGTATTATTATAGAACAAACCCTATAGAATAACAACAAATACTAAAAATCAGCCAAATGTGTACGGAACCCTCAGTGCGCGAGTCCGACTCGCACTTGCCTGGTTTTTTTTATATATACAGATACAAAGACACACAGATACAAACGTTAAACGCATAACAGCACTATTTTGTGGCGAGGGTTAAAAAGGATCTGTCAATAAATACTCATTTTTGAGACAGTTTTTTTTCACACAATCATCTGACGAATCATCAACGAATTAACGTTTTTTTTATTTGTACTTAGCACCTACCTAAATTAAACCTTGTTAAAAACCCGTCAAGTGCGAGTCGGACTCGTGGACCGAGGGTTCCGTATTTAAGTCCGTACTACAAAAATATACCTTTTTATGTACTTTAATCGCATGCAATGGACCTTCCATTATGACTTGCCTACATTTTAGAACAGATCTATAAAGTTTTTGTAAATTTCTTTCTTTCAGAAACGTTGAACACTACGTTCTATCGTAATTATCTATAAGTTAGGAACTTTTCAGATTTTTCGGTTAATAAACTTCGGAGATAACGGTCATTTTTTGAACATTTTTGGTTATAAATAAAAAAGTACGACATGGAAAATTATAAAAAAAAATTAGTTTTGAAATGCGCAGATTGAGCCCTTTCATATGACACCCCATTTGCTATAATCATATCACTTTTACTTTTCAACCCTCCATTCTAGACTCATTTTCAATTATTTATAAAATTAATCTCATATATTTTTTTACTAAAAACAGATGCGGGCAAGTAAGTTATATAACTATAACAAATTTCAAGTTGATAGCTTGTGTAGTTGCTGAGAAAAACTGCTGTGACATACAGACAGACAGCCAACGAAGTCTCACCATAAGGGTTCCTTTTTTACCATTTTGGTACGGAACCCTAACTGGCACAGATACAATAAAAAGGATCATAAACATTCCCATTTCCTGGTAATAAAGTCAATATTCTCACAATATTTAACCAGCACAATGCAGGTAGAACAATTTAGTGTGAACGCCGGGTACGGTTCCCAGACTTGGGAACTTGGATGTACTGGTAAGTATGGGAAATTAGTTCCGTCGAGTGAATACTGGCTAATTGTAACAATACATAACTCAAATTATGAACATGGTTAATGAATGGCGGACAAGGAATTCAATACTATCCGTGGGTACCACCTGACCTAATCACTCCTAACTTGCCCTTGTCGGGAACCAACCCAGGACCGCTAGCTTCGTAAGCAAGGTCACTACCAACTAGGCTAGCCGCATCGGCAAATACTGCTATACACCCAAGAAAACCCTAGCTCGTTTGTCTCTTCCACCATTAACCTTTTCAACGCCAGTGACAGCTAAAAATCAGAGCTAATGTCAACCTTATCTCAAAGCACTTCAGGTCTATTTTTAACTGTCAACCATGACGGAAATATCCGTCGTTGGCGTTGAAAAGGTTAAAGATCCTCTTTCTATAGGCAGTCGGTTAAAAATAGTGTCTTTCAAATTTTTCCGAGTAAATTTTACGACGCTCAAAACAAATAAACTAAATAACTCCTTGATAACACTGTGATAAGGTTTATTGTTACACGTCACGGTGACGTGGCCGGTTGTTAACCAGGCGATGACGTGTGAAATGGAAGGCGAAGAGCTATGGGAAGTAGCAATTACCTGTTAAACGTGAAGTTACTGTCAGGGACAGATATGGAAGCAAAGGTTTTAATAATATAATGTAATCTTTTAACAATTAACTGACGTTTGCTGAGTTATCAGTTTGTTAATTTAGTTTACCGCCCGTTTCGCAATCGTCAAGGCATATCTGTCAAATAAATTTAGCCCTTTCCCTTTCTTACACTTGAAAATAGACGAGGAGAGGACTATTTCTAACTGACAGATGAATTTACTTGTCGATTGTGAAACAGGCCCTTAGTCTTACATACATATAAAATACCCAAAATACTCGCTCATTACACAAATATTTGCCCTAACCGGGAATTGAACGCGGGACCGCTAGCTTTGCAGGCGGGGCACTACCAAAGTACCAACTAGGCTAACCATGTCTTCAATAAATAATGTAACAACTTACTCATGACTTACTCTATCGGTAGTTAACATGAGGATAAATACCTATTTTAAAACTATCTACTTATTCCTACAGATATTATAGGTATGTATTTAATAACAATAACTACAAAAGCGACCCCCGCCCTCGCTTTGCTCCTGGTACTATTATATTCATAAACCTTCCGTGAAAAATGATCCAACTGATGGTGAAAACAGCATCAAAATCCGTTGCGTAGTTTGAAAGATCTAACCGTACATACAAACGGACAGACGGCGGGGGAAGCAACTTTGTTTTATACTATATAGTGATAATGACTTATTTAAAACTAATACAAAAAATGCTACTAAATACTAAAATAAATAACCTAACCTAACCGAGTTAAAAAAACCCCGACAAAATCGGGACCTATTCTTTCAGAGCTCGTGCCTAACTCTTAAACGGATTAACGGATTTTCATCAAACTAAATCAAAATAGGTCCATCCGTTTAGAAGCTACGATACCACAGACAGATACACAGATACATAAATACGCAGATACACTCGTCAACTTATAACACCCCTGTTTTTACCCCAAATACTTAATTGGGATAAGGACAAGGAGATGAGGACATCTGCTCTGCTTAAGAGGATTGTGAGTTGACGGCTTTCCATACAAACGGCGATAACGTTTTCCACTCCCCAAATGTTAACCGATTTCGACCAATTTTTCGACCAAAACTATACGTTTCGTTTCGTTTTTTCCAATATTATCAATAAATTTCCATTTAATCCCGTTTTATCGTTAATACAAAATTAATTTCGGCCATAATATCTTTATAATTTTTTTTTTAAACCAAACATACGAACATAGTTTTTGATCCGACTGACGATCAAAAATTGGTCGAAACCGGTTAACTTTAGGGGTGGGAAAACGTTATCGCCGTCTGTATGTAAAGCCGTCAACTCACAATCCTCTTAAGTAAGCTCTGGTTGAATATTAACATCACTATTTCGAGTATTTTATTGTTTTAATAAAATTCGACTTGTACCTATATTCTGCAGTGCATCTAATTTTCCACTATAGAACCCTATAAAAACCCCAAAAATCAATTTCGACGTAATTTGATATCGCGACTTGACTACCATTTTGAAGGATTCTATCTATATCTGCCAAATTGTTTAAATTTACCATTGTATTTTATCATGAAAAAAAATTAAAAGTCGAAATAACTCGAAAACAGTTGCACTTTTCCAACTGTCTCTTTTAAAGTCAATTCAACTGTAATATAAAAACAATTCATTGAGGCTGAAAATTACTTTCAAGCAATGTTTTCCGACTCACCGTAAAATTTATCCAATTGTGAAACCCACTTCCTTATTGTTTAAACTGCTAACTTCAATTCAACACTGTAACACGCAACAATTAGCACTCCGTAAAACTTTTTAATATAGCTCGATTTTTTTAATAACTTTCCCGCCAAACGCTACGTGCTCTCGCTTCGCCGTCTACCACGAACTAATTCAACTTTTTCCCGCGCGAACGCTAACCGGCCGAAGGAAGTGTCTCGAACAAGCCAAGGAGTCCGCAAGCCTTGACAATATTTTCACGCAGTTGTGTAATAATGCGTAAGATTACTCGATTTGTTAGCATAGGCATTGTTTTGTTTGATTAGTAACTGTTATTCGTGTCAACAAAATCTTCTATGAATTATATAAGGTACTAGCTTTCCGCTCGCGACTTCGTCTGCAGACAGCCAGTACTTTAGTATGTTAAAATATAGCCTATGTCCACTCTGAAAGTCCATTCTAAATGTTGGTGAAATAATTTTTGAAATCTGATGTGTAGTTCCGGAGATTACCCCTTCATCATCATCATCATCTCAGCCGAAAGACGTCCACTGCTGGACATAGGCCTCCTCCAAGGTTTGCCACAAGGACCGGTCCTGCGCCGCTTGCATCCATCGGTATACCCCGGATTACCCCTTACATTGAAACAAAAAAAAAAATTATAAACTTTACCTCTTTATAATATTATTATTGATAAATGTCATGTATGCCAGCCACCAGGCAGGGCAGATTAGCTGCACCCCAGTGATAGTTTAGTTTAGTTTGAGTAATGCCAGTTTCCAGTTCGCACAGTCGTCGCTGTGACCGAAATCGACTAGGACACACATCATAGATAAATAGATTCAATTATTACGAGATTTAAAAACCTATTAAGTTTCAGTACAGACACAGATAATTATGCAACTGTGGATAGGCTTCTACGGAACTATTATATTATAACATCAGGTAAGATCGAGGTGTATCACTGGTCAGTCCAGAAAAATATATATCTTGCCTGTGTTATTAAAAATCAATTTTGCTGACCTTAAAAAATAAAGCCAATGTATCTTTCACATTATACGGACTTGTTCTGAAAATTAAAATATTAGTTAAACCACGTTAAATTTAAAAGTGAAATGCGAAATATTTTCTATTCAAGTATAGGTAAGTCACACCACACTAAATCCTCGATTCTCAGAAAGTAGAAAATATTTTTTCGCTTTATCTTGTATTATTGTATTCTCAAGAATTTATCTCCTTCGATTGAATCTTAGACACCTGGATATTTATCTGGCGAGATAAATCACAAGATAGATAGACTGATAACATACAAGTAGGTAGGTACCGTGCTGATGATTTTTTATGTCATCAACATCAATACTATGATTTTTGTTACACCTTTAAAAAAATCGATAACGAACGAACAAAGAAAGTAAAAAATGGTGTATATTTACCTGACTGAGTGAAGTCAAAAGAAGAAGAAAGAAGAAGGATTTTAACAGTCTATCGGCCGCAGCCGCACTCAGAAACGTCAATTAGCTTTTAAGTTTGATTAAAGTTGCTCCTGTCACTTTCTCTGCTATAGCAATAGAAATAAGACACGGCAATTTTAATCAAACTTGAAAATTAATTGTCGTCGTCTCTGAGTGCGGCAGTATGTATGTATGTATGTACTCGCATGTAATGTAAGAAGTATGCATGCGACCACAAATCGGATCAATATCTCCTTTTTTTAAGTCGGTTAACGAAGTCAATTAAAAACATACCGACGAGCCTCTGACTCAACCTCGTATATTAAATTTTACGAAATCCGAATATCCACTTTAGGTACACGTCGTAAAGTAGATATTCCGATTTAATAAATTTTCATATACGAGGTTGAGTCAGAGACCCGTCGATACGCGTCGATACCGAGCCGTTTATGAAATTGATTAAACCTTAAAGAATTGCCAGCAAATTGCAATGTGTAGGTTATCATTTAAGTGGTGTGTGGAAGTTTTTTGTAGTAAGGCCGTAAATCTTTATTTTTTTGTGTGATAAATAAATGTATTGCCGTTTTTTTTTATCTACCGTATCTTACTAGCTATTATTTATCTATAAAACCAACGCTTATTATTTAGGTAGATTCGTTTCGAGTTTTAATTTATTGCAATTTAGTTATTCAATTTGTTATGTAATTTTTTATTAATATAAATAATTGTTTGATGAAACTATATAAATAAAAAATATAGATCCGTTAATATCGAGTTCCGCTATGTGAACTGAAATTAGAATGTCGGTAGATTGTCGCAGCACGCAAGGCTCTCGTTTCAGTGATGTCGCACGCGAGTTCCTGGAATCTGCGCACGCGCAAGTTTCTATGTCCGTCTATTCATAAGCGATAAACGTCACGTGGAATGTGGACAATGTAATGTAGTTTGGTAAATAACAAAGAGCAGGGCCGGAATTACGGGAGAAATGAGACAATGAGAATTACAAAAAAAAAACAACAATGTGAAATCTACTTATTTGGAAAATAATTAGGCGCCTACATTCCCTTGTTCTCTAAATCCGTCCCTGACTAACATCAAACATCATCTTGAGATCGTGAGATCCATAAGCCTCAGACCGTCTCACAATTAAGTGGCGTGTGCGCTGAGAAAAAAACTGTTGTGACATACTGACAGACAGACAGACAGACGATGAAGTCTCACCAAAAATGTTCCTTTTTTACCATTTTGATACGGAACCCTAAAAAATGGCACTACGTACCATAAATAAAAGCAAGTACTGTCTCAATATGCAAAGTTATATCCAAATTTGATCACATTTGATTCATGAACATATCTGACCAGGGACTAAACTACGTTAATTTTTCAGGTTGAATATTGGGAAGCGGTACAATCGAGGACAGAAAGATATGTACACTTTTGGACCTTATTACAATGGAATAAGGTGAAAAAGTGTAAACATCTTTCTGTCCTCGACTGTACACGTGTTCAATATGATGTTTGCAGTTTCATTTGATTTATCGTAAATTAAAAAAATCCGAGACAAGAATCAAGCGAAGGAAGAATTCGGCGAATCGGAACGCATTCTATCTCTCCGTATTCGGTTGAGGATAATATTAGTATGGAAAAAACCGTGCAAGAGCATGTCGGACCATGCTCAGTGTAGGGTTCCGTCGCTATTACTACAAATACAAAAAAATCTGCAAAAGTCATAAATATTAGCTAATTTTCTATTTTCTATTCAAAGTTGTCTAGCCGATTTTCGGTAGGTATAAACATTTTAGTCGTCTGTAACTCAAAAACCAATAATGTCTCCCTAGTCGTGATAGTTTTCCTTTTAAATTCGTTATATGTGCTTTAATTTCAAATATTTTCCAAATTTTTGGTACCTACTTGTAGTTTTGGCTGTAGGGGGTGGGGACATGCGAAAATTAGGGCCTGCGCAAACCGGCGGAGCGCAGCGCAGATCACTTTAAATTTATCAATGTATATTCTTCCTTATGTTAATTACAATAAGGTATAAATTTGAATGCTCTGAGACCGACCTCGGAGCATCACGGGGGATTTCCACTCTGCGGCTGCGGCTCTAAATTTATACCTTATTGTAATTAAAATAGGGAAGAATATACATTGATAAATTTAAAGTGATCTGCGCTGCGCTCCGCCGGTTTGCGCAGGCCCTTACACTTTTTGTTTTCGATATTTCCTAAACGGTCCCGCTAATCTAAAAATGCAAAGACATTAATGATTTTTTAAGAGTTATTCAACCACACCTCATTCGATGTTATAGAGTAAAAAATATATTCTTACCGTTGCTTTACATGTATGGGAGGTATACCCTAAACATTTTTTTTACAAATTTTATTATTGTCTTTGTGCGCAGTAAAAATATGTATACGTAACTATACAAAATTTCAACTATGTGACACTTACAGTTTTTGAGAAAAAGTGAGTGTGACATACAGATAGACACGGACGAACATGGCGAAACTATAAGGGTTCCTAGCTTGACTACGGAACCCTAAAAATGTGCCGAACATCCACGAAAACCCCTGAATAAAGAAACAACGCCAATTTAAAACACTCACAATTTATTTCACGCACCCTTGATCCGGCAGAGCATATAACCCCTTTACGGTGTATGCCATGTTCTTTCTAGAATTCTGACGAACTTCGGGTTCACAGGACATGTCACCAATTTCCACGTTTCAAAACATGTCACAACTTGATTATGTTTTCTTTCAGTTCTTTTAATTCTTTCGCGTGGATCCACTTGACACCCGTCGCTGATGCGGAGCTCGGTGGTCTCGTAATGGATCTGTAACAAACAATAAGTAAGTACATAATTTATTGGTGTACAGTCAGCGTCTACTAGATAGGAGCAGTCAAATTAGCCAAATATATATATCGCAACACATTCCAATCCAATTCAACATTTGAACACTTGTAGAATTTGACACAATATTGACAGGAATAGAATTCAAATTTAAATACATTTACTTTGTGATCCTTTTACCTAAGCTGCGTCCAAATATAGTAATAAAGATGTGTTGCGATATATTTGGCCATTTTCGCTGCTCCTATCTATTTGATGCTGACTGTACCAGGCAGGAACATAAACTATTTTTTTCCATTTCAACCCGTGTAACACAAATGAATAAAGTATTCATAGCGCGCTAACTTACACGTTTTTATTTCAATTAATAATAACCAAAAATATCAGGAATCACACAAATTGACCTAGTCCCAAAATAAGCTCTAGCCTTGTACTACTTATTGTCAGAGATATGCGATTGTTGTCTGCATACCACCAACTACCGGCACGTTCTGATACATTGTTGTTCAGACCTGCTTGATATTCTTCCTTCATTCTCCGTCTCAATGGACGCCGAGGATGACTATATAACTAAGTCTTAATAAAAGGTAGAATGTATTCAATTAGGTACATTTCACGTTTGCAGCAGGGAAGTGGGAAAGAATGATGGCAGCTCGAGTATGCAAACGGGTCACATCTCATGCCCCTGCCGCTGGGCTGCCGGCGCTTTGAGGTAGAAACAGCAGCATGTAAACTCCCACTGCCCTCAGAAAAATGATTGCTAGCAGCGCGAGTAGCAGCGGCAATGACTGCAGTGGCCATCAAACGTGGCATCAGAACCTACCGTAAGCCAATCGCTACACAACAAAAATATACTAACCCAATTTTCTTGCCAAACAGATTATCCAAGCGAACTTTAGCAAATGGCCACGGCCCCTGGTTCTTATGCTCTTCCTGACAAAAGAACACCTTGGCCTTGTTGTACAGCGCGAACTCCTTCAGGCAAATATCGTAGGGGAATGGATACAACTGCTCAATTCTGCACATAGCGATCTTCTCTTCTAACTTCTTCTCTGCCCGCAGCTCTGAGATCGTGATGGCCACCTTCCCTGAGCAAAATATCAGCTTCTGCACGCCCTCCGGTTTTTTGCTGGCAGGGCCGTCTTCCCTTATTGCTCTGTGGGGAAAGCATAAGTAAATTAATGCTTAGAATAAGCATAACTCATTCACCCGACTGATTATGAGCGTGGTAATCAATATTAATTAATTCCAAGCTTTAACAGTTTTAATTTTTAAGTCGATACTGAAATTATTTATTTAATTTTACCTTTTGACCATAGATGATATTCTATTAGATTGAATTGTTACAATTTTCGACTCGCAAATTTCTGACATAAGATATTTAGGACGGCATTTTAAAACTTAGGGCATAAATAAATAATAAATAAATATCTATTTTGTATTTTATAGCAGGCTGGTTTCCGCAACTCGAAGTCTTGAGCCTATTTTGCCTGTAATAAATTATCTATTTCAAAATGCTCTAATGTGCAAACGCAGGCCATTCATATGATACCCCTCAATTTGAAGTTGAAATTTCGACCCTGCGGTTAGGGCTATAAATAAAAAATCTTGCTGAAATAAAGTTTCACGCGGTCACAACCCTTACCTCTGGAAGGAGGTTCCGATGAGAAAGTCCTTGAACTGCGAGCGATAGTACGGGTGCTTGAGGCCGACCTTGGGCGTCATGAGGATGAGCGGCTTCCTGAACGGCAGCGCGATCTGGCGCCGCAGCAGGTGGAAGTAGTTCGCGGGGTGGGTCACGTTGCACACGAACCAGTTCGCTGCTCGGAGCTGCTTCACTGCGTCGAGGAAACGAGATGAATATCAGAGGAGCACTTGCACAAATTGCCTTAATTCCCAATACGTAGCAAGTAAAGGATTTCAATCAAGATCCGTTAAGCATTCAGGTGCGAAAGAATAAGAGGCATAATCGTTAATTAGATCGTTCAGGTTATGACGCTTATTGGGCAAATAACATCAAAAGTACATGTTAGCCGTCATCTCAGTATTTACTTCCATCTTCCTCATATCTCTTCACACCAGGGACCGTTTTCGTTACGGTATAAACAGTATGGTACCGGTATTAAGGTGTAAGACATTTATTCCTCATAAGAATTAACATTCACTTAACATGAGAAAAAATATCGGAGTAAGTATATAACATGCAAGAAAATATTTAAAGGTATTTACAAATCGATACCGCTTCGTTATAAAGGTAAAACTATATCGGTTGAAATATAAAGGTACGCTACCGGTATATAATACCGGTTTATTTAGGCATAAAAACGGTTCAGGTACCGTTATATTCCGGTACCAAAGAACGCAATTATTTAAGTTATTTACATATTGGGAATTAATTTCAGAGTCAGTAACTTTTCGCGTATATTCAATCAGATTTGAAACTCAATTTAAGGTACTAAGGTTGAAATTGTAACTAAACCTATGTGGTTAATATAGAGCCTCTGCCTGGAAAAGGGTTACCTTTTCTCTTGTTTTTTTCTCTCACTAGCGCCACTTTCAAACCATTTGCAGTTTTGAGAATATTACGGTTTGCCAAATGATTTGTTTGTGAAATGAATCAGTTTGTGAAACGTTTGGTAAAATGAGAGGACCGGCCGTGTGATCGTTTACCGTCGTGTTATTAAATGATGTGTCGTGACTCACGGACGAACTCCTTGTCGTCAAGGTTAGGGATGTTGTCTTCGTCGTCGTCCGCCTGCGAGAGGTAGCGCTCCACGCGCGCTGAAGAGTGCTCTGGGCCCTATACAATACACAAGTATTGCAAATTACGGACAAATGGACGTTCCGAGAAATAGATGTTAGGTGGACATTCACGGTCAGTTAAACTGATCAGTTAACTGACGTACATCCAGAAGCTGACCTTGAGTTCGTATAATTTTAACTTAAGATTTCACATTCACGGTCAGTTTTTGGATGTACGTCAGTTCAACTGATCAGTTTAACTGACCGTGAATGACCACCTTGTGAAGTAATAGACGTTCAGAGGAATGGATGTTTAAAGTAATGGACGTTTGGAGTATGGAGAAACGGATTTCAAACCAGGGACTGTATATGGATATCCGAGATATATCGGTCTTTTTAGGAAAATATTGATAACATATCGATACTTCTCGAATATACCGATATTGTATCGGTAAACTTAAATATCGGTAAACAGATATCGATACTTAATTTATCAATACTTGGTACCGATACTAAGAGGTACATATTTTTTTAGCAAATCGTGTTAGTAATCAGATACATAATCACCTGGCCAAATATTATCACTTATAACGCGATGGGTGTATAGATATTTTGAAGAGTTCCGTCAATTCCTCATGGATTTCATCATCAGGTTATCGTTCTTATAGAAATGAGACCAATCTGAACCGGGTATGTTTCATTCGAGTATGTAAGTGTGTTACCTGACTGAATAAAAAAAATTCAAATCGGGTCGGAGGTCTGACAAAATATCGATATTAATGTACCGAAAATTATTTATATATATTTTGTATGACACGTTCCTATTACGGTCATGGTATGATCCGGTGTAGTGGGCAGACGCCTTAACAAGTGCTCACCGCGCCGTCAATCCCGTGGGGCAACTGCACCACGAGTCCAGACTGAACGATCCACTTGCTCTCCCCGTTCGCGATGAACGTGTCGAACATCGGCTGCGCGGTGTCCGCGAAGTCGCCGTACTGCGCCTCCCAAATCGCGAGCAGATGCGGGCTGGAGTAGGAATAGCCTGCCTCGAACCCTAAAATGCCTGAAAAGGACAAGTACAATAACAATATAAGAATATTCCAACCCCAGCGGGTTTACCATGCGAGCACGAGATAAAATTTAACAGATGGAATAGATATTTAATTCCCTAGCACCTGTTAAGTTTTATCTCGCGTATGCATGTTAGGGGGCCTGGTAAGGGCTTGAAACACCAGTATTTTCAGGAATCAGTATCGTGACCTTGAACCTAGCACCGGTACTAAACGCGGTACCGATACCTTAGGATCGGTACCGTAATCACCGATTAGAATACCGGTACTCAGTAATATTTACGTAAGTGTGTGTGAGAGAGCAGAAGATTTGTGTGCGCACAACTTACTCGCACTTTTATAAGTAACCGGTATTTTTCCAGCGGTAATACTGGTATTTATTCTTAATCGGTACTCTGGAACCGAAATGAAGAGAACCTGGTAAATACCAGTATTTAACTGGTATTTTTGGTACCGTTTCCAAGCCAAGTATTACACAACTTTGGATTGTCAATTTCGTGGGCGACCGTCCCACTGCTACAGCGCAACGTTAGCGGGGGCGGGCTGTGGAGCGGGGCAGGGAAGCGTGCGCGACTACAAGCCGCGTGCAGTGCAAGCACAGATAACCCAGGTTAGCAACTAGTTTTTATGTGCTATGCACTGTACTAGCAGTCGGCTTGTCTCCCCCACGTCTATCGCCCCGTAGGACGGTCGCCCAGGTCCTCGCCAGACTATAAGCCCTTGTTTGTTCCAATATAAGGTATTACATTTGATCGCTTTGTGTTGGGCAGTGCAAGTTGGTCTTACTTACGTAGCCTCACTACTCGCACGTTTGGCACAAATCATATTATTAATTCATATTAAAATCGGTCCGATATTTCAGGAGCTAAAATGGAACATTGTTTCTGATAAATGAGTCTAAAAAAAGTTAAATTAGCTCTAAATGTACACGCGGCTGGCGCGTCGCCCATTTCGTCTGCGAACTTGGCTTGTCATACTGCTGGGTAGGTACTCCTAAGAATAACCATAAGGCCCTAAAAGACGCTTACTCTTCTTCTAGCTTCGTGGAATGTTAAATAAAGTCAAGGAAGAGAGCGAACCCACCGAACTCAGACAGCGAGCTGTTGTGCAGACTGTAATGCGCCTGGTCAGGGTACAGGCTGTCGAAGACCCGGTGTTGCGCTCCATCCACGTTCTGGTGATGCAACACGTGGTGCCTGTGGACACGAGAGGATTTAATTGTCTGCCAATTACAAGTTTGGTCTTCGCGAGCAGGCAAGGTGCTGGTGGTAGAACAAAGCGTCGCATGACAAACTATCAACCTATTTTTTGGGTTTCGTATCAAAATGGTAAAAAAGGAACCCTTATGGTGAGACTTCGTTGTCTGTCTGTCTGTATGTCACAGCAGTTTTTCTCAGCACCTACAAAGGCTATCAATTTGAAATTTGGCATAATTGTATAACTTGCCCGCATCTTTTTTTAGAAAAAGAAATGAAATTAATTTTATAAATAATTGAAAAGGGGTCTATAATGGGGGATTTGGGGAGTGATTTAATTATAGAAAATGGAGTGTCATATAAAAGGGCTCAATCTGCACATTTTTTTTATAATATTCGATGACGTACTTTTGGTTATAAATCAAAAATGATTTATAACCAAAAATGTTCAAAAAATTACCGTTCCCCCTTGTCTCCGAAGTTTATGAACCGTACAATCTGAAAAATTCCTAACTTATAGATAATTACTTATATTTTACGGGAAAAATAAAACGAATTGTTCAAAATTTATAGTTTTTGAGAAATTGACAAAAAACTTTAAAGATCTGTACTAAAATTTAGGCAAGTCAAAATGGACCTTATTGCATACAATTAAAGTACATAAAAAGGTATATTTTTGAAGTACGAACTAAAATACGGAACCCTCGGTGCGCGAGTCCGACTCGCACTTGACCGGGTTTTTTTAATTCGCGGACGTCATATTGAAATATTATAATATATATCCTATGTCACTCCGACAGTTAAGAAGAATCCAATTCCAATGATACCTCATATGTTGAAATCCGTTCCGCCTTTAAGGCTACAGAGGGTGACAAAGAAATAGGCAGTTGGGTAAAAAGAGGTCAGTATGTATATAGTATTTTATGTAACTGATACATAATGAGAGGCCTTAAAACAAGAGTGTGGTTTTTTGAAATGAGCCAAAGCCGAACAGTTGCATACATTACTTTACTCTAAGACCGGTAGCACATCTCCGCCGCGGAACTGTAGTAGCGAAACTCTGGCAACGAAATAAAGTTCAATTTCGTATTAAATATCACGATTCCGCCACAGTTTCGCGGTTTCGCGGCGGAGGTGTGCTACCGGGCTAAGGGATTTTATTCAAGATAGGTAACAGGCAGCACAACAAACAAATGACGACAAAAATGGCGGCAAAGCAAATCTGTGTCACGAATATTGTTTTTTTTTTTAAATCATAGACAAACTGTTCGAAATCAAAATGCCGTACGATAATTTTACTTATGCCCTTACTAATAAACGTTGAGTAACCGCTGAGTAGTTATACCATGCTTTGTCCTTATCTGTCATTGTGACATTTGAATTCGACAGATAAGGACAAAGCATGGTATAACTACTCAGCGGTTACTCAACGTTTATTAGTAAGGGCATTAAAATATACTGAGTTGACGTTTCAATTGATACTACAATTGGGGCCTGTTTAAATTGTGTTGGTTTTGGAAGATGTTCAAAATTTGAAACTTATAACATAAGTTTAACAAATTTTATATCGTAATTAGAACATTACGTTACTGCTACAGATAGGAAAATTACATTGTATAATTAATTGTTCTGCCGTCCTAAGCTAAAAGGCGATATCTCAAATTCAATAGCCAAAGCAGATTCAGCCCTCTCCTGCTAGTATTGAGGTAGCAATTGCTACAGCAGTTGTGTCTGAGATATCGCATTTTAGCTTAGCAGGGCAGTGTTGTAATGCTGGTCATTGCCAACGGATTCTGAACTCATTATAGCGGACTTAGTTTATTATTTTACCTGTGTGCCATGGTGCCGCGCTCCACATCCTCGCCCGTCAGCCGCACGTGGATGTTATCCCGCAGCAGCGACCCATAGCAGAGCGCCTCGCCCATCGCCCAGTCTGCTATGCCATCTTTTACCTGCAATCGTATCCTTGTTAGGGCTCCATACCAAAACGGTAAAATGGAGACTTGAAATAACACTGCGGTGTCTGTCTATACGTTACAGCAGTTTTTCTTAACTACAAAAGCTACCAACTTGAAATTTGGCATATTACAAAACTATTTTGATTAACACCTTCACAGTCCAGTGCATGCAGTGCCCCATATATGGGTCAAGACGTACTAGCTCCACAAGTCCGTGCCCCACATATGGGTTACTAAAAAACGAGATTTTGAAGTTTGCACTACGCTAACTAGCTTTTCTATTCGTTTCGCCAATCGCGTCACTGGTAGATCACGTGATACGAAGAGTCACGTGATCTAATAGAAACGTTAGAATGCAAGCACGAGATAAAATTTGACAGGTGCTGTTCCATTATTCTTATTAACGTAAGACTTACCTAACGCTTGGTTTAAAATAAAAGTGTCCCGTTTTGATAAAATCGCTATAAAAATGTGAAAACCGCAATAGTTGGTTAGTAATAAAAGTCAGGACGAGACACTTTTATTTTAAACCTTAAGCGTAAAGTACGTTAGAATATAGAATAGATGTATTCATTTCCCTAGCACCTGTCAAATTTTATCTCGTACATGCATGTTAAGGTCACTGGTGATGGTCTCCAGTAACAAAAAGCTTTCAAGTAAGATCAGTACCATCTTCTCTCTGGCCTGAAGTATCCTGGCGAGGCCCTTGTGGAGGTCGAAGGCCCAGGGCTCTGGCGGCTTGCAGAAGTGATTCGCGATCGTGTTGATAGTCGTTTGGCTGATGCCGGTTTCTTTGATCTGCACAAATTAAAGGGAAATATTAAAAATGGTTTACCCTTGAATCACCGACACTCATTTCATTTCATAGAATGTTTTACTTCGCTGAATTTTCATTTCATCGACAGGCAATTCCACGTGCAGGAGTTGTAATTTTTTTGGTGGTCACAGGTCTAACCTAACCTACGTAACCCATGCTTAAGATAACCTAAAAACATTAAGGTTTCAGCAGAAATTACTTTTTTATAAAACAGTTCACATACACTTTGATTGCGTCCCGATTCGTCGGATAGTTGTTTCGTCGGATTCTGGTTTCGTCAGATTTATTAATTTAAGGAAAATCAAATGAAACCATGCTAATATCGTGGCTTTGTTTCTGTATAAAATTAAAGATAGGCAATAAAGATAAAAGATATTTATTCAGTAAGTAGGCCGCACGGGCACTTTTACACGTCAAAATCTACCAATAAATATTTCTTATGATTATGATAAATTAAATTTAAAATATTACTCGGGAACCACGATATGACAGAATCCTACGCGGACGAAGTCGCGGGCTGAAAGCTAGTAAAATAATAAAAATAAAACGACCGCTTTCTATTACTGATTTTATTATATTCCCAACTAAACAAGAATCCAGCGAAACAAGAATCCAGCGAAACAAGAATCCAGCGAAACAAGAATCCGGCGAAACAACTATCCGACGAATCGGGACGCAATCGTATCTTAGACGTGTATGTGAAATGTTACCTAAAGCCTACAAAAACTCGGAATATACTTCTTCAGGAAACACTCCTACAGGTTCTAAGCCTGAGAAAGGCGATTAAAAAAATATAAGAGAAGATCGCTAGACCATCGTTTATGTAAGTACAGCGTGTATGTGTGTGTGTTAACGCCAATTGTAAAATGTACATTTTCATGAACTTTATTTATTGCACATTATGTAATTAATGTAATTATAATTGTAGTGGGACCTCTCCCTTCCAGTGTGTGTTCCCACACTGACCTCTGCAATACAGGTTCCTAGCTCCTGCGCTAGGAGACCCCAGGGTCAGGCGCTTCATAAATTGTATCTGTTCCGAACCCTTACGTTCAATTAAATATATTTTATTCAAACGCCTGTATTGTAATACCTACCACTTTAGGATCCGTGGCCTCAAAGAAACCCGTCCAGGGAGTATCGATCCAGTCCATGATGCTAAGCATGGTGATTTTCTTGGCCAGTTCGAAGTGTTTGTTCAGGGTGTCTGTGTACTCTTTCTCCCAGCCCTTGACGTCCGCGTCTGTGACCTGGCCCTCTGCCTTTAGCTTGTCAGAGTACACCTTGTCCACTACAGAAATATGGATATTATCATCACGTTCGCTGCTAAACCTATGTCCAACTAAAAAAAAAAAGAACTGAAAACTTCAAAAAAAAAATTTGATGTGTTATAAGCTAGCGACACCTACAGTTTTTGTGGGTGATATTTCTGTCTACTACTTGCACAAGTTTCAACTTTTTGCACTTGGTACTTCCTTTTTTTATTCGTTTTTTTTAAACAAGTACTTAGTATTAATATTTTTGTAGAGGTGAGTCTTAATTTATAGAACATTAACTAAATATTTCAGAAAAATTGTGTGGGTAGTTTGTGAGATAATATTTTTTTTTAATCTTAAAAATGACGCAAGTCGGAAACTATCAAACATAAGAAGCTGAGACTTGGGAAAAATAATACACATCATTAGGGGTGCTTACCACAAAAAATCGATACTCTATAATAAAAGGTCGCAAACGTATGAAAGTCCGATCATAGACTTTGGTATGGAGATAGTTCGAGTCCCGGGAAGGACCTAAAATACATTTCATCCAGGAAAATTGGAAAGTTTTCTAGGGAGTAGTGACAAACGACTTCTAAGCAGTAAAGCTAGTATATTATTATAAAAGCGATAAACGATTTTTACGCAGAATTACACGCAAGTTAGCGAGAAGTAAAATGTATTAAACATCGCACCAAAAGAATTTCCTTTACCTTTTTCGGTACATAAGCGTAAGCCTTCCAGTCTCAGCTCATTTGTTTTTGCATACTCCAAAAAGTTCATTTTCAATTGGTTCTGAAAGGGATATAGTTAACCCACCGGTCGACATCGTCTTGATCTTCTTGTACATGAACGGTTGTGTAAACATGGGCTCGTCCTCCTCGCTGTGGCCGAAGCGGCGGTAGCACACCAGGTCCAGCGCCACGTCCTTCTTGAACTTGCAGCGGAACTGCACCGCGATCCTCGCGCCGGTGGACACCGCCTCCGGGTCGTCGCCGTTCACGTGGATCACGGGAGCATCCACGCATTTGGCCACGTCTGGGGATCAAGGGCACAGACAGCTTGCAAGATTAATAATTATAATTTACAGGTGTACCTAACACTAGTTTACTGTCAAATACCAGGAGAGGTGAAGTTTAAATAAAATAACCAATGCCGGATTAGCTGTTAAACAAATAAAGCAGCTACTCAGGGCATCACGGGTCAGAGGGCACCAAAACCATAAACAACAACAAAAAGCTTGTAAAATTAAATAGCTCGTATTATCTGAGAACGCAACTACAGCGAGAGACCAAAAAATTGATCCGGTCGTGAATCCAAGATGCAGGATCATTGAGTAGTAAACTAGTGACTGGTTGCCCTGAGATGATCTCCGTGCTACGCTGATATAGCTGGTATTACCTGAGCAGTAAGGTGAGCTGCGGGAGAAGCGTGGGTCGGTGGTGTACCCGATCTGGTTGTTGCACACGATATGCAAGGAGCCGAAGGTGGTGAACGACGGCAGGTTGCTCATGCCGAACGTCTCGTACACCACACCCTGACCGCTGAACGCGGCGTCGCCATGCATTATTATGGCCATCACCTGGGGAGCACAGGTACAGATGTAAATTTATACAGGGTGTTTTTTTATTCGTCTTAAACATTTTGGGGGTTAAATCAGTAAGTCATACTGACCAACTTTCATTATGGGACCAACCCCGAAATTGCGAAAAAAAATTTGACCCTCCGATACAAAACATCGTCAGCTGACTAGCCAAAATGTTTGGGATGGTCAATTATTTTTTCTCGATTTCGGGGTTGGTCCCATAGTGAAAGTTGATCAGTATGACTTACTGATTTAACTACCAAAATGTTCAAGACGAATAAAAAAACACCCTGTAGTTGATAGTCAACATCCTATTTTGTCATATGAGTTCGTATTTAGCTTGCTTTTTCAGTTAGCACCGCCTTCCATAACCTAACTGATAGACCAAGAAAAATACGAACTTACTAAATAGGAATCATTTAGATTTAGAATTAGGTTTTTTTGTTACATGACCAAAATTAATATATAAATTTGCATTAAGTACATGACAAAAACCAGAAAAACGTTTTCATAATATGAACTCAATTTCAATGACACAACTTCAAATGCATACCAATATCATCGGTTACAAAACTTACAAAACTCTTCTTCATACCTACAAATAACTTTTACCTTTCATTATTTGGGGTGTTGGGGGGGGGTTAAGATGGGCCTAGAGTGCCGCTTCGACCATTGCTGATCTATTGCGGCAGCCCTTTGTTTACCAACCTTTTATTTCACCAAAAAAATCCTGATGCTTTACCAATTTATATGCATTGACCCTTTAACCGCCGTTGTCAGAATGAAGTACCATATTTTTACAACGTTTGGTCACGAGGCCACGCTGGGCGAAGTCCTTTCCCTGGACAGTTAGCTCTTTGGGCATCTTAAGTAACCTAACAAACTTACAGCTGCTGTTCCATGGCCTGTGATTTCATGGCCAGTGAGATCCCAGTTCAAAACCTTCTTATCATTGTGTCCATTTGAAACGAAATATATTTACTCTCGCACTGTCAAGTTTCAAGCAATGAAAGTGACAGAGTTAGCAGTTATACATAGCTTTGTCCTTTACACTGCCTGTAAATTAAGGTTTTGAAAGTTATACGGTCTACGTACCCTGTCTCCGTTGAGGTCGCCTCTCCGGAACTGCTCAGCCTTGGCCTTGCCGAGGACCACGGGCGACACCACCTCCAAATGCGAGGGGTTGGCGCTCATGGACACCTTGATGTACTTGTTCGTGCGGCGGATGAACCGGTGGATGTACGTGCCCAGATGGTACTTGATGTCGCCGGAGCCCTGTAACCAGACATTGCGATGAATTTAAAATTCATTTAAAACATTATTCAGCAAATTGGTCACACGAGGGCTCTTGACACACATCTAGAACTCTCAGAACTGGCCGCATCAATAAATAAGAATGTACTTAGTATCTTACCGGTTCCTTGAGTTCCATGGGCTTGAACTGAGCGAAAATGTCCATCAACTGCTTTCTGCATACATTCACCAACATGTTCAAACGCCCTGGAAGAGCAAAGCTTATATCATCAAAAATTTTAACAAAAACCGTATTCAGAAACTCGCTGAAAAGGGTTAAATAATGACCAGCCTCCTAGGAATTACCTACCCGCCTGTCCGAGAAGAGGTTGAATGTATTTCTGATTTTTGGTTTTGAGGTTTAGGGTGTCGTTTGGATAGTAAAAACCAGCCTTGTGTGAGTCAGGCGATACGGAAATATCGGTGCGCTAGTCTGACTCGCACTTGACTGGTTTTTGTTAGATTTGTTTGGTGTAAGCGTACCTCTGTGCTGCATGCCTATGACGATGGATTGAACCCCCTCTCTCGTGGCGGTGTCCACTACCTCCTCCAGCATCACAATCATGCTCTCCCCCCCCTCGAGCCCAAACCTCTTCTCCGCGGGCCATTTCGTCGCAAAATATTTTTCCAGGCTGAAAATCGTTTAAATGTTAACTATGATGGGTTTACTAATGATTCGCAATCGCATTGCACGTTTCGCAAACTGTTTCATTTCAGGCCAAACGCTTTTTTTTTCTGAAAATGTAAATATTTCAGGACCA
The DNA here is from genome assembly GCA_963241965.1 of Tortrix viridana. Classification (NCBI taxonomy): domain Eukaryota; kingdom Metazoa; phylum Arthropoda; class Insecta; order Lepidoptera; family Tortricidae; genus Tortrix; species Tortrix viridana. Next base: position 1,616,847 of record OY725174.1, read on the forward strand.
TCGTGTACCTACAACCCTATAGGTTAGGTTAGTTTTATAAAAATCCTGAAAAAGTTTGCCAGACGTTTTTTGCCCAAATGGAAGGACACCCTATGATGTTACGTTATGATTCATCCAAAACATGTTTTTTTTATAAATTTTCCATTTCTATCTATTTGTAATTCTAACGTGTTGTTATAGCTTTACGCATTCACTGCCGGCATGATATGTATAAATGTTTTCGTGACTTCGAGTCATAATCGAGTCCTGTAGTCACAACTCAAGCTTTAGACAAGACTCCAGTTTTCGTAAATAGACTCGAGTCCAATAATAAATACTACTTTTGAAGTTTATTTTTAAAGATGAGTATTAAAAAATCTTGCTTCAAAATTATTTAAAGTAAACAAACATACGAATATATGGTGTGGCTTACAAGACAGCTTTGGTAAGCCGCCGCATGATGAGATGTTTCTCTTCTCGTGTCTTGTCATAGGCGCCGGGTTTCTCGACCTTCTCCCTCAGGAACTGGACAGCGTCCAGGTCGTAGAGATGCATATACTCAATGCCCAGGGTCCCGCAGTACGCGCGTTCCAGTCGAGCGATGATCTCCCTGCAAATAATCGGGTTGCAGGTCGATACTCGGCTCTCTAACGCTGTCACACTCTCTGGCATCTGTCAGTATATTTGTGTGACAGGGATACATAGCCGAGTATAATTTTCTGGTTTTACTGTAACTCCTACTCCCACATCATAAATAGACTTATAACTTATCGCTTGCTCCAGATTAATAATTTCGAGAGGCAGTTTGAACCTGAAATCTTCCCAGACCAGAGGGCTTATTGCCTAACGTACTCGCGATCGCGATCGACTTGAAAGTGGAACAATTGTTTTCATTTTGTAGGCAGGCTTGCCTTCAACTGGGTGAATCAACTTTTAAGGTACTCCCCATTTTTCGAGATGTTTCACAATTTTTATTTTTTTAGAAAAACTATTTATTTGCTAACGTCGTGGCTTACACATTTATAAAATCAGACATATAGGCTAACTTTAAAAAAATGTTGTTCTAAAATGGTACAATTTTAAATAGTAATATAGTTAATAACGAAGGGGACGATGTTGTCCCCAGGTTTTGTATTACTATTACCAGGGTTTCCCTAAAATTAAGAAATATTTAAGGTGTCTAACATGTGAGATCGGTAAATCTGATGGTCTGATTTTCAGGATCAGGATCAGGAAAGGTTTAGTGCCGCAAAAGAAAAGGAGTACCTTAAAAGTTGATTCACCCAACTGTCAAAAATGAAAGCGATCGCGATCGCGAGTGCGTTAGGCAATAAGCCCTCAGCTCCAGAAATGGGGGCAGGTGGCCTTTCGAAACCAAGAAATTGCTTGACAGGAGACCTAAATTGGCTGGTTTGGTTGGTGGTGTGGGTTTGGTGTGCTTTATGAAAATGAGAAATAAAAATTAAATTATACACCCGCCACTACACACACCACCCAACTGTTATCAAACTACTGACGTCTACTGATACAAGAACACTGGAATGCCTCATAACTTCATGTAGGGCTGCTGACGAAGAATGGCAGCAGCGAGCGTACTCGGACGAATGCGTCCCGATTCGCCGGTTATTTATTTCGCTGGATTATTGTTTCATCGGATTTTTGTTTTGTCAGATTCTGGTTTCGTCGCGGATTCTCGTTTCGTTGGAAAAACTTATATACAATAAAAACATATTTTATAGAAAGTGGTCGCTTTAATTTTTATTATTTTACTAGCTTTCCACCCGCGACTTTGTCCGCGTAGGATTCGGTTATAAATATCGTGGTTCCCAAGAAATTCCTGTTTTAAATTAAATGTTTAATCATAAATATTTATTTAATCAGTAGGCAAGTAAGTAAAATAAACTTAAAAACTTACATCAAAAGAAAATATTAAAAATAGTAAATATAACCTAAAAATAAGCCTACTTAATACTTACTACATATAGTAAACTCGTCGAAATCCGAGACTCGCTCAACTCCGTGGTATCAGTTCTATCACCCGCCATCTAATCAGATCGCACTCGGTAGGTTTACATTAAGAACAGCGGAGAACCAGCTACCACCTTCCCCTCTCCATCATCAGATCAGCTTTTAGACACTATAACCTGCATATTCCACATTTAAACACATTCCAATTACTGGAACTGCTTCAAATTTTACTTTTCACTTCTCATGCTCTAAAAGTACGTCTTTATGTCGTGCGTATAGGCGACATAAAGTCGCTTCTTATGCTCTAGTGTATAAAGTAAAATCTTCGTCGAAGTCCAAGGCAGTTCTATCACCCGCCATCTAATCAGATCGCACTCGGTAGGTTTACATTAAGAACAGCGGAGAACCAGCTACCACCTTCCCCTCTCTATCATCAGATCAGCTTTTAGACACTATAACCTGCATATTCCAAATTTAAACACATTCCAATTACTGGAACTGCTTCAAAATTTACTTTTCACTTCTCATGCTCTAAAAGTACGTCTTTATGTCGTGCGTATAGGCGACATAAAGTCGCTTCTTATGCTCTAGTGTATAAAGTAAAATATTCGTCGAAGTCCAAGGCAATCGGTCCAACAGCCACACGAACAACTTTAACTTCATAGAATAACCTCTTTATTTTATTTCGTTTCGTTAGAATTCTAAGACCAAGGCAACAGCCAAAGTGCACAATAAAGCTTCATGAACTTATAATTTTTATTTCGTCGCATTTTTATTTTATCATGCTGCTGTTTCATTTCCTCGCAATCGAAGTGAAAAGTAGAGTGTACAACTCGTCCATAAAACCCATTTAACACTGCACAGCTGCTTTATGCACTTGTTGTACAATCTAATTATTCAGTTAAGACATCTTTAAAAATCATCCATACGTACGTACGTACCTTAACGTTAACTCTGTCTCGGTTCCGCCGATACAAGTTCGTTCCGGCAACTCAAACTTCATGTCCATATGCTTTTCATCTGTAAGTAAATAAATACTTAAGTAAATACTCAAGTCTGTTAAGTTTTCCTATAAAGTACTTAGACTGAATACGGTAACTCAAATGGTCTCAGAAAATACCTAAGCTGGTACGTCTCCGTCAAAACCTCATTGGCTTAGCCTCATTGGCCTCATTGGCTTAGCTTATAGACTATTGACGACGCGGTTAGCCTAGTTGGTAGTGACCCTGCCTACGAAGCTTGCGGTCCCGGGTTCGAATCCCGGTATGGGCAAATATTTGTGTGATGAGCGCAAGTATTTGTTCCCGAGTCATGGATGTTTTCTATATATTTAAGTATGTATTTCTCTATATTATTATATATGTAGTATGTACGAGTATATCGTTGCCTAGTACCCATAGTACAGTTCGCCATCAAATATATCTGTACATATCAGAGTGGTCAAACGCCTTGACAATAAAGTCGTGTTCAGATATTTGTGAGCACCTTGTTGGCCGCAATATATATGATGGCGACTGTACAAGCCTAGAGCTTAGTTTGGGACTAGGTCAATTTGTGTGAGATTGTTTCTGATATTTATTTATTTGATTTATTTATCGTAGGTACCTATATAAAAAAATAGTCTGTAGGTACACTAGTTGCTTTTTGCGTTTGTTAGACCAAAATCATTAATTTTTTAGCTAATCATGCAACCATTAAACACAAGTAATAAAAACAACGCTGTAAAATACAAAATTGTGGTTTTGTTTCTTTTCAACGCCGTATATATCGGATATATCCGCACCACTTATTCAACGTCAACGACGGATATATCCGTCATCATTGACAGCGCAAAATAGACTAGTTTTTAGCTGTTATTGGCGTGTGAGTGACCGGCTTTTTATTTCACATGGCATTGAAAAGGTTAAGAGAACCTCCTAGCATCACATGGGCGCAACGCTGAGCCAACGTGCTGCCCTCATAAGAAGAAAAAACACATGTGCAAACGAATTGGTATTGCACATGCGACCTTTATTAACCTACACAGGGTTTAATATGCTTCTGTGAATAATTCGCAGATATGCCCTTTTTTCTTACGAGGGCAGTGTACAGCGACTGGCACTAGCATGCATGGACGAGATAAAATTCGACAGGTTTTAGGGAAATTAACACATCTATTCCATATTCTAACGTAAAACTTAACGCTTAAGGTTTAAAATAAAAGAGTCCCGTCTTGATAAAATCGCTATAGTCGCTTAGTAATAAAAGGTAATAAAAGTCTAGACGAGACACATTTATTAAAACCTAATGCGTTAAGTCTTACGTTAGAATATGGAATCGATTTCCTTTCGTTCATCTGCGATCAGTCCGCTCCGGTTGGACTTTATCCACTCAACTCACCTGCTCATAGTCCAACCGGAGCGAACTGATCGCAGATAAACGAAAGGAAATATGGAATAGGTGTATTAATTTCCCTAGCACCTGTCAAATATAATCTCGTACAGTCGCCATCATATATATTGCAGCAAACAAGGTGCTCACAAATATCTGAACACAACTCTATTGTCAAGGCGTTAGAGTGCATGTTCAGATATTTTTGACCACTCTGATATGTACAGATATATTTGATGGCGAACTGTACATGGACGTTAAGCCAGCTGTGTGTCAACTAACTTAAAATAGTGCCAAGTTCCCTCGCGACGACCTTGCACTGCATCCCCATGACGTTGAGAGCAGCGTTTTTGGTTATGTCCAACATCTGAGCGGGGATCATCAGGCCAAGGGGGTCGACTTTCGCGAGGAGGTGGCCGCGGGCCTATACAACAAGAAAAAAAGTATTACTTAAATAGAATAAAAACCCTCGATAACATTGAAACCCTACTTTCACATCTCGCTAGTAAATGGTCCTACGGATTTCCATCAAACTATAGTAGATTGTACAACAAGTGCATAAAACGCACCATTTTACGCGAGACGTTTATCCATCCAAGCGAGCCTGTCGAGTCGAGTGTTAAATGGGTTTTATGGACGAGTTGTACACTCTACTTTTCACTTCGATTGCGAGGAAATGAAACAGCAACATGATAAAAATAATAATAATAATTAATACGACGCAATAAAAATTATAAGCTATTTCATGAAGCTTTATTGTGTACTTTGGCTGTTGGTATCCTTGCTTTGGTCTTAGAATACTAACGAAACGAAATAAAATAAAGAGGTTATGCTATGAAGTTAAAGTTGTTCTTGTGGCTGTTGGACCGATTGCCTAGGTCTTCGACGAAGATTTTACTTTATGCACTAGAGCATAAGAAGCGACTTTATATATGTCCCGCCAGCGGCTTCGCCCCCGCTACAAATTTCTGACTTTCCCGGTGGATTTTCCAATTGTTTTTTCATACAATTACAAAAACAATAAAAAAAGAATTAGCCAAATAATGCACCCGTTCTGAACTTATGCGCGAACATACATCTCTTCAATTAATTTTTATTTATATAGATATATTTAAGCATCTGTTTCTCTAACTAGATAAGTATATCGTTGCCTGGTACCCATAGTACAAGCCTAGAGCTTAGTTTGGGACTAGGTCAATTTGTCCCTAATATTACTATTTTTTACCTTTCAAACAAAATAAACTTAATCAAATTCCGTTTGGAAGCTACGATGCCACAGACAGATACACAGATACACAGAAAAACACGTTAAACATATAGCATCCCTCTGTTTTGCGTCTGTAATTAAAAAGTTGACGCATTCGCCGCCGTCTCTTTCTTTTTGCCAGTGCTTTCGCCAGCCCCCGTATTATGATTGCCATTATCGCGATGGATAAACTTGGATAAAGCTATCGTCACCCTCGCACTTCTATACAGAGCCTGTAGCCAAGTGTCACACGCTCCGTAGCGTTTCTGTTCGTTTCGTCTCTAGTCCAATCGCGTTATTGGTATATCACGTGACTCCTCGTATCACGTGATCTACCAGTGACGCGACTGGTAAAAGCGAAACGAACAGAAACGCTACGGAGCGTGTGACACTTGGCTAAACTCCATGGTCAGGATAGTGACGAATATTTTATCAATGGCTTATCCACATCGGTAAACACAACTATAATAGGTTCCGCTGTTCGTGGACTAAATACTACACAATATATCACTAGCTTTTGTCCACGACTTCGTCCGCGCAGAAGTCATTTATCGCTACCTACTCCCTTGGAAACTGTTCTATTTTCCAAGATAAAAAGTATCCATGTCCTTTCGCGGGTCTCAAATTATCTCCATACCAAATTTCATCGAAATCGGCTCAGCGATTTAGCCGTCAAAGCGCAACAAACAGACAAACAGACAGAGTTATATCGAATTTCACCAACAACAGACGATTAAATGTTAACAGATGTCAAAATGTATGAACACATTAACATTTAACATTAGTATATAATAGAATTAACCAGCGCATACAAACTTAGCTGACCATCGGGTTAATTAAAAGAAAAGATCGTAAAATATACATACTTAATTACTTTTTCACGTAGATATATGTACCTGGTAGCTTCTAATGAGATTTTGAACCGCCAAATGAAGTTTTAATTTCTGTTTCATGTCCTCCGAAGATGACGATTTAGCTTTACCAGCTAAAAATATAAATAGGAACAAGTGAATACTAATAATGTCAGTTTACAGATGTGAGGCTAACTTAAGTTATTAAGTACAGTAATTATAATTATGGACCATGTTGGGCACAGCAACATTGGGAGAGAAGAGGGCTTCAGCTTGTAACCTAACAATTATATTTACTAATTTTATTGCACATGTATTATCATTTTAGTTAAACCAGTTGTAGTGCGAGAACCCGATTCTCCCTTCAATACGGTTTAAGATATTTTCTCAAAACTCTACTTCTAACACTGATAATAAACTGTATAAAAAGACGAGTGAAATAAGTCCAAACTCGACAGATCTACTATTAGCCATTGCAGAGATCCTGCGTGACCGTCTTCTGTCTCCATCATGATATGCAAGCTCGATGGTACGGTCGATCTTATATGAAGCTGTACATTTTAGTACCTTCTCGCAGCTATTGATTCACTAAATTCAAACCATTCTCACTGGGACCTTTCCAACGCCATTGACGGATATATCCGCACCACTGGTTCAACGCCAACGACGGATTTATCCGTCACGGTTGACAGCGAAAAATATAACCTAGTGTCTATGATGTAAGGGTGAAATTGGCTCTGATTTTCATCTGTCATTGGCGTGTGAGTGACGACTTTTGTATTTGACATGGAAAAAGTTAATACGTTACTATGACAAGGTAACATGTACAGCTACTTATAAGGTCGACTGTACAGTCACAAGTCACAACACGGGATTGTTGAGCCACTTGCTAACATTCTTAATTCGTTCGGGTTGTCAAATCGTACACGGTGTAATTACTATAGGATATAGGAATTTGACACTATAAGCCGTGGTAGCCTAATGGTTTGACCTGCCGACTCTTAAGCAGAGGGTCGTGGGTTCGAACCCGGGCTCGCACCTCTAAGTTTATCGGAATTTATGTGCGAAATATAATTTGTAAATTTACCATGAGCTTTTCGGTGAAGGAAAACATCGTGAGGAAACCTGCACACACCTGCAAAGCAATTTGACGGTGTGTGCGAAGTTCCCAATCCGCACTGGGCCCGTGTGGGAACTATAGCCCAAACCCTCTCATTGTGAGTGGAGGCCTGTGCCCCGCAGTGGGACGTGTATAGGCTGGATTATTATTTATTATTATTTTATATAGGAATTTGACAACCCGACCGAATTAAGAATGATAGCTAGTGGCCAATCCCGTGACTATACCTGGGTCAAAATCTTTTTCGCGGCAATGAAATTCTCAACTCTGTCACGATCGTATGTTTTTTCCTTTATATACCTATATGAAAAAAATATCTAAATATGTTTATTTTATTTGAATCAGTAAAGTATTGTCATACATCGTCAAACAAAATGAAATATTACTTCCTACAAAAACTACCACTCTGTCACATTTCCTGGGGACAAATTTCAATGCAACGAAAAAGATTTCTACCATATGTGACGTTCTCAATATAAAGGGACCTTATGGAGGAAGGCAGTTACGCTCTTCTTATTCTTGTAATTATACGAATACTATAGTAACAGTTCTAAAAACGGCGTAACCGCCTGCTTCCATAAGGTCCCTTTATATTGAGAACGTCACATATTATTGTATTGTCATCGGACTAATGTAATTCCTCAGCATTTTTCTCAGCACTGGTCTCCTCTTCGGAAGCTCTGGTAGATATTGACGTGCAAAAGTGCCCGTGCGTTGATACATATATTTTATCTTTTTTTAAATTAAATGTCACTCACCATCGGGAGACACAACTTTTGGACTATATTCATCTTCCATTTCTTCTATGCTTAATTGTGGACCTGTCACGCTATTGTAGAAGCCATCCCAGGACTGAAAATATTCACGCGCATGTCAATACTCGTGTGTCAATCATTAATTACATTATTAATTACCTAATAATTAGTTACTCTCATCATCAGCAGCTTCATCGTCTTAACAGTCGAAAAACGTCTATGGCTGGACATATGCTTCCGCCAAGCCGGCCGCGACAGCAAGCCATTGCCGCCACACATTTCACTTTTTTTAGGTGTTCCATTGAATGGCACCTTTATAGCCCTATTATACCACCCTTTTCCTAACCCTAACGAGAGGGACGCCGCAATACGTTAGATACGTATAGAGATATCTCCATCTCATTCCAACGTACTGCGGCGTCCCTCTCGTTAGGGTTAGGTAAAGGGTGGTGAGATCGCTGCTTTAGACCGGTCGCCGAAACAGAACTGACGCATGGCGGTCACCTCGTGAGTCATCCTCAATTATTAAAACACTAGCTTCTACCTGAGGCTCGCGTGGTTATAGCGTTTAAATAAACGAAATATGGTATTAGACTTTATACCATCTACAAAAGAGAAACTGTAGTTTAGCACTTTTTGGTTCTGCAGACATCTAACAGGTAATACGGCAAATAAACTATTCAATACATTAAAACCGCTAAAATTGGCCCAACAGATTTTTACCGAACATAGCTAAGAACACGTACTCTCGATCAAGTCACCTTTTAAACAAAATAAACTTAATCAAAATCGGTTTAGGTATCCGTCTGGGAGCCAACACAGATACACAGACACGCACGTTAAACTTATAACAAGGTGAAGTTCGAAAAAGTGTACAGTGTGTGTAAGGTCATAATCATAAATGTTTACACGTTTAGTACCTTGTCACTTTAATAGCTGTGTGTCATGTTTAAACTGCCATATGAATGTGGCAGTTTAAACATGACATTAATGCCTGGGCCACACCGGATGCGTTGCGTAGACGTGCACGTGCGCGTTCGCGTTCCACTGGATTGTATAGCTGCATCCTCATGTGAGGATTCATACTATACAACGCAGTGGAACGCGAACGTGCACGTGCACGTCTACGCAACGCATCCGGTGTGGCCCAGGCATAAACAGACAAGGTACTAAAATGTAATAATTATGACCTTGACTGTACATAGTTAAGGACTGAAGTTAACGATACGAAAGTTTATCTTAACACAAGCCTCGTCAGTACCAGCTAAGTTATTCCGTATTCAAACAATATGTGACGTTCTCAATATAAAGGGACCTTATTGAGGCAGGCGGTTACGCCGTTTTAAGAACTGTTACTATAGTATTCGTATAATTACAAGAATAAGAAGAGCGCAACTGCCTTCCTCCATAAGGTCACATATAGAAAAACTCACGGAATCTATAGATCCTCCTTTAGCCCAGTCCACGTACTGGGCTTCCAGATAGTTGGCGTTGGACCCGCTAAGGAACGACTCCGCCTTTTGAGAGTACGCCACCGATGAGTTGACGAGCTGGAACGAGCTGTTGTATAGTACACGACAGCGAAAAGAATTTGGGAAAGTTCATTTTCTGAGAAAATGCACTTTCTGAGAAATGCCAACTGTTAAAGTGCTCCTTTTGGGAAAGTATTTTCTGAGAAAGTGTACATGCTGAAAGGTGTACTTTCTGAGAAAGTGCTCCTTTTGAAAAAGTGCTAATTTGTTAACGTGCACTTTTAGTCTTGAGATTGCAGTTCCGAGGGCCGTATTAATAAACTCATCTCAACTGTGATCCCCGTCTCAAGACACATCAATCCGTAGAAAACTGTAATTTTTGACACATCTTATAACGGGCATCTAAGCCAAGATCATTTTATTAATACGGACAGATGGCAAGTCTTATGGGGTTCAGAGCCCACTTACCTATCAGACGGCCCTGTGATAGTTTGCTTTCTCCAGCTTACTCCAATACCATAAAAATACTACACTGGATTGTCTACCTGTATGGACTCTTGGACTTGGAACAATAGATTTTAGATGAACTTACAATTAAGTTATTTTAGAGGCTTAACAATTTGCCGGACGAGTATAAGAAATCAAGCAGCCGCTTCTTTCGACTGATACCTAGGTTTTCTCAAACATGCACATTTTTAAAACCGTTAAAAAGCGGCGAGTCATGGATGTTCATACTTACCTTGCCAGCCTAGACCAGTAAGTAGTCGTGGAGGGGAAACGGAGGCTTATGCGAACCATAAACGTGAACCTTGGTGTCTTCGGTTTTTTTTTAATAACTTACCAACGTGTTACACATTTTGAAAGCGTGACGAGAAGTTTTAAGCAGGAGAGGCGCGCAAATAGACATACTTAAAATTTATCTATAATTGTTTAGGAAAACTTTTAAATTCACTTAAAAATTTGTTTGCTATCGTTTCAAATCCGTCTCCCGGCAGAAAATGGGTGAAATGTAAAAAATATGCTAAGTACAAAAGTACTCCAGTTCAGCGCATATTTTGCAAGGTTTATTAAAAATTACTTGACTTTTTTGATTATAAAGTGTTTGCAAAGATATATTTATCCCTAAATTAGGAATTCCTTAAAAAAATGTATGGTCAAAGAGTGTTAATTATGTCATTTCTGACATAATAATAATTAAATTTTTCATTCCCTGTTTATGACAGAAACTTCCAGAAGTTCAGCATTGTATACGGCCAGTTTCAAGGATTTATCTGTCTAGACTCTAGCACTCTAGTTTCTTATCGCGTTAGGTATCCCTTTCGCACCAACTACAACCACCAACTCAACAGAAAGCGACTAATTGAAAATTATTTAAAAGTCTATTCGTAGACCAAATACATGTCGGTAGAAGAGTTTGGAAAAAAATTAGGTTAATACTCAACAGTATTAATTTAAGTGTATATGTAGCGACTAGCGACATCTATGTACGGCCATAAATCATATATACTACTCTGTCAAGAAAGTACCGGGAAAAGATCAATAATACACAAACTGTTTGTTAATCATCCAAATTTATTTTATCACCTTCAAAGTATGCTCCTTCAGAAACGATACACTTACGCCAACGAATAATCCAATCATCAAAACATTTTTTAAACGCTGTTTCCGGAATTGAATTCAGTTCTCAGCGCGAATTCTCCTTTATGTCTTCTACCGATTGAAAACGGGTGCCACGAAGTGGTAATTTGAGTTTAGGAAAAAGAAAGAAGTCGGCAGGAGCCATATCTGGTGAATATGGTGGTTGCTCGATGGTATTTGTTGAGTGTTTGGTCAAAAATTCTTTCACAATGATGGCCTTGTGCGAAGGCGCATTATCGTGGTGCAAAATCCAAGAATTTTCATTCCACAAATCTGGCCTTTTTCGTCGAATTTGCTCTCTTAAATGCCGCATAACGCTCAAATAATATTCTTTATTTACCGTTTGACCTTCCGGCAAGAATTCCGAGTGCACAACACCGCGATAGTCAAAGAAAACAGTCAACATGACTTTGACTTTTGATCGACTTTGGCGTGGTTTCTTCGGTTTCGGTTCAGTTGGAAGGCGCCACTCCGAAGCTTGTTGACTAGTTTGCATGTCAAACTTGTAAACCCACGTCTCGTCACCAGTAACAATGCGTTTCATGAATGTTGGGTCGGAATTGACTCGTTCTAGCATGTCCTCAGCGACTCTCATGCGATTGAGTTTTTGGAGAAAATTCAGGTCTTTTGGGACTAGCCGAGCGGTAACATGTTTCATACCCAAATGATTAGTTAAAATAGTACGGATCGACTCGTGAGATACAGAAAGTTCGGCGGCTATCTCTCTCAAAGTTGAATGAGGATTTTCAGTCACTATTTCCTTCACTTTTGCGATGTTAACTTCAGTTGCAGACGTTGATGGCCTACCAGAGCGAGGCAAATCTTCCATCACATCTCGACCGCTTTTGAACGCTTTGTACCACTCATAAACACGTGTTTTTGATAAAGTCGAATCACCGTAAGCCTTCTGTAACATTTTCAGTGACTCCGAACACGAAATTCCATTGGCGATGCAAAATTTAAGACAAACTCTTTGTTCAATGTTTTTGTCCATTATGAAATTCGCAATACACACAAGATATGATATAACTAAAAACAGCACTGTATTTAATATAAATAACAGATGCAACTCAAACTCCGCGCCAAAATAGAAAACAGTTGTGCCAATCTAACAACAACAAAAAAAACAAAAATTTGAATTTGGAACCATAAACAAATCATCCATTCCCGATACTTTGTTGACTGAATGTACAGATGCACTAGACTCTTATACCCTTTTTCACTAAGACCCCAGAACGTATCAAACCAGGAACAAAACTGCGTTTATGAATCATATATGATTCATGGGACAGGGAACCTGTTAACTCTTGAATTATATTCGCTTTAGTCAATTTTTCTATCTACGGACATAGGGTTCTCAATCACAACAGCAAAAAACGTGTTAACTTATTTATTGTTTTTGTACTTGTACAAAAACTACATTAATTTACACGTAATACAGTAAAATAATTACAATGTTTACCAAAAATAGTAAAAAAAACATGATTTACAGATTTTTTGTAAAATTGGTAACTTAAAATGCTTGAGTTTGAGTTTAAATGTGACGTGACCTTATGGAGGAAGGCAGTTACGCTCTTCTTATTTTTGTAACTATACGAATACTATGGTAACAGTTCTAAAAACGGCGTAACCGCCTGCCTCCATAAGGTCCCTTTATATTAAGAACGTCACAAGTAATCACGTAGCAGAACTTAGCTTTAATAGTATTATATTTTTCGTGTCCGCTTAGAGCTTTTTTTAAGTATTGGTGTTGTGGAGGTTGGGCCGATATACGCGATTGTGTAAAGGCCGAAATATAAATATAAAAAAAGCACTAAGCGGGCGCGAAAAAATATAATATTCGATTAAAATATTATAACAATATTATGGTCAGGCAACTTTCATCAATATTATTTATCGTAAATGCATTCAATAGATTATAATGGATTTGTTCTTACTGATTACATAACGGAATGTTCTTACAACTACATACAAATGTGTAAATAGGTAAGTATATGCATTCTGATACAAAGTATCTCACAACACGAATACACGAGCAAAATCATCTCTTAAAATATAAATGTTTTCATTAAAGTAACATTTTTTGTACTCTACTAAAAATGCAAAAAAATTCATACAAAAGTTAGATTATTGTCTTCTAGCGTGTAAAGTTAAACCTTAACTTTATAATTTTAAAGTTGTATCTACATTGGAGATGGAAACATAAAAATGTATAGAAACGTCTTATAAAAACTTAACGATACATAACGAAATCCAGTTCAAATTTATTTAAAATTAAAAAGGCATTACGAATAATGTCACATGAAACTCAAAAACAATGTGACTGGTTTGTCATAGCAAAATGCACTATAACTGAGCCCTTAGCCAAGATGCATCACGCTAACTGGCGTTTCTATTCGTTTCGTTTTAAACCAATCGCGTTACTGGTAGATCACGTGACTTCGTATCACGTGATCTTGGTACGAAACGAATAGAAACGCTAGTTAGCGTAATGCACCTTGGCTAAGGGCCCTGGTGGCCTGCCAAGATGTATAGGATTGACGTAAGTCTCGTCAGCCGCTTATGCCGTTCCATGCATTTAGTCGAGTTTCGAAAATCGTAAAGTTAGCGTAATACACATATTCCACCAAGTTGACATTGACACTTGACATATCGTCGCCTTACTTTCTGCATTTTTTTCTTGCAGTTGGTAATTTCATTTCATGAATTATAATTTATGATGTAATCCGTTCACCTGGGTGCTGTTTGTGGGGTCCGGTCTGTTCACGTCTGCAAGGACTTGTTCAGTTAATTATTCTAGTTATGGCTTTTGACGAAGAGACCTCGTCGTGTTGTTCTCCTAGTCATTACATTTAGTGTAACGTATTTGACCTTACATTTGTAATGTTTTCATTTGTGCTAGTTGTAATAATTAATATTTGTTACTTTATTACCTTGTAATGTAACTTACTTTTAAGTATTATTGTATTTTATATTGGAAAAAATGACCTTCTGCTGGAGTTTCTTGCGGCGCTTCTTCTCCGCAATGATGGTCTTGTCCGAAGCGCTGGTAGATTCACTCTATATTACTGACGTGTAAAAGAGCCCGTATGTGGCCAATTTACTGAATAAATATTTGAATTTGAATTTGACCAATCGCAAGAAAAAAAATGCAGATACGAGGTTGAGAAAGTAAGGCGACGATATGACAATCACTACATAGTATAAAACGAAGTCGCTTCCCGCCAACTGTAACTCTGTATGTACGCTTAGATCTTTCAAACTACGCAACGGATTTGCGGTTTTCACCATCAGCTAGATAATTTTTCACGGAAGGTTTACGTATATAATAGTACCCGGAGCGAAGCGAGGGCGGGTCGCTAGTTCGGTATACATTGCAAATTCTAAGAGTTTTTGCAGCAATGATTTTCATTTTTAATCGCAATGTATCCCGAATTGTCACATGTCACCTGTCAATGTCAACTAGGTGAAATAGGGGGCTGGTAGCGAATCTCGCATTCTCACTAGGCATTATAGGTTATCTAATTCGGGCTAAGGCCAATCCCTTTATCCCCAAGATGTCGGGATGTCTGGGCGTTAAAATTAAGTTTTATTTAAATACCTCCGGGGAAAAACGTGAAATGTAAGTATCCGGATTTCTGGATTGTTCCCGTATTTCACCATGTGACAATTCGGGGTACATTGCGATTTATTACGAAAACCATTGACGTAGAAACTCGTCGAATGTGCGATGTATACCGAATTGACACCTGTCATCTGTCACTTGGTGGGGGCAGGCAGCACTTTTAAAACTGTTGGTCCTGCGTCTAATCAGCTTTCTTTGCCTTTACTTTTTCCTTTCCCTTTGGCTTGGACGGGTAGACGACGAAGAGGCTCAGCTGAATTGCACATAGAGTGAACGCCACAATGTTTTGTACCTGTAACGACATAAAGATGAAGTTTCTGCGAAAAAATTCAATTTCGGGACAAGCTTTTGTTGTAGACTGTACATTGCACAGTTATCGACTGCTCATCGAGACCAATCTTAAGAGTTTAAACTTAGAAGAGAGATGAGACTCAAGACACGTCAAAAATCTATTACTAAGCGACTACTGCAATTTTCACATTTTTATAGCGACTTTATCAAGACGGGACACTTTTATTTTAAACCTTAAGCGTTAAGTCTTACGTTAGGATATGGAATAGATGTATTCATTTCCCTAGCACCTGTCAAATTTTATCTCGTGCATGCACGCTAGGAGGCCAGAGTAACACTCACCACAATGAAGTTGTTCCGGAGGATGATGCCGTACAGGAGCCACATGAAGGTGACCACGGACCCCGACAGGATCATGGGGAACGGCATGCCCTCCGTGCTCTTGTTCGCGATTATCTCTTTCTGAAAGGTCACAAATTCCGCTTTGAAAATGGCGTTACATTCGCACCATTGCACATCGTTTCTATTGTATTGTAAAAGCAAAACGTAGAGGCACAGGAACAAGGCCTCGAAAGTCGAGAGCGAGGCCTCCAATTATTTAATTTTTCTTAAGATATTCAGTGGAAGCAGCAGTTTTCCTTATCACACGGATTTGGCAGCGATAGTTCATTCAAACAGATATTTTTCAAAAGTTTAAATCACACTTCCCTCGTTGCCTGTTGTTACCATGAAAAAAACTAACCAATCCAAAGAGCGGTGACGCGATCAGATAGAACATGAAGGCGGTCAGGATGAGTCCGAAGCGCGTCTCCACCAGCTTGGGATCCTCCATCTGGACGTAGCCGAGCACTGCGGCGGAGAAGGCTCCCCATATACCTAGTTGAGCCCAGGCTTTTACCTAAAAAAGATAGGTTTTTTTAATGGTAGATCTTAAACCCCAAAACCAAAGAGGTGTATCAAGAACTTGACACACTATAATAGTGAAACTAGTTCTGTGGCGGAAGTGTTGGTTGCTGCACGTGTCGATTGTTTTTGCTGAGCCGGACGCCACCTTGGGCTTCTCAGTGGAGAAGTGAAGCGTGGCGGAGTGATCAGAGCGTGTAGCGATTGACACTCTAGCCACAGACCTCCCATTTATCAGGACAAAAACCTAACAATGTTACCAGAACCGAACACTATCTCAAACACTGACATTGGCAACATTGTTCGCATATATGGACAGATGCCAATTTTTTTTAAATTCAATTTAATTGAATAGCGAAACAATTTGGTGTACCTTTTCTGTGGTATAGTTGAAGTAGATCATCAGGTACACGATGCTGATGGCTATACCGAAGAAGTTAACCCTGATCATGGTGTCATCGCGGAGGATGAAGCCGAACTTCAAATTGAGGATACCCCTATGAAAGAAATATAATAACATTATAGTCATGAAAGAATGCAATATATATAGGTGTCGGCACGAGAGTTGAGGTGAATGATTACACACACAGCTACATACAACAAAGGTAGTGAATGAACGAAGGAGCGAATGTGAACAAAATTCCGCTGTCAATACATGACATGGTGTTGTGTGCGTGACCTCAAATCTGGTACCGATACCTATAACCTATCATCGTCATCATCATCATCATCAGCCGCAAGACGTCCACTGCTGGACAAAGGCCTTCCCCAAGGTTTCCACAACGATCTGTTCTCTGCTGTTGTCATCCAGCGGTTTCCCGCGACCTTTATCAGATCGTCGGTAACACTTCGTCTCCCGGTTCGCGGTCGCCACTCCAGAACCTTTCCGCTCCAACGGCCATCGGTTCTACGAGCAATGTGCCCCGCCCACTGCCACTTCAGGTTTGCTATTCGGTGAACTATATCAGTTACTTTAAGTCTCCTATAACCTATCGTAAACAATCGTAAAACTTTACTATGCTATTTTGTTTTCGGTAGTACAGTCACCACACGGGATTATTGAGCCACTATAGAACCCTCTCACAGAAAGTCGACGGAAAATTTTGACGTAATTTCTTTTGAGTGACTTGACGTTGTCATTATGACAGGGTTCTATGGTGGCTCAACAGTCCCGTGTGGTGACTGTACCTACTTCAATAAAGAGGATATGATTTTTTAGCATAATCTATGTCTGTAGGCTAGTTGGTAATTATGTAATATTATTTTTTACCTCGTAACACCCAAAGGGCAAGATAGATATTAATCATTTAGGTATACAATTCTTTAAAAACAATTAAATAATTGCCAAGTGTCCTTGGATCGATAAAGTTAATAAATAAACATGGCTGCTGTAAATTGCAAGTTTTTATTGTTCTTGTTTAACATTATGTTGATGTGGGTATCCAAACCAAAGGGCTCAATAATCCAGTAACAATTTAACTGCTACCTGGTCTTAAACCTTGCATTGATACGTTGTTACTGAACGTGATACGGATCTTAACACTCGTTCGCCAGCTGGATATTTTTTTTATTGATAATGGGTTTGCTCTTTACTAACTGGAGGACGAAGATTTAAGCCTTCGTCAAACAGCTAGCGCGCGCCCGACGCGGCGCAGCAGTCATAGGTACTGCAAGAAAACGTCTTGTCGCGTGATGTGTTATTTCGCAATCTCGATCCAAGTTAACACATTTTTGTAACTTTTAGGGCACAAACCTGGACGTTTTTTACCACAATCTATAATTTTTTCTACATCCGTACTGTAAATTCACGCCGCGCGGCGCGGCGTGACGGCCTGCATACATCTCCTTGTTAATTTCCACGCTAAGAACGCGCCACGCTACCGTCGTGCTGCGCCAAGCCACCTGTTTGACGAAGCCTTTAGTCGACGATCAAGCGAGCTCACCCAGAAAATGCCTATTCACCCTAGCTTTAAATAGTAGCTTAAATAACACCACACCATAATAATTTATCAAGGTTCATCCTAGCTGCTCATGTTTAGACTTTGTCAGTTATCAGACCAATTGTTGACTCAACGACTTTGGTCGTTTGCATCCGCGGCTTACCGCACATAGATTAGTGTTCACAATATCAGGTTGATAGTGTTGGTTGATACTTACTACGCTGATATCTAACTCGTTTCATTTTATCATTAGGACATTAGTGTAATCAGCAATTGACAACATTTCATAGAAATCAAATCCATCATTTTATGATTAATGTCCACTAGCTTCTGCCCGCGACTTCATCCGCGAAGAATTAGTATTTTTACCATCCCACGGGAACATTGTTTTTTTTTCGGGATAATAGGTAGCCTATGTGTTAAACCAGGGTATAAGCTATCTACATTCCAAATTTTATCCATCCGCCCAGCCATTTTAGCGTAAAGAAGTGTCAAACTACTAACACACACACAAATGTTCGCGTTCACAATATTAGTGTGATAGTGTGAAGTGTGATAAAGAACAAAAAAAAATTTTTTGGAATAAATTTTTTGAAATTTGTATCGGTTAAACCGAAAGTTGACGTCATTTTCCTGATCAAAATCTTGCAGCTAAATGAAGTGATTTTTTACATTACCTACTATTAATGTGAAAAAGTTTGCTTTCGCTGATTTGACAATTAACACGTGTTCAATAACATTGATTAAAGTGCGCTTACACGGGCAATTTTTTGAGCAATAATTGCCCATCTACAATAGCTGTCTTACTCTAACTTCGTGATATAAAACGAGACGCCCATAGATTGCCGGCTAAAAATTGTCCAGAAAAGTTGCTCGTGTAAGTGCACCTTTACTAAACAATTTTTTTTAAATCGTTTTCTTTCGATTAATATCGTATAATGTATACGATTTTTCGGTTGCTAAGGTATTATCGATTAATATATTTCAGGCAGCAACAGCCGCACGTATCATCTGGATTATTTATATTGCTTGATAAAGCACTGGTTACAAGTTATCAGTTAATTCAGTAGAACAATATCCGTATAATTAACCCCAATCGAGATCCTTCGACGTTTATAAAATTCATGATACTTATTAGAAAAATGAATATCTTGGGCATAAACACACATGGCCTTGTCAGGATTCGAACCTGCAACGGTATCCGCAGTGCCGGATTAGCCCATAAGCAAATTAAGCAATTGCTTAGGGCATCACGTCTAGCGGGCACCATAAACAGCACCAAAAAAGTTCAAGTGACTAAGCCATCGAAGTAAATGTTGAATAATAAACACCATGTGGATATTAACGGCTACCGTCATACACTAGAATATGATGGTCTTGTCCGAAGCGCTGGTAGATTCACTCTATATTACTGACGTGTAAAAGAGCCCGTATGTGGCCAATTTACTGAATAAATATTTGACTTTGACTTTGATACACCCACCGAAGGGCTCGTCCAGAAATCATGTGATCATATTTGGCCTAATTTTGAAACCTTTAATATTTGGTTGTCTCATATCCTCCTCAACGTCAAAACTTCGCTAGTTCGAAACTGAATCTTATGTCAGTCAACAAAAGTTAAAAGTCATTTTGACAATTGTCCTATATGTAGGACGTTGTGGGCCTCACGAAGATATTGTAAGTTCAGCATAGTGTAAGTTCCTGTAATACTAACCCAATGGACAAACTGCCGCACTCAGAGTCGTCAATTAAGTTTTAAGTTTCATTAAAGTAGCTGCTGTCACTGTCTTTGCTATAGCAATAGAATAAGACGCAGCAACTTTAATGAAACTTAAAACTTAATTGACGTCTCTGAGTGCGGCAGTAAGTCTGAAATAAATGAATAATAATAAATAATGGCAGGGCATACAAATTGGCAAAACGCCGTGGAAGCCTAATGGTTTGACCTGCCGACTCTTAAGCAGAGGGTCGTGGGTTCGAACCCGGGCTCGCACCTCTAAGTTTCTCGGAATTTATGTGCGAAATACAAATTGTAAATTTACCATGAGCTTTTCGGTGAAAGAAAACATCGTGAGGAAACCTTGCACACACCTGCAAAGAAATTTGACGGTGTGTGCGAAGTTCCCAATCCGCCCGCGAGGGAACTATAGCCCAAACCCTCTCATTGTGAGTGGAGGCCTGTGCCCAGCAGTGGGATGTATATAGGCTGGATTATTATTTTTTATTATTATACAAATTGGCAAGGAAAAAAGGTACTTACATGACCAGACCACCGCTGAATGGCATCATGGGAATGCCCCTCGTGTTCTTCTGCTTGTAGATGTCGTAGCACATGAACGAGCCGGAGAACATCTGGCCCATGGTCACGATGGCAGCCACCGTGCCGACCAGCTCCTTGTAAGGCTGGAGAATGTCTGCGAGGGCGTCCATCTTGGATCCTGGAGGGTTTTGGATGGTAGCGTCTCAGTGCAGTCTTTTATGTATTTCACAGTAAAATATCTGAATGTATCGTGCAGCGGGCTTAGCGTACATGATCGAGATAAAATGGTGCTAAGGAAATGAATACATCTATAAATCTCTAGTCTTGATAAATCGCTATAAAAATTTGAAAATCGCTATAATCGCTTATTAATAAAAGGTAATAAAAGTCAGGACGAGACACTTTTATTTTAAACTTTAAGCGTTAAGTCTTATTTAAAATATGGAATAGAGTAGGTACTCATTTCCTTAGCGCCTGTCAAATTTTATTTCGTAAATGCATGTTAAGCCCGCTGGGATATTAATATAAGATAAACAAAATCACCCCTATTTTAACTAGTGATAACAGTGTAAGTAATTGCGACCCCGTTCGGGGTTTTCTATTAATTTGGTTAGGAAACAGACAATAATAGTGGGTAAGGTAAGGTAAAGTAAGGTAAATCAATTCTTGTTTTATAAGGAAATTTCCAGATAACATTGGAAACCAGCGTTAATCAAGAGAAACAGCCAAAACTAATGTTACTTGAAACTTCCAAAGAGCCGCAGATGCAGACAATACAAACGAACACACTAATTCCGAAAGCAAAGCAAATAAAGCCTAGACTTCCTAGTATTGTTCATAATTAGAACACTTAACATTGACCTCAAACCACAAACGAACATAACAGACCTCGTTACAATCCCATAAAGTTCAAATATCTTCGTAAACCAAAATCACTTCAGCCTTACGCTTGCCTACGTATGTGTACTGTGTAACACGCAAAATACATCGCAACTGGATGGTTACCACCAAATCATTTTGAACGTTCGGATGCAACATCCCTTTCACTCCACAGTTGTGATAAAATCGTGAGATAGGGAAGGAGCTAAGTTGAGCTAACTTAACTACAAACTTCGATTTTCAAAGTAGCCCTCTTCACTCACTCTCTCACCCTAGGGCCACACAAGCACCTTGACGTGTGTGTCAATTTTGTTCAGAATCACGTCGCGTTGAATTTACCACTTACACTCACAGACCGTGACCTCAAAAACAATCACAATCAAGTTCAAAATGTACACACTTTTGCACCTTATTTCATTGGGATAAGGCGCAAAATTGTTTACGTATCTGAACTCGACTGTACGTATTGATAACAATCTCTTCCTCGTGTTGATTACTGCAAATGGGATTCGAATTGAAACTGACGCGAGAGCGTCACTCGCACACCCACCGCGTGACGTCACGCGTTAACAGCACAGCTGACGGATAAGGTCGGGTAGAGGTCGTATAGCCTGCTTTATACAGCCTGAATGCATTTTTGTTATTTTTTTAAACTACAGGACAAATGATGTTTCTCGCTTGTCGAAGGCGAAGACTTATTGCACAAAACACGACAAAGAAATCGCAAGACTGGTATGCTAGCCCCCCTGTAGGCCAAGCCAACGTGTATTCTACCAAGCCAAAAGATAGTTTTTTGTTTCCATATCAGCTAAAATATACAAATTATCTTTGTATCTAAACCAGATAATTAAAAGTAGGTCTATTTATGCTAAGGGTACCTAATTAGCTGCCAGGATGAAATACTTCTTATCAATCATGAAGTATGGTTTAAATATGTCCACTTTTTATAATAAAAAAATATGTATCTATTTTCCTGTTGCGTTTTTGTGTGGTGTTTTCGTGTGTTGTTCAATAGTGTATTTGCATTATATATTGTCCCTCATTTATCAACCATCCAAGTTCCAGGCAGTAAAAGGAGCAGGTGTAGCTGCTGTAAAATGTCTTGTAAGAATGCCCACAACCTTTAGAAACTAGGGGTGAATAATTTCAAAATTTCTAAGTTGCTAATGGATTCAAAATGTATAAGTACTAGTTATTAATTATGTTATGATTGTGTCAGCCCAGAAAGCAAATATGGAGTTTGTTAAACCTTGTGTCTGTCTGTGTATCTTTTAAATTAGATTCTGCATTGTCAGCTATTTTTTTCTGTAAGATTTGTATAAGAACATAATCAATCATGCAGCATTTCACAAAATGTCAACTTTTTTTAATGTCCTTGCAGAATACTATAACAAGAGTACCTACCTATGCCCAGGAGGTATATGTATGGTATTTGCATATAAGTAGTAGTAATAAAGATCACAGGACACCGCTGGATGTCAGCAGCAGAGACCGATAATTGTGGAAAACCTTGGGGAAGGCCTTTGTCCAGCAGTGGACTATGTGACGGTAGATCATTCATCCAGCAGATTATAACATTAATTTTATTCGACTTTTGGTCATACAAAAAAGCATTTCTGTTATCCAATTTTGCCGCATGTTTATATTGATGTCTATCAATATAAAAATGCGTTTTTATTTTAATTATTGAATTAAACCATGTGACAATAAAACCGAAGACAAATTAAAAAATAGACACATCATTACTACTAAGTGCTTATTAATACCTACACATAGATAATAAAAAAGGTCAAGTTTATCTTGATTCCTATTGAAGTTGTAAAACAATGAAGACTATATTTTAAATACACCAAGAATATATCCAATTATTACTGAATCTCTCACAATCCCTGCAACCAGACAATGTAGACATTTTTATAGCAATGTAGGCATTTAAAAACACCTGAGTCGACACCGCGTCGCCTGACGCCGTATCTTGTAAATCACTTACAAACACTTTTCTGCTCATTACCTCATTAGTTACGTACTAGATATTCAATACCGAATGCAAAATAATTAAAATCCAATTCCAAAGAAACTGACAATAATAACACAGTTCAAGGTACATGTCAAGTTTAAGATTATTTACCATGGTATTTTAAAAATACAATTGTATTACACCGTGGTTTTTACCTGATTTTATTGAAAATTGGATTAAGGTTAAAGTGAGAAAAAATGTACTTACAGTTATAAAACACTTCTTGATTATAAATAAATGTTTAAGATAAGTTTAGGTCTTATATATTATAGTAAAATTTAACTCTTATCGGAAGAAAATTACCAACTAACACTACACAGTTACACACCGCCAAGTCAGCGACGAACTGACGTAAAGGAAGTGACGTGACGTGAAAAACAGTGACATTTGTACAATAGAAGTGACAAACTGACGTTGACAGCCAGCTGAAAACTGTCAAAGCGCAACACGTTCGGTACGTATTGTCGTCTTCGCATATATTGACGAAAATAACGATTACTATCAACAATTTCCGATGTAAATAAAAGAAGCACCGGGAGTAGGTCACATTGCATTTAAAATTGAATAGTCAAACGAACTTACCTGTAACAACAGTCCCCTATATGTTGTAAAATCAAAAAGAGTGAACTTTAAAATTAATGTTACAGGAGGTGTTGGCAGCACTGTGCGGAGTTCTTTTTTGTGTTATTTTTTCTGTAAAATTATGTGGCGCCAGTGAGTGAATAAAGCCGATACTAACAACGAGCATAATTAAAATAAAGTTGTTAGTTTTATTTGGAATAATATGCGAAGACGACAATGACGGCGGTTAAAACGCCGAAGAATTGCCCACTGTGGTTCCGTCTCCGTACCTTAAGCTGTTTATAATCCATTCTTTCTTGACACATCGCAAGCATTTGAATCTACCGCAGATTAAAAAAAATTGAAACTTAACTATGGTGTATCCCAGTTGTCATTTTATAATAATTTTCGCGAGATTTTTCCGATTTCACTAATTTCAAGCCTTCTGTGTTCTATTTTAAGACTAATGACTGATAAGAGTTCCGTAAATTCCTGCATTATTTTCTGGTCAGTCATGTGTTTAGTCAGCGCGTGGAAGGCGTCGGTATGAGTGTTCTATGAATAGTGCTTAGCTTCCTGAGGGTTGTGGTAGGGAAATTTTGGTAATATGCAATGGGTATACAAGGGTTGGAAGAGGAGATGGCTGTTGGTGTTGCTGGCGACCACGCTGTGTCCGCTCGAGGCCCAAAAGATCGGTGACCCTTATGAAATCCTAGGGGTGGCGCGCCGAGCTACGCTGCCCGAAATACGGAAAGCGTACAGGCAGCTGGCTAAGGAATGGTGAGTTTAGATCTTGAATAAGCCCTTCGCAACTCCCAATTCATGACCTGAAGCAATGACCCAAATTTGTGTCATGATGGGATCAATAAACAAAGAGGCGCGACAACACTAGCGCTTTTGGATATATTAAATGGAATAGAATAATGCATGTCACCCTACACTGTACACAATATTGTTGTAACAATTTCCTGCAAAAAAGATCATAATTCAATTTACCTCTCATGATTTTAATGTGTGGTAGGTATAATGTTTTCTTGTAGTAATTGATCAATAGCAGGTTATACAGACCAAATTTATTAAGGTAAATAAACTTGTTTCATTATTTTTGTATTTGATGTTACAGCTAATTATTATAAATAATCAAATCTAATTGTAATAGTAGAGTAGCCATTTGGCCATAGCTTGGGTGCTGATTAGAAAGAAACAAATATGATCCTACCCTATCAAATGTCTGGGTTTTACAGGGCTTTACAAGCCTCAATTTATTTCCTATTTATCAAAATAAAATCCATATAATCATGATGGCATAGGTAGTAGATTCCAATCACTAACAAATTGTAAATTTTTCAAAATTGGTACTCATCTTTAGTACCCTGACTGGAATGTGATAAGCAGAAAGCCAAATTTTCATAGCAAAAATTTTATTGTCATAGGGATAGAACACTTATGTTTTATCAACTTTTTGTGTTATCTATAATGGTGTTATAATTTTAAATAATGTCTATTCTGTATTACTACAGAGAATATGAGAAACATGTAATTAATACAGATAGAGATTGTGATTCTGTAATTTTGTGGGAAGGTTAGGATATAATTATCATAATATCTAGAAGACATCATAATACCTAAAAAATTAAGTCTGAACTATTAGAAAGGTCTAGCAAAATCAAAAGACATTTCTTTTCCACATGTCAATAAACTGTTTACTAGTTAGACTCACATTTCTCTATTATATTATTTAATTCTAATGCATAAGAAGCTCAAAATTGTTCTGAAAATAAATATAACTATTCTTTTCCTGTAAAAATAAATATACAGGAATATTTGTAAGAATTACCGGCTACAATCACAATGTTCTTATAGGTCAACTATAAGTTTGTTAAAAATTCAAACTTTTGTGACATTTACAAAAGGAAAGCTATGAGGAAAAAAGAACTACACATCCATTCTTAAAGCAGCGGGCCTATTTAAGGTCGGGTTTACCGATATGGATAACCGTGGATAAAACATCTGTCACTTTCTGACCAGTCTGTAGTGTGAGAGTGGCGGATGCTTTATCCACCAGGATAAAGGTGACCGTAATACGGGGCCAGGGAATTAATTTTTTTATTATTATTATTATTTATCAGGCAGGCAGTTGTGACAACTGATAGACGCCTGTATCCAGCTATTCTTTGGTCAAGTATTCTTTAATTTCATCCTATCTTATCCATAGGGGCCCTCTAGAATACATTTCCTTGATAATGCATCTTTTGTGAAATTAGCCAATTAACCATCTTACACATTTTAGTTAAGGAATGTGCAAGTTCACAATGTTTTCCTCCAACATAAGAACCAGACCAGATCTATCACCTGGTCCGGGTGGCAATTTCAGGGGGTGCCACATTCATATGTTTTAGTGTCCAATATAAACATAATTTTCCACAGGCATCCAGACAAGAACCTGCACCCGAACGCCGAGACTCGCTTCGTTGAGATAAAACAGGCTTACGAGCTGCTCTCAGACACAGAGCGGAGACAAGCCTACGACCTGTACGGCATCACCAATGAAGACGAACACATGTACAAGCAGCGGCATGACTATAGTACCTATGCCAGGTTCAGGTCAGTATATTCAATATTATTATTTATTAGCCTTTGCCCATGACTTCATCTGTCTAATTTTCTGGAATAAAAAGCATCCAATGTCCTTCCCCAGGAAACTATGCCTAGAAATTTCATAGATATCCTTTTGGCTGTTGTCATTTTAATGTATAACTAGTCGAACGTTATTTTCATGGGTGCTACCAATATTTCCAGGATAAAATGTATTGACATCGACTAACCATCTGCAACTCTGAATTATAGTTGCACTCGTATATATATTACTGGGTTCACTTTGATATTATGTTGTTTCAGCAATGATCCGTTTGAAGAGTTTTTCGGAAACCACTTCAGGACCCAAGATCAGGATATCACACTCTTCCATAAACTCTCTGTTACTGCTCGGTAAGTCTGTTGGTCCTTTTGTGGCAAGTTTATTTTTTGTCCATCAACGTGATATTATTATTACGTGATAAAAAAATGGCTATGACATTTAGGTTTACATAATATGAATGAAAGATTTGGAGTTAAGACTCTGATGAGTCTCTATTTGCATTTATTATTTAAAAAAAATTATATTTAATAAATAATGTAAATTCTTTGACTATTATGATATCTAACTAAATTGAACTTGCGCTTATATAAGAAATCCAACTCACCATAGCATTAAACACGTACTTTTATATACTCGAAACTGTAATCTTACGTCCATAGGATGTAATTCATTTTATTTGTGCATAGAAACATTTCAATTCAATTCAATTTTTAGGAAATATTGGCCCAACAAAAAAATAAATAAAATAGATAGATAGGTTATGTCTGTAGGTGTTTGTTTTGCGTGTTAGGTAAGGCTAAGGAGCCGTTGCCCATACGGCCAAACAAGGCAGTGTATGATAGGCTGCATGCAAATTTTTATTTCTGTTTTTTCTTTTTCTCGTTTTGTAATGTAATGTCTTTTTCTCGTCTTGTTTTTGCTTGTGTTACAAAGTTTTTGTGTGTAACCATCCGTGGATCACCTGATGGTACCAACGGAAGACCAGCGCTGACATCAGCCAGCATTACGCTGAGTTGGTACCATTTCGTGACCTCTAATCGTTTTGTTTGTATTTTCTCTGTCTCTTTTTTATATCTGTCACAAATAAAAATGTTTTTCTTTCTTTCTTTAAGAGCTATCTGATAGTGGCAACAGCTTTTCTGCCGTACTTGCTGTAGACCCGCCGAGTTTAGTTAAGTTCGGTCTACTTAAGCACACACAGGGCAAAAGTGCAGTCTGCAACAAAAGCTTGTCTCAAAAATATTTTATTTTATCAAAATAAATATAATAATAAATTAATTAATCTCACAGAAATCAACCAGCTTATAGTATACAAGTACAAGACAACGATAGACTTACTTTTATTTATTTTTGTGTCATCTTTCCAGACACTTCGAACACAACATAATGGAGAAGTCCGTTCACACTCCCGCACTAGTCCTCTTTTACACCGACTGGTGTTTCGACTGCGTGCGCTCCGCGGCGGCGTGGCGGCGGCTGGTCGAGGCGCTGCAGCCGCTCGGTGTGACAGTGGCCACGGTCCACGCGGGGCATGAAGCCGGCCTGGTTAGAAGAGTGGGCGTGCAAGGCGTGCCCTGTCTCACTCTGGTGTTGGATAAACATGTGTATATTTACAGGGACAGCCTTAACTCCATGCCTAAGATTTTGGGTGAGTTATTTAGTATAGTATTTTGTATTAATACTTACACTAAAACTACTTTATCGTTACAATAAATACTTAGCTTAGAATAGTTACAATACAAATACAATTTTAATTTTGTCAGCAAGAGGTCAGATTACCGAACAAAAATATTTGAAAGAAAGTTATTGTGAGTATGTGTGTACTTGCATAAATGACTATATATCACCAGGGTTATCAAAACATTGGCACTGTTCAGATGGCAAATGTCTGTGCCTCACAGGCCACAAACAAATTTTTTTTTTTTCAGAATGGATGCGCTGGAAGTTCCCCTATAAACTAGTGCCGAGCGTAACCAACGCGAACGTGGATGGCTGGACGAGCGACTTCGAGGACAACAGGGTGAAGGCGCTGATCTTCGAGGAACAGCCCGCCATGAGGCTGCGGTACCTGCTCACAGCGTTCCACTACCGCGACCGAGTCTCCTTCGGGTATGACCGCTCCAGCGTTGCTATTTCTTTATTTCTGAGTCTGGTTTTCTGTATATTCAAGTATGTATTTCTCTATTTAAATATGTCTAGTACCCGTAGACCAGCGCTGACTCTAATGTCGGCATTACGCTGAGTTGGGACCATTTCGTGACTATATTCTTTCTGTGTGTATTTTTCTGTCCTTTGCTGATATTTGTCACGAATATATGTTTTTCTTCTTCTTCATAGTACAAGCCTAGAGATTAGTTTGGGACTAGGTCAATTTGTGTGAGATTGTCCCCTGATATTTATTTATTTATTCTTCTCAACATAACTCGTCCACATCTGAACGTATGCCGTGTGGGTTTCCATTTCTTCCTTGATCTGCGATTTTGATCCTTGTCGTCCCTGCCGTCTTCTAAATATCGTTTGACCATATAGCTGATTGGGAATATGCATGAAATATTTTTATCGCATTCGCAGATGGCAAAAAGTGAAATTAAAATTGGCCAAAGAATACGGATAAAATATAAGCATTTAAAACTACTAATTCGACAGAGATATCCGACATGTCATGTGACATCAGCGTATGCGTAGTGTCTATAGCCATATAAACTCCATGTTAAAAGAGCGTTCATCTCCCTACAAGGCCGGCAACGTACCGACAACTCTTCTTGAGTTGCCGGTGTTCATGGGCGGTGGTGATTTTTTCCCATCAGGTAACCCGCATGCTCTTTTGCCTCCCTCTTATAAAAAAAAGAATCTGTTTTGTTTGAATGAGATAGAAACAAATCTTTAATGGCTTATAGGTATCTAGGTTATTTTTATAGTTATTCGGAAATATTTTTTTCTCTAATATTAGTTATATTAATGATTTTTTAATAAAGCAAACAAAAATATCATGCATATTCACTATTTGTGCAACTCTTTTGCCGACGTCAGTAGTCGTGTGTCCTGAATAGAGACTCCGAGCGTTGCGCGTTCCATTGCCCTTATTATTTATCATTTGTTAATTTTTAGTTGTCCAACTGGTCCGTCGAACGATGAGCAGCATTTCCTTCCTCAAGCCCAATGTACAAAATACGGCCATTGGAATAAAGATCCATTGCAAAGGAGATAGAGTGGAATTTCTTTTGTTTTTATGACTGACAATTAAATTAGAAAATAGACTAATATTCTATTCACAATAGGTTCATATTCCGTTGGCAAATTTCATTGTATGGTGGGCCTTAGGAGGTTAAAGGTCGATTAAAATGATTTTCCTTACAAAATTACTGGTAGACTTGCAAAATAACGACCAGTTTCGTTCCCAGTTTCGTGGCGATGTCCGCGCGCGACACGGCGAACGTGACGTCACGCTACAAGGTGCAGCGCCACACCGACACCATGGTGCTGCTGAAGGAGGACAGCGCGGCGCCCGCCGCCACCGTCAGCACCGCCGAGATCCCCGGCAAGACGCTCCGCGACCTCCTCGACGCCAACCAGCTGCTCACGCTGCCGCGCCTCTCCTCGCAGGTAGATAGATCAATTCTGTTTTGTTACAAAGAGATAGAAACAAATATTTAAGAAGAAGAAAGATAAAGAAAGTTTATTGATAGACCAAGCACAAGAATACATACAGAAAATGTCCCTTGGACTCCAAACTAGGCGGCGCCTGTATCTTGGAGCCCTGTGAGCCGGTTTACAGAAAAGGTTTACAGAGTGAACTTAAACGAACAATAGTACAGTGAAAAGCAAATTATTAAGTTATACTTAAAAAAAAAAAAAAAAGGAATACTTTGGCATTTCATTTCGTAAGACTAAGGATACTCAAAAGATTTACTCCAGAACCGAGTGTGTGTGAGTGTGTCTATAAGTGTGTGTGGGAGTGAGTGTGTGTGTGTTTGTGTATACGAGAATGTTTGTGTGTAGTGTGTAAGAGCAGGTTGGTAGCGATAGGGTAGGTAGATAAACTATTAAATATTTGTTTCTATCTCTTTGTAACAAATCTTGGTTATTTTTATAGTTATTCAAAACATATTTTTTTTGTACTGTTTGTTACATAACTATTTTTTTAATAAAGCAAAAAAATACATGCGTATTCCCTATTCTGAGTTTATATCCCGTAGATATTATGTCGATTGTGATCAACCGTGAATCACTAAAAACTGTTACTTGGTTCTTATGCTATGATGAAAAAAAAATGATTTACTTAAAAAAAAAACGCTTAAACAGAACATATTTATACACAAAAAAACAAACAGAAGACTTATCAGAATATTAGAAACCCTGTGAATTTATTGCGTATAGTTGCAAGAAATAATATTTATTAAAAGAAAAAATTAGATGCAACTGGTAAAATGTTTGTATCGTCCCCAGGCGGTACTGGATCACGTGTGTCCGGTGGAGTGGCGCGCGGCGCGGCGGCGGCTGTGCTGCGTGTTGGTGTGCGGGGCGGGCGCGGGGGCGGGCGCGGGCGCGGGGGCGGGCGGCGCGCGCGCGGGGCTGCGGCGGCGCGCGCGCGCGGCGCCCGAGCGCCTGCACTACGCCTACGTGTACGCGCACGCGCAGCCCGGGTTCGTGCAGGCCCTCGCGCCGGGATCCGGTGAGCATACTGCTTTTTTTTGGAGGATGCAAACAGAGAGAGGATCACCTGATCTCACTCGCTCTATGAAAAGTGGTCACCGCCGCCCATCAACACCTGCAAAAGGTGGAGAGGTTCCCAAGATAGAGCGGTCCCAAAATACTAAAGCGGTTTGGTTTTTTTCTCACACATGCACAGAAATTATTTTCTAAAAACCAAACCGCAAAGAGCCTCCTTTTCTTCCTAGAACTAAAATAAAACCCATTTCTGTCTGCTGCAATATTTTTTTAAGAATGCTGTCATTTGCGTACAAATTGAAAAGATCAGGACTAAAATCGCATACAACCAAAACGTTATCTATATTTAGAAAATAAAATTGGCTATTTGACCTACTGCTCAAATCAGCAACTTTTATTCAAACTTCAAAACGATCCGATAGTATGAAGTTCGTATGAAAATAGTAAAATGTGACGTCACAATTTTCAGTGTTCCTTTATAAAGTTTTTATTGAATTAAAAATCGTTTAAATTCCAAAAATAAACTATAGCTAACATCTCTTCCAGGAGCCGACACCTCCCAAATGGAACACCGCATCGTCATAATCTGGCGGCGCGAAGCCACCCGAATCCAGTACGAGTGGCTCAATGAGACTTGGCCGTCGTGCGCGCACGCGCGCTGCGACCTCGACGACCCGACTACCCGTGAACACGTGTCCAACGACCCCAGCGTCCGGGAGCACGTGCTCAAGTACCAGGAGAAGTTGAATGACACGCAGCGGGCGCTGGATCAGCTGATCAAGAGATTGTTGAAGCCGACGGAGGTTATGGCTTACGAGGCGCATGTGCAGGTTAGTCGTAGATTTGTATTTATTTTAACTTTATATATTTATTTTTGATTGAAAATATCATTGTTCGTCATTGTACATATTAATCTTAAGTTTATGTACGTACATATTTGTTAATTGGTTTGCGCAATAAAGAGTTTACAAAATGCATAAAATCAAGGCTAATTCACCGTGCGATCGATTTTGAACACGTGATCAACGATTATATTAAAACACGTGTCCAGTGACCCCCGCGTCCGTGAACTCTTAAACTAATGTATAATGCACACGTGTAGTAGCGCGTTTCGCTTCTGTTTGAGCTAGATATAAGCTTCCTTTGTTAGCGGTAAGGAAGATGACTTAAAAGTGATTTTGTTCCATTGTTTCAGGAGTTACTAGACGAAGCAGCGCGCGGCCCGCTATGGCGCGCGGTCGTGCAACTAGCGGAGTGGACGGAGCGAGCCGCGCATGCGCTGCGCACGCAGAAGGCCGTCTCACTAGTGTCCGTGCTGGCCACCGTGTGCGTGGTGCTCTGTGCCGGCTACCTCACGGCGTACCTCGTGTGAGTGACGTGTTACATGATACAACTAGTGACAGATGACAACTCCGCATACATTGCGAAATCAACGAATTCCTACATCACTTTGCTCCATAAAAGCTACGCGATGTACACGAATTTGTCACCCGTACCCTGTATCCTTCTGGATTTTAATTTGTGCTTTAATAGCTTCCTACCAGTCTGCAATGTCCTATTGTTCGCAGCCGCGTGGAGGAAGAGTCTGTACAGCGTCAGAAAAGCGAGCGGCGCCGGCAAAACGGGGCCAAGCGGAACAACAACGAGCCACAGTCGGAGCTCCGGCTGCACGAGCTGAGAGCTGAGAAGTACAACGGACTCGTCAGGTCAGTCCTAACATAGTCATCATAACTATTCTACTGCTTTCCCATCCATGGCAAAAAGGCAGTATGCGCGTATGAAGTTCGTGCTCTTTATTGCCTTTTTCTTCTGGGACGCCGTGCTGGAGATGTTTTTTCCATTGTACCAAGATCCGCAGCCATTCTCATCCAGCTCTTGTCAGCCACCTTGCGAAGATTGCTCCACGCCTACATTAGTATAATCAAGTCAGACGGAAGACGTTCACTGGTACTAAAGACAAGGAGTAAATATTAGAAAAGCCAATGGCGCCGGCAGAACAGAACCAAGCGGCAAGCGGAACAACAACAGTCAGGCCAGTCCTAACATTCATCACTATAAACGTTTTGCCTAGTTAGTCCTAACATATTCATCACCATAAACGTTTTACCTAGTCAGTCCTAACATATTCATCGCCATAAACGTTTTGCCTAGTCAGTCCTAACATATTCATCACCTTAAACGTTTTGCCTAGTCAGTCCTAAAATATTCATCACCATAAACGTTTTGCCTAGTCAGTCCTAACATTCATCACTATAAACGTTTTGCCTAGTTAGTCCTAACATATTCATCGCCATAAACGTTTTGCCTAGTCAGTCCTAACATATTCATCACCTTAAACGTTTTGCCTAGTCAGTCCTAAAATATTCATCACCATAAACGTTTTGCCTAGTCAGTCCTAACATATTCATCACCATGAACGTTTTGCCTAGTCAGTCCTAACATATTCATCACCATAAACGTTTTGCCTAGTCAGTCCTAACATATTCATCACCATAAACGTTTTGCCTAGTCAGTCCTAACATATTCATCACTATAAAGGTTTTGCCTAGTCAGTCCTAACATATTCATCACCATAAACGTTTTGCCTAGTCAGTCCTAACATATTCGTCACCATAAACGTTTTGTCTATTCAGTCCTAACATATTCATCACCATAAACGTTTTCCCTAGTCAGTCCTAACATATTCATCACCATAAACGTTTTTCCTAGTCAGTCCTAACATATTCGTCACCATAAACGTTTTGCCTAGTCAGTCCTAACATATTCATCACCATAAACGTTTTGCCTAGTCAGTCCTAACATATTCATCACCATAAACGTTTTGCCTATTCAGTCCTAACATATTCATCACCATAAACGTTTTCCCTAGTCAGTCCTAACATATTCATCACCATAAACGTTTTTCCTAGTCAGTCCTAACATATTCGTCACCATAAACGTTTTTCCTAGTCAGTCCTAACATATTCGTCACCATAAACGTTTTGCCTAGTCAGTCCTAACATATTCATCACCATAAACGTTTTGCCTAGACAGTCCTAACATATTCATCACCATAAACGTTTTGCCTAGTCAGTCCTAACATATTCATCACCATAAACGTTTTGCCTATTCAGTCCTAACATATTCATCACCATAAACGTTTTCCCTAGTCAGTCCTAACATATTCATCACCATAAACGTTTTTCCTAGTCAGTCCTAACATATTCGTCACCATAAACGTTTTGCCTAGTCAGTCCTAACATATTCATCACCATAAACGTTTTGCCTAGTCAGTCCTAACATATTCATCACCATAAACGTTTTGCCTATTCAGTCCTAACATATTCATCACCATAAACGTTTTCCCTAGTCAGTCCTAACATATTCATCACCATAAACGTTTTTCCTAGTCAGTCCTAACATATTCGTCACCATAAACGTTTTTCCTAGTCAGTCCTAACATATTCGTCACCATAAACGTTTTGCCTAGTCAGTCCTAACATATTCATCACCATAAACGTTTTGCCTATTCAGTCCTAACATATTCATCACCATAAACGTTTTCCCTAGTCAGTCCTAACATATTCATCACCATAAACGTTTTTCCTAGTCAGTCCTAACATATTCGTCACCATAAACGTTTTGCCTAGTCAGTCCTAACATATTCATCACCATAAACGTTTTGCCTAGTCAGTCCTAACATATTCATCACCATAAACGTTTTGCCTAGTCAGTCCTAACATATTCATCACCATAAACGTTTTGTCTAGTCAGCCCTAACATATTAATCACCATAAACGTTTTGCCTAGTCCGTTCTAACATAATCATCATCACTAGTCCACTGGTCTACTGCGGGACAATGCCTTTTCCATTTTACTCCACCGAGCACGATCCGCGGCCATTTTCATCCAGCTCTTGTCAGCCACCTTGCCAAGATCTTAAGGGTGTTTTGCGAAGTACAACGGCCTGGTCAGGTCAGTCCTATCAGCCTATACTAGTCTACTGATCTGCTGACCAAAGCAGAAAGGAAGTATATAGTCGTTCGGTTTAAATTTTGTCCAATCCACTTAAAGGAACAATAGCTTTGTTTACTAAAACAGCAAAACACCAAAATTACCATTTTGTAAAAAGTCTTAACAGCCACCCTGAAAGTTCAATTGATTATCGACTCTATCTCCACAAGCAATAGATTACAAGTGCACTAATAGAAAAATGGCATTCCAGATGCCTTCCTATTTGTACCATTCTCAGGATGCTCTGGTAAACGCCAGGGGTGTATTCAATAATGAGGTAGCAAAACCACACAATAGTATTATATTCTTTAAGTGGATTGGACATAACTTAAACCGAACGACTATACCCTAATGGTTTGTACTCTCATACTGTCTTTTTCTTCTGGAAGGCAGTGCTGGATATGCCGCTTCCATTATACGCCATTGAGCGACCATTCTCATCCAGCTCTTGCTAGCGACATTACAAAGATCATCGCTCCACCTAGTTCTCTGGCTACTACACCGTATCATACCATGACCGTACTGTGAACGTGTCAGGCACGAACGCTCACTGCTGTAAAGAGTGACGGTCGGCGACAGACCGGTCTTGTGGACATAGTCTCATACTTTTCTATACAAATAATATTTTTAATCTGACACGTTCCTGGGTGAATCAACTTTTAAGGTACTCCCCATTTTTTGAGATGTTTCACAATTTTTATTTTTTTAGAAAAACTATTTATTTGCTAACGTCGTGGCTTACACATTTATAAAATCAGACGTATAGGCTGACATTTAAAAAATGTTGTTCTAAAGTGGTACAATTTTAAATAATAATAATAGTTGGTAACGCAGGGGACGGTGTTGTCACCAGGTTTTGTATGAAAAATGTGCATTTTCCCCTGAGTTACCAGGGTTTTCTGAAAATTAAGAAATATTTGAAGTGTCTAACATGTGGGATCTGTAATTTGATGGTCTGATTTTAATATTCATAAATTATTATTAATCATAAGTCACCAGGTAAGTTTTAGTGCCGCAAAAGAAAATGAGTACCTTAAAAGTTGATTCACCCTCCTATTACGGTTATGGCATGACCCGAGGGGTTATTGTCTAACGAAATTTTGACAATTGGTATCCGAATCAACTGTCATAGCCCATACAAAATCATGACACTTGATTCTGATTCCGAGCGTCAAACGCGTTAGGCAATAAGGGGGCCGGTGTAGTGGGCAGAGGCCTTAAGGGCGATTTATACTGCGATCGACAATGAAACGATTCTTCATTGACCGATATAGTATCGGCGCGACGGGACGCAGTTATGTGTTGGAGCGAGCTCGATGTACTTCTATCTTAGGGTGAATTTCAGGGCGTTTTAACCGCCGTCATTAGTGTCACCAAATATACTGACGAAATCAATGACACCTACCATCAACTCGTGATGTAAACAGAAGCAGAACCGGGGATGTAGTTTCTATCAGCATCAGAAGTTGCTGTAGTGTCATTGATTTCGTCAATATATTTGGTGACACTAATTACCCATAACTGCGTCCCGGCGCACCGGCACGACATCGGTCAGTGAAGGACCGCTCATCCGCGGTCTCCACATCCTACTGTCCTACTAATATTTATAAATGCGAAAGTTTGTGTGTGTGTGTTAGTTTGTTACTCTTTCACGCTGCAACGGCTGGACGGATTTGAATTAAATTTGGAATTGGGATAGCTTGTACCCTGGATTAACATACAGAGTCGCGCAAAAGCTAGTACATTAATATAATCTCAGTTATTAAACATTCACGTATCCAGAAGCATGGCCAAGGTCATTTGTCTAAAAAAATCTGTCAATAAATCAATCAACTTTAAATGTATAATGTATATGCTCCTATAGATTACAAGTCGATTGAATAATTAGGATACACCAAATAAGGTTGTGAATAGCTTGCCGAACACATTTGGCGGCCAACAAGGCTCTTAAGGTCTTACCACAGTATAAATATAGCTAAAGCAGTAATGAAACTACGAACAAACGTTCGAAACGTCGCACTCGGACGCACGTCTCAACGTGGCGGTCGCGTCGAGACGAATGGTTGAGACGTGCGTCTGTGTGAGTGCGACGTTTCGAACGTTTGTTCGTAGTTTCTTTACTGCTTTAGCTATATTTATACTGTGGTCTTAGTGAAAGGCACTCTGTTACGCGTAACCCTGGACTATACATATTTCGGTAATATGCACTATTACGACACTGTCGTACTTAACCCGGTCCAGAACGTGTACTACGAGTATGCTTAGACGCGAGTATGTTCAAAATTTGGATATACATATACTTTTTTTTTTGGAATACTATCAGATGATACATTATAACTTACTTTAAATCACTTAACACATAATATTAACAAATAATGTTCACCTAATTATAGATATCCACAGCTTACACAGTAATATTAAGTACCTACATGTATTTATTGCTTGAAATTTCAGGACAATTTTTCACATGTTATTTTTGTTTCTTTTTCTGAAATCGTATATTCGCACTTTGTACAACAGCGTGTCAAAGCAACGTTTTTAGGGTTCCGTACCCGAAGGGTGCCAAACGGGACCCTATTACTAAGCCTCCGCTGTCCGTCCGTCCGTCCGTCTGTCTGTCGCCGGGCTGTATCTCATGAACTGAGATAGGTAGTCAGCTGAAATTTTCACTGAATGTTTATGTCTATTGCCGCTATAGCAACAAATAATAAAAATTAAATTAAATTAAAAATAAAGAGGGGCCCCATACAAGAAACGTGACCATTGTATAAACTTACTCATGTTTGCAATTAAATTATCTCTTATCTCTTGTTCTATCGTAAAAACGCTTGCTTGTCTTTGGCTATAAAATAAAAACTGATTTGAACAGAATGTTATTCCTTTTTTGTAATTCGCGGAAGGTCTATGTCCAGTATTGTCCACTGTGTCTTTCGGTTGATATGATGAATATGATGGATTATGATCAACTAGATGTTTTGGGATGTCTAAATTGAAGGTGTCTACCTACTACGAAGAACGAAAAATATTACTGTATGAACCTATTGCCTTCCCTTCGGGATAAAATGAAATAAACAATTAAGTTTCGTTAAAAATTGTATATCAAATCAATACAATAGGGATGATGACTGGGTAAATAAAAATTATATTTAGTCCGTCAGTTAGATTATCAAAAAATATTGTACGTGTATTTTTTCTTTTGTCAATCAAACAAACAATGACAAAGATAAAGCGAGTCAAAGTTCGAGAGTGGGGGCTCGTGACGTCACACATATATATATATATATATATATATATATATATATATATATATATATATGTGTGTGTGAAAAAAGAAAAAAATACGTGCCCAATACTTTTTGATAATCTACCTGATCGACTAGGAAAAAAAAAAGTGTATTACAGTATACATTAAATAAATACCAGACTTACTGCCACACTCAGAGACGTCAATTAACTTTTAAGTTTCATTAAAGTTGCTCCTGTCACTTTCTTAGCTATAGCAATAGAATAGGACGCTGCAACTTTAATGAAACTTAAAAATTAATTGACGTCTCTGCGTGCGGCAGATAGTTCAATATACGCTTATTTGGCGCGTGGACCTGATAACAGAATAGTTCCTCAGTGACTTATCAATAATATTAAATATGCTCCTCAATGATATCGTTCATTTACCGATTATCAATTTGTAATTAACCTTTTGGCCTTAATGTTCAACAAGCTCATAGAATGTAACAAATAACAATAGTATCATATCATCATTAATCATTTAAATTATAATAATAAATATTAATTAGCATTTAATAACGTTAGAATAACATAATGAACTTAAAATTAAGAAGTCTAAGAGCCTCTTTCACAGTCGACAAGTAAATTCATCTGTCAGTTAAAGATATGTAGCTCTCTCCTTGTCTATTTTCAAGTGTATGAAAGGGTAGGGTAAGGGCAAAATTTATTTGACAGATATGCTTTATTTCACGATTGTGAAACACGCGGTAAATCACACAAGTTACGTGTTGCGATGTCATTAACTACTTCGTGATTTTTAGAAATAGGAAAATACATGAATTTTTTTGCGTACGAAGCGAAATACAGCTGTATCATTTTAAGTATGCGGTGTAATGTTATGTTGAAATAGTGCAACTAGAAAGTTTCGTCATTTGTCTAATACAGTTTTATGAACTTTAAGCATACTAAAACCGATTGGCGTAAAATAGAGTACCCATGTGATATTTTTTATGGAACATGTATTTTTTCTATTTGTGAATTTTCTAGCCCCCTAACCTTGGTTGGTGTCATGTAGTCTTCCGATAGAAATGGAATCGATTGGCACCGAAAGACAAATTGCAATAACTGACGTTTCTCATTACCATAAAACCTGTGCTTGTCATTAAGGCATTGACATAAACTAAAAAGTTAGCGATGGTCTGCTAAGGTCATTTTCGCGTGGCGGCAAGGATACCAGTAGCTGTCTTTACTAAAGGTCAAACCGCACTTGCGAGGCGCGGCCAAATAATATTTCTACTAATTACTATGATGCAAACCGCACTACAACGGCGCGGCGCGGCAAGTTGGGTTCGAGAGAATATTATGCCGCGCCGCTGCCGCTAGTGCGGTATAGCCAGCGGCGCGGCGCGGCGGAATATTCCGCGCCGTTGTAGTGCGGTTCGACTTTAAGTCATTCGGTTATACTCTTCTAGTTAAATTTGTTATCAAAATGACCCAAAAGAGGTCACGATTTGGTAAATACAAGCACATGGTTAAAATACAACTCTTGAGTCTTCCCGTAGACTTGAAAATTTTACTCCTTTGTAAATAAAGTGATAACATCAAACCATAGTATAAAACAATATGTCCCTCTATATGTATGTATGTACGCTTAGATTTTTCAAACTACACAACGGATTTTAATGCGGCTTTCACCATTAGCTAGATAATTTTTCACTTAAGATTTATGTATAGTACCCGGAGCGAAGCGAGGGCAAGTCGCTAGTTTAATACATAATATAACAATTATTTCGTCAACTCGTCCGGCACGGGGGTGTATTTCAACCCAGTGTCATTCAGCATCGTCACCACCCACGCATCTTCTGGGAGCTGCCCTGAACTGAGCACCTTGACGGCAGCAGCCACGTTGGCGCCGCTCGTGTACCCCACATACAACCCCTCCTTCTCCCCCAACAGCTTCTTGTAATGGACCGCTTCCTCATCAGTCACAGTGATGGTTCCATCCATGTATTCAAACTTGAAGAGAGACGGCACAGCTCCATACCCAGAACCTTGCAGCAAGTGACACGGCCGCGTAATAGGCATGCCTTTTATAGGCTCAGAACCTTCAGGCTCCACGACAAACGCCTTTAACTCAGGATTCTTCTCTTTCAAAAACTTAGACGTCCCTGTGAATGTACCAGCGGTCCCCACAGTGGCTATAAACGCGTCCACGCGACCCCCGGTCTGCCTCCAAATCTCCGGCCCCGTAGACTCGTAATGCGACGACACGTTTCCGTCATTATGAAACTGATTGACCAAGAAAGCACCAGTCTCCTCCACGATACGTAAACCTTCCCTTTCAGCCGCTTCAACATCCTTCAAAGTAACTTTTCCATACGCACCTTCAACTTGAGGAACGCGAACGCATTTCGCACCTAAAGCTTCCATGTGTATCGCGCGTTGGACACTATTCCCTTTAGACATTGCGAGCGTTAATGGATGTCCTAACACTGCGCACACGACCGCCAATCCACAGCCTTGATTCCCTGAAGTTACTTCAACGACTGGGTTACCCGGCTGCAAAGTTCCATTCTTCCGTGCTGTCTGCACCATATAAAGCGCTGATCTGCATTTTATGGAGCCACCAGGATTCATGAACTCGCATTTTGCAAGGATTCTTCCAGGTCCAGGGTGTAGCCGGTCGAGAGCGACTATTGGAGTGTTCCCAATGAGATCTAGAGCTGATGCTTTGATTTCGGTGTTGTCGCTGCTTCGAGCCGGTGACATGGTGCGCAGGAGTTGAATTCACACTGGGTTGTTCGGGAGTTGTGCGTCGCTTAAATGTCGTACGCGATCTGTACCGCCTTTGTATCGAGCTCGGTTATGCGAGGTCGCATAGGTTAAGTTTCACGACCGCTCAGTTTTGTTTTTAATTTGATTATTAGTAAAAGAATTTTAAAAGTCGAATTGTTTTTTTTTTATCGACGTGCGCAGATCGACGCGAGCGACCCGTTTTGTTTGGCAACTGTGAACATTCTCCACATGACTATTATTTATAGACTATTGTATTATCGTTAAATCATTACGTTATGGCGTTGACATTGATTTACAATACGAAGTTGCTTATTTTATCTATGGTTGTTAATAAATTAAATGCACTGATGTCTAAGATCTGTTTCAATCCAATTTGTTAATAATGTAAACAAACAGATTTTGTTAATATTCCAACACAATCATTGACTTAATTGAATTAGAAACGTATGCACATGTATTTGGAAGGTTTCAACTTGATATCTCATCACTTTTTCCAGCCATATTCGTTTGATTAATTAGAAGTTATAGTGGAATAAAGAAACTCACATACATACATACGAACATGAACCCTGAAAACATTACACTCCTTTTTTGGGGCAGTCGTGTAATAAAAAAATAGTAAGTCAATTTAATTAATAAAGTAAGTAATTGAAAAAAATATTTGTAATTAGCTCTTGGATTTGTCATCATTAATCAGTCGACGGTTGAGTTGATAACACCTTTGTTTACATTATTAATAAATTGGATTGACACAGGCTATACAACATAATATACCGGCCGTTAATGACGTCCACCACCACACCACCTCCCCCACACTGTTTATTTACTGTTTTTGACACTTGACCGCACTAAATTATTTATTACATTGTACAATCCATTCTGCGTTAATAATTATATAATTTACTAGCTGTTGTCTACGACTTCGTTCGCGTAGAAGTAGTTTATGGCTTTTCCTTCGGGAACAGACCAATTTTTCGAAATAAAAATTACTCTACGTCCTTCCCCAGGATGCAATCTATTTTTTTGCCTAATAGGGATGATGACTTTTTTTTTTTCTATGTCGATCAGGTAGATTATCAAAAACTATTGGACATTTTTCTTTTTTCACATAATCCAAAAATTACAAAGATATATTGAGTTGAAATGTCGCGTGACGTCACGTCTCAATACAATTTTTATACAGAAGTGACGTCACGAGCCCCCACTCCCGAACTTTGACGCGCTTTATCTTTGTCATTTTTTGTTTGATTGACAAAAGAAAAAATACGAGTCCAATATTTTTGGATAACCTAACTGACGGACTAAATAGAATTTCGTTTTCTTTACCCAGTATCATCCCTATTTTATTAAGATCGGTTTAGCCGTTTTATCGTGAAAAGGTTACTTACAAACAAATAGGGATACTATCGCATAATATTAGTTTAGATCAAGAACACGTGCGTATACGATCGGCTAAACAAAAAGGCACTATGCGACTGTGGATCGCATACTCTTGCATTCCTTTTTTCTTTTGAAGGGCAGTACACTAGTGATGATATTTTTGGCATGATGCCATTTGTTTGGCGCGAGTAAATAGCTCTTACTTTTTAGGGTTCCGTATCCGAAGGGCGCCCAACGGGACCCT
This sequence comes from Tortrix viridana, assembly GCA_963241965.1. Classification (NCBI taxonomy): domain Eukaryota; kingdom Metazoa; phylum Arthropoda; class Insecta; order Lepidoptera; family Tortricidae; genus Tortrix; species Tortrix viridana. The sequence continues at coordinate 1,659,666 of OY725174.1, forward strand.
ATTAATATGCTTACGCTGTCCGTCCGTTCGTCTGTCTCTGTCCCAACTATAAAGAGCTGTATCTTTGGAACCGTAATAGATAGCGGGTTGATTTTTTATTTCAGAATATGTGTTAAATAATACGATACGCAGATTGTGTGTAAAATACTTGTCTAAAAATGTTTTTTGACAGAAACGGTGTTTACCTGTTGTGCTTCTGGACACATTGGTCATCTTTTTTTCTATTTAACTTTTGACGTCAACGTCACTAGATGTTCGTGTCGCAGATGCCTGTCTGTGAGCTATTTTAAGTTTTATGCAATTTCAATTTTTGTTCTTTAAAATGGGCAATTTTGAATGAAGTCGTTTTTTATTTGGGCTATTAATCCCCCCCTAGCCTTCTTGAGTGTCCCACTGCTAGGCCTCTCCTTGATTTCCATGAGTCGCTATTTGGTGCTAATAATAGGAGTATTAATTGCAGGCTGCTGAAGCCGGGGTGCCGCACCATCGTGCTGCTCGTGGACATGCAGAGCCGGGTGCAGCTGCTGTCGACGTTCCACAAGATCGTGTGGCCGTACCGCAAGTAAGTACTTTTTTTTTTTTAATAGCCTGTTTGGGTGTCCCACTGCTGGGCAAAGGCCTCTCCTCTTGATCTCCACGACTCCCTAACCAGTGCTTCTTCCGGCCAGTTCCCAAGAAATGCGTCCAAGTCGTCCCGCCATCTCCGTTTAGGCCTGCCCCGTCTGCGTCGCCTATTTTGCGGCACCCACTTGGTAGCTACACTTGCCCACCTAGCCAAGCCTGGCCTAGCTGGTAGTAAGTACTTATAGTAGGAATTAATTAAAATGTCGGAATCTACTTGAAAGCTGTTTTCAAACAATGGTATTGTTTCTGTTGTAACCTCAAACCGCAATTGATCAGTGCAAAATGAAACGTAATACGACTTTGCCGCCTTAGCTGGAAGGTACAAAATGTAATAACATTCCTTCTGTAATAAAATTAGATTTCATTTACATTCCTTTGTTATTTATCGCCTCATGACGTTAAACAAAAAATATACAGTAATATGAACAGGCTTTTTCATATATGCAAAAATATTCTTGGCCTGTTTCATATATGTGACCCTACTAATTACATTAATAGTATTATATTTCCTCGCAGTAGTTGTGTAAAGCACTATGTCTGGCGGAAAAGGCAATAGATAGGCTCGTATACTTTAGCCTCTGTGCGATAAACGAAAAGAGAGGACTGTATAAAATTGCGACAGACGATAAAGGGGTGCGACAGAGTTAGGAAGGGTTTTCACTATCAGAAATGTTGTGTATGCTTTATATAACAAATAACTGGACGACAGTGAGTGGTGGTCTAACCTGGTGCCTCGGGATCTGCTGGGTACAGAATCGTTGGCGTCCGCTGCGTTGCACCGTTGGTGGTAGTCTTCAGCATTCCTAGGTTGACTGTTATTACCTACAGCACACGGACTTAGCCTTCGATTTATGTCCAGGGTTCACGCCGGGATCCTCCAATACACTTTATTCAATTAAAACTATGATTCTGGGAAATTAATGAATAGGTTGCATTCTTGACGGAAAGAGAGGTGTACACGCGACGATATTCAAAACGGAACGACCAGTAACGGACCTTTTCGTGGGGGGAAAAAAATTGTGGCCAGTCACATGAGAATAAAACTTTTAATGTTGCCAGAACTAATCTAAAATAAACTACTGAACGATGACAAAAGTGAAAAGCTTCGATTTCGTTTCGGCCCTCTACACAACTCATTCGTCAATTGCATATTTTCTCGGCTCTGCAACAATGCACTATTATTTGAATAATAACAGTACGCTGCTTATAACGTCACAAATCAAAAACAGATAGTTTGATTTTAAATTTAAAGTAAATAGCGTTCCGAATTTAAATGCAACAAAAAATTATTTTGACTTGTGAAGTTATTGCATATAAGCAGCGTGTAATGATTCGTTATATTCCAGAAACAAGACGCTCCTATTCGCGTACTTGCAAGTGGAGCGCAACATCGAGTGGTTCCGGCGCGTGCTGCAGCTGTCGCTGGGCGGCGCGGAGCTGCGCGTGCGCGCGCGCAACTGCGTGGGCACCGTGCTGGCGCTCAACCCGCACCGCCGCTACTTCTGCATCTACCACGCCAAGCACCCCGAGGGCGCCAAGCCGCACAAGGTGATATACTATGGCCCCTCTTCATGATCGGCCATGATGGGCGAGCGTGAGGGGCCAAGTTATGCGTTAGAGCGAGCAAGATTGTCTTGTTTCTCAATCTAACGCATAACTTCGTCCCTTATGCTCGCCCATCATGGCTGATCGTGAAGAGGGACCACTACATTCGGCAAAATGGTGCTGTGGGTGACCCGCCATACAAGCACAGCCGGATTTAAGCGCGCGGTTGTTTTTTGCGTTAAACTGAGAGCATTCGCGAGTAATGAGCATTCGGCGTCGAATATTCGAGTGGTGTGGACGTTGAGCCGAACGTACAAAGCTTACAAATTATTGAAATTATTGCTCGTTTTCAAATGCTCGGGTGAGGATGCTCTCAGTCTTTTGACTGAGAGATCCGGTAGTATGAAATTTGTATGAAAATAGTAACCTGTGACGTCACAATTTTCCTTTATAAAGTTTTTGTTGGATTAAAATTCGTTTAAATTCCAAAAATAAGCCATAGCTAGGTTATTCCGTGTTATTTTCGAAAGATTGATTTAGTGGTAGTGGATTTTCTTTTGACATAAGTCAAATAGCGTGTTATAATTGGACCGTGTCGTGTTGCAGCGGATGTCGCGCATGACGGTGTCGCTGGGCGCGCGCGCCGACCCCGAGGCGGGCGCCTTCATCGGCTTCTCGGAGCGCGACTCCAGCTCCGACGAGGCGCCGGCGCCGCTGCGCCGCGGTACGTCACGCGAACAATAAAAAAAATATATTTAGTAAATTAGCCACATACGGGGTCTTTTACACGTCGGTAATACAGAGTGAATCTACCAGCGCTTCGGACAAGACCATCATTGCGGAGAAGAAGCGCCGCAAGAAACTCCAGCAGAAGAACAATTCCTTCTCTACCCACTTCCCTTCCCACCCAGTTCACCTTCATACTCGGCCGGCACACGGCCTATTCATCATCATCATATCAGCCGAAAGACGTCCACTGCTGGACATAGGCCTTCCCCAATTATCTCCACGACGGCCGGTTTTGTGCTACTCGCATCCATCGGCTTCCCACGATCTTCACCAGATCGTCGGTCCGCCTTGTGGAAGGCCTGCCGACAATTCGCTTTCCGGTCCGCGGCCGCCACTCTAGAACCTTTCCGCCCCGACGGCCATCAGTTCTACGAGCAATGCGCCCCACCCACTGCCACTTAAGGTTCGCAATTCGCTGGGCTATGTCGGTGGTTTTGGTCACACGCCCTATTATTTTATAGAAACACCTCTATCATCAAACGTATCTTTTCGCAGAATTTTATTTATTTATACGGGAACTGAAAATTTAAATTGAAAATAATTAGTATTAGTTTTATTATGTAAGTAAGCCATAGGGCTTACTAGGCAGAGCTTGTAACCGGTTACAAATAAACCGGTATTTATTTAGGTTAAACCGGTTAATTATTTAGGTTACGCTCGAACGAACTGATTTGGGAATGTTATTACGAAGCGCTCCCTAACCGGTTACTCGGTGTTAGACCGCTGTCGCGCCGGTGGCGCTGCCAATCAAATCCTTACCTTAACCACAAACCTTAGCCTTGCTCACATGATGGAAGCGCTCTCTAACCGGTAAATGGATTTCGTTCCCTGTTTGCGTTCGTTATTAACCGTTTAGAGCGATGTTGTTGCGAGCGTCACCTTTATTATGGGTGAGGCTCTCAAAGTGTGGCTCTAACCGGTACGGATAATAAACCGGTTATCAAGCACTGCCTATAGGCACTTTCATATGTTTGAGTCTACCAGCACTTCTTAAGAGAAAACCACAAATTGACGTTTGTATGTATGTAAACATTCAGTGTTAGTAAAATAAAGTAATGTGGAGTAATTTCGTGGATTGACAACACTACAGTACGGATCCCTCATCGCGCTAGTTCGACTCGCGCCTGACCGGTATTTTATATCTTCAGATAACCTTCTCGACGGACTAGAGAACTGGCTCGACCGACTCTTCGAGGGAACCACTCACCGCTACTACATCAACTACTGGCCGGACATCACGGGCAAGTGAGCCAACGGAATCACTTGCTAGAACACTTGACAACAAGTAAATATACACGCTTGTAAAAAACATTTTCACCTCACCAGCTCTGAAAGACTTTCTTTGTCGGTCAAAATCTGCGCGCAAAAGTCCACTTTAACCGCTAGCGTGGAAAGTAATGTTGGTGCCGAGGGAGGAGGCGCTCCGCGAGCACGGCCACAGCTGATGTGGTGCTTCAGCAATTGTTTTTCCAAAACCAAGTGTTTTCCTCGCTACATTGAGGTGAAAAATTGTGTGTTTCGCACGGCAGCAAAGTTATTTGGGTCTCGAGGCCTTGAATCCCGCTCAGGATCATTACGCTCAGGATTCTATTTTTGAACCGCTCGCTAAGCTCGTGGTTCAATATTAGAATCCTTCGCTAACTCGGGGTTCAATACTGGCTCTCGCGCCAAATAACAAGTTTGCAGCCTTGCATAACAAATAACTATTATGTGCCTTGGTGTGAGGTAGTAAAGTGTCTGTCATTCTTTAGCGGTGACAGAATCGAGTGTAAGGGATAAAGTATAAGAATCAAGATCGTTTACCAGTGGCTTAACGCATGCGCCGCCGGCAACGCATAGTGTTGTATTTGCGAGTATTCGAAATTTCGAATAGAAACTGAATCAACTAACGCATGAGTATTGCTATTTTAAATGTACCTATAGTGGCTACAGGTCGCATGTGGGGGAGCCTGTAATGGCGGCACATCACTTTATTTGCCAAATTGTTCTTACATCTCTTACATTTCACATATCGAATGGAAGAGGTGCAAAAAATACATTTGGCAAATAACCCGCCATACTAAAAGTGCCACCTTAATTATGTTAATTGGTTATTTATTATTATTATTGGACAGCGAAATGAATCAATTACGATTGCCAACTGAATCGTTCGCAAAATGTTACCTTGTGTGTTTATTATAATACATACATATTTTATAAACGCTTAGAACAGTAAACAAGTCGGCTGAAACAATGACACTACGCGTGAATACACGTTACAAGTGCGAGTGACTAATAACAAGCACTAAGCTCATGTAAACAAAGCATAAGATCTTAACTCTAAGTACACGTGACCGTACATAAGGGCTGCCAGATATGGATTTCGTAATTTCCCCAATTCCTAAAAAAAATCCCAATTCCCAAAATCGGTATGTTTCTTGGTGATTCTTGATTTTATTCTCCCCATGACATATTTTATTCCCCAAAATTGCGAAAAAACCTCCGATCTGGCAACCCTGCCGTACATGACCCAAATATGTAGTGTTATCCAAGAAAAAACGTCACGGTCGGTTCAGTAGGGGGTAAATTTCCGGGCGTTTCAACCGCCGTCATTAGCGTCTTCAATATATTGACGAAATCGATGATACTGCAGCAACTTCTGATGCTAATAGAAACTACACCCCGGTTCTGCTTCTGTTTACATCAGAAGTTGCTGTAGTGTCATTAATTTCGTCAATATATTGAAGACACTAATGACGGCGGTTGAAACGCCCGGATATCTACCCTAAGAATTCACACTTTTATATAAAACTAGCTGTTAATTAGCATTCAGTCACAATAACTAGCGATAAAATAAAAACAGTATTAATGCACTATAAAGTCAGCTAGAACAAATTGTCTTGTAAAATTAGATATTTATTGTAAGGAAGAGAAAAACGAGTGTTCTGATCGGGAGACTAAAATTATTTGTCCTAACACATCGCGAGTCCGAATTATCATTTGATCTAAGTTTCCCAAAAATACATGCAGTTTGGTTAGGGTATTATTAAAAAACACCAAAAGTTTTATAATTCAGGCGAAAATGATTTTAGTTAGGATAAACGGTTAAGGTCTTCCCACATTCGACGCGGAATCGGCTTGAGCCGATCAGAAAAAGCTTTATGTCTATGCAATAAGAGCGAAAAAGACGATCAGCTCGTCGGTAGATGCGGGGAGACCCTTATTCGGATTAACGACGCATTAGGACAAATAATAAATAAGACTTTCAAAATGGACTCATTCTAATCTTTTGTTTTAACGAATTCACTGCCGGCAACGCGTAGAAGCGTTTACTTACACCCAGTGCCTTAAACGCGTTTGCGCGTTTCTGTAATAGAGCTTCGTATAAAACACACCTACGCAAAAACCTTGTGTGTTCTGTTAAAGAGTCTAAGAATAAAGGCTTCGTCAAATAGCCAGCGCGGCGCAGCAGTCACTCTGTAGGAAAGTGTCGCGGAAGTCAAACTGCAGGAAAAGTCGCGTCGCGCGCGACGTGCTCTCTCGCAATCTCTATCCAAGTTAATACATTTTTGTAGCTTTTACCCAAATTATATAGAACTGCACGTTCTTTAACACAATCTTCCATGGTCACAAATTTGAAAAAAAAAAACAGTGTAAAAATCACACCGCGCCGCGCCCGGCATGACTATGTGCGATGGCCTGCATACAACTTCTTAACTCCTTCTAAGAACGCGCCACGCTACTGTCGCACCGCGCCAAGCCGGCTGTTTGACGAAGCCTTAATCGGCTAATTTACGTCGTCCTTCATTTATGCGTAAATGACATCTAACTGCCTGCACTTTCATTTAGTCGCCGGTTTCAAGCGACTAAATGAAAATTCAGGCAGCCAAATGTCATTTACCCACCTTGACGGACGACGTAAATTCGCCGTTTTTTTTCGAATCGAGAAGGTGAGACAATTCTGGATCACAACCCTGGGCAAAGGGATGGCAGCGAATGCGTTAATGATAGAAACTATGGCCGTTACGTGACGTAACGGTGTACAATGACGGAACGACGACGTGACGTGGCGGGAACGTGAAAGTGTCCATCACGTCACGTAATATTCGACTTCCATATCGCTTATTGATCTTTGCTTAGTGCAATTTAAGTAACAAACAGTTAATTATTGCCATAGAACATTTATAAATAAAATAGGCACACATATTAAGTTTTTCTAATTAATGTAGAGATAGTTGCATTTTGTGTAAATAAAATTAAGAAACGTAAGTTATATTCAAGTTTTTCAACGCGATCTGGCTCGACAACAGTCTAAGGAATCGTTCCTATATCCAAACCGCGGATAGATAACGATACCTCGCGTTAAAAATCATTTTTGCCACATGCAACATGGGTCAAATTTGAATTTGAAGTAACCTTATCTATCCGCGGTTTGAATATAGGAACCGGGCATTATTGATCACAGGCCAACTTATAATAATAAGATTCCAATACCTATAGATGTCCTATTACGAGCCCTATACGATTTTCTAGAATACCTGATCCTGTATTACTATATAAAATGTAATACAAGTTTTATCTGCTAGTTTAATTTTTACATTTTATACCGTTCTTAAATAATAATAATTCTAACTTGCAAAGTGAATAGCCATTTAAAGACTAAAGTTATTGATCAGTAGTCATGTAGGTTAGGGTTTTTTGGGGTTATGCCAGGTATCGTGAGACTACCTATACAACGTAATCGATTCGGTTATCGGCTTCAGAGACGCGTGTCGGCTGTGATAATGAGTTAACACAAAACGTAACTAGACTTAGTACCTACAGAATAGACTAATAGTAGCGTTTTATATGGAAAGAGTGAATGTGAACAAAATTCCGATGACAATATATGACGTGATGTTGTGTGACCTCAACTCTGGTGCTGATATAATATACGTATACAGCCTTGGCCAAAAGTATTGAGCACTTTTTCCTCTGTAACTTACAAATAAAGTATTTTTAATTTCAACAATACGCAAAGCCGTAAAATAATACGTTTTAACATGTGCAAATAATAAGTAGATATAATTTCGAATTAGCTATTTGCGTGTGAAAACTGAAGCTAGAAAAAGTCGTGTATTACAATAAAATGATTAATTGTATTTTTTTTCAGGGAATTTGCCTTAACGTCAATAAATATGACTAATTTTTCCGATAGATATACAACTTTCTATAATAAAAGATATAAGGGTCATACACAGTCACAGAAACGAAAGTTGTCTCTCCTGTTCCAGAAAGTTAAGGACTTTGAATCCAATTTTTTCGGGTTAGGATACATCCGCGTAATGGTAGTCTGGTGTAGTTTTGGCCTGTATCGAAATTATATGAGTTAAAAACTCCCACGTCGTTAACTTTTAGGAACAGAAGGGACAATTTTGCACCTAACTCTGTGTATGACCCATAAATGCCCCTTTTAAAGTTTGACTTTTATATGAAAAACGCATGGGTGCTCAATACTTTTGGCCAAGGCTGTAGGTATCACACAACATCATGTCATGTATTGATAGCGGAATTTTGTTCACATTCACTCCTTCGTTCATTCACTACCTTTATTGCATGTAGCTGTGCGTAATCATTCACCTCAACTCTCGTGCCGACACCTAGACGTGCGCTTGTTGCTTGTATTCTTTGGTATTTAAAATCTTGCTTGATATACCTACTATTAGTGCACAAACATTCATACCTACTTTGAACATATTCAACTACCGTAAATACGCCATAATGTACATGCCCTATCTTGGACATATTAAGAAAAATATCATGGGTTTCGATCTGGGTTCTGGGCTTATGAGACTGGCTTATATTGGATAAAGATTTACACAATGGGTGTCTAAACTCTGAAAATCTCTGATATTGTTCTCTGAGTACGTACAATCCCTATTTTGCAATACTGACAGTATTCAGATAACAATCGGTGTACATTGCGTAGCTTATATGGAGACTTGTGCTGTAAAAACTTGTCTAATTTCAATGTATACCGAATTAACATCTGTTATATTGGCAGGCTTGTGCAAGAAAATGATGAGACATAAGCAGAGCCCGGAACTTTCGTGTCAGTTTTGAATTATCATAGTGAGTTCTCATTTATCAACTTCCGATATACATATATATATCGATACAATATAGAACACAACATTTTAAATAAGATTAAAAGTGGAGGCAAACAACAGGCGGTCTTATCGCTAAAGAGCGATCTCTTCCAGATAACTTTTGAGTAGTTGAAAATGTGAAATAGAGATATGCAATATGTACTTTTCTAACCATTTGCCAATGGTAGATTTCTTATTTAGAGGCATTTTCAATTTGTACTCGAAGGAAATTGCAACAAGATTTGCCAATGCTAGTAGTGATTGACGTAGTGACATATGTCTATTAAACTACTGATTAAATGCCATCAGATTATTGGCCAGTATCTACATAACACGATAAGTTACTGACAATCTAATTTGAAGTTTAATAAATCGATATTTAAAGTCTAAAATTGGGAAATCACTATGAAAATTCAAAAATTCCACAAAAACTCCGGGCTCTGGACATAAGCGAAGTTAAAGCAGTTGATTGTATTATGAAAACTGTGAACTAAAATAGTTGTTCACATATCCCCGAGGCCTTATCCATTATTCGTAATTAGGCTTCAATGTATCGACACAGTATGCGCAAGCGACGCACGATTTTGAAATTTAACACTTAGCTCGATAGAGGAATATGCATGAATATTTTTTTTTGCTTTAATAAAGAGACATTCATGTAACAAACATTAGAGAAAAAATATTTTTCGTATTGCTATAAAAATAACCAAGATATAAGCTATTAAAGATTTGTTTCTATCTCTTTCTAGCAAAACAGAATATAACATGGATTTTAAATGGCCGTAGTGCACGCTGACGTCACAGTTCATGTCGCATCTCTCTGTCTAATTAGTCGTTTTTAAATTTTTATATTATCCGTATTTTTGGCCGATTTTAATTTTAATTTCACTTTTTGCCATCTCTTTTACGGTATTTTTATATTTTGTTAAGAAATTACATTAAAAAAAACATGCATATTCCCTTTTGTTAGTTTTTCGTACGCTACTATAATGGTACGGTCGCCACACTACCGTCCTAAGCTAAAAGGCGATATCTCAAATTCAATAGTCAACGCAGATTCAGTCCTCTCCTGCTAGTAATGAGGTAGCTATTGCTACAGCAGTTTTGTCTGACATATCGCAGTTTAGCTTAGCAGGGCAGCACAGACGTGTATAAAGTCGACGACAGTCTTTTAGGTGAACGATGTGAACACAAACAGATGATCAGACAAGGCCACATAAGGCTAGTAATAGTGAAAACCAGGTTACCACTATTTGGTGTACCGGTTAATAAATTATCATTGCATTTCACTATTCATATTGCTGAAAACTATTACCGGTTTTATTTTACCTGTATTCAAAAACCTTAGCAGTTTAGCTATATATGACTACTGGCATTTTGCCCGCGACTCCGTCCGCATAGAAGTCGTTTATCTGTTTTCCCTTCGGAACTACCAAATTTAGCGGTCCCGGGTTCGAATCCCGGTATTGGCAAATGTTTGTGTGATGAGCGCGAGTATTTGTTCCAGAGTCATGGATATAAGTATGTATATCGTTGCCTAGTACCCACAGTACAAGCCTAGAGCTTAGTTTGGGACTAGCTCAATTTGTGTGAGATTGTCCCGTCATATTTATTTATTTATTGAATACCGGTTTTCAAATTTTTAAAAATAATATTTATAGCGGTATTGTCAACATGTTTGATTAGAAAAAAGATATTAATTTGTTACCGGTATAATTTGACAGCTCAAATACAGGTATACAATAAAACCGGTTTTACAGGCCCTGGTAACGTAACACGAGGTTAGTCGGCAAGAGGGCTAGACAAGTTGCATTCGGTGAACGTTACCGTTTTCGTTACTATAGTAAAATGCATGGAATTAACATTAGCGGCCGTCGCGATAGATTGGCAGCTCACGTCGACACTTTGACAGTTTACGAACATCGTTATCGTTAAGAGTTATATATTTTGTCTAAGGCCGCAGATCTGTTTGAGACTGACGCAGGCGCCGATTAAATTAACAATGAAGCCATAAAGCTGTAGTTTAACTTTGATACTAGTTAAGTAGTCGAGGTTTGTAAGGTTTTTTAACGTCTCGGTATAAATAAGTGCATTATTAACCTAGTAATAGGGTTCACGGTCGTGTAAACGTCCATTGTAGCGACGTATTTGATGCTAAGTCGGGCACGCACCGATATTTGAGGTCTCTTGAGAAGCTGATTTACGTCATTTCGAGGCCCTTGACCTACGTGCGAGTCGTAGATTCATACTAATGGCGATTAATGGTGCTGAATGTGATAAAGGAATTTACTTTAGGCAAATAGGACATGATATTCCCTGTCATGTGCAATCTGCTTCATGGCAATTATGTAGGGATTCGTACGTTGAAAAAACGACGGGACCGTTTCGTTGTGTGACTGTTTCTTGCTGTCATAGGAACAGCAAGAAAATTAGGCTTCATAGACCTAACAAAATTAAAGTACAGTCGGGATGCGATTACCGACATAAGTACAAAAAAAAATCTAACGCCAATTTTTTGTTGGCGGAATACATCATGCCACTGCAATTGTAAGAGCCATTTTAAAACAATAATTTTGAGCAAATGTCGTTTATTACGCGACAAAATTACCTTTCAATAATATTCTACAAAAAAGTCCAAATTCAGCCAACTGATAAATTAATAACAATTGTACGGAATTCTTAAGACATAAGTCAGCTTCGCACTTGACAGGATTTAGTATTAGAGACCCACAACCAAATAAGTGTAGTAATCATATAACTTCCCCGGTTAGTCTTTCAATTATAGAAAATGGTGAGAATAGCCTGGCAAAAAAGTCGAGTGTGTGGTGACAGCTGGAATTATAATATTAGCAAATGGCAACCAGCACAAGTTAGAGTAAACCTTGGATCATGTTTCCAATTTCATTCCGAACAGCGCCCTCATTTTTTGCTCGACTTTTTTACCAGGCTATAAGTCTTTGCGTTCTTTGCGTTGTTTTGGTGTGAACTGCAATTATAATCTGCGGGGACATTTTTTATTATGTCTCAAGTACCTAGGGATAGGCTAACTACCTGGATAAAAACCCAAAAGTGGGTATTTACCTGGTGTATACTCGCAGTACTCGCACCTACGCACTCGCATATAGCCAGGTGTTTTCGGATATTTACCTAGGTATTTACCGGGGATGTAACGAGGTGTTTACCGGGTGTACTTGGGTATTTACCAGGTATATACCCTACCAGGTATTTACCTTAATCTTTACTGGGCATATACCCAGGTAATAACCCGAAAATAGGACGTATATATCCGACGGATATTTGGGTGTTTCGATTAGTTGAAAAGTAAAGCGTGATTTCCACATATCCTAAGTTCAAAGTTAACATAGCTCAAGTACCAACGAGTGTTCGAAACTTTCGTTTTACATAGCGAGCGTAGCCCTTTATTTACGCCGGAACTATTGATAAGTATCAAGAAGGTTTATTTTAAATTATAATTATGATATTTTTATTCTTGTGATTGGTTGTGTATTTTTCATAATTATTGGTAATTTCGGTTGCAATACCAGAGTTTATTGGAAATCACGTTTTAGATCGCGATAGATAAGATCTGTTAGCTTAAGTCAGGGATCTTATTACAAGTAGGGTGACGGCACCAGTAATGGACAAGAACCATGACGGCACCAGTGATGGACACGTGATACTTATTATGAAGAAGATAAGGGTTATTCATTTATTTTGCATCAATCAATTTATAACCGTCTGATTTTTGAATTAAGGCTTAAGTGTCCATTACTGGTGCCTGCCATCTTAAAGTGTCCAACACTGGGTCAGTGTTTTTGGTCGGCAAAAGTTTGAAGACTTAGGAGATGTTTCTGCATTCTTACATAAAGTATGTTTTTTATCTCCTAGCTATTGCTTAGAGATTTTTTTAGTCGAATAGTATTCAAAAGTATTAATAAAACAACTGCGTCTCGTTTGCCGTGACCGATCTTAAATTATCACGGGTGTACCAATGTGCTAGTCAACTTTTGTACCAAATATTAATTTGTTAGCCAATATGAAGGAATTATAGTTGTAACTAGTTAAAATGGTTGATTATGCCTGTTTTTATAGAAAATATCCTATTTATTAAGAGAATTATGTGTATTTTTTTTCTACTTTAAATTTGTCACGTTTGGGCGACTGTGACTGTTCGTCAATAGTAAAACTTTCATGTTTCCATCCATTTAATTTTTCTACTGTAATTACGTCAAATATTCAGTTAATTTCGTCAATATCTTTTAATGTAGTCTTACATGTTTTTTTTGCAAGATATTTAAAAGCTTACATAAGTTTGTGTTAATTGGACAAGGGGCCCGACACGGACATTTTGCAATGAAAAATCTAAGCGGTCAAAAGGTTAAATTTATAAATTAATGTAATTTAAATAAACGTGCCACTAACATCCTATATTCTCAAACCCATTCGTAATTCTTGAGTATGTTGTTGTGTTTAGATTATTATAATTTAGTTGATTGATAATTGTGGCAGCTGACATTGCCCGTAATATAATGAATATGTAGCGTTATGCAGTGGTTTGTTTGGAAACTTGTTATGGTCCTTAACGATGCATTTGATGATCCTTGATTGTATAAAAGACAAATTTTGTATTTCGTGGTGTTGTATTTTATCGTTATTTAAACATTTATTCTTTGCGCGTCCACTGAACTCCAATGGCGTTACACAATAGTACAAATAAAGCCGGTAATGGTATAAGCCGGTCAAGCTGTTATTGTGTGACGTAGTTAAAGCTTACGTCACACCAATTGGGAGTGCAACCGCATTGACTACTTCCAAATTGTGTTATATAGCGTCGCGCGTCGTGCCGGCGGTGTGACGCAGACTTAACGGCCTTAACGGGGCAGTTGAGAGACTTGTACGTTTAGAAACTTTTTTAATACCTAACATACACACGTCGAAGTGTAAATGTATGTTTTTAGTTTGATAGCCGTGTACTGACTGCGCGAGGCTGCCAAGGCAAATGCTCGGTTAGTCAGGACGGGCCTCGCTGCGTTTGAATCAGGCGAGGCACATCCTGACCGAGCATTTGCCTCGCGAGGCTGCTCGCCCAGTCAGTACACGGCTAATGGCGATTTTTCCAATCCTCAGATAAAAAATGTTATCACTTTCCTTTGTCATAAGTATGATAGAATTGGACAGTGCTATAATTTATCTAGCAGATAGTGTCATCAGAGCCGAGCGGCTAGCGCGTGTTTTATTTTCTCGCTTGGCTCTCAGTGCGTCTCTATCGTTATAGACTAGTTAGAAAAGGAGATTCGAGCGACAAACAAGTCGCGTAACACTTGTGCTAGCCCTCCTGGAGATTGAAAAACGACCATTAATATTCTAATGCCCTTACTAATAAACGTTGAGTAACCGCTGAGTAGTTATACCATGCTTTGTCCTTATCTGTCATTGTGACATTTGAATTCGACAGATAAGGACAAAGCATTGTATAACTACTCAGCGGTTACTCAACGTTTATTAGTAAGGGCATAAGTGTTACAGTGAAATAAACCAAGCAGCACACAAGCTGTACAAGTGCTTATACAGCCCTTAAAATGCTAAAACTAGAGTTATGATGGCTGTGTAAGCTCTTATACAGCTTTTGTGCTACTTGGAAAGTGGACGGTACTCTTCCAAATGTATTAAACAGATATTTCAGTAGAATGTTTGATGGATGTGACAAGCTCGTAAACACTACACTCGCAAGTCTCTCGGCGCATACATTAACCTTTTAACCGCCGCTTGGTCTGTCATCGAACGGGCTCATGTCGCCGCCTATATAAAATAACAGGAAATGGTGTAGTGCTTGCCACATGCGTTACGATAGGATTTTTCTTGTAATGAATATTAAGTAATAATACCCTTTTTACCACTGTATCATTCAATAAAATACATTATTATAACTAAATTACGTTTACCAATTTCTTTATTAATGGTTTCGTCCCTTTATCAATGGTTTGGTTCCATGTGTTTTACCACTCATAAAAATCTATCGGTTGACATTGCTACATTACTATTATTTCTTATTTCATATATCTGACGTCATAAGCAGTCTTATATATCAGACATTGGCGTAGGCTTTATTGGATATTTGTTGATAAGTTGACATTATAAGAGAGAGGATTGACCATATTTAAAAAGTATCGAAACTGAACATTTCAAAGTTGTTGACATAAGTAATAATTCAATTTCACACAGTTACACAACTATTTTGGTAATTAAATATTGTAATCTCAAAATACGTATGGTATTCAAAATTTTGAGATAGCAAATCTGTACCATTTATTAATTTTTTAATTTGAACATTATTTTGAAATATCGAGTGAGTATTACCACTAAAATTTCCTATTTTATATCTCTGACGTCACATGCGGTCTCATATTTAAGACGACGGCGTAGTCTGTAATGATTGTTATTGAGAATACAATGACTTAATAGGGGTGGACGTTGTACCTCGATAAGCATCGCTATATCGATTTAAATATCTACTTAGTATAAAAACTCATTAACGTTTTAAGGTATTTATTTAAAACCAAAAAAAAAAAATTAAGTCCATCCTTCTGGCTAACAAATAAAAAATCTTTTTATTTACGTAGTTCATCCTGACTCACTGTCGCAACGAAAATAATTAGTTATAAATAAAGTCAATTAAGTATCACATATCTATGCGAAGAAATGGTTGTGTTATATGGATGGACTGACCAACGGGCAGACGGGCATGACGCATGACGAATGACGAAAGTATACCTAAGTGCCTTTATCCACAGCATCTGAATTCTCGGACCCGAATCCGACTCCTTCGCACTTGCAAAAAGGGTTGGTTGTGTGAAAGGCACGGGATAAGCGGATCCCAGAAATCGGACTTTTTTGAATTATTTGAACACAATGGGTATAACTTACAAACCTTACCTGTTGGTGAAACTAATTGTATTTTGTCATCCGAGTCGAATTTAATATATGACACATGCCATTCATGCCATAACTGGCACAGTTCATAATATATCGTTATTTTATGAGAAAATAGGTAAGGAAATAAAATAGGCTAGCCGAGCAAGTCCATATTATGAATAAATATCTTACAAACATCGTTGAGTCAGTCGATATACTTAAATGTTACAATCAAGTCATCGTCACATCACTGGTGTCTATTATATAAGACTTTGGCGACGGGACTACAGCAAAATTATAGATAATCTAATGTCATATTTTCAAATTTATTTTCATCTAGAAAATTAAAATAAAGCAACAGAGTAATTTCGTAGCTGTTTAATTAACAATTAGAGCGGCTTTCATATCCGAATCAGTGGAGTTAAATCGGTATAAATAAAAAATCCTTGCAAAAAACATACAGAAAAAATGTCTTAAATATAAGACTACGGCGATAGTGGCTGGACATTGGGTGTCTTATATATCAGACTACGGCGGTCAAAAGGTTAATTGGTATTTGATGTACTGTGTTGTCATGTTTTGTATAAAAATACCACCACGTTCGGTGTCTGTATATGGGTTGTTGACAAGCTTTCGTCTTTTCATGCTAAATATAATTATTGTTGTATTTAAATTATTTTTATTAAGTGACACTAAATCTATCCTGTATCTTAATTCCAGTATCGATTTGTACAATAAATTTATTGTTCTTTAAAATATTGTTTCTTTTATTTACCTGAGCTAATAACAGCTGGAGTACAGTGAATTTCAACCTTACTAGCACATTTGCAGGTGCTATCTTGCGCTGGCAATCGAGACGGATCCGTTGTTTCCAGTGCCCGGTGAATCTTTACAGCTCCTTTATATCTACAGACAACGAGCGTGTCGGACACGTGGCGTGTCAGACAAAAAAAATATTCTATACAACACTATATGTGAATATGTTCATACACTTTGTAAAGGAGAATATTACTTTTGTCAGACACGCTCGTTGTCTGTAGATATAAACGGACCTTAATGCGGATATATCCGGAAAAGGTTATGAGACCTCTTACAATAGCTAAGCTGGCAACGACACATTTTATATGTGTGTAAAGTAACATTTCATCACAGTGTGATCTAATAAAAGAATATAATAAAAATATTTGGAATTTTCAACATATTGCCCTACTTATACACTTAATTGTTTTTATTATTTCATTTTAATTTATTTCAAGTCTTGTTTTATAATCTTGTAAAACAGAAACGTGCAAAGTTGCCAGCACAGCTTATAAAACACTACTGTAAAAAAATACTTTGGTATGGTTTGAAAATAAAGATAATTATCTACTCAAAGGCATAAATAAAATGCATTTATTACATAATTCAATAATTATTAATAAAACAACACAAAATAACAATATTTTCTAAATAGTCGTCTACTGAACTTGAAGGCAGTCTCCCTAAATCCATGTGTTATTAATATTAAACTTGTAGCCCTTATCTGAAACCAAGTTAAATACTAATTACGGTTATTTGTTGCCCTTAAACTACAATAAAAACTTTTCTTTAACCTTTTGTATGTGGGAGGTGAAAAAAATACAAAGTTCTAGTCTCTTCAGATTATGATATAGTTAAAAATATATCCAAAGAACCATGCGTCAAAATCCAATAACCAACACAGCTGAGTTAGGTTATTAAATAGGTATTTTATCTACAACAATTTTTATTACAGGCACCAAGTTGAATTCCATTGCAGAACCAATACACATTTTAGTCAGAAAAAATACTAAATGATCTATGAATAAATGAGATTCACTTGGAGATTAGATTTTTAATTATTTACAATAAATTTCTACAATTGAATTCAACTTTCATATTTATCATATAGGATATACAGTCAGCATCAAATAGATAGGAGCAGCGAAAGTGGCCAAATATATTGCAACACATCTTTATTACTATAGGAATAAGAATGTGTTGCAATATATTTGACCGTTTTGACTTACAAGTCAAAACGGCCAAATGTATTGCAACATGTGAAATTTAGTCTAGTCTAATCTTGCATTACAATGCAAGATTAGACTAGACTAAATTTCGCACTTCTTCTCAGCAGTGGTCTCCTCTTGGGAAGTGCTGGTAGATTTTGACGTGTAAAAGTGCCCCTGTGGCCTACTTATTGAATAAATAACTTTTATATTTTTTCTTTTTATTTACAAAATGGGCCCATTAGTAGAGATGGCAGGTAGGTACTACTCATCATAGTCAATTGGTTACTAAATATGTACTTGAATTTATAAACAACTGGGTACCACATCTACATACATAAAATACATTTCAATACAAATATATAAAAATGGCTATTTACCTGATTGTTGACACAATTGTGCGTGATATTACGAACTATTATTTTTATTATTAGTAGTAGTATTTAATTCTGCCTCGCAATTGGCGTACGCCAGGCCCATGCCCATGCCCATGCCAGCGATGATGGGCCATCTCCGTCGCCCCAGGAAGAGTATAGATGCCACTGTACCTAATAACATCCCACCGCCTGAAATAAAAGGAATTAAAGAAGTAATATACATTAAAACATGCCTACAAGCTCCATAAAAAGTTGTGATAAAAAGAGACAAGCTCTAGTGAATAAATGTAAAGACAATGGCTAGTGACGCAAGAAACAAAGATAGAACTGAAAAATCAAGAGCTGAAGATGAATACATAGAGAAACAGCAGCTCAATAGGAGTAGATAAAATCATTGAGAATCCGTCTTCTTTTTATTTATGGCATTTTCAATAGATATTATTTTGGTTGATATCTAAAAAATGCTAATATTAAACTGATGATAGTTTTGTTAAACAAGGTAGGCAATTAATTACCGGTAAAACCTATTTATAACCAGTAGCCTAAATACGTATGACCCCTGATTTTATTAGTCAATAAACTATGCTTAGTATTCTATGGAATCTAATTTAGGGTATAACCTAAAGTATCAGAAAGTTCGGTTAATTACCCATTTTAACTATTCCATCCGTAAGACACATGTCCAGTTTAGCACCGAACGGGTCTGGGGGTGGTGATGGCGGTGCCATTTTTCCGTTTGTCTGTCTTGTGTTTAGATTAGAAGATCACAAATTCACGCAGTTTTCTTGAGCAGTCGATCGAGAGTCACGTAAACTAAAAAAGTCTTACGCACTTTTACATAATTCGATAACGAAGATGAAAATTCCACTTGACAGCGACATGGTTTGACAGTTGACATTGACGGTAAAGGTCACACAGAGTAGGTACTATCGAAATTGGTATGCTATAGAATAAAATTGTGCTTAGCTTCTCAAAATAACAACAAACTACAAAATTCAAGGTTTGCAGTTTGTTGTTATTTTGAAAAGTTAAGCACAAAATAATAAAATGCTCATCAACCAAGTAAATAAAAATAAGCACAGTTAAAGTTCCGTAACGTATCCTCCGCTCCTGGCAACAATAACGGGAGAGTACGGTTTTTAATAAAACCGCTGATTTTATTTTACCAACGGATTTCTCGTAATTAGGAAGTTTTTTTATTTAAATTTTCTCTATATTTGTTACAACTAATATTTTAAAGCTTAGGTATAAGTAAAAGTATTATTGTATGTTAATGTTAAAAAGTACAAATATGAATTTAAATCTTTTTTCACAATGTCTCGAAGATGGTCTACCGTTTTGACTTTGACATTGACGTTATCGACAGACGGAGACGGTGTCTACTGACGGACGACGGACGACTCGAAATGGCTTGAATTTTTACATAATACGCCGTAAACTATGCTGTCTAGTCACATATCCAGGCATAAAAGATGCCTGCTGCTTATTTGCAGAAACACGAGTACTACAAATGATGCTAAATCAATGCAGACGCCGAATCCCTTCAAGATCAGCAGCGACATGGTGGGCCCGCCAGATCCTGTCTCCAACTTGCGCAAAGTTATTTTTAAACAACCAGCTAATGAAACTGAACTAGAAAAGAGATACAGGGAATTGAGGATAGAGGTTCAGAAATGGAATCAGAAGTTTTGGACAGAACACAATTCAAGATTCTTCCAGGTAAGCACAGCACAATTAAGGTGTCAGTTGGTAGCCGACTCCACGCAGCAGCAGCAGACGACGTGTCGCCGTGACACTACTGGTTTCTATGTGTTTCTAAGAAAACGATGTGTCACTAGCTACGAAGGGAATTTCATAGAAATACATAGAAACCAGTAGTGTCGCGACGACACGTTGTCTGCTGCTGCTACGTGGAGTCGGCTACCAACAGACACCTTTACGATAAAAAACTGTAGTCGCAGAGTGTATTTTCTCTAGTAAAACACCAGTAATTGGTTTAAACTAATTAATCTGCCTAATCATATGCTTCTTACTTACAGGGAGGCAACCTTTACAATTTCTTATATTTTAACATTATTATATCAGCCATAGACATCAACAGGCAGTCATAGGCTTCCCTCAAGGAACTCCATAATACTTGGTTCTATCTTGCCAATATCCTGCAACCTTCACCAGGTTATTAACAAGGTATTACAATGGAAAGTTTTTCCTATTCCAGGAAAGAGAAGCCTACCTCAAGAAGAACCTGCCTGAAGGGAAACAGAATTTGACAGCGGATGAGATGAGCATCTTTTATAAGGCGTTTCTAGACAAGAACTGGACAGCACACATCTCATACAACATTGAATGGTACAAGAAAAATATTGTGTTACTTGGATTAGCCATGCAAGTTAAACTTAATAAACTTAGAAATTTATTTAGATTAAAAAGTAAAAAGTAATTTCTGTGTTTCATTTTATCAATACTACAAATAATGAAATGAGTTAATTTGCGTGTTTATAATTTTTTACTCAGTTGCCAGATCTAATAAAGCTATAATTTAAAAACAACAATGTGGCATAGCACACTGGCCATTGACATTTATGAAAAAAGGAAAATTGCTGTAGTGTAAATGACAATTTTGTCAAATATGACACAGCCTTTTGCAATTAATAGAAATATATGATATTTTTGAATTTCTAAAATTAATTGTGTAAAAAACCTGAAAGAAGCCTTGTAGAAATTATGTAAAATAACTTTTAAGAAAAAGTAAAGTTTCAAAATAATGTATATTGCATTCAAGTGGCTTTTGGTTTTGGGCCTGGTCCTGTGGCTGGCCCTCGTTATTCTAGACTTGTACACAAAGGAATTCAAGCAGACCACTCACGGTAAGTTATTCATCATAATGCTGTTAAATAATTTTACACAAAATTAGCAGTATAGACAAAAGACAGTTTTATGTAGTGACATGTGGAAACACTATATTCTCAACTGGCAACCATCACATCAAGCAGCATTTATTAAGAAAGTGGATCATGTTGCCAATTCCACTCTGAACAGCATACCCATCCCATTTTTTCCAAACACTCACTTACCATTGCAATAATGGTAAAAATAGGCAGAGCCATTTATGTGAGCCAACTTTCTTAACTTAAAGGCACATTACTAGGGTTGTTTTACTATGGTCCAATGTTTGAAGAGTGCTAGATCAGTAGCATCTTTGTAAGTTGAAACTAGTCTAATATTATGTAGGTACTTCATGTTATAGTTCTAACTAAACCTTCATCAAGAAATCTGCTAATATTTAAATCCACATCAAAATCCATTCAGTAGACTATACAGACAGACACAGTGAGGGACTATTTATAATACGTATCATGAAAGACGTAAAAAACCTTGATGAGAGATAAATATGTTTTAAATGTGGGGTGATTGTGGACGCTTTTGGATGAAATGATGATGATGAACTTTCCCCACTACGTCAACCAATGCTCAGGAAGTCTGTAATATAATCTAGACCGTTTAAAACACCAAATATACGCCTTCTGGCAGTTGCGTGTAGTGTTTTGGCTTTTAGTATAGCAACTTTATTTTTATTTTACAGGTGCCAAAGTTAAGGTTTGCAAAGTTACGCATAAGTACAAGAACGTCTCGAATTCTATTGTTCAAGGAACTGACCACTGGACGAACACACCAACCCAACCAAAGTATACGCCCCACAACGTAGCCTACCAGCACTACGTTATGTTTCTAGCTGGCGCCATTGCCGTATCGATATTTAACAAAAAAAAAGCAATTCTGATATACACTAAAAACAAAATCGAAACGATAAGTTTTCGTGAAGTTATTATATATTTCATAGAAACTTTTGGCGCTATTGATTTAAACAAGTTTGTCGAGCGTGTAAATGCTACCCTAGTTAAATATTCAAGTGAATTGCGTAGAATTTCAAAATATTTAATCTCGAATGTTACCACAAAGGCCGGTAATGAACAGACAGTAAATTTAACATTATTCAAAAGGGTAAAAGAAATTTGGCTAGATCGAAAAACTTTAGCCCAGCTACTAATGGCAGCTATTAACGAAAACAAAAATATTAGAATGCAGTGCAAACAAGAGTCATTGGCTAAGAATAGACTTGCACATTACATAGAAGAAACACAAAAGCTGATCAAAGAGAAGCGAACGCAATACGTCAGCTTTCAACAATTGTATTTGTTGACTCAAAGAGAAAATGTTTTTCTAAAGAGTCACATCCAGAAACTATCACACGAGAAAGATGACGCTGAAAAGAATTTGATGGAATTGATCAATGAGGTTTACCAATCGAAAAATAGCGGTCTGAAAGCAAGTTGTACTCGCTTTATCGTACACACAAAGGAAAATCTGTTGAACCGGGACGTCAGCGCAGAAATACAAAAGTTTCTCCGGAAATCCAAAAAACCAGCAGCGAGCGCCTGCGGCGATAAATCGGTTTCTCATCTGAGTATAAAATTAACAACTTCAAATAGTCTACCGGAGATTTTCCTGGACGATAGCAAACTAAAGCGCCTAGCTTGTGACGGGCCTAAGCTCCGCGGGTTGCCTGGCGAATACGTTTGGACAGTGAAAGACAAAAATGGAATAATTGAAAAGCTGTACGAATACAATTTTGAGACTGATTACGATAACGGTGATACAATTAGAAGAATAAGGGAATATTCTGTTTATCACGACAAAGACTGCCTGCTAGATCACACGAAGTAAGCATCTATTATCATTGCAATAACATATAAAATATTGAGCGTCCGATTTTTCTTACATTCATTGGAAAAATATCCAATAATGAGCATTAGTTTACTTTTATATTACCAGCCCAGGCCAGTCAACGATCAAATTTTTCAGATAACTATGAAGAAAATTGGACTATAGTTGCAAGCTAAGAACAAAGTTGTATGAGTTTACAGTACTAATTTTTAACCCCCGACGCAAAAGAGGGGTATTATAAGTTTGACATGTGTATCTGTGTTTGTATCTGTGTATCTGTCTGTGGCATCGTAGCTCCTAAACGGATGGACCTATTTTGATTTACTTTTTTTTATTAGAAAGGTGACTTAATCGAGTGTTCTTAGCTTTGTTTGATGAAAATCCGTTAACCCGTTTAAAAGCTAGTACCTAGCTCTGATCAAGATTTCGTCGGGAGTTTTTTAATACTTGAAATCTTCTTGTGACAAAGTCCCTCCAGTGAAAATGTACGTGCTCGGAGCCCGTTGAAGTTTTTGCTCATTGCTCATAGCTTTTTTAGACACTGATGTCGGGGGTTTTTAACTGGATTAGGTTATTAAATGTAAAATATCTTTATTTTCTAGCTTGCTGTCAAGTACACCAACTTGTCCTAGCTTAACTGCGAGTGCTACGAGGGTACGACTAGACATCAACCCCATAACGAATCATAAGTTTCTATCCGGTTCCAAGGAGTTCCAAATCTTTTTAAGAAATAAACCCAGTAGTGTCGTCGCGCCAGCTCCAGCGGCTTCGCTACCTTGTGTGTAATATTCATTTTCGATTTGTACAATTTTCAATGATGTTTTGATAGTGAGAATAAATTATTTTATATTTATCGGATCTTTGTTGGATTTTTATTGTTAACAGGTTCCCTGTCCAGTCAGCATCAAATAGGAGCAGCGAAAGTGGCCAAATATATCGCAACACATCTTTATTACTATAGGAATAAGGATGTGTTGCGATATGTATTTATTTATTTAGAGAACCAACAGCTGTAACAGTTTAGATAGTAACTTAAATAAAAGTACAGAGCCAATTACAGGAACTCACAAATAGATATAGTCTACGAAATATAAACTTTAGTGACGCGCACAACAGCGCCACAAACACCACAAAAACGCACACACATCAAAAACCCAAAAGAAATTAAAATAACCTTGGACATTCGTAACATAACATGCCCGAACCACCGGCTCGCTTAATTAGCTCGCAAACTGAAAATAGCTCATTCAAAACATATCTCAGTTAATTTACGCCTCACAGAAGGTAAATCACAGTTAAATATATCAATATCAAGCTCTCTCGTCAAATTATTCAATCTTCGACTAGCACGGTTAAGAAAACTATTATATTTGGACATTTCGGCTGCTTGCTACTATCTATTTGACGCTGACTGTCCCATGAATCACATATGATTCATGAAATGCAGTGGTCTCTGGTCTGATACGTACTCATGATTCAAATGTGACCAAATTTGAATATCAGAATATCACTGCATATTGGGACGGTAATGGGACAGTACCGTAATTTGAATAGGTACGATTTTAAACGTCAATGCTAATTTTCGGTTATGATTCTTACGGTAATGTGAATAAAGTTGGTGTCATTTTCTGAGTCTCAATGCGTTCTACAATTTTGTCGTGGTACCTATATATGAGCTATGGATAGCTAATTCGATAAAAAATGCAAAAAACGCTGTCTCTATTCATACAGCGAAGTGGGGAGAATAGAGACAACATATGGAGTGAATAGAAAATTATGCAAGAAACCAGACCTACCTAATAAGGTATATACATAAACAAATAAAAAGTCAATTTGAAGGTTTGAATGATTTTTACTTTTATTGTTATTGCAATATATCACTGGTATTAACCTTAAATCATTAGGTACCACCTAGGTATTTGTTTTCAAGACAGATCACCTATGTTGCTTATTATAAAATATTACAAAATAGTTACCTCCTCCTTTTTTGAAGTCGGTTAAAAATTTTAGGTACTTCGCTACTTTTGACAACCCTAACGTTCAAATTTTGATTGACCCCACAATCGTCTCTTTTTACCAGCATGGGGTCTCTAATAGCACCATACCGCAAACTAATGACCCCATAATAGCGTCTCTAATCACCCTTCATATCGTCTCGATTCACTTCAAAGTCGAGTAAAAAGTAGTAAGATCTATTTATTGTGAATTTTGTACATTAATTTACTATTTATTTATTTTAGCACTTTGTTTTTATATGCAAAATGCAAAATAATGATTAAATATTTAAAATCACTTACAAAAAAGGCAAAACCATCCGTATATAAGCGGCAGTGGAAAAGTAAGTATGCACCAGCAAAAACTTTGTGTCTGCAAATGGTCGTCTTCAACTGGCAAAAACTTTGTCTGTGACTAACTGCCGCACTCAGAGACGTCAATTAAGTTTTAAGTTTCATTAAAGTAGCTGCTGTCACTTTCTTTGCTATAGCAATAGAATAAGACGCAGCAACTTTAATGAAACTTAAAACTTAATTGACGTCTCCGAGTGCGGCAGTAACTTAACTTCACGGCTGTCATGTGTTACCAGAGTAATGAAAAAATGTTGCTTTTTAAAATAAAATCGTTAAAGCGAAGTATTTACAAGTGTTGCAATATTTATTTCAACCACAAAACTTTGTTGAAAAAATCTCTATTCACCCAACGTTTTCTATTCACCCCATTTTAGGGTACCTACTTCGACAAGCGAGCCCAACATGCATCACAAAAATAAAGTGACAGCACGAATAAAAAGTTGCTAGAGTAAATTAAATATCATGCTTAGCTTAGAAGGCTCTAAGCTACGCACAGGCGTGCACACTATCAGTTTTAGCCCTTAGACCCCCGGTCAAAAACGCTAGGTATGCACATGCTCCTAATAGATTTAAACGATTTATTTAATTACTCTAGGAATACCGGATAAAATCGCTTAGTAATAAAAGGTAATAAAAGTCTGGACGAGACACTTATATTTTAAAACTTAAGCGTTAAATCTTAAAACTTAGCACCTGTAAAATTTTATCTCGTGCATGCATGGCCCGCAGGGAACCTAAAGTTAGCTATACCATTGCCTCGTCAAGCCAAGTGTCCCATTTTCACTTCAGTTGCGTTATCCTATTGCCGACATCCGCAACTTTAAGCCAGGGGCTAGGGGTTAAATGTCCCGCGACACTTCACCAGCTACTTCGGGCGAAGTGGCGCAACGTTGCCGGACTTCGTTCGACATGTCTGGCAACATCGGCTTCGCTGCCGACCCGTGTCGCGGGACATTTGCCCTCTAGTGAAACCCTGGCTTGTCCTGCGCCTTCAGTACGTGATCTAGAAGTAAACGCCAAACATACAAACAAACATACTCCATAACCCTTTGTGCAACTGCTTTGTTGTTGTTTTAAACCATTATTACTTTAACTATTACTTTAATAAAAATAATTGCTCTTGTAGAAACTTTCATTTTACCTATCCCAACATCTAGATAACATTCAATATACTGAAACAAAAGAAGCTTAATATATAAAACACAAGATTGCACCTAGAACTTGTTTGCACATGCGGACAAGTTTAATTACCCCTAGTCATGTTTTCTATTCCTCTCACATTGTCTGAAATTGCCATAATAAATACAAAAGGTACCAAAAAGAATGTGTGATGGAAAGATGACCCCAAGAAGCTAATTCTTGCTATTCTACTCTTGTTTTACTGATTTAAGATGAGTTTTCACAAATTATAAACCTACGTCTTTGAAGTCAATATAAAAATCCAAACATAATACCAGCTCTTCACACCCTTTATTTCCTTGATTTTTATAGCTACACTGATTGAACAAATCTCCCAGTGTCTTATATAAGCTTCTTGCTGAAACCCCTAAATTTAACATGCAAATTGAGATTTCCTGGGGATTTTGTGAAATACACTGGCAACTCTGAATAATCGCTTTGTTTGACTTTGACATTTCAAAAACGATACTGCTATACGTGTTGACTGAACGCACTGACGGTGAGTACCATATTATTATAACATTACTCTTTGGTGTTAAATCTACTAAAAATGCAGTTCTTTTACATTCTTAGGAATTTACGGTTTCTGTCGATGTGTAATTTATTTTGGTTTCTTTTGCTGCGCAGTGCACTTGTGCAGTCAAAGACTACCACAGATTATAAGGGTACCCTATGTCTAAGTGAAGACGAATGAATATACATTGGTGAAGACTACTATTATACATACGGAGAGACAGGCAATTGTTTAAACCTCGCTTAGCTACTCGTAGCTATCGCAACGTCTGTATAAATAAAAATAACTATAATATATGAGTTTAAATATACGTCTCGTCCCTATATAATATGCTAATGGCAAAATTGAAGAAAAAATAAATCTCTATTTAGGCTTAAACCTAACTTACTTATAAAATAGCTAGTAAAATCTGTGGTAAAGATGGCTCTGCTATCAATGAAAATTGTCTTGTGCAGTTGTGCAGTGCACTGACTTTTATTATTGATGTTGCCATACCATACATACAAATTATGACAAAAAACAAATGTGTAAAGCAAGGACCTTTAAGTTCAAACAAGGTCGATTACTTAAGTACACACTATTTATTGCTAACCAAAATATTATCGTTATTTAAAACGCTAATTTATGTCTTTTACGGTGGATTTTCAGATAATCTAATACAATTTGGCCTTCAACAAAAGTCTACCAAGTTGGTTTGACTGCTATCTTTTTTCCACGCGTTTAAACTATTTTCAAAACATTTTCAAATATAATTATGTTTGTTGGTTGGATTCAGTATAAAATATGATAAGAGAAGTAACAGAAACAGAACTATACCAAAACTGAACTGTTAGAATTTTTTTCCTTCATCTAAAACAATTTTGATTTTTTCTTAAAGACTTTTATAATTGTGTTGCATAAACAAAATAAAATGGATTTCATATTTATACCAAAGAACATTAATAACGGTTGAAAAGTGTGAACTAATTAATACTTATAGCATTTTTGCCTGATTTTTACGGAATTTAAATAGTTTTATTTTTACTTTATTTTACCATCGCGGTCATAAATGTAGGTGGATTATTAAGGAATACTAATATAATCCAGCTAATCTATTTTTTGATTTAAAAAAATTACTGATATCTATAGTTGAATCTTCATAGAGAGAAATCGCATGGCTCTCAGGCTACATGCTCTTGCCCGGATTTTAAAAGATAAGATACGATATGTGCCGAAGTAGAAAACGATCGAGGTCGAAGGCAACACCGTGTTTCATAGTCCATGTCTTCCCAAACATATTACCTCTGAAGTTTAGTAGTTACTTATTCGTTTTTCAACCTACAATATGTTTTAGACCCATGAATTCGTTACAAGGAATTGACGCAAGCTCTATTAATTGGAAAACTATACGGAAGGAAGATCTTGATTTAGACTACGCTGTTGCAATACCGAGAACAATAGCTAATAATATTTTGAAGGAGCTAGAAAATACAATAGAATATTTCACGGGGGACCTTTCGAAAATAACGTAAATCTTTGTTTAAATATTTATTTTTAGCTACACTTGATTTCAAATGTAATGTATACTTTTGTTTGTTCATAAATATACGCATGAATCTGAAATTGCTGGTTACTGCTTATTCTCTTTTGCTTTATAATTAATTGTGGAACTTCCCAGGGTCTTCGGAAAAGTATATCCTTTGCCTCGACAACAAGTAGCCTACGGAGATCCAGGCATAACCTACAGGTATTCAGGTAAAACTATTCCTGCACTACCCTGGCCAGCGCCTGTTTTGGCATTGAGGAACTTACTAGAAGCAATCAAAGGGATAAAATATGATTTCGTGTTAGTAAACAAGTACGTAATTCCACAATTAAATACACCTAAGTCTATTTTCAAACTTACTCATTTAATAAAATAGTTCCTTTGCCTTTCCCTTTGTGGGAAGAATATATTTAAAAAAATTGTGCTTTCTTGCTTTACTTTTCGATTTTGTTACAAAAGCCGTGATGCCAAAAAACCAAAGTCTGCGTTTGCTGTTAACCACCAAGACCAAACGCGGGTAGGTTGAAAAACTCGCACGGGAATTAGACGAACACCCTCCACTTCAGCCCTCTTGTCATGACTATGTCTCATGAACACAGCGAAGGTGGCGAAGTAATTGTAACATATTACGCGATAATGTCCCGTTTTATAATAGTTCATGAAAGTAAAATGCAGTTTTAAATGCTTGTTCAAATGAGCTACAACAGCACTAATATTCAAAGGTACCGGAATGGAAATGATCACATGGGCGAACACAGAGACAACGAACCTGAATTGGATCCCGACTACCCAATAGCTTCCATATCTCTTGGTCAAGAAAGACAATTCGTCCTCAAACACAAAGATGCAAGAAAACCGGGGCCAGGTAAAAAAGCGATACCTCCAGGTGAATACATTTTATTTTAAATCTTCATACTTATTGATAGTTACAGAATCATCAATGTTTCTTAGCTTGTTGAACATGTAGCGCAACAAACGAGCCTCGTACGTTACTGTTTGCTTAGCTTTTGTATTAGCATCTTCTTCTTGAAAGGGGTTTTCGATAACGGTGCTCACACGGCGCCCGTATGTCTCACAGCCCTCTAGGAACGCCAGGCAGTCCCTTATGGTATTATCTTTGACAACAATTAAGTGTTTAGATAGATTCTCCAGAAAAGATAAAAAGCAGCGTTTCGTATAGAACCACGTGTCAGTCCCGAGCCGCTTGTTGAACGGCTCAAGAGACTTAATAACTCTTGATATCCCAAACTCGTAGTTGCCTTTAGCACAATACAAAGTGCCAATGACCAAGTTTACAATGCACAAGTGGTAAAACTTCTTTTGAGGATCCTCGAATATTTGCTGTTCTTCCTCTTTCTCTATCTTACGCATAATATCTTCCGCTTCCTCGTTTTGGGATGTCATGATGTAAGACACGCATAGGTTAGCCAAAACGACTGCGCTTATGTCTAAGATGTTGTCATACTGTTTCTTGACGATCGGTTCGTAAAAACTGGCTGCCTCCTTGTATTTATTCTCCTGCATAAAAAGGACATGCGCCACATTTAACCGCCACACATCCGATTCGTTGCAAAATTCAACAGATTTGCGGAAGATCTTTTCTACCTGACCGTAGTTTTCCATATCCCAATAGATTTTTGCTTGCGCCATCACCACCGGTATATACCTCTCCAAAGCTTCTTCATACTCCACGACGGCTTTCTTCACTTGATCGTTATCTCCTTGCAATCGACTCTCTTGAACAACCTTTGTAAGTTTCCGTAACTGTTCAGCATGTTTCGAAGCAATATCTTCGTATTTCTGAAAAGCCTCTTCGGGTGAAGTTTGGCTTGTTATAATAGCATCCAGAAAGTCATACAAATACGGGGTCAAGTACTTGTATGTGAACTGAGCGTTTTCAGCCAAAACATCAGCTGCTAGATCGTAATATTCAAATTTGCAGTAGAGGAGCAATAAATTAGCGAATGTTTCTGGCGGGAAAGGGTCCTGTTGAAGAAGGAAATGTAGTTTCTCAAAGCCATCGGTCGGTTTAATATCTATAGAGGTCAAGGCAACGTTGTGTAGTGTAACAGCGTCTAGCTCGTGCTCCTGTCTTGGAGGCATGTCGGCGAGAGCTTCCCTCGCGGCTTCAACGTTCTTCAACTGGTACTCGATGGCTGCCTTGAGATTAAACACCTCAGTGAGCGCAGTCTCGTGAAGTGTAAGCGTGTTACCCACCGACTTGACCTCGGAGGTCTCTGCTTGCATGCCCACCGCTAATTCCGGGTGATCTCGAATACCTCTTTCGATAACAAGAGTAATATGTTTGAGTGCTTGAGGGTACTCTTTAAGTTTAAAATAACAAAGTGCCACGTTGTAATGAAGGTGTGCGTTAAAACCTAAGACGCTGAGGTTTCGTGAAAACTTCTGCAAGGCTTCTTCATATTGATTGTCTTTATATAATAGGCATCCTAGGTTAATGTCTTTGTCGACGTCATCCTGAATGTAAGATTCTACAAGACCTTTGGCTGCGATTGTGTCTTCTTCGCCATATTTTATGGCAGATTGTAGTTTGATGACTGCTCTTTCTAGTTCTGGAGCGGTGATTTGCATGGTTATTTTATATGATTCGTCAAACAATGATGCTTCATACAGCGATTGTGCGAAGTAGAGTTTATATTCCGGTACGTCAGGGTGCATGGCGGAAAGTTGCTCGTAGCAGTTGGCAGCTTCGACAAAGGCCTGCGTCCTGTAGTAACAGTAGCCCAGCAAGGACAGCCCTGCTCGATTTGGGTTAAAATTAATGGCATCATTAAGTGCCTTAATAGCGTCCTCGTACCTCGCTTCTTTTATCTGAAACATCAAAGGCCTAAAATCAACAGATTTATTTATACACGTTTAAACATGCTCAACATTTGTTTACTTAAATAAATAAATGTCTGGCACATGTTACTAGTGTATGCTCCCTGTTGATGTGATATCTTTAAGATATGCACAGTAATTGCACTTAGATAAGTCTTACATGTGTATGTCCTTAATGAACGATACAAATAGGTTGAGTGTCTTGTTATCCTTTTGTTTTGAGGTGCATGTTATTATGACGTGACGAATATAGTTAAACATATAAAAATTAAAATGAATAATAACCAGTGAAATATGCAAGAAAAGCCATAGAATACGTAGAATTAATTTTGTAGATTATTTGTCATTCGATATAAGAATGAAATTGTAAATAAATTGTGTAATTTGTGTATGCTATCGTATTGACGTATATTTCTTTGTTTAGTTTTTATCTTTTCCCACCCATTACAGTTACTAATATAGTTCATATTGCTCAATGCTGTGGATTGTCTTTGACGTCATCCTTTAAAATGCTTATCTACATCCCCTTAGTAAACCTTCAGTTACAATTTAGACTATCAGTTTTAAAATCAAGCTCAAGACCAGTTTGATTATCTTCTTAGATGTTTATCAGTAATATTATTTTTGATTTTTTGTCGTAAACATCCTGATGTCAGTATTTTTCAAGGCAGACGAATTTGGAAATCAATATGATGAGTACTCAATTTTGGTGCTTTACCACAATTAGCAAAGTTTAAAATATATGTATGTACTAAATGTTTCATGAAGATGTCAAGTAGGGTTATACATAGGGTTAAACTATATTTATAAAGTCGTCTTGATATCTACCTTAGATTACGTAAGAATTATAAAATACACAAACCGGAACTACCTTGAAACCATTTTATCCTGACATAACACGTATTGGCTTTTATGCTTTAACTAGTATTATTAATGCGAAAATTAGTTAGTTTATCATATACACTCCTTCGCAAAAAAAACGGGCACTTTTAAAATTTTTGAGTACTTTAAGTAGGAAAAAGGATTTTATGCAACAAAATAAAATAAATATTATTTACTGAGGTAAAAACACTTTTGGTTGGTAATTAAGTCTTTAGAAATTGGTTTTTATTTCGATTTTAGGAAATTACTCATTTTGACAAAAAAATAGGGTACCTTCAATTGACTTTCTCCTTTATTCAGTAAAAGCTAGAAAAGATAAAATAAAAAATTAATATCGAGTGTGGCCTCCTGTGGCTGAAATGACTGCTGCAATTCTTCGTGGCATGCTTTGGACGAGGTTTTTTTATGAGTTCTTGGGGAATACGCTCCCATTAGGCCGTAATAGCAGTTTTGAGCTCTCGGATGTTCTGTGGGGCTGGGTGTACAGCTCTAACACGTCGTTTTAGAAAGTCCTATAGATGTTCATTGGGAAGTTATACCAGCCCAAAACATGACAGAGCCCCCACCGTACGGCGTTATTTCTTCAAAACATACCTCTGCATAACGCTCTCCTGGTCTTCTTAGGACTCTACGACGTCGGTCCTCACCAAATAAAGAAATTCTGGCTTCATCAGAAAATAAAACTCCACTCGATTCCATATCGGTCCAGGTTGCACAATTTTGGGCAAATCTCAACCTCCCAATACGGTGCCCACGGAGTAATTTAGGACCCCTAGCTGGTCTTCGGCTGTGTACATCAACTTCTAGAAGTCTCCTCCTGACAGTCCATAAGCTAACATTCACATCTCTAACTTCTTCAAGGTTGTTTTTGATGTTATTGTAGGTAGACTTTCAATTTCGTAAAGCTTGGCTCACAATATATCGATCGTCTCTGGGCTCAGTACATCGTTTTCTTCCCGACCCTGGTCTTCTTTTCAAAGAACCGGTCTCTTGAAACCTAGTCCAGGTCCTCTGAACAGTGGAACGACTGACACCAAACCGTGCCGACACATAACATTGAGTACAGCCTTCTTGAAGAAGAGTCACTATATTACCAGCGATAACTGTCTTGTCTGCCATATTACGGTATCAAATTTTACACGAAAAACCAATTTAAATAATTTTACACGAATATCAATTCATTAAAATTACATAAAACCCTTTTTTATCTATTAATAGCACAATGTCTAAACACAGAATGTGAAGAAATGCTCGAATCGAATAGAATATTTTTAAGTAACTTTAAAATTTTTGAATTTGGAGCATTTTATTTTACCTGCCAGTACTTTTTAATACGTAGAAAATTGTTTCTAATTAATTAAATGCATATAAAACCTCTTTTGTTTAAGATTTCCTTAGTTGTACAGAAAAGTTTAGGGTGCCCGTTTTTTTTGCAAATGGGTATACTTACTTATATAATCTTTATTGCAGAAAATTATAAGATTCGAGTAGAAAATGTGAACTTAATTTTATCGGCGGTCTCTACCAATAGACCAATGGTCAAAGTAATTTCATAAGCGTTAATAACAAAGCAACATAGGTTGACTTTTTTTTAATATACGGATTTTTGAATATTCTGAGAATTATATTATGGGTAATATTCTATTAATATTGGACCGTTTCCGAGGGAAAGTCGCGGGACAATATTACTACATACTAAATAAACTAAGTAGGTAGATATAGTTCATGTAACCATTATCTTCGTTTCGTTAATCTAATCTCTTGCTAACGGAACGTACGCTGGAATAGGATTTTATCAACTTTCGACAACTATCCGGTAAAGCAGTTTATCGCGTAACGAATCACTGGCAACATTGAAACAAGCTCGACACTTCCGATCTTCTCTCCTTTTACTCTTCAGCTGTGACATAATCGAGAGAAAGAGGTAGAGCTAAGTAGACTTTGAACCTCGATATCTAAAAACATTGTCAGTTGTCATGATAATCGGAAAATCGCCTCTTCCGTGCGTGTGCTCGTTTTAAATTGATAATGATGCTAAGTTTTCTATAAAATCCGTGATAACTTTAGTGACATATTTATCTTTTTAGGTATTATTGAATCCTTTTTTATCTGATAATATAACGACCAAGTATTTGTAATAATCGGGTATTATTTGTGTAATAAGTACGTATATATCGATCTATCTCTTCTTATCAACAGCGGTCTCCTCTTGGAAATAAATAGATTATTAATTTAAATTTATATAGGATAGGTAGATATCGTACATGTGGTATCCAAGGTGCGAATGCAAACAAACAGAAGTGGCGTTAGAGCAGCGTAGCGGGGCAGGTCGGTATGGAGCTTAGGTATGGAGGCGTCATAAAACTATCGTACTGACGATCCACGCCTGGCCAAACCATATTATCTACCTTTTCGCCCCTCTACCTCCATCATGTTCCTAGCAGTGGTTCTAAATAAATGAGACTTGTCCTAGAACAGCCTTTGACTTTAGCTGACCTGTTTCGACGACGAAAATGAAAATTAAACTCTGTTATTCTGTATGCATGTTCTTTCATATGTCAGTAAGTAGGTACCTATAACCTTCCTCAAGAGCTTATTCCTGAATGAGTCACTGACGAGAGGGACGCAGCAATACGTTAGTAAGAGATGGAGATATCTTCATACGTATCTAACGTATTGTGGCGTCCCTCTCGTCAGTGACTAATTCAAAAAGGTGTAATAAGCTCTTTGCTCTTTATGCCTAAGAGCATGCACAACTTTAGGCTCGAACTATATGCATCCTGAATCGGTCTGGTCCGGGAAAAAAGCTCTAGCATCTCGGGGACGCGCAAGTCCCCTCGCGCGTAAAACGTGTCATGTGGACGGCTCTAAGCGCGCCGGTTAGATAATATTTGGCAGTCGAGTTCGTCACCGATATCTTTAAGGGTATCAGCGTCCATAGTAAAGTATCTACATGGTCCTGTTTAAATATAGTAACAACAACCAATATCTGCTTAGTTAATCACAAACAAATATGATTGTGAAATACCAAGCAATAAACACTAATGCGCAGTTAAACGCATGCCATCTATTTGCAAATTGCTGTTACATAAAAGTTACTCACCATTGTGTATATTGTTTTAGTATATTGACCATCCTTTATGTGCAAATAATCCATTTTTTCTTATGTTTTATGAAATGTACAACCCAACAATCATTAAAGGCTGTTTTATAATGTCATTGTTTACCAAAACCTTGTTACCATAGTTACCACATTTCATTGTTATGTTTCTACCCCGGGTTTTGCCGCAACATCATAGGCCGCAACATACTCTACTTATTTATTTGTAAAATACAATTGTAGGCATTACAGTAGGGTAACAAATCGATTAAGTACATTGTTAATTATTAAGTACCTACTAAATGAATTTAAGTTTACAGAAAGTTAACTAACTATAAATTACAAATAGAATACTTTGAAATTTATCCTGAAGATAATAATTACGCTCAAACTCACTTATTTATCCTTTTTTTTTCAGTTAAAATTGACCTGGAGCACGGGAGTATATTGTTCATGAATCCTCCGACGAATGAAATTTGGTATCATTCGTTACCCACGAGAAAGAAGTTACTAGGTATCAGAATAAACTTGACCTTCAGGAAAATGCGATTGAAATAAAGCCTTTAATGTAATATTTCTGGATTAATTAGTTTAACCCTCTCTAATTTTATAATTTTAATGTAATACAGTCCCCTCTATACTAATTTTAGCAAAGAAATGAAAAAAACGGTTAAGTTTAATACTATTTAAACTAACATGTAAATTATTTAAATTTATAGAAAAGTTGGGCAAAAAGTGGAACCAAAAATGAGGGCGCTGTTTGGAATGAAGTTGGCAACATGATCCAAGGTTCACTCTGCCTGGTGCTGTTGACATTTGATAATATTGTAGATAAGCTATCACCACTTGCTCGACTTTTTTGCCTGGCTATAAAAATGTATATACCTTGACAAAAAAGTCGAGCGTGTGGTGGCAGCTGGAACTACAATACTGTCAAATGGCAACCGGGACATTTTAGAGTAAACCTTGGATCATGTTACCAATTTCATTCCGAACAGCGCGCTTTTTTGATCGACCGTTTTTCCAGGCTCTTTTATAGTGGTCATACGAGTCAGTAAATCACGTTCTTTATAATTCAACTTAGGCTGAATGTTCAAACTCTATAGACACAATGTAATATATGACAGCGATAAGTTAAATGTCACTTCTTGTTTGGGTTTTGGTCACAGGTCACAGGAAATCAGATCAGACAGAAGGCCTGTAATAAATTAAATTGATTGAAAAAGTATTTTCTTTATTTATTGAAGCTCTTAGCAGCACAAATATATTTTAAAGGTAAGTTCATCGACCGTGTTTTCCTGTAGAACCTATAGTATATCGATGTAGAAGTGGTTGTACAGTGTACCAGTTGGTTTTTACATTTCAATAATTTATATACCTACAGTCATTTCGTTATCAGCTATAATCTCAAGTACATAAGCGATAAGGGTAGCCTATATAACGGTGGAATCCGTTGAACGGCAGCCGTTAACGACGAATACTGCGATGAATGTTTTTGTCTACACTGAACTTAATAAGTTCGATTTAAATTTTTCGCTGAAATGGGCTGAGGTCGGTCGCAGCGCTAGTTTCGGGAGGGTCTACGAGTGCCGAGTGTTAAAACTAGTTTGAACCCTTTTTGTTGAGATATTCAAGAGTTCAAGATGTGGTTTGGCCCTAATCTGC
The DNA here is from genome assembly GCA_963241965.1 of Tortrix viridana. Classification (NCBI taxonomy): domain Eukaryota; kingdom Metazoa; phylum Arthropoda; class Insecta; order Lepidoptera; family Tortricidae; genus Tortrix; species Tortrix viridana. The sequence goes on from OY725174.1 coordinate 1,696,805, forward strand.
AGAGGTCTTATAAATACATCAGTTTTGCGTCAAAGATGCCGTCGCTGCGGATGGAGCAGAGCGAGCTAAAGTGCAAGAATGGCTGCGACTACTTCGGAAACCCGCAGTGGCAGGGCTACTGCTCGCAGTGCCACAGGGACCAGATGGCCAAGCTACGGAGAGCAGGTATTTATAAGGCATTATACTTTTATTGACACTGATGCTATCTTCCTTTGTTTAATAATGCCCTTACATGTCCATGGCACTGTGGCGGTGGTGAATCAGGACAATGCTTATACGCATTGACTGTTGTGAATGTGTTAATTTATTTCCTTTTTAGAGCTTTATTTACGTATATATTAAATAATGATTAGATCTCTCTTCATGATTTGTGTGAAGTAAAATTATTATAGGAATTGAATATGGTTTTAATATTAACAGGAGTTAGCAGAAGAAAACCTTTGTTTTATAATCTTCTTGTGATTGTTGCTATACAAACATTAGTACTTTTTTAAAACCCTCAGCCTAATAAGTGTAATAAGTCTTGACTGTTAGTCTGTTTGTTTGTAGCGTTGATTGATTGATGTGGATTTGATTCTTATGTTTTTTTTTTTTTCTATTTGGTTAATCCTTGTTGTTGATGCTATAGGGCCTGCTGGACAGTGGATGTCTTTTGACTAATATGATGATGATGATGATGATGATGATGATGATGATGATGATGATGATGATGATGACGGCTGTGTTTTGCCACCCTGACAGTGACAGGTGATAATTAAGTGTATTTTATGATTCAATTGAAGTAAGCTTTTAATTTCTTAAACTGACCTTGGAGTAATGCAGGGAGATAAATCATCTCTGCGGTCTCAAAGCATTGAAATGTATATTCGGGTCGATCAACTTTTTCTTGTTTGTTATTCTGTCCCGTTGTCCAAGAGACAACAGTGACCGAGTTTCTCAAAGAAAACTGTTATAATATATGCTACTAATGTGCTTAGGAAATAGTCCATAAAATAATGGGCTTATAACTACGACAAAAATGTACGTTTGATGAACTATAACCATAGAATACGTATAGAGAATCATGGTGTTAAAGAGTTGTCCAGCGGACGTAACCATGACAACGAGGTATAAGAAAAAGTTGATCAACCCATTTATTTAAATTTTAATAGACAATATACATTGATAAGTTTAAAAATCCTCTACTCTGCCTGCATAGGCGCCAGAATTAATTGAAATCGGTTGGACCCATTAAAAACTTATGGGTTCTGAGACTCACGAGTTCTAATATTGGCTCACTAAAAATTTGTAGTCTGAATTTATTGATATTCATAATCATCGCAAGTCCTAAAGTGAATTTTACTGATACCGTTCTGATTTTAGGATATTTTAAAACAAACCTATCCTAACCGAACCTCATTTACCAGTTGGATATTTTAAAAATCCTGAAGCAATAATGGTTTAAATTAAAAATACTTTAGGACTTGCAATGATTATGGATACATCCGGACTACAGATTATAATGTGAACTTTGGCACCGAAAACTCAAGGGGAGTGGAGCACTTTCCGCTGTCCAAATAACTTTACAAAAAATATTTACAAACTTAGTTGTAGTACTTAGTTGTTATGTTTTTATGTCAGGGGTTTTTAAAAGATAAAGTTATTAGCTTTTACGACTCTTTCCGCGTAGAATTCGTCGAGCTAAATCTCACGACATCTCAACAATGGGGAATGCCATACAGTCACGGGTTATGATTATTAAATACTAGCGACCCGCCCTCGTTTCGCCCAGGGTACAAAAACTGACATCCTCAGTCAAAGCCTGTCTTCATTCAGGAACTCCTTGATCTCTTCTTGTAGTTATGCTTGGTAGGTAATCGTTTTATGTTAATAATTTTCCTAATTTTAATCACAATTTACCTTTATTTTTATTTTAATGTTTCAAATTTGAAAATTTGTAATTAAGTACCTATGCAAATGTTCTTTGCTTGTAACTCATAAATTTATTCTTGTTTTTTTTTTTTACATTGAGTGACGTGCTAGCTTTTAAATTGTATGCATGTGTACTTGTTTTTATGTTATTGTTATTTTAAATGTATATCGCATGTGTATTGTTGGCCAGCCTATTTAAATAAAAAAAATAAAATATACATAAACCTTCCACGAAAAATAACTGATGTTAAAAACCGCCGGACATACAAACACACGCGGATAGCGACTTTGTTTGATACTATGTAAGGATTACGTTCGACAGAATCTGAAACAAGTTAGTTTATTTTCACCTTGGTAATAACATTGCGAAATACAAACAGATAAAACGAACCATTCCTGGTTTTAATCAAGATCGAACTTCACCTTCACTCATATCTAACGATACGGTATTGTGATACGATTTTTGACATAACATTCGTAACAATAGGAGTGGTCTTAGTTAAAATAACAGTTATTATTTAACTAGATTGCGTAAAATGAAGATAATTCGTTAGTTTCCGCAATGATAAAATTCGTTATCTTTGTGTTGTCAGATTAAGAAATAGGAAGTTCAGTGAAAATCTGAACATTTTCAAATGAAATGGAACAGTGTTTTTCAAGTATTTTTATTATTGCGCGGCTTGGAATTTCTTACTTTAAAGCGATGTAGTACCTATGTGCCGAGCTCGAGATCTAGGTTGAGAACAAAGCATTTAACCTGCTTCAGCCCACCATACAATGAAATTTGCCAATGGAATATAGGTTCATATTTTGAATAGGACAGAATCTATTTTCTAATTTCATTGTCAGTCTTAAAAACAAAAGAAATTTCACTCTGCAAACTGCAGCTTAATGAAAAGAGCAATGACAACAATATTTTGAAGCACCGAAATGTTAGCCAATAGGCTTCTTTATCGAATGGTAGCTGTTGATAAATAGAGAATATGCATGACATTTTTTTGCTTTAATAAAAATTCGTTCATGTATAAAAATAACCAAGATATACGAGTACGCCATCAAAGATTCGTTTCTATCTCTTTCTAGCAAAACAGAATTTAACATGAAGTTTATATGGCCGTAGTTGGACGCTGACGTCACATTTCATGTCGGATCTCTGTCTAATTACTAGTTTAATATGCTTATGTCATCCGTATTTTTGACCGATTTTAATTTTGATTTCATTTTGTATCATCTCTTTTACGGTATTTTTTTATTTTGTTAAGAAATGCGATAAAAAAATCATGCATATTATGTTGGTCATTAAAAATATGTAAGTTACCTAAATGGAGTGGCGGAAAACATGTTGGGCTGCCTATATTTCATTGAATGCCGCGCAAGTCTAAACGACCTAAGCTGGGTGGGTACTACACAACGATAAATATTATATATAAAAAGAGAAGCCCTGCGTGACTCATCAACACCCAGCCTTGGACCTAGAAAGCTGAAATTTTACACAGAGGTTCCCTTTATGATGTAGACGAGGAACAAGACGGGATTTTTCGAAATTCCCGCGGGTGAAACCGCGGGCGAAAGCTATTATAATTATATACAGAAATACATACTTAAATACATTAAATAAGTGTACTTATTGAATTTTGGTAACAAAACGGACAATTCCATACATCTTTTTGGGGACATATAAGGAATTCTATTTTTCTTGTTCAGAATGGTGGTCCCAACCAACGTGAATTTTTTTTCCCGAATCTGAAGAAAAAGTGAAAGGTGTGCTATTTTTTTGAAATTCCCCAAGTAAATTATTTTAAGATCTCTTAGCATTAGCCTTTATAAAGATGCTTATGTCCAGTGGTCGGAATGTGCTAATTTAGCTAACGTCAAGATTATTCATGCGTGAGATAGATGGAAAGACATTGAATGAATTGAATGTATGGTCTTTATATTTTGAACTGAGCTTAACGGAATAGTCAAAGCTATTGTATCTACGAGTATACAATACTATTATCTGCTTTGTTCTAGTAACCGCAACCCAAGTACTTACGCGTGAAGCGATTTTATTCTTTTAAAGCATTTATAATCTTATGAAACGGCAATAGAGCCCATAATCCATTGAAAAAAAGTATTCCGTAGTCCTTTTTCTTCGACGTGCATTCCTGTAAGATGTTGGGCGGTAGCGAAATGGAAAACTAGTTAAGAATGCTATTATTTTTTTAGTGTATTTGTAATCTACTATCCGAGGAAGTAGAGTCGATATTCTATTAACCTTTCCAGGCAGTTATAATCTGCTTTTACTACATACTCGTTATCTTATTTTGCGGTTAACCACTCAATGGTATGGTCTTCTTTAAGTGGATACGCTCAGTTAAAAAAAATACTATAACCCGCTTGTTCGTCGATCCAGAGAAGGAGAAAGCATCCTCGGCGACGCTGCCGCGGCCGGAGCACCGCAACCCGGAGCGCGCGCGCCTGGCGCCGCACTCCTCCTTCTCCAAGTTCGAGGAGAAGCGCCTGCGCCAGAGCGAGACGCTGAAGAAGGCCAACCTGCTCAAATTCAGCGTGTTCAGCAAGAGGAGCAGCACAGGTACAGGATGGTTACCACCGAACACTCATTTCGAACGTTCGGATGCACTATCCCTTTTACCAGTCAATTTAGATCGTGAAGAGAGAGGAGCTAACGTAAATTCGAACTTCGGTTTTCAAAGTAGCCCCCCAAAAGATCGTATTTATCTTCCTTTCTCAGTCAGATTTAGTACGCCGATAGGCTTATTGAGGAAGCGAGGCGCTGAAGAAGGTTAAACAGCTCAAATTCAGCATGATCAGCAAGAAAAGAAGCACATGTATGTACTTGCAGGATAACCAATTTTTAATCTCAAACCAAAACTTACAGGCAGGGAACGCTCATTCTCCGATATACCTAACGTTATTTTTAAATTTCATATTCTCAATATACTGGAAACCCCAAGTTTTCTCAAATTAAATTGTTATTTCGGTATGGTTTGCTATTATCTAGAATCTGGTGTTTTGGGAATCTGGTATTGATAGTCTATTATATCGGGAACGAGCGATAGACAGACACCAAAGTCTCACTAATCTCATAATTAAATAATTGATGCTCTTATGGTGAAGAAAAACATCGTGAGGAAGCCTGAACATTCGAATTTATAAGGGTAGTGGCACAAAAGACCCTACAGGGTCGAAGTCGAAGACCTGAAAAGGCCCATCTGTATAAAAATCCACAGGGTTGATTTTTTTGGGGAAGTTCTCTCTCCAATAGTGGACGTGTTTCAGCAGACATGATGATCAAACTTCATACATATTTTCCAGATGACCACGAGTCGTCCGAAAAGCGTCCAGAGTTCAAGATCCCCGCAGCCGTCCTGGAGGGGATGAAGCGCGACTTCCGGCTCCGCTTCCCGACGCTGCCGCCGCAGGTGGACCGCGACGCGCGCGGCTTCGTCTACTCCTTCATCCATGACGTCATCAAGTGCGCCGGCGCCATGTCCGCCGACGAGCTGTCGGAGCGAGTGCAACGCCAGTACCAGGTCAGTTGGAGAGAGAGAGAGTGCAACGGAAGTATCAGGATGGTTAGAGAGAGAGCAGCTGCGGTATCAGGTCAGTTAGAGAGAGTACAGCGGCAGCACCAGGACAGTTGTAGAGAGTGCGGCAGCAGTATCAGGTCAGTTAGAGAGAGAGTCCAGCGGCAGTATCAGATCAGTTGGAGACAGGGAGAGTGTAGCGGCAGTATCAGGTCAGTTGGAGAGAGAAAGAGAGACAGAGAGTGCAGCGGCAGTATCAGGTCAGTTGGAGAGATAATGTAGCGGCAGTATCAGGTAAGTTAGAGATAGAAAGTGAAAGAGCGAAAGAGTGTGGCGGCAGTATCAGGTCATTCGGGGAAAGAGAGTGCAGCGGCAGTATCGGGGCAGTTGGAGACAGATGAAGAGTGTAGCGACAGTATCAGATCAGTTGGAGAGAGAAAGAGAGAGAGTGCAGCGCCAGTATCAGGTCATTCGGGGAAAGAGACTGCACGTGGCAGTATCGGGCCAGTTGGAGAGAAAGAGAGAGATGGTGCACCGGCAACGAACAAAATTAATATTTGTTTAAAACTATAATTTTCAAATTAAAGCTACTTATTGTTTTGTCCGCAGCGTTTCACGAAGCACATGGACAGCGCGGCGCACTACTCCGGCGTCGAGCCGGAGTGCAAGGAGCTGCTCATCGACTTCGTGGAGAAACACGCCATGACGTACCTGCACGAGTAAGTTGGGGCCCGACAAGCACGAGCGCGACCCTCCCTGGGGGGGACAAATGATGGGGGGGGCACTGATACAACATATCGGAATATATAACCATTTTTTGGTTGATCGTTTTATTCCTTGCGTGTAACCTTGTGTATGTTTGGTATGGTTCTGTATCTTTTAATGTGTATAAACCATTTAATAGGTCAAACCTGGATGACTTAACCAACTGTATAAATTGGAAAAAAGTCTGGAAGTAATTGGTCGCAATTCATATTCAATAATTCATGAACGGCCCGACTTATTTCCTCTGTATATAGTTTAATTTATCTGAAAACAATCTTGATTTATATAATATTGAAATCGAGCTATCCGTTTGTCTAGCTAAAAAGTTAGATAGATAGACAACGCACGACTAGTAATAGTCGTTTAACTCGCAACAGTGGACTGCTGTAAACTGACGATGATGATGATGATGATGATGGTGATGATGATGATGAATCATCTAACTCTAGTGTGATCCGAATCTCTGGCAGTTCGGTAACTAAAGTGCAACATAAACTATCAGTTTCTCATTCAATTTCATACATTTCGGCCGACAGGCGCTCGACAGACTTGGTTCTGGTTAGTCTGTGTTTCCCTTAACTTTTTCATCGCCAATGACAGCTAACAATCACAGCTAATGTCAACCTTATCTCATAGCCACTCAGGTCTATTTTTAACTGTGAACCATGACGGAAATATCCGTCGTTGGCGTTGAAAAGGTTAATCAACTAGGCTAATAAGTCGATACTATTTATTTTAAATAGAAATTATCATTATTCTGCAGAATTTAAAGCGCAGTAAGTGCACCGCCATATCTTGATCTCATACAGATTGCCAGTTATTCAAAGTTGGGGATCAATCTATAGTGGCCGATTTACACTTACGCGTGTGTTACACGGTGTTAAATCACAGTTTAAAAACCGTGTAGACAGTGGTTTTAAAATTTCGTATGACCTTTAAACGCCTTTGGCAGATTGGTCATTCTTGCGAGCGTTTCAGCCGCCGTCACAACCGTCATTGACAGCTTCGGGCTTCCCTGTCGATTTGAATGTCATTTGCGGCCATTCTGTAGAATTCAGAGCCGCCGCTTACAATTCTTATCAATAGATTTTCCTTAGAAAATCGTCAATTTTGTAGCCGTAGCCGTGACGGGCGGTTGAGACGATATGAGAATTACCCAGATAGGCGTGTTCAAACGAACGGGTTTGTTTAAAACCGTGTAGCAGCTCGCTTCTAAGGTCACCTCGGCAGAAACTGTGGTGTAAAACCGTGTAGCACACGCATGAGGGGGTATGATTGAATAGCTATGTGTCCCAGGCTGCCGTCCGTGGTGTTCTCGCCGGGCGGCACGGAGGACGAGCGCGCCGACCGCGCGCTGTCGGAGCGCATCCAGCAGCTGAGCTGGCTCGGCGCCGCGCAGCTCGAGTGCCGCCTGGCGCCGCCCGCGCCCACGCGCCGCCTGCTCTACCGCGCCATCAACGGTGCGTGCCCACTGCCCACACAACCGACACCCTCATTTCCTGTCTGAGACAAAATAGTAAATTTCACTTCTCATGCTCTAAAAGTTCGTCATTATGTCGTGCGTAGGCGACATAAAGTCGCTTCTTATGCTCTAGTGCATAAAGTAAAATCTTCGTCGAAGACCTAGGCAATCGGTCCAACAGCCACACGAACAACTTTAACTTCATAGAATAACCTCTTTATTTTATTTCGTTTCGCTAGTAATACTAGATAATAGTAGATTGGTAGGTAATAGTAGATTGTACAACAAGTGCATAAAACGCACCATTTTACGCGAGACGAGAGTGTTAAATGGGTTTTATGGACGAGTTGTACACTCTACTTTTCACTTCGATTGCGAGGAAATGAAACGGCAACATAATAAAAATAACAATAATAATAAATGCGACGAAATAAAAATTATAAGTTTATTTCATGAAGCTTTATTGTGTACTTTGGCTGTTGGCATCCTTGCCTTGGTCTTAGAATACTAACGAAACGAAATAAAATAAAGAGATTATTCTGTGAAGTTAAAGTTGTTCGTGTTGCTGTTGGACCGATTGCCTAGGTCTTCTACGAGGATTTTCGGTTTAAAGATCTTTATTTCTCAACAAGAATTACATAATTCACTTATATGATAAAATTACAATTAACTTATACGTAATAATTTTTGTAGGCGAGCAGAAAACATTACAACATTAATAATATGTGTCGCTAAAATAAGTTGTATGCAATAGATTTTTGCTAAGTGGGTAGAATTAAATACGATGCATATCAGTTTCGGCCGGAGCGCGCTGCGTGAGCGCACTTAGTGACGACTGGAAACACAGATATAAAGTTTGTTGTGGCGTCCGTCTAGCGGGTACGCTGTGCTTGGTGTTGGACTCTAAATTTTACTTTTATTTTGTCGGTTTTTAGATTATTATTATTTTTTTATTTTTTTTATCATTGACAATAAGTAAGTCGTTTTACTTTATTCTATTTCAGAAGTAATTGTTATTATTTTATTTTATTTATGTTGCTGCATTAATAAGTGTCTCTTTAGCAGTTTCTTAAAAGTTTATGCACTAGAGTATAAGAAGCGACTTTATGTCGCCAACGCACGACATAAAGACGAACTTTTAGAGCATGAGAAGTGAAAAACCATTTTTTGGGGCTCTGACCTGTAGTAAATTTAATATAGCCGAATTACGACTTGTGCGGTGTTGGAAGGCCAACCACGAAAGTCGACCGACTTCGCACTGTCACTTATTTTTGAATACTGGTCTCTTATTGGCTGAAATGTTTATAAAGTGATTGGTAGATCGACGCGCAATGAGTAGCTCTATCCGATGGCATTTAAATGTAAAAACCGCTAATTTTCGACTTGAGTGGCGTTATTAGACAAGCGACGATTTCTAATCTAACGTCAATGGGCGCACGTTCGCTGTGATTAACGCATTATGCTTTAAATTCGGGTATTTTTATCCGTGTCACCTTGTTTTAGACACTCATTTCATCGAATGTGTCGTTTCGTCGAATTTCATTTCATCTAAAGATAATTTCTGCTGAAACCTTATTATTTTCAGGTTATTTTAAGCATGGGTTACGTAGGTTCGGTTGGGTTAGACTTGTGACCACCATAAAAATGGCTTAATTGTATTTTGATCACACAAAATGTTTACAAGTAAGTATGTATTTCTAAATATGTAAGAGAACTAAGTCATAAATACTTGAACCATAATTACAGCATAGCCAAATTAGTCGTATACCTCAAGAATGACTCGAAAATCACTGAAAATGTATAGTCTAAGCGGCGGCGTAAGAGGAGCCATAAAACTTTTGACAAATTAGCATTTTGTTGTTTAGAATGGGTATAAACTTATAAGTAGTATAAGACGTTATTTGACATTGAACCTTAGTACAAACTGTTACGTTACCTTTTACAAAATATTAAATAATTAGCTTAGTTTTATGGATCGTTACCCTTACGCCGCTGTTTAGACTATACATAATGTCAAAATATTTCGTTCCGAATTTCATAAGCACGAATAGCTAAATTCCGATTCTGAAAACTCCAAATCACGTGTCACGAAGCATCACAAGATTGTTCAAATTCCGAATTATCTTCACGAAGTTTTTGGACTCATAAGTGGCATATTGTTTCCAGAGCTCCTGGGCATGGACAGCGCCATGTCCCCGGGCGGCAAGCTGTCGCGCGTGCGGCGCTGCTGCCGCCACGTGCTGGCGCTGTGCGCCGCGCCCGCCTCCGCCGACGACCTGCTGCCCGCGCTCATATTCACTGTAAGGCTAGCTCTAACAGTGCCATGTTACCGTAAAACTCGCTCTAATAGCGTCATGTTACCGTAAGACTCGCTCTAACAGCGCCATGTTACCGTAAGACTCGCTCGAACAGCGCCATGTCTCCGTCACACTGACTAATAGTGTCATGTCTGACTCGCTCTAACAACGCTATATCTTCGTAACACTTACTCTAACAGCGCTATGTCTCCGTAAGATTTGCTCTAAAAGCGCCATATCCATAGGGCTCGCTCTCTTGCCGCAGGTGCTGAAGGCCAACCCGCCGCGCCTCGTGAGCAACATCAACTTCGTGACGCGCTTCTGCAACGCGCAGCGACTCATGACCGGCGAGGGCGGGTACTACTTCACCAATCTGGTAACTGTCACTCCACCTATTCTAGCCAGCCGATCGCTCCTTGCTCCAACTATCCAGCCAGCTTTTCGCTCCTTATTCCAACCAGTAGGGTCACGAACCCCTAGCACAATGAAAGTAGATTTTTTAAACTTAATAAAAAAGCGATTTTGTATTGAGAAAAAGCCTAATTGCAAACCTGACTCACTCTCCAATAGTATCCAGTAAAACACTTTTTTTCGGACTTTTCAAGTTTTTTCATTTGCTTCGTGCAGATCGTGCTAGAGGTCAGTGACTCTACAAACTATTTTTTTAATGAACGGGGTTTTTTACACTGTATATAAAGACAGAAGCGCCGATTGTATTTTACAGTATATGTGACGTTCTCAATATAAAGGGACATTATGGAGGAAGGCAGTTACGCTCTTCTTATTCTTGTAACTATACGAATAATATGGTAACAGTTCTAAAAACGGCGTAACCACCTACCTCCATAAGGTCCCTTTATATTGAGAACGTCACATATAGTTATATTATTTGTCTCCAGTGTTGCGCGGTCTCGTTCATCGAGAACTTGACCGCCGAGTCTCTCAACATGGACAAGAAACTGTTCGACTGCTACATGGCCATGCCGGCTTCCATCGGAGGCAGTTCTTGGGTAAGTTGCACCAGCGAGAGCACAACTTGCTAGCTACGCTTGTTGCTTTGTAATATTAAAAACCGGTCAAGTGCGAGTCGGACTTGCGCACCGAGGGTTCCGTATTTAAGTCCGTACTTCAAAAATATACCTTTTTATGTAGTTTAATTCGTAAGGTTTATTTTGAGTTGCCTAAATTTAACACAAATTTTCAAAGTAAAATAGAATTAATTAGCTATACGTCAGGAATTTTCCAGATTTTTTGGTTCATAAACTTCGGACAAGGGGCTCTCCCAACGGTTATTTTTTGTACATTTTTTGGCTATAAATTAAAAAGTAAGTCATGGAAAATTATAAAAAAAATTGTTTTCAAATGACACCCCATTTGCTATATATATATATAAAAATGAATGCCTATTTCTCTTGGTCACGCCATAACTTGAGAATGGCTTGGCCAATTCAGCAATTATTTTTTTTCAAATATTTCTTGAAGTACGAGGAAGGTTCTTATGAAGAGAAAAATTGGATATTTCAACTTTAAGGGGAGGAAATGGGAAGAGGAACTTTAACCAAGGCGAAGCGAGGGCGGGTCGGTCGCTAGTTATTTATAAAATTATTTTAATATTTTTTTACTAAAAACAGATGCGGGCAAGCAAGTTATATAACTATGCCAAATTTCAAGTTGATAGCTTGTGTAGTTGCTGAGAAAAACTGCTGTGACATACAGACGGATGGACGGACAGACAGACAACAAAGTCTCACCATAAGGGTTCCTTTTTAGGGTTCCGTACCTCAAAGAAAAATACTGAACCCTATAAGGATTCCTACCACCATAAGGGTTCCTTTTTTACAATTTAGGTACGGAACTCTAAAAAAAAACTTTATTAGACCCGCTGAGCGCTTTCAGTAAAACTGGTGACCAGCAAAAATATAAATCTAGATTGGAGGTGAAAAGAGACCTTAAATGGTTGTGTCCCTGCAGGCCGTGGCGCTGTCGCTGTGCGCCGAGCTGCGCGAGGCGGAGGAGCAGGCGGCGCGCGCGCAGCGGCTGCTCGCGCAGGCGCGGGAGCTGGAGCGGGGCGCGCGCGACCTCGCCAACAACGCCGACAGCTTTGAGGTAAGCTACGACCACATTGGCCCTTAAAAACCCCTACCCTGGTTTGCACCTTTAGGGTTGGAAACGAATTTGCATTTTTAGGTTGCACTTACTATTAGGTGTGCTCATTTGCCTTCAATCTTCATGCAATAAAAAAACTACCCTCCTGACCTTTAAACCAGACTGACAGTCGGTGGGCGATACTGGCCTGTCACTCTAACAAAAATTAGCATTTTAAAGCTTAATATTTCACAAACGGATTCCGAAATCGAAAAGTTGTTTTCACAAACCTGCATTATTTTTGAAAGACCTACCCAACGACACCCCACACCTTGGGGTAGGGAGGTACCCTAAAAAAAAATATTTTTCAAGATTTTATTTCACCACTTTGTCGGCGTGACATGTATATTCATGCGAAATAACAGTTTTCTAGTACTAAGAGTCTCTGAGCTAAGTTACGGACGGACGGACATGGCGAAACTATATGGGCTCCTAGTTAGACTACGGAACCCTAAAAACATAAAAATATTCTTATTTTTTGTTTGCAGCAAGAAATCACAAAGAAAGTGCAGGACGTCCTCGCAAAGACACCACTCGAGATAAAGCCGCGGCGGAACCTTCCGGAGTTTGGGAAAATTAAGACTTCAAACTCCAAGCCACTCGCCGATATAGAAGCCAACCCGCCGGAAACATCACAAAGCCAAGTTCAGGAAGAAACGCAGCCAATAGAGAAAGACCAGTTGGACGAAAAACAGACAAACCCAGAAGAAAACTACAAGCCTGAAGAACTGCCCACAAACACATTCGAACTAGAAGTCACAGAAGAAAAGCTCAGCATCCTCGGTTTCGAGGAACAAGAAAGTTCTCCCCCAAAGTCACCACAACTTGAACAAACATGGGACTTGAAGCAGGCGAGCTCCTTGGAACTGCTTACTCCATCTCCGCTAGGGTTCACGCCCTTCGATTCCAGGTCTATCGACGAACTAATGACCCCAGATGAATTTGGTTCAGAACACTTCGCTCCAGGTCTAAGCAACATCAATTACGATATAGACTTGTCGGATTTCAGCGGGGACAATAGCATAGCTGATGATGCTCCTAAGCATGAAAAGGATCCTTTCAGCCCTGAAGGTTTGAAGAAGGGAACTTTTGATCCGTTTGCGCCTTTGCCGTCTAAGGACCCGTTCAGTCCAGTGCACATGGTCGATCAGTTCAGCCTGATAGATGCTAAAACTAGTCAAGCGTCTGATCCCTTTGAGCTTATCGATAAGAATAAGGACCCCTTTAGCCCGATTGCAAGCTCGTCAGGGCAGCAACTCGCAAGGGATCCATTCAGTCCTCAGATGAAAGTCTCCTCTATTTTGGATGATAACGAGTCTCCTACGGCAGAATGTTTTTTACCAAAGCCCATGTTGCCGCAAAGTAGTGGAAACAAATCATAAGCTATGTCCACACCTGTGAGATTTCATGTTCAACTTGCGCTTTTAAATTTCGATTCGTCTTGCGTCAAACGCATTCAATATTGATTGCTTTAAGACGCATGCAGCTTATTGTCCACACCTGTGCGCTTGACGCATGCAGCGTACGTATCAACCCAACGGTGACGGATCAGCGTGCGCTACGGGCATGCGCTGCTGTCAAACCAGTTTGAGCGCATGCGTTATAGCATGCGCTGTGGTTGCAAAGGCATGCGTCAGAGAAAAGCGCAAGTTGAACATGAAAGCGCACAGGTGTAGACATAGCTATAGGTTGTTTTAGTTAGTAACTCCCCGTTAGAGGTTTCAGTTTAAATGTTTCCTTTGGTACAAATTTCGTTTGGTGCTTTGTTTTATGTGTTATAAAGGTTATTTTTGTTTGTTGCCCCATTAAGCACCTTATCTGTGATATGAATTCAGATTTTACTGTCGACATTTGATTGGATCTTTGAAAACTATGTGATTTGAATTTGTTATTTAATGTTATTTACCCCGAGTGTGCTGTCTAAAGAAATTATGTTGTTCACTAATTGTATAAACATTCTATTGTAATATAAATTTATAGTTATTACGTGTATAAAATATGGTTATTTTGGGTGTTAAATTAAATTTACCTACATTCTCTTGGTACAACAAAAAGTGTACCATTGTTATTGTCGCCACACCATAGTCTAGTACAAGTGGAGGTGCGACAGCAACAAAAAAATATTAATAAAGTATTAAGTACATCATCCAGTAGTTTTATGTTAAATTAAACCACCAAATATGTTACAAAATGTTTATTTAAACTAGAATCTTTCGTATTTTCACCAGTACCCTAAGAGATAGAAGAATTTTTTAAATAAAGTATGCTACCAACATCGACAGTGCGGTAACAACACATATACATTTATTTGATTGTATAAACTTATGGAAGAGTAATAAAGTACAGAAATAACTAGGGCATTACATATCTATGATTAAGTAACATGGTCTTTGTATAAATAAAAGCTATTAATCTAAAACAATTGATCAGAACCACCAAACAAAGCTCAAGAGTCAAATATTTCATAAAATTTCAGCATACTCTTACTAGAATGTCACAAGGAATTCACAAGTCATTTTACTTACACAGTAAACAAAAAAATAAGTAAGTACTACACAAACATTATAGGGTACCTAATGAAAATTCTCTGAAAATTAGCAAGGCTAAGCCAGCTTCAATTGCCTCATTTTGCCTCGCTACCTTTTTTGTGATATCCAAAACACATTTTATACTCACTTCATGTTCACGCATTTACAATGTTACCTTATCTTGGTTTGTGTTTTTTGGTGAACGAGATCACATCATAATTGTGAAATTTGTGATGTTTGTTACTTGCAGCTGACCAGATTTGGATGAAATTAGTCGTACAGATAGACCACGTCCTGGATCAACACATGCAACACTCGTTTTGAAAAATATAAACAAAATACTATTAGAAGTCGTGGGTATATAATTTAAAAATATATATTTCCAAGGTCACTAAAGAATATAATTGACCTATCAACATTAAGTTTGGGTCTTTCTGCGAACAGCAAATTATTCTTAGATAAAAACAAAAAAGAGGAAGGTACGTGACCGGCGCGCGGGCTTGAGCACCTAAATATAGGCGCCGAGCGCCTGTGTTTGAGTCAGTTGTCCGGCCGTCACCGATCTGTCAACACGTGCGACGTCGTGCGATCGATCGAGACATATGGCTGTCTCACTTACGTGCTCGACGTTAGTTCATCAATTTATCTGTATTGCTCCTTAATGCATGTTTACAGCTGTGTGTGTGGGATTGCGAATGTAGGTGTCGCGGCACGCATTATGTCAGTGTCTTGTACGGCGATAACGTGTCTTCCACTTTTGCTAAAGCCAACCATTTATAAGAATTATACTGAATATCATTTTAGACTTAAGTATTCAGTATAATTCTTAAAAACGGTGAGTTATTTCACTAACACTTTTTAGAGTTATGTAGCAAATATTAAAAAAGAACCGATAAAAGACCACTTGGCTGTCTGACTGTCTGTCAAGACCCTTATTCTTAAAAACAGCTGAAGCTTCCAAACTGAAATTTGGAATAGTCATAGTAGTGGCCGGCCCGCACCAAGTCCTATAATTTGTTTTGTCACAAACAATAAATGAGCCAACAAAACATATTTTGTGTATCATTTGGGAAATTTTTAGATACATCTGAAGTTATGAAACCTTAATATAAATTTTCAGATTTTAAGTCTTTAATTTTTGAAATATTATGGAAATCAATGTAAAATGCAAAGGAAATCACCTTCACCCACCTTTATTCCAGAAACTATTCGAGATAGAGAAGGAACAAAAAATTACAAATACTAGAAAACTGAATATATTACAGGAAAAATAAAGAAGTTGCTCTAATGAATGTTGCACTTATGATTCTTTAAGATAAAAAGTAAAAAATCATCACAAGGCAAACTTAAGCGTAAAACACACAGAGCGCGGGCGCGGACGTATTGCCGTTACATTGCTCGTAATTCACGCTTTCTTCGATAGCCCTTCTCACTGAGCGCACAATGTAAAGGTGATACGTGCGCGCCCGTGCTCTGTGTGTTTTATGCTTAAGCAGCAGTGTTGGTGCCACAATTGGTATAACACTGCTGGTAAACAGTAAAATGAGTCACGGCTTATATCTTATGTACGAATCCCTCTCGGTGTGAATTTCAACTGGCACTGGACTGTTTTTTTTCTTTTTGGCATTTGTTTAGGTAACTGATAGTGAGTCATGGCCAGTGCACATTAAGGCCAGCACAGTCCTTTCAGCAACGGCCCTTACACAGTTTGTGAATGTGGCCAACAAGCCACAGACGGCTTGGTGTTCCACTTTGCTTGCCATGAGCTCAGTCTATTCCAGCACAAGCAGTCTCAAAAAAAAGCAATATCACACAAATAATAAAGTATAGAAATTGCTCCAACCTTACATTACTTTCATGCATATATACAAATGATTAAATGTTTACAACACAAACAAATTTGTTCATCTTTTGGAATAATATAATTACTCACTCCCACTCTTGAGAGGTCATAATTTGTTTTATAATCTATGTTTACAAGGCCTTCCACAAGCGAAATTATTCACTCATTTAACTTTATACTACTTAACACTAAAATGAACACACATATACAAAATGATAATGAAATAAAAAACATTTGGCTTACACTGTTGTCCACAGTTAAATAATATGTCAAAGTCAGGTGTACTTACTGTAAACAATGCTAATTGTAACAATCAATATTAAATCCACTTTGATAATTTTAAACATTATGTATATGACAGATCTTTATGGTTTTATTTCACTGACATTTTAAATATTAGATTATTCTTTAAGACCAATGAAATAAGTTCCTCTGGCAGGTATTTTCTACAAAATACTAGGGCAATGTTGTTTATTAAGCGATAGAAATTGTGACATTTATTCCGAGATTACCATTGTCAGCAAAAAGCTGCGCTAGAGAAGTGTCAAAAACTAGGCAATCAGAATTCATAATGGCTGAAGAGACTCCTTCATGTATGGAGCGAGGCATGGCTTCCCAGGTCAGCCTACGCCGGTGGCCATTCAGCTCTAACCGGTATGCAAAGTTCTCCGCCTCCTTTCTAGAACCTATGAGCTGGACAATGGCGAAAAACTGCTGGTGTCCATCAAACTTTTCCTGTTTTTCCAGAACCAGCATAAAGTGGTGGTTGAAGCAGGACTGCATCATGACCCAGTCCACGGCTCCAGGAAGGTTAATATCTGTAGCCAAGAACACAATGTCTTCTCCTTGTAGGGTTGTGATACTTTTATGGGACATCATTAGGTGAGGCATTACTTGTTCAAGGCCACCCTGCCACTTACAGGAAGCTCCAGGGCAAGGACAGGAGTAGGGCCTGTACTCACAGGCTTCCTCATGTTCAGCCTTCTCAGTGTGGACAAGGGTGACCGTGCAGCCCGTGTTTGAGTGTTTGCAGGGGAACATAACATTACTGGCTACTTTCTCCATGGCGAGGTTGCGGATGTTGCCGAGGGGCCCGCGACATGTGGGACAGCACGAAAGCTTGGGCCGGCAGCTGGAACACACCAGATGGCCGCTCTGGCACTGCAAGATGGGCGGCAGCACATAGTCGAAGCACACAGGGCACTCGAACAGCGACGCGAGGTCGGCCGACATGGCGGTGGGCACGCTTGCCAGCGCGGGTACCCCGGGCACAGCACAACTGGAACCGCTAGCTCCTCCGCGCCGCTTGTTCGTGCTCATGACACCGTTACGCGCATATAAGACCTGTCGATCAGCGTTCACCGATCAACCGAAGTGCTCACGATCTAACTTAACGATATCATAACTCACTTGTAACCTTCCACTGCCGATTTCTTTCGTTTAGTAGTCGCTTTGAAAAAAGATTCCATCACAACTTTGGAGGCCACTGCTATTATTTTTATTGATAGGTCGATGTTACCTATTTTCCATATCTCGATGGCACTTAGGGTAGCATTATAGAGGAAATCAAGCTTATAGGATGTATTTTGCAATACTATAAAGGATAGTTAATTAAATATGATATTATATTTAATCACAAAAGGTTGAAAATAGTGGCACGATTCAATGACGACCAATCGAATTATGGTATCAAAAATTTGTCAATTGACAGCAACCATGATGTCAGAGACTACAGAGCGACGTCGACGTACACTTATAATCTGTGACGTAGACCAACTAACCTCCGACGTAGACCACAAAATGCCACTAATGAGGGATATTACATAATCAATATACCACGCGATACTCAAGTATCACGATAATAAGTAATACCGGTAATAATAATAGCAATAGTACGATATCGTGATAATATTGATAACCACATTAGGCACCACTTGAGAATATTGTAATTTCACCTTGTCACACGTTCGTCTTTTATGCCAAGCTATAGCTATTTTATCGCGTGCAAATTATCATTGTGAAGTGAATCCACCTTAAGCGCGTTACACACGGAGCTATAATATATATTATAGGTCGGTATATTACGGTATATTTTCCATACTAGTTGACAGACTCTACACACGCAGCTATAATATAGTATATTACGATGATGATGGGTGGGGACGCCCGGCCGGAGCAGGCGGGCGGTCGATCGGTCGATAGCTGCGTGTGTGGAGTCTGTCAACTAGTACGGAAAATATACCTAAACTATACGAAAATATATCGTAAGATGCCTTGCTATAATATATGTTAATATACCAAAATATATATTATAGCTCCGTGTGTGATGCGCCTTATTATGAGTGAATGTTTGTCATTTGGTGACTTGTCACTTGGCGCACACTTGTTTGTCAGCGTGTTGTCACCGTTGCGGTTGCTGTTGCTTTCGTTTGCTGTCATTCTATTTATCATTATTGTTGTTGTTGGAATCGTATGAGATGTTTTTCAAAACAAATCGATTCCTGTAAACCAATTTACTTTTTTAAATAAACGAACTATAATTATGTCTTATTTTGATTTCTTTTGCAATAATATAAGTAATGAGAAACCTAAAGATGTTGAAGCCATACAAGGCACGTGCCGCGCTATGTGTCCTGAAGAAGAAGTTGTTTTGTATGTTAAATTTTATTCTCATTTCATTCGTAATTATCTAATATCTTTTAAAATTTACGTACATAGATAAATTACAGGCGAGAAATGACTAGAATGGTTCACATATTAGAGGTTAGTAAAGGCGGTGAGAAGCAACTCGTAAAGTGCTACAGTAGATCCGCAGCCGACTCCTTGGTGGCGGTGCCGCGCCTGCTGCGGACGCGGGACGTGCTTCAGAACACCGTGGAACATTTACTATTTGTGTATGTTCAATTTCTAACTCACATGAGTAACTCTGCTGACCATTATTGCATTTCAACCGCCGTCATTAGTGTTTTCAATATATTGACGAAATCAATGACACCTACACCGTAGTGATTATATTATCTTTGACACCTACCAGCAACTTCTGATGTAAACAGAAGCAGAACCAGGGGTGTAGCTATTAGCATCAGAAGTTGCTGTAGTGTCATTGATTTTGTCAACAGTAATGACGGCGGTGTAAACGTCCAGAAATTTACCCTTTTGAGAAGGCAAGGCAGTCTTTAAATAAATCAGGCAATATTTATAAAGCTGCCTTCTATAAATAACAGCTATGGTAACAAAATAATTTCAAATGTTCTGACTGCATTCTAATAGGGAAGTTGTAGTTTTGATTGACATAAATCTAAAGCAGTCTTGAATGAATAGTATGCGTGCAAAACATTCATAATTCAGGGGGTTCTTATACTTAAATATACTTGGCAAAAAAAAACCATACAGACAAATTGAGAACCTCCTTTTTTTGAAGTCGGTTAAAAATAATTTTGATGACAAACTGTTATAGACTGGTTGGTCCAATCAAACAGACGTACTATTTAAATTATTTGAAACACTAAATTAAGATAAAAGTGCTTTAACTTGCAGCATAACAAAAAGAACTGATGTCAATGTACCAATGATCTATGACTTTGTGAATGACCGTCTTCGTGCCGTGCGGCAAGACATGACCATACAAAGGCTCTCAGACCAAGATACTGTTACTTTGCTGGAACCTATGATCAGGTTCCATGTGTATTATGGATACATGTAAGTAATATTTGCCTTTTTTTAAACTTATTATGTATAGTTTTATTTATTTACAAATAATAACAATTACTACCTATGTTTAAAGCAGTTGTCTATCTAGTTGCTCATTCAAAAGTAACTTGCTGTCTTCAGTGTCTTCTGCATATATTTATTTATTTGTTTCTTACTTTATATAGTTTTGTCCATATGGGGTGATCCATGTGACAGCAGAATTTGCTTGAAAGCCAATGCTTGAAGAAATCATGTTGTGTTGATAACAAGTTCAACAATTGTCTAATGATATTTTTTTAATTCAATATTTCAGACTCTGCAAATATCCAGTTAAAGTATATGACCCAGTGTTGAACAAAAAATATCTATTGGAATGCCTTAAGTGGTTTCTAGGATGCTATGCATCTATTGACCAAGCAAATGGCCTGGATCGGGTGAATGCAATGAGCCATTTGGATAATTTTAATTCATTACATATAGAAGCTCCTCTAAAGCCCAAGCTATTTTTGAAGTGTGACAGAGAACTGATGGAGAGTTTGTATATTTTGTGTAATTTGGGTGATGCCCACCCAATATCTAGGTATTGGAATTTGCCAAAAAAATTGAAAAGGTAATTATAATCCCTGGCCTTGTTTTATTTATAAAATGTATGTGCTCAGTTTTTCTTACAATTAAATAGAATATAACAGGATAACTAATATATGAAAGTCCAACAAAGTGTAATATGTAATTGTATGTTTTCCAGTAATTCCTCTATAAATTTAGCATATAAAATAGCAGTAGCTAATTTGAGGGGTAATTTCGTACAAGTGAGTCGACTGCTAGATGATTTGTGCCCACTCACATACTGTGCCTTATGTCTGCATTTACCGGAGTTGCAAAGGTAATATTTGATTTTTTAGTTTGGGAACTAACTAATTTTGTCCTGCTTATTTGCTTCTATTCAATTCTACCTGACTGCGTCATTGCGCGTTTGTGTGTGTGTAGTGTTACATATGAATGCGCATGTCTAAATGTCTACAGTGTTTTGTCGTGTAATTAGTCTGATGCAGAGATTGACTGTGAATCTATACTTCACTGTATCATCAATTTTCAGGAAAGCGCTGCAAGTGCTGTGTGTGGCGTACAACAGCAAGCAGCTGTGCGTGCCGCTGCGAGCGCTGCGGCGCTGGCTGCGGCTGGGCAGCGACGCCGAGGCGGCCCAGCTGAGCCGCCACTACGGGCTGAGAGTCGACGGCAGCGCCGTGAGATTTGTGCGGGCGGAGCTTCGCGCTGATGCGCCATTGGTAAATATCTCGTTATCGGTATTGTAGCGACACAATGTACATAGTTTGTTAGCCATGCGAACAGGACTCCAGTAGCCTCGTATCCATTATATTTGTCATGCAGGTGAACAAGTTAAAACGAGATAAACAAATTGAACGATGTGACTGTTAAACAGCCAATGGAAACTGTTCTTTGAACGAACTTTGACGGATCAGCGGTCCACTTCTATTGGCTGATGAATGACGTCACATGGTTTTGTGTTCACATTTCGATACCTAAGCAAAAAAAGTATAGCTATATCTAAGACGGGTTACTTTAGTGTTGAGGTTCTGTTGTCCAAAATAGGAGCAGTAATCTGGTTATTTATAAATCGTCTAAAACAAAGTTTTGCTTTGACACAACAAAATGTAATTCTGTACGCGAGTCCATAGTTCCACAGGCATGATCATGTGTGTGTGATGTGATAAAGTCAAATTACAACCATTATAAAGCTATACATACAAGTATAATAGAGGTTTGATAGAATGCATTCTATTCCGGTAACCAGTCATAATTTTTATTATTTGTTTCAGCATGAACCAATTAAACCATACCTGCCAGAAAAAGAGATGGATCTATCAATAGACAATATATTTACTTATTTAACCAAAAACTAGATTTTATATGGACTGAATATTTAAGTTTAAATTATGATAATAGTGTTTATATCTGTTATGAATAAAACAATATTCTATATAAAGGAATCCTTTATTATTTACATAAGAAAATTCACCTAATCATGATGACTAATTACAATGGACAACAAAATCTACCTAATATCAAACGGTTGCGTGGCTCCCATGTGTCGCGAGGGGGCGCCAGGGCTCCGGCGAGGGCCGGGAGCCGCGCCCTCGGAGCGAGCGAAGAATAAATAACCTTAAATTACAGTACGACTGACTGCGTTGATGCGTTTCGATACGTAAATGCTAAAATTTAAAGGAAAACGCATGGAATAGTGACAGAGCGCCACTTTTTAACAATTGAAGTTGTAACTGTGACTTGAAATTACCTACTCATTTAAAAATCTGTCGAATAATAACAAAATGAAACAGACCTGATTAAAATGTTTGACATAAGGGGCACCAAAACTCGATTTAATATGCCATATAAAGATGTATCACAGGTAATCAATACTTTTGTAGGTCGGCGAACGCGCAGCCAATATCGTACCCAGATCCTACAAAACGATTCGTTCGGTAACTCTATAATTCGTGTTAATCTCTCATGAATTACGAGTCTGTAATTCATGCGGTTTCGTGAAAAGGAAACATTAAAGCGATTGTTATACACTAATAAATACGTAACATACTTTAGACAGATTAACACAAGCATTGCATATTTAATAAGATGTCCTCTCTCTTAGAATTTCCTAAAATTACAATAACAATTAATTCATCGGAACTCAATACAGTGGTTCGAGACATCAATTTTGCTATTTCATTTTCGTATGCGCGGTCCGGTAGCACCGCGCGGAGGTAAACCGTGACAATCAACTAAAATCAAACGAACCATATAAACCTAAAATAAATTCAACCAAGGATGTAAAATGTCATACATTAAATAGTTTCTACCTCTGATTTGATTGCTACATAACAAGTTAATAAATAACTTTTAAAACAACAACAAAGTTATAATGTACAAAAGAGGTATATAAATCCACTATACAGCAGGAAAACTAAACGTTTACCTTCCGCCGGACCAATCCACTGGCAACCGATGCGTAACTCAAGTCAGGTAACAGTCACTTTATATTTATAACTATACATATTGAGTATAATAAGCCATATGTGCCAATTAAAATAAAATATCTATGAGTGCGCTCACGAACGCAACGCGGTCTTCATTCGACTACCATCGCGGTATATAACAGAATGGCTGACTCCGACGCTGCTAGCGTTAATAATGAACATTTTTTATGAAGCTACTCTTTTATCACTGTTTCCGAACCGACTGACTTATTTATGCAAGTTTCAAACGTGACACTTTCGTTTTTCGTTTTCATAATTAGGCTGCCAAATAAGCAACTCGTTACTATTCTTTGTCCAGAGGATATAAACGTGCGTAATCTAAATATTGTATTAGTCACTTCCACTACAAAGTAACAAACACCTTTTTAGGTAGCGATAAACTAAATTAAACACTGTACACAGCAAGCACAAGCGCCAGTAAGACGCGGGTCCGAGTAGAGCGGTCGGTTCACTTAATTCGGAGTACCAGGAGGCTTCTTGAACGCTAATCAACGATAACCGCTCAAAGACGCGTGAACGCAAGCGCGTCATTATTTTATCTAAAACGCTAAACCTCGCATTTCCGTACGCTGACATGCACATCTTTCAAACTAAATTAAAATCGTTCTTATCCTGACAAATAAAGCTAGTCGTGTAGTCTCAGGCATACCATACATTATGCGACGTCGCTACGGTTCGTTTGTAACAGCACTGCACCGAGCGCGGAGTCGCTAGCGTCAGTGGGAACGGAGTGGGTAAAATTACGCACCTAGCGCGCGATCGTTGGCGTCGGTGGCTAGTTGGGCGCGAGGAAAGAGTCGTCGAAGAGTTCCAGCTCGTGGCCGAGGTAGTTGGCCTTGTTGCGCAGCTTCTTGGCGGAGGACGAGGCGTCGTCGAGCATCTTGATGGCGGCGCGCACCTCGCCGAGCTCTTCGTCCATCTCCGTCGTCGCCTCGTCGATGAGCCGGCACAGCCGCGCGAACATCGTGGACAGCTCTCTGCGGAAGGAAAACATTATTAGACTACAAATTAAAATAGCATGTAAATAAATAATGATTTTATCATACAGACTGAATGTGCCGAGAAGTACGTGTAAGGAGCAAGAAATTTGCAAGAGGTAGCACTTTACTTAGCCATGTTTCCCAAATTTTGATCTTATAAATATCATTCACATTTGACATACCGAATGAAAGAAATGCAACATAAATCCCTACTAATATTATAAATGCGAAAGTAACTCTGCCTTTCTGTCTGTTACCTTTTCACGCTTAAACCGCTGAACCGATTTAAATGAAATTTGGTATATGGAGATATTTTTGAGTCCCAGGGAAGGACATAGGATACTTTTTATCCTGGAAATCATTCCATAACTTAAGGGGGCTGGAAGTATGCATGGGAAATCAATCATTTCTTAAATAAGGTAAATACAATTTAGTATGGAGATAGTTTGAGTCCCGGGGAAGGAGGACAAAGGATACTTTTATTCCTGAAAATTTTAGTTCCCGAGGGAGCAGCGATAAACAACTTCTATGCGGACGGAGTCGAGGGCAAAAGCTAGTATTTGATAAATAACATACAAATGGAGTGTCACCACAAGCCCCGCAAAAAATGTTTCTTCAACTTCAATTTTGAACGCATTGCTAATTCAAACTGAACATTAGTACGAGGACAATGCGTAGAAGCTGGAAAGTAGGGAATAGATGAGCGAGAAACGTGGTTTATAATATGATCTGAAGTGTGTATGGATGCACTTACTGCTGCACTTGGTGGCTGCAGTTAGCGGAGGTGAGGTCGACGATGAGCCGCAGCTTGTTGCTGGCGTGCTGCACGTACTGCCGCTTGAACACGCGCTCCTGCGCGCGCGCCGTCCACGTGAGCCGCTCGTACAGGTACAGCGCGCCGTACACCGCGCCCGTCACCGCCACCACCCGCCACCCGACTGTCTTTAGGAGCTGGGGACAAATTCAAGTTAATTGGAAATGTCGCTTAAACCCTTTTTCATATTAATCCAATTAAATCCAAAACCATATTTACCTTCTACAACATACATATATACTATTATAAAGAAACTTAAGAACTATCGAGGTGGCAAATTAGCGGGGAAGTGATTTTTACAACTCCACTAACCAGCTCCGATAGCAACAGGCCGCCATTGCCTATTTGGACAATTTGGACACCACGAACAACTCGGCGCTGGACGAGCCAATGGCGCCAGTTCCATGGCCGCCGACAGCCCGCGGACTATGTCACTCACCAGTCCGGACAGCAGCAGGCCGCCCATGGTGCCCTGCGAGGTGAGCGCGCCGAGCGCGAACTTGGACACCATGGACCACTCCTCGGCGCTGAACGAGCCGATGGCGCCAGTTCCATGGCCGCCGACAGCCCGCGGACTATGTCACTCACCAGTCCGGACAGCAGCAGGCCGCCCATGGTGCCCTGCGAGGTGAGCGCGCCGAGCGCGAACTTGGACACCATGGACCACTCCTCGGCGCTGAACGAGCCGATGGCGCCAGTTCCATGGCCGCCGACAGCCCGCGGACTATGTCACTCACCAGTCCGGACAGCAGCAGGCCGCCCATGGTGCCCTGCGAGGTGAGCGCGCCGAGCGCGAACTTGGACACCATGGACCACTCCTCGGCGCTAAACGAGCCGATGGCGCCAGTTCCATGGCCGCCGACAGCCCGCGGACTGTGTCACTCACCAGTCCGGACAGCAGCAGGCCGCCCATGGTGCCCTGCGAGGTGAGCGCGCCGAGCGCGAACTTGGACATCATGGACCACTCCTCGGCGCTGAACGAGCCGATGGCGCCAGTTCCATGGCCGCCGACAGCCCGCGGACTATGTCACTCACCAGTCCGGACAGCAGCAGGCCGCCCATGGTGCCCTGCGAGGTGAGCGCGCCGAGCGCGAACTTGGACACCATGGACCACTCCTCGGCGCTGAACGAGCCGATGGCGCCAGTTCCATGGCCGCCGACAGCCCGCGGACTATGTCACTCACCAGTCCGGACAGCAGCAGGCCGCCCATGGTGCCCTACGAGGTGAGCGCGCCGAGCGCGAACTTGGACACCATGGACCACTCCTCGGCGCTGAACGAGCCGATGGCGCCAGTTCCATGGCCGCCGACAGCCCGCGGACTATGTCACTCACCAGTCCGGACAGCAGCAGGCCGCCCATGGTGCCCTGCGAGGTGAGCGCGCCGAGCGCGAACTTGGACACCATGGACCACTCCTCAGCGCTGAACGAGCCGATGGCGCCAGTTCCATGGCCGCCGACAGCCCGCGGACTATGTCACTCACCAGTCCGGACAGCAGCAGGCCGCCCATGGTGCCCTGCGAGGTGAGCGCGCCGAGCGCGAACTTGGACACCATGGACCACTCCTCAGCGCTGAACGAGCCGATGGCGCCAGTTCCATGGCCGCCGACAGCCCGCGGACTATGTCACTCACCAGTCCGGACAGCAGCAGGCCGCCCATGGTGCCCTGCGAGGTGAGCGCGCCGAGCGCGAACTTGGACACCATGGACCACTCCTCGGCGCTGAACGAGCCGATGGCGCCAGTTCCATGGCCGCCGACAGCCCGCGGACTATGTCACTCACCAGTCCGGACAGCAGCAGGCCGCCCATGGTGCCCTGCGAGGTGAGCGCGCCGAGCGCGAACTTGGACACCATGGACCACTCCTCGGCGCTGAACGAGCCGATGACGCCGGGCGCCGCGGGCCGCGCCAGCTCCATGGGCGGCGGCGCCGGCGCGATGCTCGGTGGGATCTGAACACATTGTTACTCAAGTGAGCCAATTATTTGTCTAAGAGGGTGCTAAGATGACTGCTTTGGAACCAACGGATTCCAAGTAACATCGGTCAGGGCAAATGGCCGTGATCACGGTTATGTCTCGCCTGAAAAGTGCGAGGATAGTAAAGGAGACGGTATCATGTGTGTATATACAGACAGCCAACTGTTGGCGAGTCGTTTTTCGCTTTGTACATTTTATTCGTAACCTTACGACTGGCGCTAGTCCGCGGCACATAAATTTGCGTTCGCCAGTGGTTCCAAAAGTAAATTTGCATGTAAAGCGATATATTTCACAAAAATACAAATGGTCCTTCGAACCGGATATGTAACAATGCTCCTTCGAACCGGGTATGTAATAATGGTCCTTCGAACCGAACACATAACAATAGTCCTTCGAACTGGGTATGTAATGATCGTCTTTCAAAACGAATATATAACAATAGTCCTTCGAACCGGGTATGTTATAATGGTCCTTCGAACCGAATATATAACAATAGTCCTTTGAACCGAATATGTTAATAACACAAGTCTAACCTGTGTGAAGTTAGACGCGTTCTTAAGCGTCTTGTGGTGGTGTCCTTTGGAGTGGAACCGCTGGATGATGGCGGTGAGTCCGTAGGAAAAGCGGAAGGCCAGGTCCTCGGTGAAGTCGGCGCACAGGTTGTCGCAGTTGAGCCGGTACAGCACCTCGAAGGGCTGCTGGTGCGGCGCCATGACGGCCGACGCCGCCGAGCGCTTGTGCATGGGCAGGATGTCGTACATGCGCTCTGCGGGGACGAGTTAACTACTAATTTAACACTAACATAAACATTATAAGTAAATAAATAAATATCAGGGACAATCTCACACAAATTGAATTAGTCCCAAACTAAGCTCTACGCTTGTACTATGGGTACTAGACAACGATAAACATTACTTATATAGAGAAATACATAGAAAACATCCATGACTCAGGTACAAATACTCGCGCTCATAACCCGGGACCGCTAGCTTCCTAGGCAGGGTCACTATCAACTAGGCTAAACGCGTCGTCTAAATAGGATTAAACCAAGACTAAAATTAGGACTAAAAAAAGGGTCATAGTGTCCAACTAATTAAATTAAATTAAAAAATATTTCATCTATTTCACACGGCACCATCACCGCCCGTAACTTATTAGTACATGAAAAATGAAAATGAAAAAAGTTTATTGGATAAATGAAACACTTCAGTGGATATAGCACGACCCTGCATCCTGAGCTAGGACCTGTGTTACAGGACGCAATTTCGTTCGGAATCACATTTTAAAAACACTTAACCTATTTAAACATGTAAAATTTGTGTGTGTGTGTGTGTGTGTGTATGAGTGTGTGCAAGTGCGTATGCATGTAGGGATTTATTATATGCTACATAATTAAATAGATAGATACGATTCTACTGTAGTTGCCTATGTTGTCACGGCAAGAAGAAGTTCGGTCTCGTGGTAGTCAAGCTGTGTAAGCCATTTTGTTAGTAGTGACTTACTGGGGGGCCTATTTATACGATGGTGTTTACAAAACGTTTTCATAGCCAATTGAGAAATGAAAGGGTGGTATCTTTGTACACTTTGAACATAATTGTAGGGGCCAGGAAGCTAGCGGCTGCCGAGTAAAACATTCCCTTGCACGTGTCGGTGGCTCGCTGCACTGCACGCACCTGCCATCTCCCGCTGCGCCTCGTCCATCTCGTGGCCGATGTCGGTGGAGAGCCGCTTCTTGAGGCGCGAGCCCAGGCCGGCCTCCACGTGCCGGTGCAGGGCGCGCTTGTACTGCTCCAGCGCGGCGCGCTCGGCGCGGAACGGGGCTTCGTACTCGTCCACCAGCGCCGCCAGCCGCCGGATCTCCTGGCTCAGCGTCAGCGACACCTGCAACAGCCCGGGGGTGAGTGCCTCGCGAGGGGACTATTCGTTGGACCTGAAGCGGAGGGTCGATGATATACATCGATTCACAATAGCTCCCGCTCGTAACGAAATCGTAACTTACGTCACCTGTGATTGCGTGTCCATTTAAACGTAGTTCGAATTTCATATATAAACCTGTATTTATTTTACGACATACAGGGCGAAATTAAATTCAGTGTCAAAATTTAGGAGGTTTAATCAGTAAGTCATACTCACCAACTTTCACTTATACATTTTGACTAGTCAGCTGACGATGTTTTGTATGGAAAGGTCGATTTTTTTTCGCGATTTCGTGGTTGGTACAATCATATCGCAACACATCTTTATTTGACCATTTTGACTGCTCCTATTTTATGCTGACTGTACCATAGTGAAAGTTGGTCAGTGTGTCTTAGAGATTTAACTCTCAAAATTTAGACACTGAATTTAAAATTTCACCCCGTATGCCATCGACATGATTTCTATCTCGTGACTGACGTCATCATGACAGAGTTCTACGTCGTTCAAAAATTAAGTCCACGATGATACGAGTAGTCTTTAACCAAGTGCTACTGTACAATCGCCATCATATATATTGCAGCAAACAAGGTGCTCACAAATATCTGAACACGACTCTATTGTCAAGGCGTTAGAGTGCATATTCAGATATTTTTGACCACTCTGATATGTACAGATATATTTGATGGCGAACTGTACAAAGCATATAGATAAATGAGTCCTCCGTCTCCTGGTCCGTGGGCTGTGTGGAACATGTAGCGCGTACCTTGTGCTCGACGCTCTCGACCATGCGGTTGATCTTGTCCTTCATCTGGCGCGTGACGGCGGTGAGCTGCTCCTCGACGCTCGACAGCTGCTCGTGCAGGATCCGCTGCTTCTCCACCTTCGCCGCCTTCTGCTCCGTGGCGCTGTTGTACACCTGGGAAATAAACATTAATAGAGAATTATAAATTAAATTAAAAATAGTTTATTTCGTGTAACACAATTTGACACATATTTTAAACTTATTCTAAGGTGTTAGTTGTATTGTCTAGATTGTGATTCAGTCCCAAAAAATAAGCAAAAGAAACACAAAAAGATATTCAAAACTTCAAACAAACACAGACGAAGGGTTAATCAAAACTCATAACATATTTTTTTGTATTAAGTTAACCCGGTCTTTTTTTACATTTTCCCTTCCGTTTATGGTTAGTAAACAAAAATGAAAAGCTAATAAAAAGCGCTGGCGGCGGCGGGCGGCGGCTCCCACGCGAAGCTTCTCAATCGCTTTTGAACAGACTTCCAAAAATGGGGGAGGTTCTCAATCCGTCGAAATCGTTTAACAAATATATTTGTATTATTTCTTTTCAATGTTAGAGAAAAGCATTATTTATTCGGATTCGTATTTTAGCTGGCCGTATCCCCGTATTTCCCGGGCGCGTAGAATAACGCAGACTGGCATCGTGCAAGTACCTGGTCGAGCTTGGCGGCGACGTCGGCGGCGATGTTCTTGCCGCGGCGCGAGTGCTGCGCGAACTTGGTGCGCACGGCGGACTGGCTGATGCACTCCTCGAAGCGCCGCTCGAAGTCCACGAACTCCAGGTAGCGCAGGTGGTGCCCCTCCACCAGCGACGGCGCTGGGGGCGACCACGTCACGTTACTCTCTTCACACATTCATACATAACCTCAGACTAATTCGGGACTTAGCTAAGAACACTCGATTAAGTCAGCTTTCTAACAAAAAAACTAAATCAAAATCGGTCCGTCCGTTTGGGTGCTACGATGCCAAATACAGATACACAGATACACACGTTTAGCTTATAACACCCCTTTTTATGCGTCGGGGGTTAAAAACACAGTTCTGCCGCTCTAACCGGGGTCAATATGTGTGGCGAGACTCTAAAGGCTTCGTCAAACAGCCAGCGCGGCGCGGCGCAGCAGTCACACTGCAGGAAAACGTCGCGCGCGACGTGTTCTCTCGCAATCTCGATCCAAGTTAACACATTTTTGTGCCTTTTATGGCCCAAATCATATAGTAACTGGCCGTTCTCTAATACAATCTATAAATTTTTCTACATCCATCGCCACATATACACTGTAAATTTGTAAACAAATACAACGTGACTATGTGTGACGGCCTGCATACAACTCCTTGTTAATTTCCACGCTAAGAACGCGCCACGCTACTGTCGCGCCGCGCCAAGCCGGCTGTTTGGCGAACCCTTAAAGCTTGACATAGAGCGTCGTGCGCCTGTCTCGTAGAGCCCTCAATTTTAAGCGAAATGCCGTCCGATATGGATGCCGAGAAGCTTTTCTTCAAACGACTGGTTTTTGGCCCTCACTTTGCTGTGAAACTTAGTTATTTTTAATTACAGTCAAAAATATCTTCACTTCGCCGTTTTACGAGGCAACATAATATTAACCGCCGAATGCGACCAGACCGATGGACCAAGATCACGACCGACTGGATCCCCAAGTATCGGCGGCCGGAGTAGATCAAAAAGAAAATGGCGGAACGGTTAGGCAAAAAATCAATTCCGGCTAGAGGGACACAAGCTATTAAGATTAAAGGCAAGCGACTCACAGGAGACTGGTTTCTCGCGGTCGCGCATGCGCGTGAGCAGCGCCTCCTTGGCGGACACGAAGAAGATGCGCTCCTCGGCCTCCTTGGGCGTGCACACGCGCAGCTCGCGCGACAGGAAGTCCACGCAGCGCTCCGCGTGCTGCGTGCGCACCTGCGAGCGCACGGGACAAGGGTTCACCATTTTATATCGGCTCTAGTTCTTCCCGTAACATTTGTAATCCTAATTTCATTTGCCGTAAAGTTTGTGGTAATAATAATCGTTTGACCTAATTATTAATCGACATATTTTCCCTTGGCAAAAATTTTGTTCCTAATATTCTATTGTCCTAATAGTATAACTTGATATAATGCTCGGAGTCCCATGGAACCTTTTCGCCCCAACAGCCATCACTTCTACAGGCCACTGCCACTTAACGACTGCAATTTGCTAAGCTCGGAACTCGGTGAGACTTCGGTGGCCGTCTGTCTGCAGGTATTTCACAGCCGTTTTTCTTAGCAACTACAGAATCTATCATTTTAAAATTTGGCATAGCTACATTGCTTGCCCGCATCTATTTTTCTTATTGGCATAAAGACTGCCTAAATTAAGTAATTACCTGGTCTAAGTATTCTGGTTCGGAGGCGGACGCGTCCCACCGGTTGTTCAATATGAATATGTTCGGTTGCGATATCTTAGTCGATACTTTGTGGAAAAAGTTTTTTTCCTGAAACAAAAGAGTCAAATTAATAATACGTCGTCATGCAGTAACTTATAGCTATATCTGAATTTTTATTCCCATGGGAAAAATGTAAACAAAGGTGTTGCCATTAACGAAAAACATTTGAAGCATTCAAGATATTTATAATTTGCACATTTGTAAGAAATCGACTTCCTATAAATAAACTGTATATTATAATTAAGATAAAATAATATAATTTGTTGATGGCAAACTTTAATTTGAAATAAACTCTTTGTTATATTAATTTAAAGAGAGAATACTGTTTTGGTATGCATAGTTAATTTATTGCACTGGTATCACTCGTCTCGATACGCCCGGGTCATTAAGTTGCGGGCCGCTTAACGTGTGATGGATGTCACTCGGTTCATTAGTTAATTATTTAATAATGTTAAACATTATTATTATTATTAATAAATACATTATGCTGTTTCATTTCATAGATTTGTGAGATTTTGATTTTAATTATTTCTCAAATTTATTATGAATATCACGGTTCGTGCGAAAATCTCTTGCTGGCCCATACTTTGAGATCCCCTAAAATGTCACTTTGACAGTGACGTAACTTTGTTTACCTTTTTTCCGTGGGAATAAAAGTTGAGGTTTAGTAACGCGCACTGTACTCACGGTGACCATGAGGGTAGACTCGGCGTTGGCGACGAGCACGAACACGTCGGCGTCCAGGCAGTACTGGTCGATCCACTCGTCGAGGTTGGGCGTGACGTCGACGCCGGGGCTGTCGACGAGCACGACGTCGTCGCGCAGCAGCGCGCACAGCTCGCGCGGCCAGTACACGTGCACCAGCGCGCATTCCTGCAGCCGCGACGCGCACAGCGCGTGGCCCAGCTGGCTCACGGACTGCGGACAATGTCATCCAGCTTCTTCATCTCAACTACCACAAGCATTTACTGCCGAGTGCTGGAGATCCGACAGAGAACCAAACTTATCGATAAAGACCAAAGGATTAGCAAGCTGAAGTGGCAGTGGGCCGGTAACATCTGTCGCAGAACCGACAACCGATGGGGTAGACGTATTCTGGAGTCAAGACCACGGCTTGGCAAACATAGTGTAGGACGCCCTCCAGCTAGATGGAGCGAAGGTGGCTGGGAGCGGTTAGAAACAAAAAACTCAGGACCGATCTCAGTGGCGTGCCATGGGAGAGGCATATGTTCAACAGGTGGACGGGAGTGAGCTGATGATGATGATGATGTGCTGGAGACCTAATGCTCCGTTTACATTCGGTTGGTGACCGAAGTTGATTGGTATTACATTGAAAAGTTGATATCCATATTACCGAGTCTAAATCTATTACAGGAAAACACAAACCCGACTATCGTTGTTCTATTAATTAGTTTAAAGCTGGGAACACTGACAAGTGGGGCATTGTTTAGTCCCGGCTCACCTGAACCGGCTGAATTTGCGTGGCGACAGCAGATGCGACAATTGTGATTTTGAAAACGCGGATTTAGAGCATATTTTTTATAACTGTCAGACATTTGAAGCGCAACGTGCAAACTTAACAAGTGAGGTGTATGAAATTAGTAAGTGTTCCCCGCCGCACTCAAGATCTTTTATCTAATTTAGATGATTTTGTTTCTATATATAAGTTTATTGTGAATACTGTAGGAAAAATTTAAACATTTTAAGATTAAATATAATTATATTTAAGTTAGTAATTTCTGTTTGTATTATCTGTATTTTAACATGATTTCGACTGAAGAACTAGTATCCATGGTCACGAATAAATTAAAAAAAAAACACCAATTTATGTTATTTTAGTATTATTTTGATCTATTTTTTAAATATTAAAGTCAATTAAATATTTAAATATGGGACCACTTTAGCTGCGGAAGTAGAATACGCTGGAGTACGCATCTTATATGTATGTATATTGCCTTTGGGTTAAACGTCAGCTTCACCGTATTTAAGCTCGGCAACGCGCCGTGGTCCGTGCGATTGCGGCTTTTTTACCCGACTGCGCAAAGCAAAAAGAAGGGTAACGTGGTTAACAATCTATGTATATGACCGAAAATCGGATGTACCGCTCTAGCTCCTAAACTATAAGACCGAATTAAATAAATGAGGTGTCATATGATCCTTCAAAAACGTGCGAGTGTCATAGGCTATACGTATAAAACTTATATGGTTGTGTTATAATAGTCGCCAATTGGGTTTTAGTTTTTAAGGTTAGGTTATGTATGTGTAGGTACTTAAATTGTGTTAGTTTAAAACCATGAATCTACTGTTTATTCCATGTCACCAACATAGCCCTAAGAATTGGTAGCCTTAAGTGGCAGTGGGCGGGGCACATCGCTCGCAGAGGCCGAAGAGTTCTCGAGAGGCATCCGCGTACCGGAAGACGCAGCGTGGGCAGACCTCCAATAGGTTGGATTGACAAAGTGGTTAAGATTGCGGGAAACCGATGGATACAAGCGGCGCAGGACCGGTCCTTGTGGCAAACCTTCCGGGAGGCCTATGTCCATCAGTGGACTGTTTATTGTTGGTCAGTACCTGCACGTTCTGTTTCTCGTCGGAGCCGTCCGTACGCAGGAAGGCGTCGTCCGTGTCGGAGCCCTCGACCTGCAGGAAGCAGTTGGTGGTGTGCCCGATGCCGCTCGGCAGGATCTTGTCGTGAAGCATCGCGTTGATCACCGTGCTCTTGCCGTTGCTCGTTCTGACACAACAACAAATTATTCCTTCAACAACGCAACATTAAATACAATATTAAATTGGCCAAATCAGTGTTCTACTAGCGCTTCGACAAGACTATCATTGCTGAGACAAGGCGCGCCGCAAACTAGTTTTTTTTTTGTTTCAAATCACAAAAATCTATGAGTAAAGTAACATCACAACTACCTATCACGACGAGTAACAAAAAAAAAGAATTGTTTAAGTACTAAAATAAAAACAATACTAAAAGAAATAAAGAAATACAACTCTGCTGAAGGATCAACAGGTTTGTCAATATCAAACTGTATTAAAAATAAATTGCTTACACATAAAACATGAAAATCAATCAATTAAAATCTACTTGGTTTAATTTGCTATGTTTTACAGTGGCTACCTCTGAATCAGCATCAACAAGCCGTTTGGTATTTGACCGCCTGGTATAAACGAATATTATTTAAAAGAGTATGAAACGTTACAGAGAGATTCAGAGAAGGGAAACATTATCCTAGACGTCGGCACAATGTGGAACTCAAGCACTATCCTACTTATCATACCTAAGTTGTGAACCCTAGCAGTAGGGTTTGTTTAGGGGTAGCAGTAGGGTTTACAGCAACTGTAGTGTCATTGATTTCGTCAATGTATTGAAGACATTTACCCTTAGGCTGATTGATTATGTATATGCCGCGCACGACAGTTTTTACAATTATTATTTTTTTTCACTTTTCTTTACATATTCTCTCCTGCCAAGCTTGGGCCCGAACATTTCCGGAAATCAAAATTTTAATTTTATTTCCTGTTCATCGCATCACAAACGAAACCTTACTATAATTATGTTCATATACAAAACAAACGGTAAACATCAATAGATTCACTAGTGAGATAAAAGTAGATGAACAATCACTAATCACAATCACGCGATAAACTGACGAGAGTCAATCGACTGAAGCTGCGCGTGAGACTATGCGGACCGCTACCGTTATATTTTGCATTCCGAGAACTCTCTTGTACGGTCACACCACGGGATTGTTGAGTCACCATAGAACCCTGACAATGACAGCGTCAAGTCACGCAAAAGAAATTACGTCAAAATTTACCGTCGACTTTCTGTGAGAGGGTTTTATAGTGGCTCAACAATCCCGTGTTGTCACTGTACAACGGACACTAATTGCGGGGTTAATTAAAATATTGACGGTATCATAACGATCATCACGACTATCAGACCGTATAGAGCGTGTCACACACGGAGCTATAATATATATTAATATACCAAAATATATATTATATCTCCGTGTGTGACGCGCCTTAGTCTGTCAGACGGACACATTGACGGCGAGGAATGACTTCTTTGTCACTAGGTTTAGCTCCATCACTAATAAACTATTCAAATTTGAAATAAAGGGAGTTGTTTGGACACAAAATATTATTGCCTGTTCGCCTATGTTGCATAATAATAATTAGCAATAGATTTGTGATTGTATTATATTTTGGGTTTCTATTATGTTTGTTACGTCCTGTATATGAATGAAGGAATTGTATTATTGTAAGAAATTGTAGTTGCAAGTCAACTTGGCAAAAAATGTTGAAACTAAGCTGCCTTTTGTCAAAGATTACTATTAATTACTATGTTGCATTGTGCGTTTGTTTGATCTTTAGCTACAATGTAAAAAGCATCATGTAACAAAATAAAAGAGTAAAATTTGATTACTCAGGAATTAACATAAAAATATTACCTTGGTTCCCAAATTCATTCTTTGGGCGTTTTGTTATTTCTATGTACATATCTAGTTAGGACTAAAATTAAGAAATGATAACTTTTCCATTGCGTTACGAAAATTTGTAATACATTTAGTATCGTTAATTTTCGTAACTCATTTTTAGTCCTTAACTAACTTAAACAGCTTTTTGACACCATAATATTGGTTTACATATGTATTCCAAATTTCAGCTCAATCGGACACCGGGAAGTGGTTCAAATCTTGCGTGTAAATTTTGAAATGGACAACTTAATACACAAATAACATACATCTGAACATTGCAAGTTAGGGCACCTTTACATCTAACGTCTTTTGAGCGTCGGCGACCAGCCAGCGCCTAGTGCATAAACGCAATCCCCTCACCCTGCTACCCGCCACCGCAGGCGTGGCAGGGATGCCGACGCTCAAAAGACGCTAGATGTGAAGGGGCTCTTAAATAAAAGCTTGTAAAACTTTAAGCTTTGGTTATCCCTCTGTAAAACCAAGGTTCTAATAAAAAAAATGGTACCCACCGGCCAAAGAAAGCTACTTTCATGTGATCTCGCTTGAGCACTTCCCGTATCGCCTGCACCTTGTTAACATAGGCCTCCACGTTTGTGACATCTTGAGGGGTGGCAATACTATTGTCGCTGGATACAGCTGCAGAATCAAGTTATAGAAATAAAAGTTGTAGCTGGGTGAATCAACTTTTTATTGTTGTTATTCTGTCCCCTTGTCTCCTGGACAACTGTGATAGAGTTTCTTAGAAAAATTGTATTAATATACACTTCTAATATGCTTAAATGAAAACCTATAAAATAACGGGCTTGTAATGCCCACAGAAACTGATGTTTGGTGAATTTATATATTTAAAAATCATAGTTTTAAACAGTTGTCCAAGAGACGTCACCATGGCAACGAGGGACAAAAAATAGTTGATTGACCCAGCTATGTTTGGGATACTGAACTTTAGTAAAAAAGTTTAGTAAAACAACATTAACAATTTCAGGGGTGGTGATGTCTATAAATGTCAAGCAGTACTGTTAATTCACGTCTAATCATGGTAAGTACCTACTGCACAAGAAAGTGTAAATAGTAAATCAAGATTAATGAATGAGTAGCTTGAGTCAAGATGAATAGCTTCCTCCTCGCGAGGCATTTGCCGCGCGAAGCAGCTCGGACTGTGTGGACGTGCCTCGCCCGAGGAAAGCGCGCGTGGCGCGGGCGAGGCACGTCCACACAGCCCGAGCCAAGCCCGAGCTGCTTCGCGCAGCAAATGCCTCGCGAGGCTGCTCGCCCAGTGTGGACCAAGCTAATTAGAATAACCCAACTTGGCTTGGTTTATCAGTTGAATTGAGATTGATTTAAAAGTGAGAATTCATTAAAAAACCTTAAATACAAGTTATGAAAATTGGCTGAAAAGAACCACTGCCAAGTAGAAATTCTTGTTAGGTATTTATCAAAATTGCTATCTTGACAATGAAAATTAAAATTAAAAATGTAAAATCGTTTATTCATTTAACTCACTCATTTTACAAAAGTTGAGGCCTCCTAGTAGATAAGAAATTTATCTGTAGCAGGAGGTCTTGCTTTTCCAAATGCAGTATATTGCTACATTGTTTGTTAAATGATAAATTTTAAAATAAAATAAAATATGACAATGGGTTTAAGTTTTACTGAACTTATTACTATGACTCTGGCTACTCTACGGTTGAATTATGATTTATGCCTGGGATACCACATACTGAATGAAATAAGTTTAGTCTCATTCATATTGATCAACTTTGTGTGACAAGTTAAAATTGAATGAGTACAAAGGACTTTAAACAATACAGGCCTGTAAATATACTATAGTGTTCATAGAAAAATATTATTGAAATGGAACACAGACAATTGAAGAATGCCACATTAATACAACACATCAAACTGTAATTGGAATGAAGGTCACATATTAACCAGGGCAATAGATATCTAAGTTCATCGACATCACACAAGCTGCTTGGCACTGTCATTTCACGGTGTTATCATGTCAATCATGCTGATAAGAACCGGTAACTTTTTATAACTACCAATACAACAATATTGATGTTCATGAGATTTTATTTTTATGATTTTTTATAATTTATGACCTTCCACTGCTATTAAACTTCATGAGAAAATTAATGTTAAAAACAAAAACTCACCATGCATAAATGTGACAGCATCTTTGACATAGTCATCTATCTCAACAAATATGTCATTGATCTTCTTCTTGGCCCGCACAAATATCTGCAGCGGAGAGTCCACATTTGACATGTTGACGCGCACATTGCCATTGTTGAGACCAACATTGTGCGGGCCGTCACCAGCCATCATGGAAATTGTGCGATTAACATACGCAGCCATACGGAAAGGGAAGATGTACGGTTCTCGTTAGCTGCACCTTACGGTGGACAACGCAACAATAAGTCACTGTATCACTTCTACAGTTCAAACACAACATGCAGGTTACTGCAACAAAAAATAACAGGCATAAATATGCTCAACAAAACATTAAAAGAAAAGTGTTTTAATGTGTCTTAAATAACAAAGCCTAGACAATAATAACAAACACTTAGCTAATTAAGACACTGGAAGTGCATTTTATAAGTGCAGGTGCAATGGTCCAGTCAGCTAAGGATGCT
This sequence comes from Tortrix viridana, assembly GCA_963241965.1. Taxonomy (NCBI): domain Eukaryota; kingdom Metazoa; phylum Arthropoda; class Insecta; order Lepidoptera; family Tortricidae; genus Tortrix; species Tortrix viridana. The sequence continues at coordinate 1,736,055 of OY725174.1, forward strand.
GACATCAGAAACAATTATTTGAGGTTAGGTCTAAGGTTTGTTCGGTGGGTCAACACAGCACTTAAAGCATCACATTAGGGTAAAGTTGAAAGAAAGTTTAACAACGCAAAATACATAGTACGGAAGCATTAAAAGTAGAAACGAAATGCACCTTATCGTCTCGTTGCATCATCGCAATCAATGCGCATCGCTGCAGTCCAAGCAGCGTGAATAATTGTATACAATCTCGATGATATTTATAGATATATTATTATCTTAATTTGGAAAACACACAAGACGTAAAACAACTGACAGCCGCTAAATATAAGTCAAAATTGACTGCAAAATTCGTCAACTTATCCTATCCACTGGAGAATGCGAAGTATTTAGGCAAAGCAAACGAAACGAATCTTACCTGTGCTTTAGAGCAACATTTTTAAACGTAATTAGTCGGAAACTACAATTCTTTTTCGGCAAAGATTACCTAGAAAATGTTCAATATTTTCTTCTGATTTTTCCCTATTTTTAATTTTAACTCATTCTAAAATTGGTATGTTTTCATTTTCTGATATGCACCACAGTTGATTGGTCTCAACGTAGTGATTATAGTCTATTTGATTGGTCTGTGAGAGAAGTCAGATAAAAATGGTGTGATCGCAACCAATCAACGTTCTCGTCAGATTCGTTTAGTTACTTCTTGTTTTTTTATTGCAATTGTTATGTAGTGTAATTTGGTACACTATGTAGTATTTACATCAAATTATGGTACTTTTAACTATTTATAATGCATAAATTATTTTAATACGGCAAAATTACGGTTTTTCAGTAAAAAGCAATAACAAACAGAATATTCACGTTAAATCTTTTGGAAAACATTGAGCTATATCTAAACGCAAAATGTCATAGCGATAACCATAGATGAACCACAGACAATATAAATTGCTATCTTAGGGCATGCCAATTTCCACCGTAATTTAATGTAGTTAAGCCCTAATTTGATACTACGAAATGCTACTTCTCCAGCGAGCAATATATCTCTCTCTCCTCTTCTCAGCTCAGCTAAGCACCTCCCTCACCCCCTCAATAATGGCGAAACTGGAAAAGTGAAGCCGAGTGCGGATGATTTTAAAAGTCTTCTAAAAGTCGGTTGTGTTAACTTACTAGAAATTATTTTAATTTATTAAGTCTTTAATTAAAGTTTATAATAATATTACTTTCTTAATATATTACAATGTCTCGTTCCGTACGTGCAGAAACTAGAAACCGCGTTAAAGATGACATCAAAAGAGTCATGCAAGCTGTTGAAAAAGTTCGCCATTGGTACGTATTGGCACAAATTTCTTTATAAATATTTTTTTACTGTTTTTATGTATTATCGTGCTATTGATAAACCTTTCTCAGGGAAAAGAAATGGGTAACGATCGGAGAAACAACTATGAAAATATATAAATGGGTCCCGATATCAACAAACGAGCAGAAGAAGAAGCACGCGGCCAAACGTGATAATAAGGAGAACACGTTAACCCCCAAGAAGATGCACGACTCTTCCAACTCCAACTTCGGGATGGCCGAAGACTCTAATACATGTAGGTTTATCATTATCCAACTGCATTGATGAAAACTTAATCCTAAGTTAGTGTTGTTCATGACGATATTTGATGCCTAGTGAAATCAATATGGCACTTATCAATAATAATAGAAATACACAGCATTAAGTTGATGTTTTGCTTCTAGGCTTCTCCACAGTGAGTGACTCTCAAGGGCCTACCGAGTTCACATCCACTCACTTGAACTTCTCAGAGGATTCAAACTCCCAAAGCAGTGGTACCACGACGCCGGCTAAGCGGTTAAAGACTGACTGAGGCAGGCTCAAGAAATAAGGCTGCTGGTAGCAGCCGGTGGACTTTAGCAAGTGGCTAGTGCTGGACTACAGTGTTACTTGATACTATGGATAACTATTGTTTTTGTCTGTGCTGTGAATACTATTTATAAATGCTGCCATAGGTAGGTATTGTGCGAAGCCAGCTTGCCTATGCCATTATGTGTACAAATAAAATTGATATTTCTTAAGTATTTGCTACAGTTTTATGCTAATTACATCTTGTGCGTTGACAAGCAATTTATTATAACATTGTATTGTATTGGCTCTAATCAGATTTTGTAAGCAGCAAGGTGCTTTTGAATGGGCAACTTATAGCCAGCCACCATGGGTGGTTTGCTCCAGCATAGAAAGTTATAGTCGCTGGCTACATATTGCTATAAAATGTTGCACAAATTGGTTTATAGATATGTAACCATTTTACCAGATCTGAAATAGATTGTGAGGAAACCTCATTTGTAAACTTATTTGAGTTGTTGTTTATCCATATTTTTACCAACCAGTGGCTATAAAAGAATTTATTTGTAAATATAAACTTAAATTATTGAGTAAATGTTAAATAAGTGTGTTTATGGCAATGTGTAGGTTAAATAAACGAGAATGTGACTTATTTGTACTGCTGTAAGAAGTGTCAATATACACTCATATATTTTAAAACTAGGCTTGTACTTGTAATTTTGTTATGAAAATGCTAAAAAACTTTCTTATTTCATAAGCACAAGTACAAAATAGCAATAACTCTAATTTTATTTATAAGCATTGATTTACTTACTGCAGCATGAAATAGACCATTTCAAGTAACTTTGTTAAACCAATGGAGATGTAAGTAGAGGTGATTTGGCTAGTTTTAATTATACATTAACTTTTTAACCACCGTAGTCTTATATATAAGACACACAATATCCAGTCTTATAATTAAGACAAATTTCTTACCGATTTCTGTTACTTTGTATAGGCGGCGACACAGGCACGTTCGATGACAAACTAAGCGGTGGTTAAAAGGTTAAAATAAAGTTTTTGTAAAGGGCAGATGTTTTTAAGTCTCTTAACCATAACATTAATCTTTAGACAAAACCTCAATTATAATGTAACTACAGTATAACCTGCCCTTGTTTGTGAATTGCATTTCTTTGTACATAAAACAAATTTTAAAGTTTTAAATTTTATTTGTAATAAGACAATACTGATAACTGACAATTGTTATTTTTTACTTCTCATCGGAGCCCGCAGAGGAGGTCTGGAGGGAGGAGGCCAGAGAGCCCACGTTGGAGTACTGGTCGGCCTGCATGTCCACCCCAGTGATGCCCAATAAGGTGGTGACCAGCTCATTCAATGTGATGTTCTGGGGAAAAGTTGCTCTTAAGGCTGGCAATACATGATGAATTTTATTTTTCAATTTATGATTGGCAGACATGAGATGATGATGTGAGAGGTGTCACCCACCTCACCATGCAGTGTCGCTGCCTAATAAGTTAGAGGCCAAACAGTGTAAGAAAATTCTTACAGATTTTCTTTTCTGATATTTCAATATTGTATGTACAAATCTGGTGTGCCAAAGTTCACATAATTTGTCGTCCGAATGTATAGTTATTCATAATCATCACAAATTTGAAAGTTTTTTAACTGAAACCGTTATCGTTTCAGGATTTTTATAATATGTTACTGGTAAATAAGGTTTGTTTAAAAAAAAATCTAAAATTAGAACGGTTTCAGTAAAATTCTCTTTAGGACTTGCGATTATTATGAATTATTATGAATTAGGATACATTCGGACTACAAATTATTATGTGAGCCAATACGGACAACGCCGACAAAATTGGTACCCCTCATTTCAGGGCTCATAACTCTTAAATGGCCCAACAGATTTTCATCACACTTAGCTAAAATCACTTTCGATCAAGTCACCTTTCAAACGAGAAAAAGTAATCATAATCGGTTGACCTGTTTGGGAGATACGATATCACAAACGGATGTACACGTTAAACTTAAAACCCCTGTTTTGTGTCGGGGGTAAAAAAAGCGCCTTTGAATTTGATGTCATGTCTATCAGCGGGTGTCCTTCCATTTGGGCGAAAGACGTTTGGCAAACTGTTTCATTTGGCCAAACACTATTTTTTTCGAAACTGTAAATATTTCAGGTTTTTGAGGGTGTTTGAAATGGTTGCGAAATGAAACAGTTTGCGAAACGTGCGGTTGCGAGTCATTAGTAAAACCTCAGCGGGCTTAATATGCGTGGATGACATGAAATTTGAATGGTGCTAGGGAAACGAATACATCTATTCCATATTCTAACGTAAGACTTAATGCTAAAGGTTTAAAACAAAAGTGTCTCGTCCTGACTTTTATCACCTTTAATTACTAAGCGACTATTGCAATGTTCACATTTTTATAGCGATTTTATCAAGACGGAACATTATTATTTTAAACCTTAAGCGTTAAGTCTTACGTTAGAATATGGAATGGATGTATTCAAATTTTATCTCGTGCTCTCGGGCCAGTTTGAATTTGGGGACGGACGGGGACTCGTACTGCTCACCTCTGGCAGAAAGGAGAAGTCGCCGGGCCTCATGCTCGCTCGGTCCTCGAAGCTGTGCCCGTTGAGTATCGTCAGCAGGTACCAGGACAGATTTTGGGAGAAGCATTCACCTAAAATGAGCACTCATTGTCAGCCTAAAGATGCTAGACAGTCTGAACAGAAATCTTGTTGCAAAATGGTCATTTGTGCGTGCAATTAACAACTGCATCTAAATTAGAAAAGAAAATAATCATTTATTCGGATGCAGTTAAAACAAAATACGGAAATTACTTCAATTAACTTCTAAATAAAACATAAATTAGCCGAAACGGTTCACCAGCTCAGCGTGATGCTGATCACGGGTCACGGAGCCACATTAGCTGATTTCAACTGGATCTGTATAAGAGGGTAGATGACAAAACAAAAATACGCTTCGATCCCATGAGATTTTTTGTGAGCAATTAATCTTTCGCTTCCAGTCAGTGAGAGGGATAGAGCTATAGAAGTCATCCCTTTCACAGTCTAGAAATTGTCAGGTTTTGACCGCTCATAATACGGCCTCTGTTTACAGAGTGCAGGGTTCCACACTCTTTTTCCTCGTGTGAGTATCGATTACCAAAGAAAGCAATCGAATGATGTGTACCTACCTACTTAAAAGTAAGAAAAACTCAGTGTACATTTTCTAAAAACTAATATATTTACGGCCGCACTCAGAGACGTCAATTAATTTTTAAGTTTGATTAAATTTGCTGCTGTCACTTTCTATGCTATAGTAATAGAATAAGACAAACACGTCACCACAGTTTAAAGACGAGACCCCTAAGCGCACATGGTAGTGCCAGTGGCGGGTGTCGCGTGGAGACGAATGGTTGAGACGTGCGTCTGTGTGAGTGCGACGTTTCGAACTTTTGTTCGTAGTTTCTTTACTGCTTTAGCTATATTTATACTGTAACGTGAGTGCGGCCCTTACACTGTAAACCTTAAGCTTTATTTGAGTAACTACCATAATTCCAAGTACTACAGGAATTATACCATGCGATGAACGCCTATCTGATATTGCTGTGCCCTTGCAGGGCGTCACATGCAAATCTATATTGTTCCACCTATAACTATGTTAATGTGACATGCAATAAAATATTTTGATTTTTTTGAATTTTACCCTCAAAACCCTCAAAATGGCAGCCCTTACCATAGGTCTCCAGCATCTCGACGAAGTCGTCCCGGTGCATCACGTAGGACTCGTCGTCGGCCGCGGCGAACGTCCGGAACGCGTTCCGGACTTGCGGGAAGTTGACCGGGAACGCCGGCCGGTGGTTCAGATACAGGCGGACGAACTCCTCGAAGTCGATCTCCGCGGACGGCTCGGACTGGTACACTTTATACTTTGCTTCCACTAGCAGGTTCTCGACCTGCAATGCGCGGTTAGTTAGAGATGACCACATATGTAATAGGCAGCAGGTAATATTTTTTTCACCTCTCGGAAAGGCTTTCTATGTCCACTTTAACCGCGAGCGTGGATAATAGGTACTTAATGGTGGTGCTGTGCGCGGAGGGGGCGCTGCGCGGGCACGGCCACAGCTGACATGACGCTCGTGCAATTGTTTTTCCTACATTGAGGTGAAGAATCCTGTGTTTCGCACGCCAGCAAATTTATTTAGGTCTCAATGCCTTGAATCCCACGTTACGTTCAGGATTCTATTTTTGAACCACTCGCTAGGCTCGTGGTTCAATTTTAGAATCCTTCTCTAACTCGGGATTCAATACTGGCTCTCGCGCCAAATAACAACTTTGCAGCCTTGCATAACAAATAACTATTATTCTTTACTTACTAGCTTATCCCCGCGACTCCGTCCACGCAGTAGTCGTTCATCGCTGTTCCCTTGGAAACCGCTGGTTCTCCGGGATGAAAAGTACTCTTTGTCCCTCTTTGGGCTATACACTTATCTCCATACCAAATTCCATGTCGATCGGTTGAAGCGTTAGACCATGAAGACCGAACAAACAAACACACTTTCAGATTTATAATACTTGTTTCCCGTGACTCCATCCGCAGTCATTTATCGCTATTCAAAAAAAGTATTTAAAAAAAAATTGTACAAGAATACACTAGTTACTTACTTGTACAAAAGACCATACATTTTCTAGATTAGATGAATTTCCGTTAGCGCAATGCGCGCCATGTTATATTTTTCTTCTAACCTAAATGAAAGATCATTTCAGGATTGTCCTTAGAAAGGTAAATAAAAGTTTTTTTTCCATGTTTTACGAAAAAACTGTTGGAACGGCTAAACCAGAAGTGACGTCATTTAGCTAGTTAATTTAGGTCTACCGTTGCATAACTTTTTAGAATAACCCCTTTGGAGCTTCTAGCGCTTCCTAAAATTACCCTAAGCAGGAGTACCTCATACGTCGAGGGGAAGAATCCCAAAGCCCTCATGAGATCCGGCAGGGAGTCGATCGGGATGACGTCTTTGACCTTCCTCATGGCCGGCGAGAAGGTGCCCTGGCACAGGATCTGGATGTAGTAGAACAGGTCGCGGACCTCCTGGAACAGCCAGCCGGGGCGACCGTCCTCGATCAGACAGTAGTAAGGGTCCAGGTCAACGCTGCCCTGCTTAGCTGTGGTTTCCACTGATCTAAATCACGTAATATGTCAGTACCTGGAAGACCGAGCGTGTCGCTCGGGACGAAACCGATTCATCGATACAAAAACAAAAAAAAAACAATAAAAGATTTACTCAAAAAATAACAAGAAAACACAAAAAAAAACCGGCCCATAGCTGGAGTTTGAACCCACAGTATTGGCGTAGTAGGCCAACGCTCTAAGTATTAGTCTAATCAGACGGGGGGCCGCATCAAAATTACGAACCATATTGCGCGGGCAAATGTTTGAAAATGCGTGAAAATTCGAAGACAATGAATTTTCCCAGATATGAGACCTAGTTAGATCGATTTTCGCCCCCGTAAACACCTACGAGTATATCGCAAATCTCATCGAACTCGTTAGAGCCTTCGCTTCATCGCCTTACATTTGCTTATGTGTGTGATAGCCAGATTTTAGTTTCTAACCTATCTTGCAACATTCCGTAAGACGCAGAAACGGATTGCCATCAGACACAGTTAGTATATTAGGGCGTACGGTGCACGGAGCGGGCGCTCGCTCCGGACGTTTGCATGAGCCCGGTAGGACACCTCCGCCGCGAAACCGCGAAACTGTGGCGGAATCGTGATATTTAATACGAAATTGAACTTTATTTCGTTGCCAGAGTTTCGCTACTACAGTTCCGCGGCGGAGGTGTGCTACCGGCGTAAAAATCCGTCGTACGCGCGTGGGCCCGTGGAGTGCGCTGCTCGTAGTTACTATTTTTCAATACAGACCCGCCAAACGTGCGCTCGCGCGTGTTTTAGCGTACGCCCTTAGGCCGGGGGTTCTGACCACCCGCCGCGCCGCGGGCGACGGGCATCGGACGCGGGCGTATTGCCGTTACATTGCGCGCTCTGTGAGGAGGCCTATCGGAGACTGCGTGTATTACGACCAATGTAACGGCAAAACGCCCGCGTCCATCGCCCATCGCCCGCGGCGGGCGGTCAGAGAACCCAGCGCAGCCATAACAATATATGTGTTGCTAACCTGAAGTTAGCAGCCCATTGACAGATGCACGTGTCTTTAGTACCAATCGTGAAGAGAACACCCAAATCCTCGCGGTAGGCGATGTGAGTAATCTGAAAAAAAGCTGATGCTAAAGCAAAGGTGATTTTTGATATAGTAGTAATGCCCCACGAGAAATCCCCCCCAATTCCCCGACGAAATGTAGAAAATTATTCACATTAACCTCGTTGGGATGAGCGAGCAACCCGACGTGCTTCCAAGGGTTCCCGTCGAGAGGCATTTTCTGCAGGCCGATGGTGTTCTTGGTGGCGAACAGGAGGTACTGCAGCTCTTCCCCCTCCTCCTTCCGAGAGACCAGCTGCATCTTGCGGACGGGGCTCTCGTAGCGCGGCCCCAGGACCGTGGCCAGCGTCATAGTCGTCGCGAAATTTATTATCTTGTACTTGTTCTGTTTTATTCGTAAAGAGAAAACAGACAATTAAAATCAGTTTTCAGTCCAGGATCTACTTAATTTTACGTAGTCTTGGTATAAAAAAAATCGTTACTTTAGATTTTAACAGCATTGAAATAGAGTTGAAAGGTGAGGAACCTTCTCATTCCGCGACTGCAATGTACATTGACTGAACCGCGCAAGATCGAGTGGCAGGGCGAGCCGCCGTGAATTGAATACGTACACTAAATTAGTTTTAAGCACAGTGGTCTGGGATTTCTTAAGCGACCACCAGCGGTCTTAACATGCATTCACGAGATAACATTTGACAGGTGCTAGGGAAATGAATACATCTATTCCATATTCTAACATAAGACTTAACGCTTAAGGTTTAAAATAAGAGTGTCTCGCCCTGACTTTTGTTACCTTTTATTACTAAGCGACTATACAGATTTTTATAGCTATTTAATCAAGACTTCTATTTTAAACCTTAAACGTTAAGTCTTACGTTAGAATATGGAATAAGATGTATTTATTTCCCTGGCACCTGTCAAATTTTATCTCGTGCATACATGCTAGGCGGCCAGGTCATTCAAGCTAAGTAGTTAATTAAGAGGAGAAATAGAGGAGAGGAGAAATATTTGCTGTATGAGTTAATTGCCATGGATGGCCATGGAAATTAACTCATCAAGCTAATATTTGTTTTTTTTTTTCTTTGCAGATGGTGTTCAATCGTGAGGTGAACTGACCATGAGGTCAGTTCACCTCGCGATTGAACACCATCTGCAAATCCATGGAATGACCAGGTCACGAGGTTAACAGCGCTAGTGTGGTATAAACAACCTGTGGCAGACGCCACCAGGCCCTTTAAGATGAACTCAACCTCTAGCGATAAACTTACGACATTGATGATATTTGACGCCATAACTATATAATAAGCCATAACCTATTACCTACCTCGTCATTAGTCATGAGAATCATGGGCAGGTCGGCGCGGAACTCCTCAGGGTTGATCTCCTTGGGGGTGGGCCACACGATCGCGCCGAGCGGCACCGCCGTCTGCTCCACGCGGTCCAAGCTGAAGATCTGCAGATGCTCGTTCGAACTGGCTCCTGCATATTTATAGGTAGAACAGGTTCTATGAAGTATAAAAACCTGCGAAGTTCAAGGTAGTGCAAGGGACAGCGCTATAGCAGTTACATATATCTGTCCCGTTCACGGTCTGGATTTTGGCATTCTTTGATACTTCGTAATACGTCCTCAGGGGGTCTTACATTTGTCGCGGTGGTGACATCCTTGTAGGTCGCTCGGTGCTTATGGGGGATGGAACAATTCTATTTTATATTCATCTTTGGGTGAATCAACTTTCAAGGTACTCCTTTTCTTTTGCGGCACTAAAACTTTCCTGGTGACTTATGATGACTAATAATTTATGAATATTAAAATCAGACCATCAAATTTACAGCTCCCACATGTTGTCTACCTCAAATATTTCTTAATTTTCGAAAAACCCTGGTAACTCAGCGGAGAATGCACATTTTTTATACAAAACCTGGGGACCACATCATCCCCTGCGTTACCAACTAGCTAGATTATATTATTTAAAATTGTACTATTTTAGAACAAAATGTTTTAATTGTTAGCCTATTTGTCTGATTTCATAAACATGTAAGTCACGACGTTAGCAAATAAATAGTTTTTCTAAAAAAATATAATTTATGAAACATTTCGAAAAATGGGGAGTATGTACCTTAAAAGTTGATTCACCCCTTTCTACTGGCACAGTCTGTGGGCGAAATTAAATTAATTCAAACAAGGCCTACCTACCCAGGGCCAGATTATCCCTTAGGCAATGTAGGCAACTGCCTAGGGGCCCAGCATCAGCTAGGGGCCCCGCGCCCTGAGAAAACAAAATTAGGTAATTAGAAAAGGGAAAAGGGGCCCCGAGAAGTGCATTGCCTAGGGGCCCCGACATGGTTAATCCGGCCCTGTACCCACCAACGTCGTACTCGACCATGACGCGGTCGGCGCCCAGCGACAGCAGCTTGAACTCCCCGTCTTTGTTCTTTTGCGGCGTGAAGAACACGGCGGTGACATCCTTGTAGTGCGCCCGGTGCTTAGCCACGAAGTACCACGCCAACTTCTTGCAGTCGTATTTATACACTAACACGGTTTTCCCGGCATCCTGCAAAAAAAACCTGTTAAAGGGAAACATGAACCAAGAGCCATTTAAAAATACACGGGGACTCTTCGCGGATTAGCCAACAAGCTAACTTGGTATCTAAATAAAATAAAATAAATAAATAAATATCAGGGGACAATCTCACACAAATTGACCTAGTCCCAAACTAAGCTCTAGGCTTGTACTATGGGTACTAGACAACGATAAACATACTTATATAGAGAAATACATACTTAAATACATAGAAAACATCCATGACTCAGGAAGAAATACTCGCGCTCATCACACAAATATTTGTCCATACCGGGATTCGAACCCGGGACCGCTAGCTTCGTAGGCAGGTTCACTACCAACTAGGCTAACCGCGTCGTCAGTCTATCGTCGTCTAACTTCCTATATAGGCACTCACAGATAACGCCAGCGTCAGGGAATCGCAGGTGTAGTTGATCTCTTCTATTGTGTGGCTGGTATCCTTTAAGGGCGGACGCGTGAGGATCTTGATGGTGACCGGGTCCAGGAACACCAGCTGGCCGGTGTTCAGCCCGCACGCCAGGTGCATACCTGGAGAGAACGCCGTCAGGAACACGCTGGGAACTCCACAATCACTCATCAACGGCCAGTTTAGAGTAAAACGTTCTCTGACGGTCAGTAAATACTGTTCGAGTCGGACTGGAGAGTAGACAAGGATTTCATAAAAATGTTCTTTACCATAGGGATTGTTCTACACCAGAAATTTAAATAGGGCTAGATTTACATGTCTCAAAATCCCGTTGATGTATTTTGTTTTCCCTGGCAACATCCAGCCACAGTTCTGGACGTGGATTCGGGGAAACGGACATGACGAAAATATAAATGTTTGTTCCGTTTTTGGCATAATTGGCTATGAAACCTTAAATATCCAGACAATAGAGTTAAGCATCTGAAAGTGAAATCTTCAGGTAATATAACATCACCTCTTACCAACACCCTGGACCTCATAGTCGCAGTGGATTGAGTTAATCCCCTGGCGAGATCACGGCCTTCTAGTAGGTATTCTAGCCTGGACAAGACCTTGTGTTACAGGAAGTTATCAGTCCTATTATAAGTAAATATAGACCTGAGGGTGAATATTTCAGACAAGTCACCATCAGCGCCGGCACAGTGATTTCGTAGTCGCAGTGGATGGAGTCGTCCTTGGGCGGAATCACGACTGTGTAGAAGTCCCGCAAGTCAAGCTTGGCGAAGACCTTGTGCTGCAGGAAGTTAACTTGGACGATGAGGCCGTCCGCGAACCCAACGCACAACAGAGGCCTGGAAAATAAAACCACACGGAGTAAAACCAAGGGGACCAATCGACGGTTCTCTGACTGACTCAACCTCGTGTATGAAATTTTGACGAAATTGAGATAACGCTGCTCTAGACCATGCGTAATATCACTACGCATGTTATCGCAATCACACGGCCATACTCGTATATGTATAACTACTCATTTTTATTTTTATGAACGAACCAACCACGTATCTGGGATCAAAATTTTATTTTCTAACAACCTTGTATAGCAACATATAAAAGGGTGTCTCACTAGTGGTCTAAATTAAAAATTAAAAAAATTCAACTCCGGGTACCGAAAACACCTCTATGTAATTTCACCGATTTTTTATAGTTTAGGACACATTTTTGTATTTTTTGAGAGAAACTGCAGTTTCGATTAAGAATCAGTCATTCTACAAAAAATTACAATCCTATAGAGCCATGGTTTTCAGTTCTTAGTATTAGTCCACTAAGTACTTATGCTAATAATTTAAAAAAATATTCAAGAAAATATGTTTGTATTTTTTTTAACTATTTGCTTGTCAACAAATCATTGCTCAACTTTCAATAGAATAATAAACATAATAACTTTTTCATATACATTAAAATTGCAGATGTACTAACTTTTCCGGATGCACCGTGATCGTCGTGGTCACGGCAACTTTATAATCCATTATGGTGGTAAGCTTCTCCGTGATAAATTCCACGAAACCTACGCCCTGGTTGTAGGTGCCTGCGAAATAACCAGCGCGGGCAAATTTTACAAACACCGGCCCCCTAGCATGCATGCAAGAGATAAAATTTGACAGGTGCTAGGGAAATTAAAATACATCTATTCCATATTCTAACGTAAGACTTAAAGCTTAAGACTTTTAGTAATAAAAGGTAATAAAAATCACGACGAGACACTTTTTAAACCTTAAGCGTTAAGTCTTACGTTAGAATATGGAATAGATGTATTCATTTCCCTAGCACATGTCAAATTTTATCTCGTGCTTGCATGTTAAGCCCGCAGTTGCAAACTACTAACTTGGTGTACAATAACCACAACAACATTAAGTTGACGTTCGTATGGAACATTTTTTTGTGGTGGTAGGACTCCACCTGATCGCTTGACCATCTTACCCTTTAATCTGCCATCCAGCAACAATGTTTGCTTGGTCTGGTCCAGTGTGGGGTAACACAGCAGGAGAAACGACTAGCATAGAGGCATTCCATCTTAGATTACATTTTGAGATTACAAATGTCTGTGGCCCAATGCACCACTTTACTATCTTTGAATGTGTGCTAGTTTGCAATTTCCATGCCATTAATACTTATATATAGCGACATGGTGGGGGGCAGGGGCTGAACCATAATATCAGCCATAGGGGACGACGGCTATCCCCGCTACACGGCACGCATCTCACGCCCCCGCTTACGCCTATACCTTGTCCCCGCTAGTCTCCCACAGTGGGAGAGTCGTGCACGAATTTGCTGGACCAGAGTGTTAGATATGTTGGAATAATTACAGACGATGAAGTCCCGCACAATAAAGGGCTTTTGCGAGGCGGTGGCGTCGGTAGCGACACGCTTCTTCAGCAGCACCTGGCACACGGCGCCAGTCAGCGGGTCCACTTTGGACACGACCTTCTCGATGCACAGGCAGACGTGGGGCTTCTTACCTGGTTTATTATATTGTTTATCTACACACATATCATAAGTCCTCTATAATGCGTTCAGAATCCGTTGGCAATGACCATGCTTTACAACAATTAATTTTACTATGATAATTTTCTTATCTGTAGCAGTAACATAATGTTCATATAACGATATAAAATTTGATAAAGTTATGAGTTTCAAATTTCGAACACGTTTAAAAACAAAACAATTTTACTTTACCTCAATTCTAATATCACTCGAGATGACATTTAATTCGAAATTAAATGTCAATTGCATACAATTTTGACAAATCTCGTATGATACTTGATAAATTGATATCGAACGATATGATAGTAGAGGCCGACTCTTGATTGTCTTTGAATAAAAAAAAAACTACGATGGCCGCCATTTTTGACGTTCTAATAATTGATCAATGCCGGTTATGACGGTCGTAACATGCGGTTCCTGAACACATCATAGAGAGCTTATAATATGTATGTAGATAAAATAGAGTATGTAACTGTACATAATTAGGAATTAAAACACTCGTGTGAAGCTATTATAAATCTCGCCTATCGGCTCGTTTCATAAACACACACTCGTATTTTAATGCCTCTCATTATGCACCAGTCACATAAACTACTATTAGGTACATAATTAAAGAATACCGTAAAACATTTACGAACGTATTCAATTAGAAAAGGACAACATTGTTGCAGTTGTCAACGCTTTCTCAACTTTTGCGCAATGCTTGAACGGTGTTGTGTGTTTTAACAGTGTGCGAACTTCGTAAACTTACAACTAAAGATGCGGCACCTGAGGCAAGATCCTTAGGCAAAGATGACCATCATCCTCCTAGCGCTTTTTCCCGTTCTTCGTCTGGGTTTGACCATGATCCAGATTCGGCCAGTCTGGTTATTACAGTGGAGCGACTGCAACCTGACCTCCGTAACCCTTGTGACAGGAGGACCAAACCAATTGAATCATGGTTACACATGTTGCCATCTAAATGTGCTGGTTTCCTCACGATGTTTTCCCTCACCGTAAGAGCATCGATTACAAACTCAAACTCAAAACATTTATTTGACAAACACACTGCAACACAAAAGACAAAGTTCAACATTACAGTGCAGGTAATGTACATAAGTCAGAAAAGCTCATTGGTATATGGCGACCGCTTGGGGTTTCGAACTCTGTACCTCACAAATACGAGTCGACACCGCTAGTTACTTGGCCACCGACGCTCGGCGACGGCACGGCACGGCGGACGACGACGCAAAGAGATGGCACCATGGAAAGTAATCACCGCCACCCTTGAACACCGGCAAAATCAGGAGAAGAATCGCAGATGCGTTGCCAGTCTTTGATAAGAGAGTTTGCTCGCGTCTTAAAGGTAACTAAGTCGAAAGCCGAAAATACCGCTGCAATACCACCACGCTGGGGAAAATAACTCACACTTGGGATCCAGGAGCTCGTAACTCCGCGGCGAGATGTTGAAGCTGAGCCCGCGCACGCAGTCCACCGTGAAGCCGTGCACCCAGTACAGCAACTTCAGCTGGTCGTCGTAGAAGTGCAGCTGGCCCGCGGCGTTGCCCGTCACCACCAGGCTGCGGACAATTTACTTAGAATTTACTAATAACGTCTATGACAGGCGATGCATGTCTGTAGTGGGATGTAATTACATTTCTTTCATAAAATGATAGCCTATAACCTTCCTAGACCCTAACCTTCCGGTAGTAATTCAAATACTAACCCATCAACGCTTTTAATAACATTAATTCTGCTCTCTTCCACCGTCAAAGCCTTAATGAACTTCAAACGGTTGTAACTCTTCGCGTCCGCATTCTTGTTGTACTCGATCGTGTACCCATACACCAGGACCGCGCCCTTGCTGGTGGCCACGAGGATCTGAGCGGTGTCTCCGACAAATGTGAAGCTAGTCAACCGCCCAAACTCAGGGCTAATGTTTTTTTCTGGTTTGAATATCTTGAGCTCGTAGTCATCCGTCTCTTTCAATATGCCTCTTTCCGTGACGAATATTTTCTAGAAACAGAATACTGTATTTGTTACTGATGCATACTGTAGATAATTCTTAAAAGGAACCGCTTGAGAAATCGTCATTTATCTTTAAAAGGTTACTAGGTAGAAATAAGTTACTCCGGACATGCCGATCCAGATGTCAAGCTTGGTCATCAGCACGAACTGCCAGGTGTCGTTGGGATTGAACTCCATGGCCAGGACTCCGTCGCGCGGTATGTCTATCTCCAGAGCGGCTACAAACAGTTAATATTAGTTACAATTGATTAGTTATTAAAATTATTGGAAATCCTTATTTTTTCTTGGCGATTGGGCATGCACCGGGATCATTATAATAAATATGTAAATATCAGGGGACATTCTCACACAAATTCAAGTCTCAAACTAAGCTCTAGGCTTGTACTATGGGTACTAGGCAACGATATACATAATTATATAGAGAAATACATCCTTAAACATATAGAAAACATCCATGACTCAGGAACAAAATACTCGCGCTGACACAAATATTTACCCATAGCGGGATTCGAACCAGGGACCGCCAGTTTCGTAGGCAGGGTCACTACCAACTAGGCTATCTAGGTCATCGTACGTATGTCTAGTTTTCGTCCTTACCACACACAAACATGTCATGACATGTGGGACATGTCCCAGGTCATAAAAATGTCATTTAAATGACCTACAAGTGCTTAAGTAGTTAACGTAAGTTTCAAAGACCTCTCTGAGACGACGGTGAGCGCGTAAAAAACTACAGTATTTTTAAGTACGAGTAAGTAAGTAGGTATTTATTTTGCGACTTTTTGGGACCGAAACTTTAGGATTGTGTGTGGGGACCAGTAATGTAGCTAGTTTAACACAAGTAGGTCACGTCACGTAGCGGGACGACTAAATATCGTCGAGTTCACACCCAATCACACCCTGGATTTCACTTCAACTGACATGAAGAATTGATAATGAACCTAGACGACTTTTTGCCTAGGGCTGAGTAGAAAACTGTAAAACAGTAGATTTACGAGTACATACCATGTGGCTGATTTTGCCCAGACGACCAGATCCACCAGAAAATGATCGCTTTGTCCTGATACCCCAAGGTCAGCATGAACTTGGCGTCCGCGCTGAGCGCCAACTTCGATACCTTCATGCTGCCGTGCGGCTGGAAGTAGGTTTTACTGGGGAAGTAGTCATGGCTGTCCCAGATGGTGATGATGTTCTCTGGCCCGCTGTCGCCCGTGATCAGCCACTTGCCGTCCGCGTCGGCCGCTAGGTGGGTCACCATGTGCCTCTGGAATTGAGGAAAAGACGAAATTCTTTCAAAAACACCAAGATCTATGTTTTAATTGTAGTTACATGTTTAAATTATTTATATGCCCATTCATGCCTATGTCTACCTAAGTAGGGTCGGAGTAGGTATATACTATTCTCGTAGAGGCACAGGTTAAAAACTTTGGTGTGCGGTACCGGGGTTATATATATCGTAGGTAGGTAAATAAGAATAAGTCATATAAGTACTACTATTTACACGTACGTTACGTCACTGCCCCTGGAATTGGGTCACCATTCATGTTTATAAGGGCCCCTTCCCACGTAGCGAAAGACGCTAAGTGGGAAGGGGCCCAGACGTTGCACCTTTGAACCTACGTTAGGTACTGTAAGTATGGGCAGAGTGTGATTATTCTCAAAGCGTTCGGATTGCTTTTCGAAGTTCTTGTACACTGATTTATTTGAGATTGTCTTTCCTGGTGTATCTAACTATGTAACTTCTTTGAGCGGTTGAAGCGCTCGTAGAATGATAGTCACTTACATGTCCCTGCAAGATCCTCATCTGGTTGGTGGTCCAGTTATACAGCACGCCGCAGTTGCAGGCTGCGTAGAACACGATCGTGCTGCCGCGATTGTTCAGGTTGATCACGCCCGCCTTGCTGTTGTAGCCCGACAGCCAGCGCAGATTCTGGCAAAATAAATTTAACTTATATCATAACTATGTTTATTGGTAAAAATAGGTAGTTTAACGAAGGCTAGATCTAGATCTTCGGTCCAGCTTAAAGGCGAGCCAACCCACGTGTCGTCTTCCGGTATACACGGTTGGAAACTATTGATTATTATAGCCTCTTTCCACGATCACTCTACCATGCGAGCTCAAACGTGTGTCGTGAATGCCTGAGTTTTTGTGAGGTGATGGATGCTAGGCAATCGAGTGTCCCATTTTAAGTTATATCTAATCTAATTTCATTAGTTTAGTTAATTTATCGTGTCCCCTTGTTTCGCAGACACTATAATTTCATCGAATGTGTCATTTCATCGAAAACTAATTTCTGCTGAAACCTTATTGTTTTCAGGTTATCTTAAGCATGGGTTACGTTGGTTAGGTTAGGTTAAACCTGTGACCACCAAAAAATTATAACTCCTGCGTATGGAAATGCCTGTCGATAAAATTAACATTCGGCAAAGTAAAACTTTTCTATGAAAGGAGTGTCCATGATTCAAGGGCAAACATAAATAAATAAGAGCTGAAGTTCGGTTCGGTTCGGAGTCATCAACAATATTTGTCAACAATGCTTACGAAGGGCGAAGGTTTGTGGTGGTAGTTGGCGCCCTCCGAGGAGTGCTTGCGGATCTCCGAGAGCGAGACGCTGTACAGCCTGCGGCGCGCAGCCTCCTCGCTGTCGGTGCGCGGGCGCACCGACGGCGCGGAGTGCCGCTCCGTCGACGAGCGCGCCGGGTTCGACATCAGCTACACACACGGAAAAAGAAAATGTTTAATAGGTACATTCATTTTCTTATTTTCTTTATTTCCGGAATTCTATTTATACCGTTGTTCTTTCGTGTTGCAATATTTAGTACTAGCTTTTGCCAGCGACTCCTTTCGCTTTTTTTATATAAATATTTAGGGAACAATCTCACACAAATTAACTAGTACCAAACTAAGCTCTAGGCTTGTACTATGGGTATACATTAATATGTACCGAACTAAAAAACCGAGAACCGTAAACCGTGAACTACAAAAATTACCGATAGTAACCTAGTACCTACTCTATCAATCTAATTACCATTCAATATAATCTGCGCTTGGGCAAAATTTTCAGGAGAATAAATGCGAACTGAACATTGCAATTTACTTATATGGAGAAGCTAAAGCTAGCTAAGCTAGGAATTAAGCAGTTCATTGTTCCCTCGAGAACGGCCCGTTTTTCCGGGATTACCCAATGTTCGTCGATACGAAATTATAATTCAAACTTTCGCATTTATTATATTATTCAGGATTGATTGGAAGGATTGGCGTGATCAAACCTTGGGCTCTGTAAGACTCAGTGAAGAATCAGTGGCTTCTTGTCTTGAACTCTTAATTGGTGATGAATTAAATAACCTTTAGGTTCACCAGTGGGCCTTTGGCAAATTTAAGAGAATACAAACTAATTATTCCCTTTAAAAATAGCTATTAAGTTGTTCTTGATCGGTAATAAATAATTAGTTGTTGTTGTTATCGATTATGACAGTGACTTTACCGTGACGTTACTTGTAAAGGTATAAGCTGGAGGTTTATTTAAAACCATTAAAAAAAAAATATATATAAAAAAAAAACTTCATACTTCATATTAATGAAGGTTGCAGTATTTTTATGATATACTTAACAGCTTTATATGTACTCACCTTTTAGAGGATTGTGAGGATGTGAGGTGACGGCTTTCCATACAAACGGCGATAACGTTTTCCACCACCTAAATGTTAACCGATTTCGACCAATTTTTGATACGGTGTCAGTCGGAACCAAAACTATATCCGTACGTTACGTTTTTTTCAATATTATTCATAAACTTCGATTTATTCCCGTTTTATTGTTTTCATACAAAAGTAATTTCGCCCATAATCTCTTTATAACTAATCAATATTTTAAAAAACGAAACGTACCTACGGACATAGTTTTTGTTCCGACTGACCATATATCAAAATTAAATTGGTTGAATTCGGTTAACGTTTAGGGGGTGGAAAACGTTATCGCCGTTTGTATGAAAAGGCTAGATTTTGCAGTTGGTTCACAGTCATCTTAAGAGATCGCTAGGTTAGTTTAAAAATTTACTGTGACAAGGTTATTATATCGTGTTGAATTAACAAAATTCTATAAATTTTTAATAACAGCGATTCCTCCGGCGCAGTCGAGGATAATTACCACAGATATATTACTAGGTACTCATATATTACTAGTTAAACTTAACGAATACGTGTTCTCCTTATGTCGGATTTCACCAACCACTTAACAGACAATTAGAGTGTTAACAGCTGTCAAAATGTATGAACATTTAACATCGTTTGGTGAAATGGTACTTATTTTCATTAGTACGATTTGTACTTATTTTCATGAGTACGATTTTCAAACATAACTTTGCAGTTTTATTCCCAGCAATGCCGGCAAAATCCCGAGTTCCTACACGGTATCTGCAGTCAAAGGTCGGCGCATGACACACCGTATCACTGGCGTTATTCTCTCGAGAGGCACTTCGTCGACGAGCTAACAGACCGGTCAAACTTGACCCATAAGCGAATGTGACATAATCTTTCATATTTATAATCTTTACTAGCTTAGTATTTACTTAAGCATAAAACCTACTCAGTTAAATTTCGTAGGAATAAAAAAACTACCTTTAAACGAAACCAAACAAAACTCACAGAGTCCGCAGTCGCTTCATTCGTTTGAGGTGAAAACAGCTGTTCTAGACCTAAAAGTTAAAGTTTTAGATTAGGTTACTAATAACCTAAACCAGTAACTGTAGGTAAGGATAAATAGAGTATCGTTTCTTTCACTTCGCCCCGTATTATGGTCGTCTTTGTCGCGGAAGATAAACGAAGATAAAGCATTCGTCACTCTCGCACTTACGTACTGGTCAGAAAGTGACAGAAGTTTTATCCACGTTTCAATTCAACATATTCGTGACATTCTCAATATAAAGGGACCTTATGGAGGTTACGCCATTTTTAAAACTGTTACCATAGTATTCGTTACAAGAATATGAAGAGCGTAACTGCCTTCCTCCATAAGGTCCCTTTATATCACAACGTCAGAACGTCACATTTATTCAATAAATTGGCCAGATGCTCTTTTACACATCGAAAGAGGATAACCTCAGTGCCAGTAGTATTCAATAGTGTGTGACGTTCGACCAGTGCTTTGTGACCAGCCGCCATGAGCAGACGTGCCCTGACGCTGCTGTTCCTCGCGGCCCCGGTTTGGGGAACCATCTACTTGGAGCAGGTCCCTCCGACTCATGAGGAGGTCAGTGACTTTACGACCACGTTTACTTTACAACTTCATTCATATGTTAATAATAGTATAGGCTGGTTTCTGCAAGCCCCCTAGCATGCACAAGATAAAATTTGACGAAATTCTAACGTAACACTTAGTGTTTAAGGTTTAAAATAAGTGTCCCGTCTTGATACAATCGCTATAAAAATAGTATAGCTATATAGTCGCTTAGTAATAAAAGGTAATAAAAGTCAGGACGAGACACTTTTATTTTAAACCTTAAGCGTTACGTTACAATGTGGAATTAACTTCCCTAGCTCCTGTCAAATTTTATCTCGTATATGCATGTTAAGCCCGTAGAGGGGGTTATGTTTAACGCGTGTATCCGTGTATCTGTATTTCTGTGTATCAGTCTGTGGCATCGTAGCTCTTAAACGGATGAACCGATTTTGTTATAGTTTTTTATGTTTGTCACGTGACTTGATCGAGAGTGTTAATTATATTAGCTAAGTTTTAAGTTGTTACGTACTCTTTAGAGTTGAAGTAACATGGCTTAGCAATGGGACCAAAAATACAGCTTTGTTAAAAGTTCAACACACTTGTGCGTGTCTTCGGAAATAATAAAGTTACTCACCTTGTAATCAGTATTCCTCTTTCTGTTGTTTATATTATAGTCAATGAATGCTTTGCCTTGACTCTTATCGAGAACTAAACGTAAACAATATGGATACAGTAATGATTTGTGACGTTCTCAATATAAAGGGACCTTACGGAGGCAGGCGATCACGCCGTTTTCAGAACTTTTACCATAGTATTCGTATAGTTACAAGAATAAGAAGAGCGTAACTGCCTTCCTCCATAAGGTCCCTTTATATTGAGAACGTCACATTTGTTTTAATACTATGTTGCATTGCGTTTCTTTAATCTTATTGTTGTAGATAGAGTTTAATTTGTATAGCAAACAAAGCACAACCGTACCATCCTCTTCTCGAAGCCATTCAGGGCATTCAGGGCAATTTTGATAAAGATAGAAGCTTGAATTTTCAGTGACCAAAAGTACCTACCTACTATAACTATATACCCCTAAATTACTACCTATGTCTACTTATGGTTTACCAGTTATCGCCAGTTACACTGACCAATCCTCAAAGTTCTAAGGTACTTCTAGCAGACACGCAAAACTTTCGCTTTCAGGTGGCGTACCGTTTAGCCCACATATTAAGTAAAAACTGAAACATCCTGAAATTTCAGTCCCGTTTTCTTTGTGGTTGGTAAATTCACGTCTCCATATAAAGTCTAAGACAAACAATTTTACTAACTGCGCAAGTAACTTTATAATCGTATTTGTAAGACTATGTATATAATTTTATAAACAACCACATTGATACA
This sequence comes from Tortrix viridana, assembly GCA_963241965.1. NCBI lineage: Eukaryota > Metazoa > Arthropoda > Insecta > Lepidoptera > Tortricidae > Tortrix > Tortrix viridana. The sequence goes on from OY725174.1 coordinate 1,758,244, forward strand.
AATAGGTGGCGTTTATGAAGCGTTTCGGCTACTTGGAAGAGACTGGCGCCGGCGCCGAAGCCGACTACACGGCGGACTCGATCGCCGAGCCCGTGCGCAAGATGCAGGCCTTCGCGGGCATACCGCAGACCGGTATCATAGACGCAGAGACCAAGCAAGTATGTGACTGCCAGTTACATTGACTCGTTAATTCCAACAAGGAATAAGGAGGTTACTATCTCAAAAATGTTCTATTGCGTCACCAAAATTATAATTCACGCTCCGCCATTTTGATCAGAATTAATTCAACATTCATTCAACAATTTAATACAATCATGGGGTAAATAGTTCAAAATAGAAAGAACTTATTCACTTTTATGTAGTTTTTAATGTTTTCATCAATTGTACAACCCCGCGAATGTTCAGAATTTTCAGAATGTTCGGTCAGCAGCGAAGCGTGGTTTAAAATTGTGGGCGTCCTGTCGCCGCTGTAGTTTATGTGTTCCGTACTGCATTGCATAGACAATCCTTTATCACGGACCTGGTTTGTATAACGGAGTGCTGCATCATTGTGAAATGAGCCTTTTTGATTCACTTCGACACTGCTGGAGCTATTGTGCAAATACCCCTATTACACACTCAGCGGCCTTCTTAACTGCAAGCACGAGATAAAATTTGTCAGGTGCTTGAAATGAATAGATCTACTTATTCCATGTTCTAACATAAGACTTAACGCTAAAGGTGTCGGTTGGTAGCCGACTGCACGCAGCAGCAGCAGACAACACGTGCCGCCTCGGCGCTACTGATCTTTACGCCCGACTGCAGATCAGTAGTGCCGCGGCGGCACGTGCTGTCTGCTGCTGCTGCGTGCAGTCGGCTACCAACCGACACCTTTAAGATTTGAAATAAAAGTGTCTCGTCCTAACTTTTATTACATTTTATTACTAAGTGACTAATGCGATTTTCACATTTAGGTATATGTGAAATCAAGACACTTTTATTTTAAACTTTAAGCGTTAAGTGTAACGTTAGAATATGGAATAGATGTATTCATTTCCCTAGCACCTGTCAAATTTTATCTCCTGCTCGCATGCTAGGGGGCCAGGTGTTCGAATGTGCAGGTTTCCTCACGATGTTTTCCTTCATTATAAGAGCATCGATTCGATTTATGTTTACTTAGTTTGAAAAACTCATTGGTACATGGCAAACTATGAAACTACTCGGCACCTTACGAAGTTACGGTCACGAGTCAATTTTACCACTTCAAACTGAACAAGCAACAGATAGTTATGACATGTAGAAGATTCAATGCAGCTGTTTCTCCTCCAGCTGTTCAAAAAGAAGCGATGCGGCGTGAAGGACATAGGTGCAGTACCATCTAGAGGAAAACGATACGTCGTACAACAGGGATGGAGCAAGAAGTCGATTACATACAGGTTTATAGGCCATTTATATCCCTCTAATCTATAACTACTGTTGCACTATGGCCTTATGTTACTCTGTCTGTGACCCAGGGTGCTGAACGGCTCCAGCACGCTGGACAAGACGCGCGTGGAAGCCGTGATGGCGGCGGCGCTGGCGGTGTGGGCGCCGCACGCGGGGCTGCGCTTCTCGCGGCGGGACAAGGAGGCCGACATCGAGGTCTCCTTCGCGAGCGGAGACCACGGGGACGGGTGAGTGGTGTAACCAATACTATATACATTGTCGGCAGAGTTGCAAATGCAACCACAGCTGCACTGGGCGCCGCACACGGCGAGAGCGATATATATGTATCTGTCTCAGTTCAGTATCACTCCATGCAATCGAATTTCACTTCAACGATAGTTATTTTTAGGTTGTCTCAAACATTAATTAATAGTACGTTAGTTAGGATGGTGTAGCCTTGTGACTACCAAAATATTTAACACTTGCAGCGAGAAATAGCTTCCGAAAAAAAATTTCTGCGAAATGATGCGTTCGAGGCTCGAACGCATCATTTCGCAGAAATTTTTTTTCGAACTTCGAGGAAAGTTGTTTCGATAAAATAATAGGTACCCATTTGTAACATACGCGAGTCGTTCGCCATGTTCGCCGAATATACTTAGCTATACACAGAAATGGTCCGCAATATAGGTAAAGCATATAGGTAAAGCAGGAAACTCGTGATCAACTGTTTAAAAATAAACTGTATAAATTCTTAGTCGAAAAATGTTATTACTCGAACGAAGACTACTTGAATGATAAATTATAGTCGAAAAAAAAAGAATAACTCTAGTCCAATTAAATTGTACAAGGTTTATAGGTAGGTAGTGTTTAAATAATTTAATTATTATTAATGAAATTATTTTTATCCCTTTTTTTACAAATCATGTGTGCCACAAATTATTTACCTACTATAATAATAGCTATTATTATAATTTCGACATTACATTCCACTTATTGTAATGCGCATTTATATGCTTAGGATTATTTTTTACATATTTTTACAAGGTTTTAAAATTAAATTAAATTTTACAAATGTTTAACTGCCATAAATTATTTTTTTTATTTTATTATTATGTTTTTGATTCTTATTGATTGATAGTTTAATATATTGTACGTTATATAATTAAGAATAGATGTAAGTTATCATAAAATAGTAAGCAATAGTATAAAATTTTATTGTGTTAGTTTAAATAAGTACTTGGTTATTCGCTATAGTTACTAATGTCACTATGTTAGTACCGTGTACAATTATTACAGTGTAGTTGGCAAAATATGTGCACATAAGAGCGCTATTGATTTCTAAGATATATATGTTAACTACATGTTATTGTACCTAATTAAATAAATAAATAAATTGTGTGCTCTTACAGGGCATCATGGACTGATATATGATAGGTATATATGTATATATGATTTATTAATTTATAACACCATAATTTTAATGTACATGACAATACAATATGAAATAAATAAATATGTGGGAGGTACGATGTTGACGTCTTCATCGAAACGGGGCTTAAAAAGCGTGTTCATTGAAAGGTACCGACTTGGCTGTACGTCTATGGACAAATATTACCTAAACTCCAAGATATTACTTTAAATGTACATAATCTACTGCTATCATGACACCTTTATCACCTACAGCTGGCCGTTTGACGGCCCGGGGCGCGTGGTGGCCCACGCCTTCTGCCCGCCGCACGGCGCCATGCACTTCGACGACGACGAGGTGTGGAGCGAGCTGTCCACGGAGGACCAGGACGAGGACGCCACAGACCTGTTCGCGGTGGCCGTGCACGAGGTGGGGCATGCGCTGGGCATGGCGCACTCCGACGCGCGCGCCTCTGTCATGTACCCCTACTACCAGCTGCCCGTGGAGCGCCTGCACGCTGATGACATTCTAGGGTTGCAAGAGCTCTACTGTGAGTGCCCTCAGGCATGTTTTTTAAACTAGTAACAGTCGCTCGAACTTGGTCCGGACCGGACAACGGATTTGGTTCGCTCCGAACCAGATTCGGCCGTGTGTAGAGCAGTCTGCTGACCATATCCGCCGACATGGTCCGCAGACTGCTCTACAAACGGCCGGATCTGGTTCGGAGCGAATCAAATCCGTTGTCCGGACCGGACCAAGTTCGAGCGTCTGTTACTAGTTTTAGACTGACCGGCACTTGACCGCTTACCTGATAGTCTAGTAAAGAAACGACGAAATCGAGGGCGGAGTTAGCTGGTTCAGTAACACCCTTTATCACTCTTGTCTTATCTACCCGTTTTATCTGTAAAGTATTTTTCACCTCACCAGCTTGGAAAGGCTTTCTTTGTCGGTCAAAATCTGCGCGCAAAAGTCCACTTTAACCGCTAGCGTGGAAAGTGGAGGGGGCGCTGCGCGAGCACGGCCACAACTGATGTGGCGCTCGTACAATTGTTTTTCCAACCAAGTGTCTTCCTCGCTACATTAAGGTGAAAAATTGTGTGTTTCGCACGGCAGCAAACTTATTTGGGTCTTAAGGCCTTGAATCCATCGTTACGCTCAGGATTCTATGCCTGAACCACCGCTAGACCCGTGGTTCAGTTTTAGAATCCTTCGCTAACACAGGATTCAATACTGGCGCTCGCGACAAATAAGAACATTGCAGCCTTGCATAACAAATAACTATTATCTAGCCATAAAATACCGGCCGAAAGTGCTAAAAGAGTCTTACCGTTGTACTCTTATACCCCTTCTATACGGTCGGGTGGTTGGGCCAACCAAGAGGGATGCAGCTATTTGTAGGAACGAGATGTAAATATTACTATCTCATTCTTACAGATAGCTGCGTCCTTCTCGGTTGGCCCAACCGCCCGACCGTATAGAAGGGGTATAACGAGACAATTGAGTCTGGTAAAATAAAGGCGTCCCTTGTCCCCAGCGAAAGAAAAGCTGGATCCAGAGTCAGAGCCGGAGGCCACCGAGAGCCCGCTAGTGTCTCGCGCCTCGCGGGGCCCCGACTCCTCGGCGGACGCGGAGCTGCCCGACCCCTGCTACACCAACTACGACGCCGTGCAGGTGCTGCAGGGGAAGATATACGTCTTCGAGGAGGAGGTAACGCGTAGGATTAGGTCTGCGAATCTGCCATTTGTACAAGTAAATACGTTCTAACAACGTTCTGCGCTAGCAAGGCAATTATTCTATTATTCCTAACTAGCGACCCGCTACACTTCGCTCCAGGTACTATATTATACCTTCTGTGACACTTGCGTTTTTAGCCCTTAGACCCTCGGTCAAAGACGCTAGGTGTGCACAGGCTCTTAATAGATTTGAACGATTTATTTCATTACTCTAGCAATATATACCGGATAAAATTGATTAGTAATAAAATAACAAAATTCGGGACGAGACACATTTATTTTAAACCTTAAGCGATAAGCTTACGTTAGAATATAGAATAGATGTATTCATTTCCCTAGCACCTAGCATCTGTCAAATTTTATCTCGTGCATGCATGCTAAGCCCGCTGACAGAATTGGGACTGCCGGCGGACGTAAGGCTGTGTTGCCGTTTAAGCTTACTTATAGCGATAAGAAGGTTTATTTTATTGTTTATCCTACTTTCAAATCTTACCTCCGTTGAGGCTGGCTATATAGCGGCGGTGCTACTGAGTACCTATTCTTAATTTACACGCATAAATTAGAAAATTAAGTTATGTCAGGATAATTACGGGCATCAAATATCATCAAATAAATAAAGGGAGTCTCACACAGATTGACCTAGTCTCAAACTAAGCTCGAGGCTTATACTATGGGCATAGGCAAAGATAAACACACTTATATAGAGAAATATATACTTAATCACATAGAAAACATCCATAATTCAGGAACAAATACGAGCTCGTCCATCACACAAATATCTCCTCATACCGGGATTCGAACCCGGGACCGTTAGCTTCGATCTTAGTGTCACTACCAACTAAGCCAATCGCGTCGTCGAAAATGGTATTTTTGTGCCTTGTTTAGTGGATGTGGGTGCTGAGCGACCGTAAGCAGTTGGATGAGGGTTACCCGAAGCGGTTCCGCGACGTGTTCGTCGGCCTGCCCGAAGACGTCGGCGTCGTCAGGACCATATACGAGAACAGGAGAGGCCACATCGTCATATTTTCAGGTAGTTTTATTTACAACTGTCGACGTCAAACTGTGATTAGGCTTCAACCTTGTAACATTCTATGTTATCTATGGTCCATTTCAATAGTGTCTAAGATAGAAAAAAAATATATAGATGATGGACAGACTCCTGAACGTGACTACGTCGTTTTAATTAAATTAAATAATTCCCTTTCATCCAAGCCACAAGACCACGGAGAACTCCATAATCCACGTCCCCAAGGAGTACATGGTATCAGAAGTGGGATTCGAACCCACCCCACGCCCTCAAGGAGTACAAACCTAATATAGACGGCAGACCTCACCGAAGCTAGGGTTTTCTTGGCGTACCGCTATATGACGGACGTTATACAGCGGTGAATGACCTGACTAAAACATTGGTGTAAACAAGATGGCGGCGTCGGTAGTTTCCTAGAGAACGTTGATAGTAAGTTGATAAAGAGCGTGTTCTAGGAGACCATGCCATCTTAATTCATAGACAACGTTTTTGTGACGTCATTCACCGCTATTACACCCTTCATATAGCAGTACCCAGACTATTATTCCTAATAATTACTATTATTGCCGTCCTTTTAATAAAAAGCCTCCAATTCGACTATGTGCTCCTATTGCAGGCAAACGCTACTGGGAGTTCAATCCAAACTTCCGCCTGGTCAAGCGAGGCCGCCTGGCCGACTACTCTCTCTCCTCGCGCGTGTCGGAGCTGACCACGGTCTTCCTGTCCAACTTCAACAACAAGACCTACCTCATCGAGGACGAGCGGTTCTGGCGCTTCGACGAAGCCTCCTGGACGATGGACAGGGGGTATCCCAAAGTCATGTCTGCGTGGAGAGACGTGCCGTACCCTGTGGATTCCGCTATCATTTGGAAAGGAAGTAAGTGTGTACGGTTCGAACCACGCATGAGTTCAAAAGACCCGATCTAATTTTTCTGGAGCAGCTTAAGTTTGTCGGTTCGAGAATTTAATTTTGGGAATGGTGACCTATCTATACCTAGTAACTAAAACTCACCAAAAAGCAGATTTTTACTGGTGTCTAGAAGTCTGTATTTTTTAATCTCGCATTGCAGTGACTGAAGTTGTCACGCGTGATATCAAATAGTATAGCCTCTCCCACTCACAACACAAGCGAGATCACGGCGTGACTTAATATTCATTATTCCCACTAATTATCAGTGTGATTCAAAAATCGAGTTTGTGCTATTTATAAAATAAATAAATATGAGGGGACAATCTCACACAAATTGACCCAGTCCCAAACTAAGCTTTAGGCTTGTACTATGGTCCTAGGCAACTATATAAGTAGTCACAACACGGGATTGTTGAGCCACTATAGAACCCTCTCACAGTAAGTCGACGGTAAAATTTGAAGTAATTTCTTTTGTGTGGCTTGACGCTGTCATTATGACAGGGTTCTATGGTGGCTCAACCATCCCGTGGTGTGACTTACATACTTATGTAGAGAAATACATATTTAAATATATAGAAAACCTCCATGACTCAGGAACAAATGCTCGCGCTCATCACACAAATATTTGCCCATACCGGTATTCGAACCCAGGACCGCTAGCTTCGTAGGCAGTCACTACCAACTAGGCTAACCGCGTCGTCGTCGTGTTTTGTTACTTCAGACACGTATTTCTTCCGCGGCCCGCGTTTCTGGCGCTTCGACAACACCGCCGTGCGCGCGCACCCCTACTACCCGCTGCCCGTGGCGCAGATCTGGTTCAGCTGCGCGCCCACCGACGAGATGGACAGATACATCGCCAACGAAGACTAGCTGCCCAGTAGGGAGGGCGGGGCACAGTGGATCGGTGGGGGAACAGTGGTTCACTGCCTATATTTTAGGGAAATAATAAACGTATATCTTTGGCACCTAGATCAGTTGTAGGCATTCCTAATGTTATCAGAGGGCGTGATCATTAAAATTTTGATACTGTCTAAAAGATAATTCAGAATCAGAATTTTAATGATCACGCTTACAGTTTTTATAAAAATCGCATTCATGTGAAAATTGCAAGGGTAGCTCGATTTCTTTGATCCCAAGTATATTTCCAATGCAGCCGTTTGTTAGTATTATAAATGTAGCCTGACAAAAAAAGTCGGGCGCGTGGTAACAGCTGGAACTACAACATTTTCAAACGGCAACCAGCACAGGTTAGAGGAAACCTTGGATCATGTTGCCAATTTCATTCCGGCCAGCGCCCTCATTTTTATGCTCGACTTTTTTGCCAGGCTATATGTAGCGTTAAGGAATAGTTTTGTCATAAAACTTGATTGTTTTGTAATAATATGTATGTATAATATTTTTTTAAGACTGTTTTCTTTACGCTTGATTAATAAAGTGACAAAACAGTCTGAACTTTTCTTGTTTTCTTTAAAATCCGTTTTTAAATGAGTGGCGTAATGGAACTTCTTACGACATAAAACGAAATTAAATTGAGATTTTTTACTGAAATAGTAATTATTTCCTAATAAATTTAGTATTTTTATGCTGCTCATACAATATAATTATCGATTTCATTAATTAAATTAAAAGTAAACTAAAATACTTTTTAAGTGGAATTACTCTAAAGCAGGCACGCTTGCATAACAGGTCCTTGAACGTGCCAACTTGTATGTATACAACTTGATTTACTGGCATGCAATATGACGTCTCTGTTCCATAAGTCATCAACTCATCACTGGCAAATCAGTCATCAGTCTAAACGTAGAGCTTCAAAGAGCGAGAAGCTTTAACTCCCTTCTCTATCAACTTTTTCAACGCTATTGACGGAAATATCCGTCATGGATTGACAACGCAAAATAACCTGAGTGTGTATGAATTAAGGTTGATATTAGCTCTAGTTTTCATTTGACGTTGCATTGAAAAGGTTAAGACTGTCTGAACATCGCGTAGTCTAATAGGCCTTTACAGGGAGACCGTTTTTCTCGTTGTACAGTTCGCCATCAAATATATCTGTACATATCAGTGGTTAAAAATATCTAAACATGCACCCTAACGCCTTGACAATAGTCGTGTTCAGATATTTGTGACCTCCTTATTTGCTGCAATATATATGATGGCGACTGTACTTAACCTTTTCAACGCCATGTCAAATACAAAAGTCGTCACTCACACGCCAATGACAGCTGAAAACCAGAGCTAATTTCAACCTTACGTCATAGACACTCGGGTCTATTTTTCGCTGTCAACCGTGACGGATATATCCGTCGTTGGCGTTGAACCAGTGGTGCGGATATATCCGTCAATGGCGTTGAAAAGGTTAACGTAGACTCGCCGAGTTTGCTTTTGGCTTTAGAAAAGACGTGAATTAAAACAAAAGATTGTTCAATAAAAATATATCACTTTATTAAAAGAATAATCACATATAAATGAATCGTTACATCCTGAACTGATTGTGTAAAACAAAACGGAATGTTCCTACCCAACAGTGACAGATTTGTATGAAGTTGATTAACTAATACTGTATACATATAGTAATATCATTAAAAGTTGTAAAAATAAATTCGACCTGCGGTAGACTTCAGAATAGAGGCCATGCATGTTGATGGTGACAAAATGTGCTTAGAGCAAAGACGTTCATAATTTAAGATCTACGATATAACAAAGCTATTTGATGTTAAATGTAAAAAAATGCACTTAGCACATTTTTCTTCTAGGCCATCGATTTTATAGTCAACGACATCTGATCCATTGAATATGGATTGTGTCAATACCAATGGACCGACGTGTCTTGCTCTAACTTTGTGTGTAAGAGAAAGAACGCAATACTGCTCGCCTGTTATGGTCGCGTTCATAACTGTGGAGGAATGAGGGTGAAGCTTCCGTCACTTTCGCACAAAAAGTGACGATTGTTTTATTGACATTTTATCCTAAGCGGTAACGCGATAACAACAGAGCCGCTGGCCTCGATCCCGCAGCCGGTACCAATAACTAAACGTGAAACATCTAACGATACAGCTTTGCTCTTCTTTTAAAGCGGAGCGCAGCACCAATTTTTTTTTTGAGACGATAGAATATGTCATAACATTTATTCTCACTGGAATTATTAATAAAGCTTAAACTATTGTCACCTCGCAGCTCGAGTGTCTTTTGAACATTTTTATATTGTTATAAATAATTGTGCCATTCTAACTACATATTTATATTCCAATTTCGTTTACTAATATTTTTACTTAAAGGCAAGTTTGTAATTAATAATTTGCTCGCGTCGGCTAGAGCACGGATTATGCTAGTAATATCTATAGTTGCTATAGCAACGGGTCTTACGTAACAGGAGGATATCCGTCGGTGCGTACGCGCAGGGATTCGACATACGCGATTACAATTACTTTGGGGCTCAGATTTCTTTACCAAGTTTAATACACGACAAACGAGACGCCAATATGTCCAAACGTGCAGTCCTAACCTGAAAACCTCTCAATTTAACCGTAACCAACAACGTACAAGGCAAACAAACCTAACGATTGCGAGGCTTTCCGGCCAAAACTAGAATGAATCTGTACATTATCATCCAATGCCAATGGTAACATTAAACATTACATATATTTATGCCCGGTTCCTATATCCAAACCGCGGATAGATAAGGATACCTCAAGTTAAAATTAGACATTTGCTGCATACAACATGTGTCAAATTTGAAGTAACCTCATCTATCCGCGGTTTGAATATAGGAATGAGCATTAAGTGGCTTAGAGCTTTTAACAAACAGTTCCTATTTATGACAAATAATTCACAATAACAACACAAAGGAACAGTAAAGGATGGAAGATGATAAAAATGTACAGTTTCATTCGCTACTGTACAAACATCATCAATATCACTGTTAACTGACCACTAGTGAGCCTTATTGTAAGGTGATAAGATTCACAAGTGGTCAGTTAACTGTGCTGCTGATCGTAACAAAGATGATAAGAATACTGTGTGACACGCCCTTTATAATAAGGATATTTAAAAACATTTTGTTAAGTCAACCAACCCGTTTAAACAAAATTTTAACTGTCGCTTCATTCACCTAAACAAGTTGCGAATCAGCGGGCTTAGCATGCATGCACGAGGTGAAATTTGACAGATGCCAGGGAAATTAATACATCTATTCCAAATTCTAACGTAGCACTGAACGCTTAAGGTTTAAAATAAAAGTGTCACATCCTGACTTTTATTATCTTTTATTACTAAGTGATTTAATTCGGTATTGCTAGAGTAATTAAATAAATCGTTCGTCGTTGTGGTAAGGCCTATACAGAACAATTACAGAGCTCTGTAGCGACAATTATTTGTCTATGGTTATTTATTGCACGCGTTAAGTGTGAATCTCGGAACACCGTAATAAGTTTGAAGAAAAATAATATTTAATTACTCTGGCAAGGTTTTATCGTGGTATCATTTTATTCGTGTACATGCACGTTAGGCTCGCTGTGGTACGTTTATATTCGTGTGTGACGTTGAAAAGGCTCACTTATGTAGGTTGTGTAGTATGCAAGTGATCGAGTCGTAGGCCAGGCGTCGCTGGCGGCGCCTAGCTGCAGCAGGAGGCGGGGTTGGGGTCGCGGCCGGAGCGCTTGGTGACGCTGAGGCGCGTGAACTCCTCGGCCACGGTGGGGTGGATGCCCACCGTGCCCGTCAGCTGCTCCATGCTCAGCCCGCACCTGGAAACACCACCGATTAAACTGCGCTCAATCCCTAACTTATTTATTTCAAATACGACAGCGAAATGTAAATGGATTTATTTTCATTGGCTAGGCAATTTTGAAATTCGACGTTAAAGCCGCCTATAGGCAGAGGCCTAGTTGGTAGTGACCCTGCCTACGAAGCTAGCGGTCCCGGGTTCGAATCCTGGTATGGGCAAATATTTGTGTGACGAGCGCGTGTATTTGTTCCCGAGTCATAGATGTTTTCTATATATTTAAGTATATATTTCTCTATATAAGTATGTATATCATTGCCTAGCACCCATAGTACAAGCCTAGAGCTTAGTTTGGGACTAGCTCAATTTGTGTGAGGTCGTCCTTGATATTGATTACTATTATTATTATTATAGTTTAAATATGGCATTAGCTTGAGACTTCGTCCGCGTAGAAGTCATTTATCGCTGCTCCCTCGGGAATTGTCCAATTTAAAAAGTACTAACTCCATACAAAATTTCATCGAAATCAGTTCAGCTGTTTAGCCGTGAAATCTAAACAAAGTCACTTATGCATTAATAACAATAGTAAGATAAGGATGTTCATCGTGTGCCTAATACCTGTAGGACAAGCCTTGAGCTTAGTTTGGGACTAGGTCAATTTGTGTCAAATCTTCCGCTAATATTTATTTATTCTACTTATATTATAAATGCGAAAGTTTGGATGGATGGATGTTTGTTACTCAATCACGACAGAACGGCTGAACGGATCTGGATGAAATTTGGCACAGAGAGATTATAGTCTGAAAAGCACATAGGCTACTTTCATCCAGAAAAAATGGACAGTTTCCGAGGAGCGATAAACGACTTCTACGCAGAAGAACTAGTTAAAACATATGAATGCGACAGACTTGACGGCGACCGCGAAGCCCTGGATGACCTCGCCGGCGACGGGCCCCACGAAGTGCAGCCCGAGCACGCGCTGCGGCGCCTCGCGCAGCGCCACGGCCTTCAGGTAGCAGTTGCGGATGTTGCGCTGCGGGATGAAGAACTCCGTCGGCTTGTAGTACGCGTGGTACACCTCCACGCTGTCGGCGCCGTGTCTGGGGGCGGACCGTTTGTTATGAGGAGACACTACGTATCGAAAAAATTGGTAATATGCATAAAAAACAATTTTTCACTTCTCATGCTCTAAAAGTTCGTCTTTATGTCGTGCGTAGGCGACATAAAGTCGCTTCTTATGCGCTAGTGCATAAAGTAAAATCTTCGTCGAAGACCTACGCAATCGGTCTAACAGCCACACGAACAACTTTAACTTCATAGAATAACCTCTTTATTTTATTTCGTTTCGTTAGTATTCTAAGACCAAGGCAAGGATACCAACAGCCAAAGTACACAATAAAGCTTCATGAAATAAACTTATAATTTTTATTTCGTCGCATTTATTATTATTGTTATTTTTATTATATTGCCGTTTCATTTCCTCGCAATCGAAGTGAAAAGTAGAGTGTACAACTCGTCCATAAAACCCATTTAACACTCGACTTTATATCCATCCTCGCTCGCAAGCTCGCTTGGATGGATAAACGTCTCGCGTAAAATGGTGCGTTTTATGCACTTGTTGTACAATCTACTATTACGCATTTCTTAACAAAATATGAAAGTACCGTAAAAGAGATGGCAAAAAGTAAAATTAAAATTGAAATCAGCCAAAGAAATACGAAGCATTTAAACCTACTAATAAGAAATCTGACATGGAATGTGACGTCAGCGGGCACTATGGCCATATAAACTCCATGTAAAATTCTGTTTTGCTAGAAAGAGATAGAAATAAATCTTGAATTGCTTATATCTTGATTATTTTTATAGTTATTCGAAAAATATTTTTTCTCTATTGTTTGTTACATGAATGACTTTTTAATAAAGCCAAAAAAAATATTCATGCATATGTTCCGATTTGTACTAAAAGACTGGTCCTTGATGTGGTTGCTCATGGTTGCAAAATATTGTGTTACCTGTCACCTCGTCGAACATTTTTATGCCTAAGTTATTGGCCCCTACTGGAGGTTGGAACAACGTAGGTGAAGCGAAATATAGCCATTTTCTCTCAAGTCTTCACATTCCCAGTTCTTCAGATTCCCAGTTCCGAACCTGAACCGGTCCCGTCCTAAAACGACTACTACTACTGTATTTTTGTAGCTTATAGTCTCCTGAAATAAATAAACTAGTGGTTCTGTGGACTGCAGACCTCGCTTAACTTACCCGTTGAAACACATTTATCCTCATACATCGACATAGGTCGCGGTCAATTGACCAACACGGCAAATAAGTTTGCAATCGCAAAAACCCCTATAACTCTGCCATTATTATTTTTTTTTTAACTGCATCGACAAGAAAATTCCATATAATTATCGAACCTGCTCACAAAATTTCTCGAGAATCGGTTGAGAAATGCGACCTGTAGAGGACAAACGGACCGGACATCGGGACATCCGGACATCATCATCATCATCATCATCATCATCATCAGCCGCAAGACGTCCACTGCTGGACAAAGGCCTTCCCCAAGGTTTTCCACAACGATCGGTCCTCTGTTGCTGTCATCCAGCGGTTTCCCGCGACCTTTATCAGATCGTCGGTCCACCTTGTGGAAGGCCTGCCGACACTTCGTCTCCGGGTTCGCGGTCACCACTCTTCCGCTCCAACGGCTATCTGTTCTACGAGCTATGTGCTTCGCCCATTGCCACTTAAGGTTTGCTATTCGGTTAGCTATATCAGTTACTTTGGTTCTCCTGCGAATCTCCCCATTCCTGATTCGATCTCGCAAGGAGACACCCGGCCAGCATACGAAAGCATTTTTGCCCAAGCTGAAACGGAGTCGCTCCGCGCTCGCTCGGTGAATAAGTAAAGGGTATCAAGCGCTCACCTCTCCACGGCGGTCTCCTCGCTGAGCCCCACGCAGCCGTACTCGAGCGGCGTGAAGACGGTGGTGGCGACGTTGTCGTAGTCCATGTGGTGCGGCGCGCCGGCCAGCGCGCGGCGCGCCAGGAGCCGGCCCGCGTGGATGGCCACCGGCGTCAGCTCCGGCCGGCCCTCCAGCACGTCGCCCACGGCGTAGATGTGCGGCACGTTCGTCTGCTCCGTGGCCGCCACTATCTTGCCGCTCTCGGACACGCACTGGAAATAACCCCCAATATTCATATTATATTATAAAAAAAAAGCCGTGGTAACCTAATGGTTTGACCTGCCGACTGGGTCGTGGGTTCGAACCCAGGTTCTCACCTCTAAGTTTTTCGGAATTTATGTGCGAAATATAATTTGTAAATTTACCATGAGCTTTTCGGTGAAGGAAACCTGCACACACCTGCACAGCGATTTAACGGTGTGTGCGAAGTTCCCAATCCGCACTGGGCCCGCGTGGGAACTATAGCCCAAACCCTCTCATTGTGAGTGGAGGCCTGTACCCAGCAGTGGGATGTATATAGGCTGGATTTTTATTATTATTATCATTGTAACCTGCCAGTCTGGTTTAGGCGGACACGGCAAACACGCAGAATTCAATTCAAAAGACCCCAACCTAACCTCAACCTGGCAGTATGCATGCAGTAAAAACATGCGTGATAAACGCGTTCCTGTTTTTTTTATTCAAGCGCTTACATATAACTAGCAGATGGATAAAGAGACACTTTTTAGCATTCTAACATGACATCGTTGTGAATTATGCATAAGTTTCCGCACTTAGAGACGTCAATTAATTTTGAAATTTGATTAGAGTTGCTGCTGTCACTTTCTTTGCTATAGCAATAGAATAAGATAACACGTCACTTTACCAAGCATTAAATTTAATTGATGTCTCCGAGTGCGGCCCTTAGCTTTTTACAAAATTGAATTGTACTTCAACTCACGTTAACTCCCGCCAACTCCAGGTTGAGTGACTTGGTGAGGGCGTACCGGCCGGTGGCCATGAGCACCGTGTCGAACACGTCCTCGCTCCTGAAATATTCAAACAAGTATTAATTAGATAATAAAATAACCTAACCGAGTTAAAAACCCCCGATATCGGCGCCTAAAAAACCTCTGTGCAATGAGCAAAACCTTTAAAGGGCTCCAAGCACGTACATTTTCACTGGAGGGACTTTGTCACTAGAAGATTTCAAGAATTAAAAAATCAAATCCCCTCATCAACTAGAAAAGAGCTGATGATCTTCAAACGGCTGAACAGATTTTCATGAAACATGGCTAAGAACACTCGGGATAAAATTATCTATGGTACAAAAAAAACTATACGCAAATCGGTTCATCCGTTTGGGAGCTACGATACCACAGACAGATACACAGATACACAGACAGACACGTTAAACTTATAACACCCCTCTCTTTTTGCGTCGGGGGTTAATAACAAGACAACCGTTACACCACAACGTCATCATGAAAACCAAGAGTTAGGGATAGGAAAGAACGCTTAATCTATCTATAGGCAAAAACGCTTAATCGTTCTGCAGGCAGAAATGGTGAATCTGTCTATGGGCAGGCATGCTAAAGCCGCAAACGTGCGGGGAGCTTCTCCATGCTTAAACCACCTTCGCCACGCCTCCCCAATACGACACCTTAGAATTAATTTATATGAAACTCTATGCGTTTGCGGTTTGTGTCCGTACAGTAAAATGTTAAATGCTGAAAAAGACATCACTATTTTTAAAGGGCTATATTATTCTTCCCGCGTCACGACGTTGACCCTTTCAATATATCCGCACAACTGGTTCAACGCAAACGACAGAAATATCCGTCATGGTTGACAGCGTAAAATAGACCTAAGTGTCTATGAGGAAGGTTGACATTAGCTCTGGTTTCTAGCTGTCATTGTCGTGCGAGTGACGATTTTTGACGTGGCGTTGGTTAAACCAGCGAACCTTGAGCTTCCCTTGCTCTACCTACTGTTAACACGACACTTCTTCATCACATTGGTGATGACGAAGGTGTGCCAGTTCACAACCGGGCTCGGAACAGATCGGCGTGGCTCGGCAAAGTTCGGCAAAGCTCAGCGAGTTGGTTAGGTAATGGTTGTGTCGCTCTTCTATTTGGTAATGGTTACTTACTCTTGCTGCGTTTCGGTATTCAACCAGCGCGCCTTCAGCTTGCCGTCCGCCAGTTTCTCGACGGAGACCGGCACGGTGCGGTGGTGGAACACCACGCCCTTTTGCTCCATCTCGTTGGTGACGATGCTGGCCATCTGCTGGTCGAAGCCCCGCAGCGGCACGGAGCGCACCAGCACCGTCGCCGAGAATCCCAGCGAGTTGAGGAACCCGGCGCACTCCAGCCCGATATCTAACATCTGGTTAAGGATTCTATTTCTGTTTGTAACTACGAGGAAGAACTAAATTTAAAACTTTGGAAATTCACGACCTCTTGAACTGTTGAGTAATATTACAATATAACAGGCAAATTGGACCGATTATCTTCTACAATATACCAACGTGACTGCTATTATTATACATTTTATATCATAAATTATTTGTGACATCAAAAACTTCATACGGTATTTAATAAAATGATTTTTATAACGTTTGCCATACTGAATATCATTAATTAAAAAAATAACTCCTATTGTTTCTTGACTGAAGTACCGAACTGATTTATCAAATCACCCTGTCATTAATTATCTACTAGGGTAGCACGTCACGATATGTTTTTTAATGTTGGTTAAGGCTACTGAAAAATCTCGGATACACTCCGTCAAAACAAACCGATAAAATCAAATATCAACATATTAAAATAAAAAAAGGATACATCCAGCTCCAACGACCAGCGTCTTCGCGGGCGGATGCCCCAGACTGAAGATGTCATCGCTGCTGATGCAGTACTCCTGGGCACCAGGTATATTCGGGTAATGCGGGCGGCCTCCCACAGCTATCACGATGTGCTTCGCCGTCAGCTCCTTCTTGGTTCCATTCTTCAAAGTGGCAATAATCGTGTGAGGATCCTTGAACTCTCCCAAACCGTTGATATACTCAATTTTTTTATCTCTGAGGTCTACGCGGGTGACCCAATTGACGGACTTTATGTGGTTCTGGACGGATTCCGTGAGCACCTGCCAGTTGATCTGGATTTTGTCCGCGGCAGGCACCTGCCAGCCGTACGACACTGCCTCCTGGAAACGCGAACCGGGGTTAATAGATAGTATGTTGGTGGCCGCTTCATGTCAGTTTCTTGATACCTATATAATACTTGTAGTGAGTCTTTATACGTTTGAAGACTTTAGCTTCATTTATTTGTAATTTGACAATAAGTACTAATATTAACTCTTTCTTT
This sequence comes from Tortrix viridana, assembly GCA_963241965.1. Lineage (NCBI taxonomy): Eukaryota > Metazoa > Arthropoda > Insecta > Lepidoptera > Tortricidae > Tortrix > Tortrix viridana. The sequence continues at coordinate 1,775,752 of OY725174.1, forward strand.
TGAATTAAAATAAACAAACACAAAGCGACCACTTCTTCATCTTAGGACGACGAATGTTGGTTTTATTTAATTAGAAATTAAGGCAAAGAAATCTCTAAGGATATGGCTAATTAAATTTTTGTTTGAATTACTTTACACTATTAGGTAGGTATTTTACTCTCAAACGTAAACTGGTCATACACAGAGTTAAGTACACCAGACTCCCAACGCGGATATATCCTAACCCGAAAAATTTGGTTTCAAAGTCCTTAACTTTCTGGAACAGGAGAGACAACTTTTGTTTCTGTGACTGTGTATGGCCCAAACATACAAATGGATAACAACGTTCAATGTTTATAGCTTCATTAACTTGTTGCATAATATTTACGATGATGTTTTATACACAGCTTAATTAACGTAACCTTAAACACATGGATTATCTTTAGAACAAGCTGTCTTATTGTAACTCCGATTATTTTTCTTATCAACAAGCACCAATACATCTACCCTATTATTAACAAACATTTACCGCCGCTTTCACCATCTGCGTTTAATATGTTTAGTCGTAAGACTACGGTAGGCCTCCACGTACAGTCGAGGACAGAAAGATGTTTACACTTTTTCACCTTATTCCATTGTAATAAGGTCCAAAAGTGTAAACATCTTTCTGTCCTCGACTGTACCTACAAGCTTGTTCGAGCAAGTTCTAACATGTGTACCAGTAAATACTTATGCCCTTACTAATAAACGTTGAGTAACCGCTGAGTAGTTATACCATGCTTTGTCCTTATCTGTCATTGTGACATTTGAATTCGACAGATAAGGACAAAGCATGGTATAACTACTCAGCGGTTACTCAACGTTTATTAGTAAGGGCATTAAGCTTTAGCCTGTTCAAACCTGTACACATGTTCGATCTTGCTCGAATAAACGTAATAACGACGAGCAAGCGTGTACGTGGAGACCAGGCGTACCATACGCGGTCGATAATTATTATAGTGACGTCATAGATAACAATGAGTCATCGTGACGTGCAAATCCAATATCAATCAAACAGTCATTAAACAAAAATAAAGAAACCAGATAGTAGAAATACTATATAATCTTCTTATCAAACGACGAGTTAACAGAATGGCACCTACCTTTTATTTGTATGTAAACTGGGACTACTGTATCTAAACTGGGACTATTGTATGTAAACTGGGACTATTGTATCTCCAGAAATACGGAGTTATTGTTTATCGCCGTTTTGGCCTGGCCGCGACACGACTGAGCGGCGGCGGCAAGCAAATTCTCTCTTCATTGCTCGGTGGAGACGCTCACCGCGCAGCGTTTAGTTGACGTTACACGCAATGTATTAGAAAATTCGCTCGCCGCTCAGCCGGTCGCGCAAAGTCGTGGCCAGGCCCCTATAGTACACCGACGCTGCGAACCGCGAAAGTAAGGGCCTGGCCACATGTCCACGGCACGGCGCCGTACGTCGTATAACGACGCGGTGCCGCCACCGTGCGACAGTACGGCGTCACGGTGGTGCGTACGGTGCGACGGCACGGCTACACGGTGCCGTGTCCGGTGCACGGCGCACCACTCGGTAGTTTTTGTTTTAACAGTAGGAGCAGGAGAAAACGTCTTTCGCGGTCCATATCAAGATAAAAACTGTATTTTTGAAACGATGCTTGTTGCAAACGCGTGGGTACCTACTAAGCAACAGCAAAACAAAAACTACCGAGCGGTTTGCCGTGCACCGCACACGGCACCGTGCCGCGGCACGACGCCGTGAAGCCGTGCCGTCGCACCGTACACGGCACCGTGACGCCGTACCGTCGCACGATGGCGGCACCGCGCCGTTATACGGCGTACGGCGCCGTGCCGTGGACATGTGGCCAGGCCCTAAGGCGGTAGCAACACTCCGCTAACGCGAAAAGTTCAAATTCGCATTAAGGCCGGTAGCACATCTCCGCCGCGAAATCGATGCAGCGAAACCGCTGACGTTCCGCCACCGTTTGTCCTTTATATGACGGGCGAAACATTAGCGAAACTGCCTGTTCTATCGCGTTAAATTGACCATGCTTCTATCTCTTTCTCGCGGTATATCGGCGACGCCGCTCACATCTCCGCCGCGAAATCGATGATGCGATTTCGCGGCAGTTTCGCTAATGTTTCGCCCGTCATATAACGTACAAACGGTGGCGGAATATTAGCGGTTTCGCTGCATCGATTTTGCGGCGGAGGTGTGCTACCGGCGTAAACATCGCGTGTTTGCCGTAGTTTCGCGGTTTGCAGCGTCGGTGTACTAACGCCCAAAATTTAAAGCACCACAGCGTAAATCGGCCACTTTAGATTTACCTCCAAATTTGAACAACTGGCAATCTGTATGAGATCAAGGTATGGTGGCCGTGGTGCTCGTACTGCGTTTTAAATTCTGCAGATTTTTTGACCAGTGCAGTGCCACCACGGGAACAATTCGGGGTAAAAACTAGTTTTTATCACTCTCCGACTATGGGCAAAAATCACGTCAAACGCGAGAAAGGACGAGCTCACAATATTTAATAAGTTTCAGTCAAAAATGTCATGTTTGGACCAGCTTTTGTTGCCGGCTGTACTTTTATGCACAGCCACCATCTGCTCTAACGAATCTCACTTCGGTGGGTCTACGTTAACCGCCGCTTGCATCATCTACGTTAAAGTTTATCTACACACATATCATAAGTCCTCTATAATGCGTTCAGAATCCGTTGGCAATGACCAGCATTACAACAATCAATTTTACTATGATAATTGTCTTATCTGTAGCAGTAACATAGGTAATGTTGTAATTACGATATAAAATTTGATAAAGTTATGATCAATTAAATTTTACATCGTGCAATTAGTCCATCTCTACAATGATTATTAATATTAACCAATATTTAGAACACATTACTAATCATTTGTAACCTGTTATATAAAAGTGTAATGTTGATTTGTAAGCCTTGCACATTGTCTATAGAAAAGTAGAACGACCCAAGTACAGCAAGAGATCCTGTTGCCAACTTCCGACCCCATCATCAGATCAACTTTTTGATACCACAATATTGCATTGTCAAACTAGCGGTACCCGGCCTCGCTTCGCTCAAACTGCTGGTGAAAACCGCATTAAAATTCGTTGCGTAGATTGAAAGATGTAAGCGTACATACAGAGTGACAGACGGCGCGGGAAGCGACTGTTGTTTTATACTATGTAGTAATTTTAACTCAATCGGACATTGGGAAGTGGTTTAAATCTAACGTGCAAGTTTTACAGAAGTATACGAACATTGCAAGTTAAATAAAAACTTGGAAAAATCAGTTACACGTTACGTTACATGTTGTGTCCAATTTAGTTTTTTTTTTTACCCAATTTTAATTACCCTAATCACTTAGTTAAATTAAAAGTGTGATTATACACGCATCAACTTTAGCTGTCCACAGATTATACACACGCGATGTACTTATACTTCGGTCTCCACGGTCACTTAACCGACCGCCCGTGTGCGACTCTTAAGGCTTCATCAAACAGCCAGCGCGGCGCGGCAAGTCACACTGCAGGAAAACGTCGCGTCGCGCGCGACTTATTCTCTCGCAATCTCGGTTCAAGTTAACACATTTTTGTAGTTTTTATGGCCAAAATCATATAGAACTGGACGTTCTCTAACACAATCTATAAATTTTCCTAACATCCATGGGCACAAATGCACTGTAAATTTGTAAAAAATTGGCGCGTCGTGACTATGTGTGACGGCGTGCATACAACTCCTTGTTAATTTCCGCGCTAACGGCCTGGCCACGACTTTTAGCGGCGGCGGCCGCGGCGAGCGAATTCTCTCTTCATTGCTCGGTCGAGACGCTCACCTTGGTTAGTTGATGTTACATGCAATGTATTAGAAAATTCGCTCGCCGATCAGCCGGTCGCGCAAAGTCGTGGCCAGGCCATAAGAACACGCCACGCTACCGCCGCGCCGCCGGCTGGCCGGCTGTTTGACGAAACCTTTATTGTTTCAACGACATAAATAAATCAATACTATCAAGGGATTGTCTCACACAAGTTGACCTACCTGGTCCCAAACTAAGCTCTAGGCTTGTCCTATGGGTAACTAGGCAACGACACACTAAACAATACATAAAACCTACGGCAAAATTACGTTCGTATTTCCGAAGATGCAACAAAATATACAAGACTCATCATTTTTGTGGCAGTACTTGCACATTGACACATTTAACCCACGATCGTCATGCCCACTGCTCCCTTTTTTGTCGGTTTTTTGGCGCGAGTCAAAGGACCGGCGCGGAGCGTCACGTTGAGTTAAGCTGCGTCCGCATATGAGGAGTCATACTATACAACGCAGTGGAACGCGAATGCGCACATGCACGTCTACGCCACGCATCCGGTGTGGCTCAGGCTTTAAGAGTAGAGCAGTGTGTGGCTGCTAGGGGCAACATCGCGGCAGCGCATGAGCTGAACGAGGAGCAGTGCGAGAAGCGGCAGACTGCACTATTGGTTGCATGTAAACGCGGTATTATGATATACGACTTACGACGCACTGCGAGTGTCAGGTGCGGATGCGGTAACGTATTAATTGCCAATGACTTGCCGACCGTCTTCAAATCGAATACAATCCGCAGTTGTTGGGCATTGAATGGACGTTAACGACTACATTAACAGTGTGTCCGATGGCATCTATTCAACATTGCGGTAACGATATCTCTAATGGTATTTTTACGATTCGTCCGCCCTTGCTGTCAGTGTCGTTGCTGTAGAGGTGTTGCTGTAGAGCTAGGTACCATATTGAAACAACGAGCAAGTACCTGGGAGACCGAGCGTCGTCGCTCGGGTCGAAACTGAATTTTCACCGATTTTCTACAAACACAAAAAAAAAAGATCTATAGCTGAGGTTCGACCCGCAGTCTTATGCGTAGTAGGCCAAAGCTCTAACCATCAGATTAAAACCCCTTCTAGACGGTCGGGTGGTTGGGCCAACCGAGAAGGACGCAGCTATCTGTCAGAATGAGATAGTAATATTTACATCTCGTTCCTACAAATAGCTGCATCCCTCTCGGTTGGCCCAACCACCCGACCGTCTAGAAGGGGTTTTATTCAGACGGCGGCAGCCGCCCCGAAATTGCGCGGGAAATCTTTTTGCGTGAAAATACGGGGAAAACGAATTTTCCCAGATATGAGACCTAGCTAGATCGAATGTTCGCCCCCGTAAACCGCCACGTCACAATTTTCATCGAAATCGTTAGAGCCGTTTTCGAGAACGAGAGTAAAAATATATACCTTCAGTCAACAAAGTATCGGGAATGGATGATTTGTTTATGGTTCCAAATTCAAATTTTTGTTTTTTTTTGTTGTTGTTAGATTGGAACAACTGTTTTCTATTTTGGCGCGGAGTTTGAGTTGCATCTGTTATTTATATTAAATACAGTGCTGTTTTTAGTTATATCATATCTAGTGTGTATTGCGAATTTCATAATGGACAAAAACATTGAACAAAGAGTTTGTCTTAAATTTTGCATCGCCAATGGAATTTCGTGTTCGGAGTCACTGAAAATGTTACAGAAGGCTTACGGTGATTCGACTTTATCAAAAACACGTGTTTATGAGTGGTACAAAGCGTTCAAAAGCGGTCGAGATGTGATGGAAGATTTGCCTCGCTCTGGTAGGCCATCAACGTCTGCAACTGAAGTTAACATCGCAAAAGTGAAGGAAATAGTGACTGAAAATCCTCATTCAACTTTGAGAGAGATAGCCGCCGAACTTTCTGTATCTCACGAGTCGATCCGTACTATTTTAACTAATCATTTGGGTATGAAACATGTTACCGCTCGGCTAGTCCCAAAAGACCTGAATTTTCTCCAAAAACTCAATCGCATGAGAGTCGCTGAGGACATGCTAGAACGAGTCAATTCCGACCCAACATTCATGAAACGCATTGTTACTGGTGACGAGACGTGGGTTTACGAGTTTGACATGCAAACTAGTCAACAAGCTTCGGAGTGGCGCCTTCCAACTGAACCGAAACCGAAGAAACCACGCCAAAGTCGATCAAAAGTCAAAGTCATGTTGACTGTTTTCTTTGACTATCGCGGTGTTGTGCACTCGGAATTCTTGCCGGAAGGTCAAACGGTAAATAAAGAATATTATTTGAGCGTTATGCGGCATTTAAGAGAGCAAATTCGACGAAAAAGGCCAGATTTGTGGAATGAAAATTCTTGGATTTTGCACCACGATAATGCGCCATCGCACAAGGCCATCATTGTGAAAGAATTTTTGACCAAACACTCAACAAATACCATCGAGCAACCACCATATTCACCAGATATGGCTCCTGCCGACTTCTTTCTTTTTCCTAAACTCAAATTACCACTTCGTGGCACCCGTTTTCAATCGGTAGAAGACATAAAGGAGAATTCGCGCCGAGAACTGAATTCAATTCCGGAAACAGCGTTTAAAAAATGTTTTGATGATTGGATTATTCGTTGGCGTAAGTGTATCGTTTCTGAAGGAGCATACTTTGAAGGTGATAAAATAAATTTGGATGATTAACAAACAGTTTGTGTATTATTGATCTTTTCCCGGTACTTTCTTGACAGAGTAGTAAATACAAATGTTTCTAGTTGAATAGTATAGATAGAATGTAACAGAGGCCCTGGAAAACAGAAAGCCATTCGTCACGGTGGGCGTTGCAAAACACTGGCAGACCGGTCTGTCGCAAATTATCGGATGATTAATTAATTACCCAATAATAGCCGTTACCACAAAGACGTATAGACTTTAGATGAGAGCAGCTAGAAATAACTAACATTTAACTTTGGTTTCGATACAAAAAACGTTAACAAGCATTTCTCATTGTATCTATGATTGCTATGACAACTTTCTTAGATGTAATTAGTAGTGTAAGAGAAAGGCGGTGGTTCTGTTGTTACCACGGTACGGTTGAGCTTAACGGTTAACCTGTTGAACGCTACGGCTGACAGCGATTTTACATGCCCCAGGACCACCATATGCCGACGCAAACTATTAAGCCTGAGGGTCAGTAGCGTTTGACCCGCCCACCACGAAAATTTTAATATACTCGGAGCGACCAATGTCACGCACGAATGACTAGATTAGATTTGAGACTAATGCTTAGTTATTAAAATCATAGGTACCTAACTATCACTAGCCTTTTTATCAACAGTATGTAAAGGATAACAAATTCATACCTTTAAGATTTGTTTAAGCTGTTCGAAAATAATGTATATGGTCCATAACTTAGCATCTTTATGACTTTGTTTTTGTATTACTTATCCAAATGCCTGAACTCTTAGAATTGTGACGAGGTATGCATTTTTTTGGTATATCGAACGTGGTCGTGGGATAACGGGAGTAACGGAGGACGCGGCGCGTCAAGCCGGGCTGAAAATAGATTCCTTTGGGACGCCAACCTAGACGGTCATTCTTGTTGTGTTATCCCAGGTCACACGAACTCGTTTAATCGTTACACCGACTATACTACGATAAATCAATTATTGTGTTTACTTTAACTGTTAAGACATTATATTGTTTTCAAACCACTTGTGCGTGTTTCCTCGCCTACTGAAACTTTACCCGCGAAAATACATCCTGATAGACATGAAAACCCGCCGGAACCTTAGGCTGAAAGCCTTTTCAACCCCATGTAACTCTCTTAACCCGACATATATATGATGACAAATAACATCACCTAACGTTCTAGAAATTATGTTACAACTTTAGTTACTCTTTTTTTCATCGAATAGTACCTAATCCAATTCGTCAACATCTTTCGAGCGGATCAAACGCTTCAAAGCGTTAATAGCTGCCAGCTGACAGGCGCTCGCAAAATATCGCACCTCTAATGCAACAACGACGTAAATGCAGAAAAAGTCGACTTTGAAATTCAATTGTTTTTTTATAGCAATAACGTTTTTTTAAAACTGTGTTTTGTGTTCTATAGAGTCGTTATTGCATTAGAGGTGCGATATGTATTTGAAGGGCCCACAAGATAACTCACTGATAACAATTATCCAAATCCATACACGAGTCGTTACTAAGCGCTCAGTTACTCCGAGATAAGGCTCGTTACTCATTAAGTAGCCATTTTTCATTTGCGTTTCTTGCGGCCGACGACGACTCAAACAGATAGAGCACGCCACGCAGATTACACTGTCCTGCTAAGCAAAACGGCGCTATCTCAGACAAAACTCCTGTGGTAATTGCAACCTTGTTACTAACAGAGGCGGACGGAATCTGCTTTGGCTATTGAATTTGAGATACCGCCTTTTAGCTTAGGAGCGCTGTATAGCGTCCCTAGTTCACACCATCCATGCTAGATGACTCAGTCAGCCATGACACAGAAAATAATTCTTATAATAGTTATAATAATATACGTGACACTTTGTTTTTCGTCCCGTTACGGTCCACGCCGACCGTCTGTCTGTCCGTCTGACCTACGTTACATATTTTAATACAATAATTTAATTTTAATGTTAGTAAGTAGTTAATGTAATAATTAACTGATAGAAAATTTCATAAAATATGTCGGAAAGCCTAATAATTTAGGGGGGTGATACAAGAAATATATTTTTATTTTTTTTACTTATTTTTGTACCTAGGCTGTATTTCCATGGGGGTATTAGTTAAGCGCGTGCTACACGGTTTCAAACAACGGTTTAAAACAGGCGGTTTAAAACCGTGTAGATACTGGTTTTAAACCAAATTTCATGACCATTAAACGCCCTTGGCATACCTATATCAAACAAATGGGCTCGTTTGAAACCGTGTAACAGCTCGCTTCTACCAAGGTCACTGGGTTTAAAGCCATGGTATAAAACCATGTAGCACACGCATCAGGTACCAAATTAATTTTAACAATAGTATATGCATCATAGTTAAAAAAACAAAATCCTACTCAAGCGTAAAACTGATTATGGATGATAATAATAATAAGACAATAAATCAAATCAACATCTGAAACCCAACACTACGCCACTGAAACTACATAACATTCATTTTGACCAATTTCTACAGTTAACAGATTCCTAACTTGTTAATTAACCACTCGTATCCATAGTTAAACGCCGCACATATCCGCACCCATTTTTAGGGTTCCGTACCCGAAGGACGCCCAACGGGACCCTATTAATATGCCTACGCTGTCCGTCCGTCCGTCCGTCCGTCTGTCTGTCCTAACTATAAAGAGCTGTATCTTTTGAACCTTAATAGATAGCGGGTTAATTTTTTTTAGGATATGTGTTATTACGGTGGATTTACTAACAAATAAAAAAATATATAATAAAGTGAAATACAAGAAAAGTTTATTCAACGTATTTTTATTTTTGTTGTATCGTGAAAACAGTTACAAGCGTCAAAATTGGTTTGACTATAGAACAAACCCTATAGAATAACAACAAATACTAAAAACTAACCAAATGTGTGCGGAACCCTCAGTGCGCGAGTCCGACTCGCACTTGCCCGGTTTTTTTTATATCTGAAGACACTAGAACTTAGTATTTTTTCAACCCAAAACTGGTTTCCTATAGGTGTTCATGGACGGCGATGACTACTGCCTTCAGGTACCCTTTATGATTGTTTGCCTCCCGCTCATACAAAAAAAAATAACAAATGGAATAAGGAAATCTATTTAGAAAATTCTTAGACAGCAACCGGCCGATGAGCGCGAGAAGTATTCAAAATCCAATGTCACCTATTATCATGTAAATCCATGGAAAACATTTCACAAGACAAACGTTCTATTTACAGTTATTTCATTATCAAATAACTTTAGAACAACCGACAATGACAATACATTTTTCAGTATCAGCATCGGCTAACGTCAAATACGTGACAACTTTAATATTCTGATAAAGCAGTATCAGAAATAACATCTCAAAAGCCCAATATCATATCATTAAGATCATCTTCAGAAAAGGCTCACTCTAGTCAGTTGTAAAAAAATACATGTACATCCGAAACATATATATATTCTGATAGTAAATAAAATATATTTCTAGCCTGTCTTAGTGTCCCACTGCCGGACAAAGGCGTCAAAAATATACCAGAAAAAAAACCAACGTTAAGGATCATCCACACCGGTGCTCAAAAGACCTTGACGCACCGTAAATGCAGTGAGAGAGAGATCCGACGAGGACGGTATGCGTTAGAAGTCACGTCACTGCATCAACGTCTTTTGAGCATCGGTGTGGCCCATCCATTATTACTTTTTATTTTGTTCTATATTTGCTACTATTGTATTTTAGTGTAAGAAAACTGTATAACGTCAATCTGGTTTTATCGGCGCAATGGAATATGGTAATGCCGTTTAAATGTATTAATAAATAAATAAATAAATTATATATCCGCCCGTAGTTACAACTGTCTGTCACCGGGACACAGTTCAGAAACGTGAAACTGGTTACATATATTTCTACTGTATCTTGTTTAAACATTTATTTTTAAATTAAAATACTAGGCATTTTTTATATACCTGTAGGATTTTTTTTTTTTTTATTGATAATGGGTTTGCTCTCGACCAACTCCCGCCCTTGGAGGACGAAGATTCAGTCTGCGGTGTAGCGAGCTCACCCAGAAGATGCCTATTCACCCTAGCTTTAAATAGGTTCAGATTGTATGCACTCGGAAATACTACTACTACTCGGGGACACTAGTAGATACTAGACCTAATTTTCAAAAATAAGCATACATATGCTTTTAATCCAAAACGCAGATCTTAAACAATCTTTAACTCCGACTTTACTGTTACCATTGTAATATTATGTGAATTCACATGCAACAAGAATAAAGAGTTTACATACATACATACATACAATAAACAGACTTTATACCGTATGTGTTATTTTAATGAGCAATTTTATTACTGTAACATAATAACTAATGTTGGGTTGGGGATCCATTAATATTATAAGCCACTACAACACACAAGAGTCTAAACTAGAGGATAAATATTGTAGGTATTAGTATTGACTAATTAATAGCGAACTTATTTTGCAAGTCACCTCGGAAGTTTCCATATGTTTAGATGTCACACCACACATTTGTTAATGCCCATTCCCTTCCATTTCATTCCATTCATTGGATACATTTCTTACTTCAGGGAAAAAAACACATTTGCCACATACAAAATGTGTCAAATTTTAACCTCAAGCATCCAAATCTATCCATATACATATTAATGGGGACGAAGGTCAGTCAACAGTAGTTATTGTAATTTTAAGGTTAAGAAATCAATCAGTTATTTGTGAAAAATCAGTTTCAACCATAGGACGAGCAATGCTCAATCACCCAGGTACTTTATAAAATCTATTGATATGAAGATTTGTGTCTCTGTTTTAGCACAATATTCCTTAAGCTATAAAAAGAAACATTATCTAATGTAGGTACTTACTTCCTAGTCTAAATGCATATAACTAATATTAAAAACAATTGATGGTTGAAATAAATAAATGATATGCAACATGTAAGGGTCCTGCATGATCCATACATGATAATCTTCTATATGTATTCACTCCAACCAAGATAGTGTTAAAAATTAGAATATAAATAAAAGAGTAAACCAGCCACATTCAGACAATCCATGGAAAGGTAAGGTTGAGGAGCAGGGTTGAGGAGTGGGAGCCAGGAGACACTTACCATCGCCTATAACCAAAACAAATACTCATGTAACAAATCAATGAAGCTATAAATATTATTTATTTTTAAGTAACACAGAATTCCCTCTAATAAAGGTTAATTAAAAAAACTTACATGAATGCTCTCTCCGAGTAACGCAGCTTGGTGCATCAGTTTTTTGGGTATGCATCCAACGTTGACACAGGTGCCACCGAGGCCCCATTTTGTTCCTTGAGGTGATGGCGTCACATAGTCCAACACGGCAACTCGTGCACCATGGCCCACCGCTTCTTTAGCGCAGGCCAGGCCTCCAGACCCACCACCAATGACCGCCAAGTCATAGTCAAAATTCCCATCTAGAAGATGTGTAGTGAAACACTCAGTGAGAATAATAAAGGGTTTATGACAATTTGCTAAACATGAAATTGCTTGGTAAGACAATGACAGTGCATTACAATGGTTCATGTAATTAAAATTTATTCCGAATGAGTGTAAGCACAAGTTTCCCAGTGATGTGCCTTACAGTACCTTTAATAAACTCTATGGGAGCAACAGACTTGCTCTTACTCCTACAACAGGTCCAGCCGCCTGATGACACCAATAACTAAATTAGATCACCACCACACCAATGAGACTACCATCATATGACTCAAAAGGAAAGTGTTCTGTGACACATCATTAAAGGTCCAATTTAAGGAAAAAATACCTTTAAATCTAGTTAGTATACTACTCCACTACTCCAAAAAACCCAACTATCAGCATATAGGTACACATACAATTTTACCTCCTTGTTTTTCAAATATGAATTTGTAAAAATGTATTGGACATTGTGCAATGTTTTTTGGGATGGAAATTACTGTAAAACCAGTTAATTTTAAACATCCCAGTAAAGACGATAATACCATGGTAATAACACTAAGTCAGAATGATTAGAGATATCTGGAGCCTTTATTATGGAAGTAGGTTGCCCCATGTACTACAGAGGTTAGGCGGTATACAGGACCGCTGCCTAAGGCCACTATAACAACATACAAAGCTACTCACTACTACTGAACGACCTCCTCACTATAAGCACCGTCTGCTCCGACCGATAAAGCGAATTCGCTAAATTATTTAACTTCAGCAATTTGTTCAGTATTGTCATGTTGACGTAAACGATAGTGACAGAGACAAGAAAATCTTTCCCCTCACAGACGAAGTTTGTATAGTGATACGGGTAGATCGAGAATATCAAGTATAAGTCCACTGACCGGTCTAAATATTTTCAAGAATGAAATCGGTGCTAATTACAGGAGCCAACAGAGGCTTAGGTCTCGGTATGGTGAAGTATCTCACTGAACAAAACAAGGCAGCAACTATATTTGCGACTTGTCGAAAAGAATCCGAGGTACGTACGTGTGACAAAATCTATCATAAACTCACCAATTGGTGCCATTTTCCTTTCAGTGCTTTATAATTTCACTCACAAAATTAACTGAAACAAACACTAAACACGTAAAACGCGTCTTATTGCTTCGAGTGCACTGCAATGTGAACGTGAAGGCTCCGATGGAGTGCTTTTTGTGGTTAAATTATAGAAACGTGTGAAAGAGACGACAATCGGCGGCCAGCTGACGTCATCGTCATCGACTTCCAGTTGAATAGGTAGCGTAGTGACGTACCTTTAGTGACGAATACCAAAACGATTTCACAATAGTTGTTTAACTAGATTATTCTATATGCTTATATTTTTACTTTTGCTTTAAGTACATTATTTATTGTTACTTTATAATTTTGTTATCTGAATATTGAAAAATAAACATTACCACAGGTATTCCTTCTAATTTAGACTTGGCGAAGATTTCGCTTATCGCAACCTTAGTTAACCGAGTAAACGAGTGCTAAAACATTAAGCGCCAAGCGCGGTTTATTTAAACGCACGGTTTTATTACAAAAAACTTAGACACGCCATAAAGACAGACAAGTTTAAAATTACAGTTTTCTATGAATTGACATTTACTAAACAAGTGTTTAACGGTTGTTTAACTTTTTGTAATAAATAACACCGTTAATGGCAATATTGAGTGTAAAAGTACACTTAACACAGAAATAGTTTTCTAATAATAAAATTATTGATACTTTCAGGAACTTCAACGACTGTCTCAAGATAACAAAAATCTTCACATTTTACATTTGGGTAATGTTCAAACTGAAATATGTTTATAAAAACTTAAAAGTAAATAGAAAACTAAAACAGCATATTCTTGAAATTTTGTAATGAAATTAAATAAAATATGAGCATATCACTACGTTATTATTATATTCATAGACAATAATAAAATATTCAGATTTTTTCAGATGTGACCAAGACGGCCAGTTACAACGATATTGCGTCCCAGATCGGCAGCGTCGTGGGTGGCAGCGGGTTGAACCTGCTGATAAACAACGCCGGCGTGTCCACCAAGTTCACCAAACTCAGCCTGGTGAAGGCCGAACAGATGTTGGACAACCTGACCGTCAACACCATCGCCCCAATCATGCTCACCAAGGTTCTTTGGAAATCACCTTTTATCAACTGATGAGACTCCAAGCACAATTTACAAGTACAATTTTAACCCCAAGGATATATGATTGAATGAAATGATTCGTTAGAATTAATGAGGGTCCAAACTCGGGAATCTTACAGAGCCTGAGCAGAAAAGATTGAAGTTATTCCGTGGATGCGACAAAGTTGTATTCGACGATTTTCTGCAATATCCGGTTATTTCAAAGAGTTTATTGTATTTCTGCATACATTTATAAATAAACTTGTATAATTAATTATTAATATTCTCAGCAAACAATAATGAACGGTACCTAGTATAATATCTTATATCGTCATTGTTTCCAGACCGTGCTGCCACTCCTGAAGCAGGCGGCGGAGGTCCACAAGGACCTGGCGATGAGCGCGCGGCGCGCTGCCGTCATCAACATCAGCTCCGTGCTCGGATCCATCGCGCAGAACGACCAGGGCGGCTTCTACCCCTACCGCTGCTCCAAGGTTCGCCAGCTGAGACAGCGAGCGCGCCTTGTACACACTTGCATTTGCCCCCTTATCTTCTAAACTTCACTGTTTTCAGCGCAGACCTTTGCCAATCTGACTGAAACCTGAGAAGGTTCTCTTGCAATCTTCTTTTTAGATTTAAGTGTTTAACTAGAAATATTAATAATAACTTACGGTCAACGTCTGTCAGACAATTTGAAATCCCCTACTTACCTTTAAATTAAATAATGCCCGTTTCAACAGTACTGAATCTTCAAAGAATACCTTCTTTGAAGATTAATATTAATTAGTATTAATATACCATTAACCACATACTGAGATGCTACTCACCTTTAGGGCAACAAAGTAACTCCGACACAACTGGAACCGAAAAATCTTCAGCTATTTGAATGTAACAAAACATATACGAAATTGTTTCAGGCTGCCCTTAACGCTGCAACCAAATCAATGAGCATCGACCTGAAGAAGGATCAGATCCTGGTGGCCGCTATGCATCCAGGCTGGGTCCGCACGGACATGGGCGGGAAGGGAGCTCCGTTGGACGTGGACACCAGCATCGCCGGGGTCTTCGCGACGGTGGAGAAGCTGGGCGAGGCCGACAGCGGCAAGTTCCTGCAGTATGATGGTAGTGAGCTACCGTGGTAACTGCGCAAACGCCGCGGCTTACTTGGAGGAAGGAGAGTTGCCATCATCACGTTCGGTATTACCATTTGATCGAATGATCAGCCGAAGTTAGGAGATTATAAGATAAGTCAGGGATTTGTATCCCTGACGCGCTTAATCTCAACTGAACCCAGATGTAATAAATGAACTCGGCCGCCCCCAGACTGTAGCGATTCTAGAATTTAATTGTTAAGTGAATAATAAAACCGGTGGCAGCGTGATAAAGCGAAAGCCCGATTCCAAAGCACAAAACTTAATAAGACGTACCTCTCGTAAGATTTACATTGGAGCATATTACATTATAAATATTATCCCGATATTATCATGATCCTAGTATCGCGATACTGTGACGCCATACAGGATACTAGGATACGGCCTATTACATAATGTAATATCCCCCATTATATGATTGTAATACCCCGTTTACACTCAGCCCATTTGGGCAGTGAAGTGGGCAGCGCGAGTGTAAACATGTCACTCGCGCTGTCACTACGTTACAGTCAAGGTCATATATGTATAATATGTACATTTTAGAACCTTGTCAATTTAATGTCATGTTTAAACTGCCATATATGAATGTCACAGTGATTAAAGTGGCAAGGTACTAAACGTGTGAATTTATGACCCTGACTGTACACTTCCACTTCTGCTGCTCACTTCCCTGCCCAAATGGGCTGAATGTAAACGGGGTATAATTTAAGAATTGATATAGATTATTTTATTACTGATCTATTACTTGATTTTTATGTTTGCCTGAATTTATGTAACATTAAATAGAGGGCCGGTTGTTCGTGGATTGAAACACCATAGAAACCTAACAGGCAGCAGCATCGAAGCCAATGGGCCATGGTTGTGGTGTTGGAATGAGTATTTAGGTTACATAATATAGTTCCGACATAGTATCAACAGGATATCGACCGCAGACCACGATTACCTTGTTGTTTAATGAGCTATTTAATATTTCAACGCAGTTACGTGCGCCATGATCACGGGTAGACTGAAGAAAATGCGGTCTAAAACCCTTTGATATTATGTATAATGTAATCAACCGTGAATCATTAAAAACTGTTACATAATAGTTAATTTTTAAGACACACATATTTTTTGATAATATTTAAAACGATTATAATTTAAAGCTCAAACTAGAGTCACATAAGCGACCGGTCTTTCGGATAAAAGCAATTCAATGAGAAATTATTTACATAGGTGGTATTACGTGCTACCTACACTTTATTGTTTGACCAACTGTCATTTTAATTTTTACTAACACACATTTTCACCTTTTGAACGTCTCAGTCGCCAAGACATTACAGTAGATTTATGTGCAATCCAGCTTATCCAGCTGCCGCAGTTGTTCTACACTAAGACGTGACATGCCTTGGCCACACATGCAGGATTCGGCGAATATTTGCATTAAAGACTACACGAATTTTCGCCGAATCCGGCAGTTATGACCCCAGCATAAGGGGATGTACCGACACACACGTACATCCTCAAAACAAAAATGTTCTCGGCTGTGGCCATAGAGAAGTTAGTAATGTTCTAAGGCTGTGGCGGCCAATGGTGGCTACTTACTCGCTCATGGTTAAAAAAGCAATGCACCTCTATTACTTGCCTTAATTTTAAGCACTCAAATAAAATAAGTCAGTTTTTTATTAAAATTAAATAAAACAATGTTTACTTTGTATTATTTATTTTATTTTGCTTCCGTCACCACACAACATCTGAAGTTCTGAAATGTCCTTACAATATTCGGCGAACATGGACAAACACGATTGAGGTTCGAATTACGTTAGTTCCTTCCCTTTCTCACGGTTAATCACAATTTACGAGTGAAAGGAATGGTGCGTCCGAACGTTCGAAATGAGTGTTTCATGGTAACCACCCAGGTCAGGGGAGGTTCGGGACACGACACTGCAGGCAGGCAGCAGCTTCAACTCGTTTTGATCGCGTGTCCTCGGGCAATATTATGCTCCCACAATCGTAACTTGTACGGTGGTGGTTCCCTAAAATGCTAGCGAGGGGCATCGGGTGGCAAAGGTAATCATTGTTTAACCTAATGTATCGTTTGGTCGAAAACGTTTTTCTCAATTGAAAGCATTTTTTTTATAAAGTTATTATAAAACTAACCCAACCTAATCTACACAACAAATATTTATTAAAGCCTGAAATTCCAGCCTAAAAGTGTGTTAGGCAAAAAATTTAATAGGTACATTAGGTCAAACAATTGATGCGTGTCGACGGGCCCGCTAGGGGTCGATACAATACTTCGTGACACGATTTCCTTGCTGGCTACTAGCAATTAGCAATTAGTGAGTATTGTGAGTGATTAGTTCAAATGTGTAGAGCGAGTAGTGTCCCATGCGACCCATGCTGTTTAGTTGCTGCGCTTAGTACCTGCGCTTAGTCCCTGCAACGCGCTAAACACTCGACTACGAAACAAGCATGTCCAAACGTCTTTAACAGCCAAACGTGTTTCTAGAGTGAGGGGGAAGGAGGGGACGCAGGACGTGGTTACTGGCAAAAAAATTGAACACGCTTCTATTTACTTTACTTCGCTGATTACATTGAAAATGTTGAGAGACACTAACATCTCAATGGCTGATTACTAATCACTCGCACTAATCAGTGCGAATTGTGATTAAATCGTGAGAAAGGGAAGGAGCTAACGTAACTTTGAATTTCCATTTTCAAAGTAGCCCCCCTGATATTAGTTCCCTGAGTCTAGTGGGTTGTCGAATTTACGTCGGCGATTACTTTATATCACGTGACACGCAAGCCCGTTAGCCTCCTCCAGTAAAAAAAGGCATATTAGTAAGTAAGTAATAATACGTATCGTAAATCCGAGCCTCGATTCTGTCAATGAACTCGCAGAAGTACCACTTACCTTCCCATCCTGATGGTATGACCTCTGGCAATACTCTCTCCGACATTGAAGTAGGTTTTCGTGCGCGTCCTCCTAAAAAAATATTTTTTTAACTTCTTGCACAATACATTAGTTACCGTACAAATGGCGGACTCAATCTATAGACAATGTTACTTCAATCAAATTAAAAAAATTACACATGCTGATCATGCTGTATGTGGCAAATGTCAAGTTTTAACTCGAGGGATTTGTCCGCGGTTTGAAAATAGCGACCACAGACGTTAGGGTCCTCGCACACTAGACGGCCATGACCACAGTGGCCGCAGCGACTAAGGTAACCAAGAAACTTGGCCAAGCGGCCAAGTGCGCGACGTTCATATAGTTTCATAGTCATAGTCATAGTATTTATTGCAAACCATAGTTGTACAAGGTTTTAAAAATAGTTACAGTACATTTAGATTAATATGGGTCCTGATAGGGCGTAGCAATTCTAATTTCAAGTGAGCAATTACATTATTTTGTGCCAATACTTGCGATCACATAAACCTGGTCGATTGCGGCCAGTGGTCGCGGTCGTGGTCGTCTAGTGCGTGGTCCTCACGCATAGACATAGACATTCTCTACCAGTCGATTAACCTTTTGACCGCCGTAGTCTGATATATAAGACACCCAATGTCCAGCCACTATCGCCGTAGTCTTATATTTAAGACATTTTTTCTGTATGTTTTTTGCAAGGATTTTTTATTTATACCGATTTATCTCCACTGATTCGGATATGAAAGCCGCTCTAATTGTTAATTAAACAGCTACGAAATTACTCTGTTGCTTTATTTTAATTTTCTAGATGAAAATAAATTTGAAAATATGACATTAGATTATCTATAATTTTGCTGTAGTCCCGTCGCCAAAGTCTTATATAATAGACACCAGTGATGTGACGATGACTTGATTGTAACATTTAAGTATATCGACTCACTCAACGATGTTTGTAAGATATTTATTCATAATATGGACTTGCTCGGCTAGCCTATTTTATTTCCTTACCTATTTTCTCATAAAATAACGATATATTTTGAACTGTGCCAGTTATGGCATGAATGGCATGTGTCATATATTAAATTCGACTCGGATGACAAAATACAATTTGTTTCACCAACAGGTAAGGTTTGTAAGTTATACCCATTGTGTTCAAATAATTCAAAAAAGTCCGATTTCTGGGATCCGCTTATCCCGTGCCTTTCACACAACCAACCCTTTTTGCAAGTGCGAAGGAGTCGGATTCGGGTCCGAGAATTCAGATGCTGTGGATAAAGGCACTTAGGTATACTTTCGTCATTCGTCATGCGTCATGCCCGTCTGCCCGTTGGTCTGTCCATCCATATAACACAACCATTTCTTCGCATAGATATGTGATACTTAATCGACTTTATTTATAACTAATTATTTTCGTTGCGACAGTGAGTCAGGATGAACTACGTAAATAAAAAGATTTTTTATTTGTTAGCGAGAAGGATGGACTTAATTTTTTTTTTTTTGGTTTTTAAATAAATACCTTAAAACGTTAATGAGTTTTTATACTAAGTAGATATTTAAATCGATATAGCGATGCTTATCGAGGTACAACGTCCACCCCTATTAAGTCATTGTATTCTCAATAACAATCATTACAGACTACGCCGTCGTCTTAAATATGAGACCGCATGTGACGTCAGAGATATAAAATAGGGAAATTTTAGTGGTATGGCTCACTCGATATTTCAAAATAATGTTCAAATTAAAAAATTAATAAATGGTACAGATTTGCTATCTCAAAATTTTGAATACCATACGTATTTTGAGATTACAATATTTAATTACCAAAATAGTTGTGTAACTGTGTGAAATTGAATTATTACTTATGTCAACAACTTTGAAATGTTCAGTTTCGATACTTTTTAAATATGGTCAATCCTCTCTCTTATAATGTCAACTTATTAACAAATATCCAATAAAGCCTACGCCAATATCTGATATATAAGACCGCTTATGACGTCAGATATATGAAATAAGAAATAATAGTAATGTAGCAATGTCAACCGATAGATTTTTATGAGTGGTAAAACACATGGAACCAAACCATTGATAAAGGGACGAAACCATTAATAAAGAAATTGGTAAACGTAATTTAGTTATAATAATGTATTTTATTGAATGATACAGTGGTAAAAAGGGTATTATTACTTAATATTCATTACAAGAAAAATCCTATCGTAACGCATGTGGCAAGCACTACACCATTTCCTGTTATTTTATATAGGCGGCGACATGAGCCCGTTCGATGACAGACCAAGCGGCGGTTAAAAGGTTAAGCCACTTACACCCAAGTTATAATCTGTGAAAGAGAAGTTAATAAGAGAGAGTAGTAGTCGTTTATCGCGTTTCCCGCGGAAACTATAACATTTCCCGGGACAAAAAGTAGCTTACGTGTTAAACCAGGGTATAAGCTATTGTCATTCCAAATTTCATCCAAATCCGTCCAGCCGTTGCAGCGTGAAGGAGTAACAAACTAACACACACACAAACTTTCGCATTTATAATATTAGTGGGATAGTGGGATTGCACAGCGTCGCAGGAGCCTAGTGGCTAGCGGTGTCGACTCGTGTTTATACATTTTATAATATACCGAGTTCGAACCCCCAAGCGGTCGCCATGTACCAATAACTTTTTTTAACTTATGTACATTATAGCCCGGGAAAAGTAGAGCAAACAAATGAGGGCGGTGTTCGGAGTGAAATTGGCAACATGATCCAAGTTTTACTCCAGCCTGTTCTAGTTGCCATTTGAAAATATTGTAGTTCCAGCTGTCATCACACGCTCGACTTTTTGGAAGGCTATACGTGCACGGTAACCGATGCTCTTACGGTGAGGGTAAACAACGTCAGGAAACCTGTAAATTTAGCTGGCAAAATGTGTAACCATGATACAATTGGTTTGGTTCCCCTGTCACAAGGGTTACGGAGGTCAGTTGGCAGTCGCTCCATTGTAATAACCAGACTGGTCGATTCTGGATCATGGTCAAGCGTACCCCGGCGAAGAACGGGAAAAAGCGCTAGGTCTCATAATAATTAAAGCTTAGAACGAATTATCGGACGCTGACGGGCGCGGCTGAAGACTGTGCACGGCTATTCGGATGGTTCTTCGGTCGTCCCTCTTCTATCATTCCCATTGTCGGCCCCAAACACATTCTATAAGTTTATGGTCCTTTATCCACTTTTAATAAGTAACTAACCATCCACATGCGAACACGCGAGCAGTCAGGCTTAAGGTGGTGATCCATTTGCAAGCCGACCAGCCAACGGTCTATATCGTTGGCTCGCCGACTCTCGCAGTGATCCATTGGCGAGCAAAATTGTCGACTCTCATACCGCGGACTTAGGATTCAAGCATGCATAACGAGCCAGCGAGCCAATCCGCCGGTTTTTAAGACCGCGGACTTTGGGGTGACCCATTGGCGGTTTAGACCGTCGACTCGCGGGCTCGTTGGCGTACCGGCGGTTTTGCTCGCCAATGAATCACCCCCTTTAGTGTATTCTCTTTGCTGACAGCCGCTCGGACGCGTCCGAGGCCTGTTCACACTGTCAGTTGCGTTCGCGGACGCTCGGAAACGTTCAGCCAGCCAGGGACGGCCCAAGGTCACGTCCTCGATACAACTACAAAATAAGCCGCGGCTGACGGCGCGTCTATAATTTGTTCACAGATTTACAAGTTTGTATCGGCTGCCTCAGATTGAGTGTGAAAATTATGATATGAGATACTAGGTAAGTAGTACGAATTCTACGTAAAATTTTAGTACGTGTGTCGTACAAGTCTGACCTTGAGTTGAGCTCTTGGAGATGTGTCAGTAGGTATATTAACGAGGTTGGTACTGAAAGACGATCTTGTAGTTTTGATAGAGTAGAGCGAGGAAATGCAAATTTATTTTAATGCTTTGCGCACTGATCCTGCTCACTGTCACTTCATAATTTATTCTGTCCAACGTAAATAAAAGTATAATAATGTATTTATGTTATTCAGATATTTATTTTTAGGTAACCTTCGAGATTTTGTACCCATTTTTTTTTTATATATATGGCTTTCACTCCTTGTTACCCATTTAATATACCAGCGATAGGTACCGGTGGCGGCAAGATACCTACCTGAAAATGACAGGTGTCATCACAGTAAAAATTATAGCCTAGCAAAAGAGTCGAGCCAAAAATGAGGGCGCTGTTCGGAATGAAATTGGTAACATGATCCAAGATTTACGCTAAACTGGTTACCCAGGTCAGGCTACCACCACTCTCATAGAAAATGATAAAACCTACAATTTGAACGCGCATATAGCTTTTTATACTTGGGTTTATTAATACGTGTACTGCGAGCGTGCGCGCTAGAAAGGACCTTACGCGCTCGCGCTAAGTGTATCAATTGCGTCGTCACAATCAAATTAGGGTTGTCAACATTACGATAAAAATAAAATAAAATACTTTCGTGCGCACAAAGCGGTTAATAAAATCATTTTTTTTGGGGGCATCTCCTAATGCATATTCACATTTAAGTAAAACGACGTGAAAACATAGAAAACTATCTAAATAACCATGAAACCCAACGTAAATAATATATTGTACAAGCAAAAATAAAATCCTAAATCCA
The DNA here is from genome assembly GCA_963241965.1 of Tortrix viridana. NCBI lineage: Eukaryota > Metazoa > Arthropoda > Insecta > Lepidoptera > Tortricidae > Tortrix > Tortrix viridana. The sequence goes on from OY725174.1 coordinate 1,798,600, forward strand.
ATTGATCTAATAGGTTTATGCCTAACGCGTGGCTTAAGTCCACTCCACTTTGTATTACAAATGAATATATCATTACATAGTATTAAACTCGCCTTTCTTCGTCAGCTGGAAGTGTGAAAAATGATAGTTTTTGATTATTTTTCTTATTATTCATACATCCATTAACCGCACAGTATGCATGATTCACCATTTTGAACTTAACTACTACACTAACCCTAATACCTAATATATAATGTTTTGTAATGTAATTTGTAATGTTTTCATTTGTGCTAGTTCTAATAATTAATATTTGTTACTTTATTACCTTGTAATGTAACTTACTTTTAAGTATTATTGTATTTTATATTGGAAAAAATGACCTTCTGCTGGAGTTTCTTGCGGCGCTTCTTCTCCGCAATGATGGTCTTGTCCGAAGCGCTGGTAGATTCACTCTATATTACTGACGTATAAAAGAGCCCGTATGTGGCCAAATTACTGAATAAATATTTGACTTTGACTTTGAAAAATAACTTCAACTTCACGAATAAAATTGAACCAATATTAAATAACTTTGAGTAAGTAGTACGTCAATTATCTATCACAACACGACGTGCTACGACCGATTGACCGCCCGGTCCGCGCGGCGCCAGCGCCACCTAGCGCCGTCACACTTGAATGCGTGCCGGCGCGGCGTGGCAACATCGCTGGCAGCCCGTTTCGATAAGTCCGTTCCACAGGTGTCCAAAGGTCAGAAGACGGTAGGCTAATACCGGATGTACTTTGCGGAGTGGTGTATCTGTTACGAAGTAAGGTAATCTGTGCCCAGGTGCAGTAGTGCTGTTGCCATTTGAAAATATTGTAGTTCCAGCTGTAACCACTGGCTCGACTTTTTTGCCAGGCTATAAACTTTATTTTCATTTTTAGTTTTTGAGATTATTATTGTGCAGGTATTGAGTTATCGCAGATGCATGATGCAGATGTCCGAAACAACAGGTTTAGTTTACAGGCGTATTACACCACCCTAACCCTAACAAGAGTTGGAGATCTCTATCTCATTCCAACGTATTGCGGCGTCCCTCTTGTTAGGGTTATTAGTGTACTAGACTGAGTAGTGTAGTACGACAGGGTACGACTAATGGTTAAAAAAATAAGTCACGTTTTGTAAGAAACCCACGAACACGTAGGTAAATTGTACAAATAAACTATTAAAACAGTACATACTTACCTAAATACCCAACTTTGTCATAACAGCAAAAAACAATAATAATAAAGACGTTTAATTTTAACACCGAATGTAACGTATACATCTTACTAACACCTTAACGTTAATGAACATAATGTACTATGTTATGTTATGTTATGTTGTATTAAGTCATTGACATTAAGGTTAAACGCGTGAAAAACCGTTTAATATGATGCCACGGTTATAAGAGTAAATTGGATGACTGCAAGGAGGGCAAGATGCAACATAGTCCCCTTCAGCAAGAATAATCGTGACCTTTTTTATTGTTACGACTATAATGCAATAATATGCCCCTTCCCGTACCACGCTCGACCAGTTTTTGCTACACTTACGCCGGTAGCACACTTCCGCCGCGGAACTGTAGTAGCGAAACTCTGGCAACGAAATAAAGTTCAATTTCGTATTAAATATCACGATTCCGCCACAGTTTCGCGGCGGAGGTGTACTACCGGCGTTAATTCTATTATATACGTATATCGCATACAATATAAATCGCACGCTTTGATATAAACCGGGGCTCAAGTGGAAACAAGGCAGTTTGATTTTAAATCTCAAGCGCTTCTAATTACGCTTGAAAATAGAATATAGGTTTTAGCAGTTTATCAGGCGTGCGAATGTGTGCAATGTTATACTCAATGATTCGACGTTTATACGAACTTAACTTGAGTCCAGCATTAAACCGCTGTAGGTACCTCCTTATGAAAATGAGAATTTGATAAATAAAAAGATCCTGTTTTCTCTTAATCCGTTAGTTAATAATAATTAATAATAGCGTTTAACTTGACCTTGGATATGCAAGCAATGTCTACGTAGCTAGGCTCGTATAGTATTCGCTCGTTTTCGTGGTGCTTGGGGTTTGCATTATTCATTAATTTAATTATCATAGTTCGTCCCTACGCTACGCTGCGTGCGAATGTTTAGGAAATAGGTACGTAACTAGTAGCTGTAGGTAGGATTTTTTTTAAACCACAGACGCAAAAATAAGGGTTAGAGTTTAACGCGTGTATCTGTGTATTTGTGTAGGTAGATATCTGTCTGTGGTATCGTAGCTCCAAAATGGATGGGCCGATTTTGATTATATTTTGTTAGAAAGTGACTTTATCGAATGTTCTTAGCTAGTTTTATGAACATCCGTTAAGCCATTTAAGAATTACCTATGAGCTCTGAAAGTAGTCCCGATTTTATCAGGGGTTTTTATCTATTTAATCTCTAAAGCGCGTCACTCACGGACCTATAGGTAATATATATTTTGGTATATTAATATATATTATAGCAAGGCATTTTACGATATATTTTCGTTTATTTTACGTACTAGTCGACAAGTCCACACACGCAGCTATAATATACATTAATTATAGCTACGTGTATGGAGTCTGTCAACTAGTAAGGAAAATTTGTCGTAATATATCGTTAATATACCGTGCTATAATATACTATATTATAGCTCCGTCTGTGACGCGTTTAATGGAGAACTAACTCCCCCGCTATTATGGTTGCCTTTATCGCGGTTGATAAATTTGTATACAGCATCCGTTACTCTTGCACTTACTTATTAGTCAGAAAGGGAAAGATGTTTTATCAACGTTTACGATACTGACTGACTAATCTTGTGGTGATGACGGTCAGGGTACAGGCGAGCTCGCTCGACCGAACCGGCCTAACTTGGCCCTACATATACTAGGATCTACTACAGCGCAAGGATTCTGGAAATAACTTAAGAGTTAAGATCTTCTTTCTCTATAGTGAAGATCGTGCAGTGGCTGAAACTACGCAGTCGAAAAGGACAAGACTTTACAACTTTACAGTACGCGTTTGAAAACGCGCTAGGTTTATCTAATTATTTTCAAGTATACAAAACCTTTATATAAGTACAATGACGTTGATGACTCATAGAGAAATTCCCACTTACTTCAGTACACTCAGACTCTTACTAATACTTATTGAATGGGATAATGCCTTTGTAATAATAATAATAATCCAGTCTATATACGTCCCACTGCTGGGCACAGGCCTCCACTCACAATGAGAAGGGTTGGGCTATAGTTCCCACGCGGGCCCAGTGCGGATTGGGAACTTCGCACACACCGTCAAATTTGCTTTGCAGGTGTGTGCAGGTTTCCTCACGATGTTTTCCTTCACCGAAAAACTCATGGTAAATTTACAAATTATATAAAAACCTTTGTACAAATTAAATAAAATTGTTGTGCAATATAGACCTACCTTCACTTAGTTGTCGTCAGTTCAAATCGATATCGATCGAAGTTATTAATAACTTGGTCGTATTGATGGCATCGTTAATGTAAATACAATACAAACACGGATCAACTGCAACGTTCTATCGATACGCACCTCGTAGGACAATCTAGTAATAAAAGTATACTTACCAAACTTGTTGCAAGTGCTCTTGTCGATGCAAATCAACGATAAGTCCATGTTGAATGTTATTTTTTCTATTTAGTTCTTTACTTTGAAATATAATATTAAAACGTTTAGCATCAAGTAGATGGTGACATTAGTTGTGTAGTCTATGTTACTTTCCTCTTATTTTAATCTTTCTCTATCTAACCATACTTTGCAAAGAGTTTACAAAGGGTTTTTTACGTGACAGTCACTACCGGATATTAAAGTTGGTGAAAAAAGATCCCCTAGAAATAGGCAAGTATAGCCATTGAGGCAAGCATTGTGATGATACTAGAATAGTAAATATTATCCATTAGCAAAACACACAGCGCGGGCGCGGGTGTATTGCCGTTAAAGGCTTATTACACCTTCCTAAATTTAGTCACTAACGAAAGGGACGCCGCAATACATTGAATGAGATGGAGATATCTCCATACGTATCTAACGTATTGCGGCGTCCCTCTCGTTAGTGACTAAATTTAGGAAGGTGTAATAAGCCTTTAAATGTCTTGTTTCTCACTCTAACACATAACGTCGTCCCTCCTTTTACTTGTTCGTAACGGCCCCTCTTCACGATCGACCATGATGGGCGAGCATGAGGGACGACGTTATGTGTTAGAGTGAGAAACAAGACATTTTGCTCGCTCTAACGCATAACTTCGTCCCTCATGCTTGCCTAACATGGCCGATCGTGAAGAGGGCCCATCACATAAGCATCACAGATTGGCCTCCTCACAGAGCGCACGGCCGCGGCGCTGTGTTTTATGCTTTATGTTTGCAAAACGTTGTTGCCGGTTCAATCTTACAAGTGGTGTTCTTCACAAATTAGGTCGTATATTCTCTAGAAGTCTAGAGCACATATTAATAACTAGTAGTATGTCTAGAGCTTTCACTAGATTACTAAAGTAGTGTGGTATAGCCCTTTCCAGTGGACCACAAGCACCACATCTATCTAAATATACTATAAACAGTGATCGGAATAGGTAGAGTATATTTACCTAAACTAAACTTGATGCATGTTCATTCAATAATGTGTTCCCATCTCACTCACGCTTGAATGAACAAGCGTCAAGTTTAGGTAAATATACTCTACCTATTCCGATCACTGCTTATATAACACAGTCGGGTTAGTTACACCATTTGTAACTCAAGAACGGCTCGACCGATTATTATGAGATTTGGCACACAGATAGTTTATTACCTGGATTCACATAAAAATACTTTTTATCCCGGAAAATTTGATAGTTCCCGAGGGATAAGCGAAAAATGACTACTACGCGGAGTCGCGGGGAAAAGCTAGTTCATGACGCCGGTAGCACACCTCCGCCGCGGAAATGTAGTAGCGAAACTCTGGCAACGAAATGAAGTTCAATTTCGTATTAAATATCACGATTCCGCCAGTTTCGCGGCGGAGGTGTGCTACCGACATGATAAATTTTAAGCTCGTTTGATGGCAACGTATCTGTATTGCTACCTCTTTGCCTCGAGGCATAATTGTGGCCAACGGCTTTACGGCCTGCACGAGGCTTACACGCGTGCGCGACGGTGGCGAGGAGAGGCGACCGGCAACAAACTGATAATACGGAGACGTGGGCTGTGCGCGTGCGAAGCGCACGAGTCGCATTTTTCATGTATTCGTTTACGCAGCGGGGCAGTCTTGACCAGGCCGTTAAGGTGATATTAGACGGTTCACTCGAATGAATGATGCCGAATGCCAATATCCGACATCGTTGCATTGGTTCACTTTGAGAGATGCAAAATGAAATGCGAAAATTAACAAAAAATGAATCGTCTGATATCACCATTGAGTACATAAGGCCGACCACACATTGTCCGGATTTTTGTCAGAAAATTTCTGACGCCCGCCGGAACGCACTCTGCGCATGTTTTGTTCTAGACATCGTACACCTATCAGATTTCGGACAAGTGTGCGGGGTGGGTTTCCGAAAGAAAAATTCGGACATTGTGCGACCTAGACCTTAAGCTTTAAAAAGCCAAGGATCAGTTTAGACCGTCACTAAAGCCGGCAACTCACTTGGCCGTTATTTTGCCAAATAGCATTGTGTGCATCCAGTCATTCTACTAAAATACTACAGAGTGCAGGCATCAAATGAATAAAAAATAAGCGCACATTGGTATCAAAAATCGGATTTATATTTCCATTTTGCTGTATTGGTTAATGTCATTAACAATTTGCCAGGTTACAGATTTTGCCACACAGCCGGTATCAAGCATAACATGTACTTTTTGTAACAATGATACATTTCTTCAGACCTAATAACCTAAAACTTACACGGGCTACCTACAGAGATATACAAATACAGGTAAAGCTATAGTATCTACATCATTAATAAGTTATATACAGAATAACAATACGGTAAAGTTACATATTTACAACCTAATATACTTATCTGGTACCTGAAAAACTCTGGTTTTTCCTACACTCAGGACAATACCACCTGCCCTTGGGCGGGACCATAATGCCGACGCACTCGAAGTGGAACCACTCGATAGGGCAGCCTTCGGCGTCGCAGGCGATCATCTCCGAGACCTCGTCGTATGGGCAGCGGCAATAGCAGTACACGCTCTCGCCCTCGCGCGCCTGGCGCGCCGCCGGCCTCTGGAACGGGTAGGGCAGGCTCGACGTGCCCGAGTTCAGGTACGTGGGCGCCGGCGCCGCGCCCGAGCCCGCCGCGCCCGCGCTCGGCGGTCCTAGCTGCGGCTGGAATATCTCCAGCGCTCCCTCCTCGCTAGAGTCCGAATCGCTCGATTCCATAGATTCAGTATTCATTAAGATTCGTGGTGGCTCGGGGTCCGGAATTGGAGCAGTCAGCCTGATGGGAGCAGGCTCCGGATAGTTGTATATTCTATGGGTGAGGGTAGTCGTAGGAGTTTCCTTTTTCGCTTTATGCGTGACGGGTGAAGGCAAGTCCTCTTTTCTCCATTCTAATTTCGGAGGTAGTTGTGGTTTTAACGCCGAAGTTGCCGCCTGTTGATTTCCTTCTTCATCACTGGTGTACCCATAAAATTTATTCGGTACTCTTCGTCTCTTCGAAGCGCGTTTGCTGTCCGAAGCGGTGTGCGCGCTCGTCTTAACGCCCGCGGGTGTAAAAGAAGGGGAAGGAATAGGAGCTTCCGGGATCTGTACTGTGTTGGATTGCAAAGATATTGTTATTTTGTTTGGAATTAAAGGCGTTCGAGGTGGTTCCATCTCAGATTTTGTAATAACGTCCTTAGGAATGTTAATTTTAATAGGTCCATGTCTTTTAGAACTCTTCGACTTCTTTTTCTTCTTGCTTTTCTTTTTACTGCTCGGTGGTTTATCTTTTATCTCGCTTTCTATTTTGGGCTCTATTTCTTCCTTAACTGGTGTAGCCGCGCGGCTCGGTTCGCCCGACACTGACCCGCCGTCGGACGGCGCTACCGACGCCAGGAGGAGCAGTTGGTTCCGTTTCTCCGCGTGCAACTTGTTGGCCAGTTTTTGCGGGTGCTCATCATAAAATTCTTCGTCGGTTTCACTCTCATCTGTTTCTAGATCTGTTTCATTAATAGGCGGCTCTACTTTCTCCGGGACCAATATGGGCGTTTCTGACATCCCCATAACATCTACATTAGAGCCATTACTTAATCTTCGGTTAGGTATTGTTTTGCGTAACTGTTTATTCTTTTTCTTCTCATTACCTGATTCATCTGATGAATCGGAATCTGAAGAGCTGGAGGATGACGAGCCACTGCTGGATGAACAACTACAATTGGAGCCGCAGGAGCAGCTTGACTCGCTGCCACTGCTGCTACTGCTTGACGATGATAGATCACCATGTCTCTTCTTAGGAGACTTCTTGCTTTTCTTTTTGTCCAAACTGAACATGTCATCATCACCATTCAAATCATTGGGTATCAAGCAGTAATCATGGTCAGATTCACAAACATGTTTTCTGATAGGAACCAATGGAGGGGTCTTTTCTTTTTCTACTTTAGCTTGATACTTTTTAAAGTTATCCCAAATTTCTAAAACTTTTTGGTCGTCAGGTTTCTCTTCAGCAGGTTCAGTTTTCTCTTCTACTTTATCAAGTAGTACTTCAGCCGGAGTCAAATCAGAGTCTGTTTTTGTTGTAGAAGAATCTTCAGCTGCTGGTGTTTCTTCTTGTTTTTCATCTTTGATGGGATTTACAGGTAGACCACCACTATCAGACTCATCACTGCTATCACTTTCAGAAAGATTTAAAGCTGGTAAATTCACGTCAAGGAGCAACGCGTCTTTGTCCTTTGATTTCTTTTTCTTTGATTTTTTGGACAAGGGTTCACTCAGCGGACAAGAGCCCGGCTCAGATTTCTTATCAGAAGTTCCAGCTTCTGCAGGTTTATCATTAACTAAATCTATAATGGGATTAGGATCTATAGCTGTTTCAGCAGGAGTCGCGTCAGCTGCAGTAGTTTTTTCTGCACTCAGATCTTCAGAGAATAACTTTTTGATGTGTTCATCAGCATGTTTCATTAGTAATTTTTTCGAGACGAATTTTTCCGTGCACTCTTGCTCTGTGCATACATGTGGAAACTCATTGGAGTGAAATCTTTTATGAACTTTTAGGTATACAGCTCGGGTAAATTGTAGATTACATTCATCACATACAAATACAGTTGGAGGAGTACAAAAGTGGTAAACATGAGGCCATTTCTTTTGCATACATTTTTTACACATAACACTTTCAGTACCATGCTTCCAAAATAAGTGTTTGGTTATATCTGGTTTATTTCTATAAGCAATTCCGCAGCGATAACATAAGTGATGTAATTTGTGTTTCCATACATGGTTTGACAGGCGAGCCTGACTGTGACAAAATTCTAGACATACATTACAAGCATGATGAATTTTCCTAAGGTGTACCATTAACCTAAATGATGATGGTATAGAGTCTACATTGCACAAGCAGCATCTAAACTTAATTTCATACTCAGAATCATATGTTCCAGGGCATAAATGACATAATAACTCGCTATAACTATAAAAATTAGATTTACACATAACACACAATAAGATAGTTCTTTGATGCATTTTCCTATTATGTAAATAGAGATCTTTGTGGACAGCAGTTTTAAAATAACACTGAAAGCATTCAAATATGTGATTGAACTGCACACCTTCACACTTATCAAAACTGTCATATGAGTCCAAGTTAATGTAGACGGCACGGAGGTCCTCTGCGCCGGCACGCACCTTTGCCGTGATCGTCTCCGGCAGCAGCTCCTCGGCTGTGATGCTGTCCACTGTAGCCGAGAACCGGTGCTGCTCCACCATGTGGAGGCACAAATGTTCACAATTCACCGCAATTTTGCGCACGTGGTTGCAATAAACACAATTATGTACTGTAGATGCCAAAAATACTTTAAGCAAGTCTTTTAGTGGGTATTTATCAAGAGGCCTGTCCAAATTCAGCTCAATCAATGGCAACTCATCACTTTCTTCTGCTTTAACTTCAATATTTACATCATCAGTGGGTTCAGTGTTATTTAAGGGTTCCCCATCTGCAGGTACATCCTCTGACACTTCAAGAGTCTCCTCTGATAGAGATTTGGGTTCTTCTTTCATATCTAATGGTGGCTTTTCTTCATCTGGCTCTACAAACTTTAGATCTAATCTCTCTTTAGGCTCATCTTGTGGCTCCTCAATTGTTTTGTTTTCTTCAACTGTCAACTTGTCTCCAATATCACTATCTGATGAATAATCACTTGAGGAATCCTTGTCTAATAGCTCCTTGGGAACTCGGACAGTAAGCTTTGGTACCCTGTTCATAGCATTATCATCTTCCAGTTTATTATCATAAATTGTTGTTTTGATTGTGTTTTCTGGCCTATATTCTGGAGTTTTGGTTGCATTTTCCAAATTGTTATTTAAAAGAGTTTTTAAAGTCGTTTCTTGGTTGTTTTCATATATTGTTGTCTTAACAAATGGACTATCAGCTTTATCACAGATTGTCATTTTTATTGAAGGGGTTTTTGGCAGTATGGGTAGTTCAGCCAGTGCATCTTTTTCATAACGCTTAGGAGGTCTCCTCATCCTGGTTGGTGGTTTTTGGGCACTGTGCTGCTTCCCAACAGTGGGATCAACAGTAGAATTTATAATTACTGGTGAATTTGCATTGTTTAAACTTAATTTTAGTTTTATACCACCACCCTCTTTTTCTTTCTCAACAAAGGGACATGTTGGCTCTTCAGTTTTTGCTGTTGGAGGCATAAAAGATGAATTATATTCATATTCATTATCTTGAGCCTGTGAATCACTTTCTTCTGAACTTTCTGTGTTATCATCTCCATTGTGAAGGTCATTATGTATATCAGGACTATGCTCTCTTTGTTGGATAGGGCTTGCAGGTTTAGTACTTGAACTGTCCAAATCCATGCCAGAGTCTTTTGTATCTTTGCTGGTGTCCTTGCCAGACGAGGTTGACTGTTCCGAGCTAATGCTTGTATCACTGTTCACTGGCTCACAATCACTTGAATTTAATAAAACTTTGTTTATTTGGGATGTCACTGTTTCCTGTTTTTCGTCAATTGATTCTTTCTTGATACATTTACTGTCATTTACTGGTTTAGCCAAATCTTTTGAAATTGTAGAGGGTCCATTACATGAATCACTTATCTTAGGCAGTTTAGCACTGTTAGGTTTAACTGCATTCTTGCTGACAAGTACGGGTACTGGTTTAGGTTTTACATTGTTGCAGTCATGATTGAAAAAATCATCTTTCTCACTGCAAATTTCATCACAAATACAGCACATCAGATACAGGGTACCATTGTAAACATTGAAAAACTCTTCCTTGCTGTCATAGCTGAACTCTTGTACATTATGTTTATTAGTCAAGTGGGCAGATAATTTCTCAGCTTTAGAAAACATTCCAAGACAGAAGAGGCATATGTGTCTATTGTGAACTTCTCTCATGTGAAGAAACAAGTTCCAGTTCTCATAATATGTGCCGCAGGCTGAACAGAGATATACTTTTCTTGTTACCCTAGATGGGCCCCCTGAATTACTATCTGTGTTTGGAGCAGCTTCTGGACTCAATGCAGGCTCTTTAGCTTGAGCTCTACACACTAACTGATGCTCTTTTAACATTGCCAGGGTCTTGAATGACATAGAACAACACTTTCGACATTTGAACTTAACCATTGGCTGTAGTCCTAAGCTCTGAGCATATTCTTTTAACTGGGCTCCTTTCTCCACCTTACCCTTTTTAAACTGCGCCAACTGACTCTTAGGCACGAGTCGGGGGACTGGTTTATTTCGTTCATTGTCCTTTGCACTGTGGTCCACTGGTGGCATAACATTGTGTAAGTGACTACGGTCCAATCGTTTTGGTATTAGTTTAGGAACTCTAGGTAAATTATTCCTGGGTAATATGCTTGGTTCAATAGGTTTATTTACAAGGGGTTTCTTTTTCTTTACTGCACCACAATACTGCTGGGAATTATCAACGAAGGGCCTCTTGCCTAGATGTATCCTGAGAGGGTTAATGCGTTTCCTGTGGTTGTCGTGGGGCGGGGCGTCGGCGGCGGCGCGCCGCGACTCGGGCGCCCCCGACGGCTCGCCACCCACTTCATGCCCATTAGTAGTCAACTTCGAGCTACGTTCGCCCTGACAGTTCGCCAAAGACGCTAATGCGGTTTTTTCGTCCTTTATATTGCCGTTATTACCATCTTCCATAGTTTTCTGAAAAAATAAAACACGTGCTTTGACTGCTGAGAAACAAAAGACGTAGCGAAGCGGAATCGAAACAATTTAAATAATCATTCCTATGTTATCATAGTTTCACTTTACTATACCTCTGAAATCGTACGTCCAGTACGAGTATAACAGTAAAGATTCGTTTCCATGCATCCGTTTTAACGAAGCGCTCCTTACATCAGGCTTATTATGAGGCAGCCGCGAGCTGATCATTCCCGTAAAATGGCGTCACTTTGCAGAGCGAGGAATGCTCCTATCAAAACCGTTCTTGTACGTCCATTACGCCACTTTTTGCACATTGCACAACTATTCTTCAGATTTCACATAACGTAAACAATCACAATTAAATTAATATAATTACGTTCTGCTGTTTATTTCGCAATACATTGGAGAAATAAGAAGCGCGTTACGAGAAGCTAATTCATGAACCATAAACTAGACTTTTTATTTCTTAAATTTAACTTTTTTTATGAAATGGGAGGTTACAGCATGGTACTTAGAACACGTGGTTTTTATCATAGACAATATTTTAGAAAGTACATTATAATATCTATATTTGAATTACATAAAGCAAAAGCCTAAAAAGATAACTTTATTTCTTTTACATGAAAATAAATTTACAATTTATGAAATTTTTATCGCTGTTACGTGGTATCTTGATACCAGATTACATCACTAGTTGCTTGATGCTTTGTGTCTGTATCTGTGGTGAAATACATTTGCGTTTTGCAGATTTGTCAAAAAAGCTCGATAAGGGGATAGTGCGTTGCTGTAGTTTATTATTTTAATCGGTGAAATTTATTATTTTGGGTCGTTAGAGGGATAATGTCAATACAAGATGATGTCTGATCAGTTTAGAAAAGTGGAGCCTTACTCGCCTAAGTCCTCGCCGAGGGGCGGTCGGTCGCCTGTGGTCTCTCGGCAGGACTCGTCTGGCACCCTCAAGACTACAATTCAACTGGGCAAGAATCCCTCTATCGTACACAGTGGACCTTTCTATTTGATGAAAGAGCCTCCAGGTAATCTAATTTTGTGCGTATGGTGTCTTGTAAGGTGCTTGAGCAGTGTCATTTTATAAACTACCCAATTTTGTGTTCTTTTACTGTATAATTGTATTAGTTTTGCAATTTAGCTATAAAACTCGCCAACTATTTTCAGGAGAATGTGAACTCACTGGAGCTACAAACTTGATGGCATTTTATGGCCTTGAGCACTCTTACAGTAAATTTAATGGTAAAAAGCTGAAAGAATCTTTATCTTCGTTCCTACCAAATCTGCCCGGAATAGTTGACGGCCCTGGGCAGGAGGACAACAGTACCCTGGGGTCTGTCATAGCTAAGAGGCCAATAGGCGGCAAGGAGCTTTTGCCGCTGACTAGTGCACAACTAGCAGGATTTCGTCTTCATCCTGGACCGCTACCTGAGCAGTACCGATATGTCAGTTCCACCCCTCCAAAGAGACATAAAACCAAACACAAGAAACACAAACATAAAGATGGAGCTCCTCCCGGACAGGATACTCCACTGCAAGGTAAGATTTATTTAAGAATTAAGCCATTTGTGCATCTGCATAGTAACAGTTCATAGATCATAATCACTTATTTATTTTGTGTTTTTCTTACTTCAATATTTAAAGTTATATTTTTCTTAAATAATTACAGACTCATCTATCCCTGACACATACGAGAAGAAACACAAAAAGCAGAAACGCCATGATGATGACAAGGAACGTAAAAAGAGAAAAAAGGAAAAGAAGAGGAAAAAGCAGAAACACAGTCCCGAGCACGGAGGGCTCACTCCCAACCAGCATGTTGGCTCGTAGTTAAACTTGTCTTAATATGGAATTTTTTTAATGGTCTGATTTTTAATGTAGCAGTTATATATATATATTGCAAACACAAAAGAGAAGTATTAGCAAAATGTATTAAGATGAAAACAAAGAGCTGTTCTAATTTAAAACCATATTGTGCAAGCACTCTTTCTTAATTAGGTTTCACCTTTGGAATGGTGAAATAGGTGTTCATCAGTAAATGTCTTTACATAATTTTTTTCATTTAGTACTGTTATTATCAGGTACTCTTGCATCTGTAACTTTCTACTATTGCCTCATGCATAGTAGAAAGTAAAGAAAATGTTTCTTCTTTAAGACGGGCTAAAGTGTTTTATCATCTGTGCAGGCTCTCTTCATTTCTCCATTTCACCTACATGTTCTTCCAACTGTTGTGGAATTAATAAACGACTTTGCTAACCTGCGGGCCTAATATGGTCGCGTTTATCGCGTGACAAAACGTGGATAAAGCATCCGTCACTTTCTGACACGTATATAAGCGCGAGAGTGACGGATGCTTTATCCACGCTTTGTCACGCGATAAACACGGCCATATTAGGCCCGCTGTTAGTTTATTATTGTTAGTAGGAGTTAAACGAACTCAGTATTTCATTAATAATAATACAAACAGTAGCAGCAAACCTGTGGCATAATATTCTTGGGCCAAAATTGGTCCATTTTAGTTCAAGTTGGATATATTTATTTTCAATGACTTTCACTGGGACATTGTACAATTGATCTTTTCAACAGTTTGTTTGTATTTTGCATATGCAGAATAAGCAATTTCAATATGGCCTTATATTGTCTATTATATGTTGTTTTTTTTTAATTCCTGGCCAAAATATTTGTACTGTTTAATGTTTGCACATCTTAAAACATCTATTAGGTCAATAAAATGCATATGTCAATTTGAATTTTCATAGGAAGTTGTGTCAAAATTGAAAGACCATTTTATTTGGTTGACTGTACATTGAAATAAGTTAATTTTGTTTGTTATTTTCCTTTCATTATACCTGAAATGGTCAACAAAAACCTGACTTATGCCAAAAGCTCTTCGTAACATTGTTTGTAGTAGGAAGTGATTTTTGTACCATTAGCTGCTAAATGGGTGAAGTTAAAAAAAAAAGTGTACATAGTTAAAGACTGTTAAGGACTTAAGTTAAGAAACGGTAACTTACTCAGTTTCGTTACGATAATTAACGATAAAAATGTATGACTAATGTCCTTATCATTCCTTAACCACAGTGTAAAAAGTTACAGTGGGACAACACCGTTCCATATCCATATTTGTTTATTGGTAGTATTTGTATGTAGGGTACCAGTAATAACGTCTCTCACAGCACAAGTAAGATGCGAGACTAAAATGCGCCACTCCTCATCGGCGTGTCCCAAGCGAGTGTATGGCAGCTTGGGCTCGCTACCGCCCTTCTCCCACCCCGCTTACCCCGCACGATTGCTCTGTCTAGACGTGTCCGTTAGACGACTAGACAAGGGAAGGGTTTAATAGACAGCCTTAACTATGTGCACTTTATTTGAACTTCACCCAAATGTGTTTGTTACTTTAATTTTTGCACATTAATTTTTTGTAAATATTCACTAAATCATACATTAAGCATTAGAATAAAGTGCTAAGTGTTCTCATGTCTTTGATTTGGGGTTTTAAATGTAGTTATGTGGACCCCTCATCCAAAACCCTGGCTGTGTCCCGTATTCACTTGTTCCTTTGGGGTAGCTATTACTTTATCGAACCACCTTTCATCGAACGTATCATTTCGCAGAATTTTCATTTCTTTGAAAGGCATTTCCACATGCAGGAGTTATAATTTTTTGGTGGTCACAGGTCTATCCTAACCTATTTAATCCAAATTAAAAATTAGCTTTCGATGAAATGATACGTTCTATGAAGTGAAATTCGATAAAATGATGAAATACCGTTCCTTTGCCTTGCGCTCAATAACGAGTTTCGCTTCCTGGCATTGCACTCGGTATGCAGCGTAAAATATGTCTGCATTCCCTGGGGAGCTACTATGAAAATCGAATTTACGTTAGCTCCTTTTCTTTCTCACGATTTAATCAAAACTGACAAGTGAAAGGGATGGTGCATCCAAACGTTCGATATGGGCGTCTACTAAAATAGCTACTATAGTATCCGCAAAACTAAGTGGCGAGTCGGGTCATAAATCATCAGAATCATGCTATCTCTTTCACACCTGCACGACTTTATGTAGCGGGCCGTGCAATAATAGTGCAGGTAGTGTTAGGCATAAGAAGGAATGTCGATTGAGTTCGTATAACGAATGAGTTATGCATTTTGATATTAAACCTTTTATATTATAGTATATTTTGTTATCAATAATGCCTAATGACCCACATAGTACTATAAATTATACGTACTATAATTATTTAATGCCTTTCTCATTATCTACTACTACTAACCACGTATTTAGCTAATTATTTAAGAAATATCTTATATTTATTTATTTTCTTTTTAGTCATTAAATAACTATGCACCTAAAAACAAATTGAATAATGATATAAGATTTCATTTAAAAATATAATAATTATATCGACGTTTACATCATAAGTTATCGACATGTTACCACCCCTACGGTAACTGACTTTTATTGCCTGACTCGCCACTTAGTTTTGCGGATACTATAACTTTGTACTGTGCAAGAAGACAAATATTACACTACACTTCTTGGGCAGTCAGGTAAAAAGGCGTTCGGGTTTGTCCTGTTTTTTTTACGCGCTGAAATTCTAATCTAACCGAGTTTATCCAGTTGTTTTATCTCACGAATGCGGATGAGCCATACTTGTAGTTGTAATGCATAGACACGGACAATACAGGCTCTATTAGACTGCCAGACTGCCTGAGCAGTCTAAATGGAGACGGGAGTTAAAAGCCTCTCTTTGAAGCGAGAAGCATTAACTCCCCTCTCCATTTAGACTGTCTTGAATATCGCATAGTCTAAAACCCCTTCTAGACGGTCGGGTGGTTGGGCCAACCGAGAAGGACGCAGCTATCTGTCAGAATGAGATAGTAATATTTACATCTCGTTCCTACAAATAGCTGCATCCCTCTCGGTTGGCCCAACCACCCGACCGTCTAGAAGGGGTATGATAAGGTGCGTCACACACGGAGCTACAATATATATTTTGGTATATTAATATATATTATAGCAAGGCATCTAACGATATATTTTCGTATAGTTTAGGTATATTTTCCGTACTAGTTGGCAGAGTCTACACACGCATCTATAATATATATTATAGATGCGTATATTAATATATATTATAGATGCGTGTGTGGATTCTGTCAACTAGTAAGGAAAATATATCGTAATTATCGTAATATACCGATATTTATAGCTCCGTGTGTGACGCGCCTTAGCGGCGGCGACGGCTACGCACACAGAGACAACGTGCATGTGTTGCTACACACACAGCTATCTATGGCTCACCCGCATTCGTGAGATAAAACATTAAACAACTATACCCGAAGATGTTTAAGACTGCCTGTATCCAACAGATAGGAGCCTAGGAGGTCCCGAGTGCTACAAATCAGTTTTTACATTTCCGTACAAGAAGGGATGTCCCATTTGTTCCTTGGAATTATGCATGTTGTACAGAGCGTTGATGTAAATGTGCAATACAAAACTCGTAGTTCCATGGGAACAAGACTTCTTAATACTTCGAAACTTCGACATTGGTAATAAACAAAATGAAACTACAAATTAAGAGCGATATTTATTCAAAGTATCCAAATTTATACATTAATAAGTCAAGTCTCGCTTCATGTCAGTTCTAACAAAATAAAATAAATTAGTAATGCAGCACCAATACATACATACGTCGTATAGTCAACGTCATGAATGATAAATTGTGACGTTCTCAATATAAAGGGACCTTATGGAGGCGGGCGGTTACGCCGTTTTTAGAACGGTTGCCATAGTATTAGTATAGTTACAAGGATAAGAAGAGCGTAACTGCCTTCCTCCATAAGGTCCCTTTATATTGAGAACGTCACAATTGTACCTTTTGCCTGTTGCACGTTGGAGAAAGCATTGCAGCTCAAACCTTGCCCCATACCGCCTTTATCGTGGTGAATAACTGGATAAAGCATCCGCCACTCCGCACTTACACTGGCCAGAAAGTAACAGATGCTTTATCCTCATCCATACACACGACCATAACAGCGTTGATGTTAAAAAGATAAAGGTGCAAACGTGATCATTTATGACTTGGCTGTACTTAACACATTCGACGCCAAGCTCGTTTATTTGCATACAAATTGGACGCATAACGGAGTTCTTGATGCTGAACATGTTCAAAGATCCCCACACCGATTCGGACCGATTTCCCCGGTTTGAAAAACTTTCATTTTATTTATAACTAGCTTTCCGCCCGCGTCTTCGTCTGCGGATAGTCGGTATTTTCGTAAGTTAAAATATAGCCTATGTCCACCCTGAAAGTCTAAATGTTGGTGAATGAATTTTTGAAATCAGATGTGTAGTTCTACTTACATGCAAACAAAAAAACTTTATATATTATATTATACAGTCATACTGATCAACTTTCACTATGGGAGCAACCCCGAAATCGCGAAAAAAAAATTGACCATCCCATACATTTTGGCTAGTCAGCTTGCGATGTTTTGTATGGGAGGGTCAAAATTTTTTTCGCGATTTCGGTGTTGGTCCCATAGTGAAAGTTGGTCAGGATGACTTACTGATTTAACCCCCAAAATGTTTAAGACGAATAAAAAAACACCCTGTATAGTATAGATAAATTAGGAACGTAGGATTCGCTTGCGAACTTGCAAGCTCGTGAAAATGATTACGCACGAAACCAAGCCTTCTACATCGTGCATTACTAATTCCATAGTTTGACTTGTTATTTCTAGTGAATTGTGCTGATGTGTTTTTATATGAAACTTTTACATTGAAGTTGGTAACGTAGATATGGAACCAATTGAAGTTATATTGGAACAAACTGGAGTTCTGTCCGCATCGGTGTGGAGTCAACTGCTATTCCTACTTAACTTAGTGAGGGTTACTTACACGCTACGGTCTATTTCACCGCGGCCGTCTCCTGGCTCCGGCCCAGAGCTGATCAATAAGGTCATGTTCAACCACACGACAAAAACTAGATAGCGGACAGCTTTTAAAAGACACATGTCCAAATAACTCTATAGCATGTGCATCCCTTTCAGACTTAGCTTAATATCAAATGATAGAGAAAATTTAATTTTCGTAATTTCACAAAAAAAACTATTTTCAATTGCAGCCATAGTTGTTGGGCGGTACTGAAAGGATTATACATTTTTTTTTAAATTAATATGCTATCATATTTTTGTCTTGGACAAAAGAAAGAAAACTCCGGACGCGGATCGACGTAAAAAAAAACATACATTTATTCATAGACAAGATAATCGCGAATCCAGCGCTTGAGACATCGAAATAACTTAAGTAAATGTTACACCTTCCAAATTAAAATGTCGCTTCCGTCAAGTTAAATGCGGGTGAAATTATAACGCGTACAATATTCGGATTATATTATTTTTATTTTAGTTTCTCGTAAATCAATCAACAGATTCGCCCTTATGTTCTAGTCATTCGAATATCATTCAATCGTATAGAAAATTATGACAAGCATATATAAAACTACGACCACAATGCAGTCAGATATTTAATTCAAACTTAACTCCAGTGTGGTCGTAGGCTGTTGCGAGCCATTCCTACCAACATCTACGACAATTATTTGTATTCTAATACATTAGTTTGGTGCGCGATGGCACTGTTAAGTTATATGAGCATGACTATTGAATTACAACTACATTAAATACAAGGTATCCCCTTGACACAATTGCTCTAACTCCCAAAATATATAAAAAACATCGCACTATAGCATCTATCCCATACATAAATAAACGTTTCATGATATTAGTAGGTGTGCGTGGTAACTTTCCAATATAATGTATTTAATCTCAAAATTGAACAGTAGCTATCCGGCCTCCGTGCCGAAAGGACGTCAACATTCTCAGCTATCACAAGGGGTATAATTTTGAGCAATCTCTTTACATTCGTCAACAATCAATAGATATCACAGAACGAATATTGAGGAGCAGTATTTACTTCATAGAGCCCTGTCATAATCAAGAAATCAAGTCACGAAAGATAAATTATATCAAAATTGTATCGTTTTTTGACCCTGACGGAGTTTCATAGAGGTTCAGCAATGCTCCCAGTATTTACGCTGTGAAGTTATCAAGTTACCTCCCTCATAACCTTAATACGTGTATCTCCCTTTAACTAAAACATTGTATTGCGAATATAACGAATTTGTGATACCAATGGCAAGTGTACGCCAGGCGAATAACATCGGCAAGCTATCAATATCCTTAAAAAAACTATACATAATTTCAGGGCGTAAATAATAAATAATTAACATTAAAACAAATTAATTATACACTTGATTATTTTACAGAATTATTAATTAGCAAGCAATTTACAAAATAATTACTATATTTTTTATACAACACAACCAAATAATTTGGGGTGTTTTTGTCACGGCTGGTTTACGTTCTGTAAGCGTATAGTAGTGATACTGAGCTGACTCGTCGGCGGTTACGTAACGGGCTATTACCAAACCGTTACTGGCTCTATTGAAAATGGACATAGTCCAGGTAACACGGTGTTATTGTATTGTGTGAGCCACAGCGGCGCCTTTTGTAATACCTTTAAAAAATGTTGTTATATGTTGTAATCAATTTGCTGTTGATTAACTATCAAACTTAAATAGACCTACCACATGAATGATTATCTTTCGTATCATGACTTAGCTATGGTATAACTTGGCAAAAAATAATCTGACGCGGTATCAGGTGGAATTACAATATTCTCAAATGGCAACTCTCATATGAAGCAAAAGATTATGGGTATAAATGGGATCATGTTGCCAATCACGTTACAAACAGCACACTAATTTTTTAAATTTTTTTGGCGACCTATACATACTGTCCATTTTCACTAGAACCGTTTATTTTATTTAGAATCCCAGACGGTAGTCGACAGGGGCGCCATCTTTACTAACTTCTTTGAAACCGCACCGACCGCTGACGTCACTGCACTGTAGAATGGTGCGATATTGCACGATTGTGTATTGCAATCTTTATATATAACATATGGGTAGACGTTGAATCAATATTTACAATCCAGTCACATATCTATGAACGCAGCGGCGGCACGGTTCCAGTAAGTTTATTAGACAATTAATTAGGTATTTAGCTCTTCGTTGGTCGATAAATGCCGATAAAATGCAGCGACACATCAGAAGCTAACGCTATAAATTCAATAAATACTGTACATTTCAGAATAATTCGATCTCGCAATAAAATTGCATCTAAATATTGATAATAATTTCACTTCATTTCATTGCATATTTCCTTCTACGCGAGTACAATTTTATCCATATCGTAAGGTGTTAGGCAAACGTGGCGATTCGAATGAATAATTGTTAGTGATATCTCAATCGTGTTTTCTGATGATGTTAGCCGTTGTATAATCTGTGACGCATTTCTAACATATTATCATGTGTGGCCTGGCAAAAAAGTCGAGCCTGTGGTCACAGCTGAAACTACAATATTTTCAAATGGCAACCAGCCCAGGGTAGAGTAAACCTTGGATCATGTTGCCAATTTCATTCAGAACAGTGCCCTAATTTTTTGGCTCGAGTTTTTTGATATTTTCCTCGTCTAGCTAAAAGTGTAAAAACTCGCTCACATGTATAAGTCGGGCATGAATCAGAGGCATTTGAAAACCTATGCCAATCATGACCGTCACTACTCAAGAGTCCGTAAACCAATCAACTTAAACATTTTGGACACTTCAGCCCCTTATACGAATAAGTTTTTTTAGTAGAGACGTTCTATAGTTTATGGGTCTATACTTCATTTGTTTAGGTTCTTTGGTTCTTAAAGAAACTAAACCACGAGGCGCTGTTAAACGGCCAATCAAAACGGTTTTGTCGAGCTTTTACGTATCAATGTGTATCTTTGTTCCCTCTCATGTAACGAAATGCGCCTAAACGTGACGCGTCCTTAAAATTTTACCCTGACGCCTAAAGAAGTTTCACTTCAAAAACCACGTGATTTAGTTCCGTCAGCCAATAGAAGCAGAGCACTGACACGATTTGACGTATCAGTGCTCTGCAAAACGGCTGTGATTGGCTGTTTAACAGTCACGCGGTTTCGTTTGTTTACATTATGTTGAGTTCCTAAACAATTCAAGTATAGTAAATGATTTGTCAATTACTTACTTTGCGATATATCAGCCAGCCAAATCATATTTCCTAAACTATAATTTTCTTTTACACTTTCAGCAAAACCCCGACCATTTCTGGAAGAGCCACGACAGCGCCGCAGCACCTACAAAGGCTCCGGGCCTCGCGTGGCCGGGGGCCTCCCGGCTGGCTCAGCACGCGACGCGTCACAGCTCCTTGAGGAGCGCCGACTTGGCGTTCTTGAGCTTGTCGAGGCGCTTCGTCAGGTGGCTGTTCTCCGTCTCCAACTCCTCGACTCGGTTTAACGCTTCCCTTGCCTGGAATTATAAGTGTTATTTCTTAATGGTTCGATGAGAGGTGTGGTGGCGAGTTTTGTTGGTTATTATTGGATTCTAAATATACATGTAATATACATTTAATTAATGTCGATGCAAAGAAGGATTTTAGGGACGTCTTAATAAGGTTCTTACATTCAGGAGTTTGTATATTACTATGTCTCAACAGATATACTGCTACGAAGATGATAACGCAATTGACAACATTTCATTTTTACTACCCTTGTATTTTACGTGTCATTTGGAAAGAGCATTAAAAATAAACGAACACGTATTTTTTGTTTTCCAAAAATATATTGATTTTTTATAAAAAAATGCATTTTAAGTAATAGTCATTCTAAAAGAGCGTATGTGACATGATATGCCTGAATCGAGTGTTAACATCTGCCTATGTTTTGAGCCGGCGATTAAAAAAAACGTTTTGACATCCAGGGCCCGTCATTTTGATGCCGACGACATCAATTTGACGTCACGCTCCATATAGGGTGATCCCAAATAGTTGTATTGTAAATGATTAATCATTAGTCGTCAATCATTTTAATCATGTACAAATGACTTCAAAAGTACTCTATTTACACGTGGAATAAATAATATCTAATTGTATTAGTTGTTAAAATCAGAAAAAATGTGTCCATCAATTATACATTTTCTTTTTAGCAGAGAAGTTGGAATAATTACCCAATTGTGTGACACAACAAACAAAAATACGATTAGAAAACAAAAGGATTTTTACGAATATTGCATTACGTATGAACGCGAAGATGACTTAGATTTTCTTTGCACGGGAATTAATGCAAGAAGGATGGCGTGCGTTACGTTACAGAGGAATTCTGTTTTCTACGTAACTATTGTAATATGTTATTAACAATACCATTTAATAAAATTTATGTATAAAAACAAATCAAATAGTTTTATTTACGTTTCACGTATCAAGTAGGTATTATTTATTCCACGTGCAAATAGAGTACTTTTTAAGTAATTTGTACATGATTAAAATGATTGACGACTAATGATTAATCATTTACAATACAACTATTTGGGATCACCCTATATGGAGCGTGACGTCAAATTGATGTCATCGGCATCAAAATGACGGGCCCTGGACATAACCAATAAAAGCGCTGCAGCCTAATTACGGATATTTTCACTTGCAGCCCGTGTTGTGCTTCATCCGCATAAACCAAGAGAATTGAACAACATTTGACGGGTTGAATAAAGAAAACAGGCCTTACTTATTTATTGTATGATATTTACTTTATTTTAAATCTTTTGTCCGGCGTTTAACTTCGGCATCTAAGAAGGTCTATTTGATTAAAATTATATCCGTATGTTAAATCAAAATTCTAATATGCAATTCGGACTTAAAGGTAGTAATGTCTGTTTTTGACAACCGGAAATTGGACTATTTCTACAACCTTTTTGTTTTTTTTCCGCACTGGCTATGATTTGCTAGGAACATACAGACAGGCATATCAGTGACGTCATCTTTCCGGTCTACACATATTTCCTAATATTTACTTAACTATTGGATATAAACAAAAAAATCTTCGGAATCCTGGCGCTCAATTACCCAAATCGTTTTGGATTTAGTATCAGTTGCGATTCTGAAATGTTGTCAATTTCAATATTTGTTTATATAGTTTTTGTCTTTGGAACTGTCTTATTACCAGATACCACGTGTGATTTATAACATATTAATAGACATCACAATTAGTAGACAGTTACAGCACGCATAGCATGGATAATATAATATACGCTCATATTTACAATTTTAGATGTAAAACATGTACATTGGGTTGTAAATTAATATAGTAGTTATGGCGTACAAGGGTAATTATTTAGTTTTACAAATTCGAGGACAAAATGTTAAAAAAGCGTAACTGCTAATCACCGTATATTCATTTAAGACTCACATTTAGTGTGATCAAACTCCACTCAGAACATTTGGGCCTTTACTCGACAAGCTTCAATATTTTGTATCCGAATATCCGAAAGGAAATATGCAACCAGACTGTAATTTGGTTTTAACATTTCATTTACAGGGTGTCCCAATATCGGTAGGCCACATTGACACTGGAGGTAGACCAGCCTAACACGGACCTAACCAGACACTTTTTTTTTCATTTTTATTTATTATTCTTGAACGGAGTGGAAATGCGTTACGCATTGTCCCCACACCGAACCAGCCTAACATGACCTTAGTAAAAATCGCATGGTTTTCATGATTTGCCAGTTTAAAGTTAGGTTTAAAGGTTTAAAGATATTTATTCTCAAAAAAGACATAAGTCACTTACATGAGAACACATTATTGTAAGTATATAAATTTAAATTTAATCGTTCGATCCTTATATTATATTTGTTCACTTAATGCATATTTCTTTTTTATGTTGTATGTATGTAGGTAGTTACGTTATTAGCTATTATAATTTATAAAGTTATTCTCCAGTACAAACTTTAAACTGGCATATCTCGAAAACCATGCGACTTTTACTGAGGTCATGTTAGGCTGGTTCGGTACCTCTTAAGCTGACCTACCTCCGGAGTCAATGTGGCCTACCGAGTTTGGGACACCCTGCATGTATATTTTGTCGAGTAAAGTCCCTATGGCGGGCGGTGAGTGAGGGGGGGTGGGGGGTGGGGGCACGCGTAAAGCCACTGTACCGTTAACTATCGCCATTATTGATAACGGCCCAGAAGTCAACGACTTCCTGAAAACAAATCAAAGCTGTAGCTTGCCGGTGTGACTGTACTGAATTAATTTAGATTTAAAAGAGGGACAGAGAGAGGCGAGAGAGCTCTTTGTTTCTTAAGAGGTTTGTAATTTTACAAAGTAACGCTACGTCGGGTCGGCGACGCGGGGCTGTCGATCGCAGTCCTGCTGCGGCTGTTGTGTTTATCATGTGGACAATCGGTGATAACCATCTGTCACTTTCTTACTAGTATGTAAGTGCGATAGTGACGGATGCTTTATCTAAGTTTATCACCGCGATAAAGGCGACCGTAATACGCGGCCAGGTTCCTAACCTTACAGTTTCGCCATTCTCGTCCGTCTGTTTGATTATCTGTCTGTATTCAATAGCCACTTTTGCCGTTTCAATTGGAGGGAGTATCGCTAGGCCCGATTTTTTTCCTGTCCTGTTCCTATTATTTCCTTTTCCTTCACTCTTCCTACAATTTTTTTTGGAAGGTCGGTCGAATGTATCCGGTGTATCTATGATGGGATTCGGGTATAAATAAAGTTTATAGTCAGAACAAAAATGTTGTTATCGAAATCAGTCCATAGGCACTTACATAACAATTCAAAAGAAGTTTGATAGAAGGCCTTTCAAAAGGCCTTTGGTCGACAGGAGGTTAAGGAATACTTTTTATCACGGAGAAAAATAGTTAACAATAGAAGAGCGATAAATGACATCCTCACGTGGGCGAATGCAAATGAGTGGTGTACTGTTGGCGCATGCCGCCGCGACATACCTCCCTCTGCAGCTTGCGGCGCTCCTGCTTGAGCTGCTCCTCGGCGCCGTCGCGCGCGTCGTGCTGCGCGCGCAGGCGGCCGAGCTGCGCGGCGAGGCGCGCGGCGGCCGCGGCCTGCAGCGCCGCCTCGGCCTCCCCGCGCGCCGCGCGCGCCTTCGCCTCCGCCGCGCACTTGCGCAGGGCCTCCACTGGGTAACACGGTAACACCACATTTGGCTCATTGTCTAATCTTGCGCAGAACGCTCTGTTACTATTTGTATGGAGCTCCCGCTCTATTACCATGCATTATTACAAATATTACATACAAAGCATCTTTATTCGATTCCGATAATCAATAATTATCTGTGGTATACATATAGCTGACTGCAAATCATTCATCATTTCACTTAAATAACCGCAGAAAATGGATAGTGTAAACGGAAACAACTTCTTTTTTAGGTTGGGACAAGTTTACCTGCACGAAATTTGATAATGACCCGTTCACATTTGTTGAGCGAGATCGGATCGACAGGTTCAGTGAACACTTTCAAATTACAATATTTCGTTTCAAAAATCAATTTCGCCAATTTTTCTTAGACGACCTCGTTTAACAAATAAACTGTTACCAGATATTGGCAGATATGTAAAAAAAATAATAGTAATTATCAATGTTTTAATATCAACCTAATATATGGTCTGTCAAATCTTAGTTATACTAACCATTAATGTGTATTACCATCAGAAACCGTAAACGTTTTCATCTACACCTATATCGTAAAACCTCTATGACGCGTTCAGAAAACTGTCGGTTATAACTAACATTACGTCAGTCAGTGTTGTTGCTGTCAGTCAGTCTGTGGTTGTACAGTAAAGTTCACTTTACAGTTCACTGCCGATACTGTAATATTTTCGAATTTATTCGAATCACGATACAATTTGATTCGGCGACAATTTCCCATGTCTCTCAAGATGAAGCATCAATCAAGATGAAATGCATAATTAATTACATATATGAGTATATAATTTTTTTTATCATAGAGGATATACAATTATGATTGTAGATAAAGTATTGTACGCGACTCTGCGTAATTGGCATTACGCAACCGTCACGTAAACTACTATTAAATGTCTATTCGAAGAGCCCTGACAACACCGACTGATGCTGTAAGGTAAGGTGACTCAGGGGGCTCACACTCTGTCTCGAGCTGCGTGTCGGCCTGGCGCGCGTCGCCGTTGTGCCGCTCCTCGTTGAGCTGCAGCTTGAGCCGGCGCACCTCGGCCTCCAGGCTCTGCTTGGAGCTCAGCAGCTTCTGCAACCGCACGTCTGCGCAAACAGTGAACAATTAGGTCCAGGGACGGGGCCGTTTGCCGATGCTGGGTTGACACACATCTAATAAGCCCACTTGAATAGGGAACATGCATTATTTTTTAATGTTTTAATAAAAATTCATATGTAACAAACAGTAGAGATTTATTTTTTCGAATAACTATAAAAATAACCAAGACTCTAGCAAAACAGAATTTAACATGGAGTTTATATGGCCGTAGTGAACGCTAACGTACCTAGTAGTTTAAAACGCTTATATCATCCGTACTTTTTGGCCGATTTTAATTTTAATTCCAGTTTCTGTCATCTCTTTTACGGTATGTTCATATTTTGTTAAGAAATGCGATAAATAAAAATTCATGCATTTTTCCTGTTACTTGCGGGCCGTATGGTCCTGTTTATTGATGAGGATGAGCGAGTAAACAACTTCTGTCACTTTCTGACCATTATGTAAGTGCGAGAGTGATACTTTGGACGTAGTTAAGCGAAAATAATCCAACTCAACTATTTCACACTTGTAGAATGTGACATAATATTGACAGCAATAAAATTCAAATTTAAATACATTTGCTTTGTGGGTCGGATCCTTTTCCTTTAACTAAGTCCCTTTATCCACGGTTATACACCGCGATAAAGGCGACCACAATACGGGGGCTGATCATCTCTGATCATTTTAAATATCGTCGCCTTACTTTCTCAATCTCGTATCTGCATTTTTTTTTCTTGCGGCTGGTAAACTGATTACATCATAAATTATAATTAATGAAATGAAATTACCAACTGCAAGAAAAAATTGCAGATACGACAGAGAAAGTAAGGCGACGATATGGATGTTTGTGTTTGAACCACGCCTGAACAGCTGATCGGATTTAAGTCAAATTTGGCGCACAGATAATCCTTATCCTAGGTTAACACATAGGATACTTTTTATCCTGGAAATTTTGATAGGTCCAAGAGAAAAACGATAAACGACTTGTACACGGACGGAGCCGCAGACAAAAGCTAGTGAATCTACACTAATATTATAAAGAGGAAAGATTTGTATTTTTGTATGTTTGTAACGAATAAACTCAAAAACTACTGTACCGATTTCAAAAATTCTTTCACCAACATTTAAAACGGATTTTCAGGGTGGACATAGGGGCTATATTTTAACTTATGAAAGTACTGACTCACCGCAGACAAAGTTGCGGGCGGAAAGCTAGTCCTAAATATAATGTAATAATCTCACCGAGCGTCCCCTCCCCGGCGTCGTTGAGCAGCTTCTCGTTCTGTTGGCTGACGAGCGCGAGCGCGGGCGGCGCGGGCGGCGCGTTGGGCGCGGAGGGCGCGGAGGGCGCGGCGTCCACGAAGGCGTAGCCCGCGTCGCCGGCCGCCGCGTCCCGCGCGCGCACCGCGTCGCGCGCCAGCTGTAGCTCGCGCTCTAGCGCCGCGTGCTCGCGCTTTAGCCGCTCGTGGGCTGAACATTTCTCCTTGTGCTCGCGCTGGGGATTTAAAAATATACTGTTATAGAAGCGGGAAACCGGTGGATTCGAGTAGCACCAAACCAACCGTCGTGGAAATCCTTGGGGAAGGCCTCCAGCAATAAATAAATAAATATCAGGGACAATCTCACACAAATTGACCTACTCCCAAACTAAGCTCTAGGCTTGTACTATGGTACTAGGCAACGATATACATACTTATATATCTACTTAAATACATAGAAAACATCCATGACTCGGGAACAAATACTCGCGCTCATCACACAAATATTTGCCCATACCGGGATTCGACCCCGGGACCGCTAGCTCTTAGGCAGGGTCACTACCAACTAGACTAACTGCATCGTCAAGCAGTGTACGTCTTTCGGCTGATTTATGATAGAATAAATATTTTTTTATTGCGTGTAGAAGGTAAACGCGCATACGGGCTACCTGATGGTAATTGGACTCATCCACGGACATCTTCCATCTTGAAACTGCAAATGAATTCCTAACCCTAAGAACTCAAGATGGAATGCCTCTATGCTACGAATTATGGTTATAAGTCTTGATAATATCATCATATTCATCATCCGCCGATGAATGTCTACTACTGGATTTAGGTCTGCTTTAAGGAACACCACAATGTCCAGGTTCTTAATCTGATCTGCCCGTGTTCCGGTATGTGGCTGCCATTCGAAAACTGTTTGGCCCCGTTGTTCTGCTCATCATGTCTACCCATTCTCACTTACAATTCTGCAAGTAATATCAACCAACATTGATTTTTTTAAAACATGATTCTTTCTTATTGGATCTTGCAGATAAACTTTTATTATCCCTTCGGTAACCTTGCGCCCAATATAACAAATATCTAATAAAAATTCCGGGCTCTTTCCAATCAGAACCGCGGTACTATAGTCACTGACGATGAGAACAGGAAGCCACCTCACCTGCAACTGCGCGTACTCCTCGTGCAACTCCTCGATGCGGTCCTTCAGCAGCTCCAGCTGGTAGCCGAGCGCCGCCTTGTCGTTATCCAGCTGCGCATTCAAGATCATCGCTTTCCGGAACTTCTCCTCGACTTCTTTCAACTCGTGCTGGAATCAAAATTAACTTATTAAACACAATTTCTCGTTATGACACGGTCGTCAGACCATAACTATATAATTAGATTAGGTACATGGATAGGAAAGTTCTACGAGTCAGAGGATTCAGGGGACGACATTACCTTACCTGCGGGCCTAATATGGCCGTGTTTATCGCGTGACAAAGCGTGGATAAAGCATCCGTCACTCTCGCGCTTATATACGTGTCAGAAAGTGACAGATGCTTTATCCACGTTTTGTCACGCGATAAACGCGACCATAATACGGGCCCTGCACACAGAATTACTAGTTCTGCTCATTAATCGGACGTAGCTTAGGGAAAAGGATCCAACTCATAAAGTAAATGTATTTAAATTTGAATTCTATTGCTGTCAATATTATGTGAAATTCTACAAGTGTGAAATGGTTGAATTGGACCCTACGTCCTCGTCGATTATATTTTATAATATATTTAAACCACATTCATATAAATAACTAACGATGTATTACTGTAACCATAATCATAAGTAAACAGTGGATACCCTATAAATATATTTTGTACTAAGAGTTGTGTTATTGATGTTCACGAGACAGGCACGGCCTAGTGGGACCACTAGTTTGATGTACCCTATTTCTTTTAATAAACGAAATTTACTTTATTTATTTGTTTATGTTAAACAGAAGAATAATGGAACGAGCTGATTACCCTGAGGTCCTTGACGTTGAAGGTGTCGTCGGCGGGGTCCTCGGAGGCCCGCCGCGGCGAGTGCAGCGCGGCCGGGCTGAGCGCCGCCAGCCGCGCCCCGCCGCGCCGCCCCACCGTCTCTGCAATAACATCACATTTACCCACACCGCACACTGCCGACTTTCTATCGGCTGATTATACGGGTATATTTATCTATTATTTCAAAGTTTGTTAAGACAAAGCACAATCGGCCGGCTAATTAGTCTGCAGTCTGCGCGGGGCCTTATGCAGATAGGCAAGAGTTCACCAACCACGCAACGCAACAAACGCGTAAACGAGATGAAGGGTACCTAAGGGTAATAACCTGATCTTAAGTGAGATACCCGTTTCAAGATGCTTCATGCGTCAAGTCAAAATTGTTATGTATGACGCGTCATGGGACAGGCATCTCAGAGGCATTCGGTATAATAACAAGTGCCAAAGACGAGAAGGAAAAGGAGCACACAGGTTGATGCCCGATGGATGTAGGATCTGAAACCAATAGGCTTACTCAAAAACGTTTTCATTTCGTTTTCGTTATCGAAAATCGATAATTGAGTAATTGCTTTTACTCAAGTAATGACTTTACTCCTCTATAAATATGAGTTCTACTTGTTTGTCGCTCGGAATCCCTTCTAACTCGTGTGTAACCATAGACGCCCTGAGCGACAAGTGAGAAAAGATGTGCCAGCTGCTCTGCTATGAGTAAGTGTACATACCGGCGTACATGTCGTAGGCCTTATCCGCATGGTCCTCCTGTTCGCGCTGCTGCCGCTCCAGCTCGCGCATGCGAATCTCGCGCGCCTCGGCCCGCGCCGCGCGCCGCGCCGCTAGACGCTGCTCCGCCTGCAACGAGGAAAATACCACCCTAAGTTTACTTGCCAAAAACACCGGAGTCGCCACGGCATCCAGGAAGAAGCGGGAGCGAGCCGGGCGCCTGTCCAAGATGCGCTACGCTAACTTTCGAAAACTCTGTATGGAATTGACGAAAGCGACTGACGCGAGATCGTTAGCTTACGTCAATCCCATTTTTATTTTAGATTTGGAAGATCGCTTAGCGTAGTGCATCTTAGGTAGGCTCTCCGTTTAGCAGGGAATGATAGCAGTCCCCCCGCCTCCCCCAAACGTCGGTAACACCCCTTCCACACGATACAATTATACGACCAATTTTGACAATCAAATTGTGTAGTGTGGATAGAATATTAAATTGAAGGTCATCGGTTGGTCGGGGTTGGTTGCTCGACTCGAAATAAAACTAAAATTGGCGATCTTCAATGTACGTGTGGACGGACAATCAGATTGTAGCCAATTCAATTGGCGGATCTGATTGGCAATCAAATTGTCGTGTGGAAGGGGTGTACTCCCCACGAGACGGTCGCGCACGAACTTATCGGACCATAGCAAATATAATGGTGGCACTTCACTTGGCTATTATTCGTCAAACATTTTCGTTGCATGTCATTCATGAATTCGGTATGATCAATGTTTGGCAAATACATACTGCCAAGTGTAGTGCCACAATAATGGGCTTTGCGCTTGTGCCACATTCGGCGAAGCCTCTGCGCCTCCTGTTCGTGCATGCACAGTACAGGCCCCACGCTTATATCGGGCACTGCTTATAAACGGTTACTAGGAGGAGGAATAAGACTGAAGTAACTGGGACTTTTTAGTTTAAACAACGTACAACAACGAATAGTAAATGCATATATAGATGCAAGTGCGGAGAGTATGACATTTTACAGATCATTGTACAGAAAATGACAGTTCCGCACGTGTATCAAAAACGACGTTTATAATACATTTGCGAAAAAAGTCAATTACAAAATTAAATCGTGAATAAAAATGGTGAGTTTTTTTTTAACTTCTAATTGACAGGCGTTTTTCAAAATGGCAACGGTTGTGGCCATTCAGCCAAATCAAGAGAAACTATTTTGCGAAGAGATTTAGTCACATAGTAATTTAATTATAAATAAACATTAAGAAGCAATAAATACTTATATTATTTATATTTGATTTATATATAAGCAAATAAAATTATTATTTGCTGTACAAAAGCCAACGGTCATTCATAATACTCAACACATCAGCCAGGCAGTCACTCATAATACTCTTTTAGCCAGCGGTCACGTCACGCATAAAGGTGGATTCACGTTGCTGGGCCCGGCTCCAGCATAGTGTGACGAGAATCCACCTTAATACTAATTTAACCGATCATTCGTAATAGTCATTCAGTCATCTTTATGAAAACTGTTTTGAAGAATCTTTAATAAAAAAAAATTGAAAAGTAAAAAGCACTTGTGTGAAATATCCAACTTTCCGCAAGTTATGAAGCTACAAAAAGTACCACTTTTTGAGCCACTACTGTATAAAAAAATGTGCATGAGGTTGATATAGAACTAATCGTATATCTCTTTTTGCTTTAGTTTTTAAGGCAGGGTCCTTCTGAAAACGGCTAGCCGCGGCACAATGCTGCTACACTTTTTAAGGTTTTATTTTACTTTTTCGTTTTGTTTGTTATCTGTAGATAAGATACAGAGCATTGAATATACGTTTTCTATTCTAATCAAAGAATCAGGTCAAATAAATGATTGTTTCGCTTCGTCTGAATGTGCATGTATGCCAGTTTATTAAGGAACATAAATAAGCCAGCCATCACTGTATCTACAATATTCGCGTCGGGTAAAAATATAATGGAAGGATCCGCTCCGGCGCGACGCGCAAGCACAAGACAATACGAGCGGCAACTAGAAATCAGGTTAAACGATATAAAATGTTTCGATCGTTTAGCGCGGTTCCTATTTCAAAGAGTTGAACTCCGTGTTGGATTACGCCACGCCACGCCACAATAGCTTAAGCATCTAGTGCCCAGGTATCTGAATTTCATATAAAATGGACCCATGGTTAGGCTTTAGGGCATGGAATTTATTAAAGTTTACAGAGTACGTGAGACCCCTATTTAATAGAAGAAGTTACTTTACTGGGAGCCTAAGCGTCGCTCGGGTTGTATTGTTAAGGAAGAAGATGATCATTTAATTTTTTTTTTTCATTTTTTTTTTGATAGTTCGATTTCTGGGTGGGAACAAACAACTTTTTATTGAACACGTCAAATCAGCACAAATGAGGTAAAATATCGCTATTTTAGCGGGACAAGGTAATCACCGCTGTCAAAGAACACTCGCCATACCACAGAAGCCATAGGTGCTGATCTTACTAGCCTTTGAAAAATTTGCAGAAAAATCTGGAAACGAAGGGACGAGGATAAGGGGATTATAGGCTCTCTGAGCAAAACCGATATATAACTGTTAGAGGATGATATGGATACTACCCCGGGTAGTGCTGTGCTGTTAGCAGCTTTACAACTACAAAAGTAGGCACTCTGTATTGATTTTTTTGCCGCTGAATGTGTCAAAGCACATCACATACATGCCTGCAAGAGAGATATGCCAACGAACGGACAAAGTATAGGGGCAAGGAATAAAGTAAACCGTTAATATGCGGGTGACGGGAAGTAGATACAGTGCCGATAGCGAAAGCATGAAAACAAAAGCTATTCTTCAAACACGGTTAACCGCAATGTTGAAATAGACGTGAACCGAAATTTCAACATCAATCAATGATTGAATTGAAGTAAGAAAATGCTTGCTACAAAATTAGAATTTGTAGTTCATGCTACTGGAAACGTTACCCTCTGTACCACACATGCGCTTGATATAGTCAGTCAGTGGTTGAAATAAACCACATCAACCACAGTTATGTTCCGAAACAGTTGTATATATAGATACATTTTTACTTATGGAATGTACTTTCGGCAATTAGTGTCCAAAAGCGGTAAGTCTTTTAAATACTTAATTGACAAGAGTAAAGAGAGAGCAATGGTAATATTTCGGCTATGCTAGTCTTAGTAATAGTGACGCATTTCCCAAGAAGTCCAACCGCAACCAGAGAAGCAAATATGTAGGAAATCTCATAACCCCGACGTGTAAACTGACCAAATCAACCAAAGCGATCTACAACTTGGGTCCTAGGGTCTACAATGGTTTCCCCAGTTACATAAAACAATTGCAGGGTACACATTCGTTTTGCACTCAACTTAAAAAATGGCTGATGAGCCAGGCGGTCTATGATATGAATGAGTTTTACTGTAATAATAAACCTACCCACTAACTTATTTAAATTTTGACTTGTTTGTTGTTACTTGTTAGTGTAAGTAGATAACCAGACATTGTATTAATAAACAACAATAATAATAATAACAATATTATAAATAATTATCAGTAATAATAATAATAATGAATAATAATTTCATATTATAAATAAATGAGTATAATGTCGTATGAATGTTTCGCCGATTCTTAAACCAGTGTCGCGGTATGCCGTGACATAGTGCTGAGTGGCGCCAATTTAGAAGTTACAGAATCAACCATGGCAACATTACGCTACAAATGTTTTTATTTAATTCCTTTCCTTATTTACTGTTTAATTTTGGTATCTGTCTTGCCATTATTTTTATGATGTTTAATCTTTGTTTTTTTTCTCATGATCGTCGAATAAATGTTTCTGTTTCATCAATGACGAACAACGGATCAACAAAGGAGATATCCGAGGAACAGTTTAACGGAGAAAGGCATTACTTTATCAGCTAAATGATAACGCAGGAATTCGATAGCATGCTATTGTTCACAACGGTATTGTATTTTTGTATGCAGTATCGGATATTTTTGAAAATGAGATCAATGAAAATGATGCATAGTTAGCCTAAACGAATTCAACTTATTCGAAGTAAAGAATGCTACCTAAAAGATTTCTCACTAAACTTTAGGACTCTATTTAAAATTGTAAGATGTTGACGATCTGCACACTTGTGGGCTAGCTACGGCCCTGATTTAAGCGCATCCATCACATACTGAAGCTTACATTTGTCGTCCACGTATGAAAGGGACAGCTGTTTACATTAGAGGAGCAGATAACCGTTAGCAACCCGCGCATATTGCGAAGATTGCCACATGGCTCATTCGGTGACATCATCTCGCAAAGGACATTAAGGACAATCTCGGGGCACTAAACGCATCCTTCTCACACTTCGGTCGTGATAAATCTGTGGGAAAAGGACATACGGTGTATGTATAATTTTCGTGATTATAAGTAATTCTGTCGCTAAGCCTGCGTGGACGCGTGTCTCATTGCCAAGTGAATAATTATTTATTAGACAGTATAGTTCAAGGTTAAAAGTAGTGTAGGTGTGGGTAAAACACAAATATGTAATTTTGCATTAAAATTGTTAATCTAGATCCGCCTCAATCTCAGAACTAAGTTGAAATAGTGAAGTATGGAGAATTCTAAAGAATGCAGGTAAATGGTCATATACGAGGTATTTTTCATAAATATTACAAAAATACCGTTTCTGATGATCAGATTTTTCTCTCTCTACCATACTAATATTATGAACCCCACATGGTGGTACGGTCAGCTTTCTTTATTTTACTTCTCCACTTCGCCCTATCTTTAACATCGTCTTCGGAAGCCTGACACTCTATCATGTCCTTCAGCACTACATCTTTCCATCTTGTTTTGGGTTTTCCTAAAGAAGGACATGAGACAAATATCCCAAAATGGGTAATTTACAATGACCGAGAGAGAACACCAGACATGAACCACAAATACGTACCAAATAATTTTTATAAAGTCATAAGATTTCTCCATGCAAATGTAAGCGATAGACAACTGATGTCTTTTGGCAAAATATACGTTATAAATAGATTATATGTAAAACAAATAGCTAACGAACCAGCTGTCAATACACAAACAATTCTGCTCCAGATAGAGGGCGCTAATCCGATCCGACGCGAGCGCAACAATATATACGTGATACGGCGTGTACCAATACGATAGCACGGTTATTGGGACCAAATTATTACATTGTCGGTGATAAGGCATTGTAATTCAATTATAGATCCAGGAAAATAAATATTATACGAATAAATAAATTAAACTATAACTTCTCACCAGGGTTTTTATTAGAAATTGCCTAAACTAACCAAATTTACCTCGCAACATTTGATTGATGGCTGATTACAGTGATTACGATGCGGTCGCCATTATGTCGAGTTATTAAGGCAATATCGTAAGAGATTAATTTGCGATGTCTTAAGTCAATGTCACATATTATAGGCACTGAAATGGGCGAGGAATTCGAGAGAGGAAATATACCACCAACACGATAGTAAGTATATAGTTGCAATAAGCAAGGTTAGGAAAATTAAGCCTCCTGAAATCCATTGTATTAGTATAGCTAGTTTCCGTCAAAATACACCAGATAAATTCTCAACACTGAACATGTAAACATGAAATTCCGGACGACATTAGGACCGGTTTATGAAAGAATGTGACAGTTACGCGCATCGTTCACAACATATCACCGTACGAACATGGAATATTAGTGTATGCACATAAATTATAATAATTAGCGGGTTTGAACGAGTTGTCGACACCGCGCCTGGCCGGGGAGAGCGGACATGTGAAGTTTGTGGCAAGTTTTTTTTTTTTTTTTTTTTTTCTTTATTAAGGAAAAACAAACAGCTTTAATTATACAGATTTACAAACTTATTCTAATGGTTCATAAGCCAACAAAGTTTCCACCAATGTATGCTACACATTTAGGAATTAACTATACCTACAAAGCTAGCAACTTCTGTTACAACATGCACTAAGAACTATTAATACTAGAGACATGAAATCAAATGAAAAATTTGACTTAAGAAAAAGGTCTATAATGTTTTTTTTATTGCAGTTACATAGCTGTTAAACTCGTCATAAAATATGTCAGTATGATCATACTTGCTATTATGTGTGGAACATGCCCTTATGAGGAAGCGATTTTTGGAATACTTATTCCTGCAAAATTTAACAGCGAATATATTTTTGGAGCGAGTACGTAGACATGAGCATTTCAATGATATGTCACTAAGGAGGTATGGAGAATCTATGATATTGTTTAAAATTTTGTAGAGTAAAATTTGATCATGATGTTCTCTGCGCTTTTGAAGAGGGACAGTATCTATGAGCTTGATATTCCTAAACTTATAAGTTAAGCGTTTCGTAAATTTTTTTTTAATGTTTTCAATAGCGTCTATGTAACATTGGTATTGTGGATTCCAAGTTGCAGATGCATACTCCAGTTGAGATCGGACAAGTGCATTATATAAAAGTTTAAAAGTACTGGCATTTTTGAAATCGTTGCCCTGCCTAAAAATAAATCCCAACATCCTGTAAGCTTTTGATGTTATCTTCTCAAGTTTGTTTATACAAGCACGCCACATGCTCGCGAATCTACAAACCACCTTATATACATGTAAACTAAAGAAGGAATTCGTCAAGCTGACATTTTAAGGTTAAATATAATAATGGACGATTTAGGAAATGTTACGGATGTATATGGTGTTAAAAAGGTAGTTAACTGAAATGAGATGTAATATTTAATTATAGACAAACCGCGGGACATGTCCGATGTGTGTGGACTGTGGGACAGAGCAAGTATCTGCTTGAACATTATGACCTCATCGAGAACAAATAATTTCTCACAATACAATTTTGTCTCAACATCTAGTATGGGAGTTAAAATATTGCAAACTGTCTGTTGAGAACGTTTCAACAGATCATTAGCATTCACTTGGCAATTGCAAGAATACTTTACGAAATATATTACGTGATTGTCTGAATGATCATAGAAATATTTTTTAATGATAAATGGCATTACGCAAAGCAAAATGTATGTAGGTAATAAGTCCTTATTGCTGAATAAAAGCTTTTGCAACAGTTTTTTTCTAGAAGCCAACAGTTGGAAATGCTTAGTCCAGACTCCAGATACTATAATCGTTACTTTTACACATGACTGAGCTTATGCAACAAACGGCGACACTTTGTGTGCCCATAAAAACGGTTTGGCCAAAGTACGTGACATCACTGGCAATTTGCAGGTACCTAGAAACTATTTACGATTAGATACACTAGCAATTGGGCTACAAACGATGACTCACATAGATCATAAGTAGCCTGCCGGCGACCCGCAGTAAGAATTCTGGAGATGACATGATGACGACCATCGAGCAAATCACTTTACCATGTATCCTGCTAAATCTCACAGTTAGTGACGATGCACATAAAGATACCTTACTAATACTTAGTTGATGAGGATATTGAAGTGGTAAGTGAACACAAGTGTTTTCAGTTGACGACACACTTGAACTGGCTCGCACTATTCGACTTTACGACTCATCTACTGACATAATGCAGGGTGTGAGTAAAATTAACATGATTCTGTAATGATCGTTCTACTTACGTATAGTAATACTGTTCTGGTTGCTAGGCTTAATAAAGTTTCCGGAAATGTCATGTTGTATCCGGCTACAGGTCTGCAACAAGGCAAGGTCGTCTCACCGCAGCGCGAGTAACACACCTGATTGTGTCCGCCGATGCCACATAACTACAACATACACTGCTGAACTAACTAACCATAAATACAAAGTGGAAGATCACGAAACAATTGTGACGTTTAACGGCATTTTAAAGTTAAACACGAACACCTGGTTATTGGTGCGTTAAACAAACAGCAATCTGCCGAGAAAACTTCGTAAAGACTGTGGCCTCCGAATCGCGTAAGTAAAATTTAAAAGAGATAAGATAGTAACGAGGACGACCTTGCGATCGTAGGTTTTGTTGACCATAAAACCTTGTTTGCATATTTGCCAACTACTACACCTTAACTTAACACGAAAATGAGGAAAAGGGTCTTTGGTGAGAAAGAATCTGCAAAGCAGGTATTTACTCTTTAGAGTCTGACTCAGGTGTGAATCATAGGGAGCTCAAAAATTTCGCAAGAAAGGGTCACACTACAGACTGCGCAAAAGATGATATACATACATGATCCTGCTGGCCACCGAGAATGCCGACGATGGACGGACTCTGGTCACCATGAGAGTCCCTTCGGAGTTCAGGCATCGTATCTCCGTTGCTGCGACACTCCAAATCACTATCACTGTTTCTATGCCCGTTAAGCTTAGTATTATCGTGTTCATCGAAACCATTACGAGCGCCGTGAGCTATCTCCATGACTTGTGCGTTCACCGTTTCATTGACTGGGATGAGGGAGGTGTTGGAGTCATCGCTGCGTTCTACGTGCAAGCCGTCGTCGGAGTCGCCGAAGTCCGCGTCCGTGAACGCGTCTCCGCTCTCGTCGTCGCTATTGTCAGGCGTTGCACTTTTAGATTGGCGACCCATGATTAGCATCATTGAATAATCGCGCCTATTGTGTGTATAATTCGGGGAAATCAAATGATCCCGCTGCGTTTATACATTCCTGGGCTTGTTATTTGTCAACACAATATCTCTACGTAGGTAAGAATAAAGTTAAA
Organism: Tortrix viridana; assembly: GCA_963241965.1. Classification (NCBI taxonomy): domain Eukaryota; kingdom Metazoa; phylum Arthropoda; class Insecta; order Lepidoptera; family Tortricidae; genus Tortrix; species Tortrix viridana. Next base: position 1,837,843 of record OY725174.1, read on the forward strand.
TAAGAACACGAACAAGCTACTACGTTGAAAACCGCGATAAACAAACTTCAGCACTGCATATCTTTGGCCTTATCGCTGATTTTCTACACTTCATTAATCACGCCTTGACCAAACCAATACCATTGGCAGATATAAAGAACAATATGAATGTGTTATTGTTTAAAACACTAAAATCAATATTCACTTCACATTCCACGATAATTATTTGTTTTTATTAAACAACCGGATGATCTGTGGTGGAGGAGTTATGTGTTTACGCGTAAGAGTTGTACGCTCCTGAGTGAGGCGTGCGAGTTGAGGACGCGGGTGGCTGCGACGGCGGCGGAGGCCGACTGTCGGCGCCGCCCGTGCTTGGGCCGCACTGCTATCGCTGTCGTAATCGTATCGCACCGTTACGCATGTGGCCGCGCCGGGCAGACGCGGAAGCGGTAGCGGATATGTTTTCCTAACTGTGACGGAAGAAAAAGGACTGTTTGTGTAAAGTCTGTACAGGTGCTGAGAAAAAAATATTATTTTAAAACCCCCGCGTCAGTACTTGAATTATAATATTCTTCACTAGTACCTATAGAGTACCTGCCTACTAACAAAATAAAATTAAATCCACCTTACAACGTAATACCAACGTTTTCATAAAATTAAACATAACTTCCCTCTTAAACAGTCCCACGCATAATTTGATTTACCTACCCTCATTTCTAGCTACCCTTGAGCTTATCGAGTGCTCTTTATGTCATGAACGACCGACAGTTTATGCGAATTTTATCCCATCTTACGTGAATGGGATGCTATTGGATACACTTCAACCCGGTGCGATAAAATAATCATGGTAATAGTTCGACAAACGCTGGCTCTAATGACTTGCGCCTACGATTTCCTATCACTTTGGGCTCGGGGTGAATCACTGCGCCGGCGACTTTTCCTGTCCCGGTAAGGTGTAACGCCGGTGGTTAACGAGTTAGCCGTACTCGTTAGATGCCACCTTTATTTATTATTCAACGTTCCAGGCTAGAGTTGGTTGTATGATACTTTTGGAACGTCAATTAAATACTACTGATAATACCTACCTACACGTGATGGAAGTTTGTGAAGGGAATAGTAATAGCCCTACTCTAACACTGGGTTTCGTAGATTATATACTTATTTATTTATTTCATACGGACATCAACAGCTCATTACAATTCATTAACACAGTAAATTTAGACAGACAATAGAGCCAATTACAGACATCCACCAATTAGCTAATAATAGAACACCAACTACAGATACATGTCTACATACAAAGTGCATCCATGCAAGCAATCGAACAATTTTGTTTTGATCTAGTTTTGATTTAATTTTACTCATTACTACACCTGTCAGCATAGACTGCTGTGGAAGTTACTAGGTGTTTCAACTTGTAAATAAAAACAGAAAGTGCATTATATACACATGTGGATAGAAGCAGTGTTAATCGTGTAGAAAGTGACGAACGTACAGAGTAGGAGTTTATAATATTGCGGAATGTAATTAATTAGTCATTCAATTTTGATTGATGCAACAGGTAGTGATTGATTAGTGATTAACCAAATCGTCACGCGTAGGTTTGGGTTTCGTATGTTGATGGATTGCCGTTGCATTGGTTGAATTGTTACTAACTCCCTTTTCGTAAAACTTTTGGAACAGCTATAATATTCTCTTTAAAGTAATTACTCTCATGAAAGTAATACACTAAGTACCTGTTTTCACCTTTTTATCTTTTTTTATCTAAAACCAGTTTTGACCGACACTGGTTTTAAAATTGGGCAAGTAATTACTTAAAAAAGCCGTGGTAGCCTAATGGTTTGACCTGCCGACTCTTAAGGAGAGGGTCGTGGGTTCGAACCCGGGCTCGCACCTCTAAGTTTTTCGGAATTTATGTGCGAAATATAAGTTGTACATTTACTATGTGCTTTTCGGTGAAGGAAAACATCGTGAGGAAACCTGCACACACCTGCAAAGCAATTTCACGGTGTGTGCGAAGTTCCCAATCCGCACTGGGCCCGCGTGGGAACTATAGCCCAAACCCTCTCATTGTGAGTGGAGGCCTGTGCCCAGCAGTGGGACGTATATAGGCTGGATTATTATTATAAGTAATTACTTACTTCTTAGTTGTTCGAATACGAAAATCGAGAGGAAGGATATTATAGTTTTAACTTGAACATAAGCCCTTCAAGCACCTTGTATAATATTCTATGGAGCTGATCCACTTGTGCGCTCATGCAAACCAACGTAGTAGCTTCTCGAGTCGAACGGCCGCAGAACTGGTGGCCTAGCCAAAATGCGTAACGCTAACTTTAGCGTTTTTCGAAAACCTTCAAAATGTATATGATTTACGTAAGCCAACGATCAGTCGCTTCAGCCGCTTAAATGTCAATTCAAAATATTTTGTCGATTTTTGAAAATCGTTAAGTTAGCGTAATGCATTTAGGCTAGGGCCCGGTCGGCAAACTAGCGTTTGTTATTATTATTACTAAAACGCCTTCACGATTCATCGCCTCAACAGATTAATATACAATTTTGGTACAAAATATAGTGTATAGAATACAGCATAGAGTACAATATATTCAGGAAAACCATGAAGGTCCCGAAAGAAAAGCGGTAAGCAACACCTCCACCGATGGAGTCGCAGACAAAAGCTAGGGTTAGAAAATTCTTAATAATCGAAGGATTATATATTTCGACATCGAAATACAGTCTCATTTCTTGGCAAACGCATTGTCGACTAGTAAGTAGGTCGCGTATGTAAAGTTAGACCCTTACCGGGCGATGGTGCCTCAAACTAGAATGGTTATTTACAGGTGTGACTGCTCATAAAGGTAATACTACTATTGTTCGCGTTAGAGCAATAAATCTACGTCTGGTTGAAGATTTATTGTACCTATACGTAATCATTCTGAAGGCCTTTAGCGCAGGTTAGAAGACAATGTGGCACTAATTGCTAACAATAAAACCGATCTATTGCTAACTGACATATAAGATTATGCACAGCCCAAACTACTGGAGATTGAAATAATTGAAATATAAATAAATGTATTATTGTGAATGCATATTAAAAAGAACCGACCAAAACCCTCGTATACCTACTAGACGTATAATTCCCTAGGTCAGTTGTATTGTACGCCTTGCAACCGCACCTCCATCCATCCATCCATCCATCCAGCCATCTTCGCTCTTACCTCCGGAGTTAGCAAGGTTCGCCGTTGACGGATGCGTCAAGGAGGACATCGTCAACATCATATTAGAAATAGAGGATTTCCATGAGTCAATACCATTAAGTGTAACAAATCCTATACAACTTTCAATTCTCTTATAATTTAATTACCTTTATTCAATTAATTTATCAACAACTACCTTTTCCCCGCGACTGCGTCCGCCTAGTAGTCATTTTTCGCTTATCCGGCTTATCCCTCGGGAGCTATCCAATTTACCGGGATAAAAAGTATCTTATGTGTTAATCCAGGAAATAAACTATCAGTGTGCCAAATTTTATAAAAATCGGTCGAGCCTTTATTGAGTTATAAATGGTGTAACTAACCCGGCTTTGTTTTATTATTTAGATTTAGATATACAATACCTCACAAAGCTTGTGAATTACTAAAATATTCTAAGAATTGAATTACTTGTTACAGAGAACTTTTGGATACCTAAACCACGCGTTTATGATATTCATATATAGAAAAAATTAAATATCATTATCATGTCGTTACAACATACTTACGAGTAATATGTTAGTTTTTAGATAGGTGCCTACAACATTTAATTTATCACAGGAAACGTATGCAAACCACATAATTATACCTATACGTATCGTATGAGATATAATTTAGATGCCCCCGCAATGACATGTCATGAATATGGAAAATATCAAAAGTTGAAGTGTTTGTTTGTTAATCAACCACGTATAATAGACTACAATTTGATGCTCATATATTATGTATACCATGTCATGAAATAACTCGTAGGATATCATTATTATTTACAATTTAATGCGTAATGTGTATTACAAACTAATTATTAATTGCATATCCGCAATGTCCGCATATAATGCAATATTATTAGATTCCAGAGAAAATGTAACAACAAACTGACATACAAATGTAAATATTACTAACCAGACCTTAATCATACAAAAACATGTTTACTTGATGGTTTTTAAGACCTTCCTAAACTATCGACTGGCTCTAAATGGGTATACTCGTATTTCGATAAGGCTTTTTACAAACGTTTCAAAATCGGAACTTAGTCACACTTATATTATAAATATTATTATATATATCCTCAAATTGATACAGCTATACTGGCATACAAGTTCCGATTGGCTAAAGTGTATCCAATCCCATATAGATAAGATAAGATAAAATAAGACAAATGACTGCCGTTTTATAAATCCTGTAAAGAGAAGAGAAACCTTCGCATACGAGTTTCAACTGTCACAAAGCCGCAAGGACGTCACGGACCCTACACAATGCCTGACAATAGCGACGTCACGGTGTGTCGTACAAGAATATAACAGCCACAATATCGTTGTGTTACTTTCTCAAACTGCGTATCGGCAATGTTACTTGAGGTTGCTAAACATATTGGACTATAAATAAGGTAAAATTTCCGACGATAAGTCTTTCATGTTTCTGTTCTAGACTCCAGTGCTCGATATAACTCGATAAAAGTGATATCATATGATATTATAAATACAGATACAATCATCAATACACTTCACTTGAGATATCTGTCGACTGATGGAGAGCTTCAGCGAATATTGTAAATAAATAGGGATGCAAATATTGTGATACATTCATTACGCATTTCGCATCAGTAATTATTATAATTATATGTGACGCAACGTTGTAACAATTGTAATTAAAAATAGAGCTTGTTTACGCATAGAATACATGCTGGATTTGAGTCTAAATCCAACTAAAAAAAGTTCTGGATTCTGTAATTTGGAGATATTTGTCCAAATGAGGTCACATTACGCCGTGTACGCGTAAATGTTTAGTTGATGAACTTGTTTATTATGAATCTCACGAAATGTCACCGCTGTTATCACGCATGACATAATGCTAACAATTATGAAACATTAGCAATGTTTAAACCGAATATTACATCGGTAATCAAAATGAAGAACATAAGTTGAATCGCAATGGCTAAATTGTTCCAACCCTAGCATCAATTAATACGTCAGCTCGGGCCTCGGTATCTTCCAAGCTCTTCACTTCAAGGATCCAATTGATCCGTCTGCAGCTGGGGAAGTAGTCTGTCAAGAAAGTCATGAAATGAAAATGATTTTATAATTGATCTAAACAGCTAAATAACAGCTCTTTGGATCGATTATAAAATCATTTTAATTTCATGACTTTCTTGACAGACTGTATTAATGGTGCTTTAGAGATGGACGTACCTACTTCAAATAGCTTGACTCTCCCGACATTTCTTATAATCAAAAAGAAACTGGTGGCAAAAAACTCATGTGCGTCGTGTTTGGACCTCTTGGCTAATACAGCTTTATAATCTCAACACTAACCTCACAGGGATAAAGAAGACAAACTCACTTACATGTAAGAACGTAGCGACAACATAGCGGTATACGGAAAGGAAATTTAAGGCGCTAGCTAGCTCGACCTGCCAGAGACTTGTCGCCTCATCTAGTCTATAAAGAGAGGGACGCAAGAGAAAATGCAAGTCGTGCTAGCCTAGTGTGCCAGTGAAATTAAAGGAGATAGCCTCACGGAGTCGTACGGTACGCGGGGACACCGCAGGGAGGCCCGGTTGCAACTGCACACGAGTACTGTACAATAGAGATATTTCTAATGTAGGCCGATCCAAGGCGTTAAGAGCTCTTTTGCAAAGAGTTGTCAGGAGTTGTGGCATCCGCATTCTAAAATGCGCGTCTTACTTTTTGTAGATCAAAGCGTACCTACTTGTCGTAATTAAAGCCGGCACACGATTGTACGACAGAATGTCACCTTTAAACATAATTAATTTTATATTGACAAGTAGAGGCGAAAATCTTAAGGTCTCCTGGTTGAACTACCACATTGCTAGCGTAGCATGTAGCTGACCTATAAGCTTGAAATTTGGCATTGCTTACATACATATACGTACCAGAACAGGTCAGTGCAATATAATTTTGCACGGAAAGACTATCAGTGTCTTTAGGAACTAGGAATAACAGAGTTAGTCGTTATTTAACGTGGATTCACAGTACGCAATCCCCAGGTCTACCGGTGTTCGGTGTAGACCAATAACAGTAATTACTGTAGCGACTAGCGACATCTAGTTACAACACGTAGCAGGTACTTAGAAGACAACTATGTACGGGCAGCGCCACCAGATACAAACAGCGTAACTAATGTTCTACATCGCGCTATCGAAGTTTTCCCAGTTAAGTTGCATATAGAAATTTCAACTTCATCCGAACGGACTTCGGTCCCCAGACACAACACCCGCCTGGAGAGACAGATCTCTCTATTAGCCTCTCTTCTACATCGGTGACCTCGACGTGATGTGTCATCTACATTGACCCACGACAATGGACAAATTACGCAACCTTGACGACCTTCAAGACCATAACGCAGTTTCACAGTAAGCCAGACAACCCGCACTGCGCACCATTAGAATACTATGCCTGGGGTCTATGCTAGCGGTGAGCACACAACTCTCACTCGACAACGCGACTCACTGCGTTACACTACGCGACTCACTTGTACTCGACGCGAATCTCGTCGCTTTGTTTCGTTGCTTTTTAACGCACGACAACGGCATTTAAAACTATGCTCGCCAGTATAAAAAACTACGTTTAACTTTTTTAAATTTTCGCCGCAGAGCAACCGGGCTTCTTCGCAAAAAGTAAAGCGGAAAGTCCGAATACCTAATACACCACGCGATCGATTCGAATCGATGCAAAAAACTAATCGGTTCTGACGATTAACAGTGAGGTATCGAGCGGGATGCGCGCGCGACGTAAATATCGTGACATTTCCACTGATCACTCTTTATTAACGTAAGTCGCTTAGTCATTCTGTTGCAAACAATCCTAGGTTTCTTACAGCGTAAAGTTCAATTTCGAAATAGTTACCACATAGGACGTTGTGAAAATAATATTAGACGTTCGATGCCACCAACTAGAGATTGTATGCAAATTGAATACGGCAGGCGTGTCACCGGCGCTGAACGTGGGAATTTGCAGCGCATGTGCAACGCTGCACGGTGCATGGAGCCAACGCGGCGGCGCAGGCGCCGTTTCGTAATAGTAAAGGTGAATGATCGATGCGAGATTTATTTTTAAACAAAAATAAATCCGAGAGGACAATAAACTGTCAGTTTCGATTTGTATACCGCTGCGATTTGTGGGGCCGTAAAATTATTTTAATTGTTATTCATATCATAATAACTTTCGAAAGAGTTTCAAATGCCGTCAGGCGTGAAATACTCATAAAATACCACGCCCTATTTAGCATACACATGTTACCTCTCACTCACATTTCATTCTTCTCAAGAATTCGCATGGAATCTACGTGAAACGCACAATTAATATTTCATTTTAATCTAATTAACATTTCTTCCTTTAAATGAGACTAAACGCTACAAAACATAGCTCTTCGGTAGATTCATTTTAATTTCACTGCGGTTCACATATAACGTAGATACTAAAAGATATTTAAATTGCTAAGATACCCTATTTATTTACTAAAACGTGAGCATGTAGCTAATACCTAGTGACGAATTAACCAAGACCCAATCTACAAAAGGCTTACTTTGAGTGATAGGTAATACATTAACAATGGTTGTTAGACTTGAATATAAACTACATTCTGTTGTCAAGTTATAACGACGTAAGTGCTCATATTGTTAGACTATTTGTATGTAAATGTAGAGCTTGCCTAGCTACGACGATTCACCGAAAATATATCCTTCTCATGTATGGGCGGAGCCTCGGTCGATAATAAGGGATGACTTGTACAATTTAAACTAGCGTGAGGTTAAATGATGACTTGTAAGTGGAATGGAATACAGATCACGTTTCGATACTAATCTAGATGGAAAACACTTAGAAAAGCGTGAACCAAACAATCTTATTTGAATTTGACATAGATTCAATAAAATAGCTATGATATTTTAAAGCTGATAACAATAGCAAATTAATTTGATTCAACACATACCTAGTTCATGTATCTAACATCTGGAATGCCTTTGAAATGCATAAAATTGTTGTGTCGAATGTTTGCTCTAAAATATTTTTATTATTATTTATTATAAGCTATTTTCGAATAAACAATTCATTACGACAAACGGGTCATTTTCAAATTTTGCGCAGAACACTCTGTTACTATTTGTATGGAGCACCACTCGGTTACCATGCATTATTACAAATATTTACATAAATACCAAGCATCTTTTTTCGATTCCGATAGTCAATAATTATTTGTAGTATATAGCTGACTGGAAATCAATCATCATTTTACTAAAATATCCGCAGAAAATGGATAATGTACAAACGGAAACAACGTTTTTTAGGCTGGGACAAGTTTACCTGCACAAAATTTGAAAATGACCCAAACAACGATCAAGCCACTCGATAAACCCCCAACATCTGATGTTTCTGTTAGACGCCATCAACCGATATTTTTTTTATAGCAGCCTGGTTTATAAGCGTTTAGTATCATTCGACTATATAGCGGAATCTCTTCCTTATGCGTTTGCATGCGTGTGTACAAGCATGTACAAATCCATGACAATGGCAAGCAATATTCAATCTCACACATGGAATGTGTGCGTCAATTATGTTCTGAATCATGTATTGGCTGTGCCGTTTCATACAATGCAATTACCGGTCAAAATTTAAAACCGGTTAGTTACCGATCAAAACCGGTTAACTGGTAAAATAACGGTTCTTAGTTTAATTACAAACGTATAAACGTATATTTTGGCATCAGAATCAATTTAAAGGAAATTCGTCACTAAATGAATAATTAAGATAAATTACCACAGTTACAATAAGCGTTCTTAGGATTAAGGGACCTAGTTATAATTGTGTGATGGTAATTTAAAAAATAAACATTACTTTTATTCAGGAAATGGAAATCAGATTCTAAGTTATAATAATTACCTATACTATAATTATAAAATACCTTAAAATCATAAAATTATGCTGCATTTTAATTTATTTACAATTCGATTAATTATCGGTTATGGTTTGAAATTACCGGTTTATTACCGACCGATACATAAGTTCGGTTAACCGTTTTGCAATTCCTGATATACCCGAGGTGTTGCTTATAGGTATAGTTGCCGGCACGAGAGTTGAGTTCAATTACGCACACAGCTACATGCAACAAAGGTAGTGAATGTACGGAGAAGTGAATGCAAATGCAATGTGAACAAAATTCCGCTGTCAATACTTGACATGATCTGTGCGTGACCTCAACTCTGGTGCCGATATCTATACATTCTTCAGTAGAAGAAAAAACATAGCTACTAAAACATTATCTTGTTATAGTCAGAGCTGCGCATGATTCATATTTTTACGACAATGCCAAATTGATTTGCATAACTCGCCGTCGCAGATAATAAAACGAACATTGCTCCGATCGTAATCCTTCGATGACGTCTGTGCTTTTATGCTAAAAACTTTCAACTGTAGGAAGTGAAAGTGTTACCTAAGATTAAGATGTAGGCTCATAAAAAGTCCTCACTAAAAAGATATGAAATCGATTTTCGTAAGTATTGGATTTTCCATCTTGTTGTATATACTTCTATCCCTTTTCTTTTGTAGAAGTATACATACAACAAGATAGAAAATCCAAATATATATATATATATACACTTGTTCTTTTTATAAGCAGGGATAAGTTACTCTGGATTAAAATAAATTGATAATGAAACTTACACATACACCTTCATAACAACATAAACATAAATAAAATAAAAAAACCATATGAATAACTGGGACAACATAATTATCTTGCGTATCAGAGCAGTTAAATTAAATAAATAATTACAGCGTGTACAGCACTTAAATAAGACCATGATTCACGTATCTTAAATTACTATGAAACTCCAAAGCAATTCTATATCAAAATCGTTGATGACGTGGTAAGCCTAGTTGGTAGTGAGCCTACTTACGAAGCTAACGGTCCCGGGTTCGAATCCCGGTTTGTGTGATGAGCGCGAGTTCCTGAGTCATGGATGTTTCTATTTATTTAAGTATGTATTTCTCTATATAAGTAGTCGATGCCTAGAACCCATAGTACAAGCCTAGAGCTTAGTTTGGGACTAGGTCAATTAGTGTGATATTGTCCCCTCATATTTATTATTTACTATTATTATTATTTATTTATGTTCAAAAATATCCCGTTTAGTTAAGATAAAGAGCCTCCACCTGTCATTTATCACTAGTTTTTGCTCGCAATTCCGCCCTCGCAGAAGTTGTTTAATTCGGAGATTGTTCTAGTTCCGGGACAAAAGGTTATGTCCGATGTCCGTCCCCGGACTATAAATGTGGCGTTCTTAATATAAAGGGACCTTATGGAGGCAGGCGGTTACGCCGTTTTTAGAACTGTTACCATAGCATTCGTATAGTTACAAGAACAAGAAGAGCGTAACTGCCTTCCTCCATAAGGTCCCTTTATACTGAGAACGTCACAAATACTGTCTAATCTCTATACCAAATTGCACATTCATCGGTTCACGTGTTGAACCGTGAAGACAAAACAAACAAACTTTCCCATGTATGTTATCAGAAAGGATAACGAAATAAGGATGTACAGTCGAGTTCAAAAATATGTACACACTTTTGCACCTTATTTCAATGGGATAAGGTGCAAAATTGTATACATATTTTTGAATTCTACAGTACTACATTTCTTCTTCATTATGGGTTATTTTGCAAAAAAATCCGGAAGCCTGAGAACGAGTCCATAAGCCTTCTTTTACTGTTGGCGCATCCTCCATATCGGAGATCCGCGAGTAATTCTTACACTGATATTAACAGACCTATAATAACTACATTATAAGTTTTTCTATATTTATTGCAATCTGGCATTGTCGAAAAGAGGCTTTTTTTCAACGTGATTTGGTAACGTGCCTAAATGCGTCATGGGGTAATTTAATAACCTTTAAAACGTTAAATACCCCATGATCTGATCATTTACCAAGGGAACGAAATTGACAGAAGAAAAGTAATTGTATCTAACTTAATTGTATGCCTAACTGGTTAAATCTAAGAGAGTGGGGAAATTAAAGAAAGGAGGGCCAGAAATTAGGACACTAAATATTTCCAAATATGATAAGACCAAATTAATTGCTGTAACAGGTTTCTGGGACACCAGGTAATTAAGGGTACTCACTAGTTTAGGTCTAACGTGGCACACGATCGATCTAGCGGACTCCTCGTCGCTGCTGCTCTCCAGACAGTCGGACAGCGAGGGCGAGCGGTGCGGCCAGCGCACCGACTTGTCCGAGTCCGCGGGGCTCGGCAGCAGCGCCGGCGCCGGCCCGCCGCGCCACCACGACACCAGCGCCGGCGCCACACCCACCACCATCGCAAGCCCTAGCTTCACCATTGTCACCTTGGGGTTTCAGCAACGCATCGTACAAACGTCTATTTTAGTTGAGACACTTCACTTCCGCTACCGGCACTGTATTATCCATCAACGTGACAAACACGTGCCAAGATATCCAATTAGCGACATCACACTCTAGTTGTCTTTTGCTTTGGGCAAGTCTCCTCACTACAAATCCGCCAATAACAGAACGTCGCGCCGCGACATGAAACTTGCTCGGAATTATTGAAAGTAGGTAAGTTGCAGCAAGGGACGGTGTTCTCGATCGCTCGCAGACTGCCGAGTGGCGGTCGTTGACGCTGGACCCCCCTCCCGCCCAGCGCGCCCCTCCAGCCGCCCGCCTAAACCGAACTACCCCTGTAATGTCTGAGCACAGGAATGTCACACGAATTGAAATAGGCACCTTAAGAATGCAGTCTAGACGATTTCACGCTCGAGAAACTAAATAAAGCGAGAGCACGCAATGTAATGATTAACGCTCGAATGTGGGTCAAACGTGTGTCAATAACTGTAAACTGTAGCAATAAAAACAAAATGGGTTTAACGCGTAAAAAGGGTAACGCAATGAGCTATTACGGGGATCATTACAGGCGCATGATTCTTGGAATAAAACTTGCATTGCCAAAGGAGTGAGGTAACAAGAAGAGCCAGAGGTGAGGTTGCGCAACGCGCTGTCACATCCGCACACACTTCCTGCCTAAGCGAAGCGGTTGTAACATTGAACATCGCGAGCATTGTTTCAAGTTAAAATGCACCCGGCGTGAACGGCACGGCACGTCTGAGCGTTCTGAACGTGTTGAAAAATAACGCGCGCCTTCGCTACAACACCAAACAATAGCACGAGATCTTTACAAAACACTTAATGCAACAACAAATCGAGACGACATTCTATGCATAACTTGGAAAATAGAATTTGTAAAAAATGAGAGAGCTGTTCAGAGTGTATTGGCAACTTCTGAACATTTTTGACCAAATCATTGATGCTTTAATGAGGTGGTAGGCTGCTATGTCACTTGAATATAATATAGTAGTTTCATTTGTCATTTTTACCACTCTTTATCTCACGTAGCTCGAACAAAACGGATGCTGCAAGCTTTTTGAGAAATCAAGGACTTTGAGTCTGCAGCGAATCGCGCGGTGCATTGGGATTGGTCGGCGGAAGGGATCGATGCAACTACGCACGACTTACAACACTGGGGGGTCGGTGGTACAAGTAAAATAATTGACACGGAGATACCATAACAGTTGAAAAACATTTGAAAAATGCAATTAACGGCCGCACTCTGACGCGTCAATTAACTTATAAGTTTGATTTAAGTTGCTGCTGTCACTTTCTTTGCTATATAGCAATAGAATAAGATGCAGCAACTTTAATCAAACTTAAAAATTAATTGACGTCTCTGAGCGCGGCAGTAAGTTCAGGAAACCAAATACTCCGACGATTCTACCTACCTACCCGGTCCCGATAATATCGTTGGATTGTTAGAAACTTATAAATAACTTACACATGGCAAGTACCTAATAGATAATCGAGTAACATGATAGCACAATATATACCAAACAATAATGACAGTTTAAAATTCCTTAAATCGTTAGGATTTTTCACTTTAACAATGAACAATGACAGATGTGTTCATTGCATTGTACTCGTAAAATCGACTCTCCATAACCTGCATTTCTTTATTATAACTATTTTGATCTTGGCTGGAGTGGCTGGAGGATAGACTCCTTCTCAGGGACGTGTGACGTTGTAACATAGTTTATATTATTATCGTTTTTAGCATGTAACATGTCAATAAGTAGATGATTACCACATACCACCACAGAAACATTAAGAATTGTACTAAAGTCTCATACCTACTACAGTTTCATATTCAGCTTGGAGAATTTAAGTTTCATTGTATTTCGCAGTCGGGGAGAAATTGCATCAGCCAGGCGGCGGGGGTGGGAGACAGATCGATGCTGGTCTGACGTCAAGCCAGCCTGCTACACTTGGTAGGTACCTAGGTGTGTCTGCCACGTGCCCATCTAAATGATATAAAACTGACTATTGACCTTTGAGTCGTAAAAGCAAGTTGATCTAGCAAATTGATATCGATGTCCGTGATCGCGCATTGAAGTTAGCAGAAATTGCATTTATAAACTTTAGCCTTTATCAAAATTGTTCACTTCTGGAATAAAATTGGGTGACAGATATTAATTCATTTGAGGTGGGGAATTCAATTACTCCCTGTATAACAAACATTATTACCCACCAGTATGTGACAATAGTAGCGTGAATGACGAAGAACAAAGAATTTTATTATACTTACTTATTATAATGATCAAGGTAGCATAGCGTATTACTCATTTACAAACAGTGTCTAATGCAATGCTTTGAAATTCTCTCTCCAAACAGCCTCGTAGACTTTCAAGTCTTTGAAAGGCGCATATTTGTAAGGTGTTTTGTGACTGTTTTCTAAGGGTAACACTCGGCTCTTGTGTGCCAGGTGCCTGAATGAAATGATGATGGAGCACTCCATGCATGAAACAGAAGCTGAAAAACAGATTTTCAGCAAACATAAACGATTGGCACATATACATATTTCGACAGTTCTTTTAAAACACTTTAAGGTCTCTAAGCAATTTTTTTGATTAAGTGAATAATTTCGGAAATAATACCTCCGAAAGTTGCAAAAATGGTGTCCCCCCCCCCTCCTTTTATCCTTTAAACCGTATGTCCAAATAATTTGAAAAAAAAAATACAATTAATTAATAGTTATTCATTATTATTATGAAATTATTTAATTATTATTATGAAAATACAATATATCAATTATTATTATGAAATTATTTTCAACATGGATGGTGCATGGTGGTTCTTGAGTTATTGCCGAAAAACTGTGCTTCTCAACAAAAGGACATAAGTGCGCTAAGAAGGTATGCTCTTTTGTTGTCGCACTTTTTGGAGATCATTTTTGTATTTGTAGGTAGTAATGGTGACGGAGGAGCCCTACGGTGAGCATGGTCCGACACGCTCTAGCCCCGATTTTTCTCAGTTTTATTTTAAGGTTTTAAACGCTACGCGTACGAAGTCGTATGGAACTCTAGTTTTAGGTGTTCGATGTAGGTATTTATTTGTTTTTTCATTAAAAATAGTTTTTTATGACAATAGTATTGGGTTATGTGTTAAAATACTCTTGGTTTATTTATACCTTACCGTTAGCCATTTCTAGAGATTGGTTCTTTATTAAGGCCTAGGGGGTAGACCGGGACAAACGGGACGGCTGGGAACTGGGGCGAGGGATCGATCGCGCCCCGGACAACGACCCCTCGTCCCAGAATGCTCCCGTTTTACACAAATAGGTCAATTTCTTCAAATTACGACGACGACAGGGTTATAAAGCTCATAATAAAGGTTCAACAAATAATAACGGATGGTTTAACCTCGTCCTAACCAATGTTCTTTATTAAGAACTAATAGATTTGGTACGTTCTGCCCGGTAAATCCAATTATCCATGTAAAACTGTCCTTTATTGAGGGCATTGGGAAGGAATCGGAAGTGGTTTAAAAATGCCTGGGCAGGACGATGTAAACGACCTGCATAGTCATTAAGGCTGGCTCTCGTCAGGACTCGTACAAACATTAATAATTAGCAGTCTGCCCTTTCGCTTGACCTCTTCCCACGGGTCGACAAGAGACTGGCGATGATATTCATTGCACCCACGCAGCAGTTTTTGAGTAAAATAGATCATGTTCCCAATTACAATACTCCGAACAGTACCTGCAAATGGCTGTAAATCGTAAAACGAGCGATTGCGCTTGAACCGTGATTTCATACCATCAAAGACGCACAAATTTCTTAAACGCTGATTTCTAGAATTTAATCACAAACTTCACAAAAACGTTGTTAAACTAATTAATCTGGCAAATAACGGTTGCCTCTTTCGACATCATCAACTTGCCCTTATCCCAATCATCCGGGTTCGTTGCGGCATGTCTCCCTCTTTCACACTTCCCTATCATTCGTCATCTCAGCATTCACCCCCTTCTTTTTCATATCACTTTTCACATAATACAGTCTCTTACTTATCTTTCTTTCATCCCTCCTCGTGACATGACCATAGCATTCCTTTCCATTTTATCCCAAGCGCTATTATAGTTACTTCCATAAACTAAACATAAGTATACAAAGTCAAAGTCAAATTCTTTATTCCATGACTATAGGTACAAACAAAGATAAGATGTTATGTATAAATGTCAATTCCTGAATCTATAGCCTACCACAATCTGTGGTACAATATTCTGTTACTACACTACTACTTCTGTATACTATTCTGTTTATGGTTATTAATTAACACGCATGGGTAGATAATTTTCTAGATTTTCTAGATCATCTTCAACCTGTCACGTGAAAGGTGAGGCATCAACTCCACGCGCCACAAACGGCGGAATTAGCACAGATTTAATTGATACCGTGCTAGATAACCGCGATTCTTTGCTTTTTACACCAAAAGCTGTATTTCCAATTCAACTGACGTTTGACATAGCTCAGTAGCTGTACATATGTAGTACGTAGAAACGAAGGTTTAGAAATTTATAAGATAAATTATCTACCAAAATTATATAGGCATGCCCCAAAGGAGTTAAAAACTTAAGAGATATGGTGTAGATGTTAGATAATGATCAGAGCACTAGGTATTTATTGTTAATGTAATCATGTCATGTAATCTCAATCATTAAATTCAGCCAACATTTGCTCACATTTTAATGGTTAAGGTCTCTAGCACAGATTTCCAATCTCATCTAAAAGAAACGCACTAATGTGGGGCCCTATCGCGTGTGAATTCGCCGCTTAAGGCGCTAGTGTAACGTGAGGTTTCCGAAATGTCAAATTTCACTGTTTATGGGTGGGCTACGCGGGTTTATTTCTAAATAGAATAATGTGAATATTTTGCATTATCTGAGATTAATTATGGCAAATATGAATTACGGGTCAATGAATGTCAGTGCTGCGAAGCTAAGAAAAGTGGGTGTAAAATTAAGCGGGCTGAACGAAAAACTAATTCAGAAGTTAGTTTGTTTACTGTTTTAGGTATATTTAAGGTATTAAATATGATTTAAATGTAAACTGTTTTCACGCCCGTAACTTTGAATATACTTCAGGACCTTACACTACAGTGGCGCCAACGGGTGAGCACTAAAACGATAGCCCTCATTACTCGATATCATTTAAAAACGACACAGCCCGCTCCCAGAAGATGACATCAAAGATCAATGAAGATACGCATACAAACAAAATGGAGGCACATAAATATGTCCACCCTTAATCTATTCCTGAAATCTAATCAGGCGCTGTTCAGTTTTTCAGCCGGCGCACGCGCATACATGGCGGTGAGGAGTGACACGAGGGGTAACAGGCGGCGTGAGAACCGTCAAGATGAATTATAAATGGATAATAAAGATCTAGGTTATGGATAAATGATGAACTAATGAGTTTCAACTCTACCAGTCGAATGCTATACGTTGTCGTACAGTTAGTAGGTAGAAATTTCGCCATATACGATGTTAAATGTTAATCGACTGTTAGTTCATACATTTTGACAGCTGTTAACACTCTAATCGTCTGTTGAGTGGTTGGTGAAATCCGACATTAGTCTCGTATGTGCAATTCATTTGTTTGTCAGTTGTGATTGATATAACAAACCTAAGGCTAAGTAGGAGCTCTATTGGCTTTCTCAATGATATAAAGCTATATGTATAAGACACATAGTTAACATGCAAGTGCATCCCTAGTTCAGCTTATCTAAAGGTCCAGCTGACGGGTACAGCGCGGAAAACGCATCTATTTCTGCGCAGCGCGGTTTCGCTGCGCGGCCGCGGCGGCGTTTGCGCACAAATAGATCGCCGCATCGCGCAGGGTTGTCAGCGGGCGATAATTAGGTCGGTATTAACTATGAGTATTTTTTATAGACATTAAAAGCAAACGGCCACATGGTAGCAGGCGGCCACCGTCGCCCATAGACCCCGGCAATACCAGAGACACGGCTAGATTAGATCACTGCCTTTGAGTGTTATTTTATTTTAAAACTGCGTATAAATAGAAGGACATGTCTCCGCATTGACGAAACACCACCGGGAAGGGAAGTCCGAGTCAGAATAATCACAACGATACCTACTTGTAATTTGTGGCTATCATAAACCTTTATATGCATAAGCGTCAAACCGCCATAGGTGCTCCTGAAATGATATGAGTCTCACATTCTACTTACAATCATATTTTATAAGTTTATATTAAAATCTACTTCCCCAGTACTTATTAGCAACCCTAGAATAATCCCATGATTATAGCAGAATTTACGCAGATCCGCGCTACGTGAGACTCGCCACGTCATAGCGCCACTGGGAGGCGTTAACTCCTCGGATTATAACTTTCTTTTAGTCGGATTTATTCCTTAACGCGATGGGCTCGTCGTCGATACGAATTATATCCCTACTCTACTACCAAAGAATCAGTCACCATATTTCCCAAGAATACCTTGTTTATTTTAATTGGAGCTTAGTTTAATTGGAGACTAGATCTGTCGTATAGGTCCGGTCCCTCCCGGATAAAGGTCAGCTTTGGAACAAGGTATCCTGGATAATGTTGTATAGGATACTTTTTATCCCGGAAAAAACATCATTTACCGTGGTATTAACGTCCAACCGACTACGCAAAGAAAACAATATCTTGGCAATAATGAGTGACCACACTGAACAGTAGATTTTGGGTAAAAATTTAAGCAATGCCCTCATTTTTCCACTCTTTTTTGTCAAGCCCTACAGCCAACAGCATATTTGTTTAAAAAACTTCGACATCAAACGCAACTACTCTGTTCTGAGATTGAATACGCATCGATCGGCACCGAGCGAATGTTTAAGATATTCGTTTGTATAATCTTGTTGCAATAAAAACCTGCATAGCTCGCGTGAGTAGTATTCCATTAGCTATTTACAAAATGATTAGCTTCCGACTGTACATTGAAATTATTTTGATACTTTAATAAACGTTGTGAATGTCTGTTTCAATGAAAGGGGGACCGCGTTTCTTATGGGGCAACACACACGTTTTATAGAGTTTATTATTTCTGAAGGCTAGTTGTTTTCGGGATATTCTAAATAAATGTTCAATGATTACGTAGGTTAGGTTAGTCTAATCTAACCTAACTTTTGTCTAACCGTTACCCATGTGACGGTGTGTACCCGTGTGAGGTGGGAAATGTGGGTAAAATGAAAGATTTACAAATTGATTCAAAAGCAATGAAGCATAGAGTATCGAATATTGGGGCATGGTAAGATTTTGGCGGACCTACAAACACTTTCGCAACCTCAGCACAAATATTTGCCCTTACCGGGAATCGAACCCAGGACCACTGACTTCGTAGGCCGAGTCGCTACCACTAGCCCTAACCACATCGTAACCTGTCACCTTTTCCGGTATCTCTGAATCTTTTGCGGTCCACCGGCTAAGTGCGATGCGGAAGACTATTTTGATCGCGTCTCACCCCAGTGTTATGTTCTCTTTAGCCGCACGTACAGGTGTCGCGCAGTGCGCTCCGAGCCTCCGCGCCGCTTGGACAAACTTACTTGACGCGATATAAATAAACTACTAAAAAAACTTCAACATACCGTAAATTAAGATAACTATGCGACGAACAAGTTTCCTTGTACATCAAGTGAGTTTACTATAGGTACCCAAAACATCCAATTATTGACACTATAATAGCAGTTATTGGATAGTGATTGTAGAATTATTGCCTCTATTATCTTGAAATAAAGTTCATTGTGGAAGCGAAGTGGAGAAGCAAATAACCATCCTTTTTGCTTCGTCGTAGTCGGGTAATAAGGGAAGCTGACCGCACCATGTAGTATTAATAATAGCTAGGTAGAGTGAGTACAATAGTACATGCTATATACCACATGTGTAAACGAGGCTGAAGCGGTTCAGCAAATACACGTTCAGTGCTACGACTCTTAGGGACGGTAAGATATTGGCTCCATTGTGTATAAAAATCGAAAATCTGTACCAAAACATTTGTTCACATTATTTTTCCAAAATCTGAGGTACATTGCGAAATGTCAAAACCTGCCATATCCCAGACAGTAAAAGAGTTAGTGCTATAGCAGTTATATATCTCCATCCCGTTCACTGCCTGGAATTGGTCTGGTCTGGTTCATAATTCTTCCTCAATTTACGCGTACTACTACTGATATACATTGCAAGGTACAAGACAATGTGGGTAACAGCCCAAATGAAAAGGGAAATGAGGCGTGACGTATCAGCGTATTTTGGAAAGAGTGAGTCAACACTACGGTAATACGAGTTCGGGCGTTACAAGAAAGGTTTTGGCAACAAATAAATTTGATACAATGGGTGCAGCGGCCTGTTACGGTTGTGTTTATAATGTGGATATAAATGAATAAAACATGTGTCACTTTCTGGCCAATAGGCAAGTGCGAGAGTGACGGATGCTTTATCCACATTTATCTAACAAGATAAAGGTGACCATAATACTGGGGCAAGACACGTGAATGGTTATAAATCGTGCGGAAAATTTGATTATGAAGTCGATGAAAGTTGTGGAGCACTGGTTGTTTTCTACGCCAAAACTAAACATACCTACTTATAGCAGGCGCAGCTCACTCCGCGATAACGTGGCACCGCTACAAGTACATGCCAGGCGCCCGCCTCGAGGCGGTCTGTTCAGGGGGTTGCCATCTATGAATTATTATCTCAAAAAGAGATACTATTCTGCCTTAAAAATGTGGCCCACGTCAAACGTCAAAATATTAGTGAAAGTAAATGTGTAAAATTAAAATTTACCCATTCATGAAATAATGTAATAGCCCAAAACAGATCCGTATAATATACTAATTGTTAAATTGGTTAGTTTTTAATAATACTTCACCAAAATAAGGGTAAAACAATAAAAATACACTCAAAGGCGGTATATAACTTCTTTGAGCGCGACTACTACTCGTAGTAATAATGTCATAGGTTAGGCGTGTTGCGCTCGCTTTCTGCATTTACGTCGCAAGTAAACGTACCGCATTATTTATTATTAATATTATTAAAATGATTAAAAATAAAGCAACAAGATGTTTCATTACTATGTATTATTAAATAAATAAATAAATTACAGTGGGTTGCAGCAACGCTAATAGAATGTGGTATATTCAATTCGTTAACATTAGGAGATTTATTATTTTATAGATAAATAATGAAATAAAGAATATGAGTATACTGCTCTCTATAGTGAATGCAAGAAATAAATAGGCAATACGTTATTATTTTATTTCTACTCGTTGACAACCCTTGCTATCGGCGATGCGGCAGGTGAACCAATGCATTTCCACCGTTGGTACAAAGCCTTAAGGTTCCGTTTGGATTGTGCTAGTGTCGACGACCTTGGAGGGGCCATAAATAATAATAAAAAGGTGGTTTTCGTAAAGTTCAAAGGAGAGGGTCTTCTGTACTTGTACTATAACCTTGTACCTATTCTGTGCTTATAGGTAAATAAGTAGATGGGAATAGATCAGACAGTCACAGTAATAGGTTCCTAAGAAGCTTAGCCAAGCGACTTGATCTTGAATAATACATATTCCATGTCATAAATATCAAGAGTATGCAATACCTGCCACACGCATTTTTTTCTACTTTATGTTTGTCTTATCAATAAAAGTAATTGAATCAATCTTATCATAATCAAATGATAAGAGATATTATAAGTGCATGTAGTTGTTAGATTTAGTTGCAAATTGATACTGTGCCTAGGCACAAGCCTATTTCAGAACAAATTGAGGAAGTTATTTCAGGTAATCATTGAACAATATTTTCCTCAATGTTTATTCATAGAATGTGAATAATATGTAGGTAATTTGCTGCATATATACTTATAATGAGTTGATACATAAAGCCTGGGCCCCACCGGATGCGAGGCGTAGACGTGCACGTGCGCGTTCGCGTCCCACTGCGTTGTATAGTATGAATCCTCATATGAGGACGCAGCTATACAACGCAGTGGAACGCGAACGCGCACGTGCACGTCTACGCCACGCATCCGGTGTGGCCCAGGCTTAAAGGGGATTTTTCTGGTTAGAATCTTTAGGTCCACATCTGGATAGGACTATGTATCAAATACGACCAGATCGCTTTGCGACTACATCTCGATCACACTACATCGCTTTGTGCCTAGATCGCGGTTTGACCAGTTTGCCATAAGACCTGTTATAGATGGGAGTAAATATCGGGAGATGCACAATGGTAATAGTGGAATTGTTCAATAAAGAAACTCATTGCTAAGGACACTTGCTGGCTTCCACTTCTTTCAAAATGCAAAAATAAGCAATTTAACTGTATTAAAAATAATAAGAACAATGAGGCTTTACTTTATAGTGGCTTTAGATATAATTATGTGACAAACAATTTAATCAGTAACTATGTTGAGGCGTTGTTGCAAAAGGAAGGATTGTAGTGCTTCACTAACATTAATAAAAAAAAAGACAGTTATAATCAGGGAGTCAACACAAATGTGAGCAAGACTTTGATAAAATGGAAGACCTCTTAATGGATATGGCAAAACAAAATGTGTGCAAAGACATGTCATAAATATAGGTTAAATAGTATTTAGCCCTTCAGAGGGTATGCCCAGGGGGGCCAAGGTCTCTCAAAACTGGCCAGACCCAGTTTAGACCGGTTTACAATGCAATGGGCCATGGGCAATGTGCCGCTAATGGTATTGTGACTTACCTCCTTGGCAATCTGGTCGAGGGCCTGCTCCTCCGCAGTCGCCTTGGTCTGGGTGCGTTGCCGCCGCGATGGGTCCATCGCGCCTCGGTCACTACACTTTCTGCAAACAATTATGTCACTTAAAATATTATTTAAAATACATACTTACTAGGTTTTAGGTCTAATGACTTGATGCAGGGTACCACAGGATCTATACTGCTGTCCAAAGCCAAAATGCAGTATCTACTTATGGAGTTCACACTCTTATACTTCCTATTATTGTACTTCCTTTCATGGTATTAACCGCTAATATTTTTCTGATTAAGTAACAGATGAACTTTTTAAAATTACAGTAGGCGCTCGGTAATCTCGCGCTCGCCAATCCGACATGCCCAGTAATCCAGCAGTTAGCGACTCAGATGGCCCGCTCTATAATCCGGCAGTTTACACAGCCAAATGCCGCATTACAGAGGAGTTGCACAAGCCATGATCTCTATCTCCGGAATCGCATTATAAATTTTAGGACCAAAAATGAGGGTAGTTTTGGTAGACTTCTTGATTTGTTTGTGTAGTTTGTGTGATATGTAGAATAATTTTCTATATAAAGCTTTTATTTCGCATACAAATCCAATAATTCGGCAGTTCCAACAATCCAGGAAAATTATTAGGGGGAAAATTACCAGAGCCGGATTACTGAGCGCCTACTGTATACATATAAGCCTGTTATTGTGCCTCAGTGCCGGGCAGGGGTTATGACTACCACACCTCAAGGGTAAAATAATGGCTACCATAAACAGTTGTTTTAATGTTTTTGACTTAAGATGTAGACAGTAGATTTATATAACAGTATTTTTGGTTAACACATTTAATCTGCCTGAATTTAACATAGAAAGGGCACCATTTTGAGCCTAGAGCACTGGACATATTCAAGTGACACCAAAATGTCCACTTAAATATCTATTAATGATTTAAAAAAAAAACAATATAGTTATTTACTTATTCAGTCTTTAATGCACTAAAACAAGTTCAAAGGCAGACTAATGCATTATAAAAAAAAAAATATGAAAAAACTATGTGATAGTTTAAATTTTCTTCCTTTTATTTAAAAATGTCTTAATCATTATAACCTGGTGCATATTAATATCTTGACATATAGGTACACACACATATACTTACTAATTTAGGTAGACAGAAGACAGACAGACAGATTTAGACAGGAGTTAAGAAACATTGCATTATGTGACACATCAAGTTTATATTAGTTCATGTTCACTCATAGTGATACTATGGCTACTCAAAGCAACATAGATAATGCAACAAAAGCAAGGCCACTAATCTAATAGAATATAGGTCAAAGTCACTGACATGCAACAAGTTCCATTCCAATAGAGATTAATGCAACACATAAACTCAAACATTCCTTATCACTTCCTATGTAACTGTACAGAGATTAAATAATACAAAAACAATGAATAAATTACCTAGGACCAACAATAGAAACCTCCAGCATGGGACCACATTAAAAAACACTCATTCACACAAATAAACATAACTGTGTAATTTAAACAAGCACTACATTACTCACACCTTTTTACACAGTGTTTGAAAGCAAAACTAGTTGGAGAAACATCACCCAAGTCACTTGATCAGTTAATGCCTCATTTACATATTTAACTGGGACAAAACCACTATAACCTAGAGGTTCATTGCGCTTTTCCGCGTGGATATATTCGCGAATCCGTATAAGAATTGTGGTGTTCAGAGGAAAACGGGTGGGCACCAAGCCAACACAGTTTTTTATGGCAGTCACTACAATGACATCATACTTACGGAACGGTTACAATTGTAAACACATCACTGCTGCCACCTCGTCAGAGTTCAACCAACAGGTCACTACAAACATACGCTTTATGCAGTCCACTAATGCAATTTTGACCGCGAAACACTATACACCACCGATATTTAACGAATACGGGGAGACCTATACACTGCCTGCACAAATCACATGAATTACCCGCGAATTTTATACGATGTTATGAATTAAAGCATTTACTTGGCACAACATTAAAGCATAATTATCAATTAAATAGCGTTTATAATTAAAAATGCATAACTTAACGTCCTTTTTAACTAAATTAATTTTCTAAAAGCCATGTATGACATGCCATGCCATTTTTTTACGGTGCGTTCAATACAAATGAAATAAGCGGATTGTCAGTAACGGCCGCGTTCAGTATTATACTTTATGCCGGACCACATGCTTGGTGTTTGCCGCAAACACTGCAGGGTCTGCGAACGCGGCTATACGTTAGAGTGAGATGAAAATACTACATCGTGCTCACTCTAACATATAGTTGCGTCCTGCAGTGTTTGCGGCTAACACCAAGCATCTACATGCTTGGGGCTTTATGTTGTGTTCAAAGTCAGAATCCAGAAGATTTGTCTATGAGTGCTTAAATTTAAAACATTGTTATCTTTATCAGGAAAACACCTAACTTGTTTTTTTAAACGGCTCTAGTTACTTGGGCCAAAGTTACAGATATTTGTTTTGTCGAAGTAGTATGAGTTGCGGAATTTTGTAAACAGGCAACAGTTGTGTTGCCAGCATTAGCTGGCACCTAGGTATAAAGTAATTTTAATGCTTCTGCGAAAATACGAACGAAATTCATTCATAAGTTAAGAATTTAAAGTCCAAAATAAAATAGAATATAATCCAAATATTGCCAAAGCCAATAATTTTGTTTATGGCCAGTCGTAACTACTAACTCAAAAGAGGAATCTTAAATTGTACTATGTAAAAAAAAGCATTCTTTGTAAAACCATCTTTATTCACATATTACAGCATACATTTTGTGAAAACACTGGACTTTCCAAATAAATATTCAACTTCAACACAAATTCAACTCTCTCCTGACATCCATTATCAAAATTTAAGGGCCTATTTAGACTGACGCGATATTCAGACAGTCTAAATGGAGAGGGCAGTTAATGCATCTCGCTTCAAAGAATGAGAGGCTTTAACTCCCCTCTTCATTTAGACTGTATGAATATCGCATAGTCTAATAAGCCCTAAGCCAGTCTCAAATACGTAGTTGACACATGGATCAGTATTACCAGTGGTATAATTAATAAAGTAAAATTGTTAATTTAAATGACGTCTAACGCAACACTCGTGTGCTCTTTCCTTCACCACTACCGTAGGAGACGGGTATGGTGCAAAACTGAGCAGTGTGCTCACTCGCTCTTAGTCTTGGGGGAATCCTCCTTGTAGTACAGGAATACAAAGGAGAAGAGGAAGACTCCGATCATCATGGAGAAGGCGCTCACGTAGTACGGGTAGGCTGAAGGGATGAAGCGCTCGTACTGGGTGTGTTGCAGCGGTCGGACGGATACCTGCAAAATAAAGTAGAATGTTAAGTTGCTCGATGTATTACGTGCAACTATTTGATAAAGTTCGAACACGTAGACAATTAAAAGCAAGTTTGTATTAAGGAGTGGTTTGCTAAAAAAACTTGAGGTATTGATCGGTGGAACTACAATATTCTCATGTGGCAATCACCAGATTTCGGGTAAAAGTTGGATCATGTTGCCAATTTCACTCTTATTAGAACTTTTTGTTACGTGAATGCGTCACAAAATGGGTAAGTTATACATAATATAAATGACACTTAAAGTATAAACTCTCAATGTACAGTTTTTTTAGTACTTAACAATTTTAATATGATATACATATCTACATCTTTTTTTTTTATTATGTGGCTGTTGTAGCTAGGATCCAGCTTAAGCCATGCAAACCTGAGTAGCATTAAGAATCTCACCTGAGTAGCATGATACAGCCTGGTGTATCCAATCCTGTCATAGTCCACCTTGAACTGGTACACGCCCCAGACGTCAGGCACCTTGAACACTGCCTCGTACACGCCGTCGGCGTTCCGCTTGAGCGTGGTGCGGATGAAGGGGTCGATGCGCACGAACTCGAGCTGGACGTCGTTCGCGTCAAACGGCTGCCATTTGCCGTTCTTGAGCTCTTCGATCTCGATGCGGTAGATCTGGGGATTTGTGATTGAATGATTTAGTTTGTGTTGATTTTTATATCATCATCATCAGCCTAAATTACTTCGGGATATAGGCCTCTCTCATTCCCTGTCCCTTAAGATGGAAGTAGTAGAAGGTACTATAACTCTTACATTGATACCGGAGGTAGACCAGCCTAAGACGGACCGAACCAGCCATTTTTTCAAGGGGTGGAAATGCGTTACGCATCATCCCCACAACGAACCGGCCTAACAAGGCCCCTTTACAAGTGGCATGGTTTTCAAGATACTTCCAGTTTAAATTAGCAAAAAACTTAAACTAAACTGGCATATCTTGAAAACCATGCGACTTTTACTGAGGTCATGTTAGGCTGGTTCGGTGCGTCTTAGGCTGGTCTACCTCCGGTGTCAAATGTGACGTACGATTTATGGGACACCCTGTGTAAATGTGCTCTTCATTGCACGGTAGAGATGCTCACGGCACAGCGGTTAACTGACATTGCACGCAATGTATAGGAAATCGCTCGGCGCGCCGCCGGTCGCGCATAGTCGTGGCCAGGCCATGATGATAAATGATGAAGTGTTACAGTTAATACGCGGTTAACCTATTTGCTAGTGACCCCTACGAAGCTAGCGGTCCCGGGTTCGAATCCCGAGCAAATATTTGTGTGATGAGCGCGAGTATTTGATTGAGTCATGGATGTTTTCTATTGTATGTATTTCTCTATATAAGCATGTATATCGTTGCCTAGTAACCATAGTACAAGCCTAGCTAGAGCTGTTTGGGCCTAGGTCAATTTGTGTGAGATTGTCCCCCAATATTTATTTATTTATTTAATGAAGATGAGATGGACCTTACGGTATATTTCGTGTACTGCTCTCCATTGATTCGATGATAAATAGGGTAAAAAAAGTCGCATTCGTTAAACACTTACTGATAACTGTCACCATGAATTTTATTTCACGGTAATAGATGATAACAGGGAATATGCATCTGTATTTTTTTGCTTTATTAAAAAGTCATTGATGTAACAAACGGTAGAGAAAAAATATTTTTCGAATAACTATAAAAATAACCAAGATATAAGCCATTAAAGATTTGTTTCTATCTCTTTCTAGCAAAAAAGAATTTAATATGGAGTTTATATGGCCGTAGTGCCTGCTGACGTCACAGGACATATCGGATATCTCTATGTAATAGTTTAGTAGTTTTAAATGGTTATATTATCCGTATTTATTGGCCAATTTTAATTTCACTTTTTGCCATATATTTTACGGTGTTTTCATATTTTTGTTAAGAAATGCGATAAAAAAAGTTCGTGCATATTCCCAATTCTACAATTACTAGGTTATTGGCATAACTATAATTTTGGATGCCAGTAAAAGCGTCGGTGATAAAAGATTATAAAATTCACCTTAGTGACTTACTTTGTAAGGTGCATTTTGCTCTTTCTTGAATTTGTTTATTACGCGGTATTGCAGTATCACTGAAGAAAGGGCGTTTTACTTCCCTTGGTTAGTCACTATACAATCATAGGGGATATACATAGTATTTGTTAAACTTGAATACTCTCTACAGATTCAATTGTGGTACACATATACTCACCACAGTGTCAGTGATGGTGTAGGTATCCGAGGAGTGCGCGTCGCCCCGGCGGCGGTGGGTCACGCTGCGCACGCGCAGGCGGCCGCGCTCGCCGAACGCCCACGAGCTCAGGTGCGCCGCCAGCGCCTTGTTGCCC
Organism: Tortrix viridana; assembly: GCA_963241965.1. Classification (NCBI taxonomy): domain Eukaryota; kingdom Metazoa; phylum Arthropoda; class Insecta; order Lepidoptera; family Tortricidae; genus Tortrix; species Tortrix viridana. Next base: position 1,865,946 of record OY725174.1, read on the forward strand.
GACACTTTAGACTTTATCTTGTCGCCCTGTTACACAATGTTCAAATTCAATTACAGTATTCCCTAACCTTTTAAAGGCCATTGACGGCTATTAGTCGTCATGGTTGACAGTGTAAAATATACCTAAGTGTATTTGAGGAAGGTTGACATTAGCTATGGTGTGGTGTCAAAGGGTTAATAGTCATTGGTTGTCTATCGCAATTATACTCGCAATCGCGTCTAAAAACATATTTGTCAGTAGTGTTTCATAGAAAATGATGTAGTGATTGGAGATGAAATAGTGGAACAAGTGGATGAGTTTGTGTATTTAGAGTCATTGAAAATGTGAGGGGGATATTGTAAGAAGAGTGGAGGCGGGAAATAAGATCTATCGGGCGTTACATTCAATCTTGGCAAACAAGATCATATCGAGCAAAGCTCGCCTTGCCATTGACGCCAACATTGATTTATGGTAGTGAATCATGGGTATGGCGGAAGAAGAATGAAAGCAGGGTTAATGCTGTTGAAATGAGAGCCCTGAGAAGTATGTGTGAAGTTAGGATGATAGATAGAGTAAGAAATAGTGTGATCTGAAAACAATGTGGATTGAAAGATGTAGTGACAAAGATCGAAAAGGGTACGCTAAGATGGTGTGGTCACTTTGAAAGAATGGATGAAAGAAGAGTTACGAATGAGGTATGGCGAGCAAGAGTGAGTGGAGATGTCGGTAGGAGCCGCCATAGACGCACATACACGGATAATCACGATGTACTGAATAAGGGCCAAATTAAAAGCACCCAAAACCGATGTATGTGCATGAAGAGGTTGATGAATGTAGAGGAAGCGAAAGAGATAAGTATGGACTGGTGCCACTGGCGTTCCATAGTCTCTGCCTACCCCATTGGAAGACAGGCGTGAAGGTATGTATGTATGTTTCATAAACACAAAGAAATCCGTTAGCGACTAAAGAAGTAGATTTACTCCATATTACATGCAAAATAGGCTTTATGTGGCCGATTTACTGAATAAATAATCTCAATTTCAAGCTACTTGTTAGTTACCATGTGATACTTACTACAAGTTTATTTCCAAGTGAATCTGTCATTTCATTTTTAAAGCTTTTGGCGGTGGCAACGTTTTGAATTTAACCCTAAACCTCACATACATGTGTAGCTCTTTCAAACGATACTGGCGCAAATACACTAAAGCTTCTATTATAGACAATATCTTTTTTTAGTGGAAAGAACTAAAGCTTGGCAAAAAACGGTGTTTGAAAAATTTTGGGTACTGTTCACAGTGAAATTGGTATCGTGACCCAATTTTTACCCAAAAATGTTATTTTGCACCCTTGAGAATATTGTAGTTTAGTAAAACGTCAAACTGTTTTGCGAAGCTATACTTGTTGTTCCTTACATGAACTTTGGAGACTGGAGAGTTGAAAGCCTCGTCGGAGAAGAAATAGAGCGAGCCGCTGAAGACGATGCGCGCGTTGTTCCGAGCCTGCAGGGCTGCGATCAGCACCGTCTTGCGTCCCACGGCGTGGGGGTACTCCTTTACCTGCAATAAATATCCGTGTATTGAATTTCAACAACAATTTTAGGATGACGATGGTATTCACTTGTTTCACTGACAAACTTTTCATCAAAATGTGTTGTTTCTGCTGAAACCTTATTGTTTTCAGGTTGTTTTACGCATTGGTTATGTAGATTAGGTTAGGTTTGACATGAGACCACCTAAAAATTATAACTCCTGTGCTTGGAAATGCCTATTGATGAAATTAAAACTGTAAATAAACTGTAACTGTAAATATTTAATTACTATTTTTAAATACAAGGAGCAAAAATTTACAAGTGTTGCCAGCCTATCAATCAACTTCCTTACCTGGCTCGTAGGATCGTAGCTGTAAGCTGTGCTATCGGCAGTCAGGATCGGTAGGACCAGGCTGTTTTCCTTGTCCAGGATCAGACCGGTGCCTTCGAAGAGGAATGGCTGTGTGTTCTGAGCACCCACAATGGTCGGAGCATTGATTAGGTTCTCGGGCGACACCACAATCCTTGTGTGTTCACCTTCATCAGACGCATCATAGTTGAAATGGTCAATGACTGCTGCAGATTCTTCATCCATCTGCAGAATGAATTATTCACAAATGTTAGAACCAAATAAATCACTTCCCTTCTAAAAGATTTTTATTTTTCCCATAGATATATCATCTCTTTGCATGCATAAATCGCTGTGTATGGTTTGATTCTTTTTTTTATGTAATTTTGAACCTTATTTTAATATGCATATGCTACAAAAACCGTGACTTGCCCACTCCAATATTTTCTGAGTTACAAAATGTTGCTATGTGACACTCATATTTTGTGTATAAAGTGACTTTTGCATGCGCAGCAATGATACCTTAAGATGAAATTCCAGTGATAAAACCAAGTCATAACCAAAATGAACTTAATAACAAAATAACTTGTATATAATATAATAATAATATAATAAACTTGTATATAGCAGACTCTAAATTAAGAGCTATACCTATTCACTTAATGTAGGCTGATGGAAGGATGGGTGTGAAACTGTTACTACTTGAGAGACAGACTACATTTTTTTAGCATAAAGGTCAGACAGTTGTTCGGACATTGCTATCATTTCTTAACTTTGTTCCTTAAATTTGCTATGGACTCTGAAATCTTTGGGAAGCTAGAAGTTGAAATTGATTAGCATTTAGAAGCTATGATTGGTGGCTCATGGACATCCATTAGGAAGATATGAATAATGAATTTTGCTACAGAGCCCCACTGACTGTAACATTTCTATCAGACGATATGACTGTGCTTAGCAAAATTTACATAGTTTGTGGAGACAAAACGACGCCCCACGATTTATTACGCAGGCAATATTCTGAGGCACAATCAATTTCTGATCTTTACCTCAAACCCGCATTCAGAAGCAATCTCCCGGTAGATGTCGCCGGCAGCGGCGTTCCCGGCCATGAGCAGGTTGCCTCCATCGTCGATGAACCGCGTGATAGCCTCCGTGTCAAGCTGCCCTCCGAACTCCAGCACCGACGGCGCAAACACTATCAGGTTTTTGTACAAGTACTCGCCATACTTCGAGATAACTAGACTGGCATCATCAGCGAGCTTGAATGTTAAGGAGTAACCGCGATCTAGTAGAAAGAAATATGAAATATTTAAGACTGGTAATAGCAAAGCAGAGCTATAAATGTATTGAACCGGCGTCTTATCATTCGTGTGTTGATCGATTTACTTACCCTGAAGAGACTTGAAGAATTGGGAGTGTGTCTCCCTGATGTTGAGATTATCAACTAACACTAAAGTTTCCTGCTCGGCTAGAGCCAAGGAACAGGTAGCTAATATTCCTAAAATAATACAAAACTTCATTTTTATCAGCTAATTATAACCTACGCCAAGCGAAATTCAAGACTTCAAGTGACGTGTACTCAACTCGGCTGTCGATCTGTTACCCATTGCCTAACGCTATAATAAAAAAAAACGTTTTACTCTATAGATAACAAATAATTGAAATAATGTTCATTGCACATTTTGATTCCACTTTTATGTTTTTTAAGGAAATAATTACATTTTAAAAGAAAGTAATATAAATGAAAAAAGTAGTTTTCCGTCATAGCCATACACAAGCGGTATCGACGATACCGAAGTAAAAGTACGAGCATCACTATAATTTTTTGCGTTTGGTTGGTAGTTATGATTTGATTTGACTTGACGTTTCTCACAATGTTTTATTTTTGTATCAAATTAGTTGTGGTCTTTAACTAGTTTTTAATTATAGTTTTGTATGCCGTCAGTCCATTTAAGACTGTTGTCTTCCATAAAATAAGCGATAATGATGATATCGCGGTCGAAGCACCGCTCCTCGGTGGAGGTGTGCGCCGATTGCGGAGCCTCAGGTCAGTAAGGGCAATAGCAATTAAGAAATGAGGTCCCACTTATTATGGAGCTAGATCTGTTTCTAGCCGGAACATATCTTCGTTTTAGTGTAAACAGCACATCGTTGCAATTATTTAAACTACCTCAAATTCGTCCTCCATTGATTACAAGGCAACTTCCTTAAACCCACTTGCTGTGGGAGTCATTCATTTATATTGAGAATGAGAATACTTGTGTTATGTTACAGAACTATATTACAAGTATTATTATTCTTTAAGAGTTGATCACTATACTGTATTTTAAATTGATTGTTGGAAGGTTTTAATTTATAAAAATACACAAAACATCTTGTTTATAGACCCGTCTTGGGCATCCATCAACCGGGGGCTGCTGTTGTGTGCGGAGTGCTGCAGTGTGCACCGCAGCATGGGTAGGCATATATCACATGTCAAATCACTGCGACAGGGCACCTGGCCACCCTCACTCCTGGCGGTAAGTTGTCTGCTCTGCTCTCTGTCGTAAATATTAACTTGTTTTGATGTGCTGATAGCAAAATACCTATTTATTTATGGTACATGTACAGTTTCTGTGATTTACTAAACTCATTAGTAAACAATAATTTAATTTGTGATTTTAAATAATAGTGTATGAAAGACAGTATTATTTACATTGTAAATTTTGATAAAATGTTATATGAAAAGCTTGAACTGCGGGAAAGGTATTAGGATATGTATCATCTCAGAAAACTTAGTTTCCAAGCGAATAATTAGTTAGCTCTATGAACAAATGTGGGTTTCAGCACAATGGTTTTCAGAATGATGATGAGTGCAAATAGTATGACTCGGTTATCTCAAATAATTGTCTAAATCCAACATTCAGCATTCACATTCAGTGCCTTTGATTGTACTTTGTATGATTGTTTTATGTTATGTGTGTGTCATGGGCCTTCAAAGTGTTAAATTACATTTTCCTGTTGTAATATGACTAAGTGCTGGTTCATGAACTTGGGGATAACAGTTCTGCCTGTTCATCCTATTTAAGAATTAGATAATTTGACAATAAAATCCTGCCAAAAGCAATATTTTGAATAAACAAAAAAATAGTAACATTTAAACTATTGTGACATAATTCCGCCATTTATACTTACTTTGTGTATTGTGCAATAAAGTTTAAATAAATAAATAATTTAAAACTCACAATTATAAGGTGAGTCTGAAACATCTAGAATCGTTCCGGCTTATAATTGTGAGTTTTTAATGTTTATCCCTCATATTAAACAAAAAAAAAAGTTACGCTCAAACAGAAGGTTATATAGTTTTTAATTTGATTGATATTGGAGAGTTTGATTTTAGAGAGATTGAATTTATATGAAACTAGCTACCTCCGCTGAGCTCAGTCAAAAGAATCAACTACTCTTTGAGTATCACTCGCACAAAACTAAGGAAGCTACATTTTTATGTACAAAAATTTAACAATAGACAGTACAGACAGTAAGACAAACAATATGTACAACTAAGCAGCTGCAGATGTGGATTTTTAACTTTTAATCAATTATTTACACTAAATTCTAAAAAAAACAGTATCAAAATCATTAAAAAAATATTTACAAAAAACAAATATTGAACGACCTCATTTGTAAAACAATGAGTAAAACAATAGGAAAAAACAATCCACTAAGTGACTATCCAATGAGAGAGGAGAAGCAGGGGAGAAATATCGTTGTCCTTTTTGCAATTAAATTCACACATACCTGTCATAATATAATAATAGCACAGTAAACAACACAAACAATGTAAACAAGAACTAGGCGTGTGGCCCAAGTCAAACGCGAGAGCGGCACACTTTGATGCAGCTCGCTGAATTTTTAGTGAATTTTATTAAACCAATTTTATGCTGTTTGGTATACTATTTGATTTGTGTATTGTTTTAGTCATAAATAGGGGTAGTCAAATAAAATAATGAGAAAACAAATTTTTAGTTAATTTGATACAGTTTTTTTATTTTATGAGAATCATAGAATTAAAATTGTTTTCAGTTTGAACAATGAATAGAATTTACTTGTAAAGAAAAATAACTGGGTAACATGAAAGTTAAAATTGTATCAATCTAACTTAAAATTAACCGCTACACTATATTATTTTATCTTTTCTTTTAGTGTATTTAAAAAAATATAAACGCTAGTGTAAAAGCACTACATGATACAATAATAATATTTTGTAGTAAGTACAAAGATTTTGTGGGCATCAATGTGCCACACAATAAGTTATCAGTATTTCTAGATAAGGATTTAGGCCACAAGAAATATATGTTGATATGTTAAACTTAACAAAATGGTGTTTCCATTGTTAGGTAGATGCCAATTTGGATAAATTTAAATCAATATTGAAGCTTGTGATTTTATGTGAAAAACTAAAATAAAGTATTTTTATTATTAAATTACATTTTATTTATTTAATATTTGTCACACAAAAACAAATACTAGGGCGGATTTAATGCCTAATTAATGCCATTGACGGATATCCGCATCACAGGTTTACCGCCAAGGACGGATTAATCATCCTAATGGTTGAAATTAGAGGCAGTTTCAACTGTCATTAGTTTTTGAACGATGACTTTTCTTGGGCACAGCAATGAAAAAGTTTTATACCTCGTTTCTTTCGCAGATGGTACAAGCACTAACGGCACAGAATGTAAATAGCATTTGGGAGCACTCCCTCCTAGACACCTCAGCGCCCAAGCACCTGAGGAAGAAGCCGCAACCTAAAGATCCGCTACAGTAAGTTGTTTTGGCTTATAGATGCATGGAATATTGTTGAATTAGGTATATTAATTTTAGAAGCTTAACCAGGCGGCTAGCACAAGATAGTACAGGATAGTGTGGTGAAAAGTAGGATAGGATTTATGGGAACTAGAGCTTAAATATGAGAATTCAGTGATGGTCTTGTCGCAAATACATTTAGTGCAGTAAATGTTTAGAATTTTTCATATGATTATTTGCCAGTTATTTAATAGCCGGGTCCACACAGAGCGAGTAGCCTCGCGAAGCAGCTCGGGCTGTGTGGACGCGCCTCGCGCGCTTGCCTCGGGCGAGACACATCCACACAGCCCGAGATGCTTCGCGCGGCAAATGCCTCGCGAAGCTGCTCGCTCTGTGTGGACCCGGCTAATTATGACGGTCAATTTAGAATACTGTTGTAGTAGTATAAAGCAGTTCAGAATATAATTACAATCTACATCGTAACCTAATGAGGCTTACCTGTAGTTTCATATCACTAAAATATCCTTTAAAGCAACTGATGAGTTTTGCCAAAGATTATTATTTAGCCAGAGGCGTCAGTCGGTATTGAGGATTTGACGCGGGGCTGGGATCGATGCTACTCGTACCATATCAATATTTATGTCGGGTTTGCGAATACCTCAAAGGGAAATCTGTAGTGCCTCTCTCTGGTAAGATCAAATATTTGTATGATGAGCGCGAGTATTGGATGTTTTTTTTTTATAAGTGGTAATCTCGCTTCTAGCCCTATAAAGTCCGAGTTCATCCTATCGAAGCACCTGCGGCTGGCGTACGTGCTGCGCGCGCGGCGCGACGAGCCGGCCGCCGAGCTGGGCCGCCAGCTGCACAGCGCCGTGCGCAGCGCCTCGCTCGACACCGCCATGCGCCTGTTGGCGCAGGGCGCCGACCCCAACTACTACCACCAGGTGCGTCCGGGTCACACGTGCGGCGTTGAGTGGCGCAGAGGTAGAGATGCTCCGTTCTCGGATACTTTTGAAAACTTTCTTCATTTTGTATAGAGAACATTCTCGACCGGGAATATTTCCCATACAAAATGAGGAAAGTTTCCGAGAACGGCACATCTCTACGCAGATGGGAGGAAACATTCTGACTATCTACAGGCGAGCTGCTGGAAAATTGGTTGAATAGTATTTTGAGTGACGCCGCATTTAGTGACTGCAGTAACATTTTAATTCTACAAAATATCCTTCAGGTTAATCTCAATAGATAGAGGCTGCATAATCATGTTTATTTTGTGCAGGAGAAGGGTAACACGTGTCTTCACGTGGCGTGCCGCGCGGGGCAGCCGGCGCAGGCCGAGCTGCTGACGGCGTGGGGCGCCGACCCGGCCGCGCGCGACCGCGCCGGGCTCTCGCCGCACGACACTGCCAGGTGACACAAACACACACAAAATCCGAAGTCACACACACACACAGTCAGATAACACATCACACAGTCAGAGGAGACACCACACAGTTAGGTGACACAACACACAGTCAAAGGAAACACCACAAAGTTAGGTGACACACCACACAGTCCGAGGAGACTCCGCATAGGAGACGTAAACACATAGTCATGTGACACACCACATAGTCAGACGCGTGTTCGTCTATTTAGAGGAGACAGTACATAGTCAGGAGACGTACACACATGGTCATACCACACAGTCAGGTGAAGGTGACACAACACACAGTCAGGTGACACACATACTCAGTCAGGAGACGTACACAGACAGTAATGTGTCATACCACACAGTCAGAGGAGACACCATATAGGTGTCGCTGGCACAAAATTGTAACCCAATTTCACCTTCCAGACAAGGCGGCCACACGGAACTAGCGCAGCGCATGGTGGAACTGGTATACGAGTGCACGGACCGGCTGATCCAGTTCGTGACGGGCTCGCGGCCGGACCACGCCGCCGGCCGGCACTTCGCCGTGCCGCGCACGCGCGACGAGCACGAGATGACAGACGTCGCCAAAGCCGCGCGGGGCAAGCTGCAACTTGTAAGTATTTTATAAGTACCTTTTTGTTATCAGCCGTTGCCCCCTTTACGGAGCGATCGTGGTATAGCGGTTTGAATTTGTTTTTTTCAGCTGCCAAATCACTTATTTGAAGAGCTAGTTATGGATATATACGATGAAATAGACCGAAGAGAGACTGAAGCGAGTAAGTGTAATATGTTTTTATTTTAAAAATTTGTAAGATTTGACATACTTATAATGTCTGAAGATCCCGAATGTTCGTTTTATCTTTAATCAACCCCGGGGTCCCCCACGCTCCAAATAACATAAGCAAAATACGCGAAATTAATTAATTCACAGTTTTATTGTTTAGTTTACACGGAACACTTGTACATGGCTGACAGCCCGAAAAGGAAGAGAGGAAGGGGAAAAAGTGTTGCTAGTTATTTACATTCCAAATAGATGCGTTCAGTTACTACAATACTTTTTTCATATTAAATGGTAAGATTTATATAGAGGTAACGGTGAGTTGTGTGTACAGTATGGCAGACGAGTGGGACAGGGCTGGAGCGATGCGGCGTGGTGTTCCTCCCAGTGAACCCGGCACTCTCCGCGCCGCGCAACCAGGGCCGGCAGAAGCTGGCGCGGCTGTCGGCCGGCGAGCTGTCCGCGCTGTGCCGCGACGTGCTGCTCGACGCCACGCGGCGCCAGCACATCGCCACGCTGCAGCCGCACGGTACCGCACGACACGCGGCGCCGGCGACACTAGCGCCGCGTCTAGTATTTCAAACAAAAAAAAATCTAATGTATCCAAACAGTTTTCTTAGGGCGTGTTCACACTAGCGTTTTTGCCGACGGTTTCTCGGCGGAGCGCGACCGCGTCACCGCGGTGGTATAACTGAGCCCGTAGATTTAATAAAATTACATAATGGCGGGTAGGAAAAAACTAAAGAAACAACACAGTAAAACAGCTAGAAAGAAGTATGTCAGAGTCAGAGTCCATTTTGTAATCAACATCAACGTACGTAGCTTGATCGCCGCGTGCACGCGGCGTCACCGCGGCGGCACGCTGGCGTCAAATAATCGCGAAGATATCGCAGCGTGCTCGCCGCGTGTACGCCGCGTTCCCGCTCCGCCGAGAAACAGCCGGCAAAAACGCTAGTGTGAACACGCCCTTATCTCCAGTGTTTTTAGTTTTCCTCAAACCCTATATATCTATCAGAACCACTGTATTTGAAGTAACTATTCCCGCAGCGCTAGGCGGGCTGAACCCGCTCCTGTCCGCGGGCCACCTGAAGCACCTGTCGCAGATGTCGGACGACGAGCCGCTGTACGACTCGGTCGCGTCCGACGACGACTACGCGGCGCTCGCGCCCATCGACCTACACGTGAGTTGACTTACTACTAGAACTACCAATTCCTTGATCCATCGATCTACGTGAGCACACTAACTATTAAACTGTACTACAGTGTAACCTAAAAGAGTAGAAGATAATCTGTGGCAACTCTCAAATACTTGACTTGAGTAGAAAAAAATAATTTCGCGGGTAAAAAAATGCAATTCCGAATCTACAATTTTTGGTCACGCTGTACTAGCCAGCCAGTTTGGCCAGTTTCTTAACAGCAATCAGCTGTCGATCGCTGTTACACTCGCGCTCGCATGTTAGGTGTGACATAGACGGTAAATTAAATTGCAATATTTTATACGATTACCAGCCAACCTCATATAGGATTAAAACTCAAGGTGATTAGAATGGGGTACGTTACAATCAGTGTAAAAACTTTTTGCATAATTCCGTTTAACTACTAACAAAATGTATAATAAACGTTGAGCATAAAAACAAATTGTATAATTTTATCAGGTATAACGCCAAGTAATATAATACTCATTTATCATAACGATATCATTTTCTTGTTGTTATGTGTTTAAGTCAATTTCTCCTAAGTAGGTTAGAACTGTGATAACATTCAGTAATAATCAAAGACGTTACAATTGTCTACTTTATATCCTATAGATCATTATGTTTAATTTCATGAATTATGCATTTCGTTTTTATACATTATAATTTTTATATCGTTGGGTCATTATACAGATCGAAATTATGCAATTCGTGTTTATGCAAAATGAATAAATAAATAATAAATAAATAAATATCAGGGGACAATCTCACACAAATTGACCTAGTCCCAAACTAAGCTCTAGGCTTGTACTATGGGTACTAGACAACGATAAACATACTTATATAGAGAAATATATACATAAATACATAGAAAACATCCATGACTCAGAAACAAATACTCGCGCTCATCACACAAATATTTGTCCATACCGGGATTCGAACCCGGGACCGCTAGCTTCGTAGGCAGGGTCACTACCAACTAGGCTAACCGCGTCGTCTGAAATTGAATGATGATGATGAAAATTAGTACATTTGTTATGCATAATATTACACACCCCAAGATGAATGGAAGATGTACTTTACAAAATTATATAAACCGGGCAGATGTGATTAGCAGTTTCACTGTCGCCCTAAACAGTAGGTAAGTTAAAGTAATGTGACGCAGATGAGTGACGGCTCGCCGGCGTCGCCCGCGCAGGAGGCGCACGCGCACGAGGCGCGCCGGGCGGAGCGCTGCGCCGGCGCGCCGCGGCCCGCCTCGCCGCGCGCCTCGCCGCCCGCCTCGCCGCGCGCCGCCGACCTCGACTCGCTCAAGAAGGAGCTCGACAGCCGGGACTCCACCATCACGGATCTCAAGAACCAATTAAAAAACCTACAAACGATCGTCGAGCAACTAACTAAAGAAAACAGCGTTCTAAAAACGACCAGCGACGTCGACGACAACAGCATAACCTCGCAAACCTCGATAACGGATAACATCTCGAGTAACGGTTTGGATAGCGCGTGCAAGCCCGAGCGCGGGCGCAGTCTCGAGACCGATCAGCTGACACTCAGCGCTGACGAATCTGACCTTAACCAATCGTTGAAGAGCCCCCAGCGACCGGTCAGTATGTTTGAGCCTAGGGAGGGACCAAAGAATAACTGGCACGTTACTAAACACCAGGTACTTACTAATCATTAATTTACTAATTTTACGCCTGTTTCCCTCTCTTAGGGCGCCTTTTCAAGAGATGTGCTAAGTTCGTAGTGAATGTGTATGCTATATCCACCAATCGGCATCGTTTATTATCATAGTGTGGCCAGGAATATGCGTGATTTTTTTTTTACAAAATATGAAAATACCGTAAAAGAGATGGCAAATGGTGAAATTAAAATTAAAATCTGCCAATAAATACGGATAATATAAGCATTTGAAACTACTAATTAGGCAGATATCCGACATGTCCTGTAACGTCGGCGGGCACCACGGCCATATAAACTCCATGTTAAATTCTGTTTTGCTAGAAAGAGATAGAAACAAATCTTTAATTGTTTATATCTTGCTTATTTTTATAGTTATTCGTAAAATATTTTTCTCTACTGTTTGTTACATCAATGAGTTTTTAATAAAGCAAAAAAAATATTCGCGTGAAGCGCGGAAGCGGGAGCGAAAGCGGGAGCATGAATGATACTGGATTTTTAACCAATACAAATAACTATAATCAAGGTTGCTTAGGAAACTTTACAAATGAGGTGTAGCTAGCGACGATACAAAGCGAGTGCGCGCGCATACGGCGGCTTCCCTAAGGAGTGAATGAAGTGTAGAACACGTGGCTCCGAAACGGGTCGCTGGCCCGGCCGAGCGAGGGCGGCGGCGTGCGCGCAGCCCGGCCTTGTCTCGTCAGTGTGTGGCGCAAGTTAAATTATTTATTGAGCAGTGAAGGTGCAACGTACGTACCGCTACAATAGCATAACAAAGCTTCCCCTTTTCCAAAAACGCCATGTTAAGCTAAGATCAAAATAAACTATCCTAATTAGTGGATATCAACACATCGTTAGTTACGCAGCTTAGCACATCTCCGGTGGAAAGGCACCCTAATATTTGACAATAGACAAGTGGCAGATAAATATACTTGTCGATTGTGAAACGGGCTTTTAGTTTCGCTTGTAGTTTGTAGGTGACGTTAAGTAGTGAAACTAACTATATTTTAGATTAAAACTTAAGTTTGGTGTGGTGGTGTAATGAGGCAATATCGACTCGATGATAAATAAATGATCTAATGCTTTCAGTTATGAACTAAAATTTAAACGAACTGGTTGATTTGGTTAAGAATTGTAGCGCTAATCAAATATTAGTTAATTGTATTAATTTCAGAATGTTTTTGATATAATCGTGATTTTTTTTTCCAAACTGCCGAACTTGTAGGTATGAATTCTTTTGACTCGTAGGTATGTAAGTTTGTATGTTTTGATGGTTCTTTGTTTTCTCTCGGAGGTTTAACGAATGGCGCGATTTTGACGCACGATTATGTTAAAATTGCGGATTTAAAACTTGGTTATCAACATAATAGACGACAATATCAGAATATGCCGTCGGATTTTTTTTTACTCTCTTTTGTACTTTATTTCTGGCTATTTCGATACGCTTCCTCTAGTATTCGAAGCGATCCAAACCCCGTAATATTTCAGCTGACGACCCTGTCGAGCTTGGACCGGTCGCTGACGCAGACGGTGCTGGAGGCGGAGTGCTTGCCGGAGCCGGAGCGCGTGCAGCGGCGCGCCGAGCGCGTGACGCGCGCCATGCAGGAGCTGTGGGCCGCCGCGCGTCAGCCCGCCGCGCCGCGCCTGCCCGCGCGCGCCGCCGCGCTCAGCGACGCCGTGCGGGCGCTGCTAGCGCTCTTCCCGCAGGTACTCACTACATGCAGGAGCTGTGGGCCGCCTTAAGGTTTTACATTAAGTTCTGAAAAATAGAACCCCTATAAAAAAAAAAAAAAGTGAACATTATGGTATGTACATTGCACTGTATGTGTGTACACCAGTAATTTAAAGGTCAAAACCCTTTTTTCTGAAAAGACTGATGCCGTCGGACTGAAATTTAAAATAGTTGTAAGTACTATTTAGTGGTCCGCATAAATTTTCATCATTAGAATATATGTTTTTTTTTTTATATTGCGGTTGGTAAAATAACGTCTCGCCGAAGCCACCTTGTCTCGTCAATTTGACTCCGCGAGCTGGCCTTCCCATCGTATCACCGTTGGAGCATATTTTGAAATGAGTATTTATAAAAGTGGTCCATGTTTTTCCCCCGTCAGAGCTGCGCGGAGCCGGGCCTGGGCGCGCTGCTGGCGCGGCTGCGCGCGGCGCGGGCGGGCGTGGTGCTGGCGTGCGCGGCGCCGGCGGCGCTGGACGCCGTGCGCGACGCGGCCTACGAGCTCGCGCGCGCCACCAAGCTGCTCGTCACGCACTTCACCCCGCCCTCCTAGCGCGCCAAGCCTCCGTCTACGCCGCGCCCAAACCACCAGGTACAGGGGACTACGGACCTGGGGTACCAAACGACACGATCTGACTGACACCAATGTTATTTTTTTTTAAATAACTTTTCTGACTTTTGAAGTTTCGTATCGTTAATTTTTGTTGCGAAACTGAGAAAGTTACCGTTTTGTTAAGTCTTTAACAGTGCTTAACTATGTACACTTTTTGAACTACACTCAATTGTCTAACAGACTCTAGCGGCCGTAAAATACTGCGGAGCCAGCCTCTGACTGACGCCGGCGCTGCGAGCTGCCGCTGCGCCGGCGTCCCGAGCGACGCCGGGTACGAATGGACGGCATTCAAATACGGGAATACATCACGGCACTGGACACAAGTATGTGAGACTAGTTGATTACATATAAGTGTATATGTACCCTATGATTTGAAACATGCTGTATTATTTTATAAATTTTATTTAGAGATTCAAAGTTGCCACACATGGCATCCTGGTGTCGCCACTAGGCAGAACAGTTTTAAAATGCTGCCGTGAATATACACATCATTGCAAATTAATGGATACTTTCTTATTAATTTATAGTTTGCTTTTTTGCAAAAATCGATGCCGAGATGGTATGAATGCTTGATGATTAAGAAAATGTATCGTTTAGCAATTGACAGGCGAAACACGAATGTACGTTTAAGAATGATAGCAATAGTGTGACAGGGACGTTCTTACGGACGTTTTCGATTTTAACAAGGAAGGTTGTACGATGATGTATATTTTAGTTAAAAATGCTTTAAGTAAGTAGAAACAATAGAAACAATAATGAATATTTTATTACAACCAGGCTTTAAAAGATGATTCATGTTTTAAAACGGAATCAAGTAAAAGTATGTTTTTTATTTATTAATCACAAACACGCCCAGTCCACTGAGTTCAAATTAAAATGATGTATATTTTACATTAAAAACACTAGCCCAGTTTATTAAAAAAAAAATCTGTCAAAACATTATCTTTGGTAAGATTTTTTTAAGAAAATTCTACTTGAACATTGTTGTGAGATTATTTCAACATTACTTTAAGTTGATTAAGTTAAGTAACGGTTGTACTGTTCGTATAGTGATCGTAAATAACTAAAGAGTATTAATTATTTTGTGTATAAGAAAGACTATTAGGTTGTAATGTTCGTGAAGTCGAGGGTTACTGTGGTGCGTTTTAGACCGTCGCCGTAAATTGGAAATCGATACAGATATGTTTGTTTCAAAAATTGTGAAATTTTGGGGTATTGTACAGTCAACATCAAAAGTAGATACACACTTGTCGCTATCCAGCCACGTTAGCAATGTCAAACAAGATTGTCAAGTATGCTAATGCGATAAAGTACAAAAGTGACTATCGACTTTTGACGTTGACTATACTGTGTGAAAAAATATGACGGTGTTTAAAACGCATAGATAACACAGAAGTTGAACGGTATGAATACATGCATATTTCTTTAAGATAAAATGAATCGAAAATTGATTACGAACTGTTAGTATTATTTGTATGTTTTCGTGTTAGTGACTTATTATGAAGTTATTTAAATTTCGAATGCAGTAAAATTAAAAAGTCGATAATAGGACTTTTTCTGTAATTGAACATCCGTATCTGAGAATGTCGGTCCGAAGTAGAAGTAGGTACTATTTGTATGAGAAATCGGATGACGGAGTTCGGATCTAGTGCGCGCCCTCTCATACTAATAGTACTGCCAATTCGGATCGAACATTTCTCGGATACGGATCGGACGCAGTGCGTAAACGCTGTTATATTCTGCCAGCTGTAATTATAACCACAGTTGACCTTTATGTGGTAATGATAATTGAATATTATATGAGGCTATGAAATGTTGACTTTTTGACCGTGGGGTCAAATAGCAAGCTGCCATTGGCGTATTAAAATCTTGAAATTGGCGGCATAACGAATAGAACCTAACTGCCGCACTCGGAGACCTCAATTAATTTTCATGTTTGATTAAAGTTTCTGAGTCTTATTCTATTGCTATAGCATAGAAAGTGACAGCAGCAACTTTAATCAAACTTAAAAGTTAATTGACGTCTCTGAGTGCGGCCGTAAGCCGTTTTTTGAGCAACAAAAAAGTAAATACACGGTAAATAAAGTGTAGTTGCTATTGTCGAGTTAAGACATTTGTGGCTTTTCATTGTGAGCACATTTTAGTGCGGAATATATCGATGTGGGTAAAAGTTATATTAATGTAAGAAATTTATTAGCTTGTAAGACGTTAGTATACAATTTAGTGTACGTTAGGTAGTTGTTATGTTCTTGCTGAATAATTATTATTTACCTTGCTTAGCTCACGCTGTGCAGAAGATATACTGAACATGTATATTCTTTAGTCTTTACAGTGTGATTATGAACTTAGGTTTCGTGGGTATTAAAAAAACAAGTGATTTGCCGTGGAATAAAATATGGCTGTGCAAAATGTGCAAAAATTTAGACGCTTATTATAATGTAATATTTGGATGTTTAGTAATTAAGAGCCATACACTTTTCAATTTAAAAAAATGTGATTCTGACCTTTTTTTTTATATAAGAGAAGGCGTCCACGCCAGTTATGGTACGTCAGAACCTTATAGGCAATGATTTTTTTTTTAAGATCGATATTTTTAGTCGGTGACAACTTTTCCGTTTTTTTGCACATTACTAGTAAGTATAGCAAATGAATAATAATTATGAAGCTAAGGATGATAAAATTGAGATCATTTAAGTATAGTTATCGGTTTATTGTTATATTATAACTCAAGTGCCATGCCCGCGCGGGCGCATTCGGCTGTTGGTCTAACCAAACTAACGCTTTATCGTCACAAATTATATATATTCACGAAGCACTCGAGAAGAAATGCGTTTGCACAGTTTGCTACCACTGTTATTCTAAGGCCCATACTACACGAGCGGTTCTCCCGCCGCGGGAATCCGCATTTCTTTTGTTTGCCAAACCGTACAATGTAGATTGCGTCCTACAACGTTCATAGTAAATTGTCTACTGCGGCGGGAGAACCGCTCGTGTATCGTGGGCCTACGATGCGGTGGTTGCCTGACAAATTGTAGTTCGATCTGCCATCACGTCAAACACTTCGTTGCCAAGCTTTAATGTTATTTGGAACCATCAACTTATGGGCACAGAATAAATATAGCTAAAGCAGTAAAGAAACTACGAACAAACGTTCGAAACGACGCACTCACACAGACGCACGTCGTCGCGACACCCGCCACTGACAGCACTGCCATGTCCGCTTAGGGGTCTCGTTGAGACGTGCGTCTGTGTGAATGCGACGTTCCGAAAGTTTGTTCGTAGTTTATTTACTGCTTTAGCTATATTTATACTTTGAGACCAAAGAATGAGGACAGGGTTCAGTTGATGGAGCGAGCTCACCCAGAAGGCGTCTATTAATCATACTTTTGAAGATCACCGGGTCATAAGCATTAAGAAACACAGACATGTTACATATCTTGCCTCCTGTGCGCATTAAAAAAGTTGATCCAAAGCGCATTGTTCTGATTCTTGGCATAGCAACCAGTTAACCTTATGCTAAATCTAATTTTGAGAGTTTTTTGAGTGATTCTAATTAAAGAAAAAATAACAATTTATTTTGATAAATGAATATAACTTTATCTCTTATAATATTAGTTTGTCAAACGCATTTCTTCTTAAGGTTTTTTTTTTAAATATGTACCTCCTTGTGTTCCGCGTCATTCCATGTGATGTGTTCTCTGTTAGTTCTATATCTTTATCTTGTAACTGGCTGATAAACTAAAATGAACTGTATGAGGTTGTATTAAAGCTCACGTCAGTGTGGTATGTAATTTTACAATTTTACAATTAATTATTTTCTTTAATATATTTCTTTTGAACAGTATGAATAACGCATTTACGTAAAAGTCATGGTTTATTTTTAATACATTATTATTTTTTAATCATTTATTATGTACATTGTGTTCACTTTAGAAACTGTATTATTTTACTATTATAAAGTTTTTAAATACAATTTAAACACAGTTCCAAAGTAAACTGCTCTGAGTGCTGGTATTTGTATTTATAAAAATAATTCATTTTATGTATTTTTATAATTGATTTTTATATTGAAACGAATTGGTTGTGTAAGTAAGCGTGATTTTGAGCTCTATCGACCGATGCAATACCGGCCCTGTCGCTTATGTAATGAGGTTGATTTTGCTTCTTATTTTCGAAGCTAATCCCAAACACTTTAAGCCGTCTCTTTCTCTCGATCGCGTAATAACTAGAGTGAAGGGGACGACGCTTTCGAAGTCCCGTATTTGATGTTTCGGAGTCATTCTATTTCCTGATGTATTGGTGCTTTAGTATTACGCTCGGAATTCGCTTGTGGGATACGCTTATTGACTGTAGGAGGTAGAAACGCTTTTTATAATCCTGTAATAATTTATTAGGGGATGTTATTCTCAACACAAGTAAGGTATTTAACCTTTTCAACGCCTTACGAGAAATACCAGTGCGCAAAATTAAACTTAATTCATACGAAATACTCTTTTAACCTTTCCAACGCCATCGACGGATATATCCGCACCACTGCTTCAACGCCAACGACGGATATTTCCGTCATGGTTGACAGCGCCAAATAGACCCGAGTGTCTACGAGTTAAGGTTGACATTAGCACTGATTTTAAGCTGTCGGCGGCGTGTGAGTGACGACTTTTGTATTTGACATGGCGATGAAAAGGTTAAGCTGTACCTCTAACGACTATTATAGTCGTCGCTTATAATAAGCGTCGGTGGCGCGGTGGATACGACAGCACACGTCACCTTTAAAGGCTTCGTCACTCAGCCGGCTTGGCGCGGCGCAACGTGATTCTGTGTGACGGCCTGCAACAACTCCTTGTTAATTTCCACGCGAAGAACGTGCCACGCTACTGTAGCGCCGCCGCGCCAAGCCGCCTGTTTGACAAAGCCAAGAACACGTATGTTCTTGGCGTTCAAACGGTTAATTTTAAAAGCTATACCGCCTCTTAATTGATCATAATGCGGATGCAGATTTACATTGGGCACTGTTTTTTATGTTCACATTTCATATGTTAAGCTGAATTCTTCATTCCTCTCGACCCCTGTGCGCACATTACGAAAAAGCTCTCATATAATACACACATACATTACACGGGATAAACTCTCCTCTAGAATAATAGTGCAACTATCAATGATATTATAAGTAAAAAGAAGTAGATAGGTTTACTGACATGACATTCGGAGTCTACAAATGCCACAGACAACAGAGAGTTGAAAAGATACAGTTATGAGAGGCTGCGCAGATTTGCTAACAAGCAAAGTTTTAGCGTGCCATTTTCTAAGCGGGTATAACCTATCTACCTCTTTTTACACTTATTATAGAATTGACAACTATAGTCCCCCAACATAGGCCCCTTCGCAGGACGGCTGCGCACGAGTTTGTCGGACGACGAGCTTGTATGAGGCACCAGTCTTCAACCGATTCGGTCAACTGGCTTCGTGCATAACATCGCTCACTTAATCTTTTCGACGCCATGTCAAATACAAAAGTCACTCACACGCCAATGACAGCTGAAAACCAGAGCTAATTTCAACCTTACGTCATAGACCTGAGTGTCTATTTTTCGCCGTGACGGATATATCCGTCGTTGGCGTTGAACTAGTGCGGATATATCCGTCAATGGTGTTGAAAAGGTTAATAGGGCGGTTGTGTCGCTCATCTGACTTATGCTGGGGCCACACTAACGGGAAACGCCGTTAAAAATCAACGTCAATCGCCTTATGCGTAGTATACATAAGGGCGACAGACGTTGATTTTTACGGCGTTTCCCGTTGGTGTGACCCCAGCGCTGCTCTTCCACCAGAGATGTGCTACTGCGTAGCTAATGATGTGTTGATATCCACCAATTAGGATCGTTTATTTCGATAGCTTTAGCTTAGCGCTGGTGGATAGTGGCTGCGTTTCCAGAAATCCACCAATAGGATTGCTGCGCTGTATGAGGCTAGTAAAATGAAGTAATCCGATTTGTCGATTTTTCTTGAACATCACTGAGCTGCCTACATTCGGCGAACGGACAAATGTAAATGTGTCATCGCGTTCACGCCGGGGACAAACGCTGTGACATGCATTTATAAAAAAATTCACAATAACTTGAATGAGGTAACGTATTGTTGTTTTTTTTTATATATGGTAGCAGTAGAATGCAGCGCCGTGTTCCGCAGACGGTACTGCCTGCTCCATCGCTTTCTCGTACCCAGTACGCAATGAATTTCAAAAATTGTGCCTAAAATGTTGAACTATATTCATATTTGTTAGATAGAACCTAGATCACTAAGTTCGACATATTTACTATATCAGTTGTGTAGATTTTTTATATGACAGTTTCATATATTGTATGTTATAGAATTAATGCACGTATGATAGATACGATGTGAAATTTATTATATATTAGCTTTCGTACGAAATGTAATGTATTAATTATTATATAACGAGTATTTGTGATGTGCCAATGTTTATGTAAAAGACTTAGGGTAATAATGGTTTCTGTCTGCTTTTTATGTACACTCACCAGTTGAAACGATATCAATTTAATTAACCAATGATGAAGAAAGCCATCCGTTTGATAATCGGACGTAGCTTAGGGAAAAGGATCCAATTCAACCATTTCACACTTGTAGAATTTGACATAATATTGACAGCAATAAAGTTCAAATTTAAATACATTTACTTTGTGGGTGGGATCCATTTCCCTAAGCTACGTCCAATTTTGAATAACAATGTACCGTATAGCATGGCTTGAGGCGGTAACACCGCAGCACTTTAACAGATTATTCAAAAAATCGCATAAGAAGTTTTCACGTGTCAACTTAATTGACGTCTCTGAGTGCGGCAGTTATTCTATTGCTATAGCAAAGAAAGTGACAGCAGCTACTTTAATGAAACTTAAAAGTTAATTGATGTCTCTGAGTGCGGCCAATAAACGGCTGCCAACTTGTCTGGCCATTTGGAAACTAGTTCATTGATTGTGATTGATATCTAATAGTTGAAGAAAGTATTATTTTACTTGTAAATACAAAACCTTTGAAATTTGAACGCAAGTGATAATTTATATTAAGCTAATTCAAACTTTCATCTCTGTGTATAATGTATATGATGCTTATGTTATTTTTAATAAATATAAAATTACTTTTGTCGACTAACAGTTCCATTCTTCTACGTAATGAAAATAATTAGTTCAAAATATTGTAATAATCAAATATTAATTCATTTATTGCTATTTGAGTTTGTTAACCAACACAGCATTTGAATATTTAAATTTTGAGTTGCAAAGATTTTGATTATATCAATAATGTGTAACGTTTACTATACCTATTAAATTCTATTGGTTATTACGAAATGTTTTATTCTACCATTCGCAATGTATTCCCGCCCGTGCAATATTCTCGACGAATTACACGACTACACGATTACACGACACGACACGTCGCATCGTGTTGGTACAGACGAGTTCAAAAATATGCACACTTGCACCTTATGTCAATGGAATAAGGCGCACAAAAGCGTATACACATCTTTGAACTCGACTGTACGATGAACGGCACGTCGTCGATACGACGCTGTTGAAATTAATCTTTTCGCCGCCATGGCAATGAAGTAGGTAATAAAGTGCCATCTACGCCAAGCAAATTGCACGTAAACGTCGTCGATTATGAAACGGGCCCTTAAGGTAGAAAACACACTTATCCCACGTACGCAACGTATGCGATGCATTATGATATCTGGACTCTTGAATTTGTATGATTAGAAACACACTTGTCATACGTGGCGTTGCGTATGATAAGTGTGTTTCTAATCATACAAATTCAATAGTCCAGAATATCATAATGCATTGCATACGTTGCGTACGTGGGATAAGTGTGTTTCTACCTTAAATGTACGGACTTTATATAGTATTACTAGCTTTTGCCCGCGACTCCGTCTGCGTAGAAGTCGTTTATCGGTACCCCACAGGAATTTGTAAAATTTTCCCGGGTAAAAAGTGTTGTTAAGTGCGTGGGGGTAGGTAACTAATAGAAATGCACAATTAAACCGATAATTAAGAGTTAGACGATCGCCCAGTCCGAGACTCCGAGACAATTCCAGATGGCCTTTCTAGAATTATCGACGTTCTTCGACCCGCCGTCGGGAATGTTCCAGTAGTCGTTGCTGGAATGTTCTATAGCTGTTTTTTATTGCGACGAATCTTGAAAGGTTCTCAGTATTGCTGTCTCTTTCTAATCATGCTCTTTCACTTTTTCTGGAAAATTCACTATATTCTCAAATGTACTTGAAAGGCCCATAAGGGAACGCCTGAAATCGGGTTTTCAAGTTATCTCGTAATCTGGTAGAGGGTGGCCTGAAACGGCCTGAAAACATGTTTCAGGCGCCTGAAAAAAACGGCAACTTGGGCGAAATTTTGATAATCTGGTATGTGATAGAGCTACCCCTGAAACGGCCTGACAACATGTTTCAGGCGCCTGAAAACAACGGCAACTTGGTCGAAATTTTGATAATCTGGTATGTGATAGAGCTACCCCTGAAACGGCCTGAAAACATGTTTCAGGCGCCTGAAAACAACGGCAACTTGGTTAACATTTTGATAAACTGGTATATGACAGAGCTACCTCTGAAACGGACTGAAAACATTTTTCAGGCGCCTGAAAACAACGGCAACTTGGTTGAAATTTTGATAAACTGGTATATGATAGAGCTACCTCTGAAACGGACTGAAAACATGTTTCAGGCGCCTGAAAACAACGGCAACTTGGTTGAAATTTTGATAAACTGATATGTGATAGAGCTACCTCTGAAACGGCCTGTAACGATGTTTCAGCCTGCTGAAAACGCTTCCAAAGCAGAAGTCGTTTATCACTGCTCCCTCGGGAACTTCAATTTTCCGGAATAAAAATATCCTATGTCCTTCCCCGGGACTCAAACTATCTCCATACTAAATTGTATATAGCTATGTCTACTCCTGTGCCCCTTCCTCTGACGCATGCCTCTGCAACCACAGCGCATGCAATAACGAATGCGCTCAAACTGGTTTGATATCAGCGCATACCCGTAGCGCACGCTGATCCGTCACCGTTGGGTCGACGTGCAACATTTTGCAAATAAAATGGCGGAAGATAAAGTCAAAACATTGGATTTTATTGAAGATTCAGTGTCACCCTCGTATTGCATGCGCTTGACGCAAGACGAATTGAAATCTTGAAAGCGCAAGTTGACATGAAAGCGCACAGGTGTGGACATAGCTTATACCTTACTGAAGAAATGATTGATTCCTCATACAAAGTTCCACCCCACTTTTCACCCCCTTAAGGGATGATTTCCGGGATAAAAAATATCCTTTGTCCTTTCCTGGGACTCAAACTATCTCCATACCAAATTTAATCTAAATCGGTTCAGCGGTTTAAGCGTGAAAAGGTAACAGACAGACAGACAGACAGACAGACTCTCATTTATAATATTAGTATGGATAAGTTAACGGCGGCGCAAAGGTTACAAGAAAAAATAAAACAAATTGTAAAATATAGCGATTTATTTGTAGATTCATAATATAATTAAAATATCAATTCCATCACACGCATAAATTGTATATTCGATTAGTACCTAGTTCCATGCAATAAGTCTATAGCCGTGGCCTCGATTTTTTGTACGATATCAATATTTGAACACCATGATTACAAAAACACCGCGTAATTGACAAAAAGTAAAAATCGACGTAGGTATAATTGCGACCAGCTTATGACTCAGTGGACAATAGGATCTGCCCACTCGATTCTCGGACCTCGCAAGGTTGACGAAAAACTATTATGAGGCCGCATTATAACAATCGCTGCGCAATAATTAAGGATGGCCGTTCCCAGCGTTAATTCTTGTATGGTTTTCCTTCTACTTGTATGTGGTCACGTAAACATCGTTATTACATTTCTTGAGAATCTCTAAACTAAACTACGGTGCGATAGTTCTTAAAACGGTCACCGGGTTTGTACAGTTCGCCATCAAATATATCTGTACATATCAGAGTGGTCAAAAATATCTGAACATGCACTCTAACGCCTTGACAATAGAGTCGTGTTCAGATATTTGTGAGCACCTTGTTTGCTGCAATATATATGATGGCGACTGTACTTCTCTCTCACTCGCTGTCTACAGTCTACACTCTTGAGTCTTACTGTTCTTTACCCGAACCCGAAAGACTTAAAAACTCTCGCGCTGTATGACGTATCAAGTTCGGCAAGAAAAGAGTTTTTCACTTCTCATGGTCGTAAAGTTGTTGCTGTTGTATGTCGAGAGAAGGCTGCATAAAATGGGTTTATGTGCATAAAGTAATTTCTTCTTTTAAGACTAACGGCCGTCGCCACACTCCGAGACGTCAATTAAGTTTTAAGTTTCATTAAAGTAGCTGCTGTCACTTTCTTTGCTATAGCAATATAATAAGACGCAGCAACTTTAATGAAACTTAAAAATTAATTGATGTCTCTGAGTGCGGCAGTTAGGCCTTCATTTAATTGATATATTTTTATGAGATTTAGGTTATATCTTAATTTAATTACGACATATGTATTACTATCTAAATACAAATTTACGATTAATACGGGCGTGCATTTACGTAAAAAAATATAATGCAAATATTTATAATAACTTGGCATTACGGCTCAGACCATAGTCGAACGTCAAATAGTTGAAAATTTAAAAAAAAATAAGAAAAATTGTGTGGCGGGAAGCTAATTATTCGTCAAACAAAACTAGAAACTAGCTTGTATACAGGGTGTCCCAATATCAGTAACCCACATTGACACCGGAGGTAGACCAGCCTAAGACGGACCGAACCAGCCTAACATGACCTCAGTAAAAGTCGCATGGTTTTCGAGATATGCCAGTTTAAAGTTTGTACTGGAAAAGAACTTTAAACTGGCAAATCTTGAAAACCATGCGATTTTTACTAAGATCATGTTAGGCTGGTTCGGTGTGGGGACAATGCGTAACGCATTTCCACTCCGTTAAAAAAAAAAACAAAAGTCAAAAGTAAAAAAAAAGCAAAGAAAAAAAAATCTGTCTGGTTCGGTCCGTCTTAGGCTGGTCTACCTCCGGTGTCAATGTGGGTTACTGATATTGGGACACCCTGTATGCTTAATCCTTGTTTTATTTCCTTGCAATCGAAGTGAAAAGCAGAGTGTACAACTCGAGTATAAAACCCATTTTATGCTCTTGATGTACAATCTACTATTGACCACAATACATAGTATAAAACAAAATCGCTTCCTGCCGTCTGTCCCATTGTATGTACATGTATATGTACTCATAGATCTTTCAAACTACGCAACGGATTTTATTGCAGTTTTCACCATCAGTTCGATAATATATTTTTTCACGGAAGGTTTATGTAAGTATAATACAATAGTACCCGGAGCAAAGCGAGGGCGAGACGCTATTGGTACAATGTTTTCAAGACCCCTCATTCTTTCCAAACTCAAGCAACATGTATTTTTGCATCCGATTAGCGTTGAGAATAAGGTCCGAAGATTTTATATCGCGATGACGGCTCTAATAGTGCACAACGGGTCCGTAGAAATATGTACTACGATCATTTCGAAAATGGATATTTCTCGGGCCTTCTTTTTAAGCCTCAGCCCAAAAAAAAACAGGGTGTTGTGTTAGGTATGTGCCTGTCTCTAAGCTATTATGTGGGCGGAGATTTAAGCTGTGTCTCAAAAGAGTTATCAATTGTTATCAGCTATGAAACGAGTGTAAATCTCGTCGGGATTTAAAAATAATTATCGCGGATGCGGAACGAAAACGCCATAACAGTATTATATTAACTACAATAAGTATAATTCTGAAAGACTGTTAATAAAAAATATTATAAGCGTGGACAAGTCATAATCATAATATAGTGCGTAGTCAGTGACTCCCACCGTTATTGCCTCACCAAGTGCCCACTCGTGAACCTTACGCTGACGACATAAGGTCGATGAAGTATGACATTGGCTTTGCGATTCATTATTTAAAATACACGTAATAGCACAGTAGCTGCGCAATGCGTTGGTTAATAGTTTACATAAAATTAATGCAATAATTAAAATTATCGTTAACTAAGTAAGTTTAAAAATACAGTCAAGAATAAAAAATCTAAACAGCGTCTTGAACAAAACCGCTACTGACAGAAAAAAGATAAATCTTGATTTATAGTTAAGTTCAGTTTAGCTGTCTCGAAATTTATGGAAGTCATTCTTAAATCCAGATAAGATTAAACTCGATTTAACCTTTACCTGCAAGCGGCCCTAAGAGTAGACTAATCTATCGACACGACAAGACACATGTCTATTACATAATTTACTTTGATTTACACAACTATATATTTAGCCTCTTTGACGTTATGAATAAACAAATTTGATTATCTTCTGATTGGCTTACTTGTTGACTGGTAGTGATTGCCATTTGGATTAAATCCACCATTTATTTGTACTTTATTATGTATAGTGTAAAAGTTTTAATAAATAATGTTTGACTACGACATTTTCACTTTTGGATCAGTTTAGTATGAACAGTTAAATGCGTTTTTAAGGTAGGTACTGTAGAAGTGGTAGACCATACGTCTCGCATTCAAATTAAGAATATTAAATGTTTCCGAAGTTGTGACAGACAGCTGTCTTGAGATTTTACAATTGAGCTCAATAAAAATGTTTACAAAATTAATTCGATATTTCTAAATTTATTTAAAATATACATTGAAGTATTATAAATAGTTCTTATTTTTATATTACGCCCCTATACCCGGGTGAATCAACTTTTAAGGTACTCCTTTTCTTTTGCGGCACTAAATCTTTCCTGGTGACTTATGATTTATAATATTGTATGAATATTAAAATCAGACCATCAAATTTACAGATCCCACATGTTAGACACCTCAAATATTTCTTAATTTTCGGAAAACCCTGGTAACTCAGGGGAAAATGCACATTTTTCATACAAAACCTGGGGACAACATCGTCCCCTGCGTTACCAACTATATTATTATTTAAAATTGTACCATTTTTGAACAACATTTTCTAAATGTGAGCCTATATGTCTGATTTTATAAATGTGTAAGCCACGACGTTAGCAAATAAATAGTTTTTCTAAAAAAATATAAATTGTGAAACATCTCGAAAAATGGGGAGTACCTTAAAAGTTGATTCACCCACCCCCATAGTACCTAAGTGCCCAAGAATTAAACATACTATGTAAATACCATTCTTCCTCTAAGTAAAAATCAACTAAAATTCCACTCAGCGCGTGTCTAAACCAAAGAACGCAAAGTTAAAACGATTTTAGCCGCAATCTTTACTTGACTTAAGTATGCTAATAGAAATTATACGCTCGTTTAAGTCTGTCATTTACATACGAATAGCGTAGCGTTAACGGGATATTCCTGACGTTTTGTCTGTCGAGACATTACAGCTAAACTTATATTAGTTCGAGGTAATCAAAATCTATGCTAAAAATATATTATGGACTTATATTTGTATTATTTGTAACGTGTAAGGCTTGACATAGACCGTATGGACAATTTAACATTAGGTACCTAGGTCATTGCAGTATTTAACTTCCCCACAAACACTCAAGGTCGATACCGACCTTAAGACCGGCATTTAGTATGATTAGCGATTCAGCCTTGAATTTAGTTCGTTAATACGGAAGAAAGACTTACATTTTTAAAATGCAAGTTTATGTAAGTAAGTAACTAATCTTCTGCGGGCCACAACGTCAACGCTCGCACTTTACCGTACTAATAACAGCAAATATCTCGTAATAAATATAAATCTTAAGTAAAAATCTCGTTCCATCAATCCAAAACTAACCGCCTCCATATGGATACTTCAAGAGCACTTCCAAATGATGACCGCCTGGTTCCCGCCAAAGTACAAGTAGCAAATGGTGGTACACTCGTAGGTGATCTCGAAGCCGTAGCTCTCGCCGACGACCACGTGGAAGGCGGGCCCGAACTTCTTGTCCATGCTTTCCTTGACCATCTTCGCCGCTAGCTCGTTGTTCGCCGAATGCTTCTCGCAAGCCGTTACTGACAACTCCATCGCCTCAATGCGCATTTCTTCGTTCATGTCAGAGTGCTGAAACAGAGAGAAAGAAGTTATTCATGCGATGGGGTTTATTTTTATAAGGCTTAAATCACACACGAAGCATTCATTTTTTCCGTCTCTTAAATTTACAAGGCAATTAAGGAAAGGTGCACACTATGTCTGTTACCCCGCAGGATGGTCGTGTCGTGAACAAACTTTTCAGACTAAACATAATGAGTGTGTACGAGTATTTGATGGGGTGAGTGTGTTTCTATTCTACACGGACATGGAAACAAATAAATAATCAGAATTTTATACTTTTGCTGAAATCGTGTTGAAATTATACGAACTCAAGGTCAGCCTTTGGATGTAGGTAGGTACGTCAGTTAACTGATCAGTTTAACTGACCGTGTGTGTCCAGCATTTAAAATTATGCGAGCGCCTTTGAGGCTCACCGGCGAACCATATTTGGTATACCGATTACAAAAGCCTTAGAATATAACAATCTAATGATAGGTCAGTACAAAATTAAATTAACTGACACAGAATAGTTTTTTTTTAATAGTTAGCAACGAGTTGTTTTTTGTGGTTACGCGATATGATGTGTACCTAAGTATTGAGTTTCGAACAAATGAGGTGTCTAGCGGATGAGACCTCGAAAGTGAGTCAACAGATGTAAGTAAACTTGGATGTAGCGTCAGTACAGTGGAGTAGTAAAGTAACTATTAATAAAATTATTTTAATTAATCAGTTTCAAGAAACGTCGAAGTAAAACGTCAAGGCATAAAATACTGTCATCTCAACGCATAATATCTTAAGTCGAGCATTATCTGAAGATCAGTTTATAAATCAGCCCTTAGTATTCTTACGCAGAAGGCGATTTCTTCGGCAGAAAATTGAGAGCGACCACAAAAGAAAAAGTACCTAGTTATCGAATATCCTAAGGAAGCCATAATAAATTGTAATAGTGTTTTTTTACGTGGTTGAGCGAACTCGACAGGAATAGAAGACTCTACTAACTTGACCCGCGCGCAAGGATCACATGGCGATACGGTCTCATGGTTAGGTACAGCTACAGTCGCGTTACAGCTAGGTTTTATAGCCCGAGAAAGGGCACAGTATTTATCGTCCTCTCTTTTTAACTACGAGTAGATATAACAGGTTTACTTTTAGGTACAAGCAAGGGAAAACGAATCCCGCTAGCGCGCGACCGTGTCGTATCGCGTTACCGCCAGCCGCCATGCTTCGCGTCCGCCGTCAATCATCACTCAATGGATGACGGCATTCTATTATTTTACGCTCATCGACGTGTTTAGATTAGAATCAAGTTTTAGGTACTTTAGCATCGAATACTACTGATATTATAATTACGAAAGCGTATTTGTGTTCGGTCATCAAGTACCGCCTCAACTGATCAATGTGAAGTTTGATACGACATGACTCGGAAAATTCCCGTAGAATAGCGATACACAACTTCTGAATTGCGGGCGAAGGCTAAAACTCTGTAATAAAACTTAATGATCTTGTTTTTGAAAGTTATTATTACTTACAACTGACGCTTGAGATTAACATTTATTCGGACTTTAAACGCTTTCAACAACAGCTACGTAATATAATAATTTTAACAGTCCAAGAATTCAATCCGTTTGTATGTATATGTATTATGTATTTAATTTCTAAAGAGATGGCGGCATCTCCATCTTCCATGATATCGAGTAACAAAATCGTATATCAATATGAAATATTGGTGGGACCCTGTCGCAATGACGAGCCACATCATTCCGACTTGAGTGATGTGGCGTTTAATACGACAACTATTTGCGACAGGGTTCTACGGTGGTAGGCGAATACATTTTCACCTCACCAGCTCGAAAAAGCCTTCTTTGGCTCACAAAATCTGCGTGCAAAAGTCCACTTTAACCGCTTATAAGTACTATTATAGTATTATTATCTGTGACCAAGTGTTTGCCTCGCTACGGTGAGGTGAAAAGTTGTGTTTCGCACGGCTGCAAATTTATTTGGGTTTCGAGGCCTTGAATCCCTCGTTGAGCTCAGGATTCTATTTTTGAACCACCACTGCGCCGTGGTTAAATTTTATAATCCATCGCTAACTCGGGATTCAATACTGGCTCTCGCGCCAAATAAAAACTTTGCAGCCTTGCATTATTTCTTTATTATTACTATTCCTCGTCTGTTCGTTCACGTAGTATACGGCTATGCGCCGAAGAGAATCATACAGACTTTCATTAGGTATTGAGAGTTAGGTTATTTTCAACAACCAATCAATCGTATGAAAAAGTCGAATGTAAACATCTGGGCTGGACATAGCTATAAGAATTGCTAGACTTAAGTGGCAGTGGGCGGGACACATCGCTCGCAGAACAGATGGTCGTTGGGGCCGAAGAGTTCTCTAATGGCGTCCGCGTACTGGAAGACGCAGCGTGGGCAGACCTCCAACAAGGTGGACCGAAGACGTGGTAAAGATTGCGGGAAACCGATGGATGCAAGCGGCGCAGGACCGGTCCTTGTGGGAAACCTTGGGGGAGGCCATGTCCAGCAGTGGACGTGTTTCGGCTGAAATGATGATGATGATGATGATGATGAAACATCTGACTTTTATTAGTGCCACTAATAGTTATCCAAATATTACTTAGGACCGTCGACACGCGTATTTCCTATAAAAAACATTTAAATTGGGCAATACTAAAATAGACTCCGCGTTCACATTTGGTTCACATTTGCTTAGTTAACGTTGCTGCCACTCTCGCCTCTTGGCCCGATTATAGTAACGTGCGGTTGTTCTTTTAGAAACTTCGTCGGCAAATTCGTCTCTAATTTCGTCCGACAATCATAACTTGATCCACGCGCTTGTACGCATTACGCGGAGTTAGGTATCCGGTGGAGCTGCGTGGAAATTATTAAACAGCAGAACATTGCAATCACATACGAATTGGCCTAAACCCCAAAAAAAGCTGTAGGCTTGTACTATGGGTACTATAGACAACGATAAACATACTTATATAGAGCCATAAATACTTACTCACAGTAAACATCCACGACTCAGAAACAGACATCGCTTATCACACAACCCGAACCCGCTACCCGGACCGCTAGGTTCGTAGGCGTCACTGCCAATGCGAATAACTAATGGCAATTAAGTTTTGTGTTAGGCCTATACTTTCTAGAAATTAACAAAAACCCCAGATCAAGAACAAGGAGCGTGGAGCTAAAATGTGGCATGTTTGTTTTGGCGGCCATGGAGGCAGCCGTTTTCACCATTATAAGCTGGAACAACAAACATTCCCGCGTCGGTCGTAAATTGTCGGGATGAATGGATTCGAATGAAGTCTACGGGCCATTTTTAGAATGGAGCAGAAACTATAATCTCCAAGAAGCTCTCAGCGTAAGAACGTAATTAGCGAATATAAACTATAAATAAAAAATATATATTGATAAAGTTAAGTAGAAATAGGCCTGGCTGGTTGGTTCATTGCATTGTAACGAGGCCGAAGAGTTCTAGAGTGGTGGCGATTGTGGCGAAGGTCATAAGAACCAGTCGGATGCTGAGAGCAGCAGACTGCAGCGACACTTGGGGAAGGGCAATTTCCAGCCGTGGCCGTCTTTTGGATTAGGTACATGATGATGATGGATGACATATTGAGTGTAAACATTGGATCATGTTGCCAATTACGCACTAAACATTTTTCCCAAAAAAAATTTTATCGGGTTCCAGCTCTACCTCTCTGTGTCGTAATGAAAAAAAAATACTAAAGGCCTACCTACCAACTAAAATTTATTCTAAATCACAACAATATTTTTTGTTACTTTGTCAAGGACTACCCACTTAACGGTTACCCTAACCGTAACTTTTCGTAAACAACCAAACACATTGAAAACACTAATGAACGAGGAATAACATTGATCAAACTGCAAGTCTGACAGCAGTGTAAATAGAAATCCAATAGTAAACAACTCACCCGTATCAGCGGGTACGTGTGTATAATTTTCTCGACCACTGGCGCTGTGCCGACACCTGGAAGTTCTTCGGCCATCGCGTGCGGTCTCAAGCTTCTCCAAACTTCTAAAACCTTCGAAATCCAATGGACAAATGCACAACAAACGAGCTAAGCGCACCGCTCACGTCGCCCCACTGTTTACGCGTTGCCTTGACGACCGACGGAGGCGGGAAGCGATTGATTTTTCTCACGGCGATGCGATGGCCAGCCTTGTTGTGCCAACTGCCTATTCATGGGTCTGACTGATGAGGCATTTCAAAACTAACTTTAAAAATCAAAGGTTTTATCTCATTTTAGTTAAAAATTAAATTTGAATAAAAGCGGTCTATTTTATTTTAGAACGACAATCGTTATTCAATCGAGAGAAGAGCAGTTGAAATGTAATGGCAAAGTCACGATCAAACAACTTTACTTAGCTGCGAATAAATGTTTCAAATTTAGAAATAATGATTATTTTCAATTTTTATTTTTTTTTAACCAACTAGCTTTTGCCCGCGACTCCACGAGTTAATTATTTATATTGTACGGGAAAAATAAAATGAAGTGTTAAAAATGTATAGTTTTTAAGAAATATCTAAAAAACTTTGAAAATTCGTGTTAAATTTAGACAACTCAAAATAGACCTTATTAAATACGAATTAAAGTACATAAAAAGGTATATTTTTCAAGTATGGACTTAAATACGGAACCCTCGGTGCGCGAGGCCGTCTCGCACTTGACCGGTTTTTTTATATAAGTTTGTTCGAGGTTAGGCAAAAAAGGCAAGAAACGATAGAATAATTTCACAACGCGTATGTGATCTGTCACTGTCAGAACAAGTGAAGTGAGTGTCATTGTGTTGCGTATCTATGGTGTATGTAGTGTTTTGATTTATGTAAAACTAAATAAGCACCTTGTGGAGTTATATTAAGTAAAATAAACTGTATACATTGAAATAATTAACTTTGAAATGGCGTCACGGTTCAGTGGTGCTTTGCAGTTGACGGACCTCGACGATTTCATTACTCCTTCACAGGTAACCCATCACTTCCTATTTCTCTGTTTTTGCTTCACCTTGGGGCCTTATTCTCTAGATTTAGATAATTTTACTCGTGATTTACTCTATCTGTTTATTCCCTGACCTATGTTATTGGTTTGTGAGACGATCTTTTAGATATTATAACGACTATATAAAACAACCTAAACATAATTTCTTCATAAAACCTATTATTTTTATTCCAAGTGTAGCAAAAAACTCTTATCATTTTGCTTGTCTAATTGATTGATATTGTTGAATAAATGTTTACAATTCATGATAATAATATGGACTATTATGGACTGGCATAGGACTGTCTTGGAAATGTTAGTTGATCATAAAATGACTTTCATTTTTTAAATGATTCTAAAAAAAATTAAGTAACTGAATCTAAATAACTAAAAATAATAGACTTAATCGCAAAAAAACATACACATGACAACAAAACATTATAAATATACTATTAATATGTTTTTATGCAATTAAGTCCCATTGTAGATATAAAACATTGTGTGAACATTGTAAAACAAAGCAATCATAGTTAATTTATTATGGTCATAAACATGTTGTAAAACTTTTTTTACGTACAATTAAAGGGCTTTTAAATAAATAAAATAAACTATACGCATGTTAAATTTCAAGCATAGATAAATAAGTAGATTTATAAAACATATTATCTTTTACCAGGAGTGTATTAAACCAGTGAAAATTGAGAAACAAAAAACTAAAACTGGATCAAAGATCAAGATTGGTGAAGATGGCTACTTTGACGTTTCTAATGGCCGGAAACAGAAGCTTCAGAAGGTGGAGATCACATTAGCAGATTGCCTTGCCTGCAGCGGCTGCATCACTTCTGCAGAGAGTGTGCTGGTCACTCGGCAGAGCCAGGAAGAACTGCTGAGGTAGCATTCTTATTGATTGTCCCTGATATTTATTATTTGGGTCAATCAACTTTTTGATGTACCTCGTTGCCTTGGTTACGTCTCCTGGGTCACTCTTTAAAACTATAAATTTAAAGGATATAAATCTACATTACATTACTTTTTGTGGCAATTATAAGCCCATTCTTTTGTGGGCTTTTTTCTAAGCATGTTAGTAGTATATATTATAAACATCTTTCTAAGAAACACTATCACTGTTGTCTCCTGGCTTACGGGACAGAATAACAACAACAAAAAGTTGATCGACCCATTTATTATTATTATTATTCCCAATAAAATTATGATCTATACAGGATCTCCAAAACATCACATTCAAAATATTATGTTAAAATAATAACCTTAACATACAAGAATTTAATTTAATTATTTTTTTTCACTTTTTCCGTGATAAAATCACATGTAGTTTCACCCTTATTTGTTTGTGCACTTTATCTCTGGACACCCTGTATTACACAGTACAGCACATGAATCTGGTATTTTAAAACTGGATTGTCAGGTGTGAGCGGTGTCGTTCTCTGATTCAGGGTTTTCTCTGAGCGCAAGTACACGAACAAAGATGGTGTGACGCGCGCCGTGAGCCTCGTGGTGGTGTCCGTGGCGCCGCAGCCGGCGCTCTCGCTCGCGGCGCGCTACCAGCTGGAGCCGGCCGAGGCGGCCGAGAGGCTGGCCGGTATGTACTGACACCGTGCCACCGAGGAACAACCGCTATCACACCGGCCACATTACTCAAACTTGGATCTCTTTAGGACATGCCTGTACCTTAAAACATTCGTCGCCGCCTAATCTCCAAATGTACGTAATTACGACACGCATGGTGCGTCACCGGCGCCGAACATGTGTGAACAAAGTAACCAGAGGCTAGGTCAGTGGCGTAGCTATCGGAGGGCTAGGCGGTGCCGTGAACCGGGGCCTCAAGCTCACGGTCCGAGACTCAGACCCTCACCATTAAACCTCAACCTCGTTTTTTTTGTATTTTTTTTATGTATGATAGGCAAACTTTTGCCCTCAATCTCACCTGATGGAAAGTGATGATGAAGCCGAAGATGTAGCATGCTTACCTAGATAGTGCCTATTCACTCTCGATGTGAAAAGTGATCTAGATAGAGCTCCAATATTTTTTTTGCTGGCTAGGTTTGAATAGAATGTGAAATAATTCATGTTTTTGGTCTGTTTCCATATTTAAGTTTTGCTACCATTTTGTTACGATACTTTAAATTTTTCACTCATCATGTTTTAACAGGCTACTTAAAGAGCTTGGGTGCGGACTTGGTGTTGGATATGACAGTCGCCGAGGACCTAGCACTCCTGGAGGCGCAGCAGGAGTTCGTGCAGCGCTACCAGAACCAGCAGCACGAGCCAGCTGCCAAGCACCTGCCGATGCTCGCCAGCTCCTGTCCAGGTTAGTATCGTTGACGGTTCTCAGATGTGCGGTGCCGAGGACCTGGACTTGCATTTGTATAGCATTTTTTCAACATCTTGGACAATCCAAATGTATCAGGATATTTTTATTTTATTTTATTTTAGCCTTTTTATTTCCAAAAACTTATCATTTACATTACATTAATATTAATTTAATTACATTGTATAAATTAAATTCTAAATTGTATAAATTAATTCAATTAAATTATAATTATGATTTAATGCATCAGATACCGGAATATTTATTTGTTAATCTTGGATAGCCCATTTTTGGGCAAAGGCCTCCTCCATATCTTTCCAAGTTAGTCTGTCTCTGGCCAACCTCGTCCAAGTTCCTCCAGCCACCTGTACGATGTCGTCGCTCCAGCGGCGGCGCGGCCATGTATCAGGATATACTCCTTATAAATTCGGATTGTCCAAGGGCATAATATCTAAGCATAAGGCATCTTTTTAATGTCACCACTATTCTGTTTGGTTGGGCCAACCTACATATAGGTAATTGATAATAATGGTGGTGGTGGAATAATAAATATCTTGACCTGTACTGAGTTTAATGCCTATTAGTAAGTTACAATTATAAAATAGGATCGGGGCCGCAGCTTAGTTGTTAGCGCGTTAAAGTGGTCGTCGTAATGGAATAATGGCGGCCGGCTGTCCGTCTCCTGATTGGCTCTCCATAGTGCCGCGGTGTTGCTATAGCTGACGCTAGGGATGTGGTTGAATCGGTAACAGTAATAAATAACGCTTAAGAGTCCCTTGACTATTTATTTATTCATTTACTTACAACAAAGAACACGTAACATTACAGGTTTAATACCTAATTCATTACGGGTTCACGTACACACACAATAACATAACTAATACATTTCAAATGTCAGTACAGTATTGTTATTAAAATTACTATTATATAAAGATTATTCCAGATTAGATTATTCTTATTACTATTACATTTCATGATATTTATAATAATAATCTTTTACCTATAACCTGGAACTTCCCCCGCAGGCTGGGTATGCTACGCCGAAAAAACCCACGGCTCCTTCATCCTCCCGTACATCTCCACATCCAAGTCGCCGCAGCAGATCATGGGGGCGCTGGTCAAGCAGGAGCTCGCCAGGCTCCGGCGGCTGGAGCCGGCGGAGGTGTACCACGTCACCGTCATGCCGTGCTACGACAAGAAGCTGGAGGCGTCCAGGGAGGACTTCTATAGCGACGTGCTTGGTTGCCATGAGGTGGACTGCGTTATTACTGCTAGTAAGTTTTCTTTATCATAAACTGAGTATTTTAAGTGGGAGTGTGCATTTGTCCTGGGGTTGTAATATGAACTGTAGGAAGCCTGACAAGTTCCAGGCAGTGAAAGAGAATTTATATGACTCCTATATCTCTGTCCCTTTTTCTGAATGGAAGTGTGCAGGTTTTAAGAGGTTCTACAGCCCGTGAGCATATTATTATTATTATTTGCTATTTATTTATTTATTAAGCCAACAAGAAAATTACAAATAAACAAAAACCCTGCAAAACTGTTTTAGGACAGTTTGTCTGCAGGAAGACTTAAGAGTACAGGATTCGGGTAAACTCGGCTAGACTCGCGTAAGAGCGCATGAGAGCGAGAGAAAGAAGTACAAACCCGAATCCTATTCTAAGCGCTTACGGGCTGTACGGCCTCTGTTCTGACGTGGTTCTGATAAAGCAGGACAGTGGATTCACATATTTTAGAGATACAATACAATACAATAATTCTTTATTGAACACCACATACAGCAAGGACAAGAAATGTGAATAAAAAAAAATATACATAATGAAAGTGTAGTTCAGTAAATATTAGCACTAAACCGGTCCCGTTCAACAGTCGAGTTGGAACAGATGCTGAGCGGCGCGGGGCGGGAGCTGGACGCGGCGCGCGCGGCGCTGGACTGGCCGTGGCCGGGCGCGGCGCCCGGCGCTCTCCGCCGCCACGTCGGCTCCGGCTCCGGAGGATACGCCGACCACGTGTTCCTGTACGCCGCTGAACAGCTGTTCGGAGAGACACAGGCGCCTATGGTGTACAGAAATTTGAGGTAAGTTGATTCTCGTCTTTATTAGCTGTCTTTCGCTCGTTTCATTCAGCTCTTTTCCAATATCCTTAGCTGTTCGTCTGCCAAACGGGCAGGTGATCTGCCTACTGTCCGCTTGCCTGGCCTTGACCACCATTCTGGGATGGCCCTTGCCCGCGGTTCAAAAGATACAGCACTTTATAGTTAGGACAGAAGGACGGACGGACGAACGAACAGCGTAGGCATATTAATAGGGTCCCGTTGGGCGCCCTTCGGGTACGGAACCCTAACAAGTTGTCTCTTTCTGCATTCGAGTGACCGGTCAAGAATGAAAGGGACATATGGCGTGGCTATAGAGATAAGTATGGCGTGTTTAGAATATTCATCGCGGAAAACACCTATATAAATCAAAACTCGTCACAATAGAGAAACGCATGAATTTATTTTTTGCTTTATTAAAATGTCATTCATGTAACAAAATAGAAAAATTTTTTTTTTCAAATAACTATAAAAATAACCAAGATATAAGCCATTAAAGATTTGTTTCTATCACTTTCTAGCAAAATAGAATTTAATATGGAGTTTATTTTATAATATAAAATAAACTCCATATTATGGCCGTAGTGCCCGCTGACGTCACAGCTGTACATGTCGGATCTCTTTGTCTAATTAGTAGTTAAATGCATATAATATCCGTATTTTTTGGACGATTTAAATTTGAATTTCACTTTTTGCCATCTATTTTACGGTATTTTCATATTTTGTTAAGAAATGCGATAAAAAAAATCATGCATATTCCCAATTGCGAATGTTATTGAATTAACGCAACGACATAAAATATCTTTGAATATTTTTTACTCGTACATTCGAAGCAAATTGGTTTCCTGCAGTGTGTCATTAAGCAATGCGATGTAAATGCGGGTCGCCGCCGCGCCGCGCCGCTTGCGCAACGCGCATTGTCCGCACCCCCTCGACGGGGTCGCGACCGCGCCGCCGACCTCTACGCGTTGACCCTTACTCGCCTGATGTACCTAATTGCCTATGTATTAAGCTGCAAGGGTACTAAATCCCCAAGGCGCTTTTTTAAGCGCACCTCCTTAAATTATATTTATGGGTCAATCAACTTTTTGATGTACCTCGTTACCATGGTTACGTCTCTTGGGTCACTCTAACTATAAATTTCATTTATAAATCTACATTACATGATTTTTTGTGGCAATTACAAGTCCATTCTTCTGTGGGCTTTCTTCTGAGCATGTTATTAATTTAAATTATAAACAATTTTCTAAGAAACACTATCACTGTTGTCACAGACGGACAGACAGACACACGAGTGATCCTAAACCCATTGATGTTGGATTGTTGGAACTCGTCGACTTTGTAGTGTATGGACTGGCAAAAAAGTCGAGCCAGTGGTAACAGCTGGAATTACAATAATTTCAAATGGCAACCAGCACCGCGTTAGAGTAAATCTTGGATCATGTTGCCAATTTCATTCCGAACAGCGCCCCCATTTTTTGGCTCGACTTTTTTTGCCAGGCTTTTTACCGAAATAACTCTGACCCTTTCCCAGGAACCCTGACTTCCGCGAGGTAGTCCTGGAGAAGGATGGTGTCGAGGTCCTTCGGTTCGCGATCGCCAACGGGTTCCGCAACATACAGAACCTGGTGCAGAAGCTCAAGCGGGCCAAGTCGCCCTACCACTACGTCGAAGTCATGGCGTGCCCTTCAGGTGAGTTACCTCACTTTAGCGTATGGCATGGCAGTTTTAGGAACAGCAAAAAGTAGAAATTATATTTCTTAAATTGAAAGATAATCTTTAGGTATTAGTAAAGCGGTAAAGCTGCTAACTGGATCCTTCCATTCATCTTAATTGCCGTAGGTTGCCTAAACGGCGGCGCCCAGACGCGGCCAGTAGCCGGGGAGAGCGGCCGCGAGCTGGTGTCCCGGCTCGAGGGCCTGTACAGCCAGCTGCCGCTGGCGACCCCGGCCGACAGCCAGCTGGCCCGGCAGCTGTACGCCGACTGGCTGCACGGCCGCGACTCGGACAAAGCGCAGGCGACGCTGCACACGACGTACCACGCGGTAGAGAAGTCGGACGTAGCGCTAAATATCAAGTGGTAGTCAAGTGTTAGTGATGGACTCTCAATTGTTGCGCTGCGAGAATAGGTAAGCTTTCGTGAACTTTATTCTGTTGTAAATAAGGAGATTAGAATAGAGTAGTGAAATGTAAGTTAAGGAATCAGACAATCTTAGGGATTTAATGTAATGAAAAACTGAAGAAGAAAAAGAAAGAATAAAAAACATTTATTGCCACACATGAAAATAGTACATGAAAAAAACATGGAGCTCTTAACTGCTAGCAATGTAGCAGTCTCGTGTTAGAAAAAACAATTCCGCCGTGCAGGAAGCTGATTTGTGCCCTTCTCTTCCGCCCCTATGACAGAGGGCACTTCGGTCCAGCACCGAAGGGCACGTAGGTCGGGTGCGTCCTAATCCCATACATTTGAAGCATCTCAGGGGGCGGGGTTCCATCGCTGCGACCCGGGCAGCCGGCCACTCAACCAACAGACGGCCCTTCCCCACCAGGGCTTTCGCCGCCAACGCCGGACACTCAACGATAACCGAGCCTCCATAGGGTCTTCTTCGTATTGTGCCGACCTTGACCTCCTCTTAAGACCGGTAGCACATCTCCGTCGCGAAATCGATGCAGCGAAACCGCTGACGTTCCGCCTTTGTCCTTTATATGACGGCCGAAACATTAGCGAAACTGCCTGTTCTACCGCGTTAAATTGACCATGCTTCTATCTCTTTCTCGCGGAATATCGGCGACGCCGCTCACATTCGGTCAGCGGTTTCGCTGCATCGATTTCGCTTGTACCCACACTAACGTATAGCACACAAAAACTAGAGGAATCTGATTGTATGCTCGTATCCGCCTCAATGGAAAGGCAGCCTATCGGTCAGATAATTTTACCTGGGCATTGGGAAATCGGCCCTAAAAGTTTTGTATGAGCAGTTGTCGATTAAGTGGCGCCGGCTACCCGGCAACCGGCGCGTGTGAAAAAGCACTAAAGGGTGTCACAGACGACGAAGATAATTTATAATTTTAGTCGTGTGTGTTGGTTCATAGTATTTGTAATGGTGAGCGATATTCTGAAATATGTTCCAAGATAATATACAGGGTTATTGGTTATTCTCAGTTATTTGCAATCATTTTGACCCTATAATGCATTATGCAAAAGTGAATCATTTTTAAGATAAATCTCTTACCCTTGGTATGCCATGTTCCGGATCCGTACCATGACATATACATGCATATATAAATGGAAATAAAATTGATATTTCAATAATTTTTTTTTTGAATAAAAGTCAGATAAGCAACTTCAAAAACCTAAAATAATTATCGGCTAACCGGCAAACGGCGTGTGTGGAAAGGCCCGGCCCCCCTCAACGACCTCAATCAATTTTTAAGTTTGATTAAAGTTGCTGCGTCTTATTCTATTGCTATAGCAAAGAAAGCGACAGCAGCAACTTTAATCAAACTTAAAAGTTAATTGACTTCTCTGTGTGCGGCCGTTAAGGTCGACTGTCTGAAGGTTATATTATAAATAGATGGTTACACTATACGAATAACAGTTGTATTGTTTCATGTTACATAATTTATTTTCGTGAGAATTTAAATATTGACCTTATTTTGTACCTTGCTATTCCCAGTAAGTTGAAAGCTGTACTTGGTGTTAGACACAGATTTAATGTAATGATTAAAAATCAATACATATACATACATAGATTTTGTGTAAGAGTTATTGATTGTTAAGAACAAATTGTAATATATCACATGTTGTACATAAACAGATGTTTTCTTTATTCATACCTATTGGTTTACTACTTATTGTTATTAACGTATTTCTAGGCGAAAATAAAAAAAATACACCGGAATGTAGTATCAGTGTTGCATGGCCAAGAAAAGCGTTAACATCTCTCTCATTATTTATCTTTCAGTTTAAACTACTGTGCTGATTTCGATGAAATTTGGTGTAGAGAGTCACTTTATTATCTGAGGAGGGATCAATTGGATTATCCGCCAATGGCGGTGATCCTGTTGTGAGGATATATCCATCATTGGCGTCAGGGTTAAATACTTGCCCTTACTGGGATTCGAACCCGGGACCGCTAGCTTCGTAGGCAGGGTCCAACTAGGCTAACCGCGTCGTCAAAGTAGTCAATAACAATAATATATACATATATAGATATTTAAAATTATTATAAATTCTATAAAATTAAACCTATAACTAACTAAATTTTGCATGTAATTGTTTTAAGTCAGTCTTAAGTCCTTTTACGCCTGAGATACAGGAGCATCCTAGTTCAGGCATGTAATTTATAAGTGTTAGTTATGTTTTTGTTTAGTACATAGTTAAACATTGTAAAAAAGTGCTTTGACTAATTATATTATATTTATTATAAAGGTCGAAAGTTTCGTCTCAGCATTAACTCTGTCTGTCTGTTACCTCTTCACGTTTAAACCGCTGAACTGATTTAGATGAAATTCGGTTTGGAGATAGTTTGAGTCCCGGGGAAGGACATAGGATAGTTTCTAACCCGGAAAATTTTATGGTTCCCTTGGGATACACGATAAACGACTTTACGCGGACGGAGTCGCAGGCAAAAGTAAGTATAAGTATAAGGCTTGGAATAGAACAGAATGGAAATCACTCCGCCGACAAGGGCATAGCTCTTAAATGAATAATAATAAATATAAATAGTAAATATTTATTCAGAACACTTATTTTACAATATATAACTCTAGGCTATCTAACACAAGAGACAAATCTCAAACTCAAACTCTTATGCCTGAACTAGGATAATCCTGTGTTTCAGGCGTAAAAACTTACAAAGCCAAAATTAAAATAGTGTTTCAGGCGTAAAAACTTACAAAGCAAAATAAATAATCACGTGCTAAGTACATTTCAAATTATTCTTAGTAGTTAAATTCTAAAGTAATGTATAAACAAAAACATTAATAACAAAAGTACCGAGTCAGTATTATGCACTTAATATCTTCGTATTTTTGGTATGTCATGCAAGAATGATATGATAAATGCTCAACGTCGCGGGCCACAGTATGCTCGCTCCCCGCTGGACCCGGGCGGGCCTATGCATATGCAAGTCGTTATACTGCCCTGCTAAGGTAAAAGGCAGTATTTTACACAAAACTACTGTAGCAATTGCAACCTTATTACCCAGTAATGAGGTTGCAATGATTACAGTAGTTTTGTGTAAATTACTGCCTTTTACCTTAGCAGGGCAGTATATAAAACTTTCCTCCGCGGAATAACTTATGACTTATGCATTGTCACTGACGGGGTTGCTGCGCACGTCACGCTTACTTCGACTCGTGGGTTTACTTCAAAATAGAAACGAGGAGATGAAGGTTGATACTATAAGGATTATAAGATTTAAACTGCAACATATATCGACAGTTATAGCTAAACCTTCTTCTTCTTCTGGGCGCGAATTATCTAAAGTAAACCATCGACACGAGAAGAAGAAGCTATAGCTATGGAAGTTCTACATTGCTCGTTTAGTAGGCATAGTCAACAACAAATTGTTGAAACACTATAGAACTCTGTCATAATAATACTTACGTGACTTGACACGAGAACGAAATTAAATGTCAAAATTAATTATTTACTTTCTGCGACTAGGTTCTGTATACTTTTAGTTGCTTTCTTACTGCCGCACTCAGAGACGTCAATTAGTTTTTAAGTTTCATTAAAGTTGCTGCGTCTTATTCTATTGCTATAGCAAAGAAAGTGACAGCAGCTACTTTAATGAAACTTAAAAGTTAATTGACGTCTCTGAGTGCGACCGTTAATTAGCATTGTAAACGCTCAATTATGTTTATTTTTTGTCATTATTTATCATCATGTTGATCAAAGTTAAACTTCTCAAACTTGATACTTTATTTAGCTACAAAAACGACAATAGACACTCCTGAAACCTTTTAAACGAGTCTGACACAACTTGACCCTTGTTTTTGTAAACAGACAAACGTAGTCAAATAATTCCTCATACGCATTTCACGTCACATCGTATGTTTTAATTCGATTAATTTGAATACACGCCGGCGCAGTGCAGACGTCAGCCGGCCGCGCGGGCGCTTGTTGTGTCAACGCTCCGCGGTTTTCCTAAACATCCTCTGAGAGCTATCGCTGTAACGCTTAGATGTTCTTTTTGCTTATAAACAGTGCAAACTCGAGTCCGAGCGAGACATAACTGCGTCAGTGTCCGTAATTTTATCATTCGAGTAGGTAGATATAGGACAGTGGCAGTGCAGTGGGATGGGGGACTTTAGAGTGCGAACGTGTAAGATGGCCCTGGCGCTGTTCTGTCTGATGCTGGACGTTTATCCAGCGCTGGGCACCAGTCTTGGTGTGTGCCCTGTCTACCCGCAGATGCCATACTTTGATATGCACAGGGTAAGTGTGTATATTAGGCTGATATGTGTAAAGCAACTAACGATGTCCAAGCATGTCGTAATTGGGAATAGAAGAAGCTATTTTGCTTAATTCACTTGAAAGCACTTTTTACCTTACTGCCCAAGGAGGGTAATGTTTTTGACTTGTATAAAGGTATGTATGTATGTTTGTCCGGACGTCCGGTTGTTGAACGGATGGCCTAATTTCTTTGTCTTACCGTCCCAAGTGTCACTGGGCACTTAAATATCAAAATAGCGGATTTAAAACAGGCCTTCCCCAAGTTTTACCCGTTCGATGGTACCATAATTATTATTGCATTCTCATTAAAATCGCATAAGTAGGTAAGGATGCATTTGAAGTCAACCCCTGTGA
The DNA here is from genome assembly GCA_963241965.1 of Tortrix viridana. Taxonomy (NCBI): domain Eukaryota; kingdom Metazoa; phylum Arthropoda; class Insecta; order Lepidoptera; family Tortricidae; genus Tortrix; species Tortrix viridana. The sequence goes on from OY725174.1 coordinate 1,910,338, forward strand.
AATGTAGTCTTAACTCGTTGTCTCGTTTAATCAGTCACAATCGGCAAATCTTGAGGGAGCATCATTAGCCACGATCAGTTTATTAATATAGCCTTTAGATTTGAACTAGAGTACCTAATAAGCGTCATCTATCAACTTTCATTGCTAGTCTCTCTCTCTTCCTAGCTATTATTAATCCCACATGGTGGTGGGGTCAGCTTTCCTAATCTTTTTTCTACACTTCGCTCTGCCCTCGACATCGTCCTACCGATCGTCGTCGTCGTTATTAATATAGCCTATAGATTTGAACTAGAGTACCTAATAAGCGCCATCTATCAACTTTCATTGCTAGTCTAACCTGTGCAAAGTGGTCAGTATGTTTCACCACAGTATGTACAAGGTGCTCCGGCGCGGGGTCAGGAGCGCAGCACCCCGCGGCCGCGCGGCCTTCACGAGTCATCCATATGCATGCGACAGGGGAACCCAGCCCGGTCAATCACAACTTGCATTTTCTCGACCGTCGGTCGGCGGGGATACGTCGCAGTATGATCGCGTCATTATTTATGCGAAACAGCGAATATTTTCACCAGGATTATTGCTCTGGATACCAAAATGGTAAAAAAGCATGACCCTTATGGTGAGACTTTGTTGTCTGTCTGTCCGTCCGTCCGTCTGTATGTCACAGCAGTTTTTCTCAGCAACTACACAAGCTATCAACTTGAAATTTGGCATAGTTGTAAAACTTGCTTGCCCGCATCTGTTTTTAGTCAAAAAAATATGAAATTAATTTAGAAATAATTGAAAAGGGGTCAGAATGGGGTTTTGAAAAATGAAAGTGATTTGACTATAGCAAGTGGGGTGTCATATGAAAGGGCTCAATCTGCACATTTCATAACTTTTTTTTTTCCGTGACATATTTTTGATTTATTACCAAAAATTTTCAAAAAATTACCGTTCCCCCTTATCTCCGAAGTTTATGAACCGAAAAATCTGAAATATTCCTTACTTATAAATAATTGCTTATATTTTACGCGAAAAATAAAACGATGTGTTCAGAATTTATAGTTTTCGAGAAATTGACAAAAAATTTGAAAATCTGAACCTATTTAAAGCTAGGGTGAATATGCATCTTCTGGGTGAGCTCGCTACATCGTAGACTGAATCTTCGTCCTCCAAGGGCGGGAGTTAGTCAAGAGCAAACCCATTATAAATAAATAAAAAAACTGTACTAAAATTTAGCCAAGTACGGACTTAAATACGGAATCCTCGGTGCGCGAGTCCGACTCGCACTTGACCTGTTTTTTAGCTTTTGAACGCCCAGTCCACTGTGGTCACCGTGTCCTAGACGCCCATACAGACAAAATGTAAAAGCGTTTAGGTACTACTCAACTGTTGGGCGTCCGCGGCATAAAATAAATTGATGTGACTTGCTGACTCGGGCATTCAAAAGGTATTTAGTTTAGGCATCACTTAGATACCAAATAAAACGCAGAAGTAAATGGTGATCGACTGAACGTGATTACAGGACGATGTTCTGTGAGTACGTGGAATCTGCATACCTATCTACCATGGAACATACCACCACTAGGTACTTAAATCTATTCCTACAAGTCAAGCACCAGTGTCTGTCTGTGTGACTACATTAAGGTTAGATAATAATAATAATAATATACAACGCGTCGTCAATCATTTAAATCGTATAGCCTCCTTACCTTCCTATTTTAGAAATAGAAATAGAAACATTTATTCGACGATCACAAGAAAAAAAACAAAACAAAGATTACAGATTATAAAAGAATGGAAACACACACAGATACCAAAGTTAAACAGTAACGGTAACAGTATTTTCGATGACTAAGCCGAAAGCAACTCATCTAGCCCTACTAATTATATAAAGCAACCTCCTAATACAAGTTGGTCTGTCGCAGATGGCAGGCACATGGTTTGAGGTGGAGCGCTCGTTCTACCTGATGGAGATCTCCGCGAGCTGTACCGAGCTGCGCGTGGCCGTCAACGAGCGCGGGCACTACCTCATCACCGTCAACACCATCAACCGGTGGTGAGCGCGGACTACCAGGGTAGACCCCCTGATGCATTACTTTTCGAAGATCTAAAAAATGCGTGGAATCGACAGAAGCGGCTGACGCGATCGTTAGCTTACGTCTATCATATTCATTTTCTTTTCGAATTTCGAAAATCGAATTACCGTACCTAAAGCTGGCCATACACACTAGGGTATGCCTGCGCACTTTTGTCTGTACAGTTGAACTGCACAGGTAAACCGGTGCGTGTATGTGACACAACTGTGCAGGTTTCCACGCTTGTACAGGCAACTTGTGTCACATACACGCTCCGGTTTACCTGTGCAGTTCAACTGTACAGGCAAAACTGCGCAGGCATACCCTATTGTGTATGGCCAGCTTAATGGATCTTCGCTAGGCCCCATCTCTGCGAGTATTAAATTGAATGCGCCCGCGCGAGTTATAACACAAATAACCTATATAATCCTTATACACGAGACGTAAACTGCTCCGCTTCTGCTATGCTTTTGCCTAGAAACCGGGCAGCGGCCCGTGACAGACGCGGGGAGCAGTGTAGGCGCAGGCACAGGCTGTTATCACTATGGTCTGCGGTACACGCTGCTTTTGACGTGATTTTGGTGTACGGACATTACCCGCGTCGCTCTGTTTTTGCCACCGCAATGTGAATAGTATCTTCAGTTGCTTCCTGTGCCCACTCCGCTAACCTGTATATAAAACCCGTGTTACAGGACCGGCTCGCCGTCGACGACGTACGGAGTCGGCATCCCGAGCCACAACGGCTCGGCGTCGTTCCGCTACAAGCTGAACAACCGCATGCCGTACATCATCGGGCGCCTGCTGCCCGGCGCCGGCCAGTACACCGTGCTCTTCACCGACTACGACCACTTCGCGGTCATCTGGTCGTGCGCCAGCGTGTCTATCGCGCATTCTGGTCAGTATCCACCACACTTGATTGTTGCCAGTAGCACACCTCCGCCGCGAAACTGTAGTAGCGAAACTCTGGCAACAAAATAAAGTTCAATTTCGTATTAAATATCACGATTCCGGCACAGTTTCGCGGTTTCACGGCGGAGATGTGCTACCGGTCTGTAAGTTTTAACATCATCTACGGGCCGGTGTCGTCATTATCAAGCGAATTTGCAAAAACATGGACATCAAAGCGTATAACACAGCGCGGGCGCGGGCGTTTTGCTGTTACAGTGGTCGTAATGCACCGATAGGCTTTCTCACAGAGCGCGCAATGTAGGTACCTAATAGCAAAACGCCCGCGCTGTGTTTAAGCTTAAAGGTACAATTCCAATGTTGGCGACCGCGACCGAGTTCGCGCGACCCCCGGTTATTATGAATTTATGTGGAGGGAGCATTGACCAACGAAAGTGCCCTCGGGCCTCCGGTCGCGCACATCGCACTCGCTTGGGTTCGTCAGCACTTCATATGTGACGTTCTCAATATAAAGGGACCTTATGGAGGAAGGCAGTTACGCTCTTCTTATTCTTGTAACTATACGAATACTATGGTAACAGTTCTAAAAACGGCGTAACCGTCTGCCTCCATAAGGTCCCTTTATATTGAGAACGTCACATATAGGTAGGTAAATTTCATGTTAGTGGGTAGCGTGAACCGGACCCCCCGTCCCTCACCACAATTTACATATAGGTAGCTTTTCAACGCAATGTCAAATACAAAAGTCGTCTCTCACACGCCAATGACAGCTAGAAACCAGAGCCAATGTCAACCTTCCTCAAACACACTTTTAGGTCTATTTTACGCTGTCAACCGTGACGGATATATCCGTCGTTGGCGTTGAACCAGTGGTGCGGATATATCCGTCAATGGCGTTCAAAAGGTTAAGCGTTTGGTGGTGGGAGTGATTTAAAGTTAGCCGCGGTGTAATATAACGACGTGTGCGCAGACCGCATGTGGGTGGTGGCGCGCACGCGCGAGCTGAGCGCGGCGCGGCGCGCGCGCGTGTACGCGCTGCTCGCGGCGCTGCAGCTGGACCCGGACCGGCTGCTGCTCTCCAAGAACAACAACTGCACCGAGCCCGCGAGAGAACTTACCACATAAACTTACAACTAACTCGCTTGTTTCTTTTTTTAATTCCTTATTCAATTCAATTTTTGTGTGTTATCCATCGAGACGAGGGATCCAAGGCCTCGAGACCCAAATAACTTTGCTACCGTGCGAAACACAATTTTTCACCTCGCTAGCGGTTAAAGTGGACTTTTGCGCGCAGATTTTGACCGACAAAGACAGCCTTTCCGAGCTGGTGAGGTGAAAACCATTTTATTTTGTATCTCTTTCCTTATTTCTCGAGATAGATGTACAGGATATATTTAGTTGCGCAAGCTCAAGCTATTTATAAGCTTCACGGTTAAAAGTAAAATAGTATGAGGCCAGTGTCAACGCAATAAAACAACTTTTGTCATCACACTTTCTAGTTTTTATGGAAAAATATAAGTATTTACAACACAGTATAAGTTACGGCTAAAATGTTCACGTGATATTTGGTTCGGGAGACAACGGAAATATTCGAGTCTTGAATTCCATTAAAATTTTCATAAAAGCGAAATCCAAAAGGAATATATTTACAAGCTTTGATTGAAATTGATACAAGTTGATATATCCTCTAAGGCCCGACGTCATATATTGCCTATATCGGGACTTATTTCATAGTAATTTTGAGTTATAAATACCCGGTATAAATTGATGTGATAAATAAACCCCGGCCTAAAAAAACAAAAAGAAAAGTTATGAAAATCAACGGTTTTTGAGATATTAACAAAACTCTTTGAAAATGACCGTTAAAATTTAGGCAACCTAAAATTGACCTGAACATATTGTAAATAAAACTTATTTTTACTATTTATTTTATTAATGGCCCCGACTCGTTGCGTCGGAATATTATTACTTATATATTACTAAACATTCAACATTAGGAAATAGTTTTGATGCGAACCCTCGTTGCGCGAGTCCGACTCGCACTTGACCTGATTTTTTTTCCACGTGAAAACTTGTCATTCAGCGGCGATTCTTAGCTAAATTTCATACATCAGTTGAGCAAATCAAAAGTCAGCCCTGGAACGAGCTTTGAGGGCCTAACACATATACTATAAGATCTAATACAAAAGGTTCGTAATTCAAAGTCGTTTTTTCATCTACAATACAATGTTTGCTCTGAAATATCCACAGGTAGCTTCTTGGATAGAGATAACGTAACTTCAAAATGTTTATTTTCAAAATAGGGTCCTAGTTCTATCTACCCAGGGTTGGAAATTGATCAAACGTTATTTGATATGGGCCTTGGAGGAACACTAGTAAGTTCGTTACATAAAACTAGCCTATTTTATTATTTGGTTAATATTGCTTGTGCCTGAACACGGGACGCGTTTGGCGCATTTGGTGTTGTGCCTTGGACAGTATCACATACGGTTCGTTTTGCAACGACGCCAGGTGACAATATAAGAGGTACATTATTAGAGATCGATTAATCGAAAGCTTATTTACCTAAAGCTTTGTGTTGCCGCTTATGTCGCGTGTTATGGAAGCGGACTTTATATTTTAATGTATTAAACAAATATTTATTTTGAGATTCCACGTATATACGAAACTGAACCATGTTCAAAAATGATAATGGATTAATGGACTAAGTTTTACATCAAAGTATATAATTAAATGCAGATTTTTTTTTAATATGATTTTTTTAGAAGCCGCGTTTACATTAACTTAGCGTCTATAAGCCGCGCCAATAAAGAATAGATTCCAAAAGGGCGGCTTGTACTATGAATGACATAAGGAATCGTCGGAAAACCGTTTTTCTGTATTTAGTAGCTTGGATTACTTAGATAGATTACTTGAATTGTTAGAAATAAGTCCATAGATCAGTAGATTGCTTAAAAATCAGGTAGCTTAACTGCTTTATCAGTAGATTATCAGAGGCATTACTGTAATGTAAATGTAAGAACATACAATGATAGAATGGTATTCATGGTATTTTATATATCATACCGCATTGTGTGAATATAGTAACACTATGATGTGAGCGAGACGGCGCGAGTGGCCGCCATTTTAGAATCTACTTATTGGCGCGGCTTATATTGAGACTACGCGAACTTTACGTATAGCTCCTGATTATCCGATCTCCAATCCTTATAGATAAACATTTGTAATTATAGATTCCGAATGAATATCATTCATTATAATAGCTACTTAAGACGAAAGAAGTAAATTATTGTCGCGGCGGTTGGCTACCCCTTCGTCACGTGACGTGGCAAGCGAAGTTAATGGGTTATTACTTCAAGCTGTAAGTATTACGTAAGCTGAATTTCAGTCGTTATTAACCCCCTCCTGGTCAGCGAAGCAAAGCTCTCCCCCCCCCCCTCAAATGCTTACATAAGCGTTGGTATAATTTTTACAAAATCTATTCAAGATTCTTTATTAATGTGCAAACCTATCATAGAAATCGCGACGGACTTGTCGCTAACGTTTTTTTATGCAACCGACTATGTCTGCTTTAAATAAATAGGCAAAACGCAAAACACGTTACGTGATTTCAGGACGCCGGCGACCGCGAGCAGCAGTGCAGCTGGAGCTGAACCGACTGGACCGTACATAAACGCGCTATTTAGATCGCTTTATAAACCAATATAAATAATTTTAAATTTAGCGAACAATGGCGTTCAAAGGGTACAGTCAGCCGCACTTTACGCTTCTAACATGAGTGAATTAAGTCTTAAATACACTAAAACCGAGTAACATTAGGCCGTACCACGTAATTCGTTTATTTAAATACAACAGCAAAATAAAACATAGAAACCCAACAAACTGTGCAAAACAAAAGTAAATAAAACACGCAACATTTATAATAAATAAATATAAATACTTGTCTTTTACACTAAGTACGGACAACTGGTGTTGCCAGAATGAAATAATGGGTAACTTGACACTTCCACTGCCACAATTACTGGCTCAAACACTAAAATACGATGCAGGGCGATGGCAACTCGCAACGCGTAAAACCGCGATTAGAGACGGGCAACGCGAAGCGTTTACACTGTGGCATAAGATAAGACACACTAGTCTAAAAGTCACATTACACAATACAATTTGCAGGGCGCTAACAGTAGATCTCTATTATTTTGAGTTTAAACCACTGAGCGTTAATCTACAATTCAAATTAGATAAAGGAATGTAACTTTACAGGTTATACCACTAATTTTGCACGTAATCGCAGAATTGCGGCAGCACCAATCGTGTCGCATGGCGCGAATCACACAGAAGCGACGTAAGGCGCGGATACGGCGCAGGCGCGTCGCCGTAAGGCGGTGAGGATACGGCGCAGGCGCGATACCGTTAAAGCGAAGATAACCCCCCTGCGCCTCACGCCGCTTCTGCGTAATTCGCGCCCTATATTTACGCGATGCGACGTCCCATCGCAGTCTTGAGCTTGGGCCCTATTACTCTACAATAAACATACAAATTTGGGCAATTAAGTCAATTACATTATTCTGAACACTATCTTACCACAGATAAAGAAATATATCCTATCATGTACGGACATAGATTTAGTTGTACCTGAATATAATGCCATGCACAGCAGCCAATTATATTCTGAAGGTGGCTACACTTCTGAACCATCACGCTGGCTAGACACTTCCACCAATAATTTATGCTCAAGATGATACCGTGTCGCTTGAGACTCGGTATTTTTTTAAATAAATAAGATTAATAAATAATTTACACAATTCTTACAGAGGATTTAAATAAAAATGAATGGCTTCAAACACAATTATGCTTATAGCCAGCCCAGAAGTCAGAACACACATGATATACACTTTTAACAATTATCCTGCGGGATAGCACAGTTCCGCACTTCATTCAGTTTGAGGCACACCACATCACGGTTTCTGGAATCGTATGTTGAGCCCGTAGACAGAGTGTCAAAGCTTTCACAGCGGGTTGCCAGAGGGCTCGTACTGTTCTGGAGCTCCTGGTCCGGCTCCTTGTTCGGGGACGTGGTGGAAGCGAACTGGTTTATCCACAGATGTTTTTCCTCCACTTCCTTACTCACAACAACGAATAACTCTTTTTCTTTATTCTCCATTTGCTCTTTTAGGTAAGCGATTAGGTCGCTGCTCTGAAAATGGGAAATTATTGTTAATAAACTAAACGCACCTTTAGAATGAAAGTGACCTAATACAAAATGTTAAGTTTTCTACTTTGAGGCTTAAAGTTATTATTATAGAGACCTAATTCAAAATCTAAACATTTTGGAATTAGGTCACTTTCATTCTAAAGGTGCGTAATGACAATTGAACACATTCCACTAAAAGAGTACAATAAAATTACAGATGCAACCTAGCATTACAAATGTGGCTCAATTAAGAATAGCTGAACAGATAAAGATTAAATTTGGCACATAGATCTAACTCTGTCTGTTTGTTACACTTTCACAGAACCGCAGAACCGATTTGCATGAAATTTGGTACGGAGATCCTTTGAGTCCCGGGGAAGGAAGTAGGACACTTTTTACCCTGGGCAATTAGACAGTTCCAAAGGAAGCAGTGATAAAAGACTTCTACCCGAACGAAGTCGCAGGCAAAAACATATACTAGATTATGAGGTTAAACGAGTTTTACACTGCATAATCCAAGTAACAGCCAAAGCTAGTATAAAAAACTATGCTGTTTTCATGATAATTGCAACATCATCAAAATATTAGGAACCCGCCAAATATTTGTAAGAAACCACATAAACCACAAGAACCCGATTTATTAACTTGACAAAAAAAATACTAACTCGTCCAATCAGCTGAGGTATTTCGAGCTTAGAATCAAGGTTGTAGAAGTTGCCCTGGATCTGGCGGATGGTGATCCAGTGGCGGCGGCGCAGCGGCAGCATCACGAAGCCCAACTTGTAGTCTGAGGGCACATTCAGGATGAACCCACAGATGTTCGACAGGTCCAGGCACCCTGGGTCTCTGGAATACAACATGAGACAACATTATTTAAATGAACCTTAATAAATAGGGAACAATCTTAATAATAAAATTAGAGATTTGGATACTGCTACTTTGGGTAAACTACATAATTTGCATTAAAATTGGTTTGTTCCTACTTGGTCTCCCTGAATTGTAGGCCATTTTGCTGAACAAATAAAATACTTAAACACTTTCCTAAGTGAAGTTTTGCAGTGTTACATCTTATTAGAGTTGGTAGAACAAAAAATTTACTTTAAAACAAGGTTTTTTTTCATGTAATAGGATTTAAATTGTTTTATTTCAATAATAATGAATTAAAAAAACATCTGATCCATTTTGATGTTATTCAAACTAAATCAAATAATAACCTAACCTAACCAAGTTCAAAAAACCCCTGGCAGAATCGGGACCTCTGCTTTCAGAGGTCATGACTCTTAATGGCTAAACGTATTTTCAGCAAACCAAGCTAAGAACACTTGAGTGAATCACCTTTCCAACAAAAAAAAAACTAAATCAAAATCCGTCCATCCGTTTAGGAGCTACAATGCCACAGACAGATACATAGATACACATGTCTAACTTATAACACCCCTCTTTTTGCAAAGGGAGATAAAACAATTTGCGATTAGTCAGTTAAGGTAACGTCACTAGTCTTATTATGTTAAGAACTTCAACAAAACCTCTTTTATTCAAGTAAACACTGTATTCTTTATCCTATTGAAATCAACAAGTCTTATTTATCATAAGTCACCTCTTACAGTAAGACTTCAATTGTAGGTGAAACAATAAATTCAAGGTTGGCGGCCAATTACAGATAAATAAGATTATAAATACTCCAAGAACAATCAATTACTGTAATTACAGCATTTACAGCAAGTTATCTTAATAATCATTACAGTTCAGCATTCATCCAAAAAATACCTACATTTTAAATTATGTAGCTAAATCATGCTAATAGGGAATAAAAAGGTTGCTAATGAGGTTGTCCTTGGTTCGTCGTGACTTACTTCCTCTTGTCGAACCAAACGGCTTCGCAGCCCTTCTTCTGCAGCGCCGCCATGATCACGTTGATGTCGTAGTTGCCGAGCCCCAGCAGCGAGCGGTGCGGGTTGATCCACACGTTCGGCGACAGCCGGCTGCAGATAGCGTCCAGCTCCGTCTTAGAAAACGTCCCGCGCACCTAGCAACAAGTACCCCATGTTTACACTCACCGACACATACCCAAGTTAACACAGAATACCAATCGATTAGATGTGAATAGTTATGAGAACTACACGTACCTGGAATAAATTGTTAAGTGCATGCAACGCACAGAGCTCTTTAACTTGTTTCTCATGATAAATACTCGGTTTTGAAGACATCTCGCTTAAATTAACATTTACATAGTTTTCTAACAACAATCACACATAGCTTTGATTACTTTAAGCATTAACGTTTTTATTGCGTTGTAGATAAATTTTAATTACTAGTTAATTTAATCACAGTGCATGATAGATATTTACAAAAATCCCGAATATTTTGTGATGTGATGACAAGTGTGTTTGACAGCTTTACATGGTAGAAAATGTTGTCGGAGTTTTCAATTTTTATGGAGCAATACTAGTATTGATAAAATACATCTTATATGTAGCAGACAAGGTATAAAATAAAATAAATAAATAATGACTTGACACTGACTGATACAACTACGATGGTCAAAGTGTCAAGGTGAGCTCAATAAAATAATAAGCGTTTTGTTTAATGTCTGGAACTGTACAATTCCGTAGACAAATTGTCTATGATGATTAAAATTGATCGGCTTCTTTGGCGGGAAATTTTATCTCTTGTTTTCTTGACAAACCAGTCAAACCACACAACACTAGTACCTCTTAGTCGTCTGTGCACAGCACCCACAATACCAATCCACAATACCCACCCATAATCAATCTGTGAAACAAACAAGTGTAGTATCCCTAACTAAGTAGCTGAAAAAGGGCGGGAAACTTCATACGAAGCGGTCGCGGTTTTTTTGGGAAATTTGAAAATTAAGTATTATTGAAAGGATTGGTGTCATATAGTAGAATAATTTGTATTTATAGTAGAATTAGTTGTATATTTTAGTATTAAGTGTACATTTTTGCTGTAAATATTGGGTAAGTTTATTTAATTTTTAATATGGGCGATCCGCCCGACCCCGGTGGGGGACCTGGTCCTCCAGTCGTTAACAGTGTTGATGTTAATTCTACAAAAGCTACTCCTTTAGATGTTTTAATTAATGTCCTAGAATCGTCTATGGACACTGACACAGACAATGCTGGCGACTGGAATACCATGAAGCGCAAACGCGCGGCTCCCCGTACAGTTTGCGGTTTATGCAATAAGAGAAAGCGGAAGGACGGGAAAGGACCTAAAGATAAAGATTGCCATTGCAACATTCCAATTAAGGAGACTAATGAAATTGTTTCGATCCCCTCGTCTCTCATGACACAGGTGCCTGTGTCTGTTGATACCGGTAGTAAAAGTGATAGTACTAACATTAACAATGTAAATGGTGAAATAACTCGCGTGCCTGTAGGTCGAGCTCGGTATCAGCCTTCAGATGCGTCGCCCTATGTCGTACATATTCAAAAAGAAACATCAAGTAGTAATGATGGTACAACCCTTCATCCAGTCACTTTTGGGAGATTCATGAAGCGAAATGGTTTAAAGGGAATTGTGAATGGTAGCCTTAAACGTATTGGCCGCAATCGGCTCAGTTTAGCGTTCATAAACTTTATAGATGCCAATGAATTTTTATCGAGCCCTTATTTACAAAAAGAAAAATATAAAGCATTCATACCAACTTGTAATGTAACTCGTATGGGGGTTATTAAGGGTGTACCTACAGACTGGTCAGATGATGAAGTCTTGGCTAGTATCAACTTACCAATCGGATGTGGGCCAATTATTAAAATGAGGCGGTTAAAAAGGAAAGTTTTTATTAACAATGCTGTTCAATTTGAAAATACAGGCACAATTGTTGTTACTTTTGATGGACAGGTACTACCTACACGCGTGTACATGTGTTACACGGCATTGCCGGTCGAGCTGTACATCTTTCCCACTGTGCAATGCTATAACTGCTGCAGGTATGGACATGTGAAAAACCAATGTCGATCAACACCAAGGTGCTTTAAATGTGGTCAAGGCCATTCGGGTGATAGCTGTAATGTCGAGGAGGAGGATTACTGGTGCATTTTATGCAAAGGATGTCATCAGGCTAACAGTAAAAAATGTTTGGAGTTTGGTCGACAAAAGGCAGTAAAAGAAACAATGAGCAAAAGCTGCATTTCATATATGGAGGCAGTTAAATTACATCCACCTGTGTCAAGCTTGTCATATGCAGATGCTTTACTACAAACACCACCTTCCTCACAGCCGCACATTACAGCTACTCATCCCACACAAACTACATATCCCACATCATCATTGAGTACTCCACCTCATTCATACAAGAAAACAGTGTTTTTAAAGCCCAAATCTCCACCTAAGTTTTCTAAAGGGTATGATCGCTTTGCCCACTCAGAAATAGTAAGGGACCCTTCTCTTCCTGTAACAAAACATAATTTCCAAAGAAATCATAATACAAACGAAAATGAAATTAAAATTGAAGACATTATTAAAGCTCTTATACAGTTATTATCACAGTCTAATACCATTTCACCGTCCAACGTTGCAGCAGTGATAGATGCACTTTATCAACTTTCAAACAATAGTAACAATGGCCAACAAAGCCAAAGCAATTCAATGGAATTGCCTCAGCGTCAACAGTAAAAAACATGATTTAATATATATTATAAATAAAAATGATCCTTTTATTATATGTCTCCAGGAGACATGGTTAAAAAAGGAATCCATTTTTAAAATTCCTGGCTATTCCTGTTTCAGGGAAGACAGGAATGACGGGTATGGTGGAGTTGCCATACTCATTAAAAATTCTTTTTCATCAACTCCCTTGTCTCTCCCTTCCCACAGTAGTGAATTATCTGTCATTGCTGTGGTTGTAAATAATATATGTTATGTTTCTGTATATTTTGCTCGTCCTAGTAATGATATTTTTAATGAACTTGACAAAATTTTTAATTTTCTGCCAAAACCCTTTATTTGCTTAGGTGATTTCAATTCTCACCATCAGCTCTGGGGTTGTTCTTCTACTACTTATTATGGTGAACAATTACTAGAATTATTTAACAATCATAATTTATTCATTCTAAACACAGGTATGCCAACACGCCTTGCACGAACACCTAGTGCTCCAGACTTGTCTGTTTGTACACCAGATCTTGCATCTTCTCTCTCTTGGAGTCCTATGAACTCTACTTATGGTAGTGACCATTTTCCTCTGCTTATTACTTTCCCTTTTAAAAAACCTTTAAAACAGTTAAGGCATCCACGTCTGAAATATAAATTAGCAAATGTCAATTGGGTTACATACAGGACTAAGGTACAACAAAAAGTGCAGGATTTGCCTGAAGTATCAGATGAAAATGTATCAGAGTGTTGTGAATTATTAGCTCATATTATGATAGAAGTAGCAAATGAAATTTTCCCGTTAAAAAACTGTGGCCCAGGGGTGATATCATCTTCACCATGGTGGGATGAAGAGTGCACTGTTGCCGTAAAACAACGAAAACAGGCAGAGAAACAGTATTGCTTAAACATGTCAGATGACAACTTTGAAAATTACCTTCAGGTGGCTAATTCCACAAAAGAGCTCCTCCGGAAAAAGAAATTTGAAGGGTGGCGTAGTTTCTGTTTATCACTTTGTCCTAATGTTAATGCTTCCATCGTATGGGAAAATATAAGGAAGTTTAGATCGGCTTTTAACAATACTCAACAAAGTAAAATTCCTGATGTTCTGGTTGAACAAATTATGGATCGTTTAGCTCCACCATCCGCACCAGAGGAATTTGCAGTTAGATCTTTAGTTCTAGCATCTGAAATAAATGTTAACCATGATGAGATAGACCTAAACTCTCCGTTTACATTGTATGAGTTAAAAGGTGTACTTTTATCTGTTAAAGACTCTGCGCCAGGTGAGGATGGTATTCCATATTCGTTTCTGGCAAAGCTTGATATTAATAGCCTTAATTATTACCTTTCTTTAATTAATAAAGTTATGTTCACGGGATATGTTCCCAGATCCTGGAGAACACAAACTTTGATCTTGCTATTAAAACCAAATAGACTCAGTTGTGACCCATCGTCTTATAGACCAATAGCTTTAGCGTCTGTGTTGTCTAAAATAGCAGAACATCTAGTTAAAAATCGTCTAGAATGGTTCCTAGAACATAATAATCTGTTATCAGGCAGCCAGTTCGGTTTTCGTAAAGGTAAATGTACTTTTGACAGTCTTGGTCTTTTTACCACAGATATTCGATTGGCTTTTTCTAAAAATGAGTCTTTGGTAGCTGCCTTTTTAGATATTAATGCGGCATATGACAATGTAAATATTTCTATTCTCAACAAGAAATTGCAACAGCTTAATGTCCCCAGTTTGTTGGTTAATTTTATTGTAAATATTTTACGCGAACGATATATCAAATATCCTCTAGAGCCTAGTGGTAACTCTTTTATTTGTAGAACTGTCTGGAAAGGCTTGCCACAAGGCTCAGTCTTAAGCCCTCTTTTGTACAATGTATATACATATGATTTAGAACCTTTTGTAAATATATATGCCTCTGTCCTTCAATATGCTGATGATTTACTCCTTTATGTCTCGGGGCGGTGCATAGATGACATTGCCGAGTTATTATCCACAGCAATGACAGCTCTTACGAGTTGGCTAGACACAAATGGGCTTGATTTGTCACCATCAAAGAGTTCTGTTGTATTGTTTTCCAGAAAACGGAGTACGCCAACTGTTAATGTTGTGTATAGTGATTCGGTTTTGCCAGTCCAAAACCAGGTCAGATTTCTGGGGGTAATATTGGATTCAAAACTTACTGGTCTACCTCATTTTGAGTATGTTTTCTTAAGGTGTGAACGAAATTTAAATATTTTGAGATGTATTACTGGCGTCTGGTGGGGTGCTCATCCCTTCACAATGAGGCTTCTCTATAATGCCCTGATAAGGAGTGTCATAGATTACGGGACGTTCTTGTTATATCCGGGTAATGTAGCTGCAGCCAAAAAGATTGATGGGGTTCAGTCCAAAGCGCTGAGACTCATCACTGGTGCGATGAAATCTAGCCCAATCAACTGCCTACAAGTAGAATGTTGTGAACCGCCTTTATTCTTAAGACAACAGTATTTAAGTGACAGATTCTTTTTCCGTAGTATACAATTGAAAGGTAACCCACTGGTTACAAAAATAAGAAGGCTTGCTGAAGAAGTGGATTCTTCGAGATATTGGGTTCATAAAGATGCGCCACGCCTGGTCAAAAGTTATAAAAAATATTTGAGCCTGGATGCTCCTATACATCAAAGTTTTTTGTTACCTCTTTATCAATATAGTTATAATACTTTAGTCATAGAACCGAACATAAAGCTTAATATAGGAATATCTAAAGGTGATTGTCATCAAAATGTAACATTTAATAATATCGTTGATAATGAATGGTCTGATTGGCATCATATTTTTACGGATGCTTCTAAACTATCTGACTCTAGTTGTGTAGGCGTTGGGGTTTACCATTCACAATTTCCAATTGTTCAAAAAATCAAGTTTCCTCCAGAGTCTTCTGTTTACACAGGTGAGTGTTATGGACTTTTAAAAGCTATTCAATACGTTCTTCTCATGAAGATCCCAAAAGCTGTAATTTTTTGCGACTCGCTAAGCTCCCTACAATCCTTAGCAAAGTTTCCCTTCAGGAATCCTAAACAAGCTCAAATAATTTATGATATCAGAGATTGTTTACACCAGTGTGCATTGAGGGGTTGTAGCGTTATTTTTGCGTGGATCCCGAGTCATGTGGGTATTCCGGGTAACGAGAAAGCTGACCAGCTAGCGAATGAAGCTGTGTGCGACGGTGACATTTTTCCTTATTTAAATTATTGCCATGATTTGGCTAGTATGCCTAAAGTATACCTTTTCGAAGCGTGGAATCGACTTTGGGTCAATAGCACCAAAGGCAAATATTATCGCCTGGTGCAAGAGTCCATTCCACGTAAACCATGGTTTAGTAAAATGCAGTTTTCTAAAAAGTCTACATCAATTTTGTGCAGGTTGCGTCTGGGTCATGTTTGCACCCCTGCGCATTTATATAAATTTGGTATTGTCGGTGAACCTTTGTGCTCTTGCGGGAATTATGGGGACGTGAACCATGTTTTTTTCTCTTGTCCACTATATGATCATTCTGAGTTTTTTGTCCAACTCCAATCCATCCGCATTCCTTTTCCTACTTCCATCCACTGTTTATTATATTATAATTGTTATGATGTGTATAAAATAATATCTTATTTTATAGAAACGTATAATATTAATATGTGATATTTGTAATAATGTATATATTTTTTATATAAAACCTAATCCTTTCTTATTCCAAATTCCGTAATGTTTTATTTGATTTTGTTTCCCTAACTTTGAAATTGGCTAAAAGATATCGAAGCCATAAAAAAAAAAAAAAAAAAAAAAAAAAACTAAGTAGCTGTGAACAAGTGACAGTGACAGCAACTGTGTGGTGTTAATAATTTATTGTTGTTGTGTTTATTTTGTTGGTTATAAAGTATTTAAGTCCGGCGGCGCTGCTTACTTTATGCTGTTTCGGGTTGTGTTATGTTATGAGTGAAGGAGCTTTCACCAGGATGCATAACATAAAGCCTTATAACGGAATAGCACCGGAGGACACATATAAAAATCACTTATCAACTGTAAACAAAACTTCGTTACAACTATACAAAGTATCCCTAGAAAGGTTATTAAAAATGAAAGTTTTAATTTTTAAATATTTATTTCGCAAATTTTCATCAAATCATATAATTTACCTAACCAAACGTATTTTTCCAGTTCATCTAATGCTTTATCAAATATGTTGCTTAAAGATGTGTGGGATACGCATTTAGAACAATACAATGAGATGGCAGCGAGTCGAATATCCGCCTCTGTTAGCAATTTACTTCAAAATAACAATACAAGTAATGTAAAGACATGGAAGAGCAATCTCAGGTAAAGATAAACTCATTTGGTACAATTTATACATATTAATTTGATCTTCAATACTTAATTGTCAGTGTCTGTGACTTGTTGCAGTAATTTCACTGATCCAGAGATACTGTTTGAACGCTCAATACCCTCATGCAGCACCTGCAGCTCCAACTCCCCTGAAAACATGTCTCTAGCAAGATTTATGAAAACTGATTGCAAATGCAACATACCTGTAATAGAAACCAAAAGAACAGAAAAAGAAAATATATCCAATAAAAGGTCTATGTTTGTTAAAACATTGAATTTAGAGAGTTCAAGTTTTGAATTCAAGTCGTCTGAGGATCAGAGACAAGTTTTCAAGCCTAAATTTGGTCGCACAAAGCATATAAAAAATCAACCCAGTGCCTCTAGACTGCCTTTGTCACAAGAAATGGAGGTAGATTTAACAAAAGAAGAAGAAGAAATGAAATCCCACAAAGCTAATGTAGCTAAGATTACCTTTAAGACTGCAAAAGAACAGCTGCTGGCGTGTAATCCTGCTGCAAAGAGAACCTTGGGGACTTCAAGGAAGGCCCAGGCCAAGTTTGTGTCACCTATGATTGGTGCTCAGTAAGTCATATATTTTAACAATCATCTCAAATAAGCCTCTCTTGCCTTGTGGTTGGTCAGTCATCATTGAAACATCACTCTAGACTTAAAAGATACACTTAACAATTCTATCTAATCTATTTTTTCTAGTCTAAATGTGTGCTCCTCTGCTGGGCAAAGGTCTTATCTCTTTGAGTTTTTTTTGTATTGTTTTTATCTATTTAATATGTTTCATCTATCTGCATTCAACTTAGGGATAAACAAGAGCCAGTGGAGCAGACTCTGTCCATCACGGACGAGAGGCTGAAGCACCTGGACCCCAAAATGATTGAGCTCATTGAGAGCGAGATCATAGATAAAGGATCACCCATTGGTATGGCTTTATTTATATTACAATACAGGTTAATAGCAGGTTTGTCCAATTGAGTCATGAGAGGTTTAACTTTAAAAAGTGTCTGCTTGTATTGCTATAATATTATATTCAGGTAGTGCTAGTGCCAATCCATAAATACTACATTTAACCTGCAATTCCTTTTTTTTATTGCTTTTTCATATGATTGACCAATTTCCCTTTAATTACATGTTGGTAAATAAATGATAATAAAGTAATGTGGTCAGGCTGGGACGACATCGCCGGGCTGCAGCTGGCGAAGGCCGTGCTGCAGGAGGCGGTGGTCTGGCCGCTGCTGCGGCCCGACATGTTCACGGGGCTGCGGCGCCCGCCGCGCGGCGTGCTGCTCTTCGGCCCGCCCGGCACCGGCAAGACGCTCATCGGTATTCTACTACAGTTATCATTTTAGCCTGCAACTTGCTCCACACAATACTTGTTTGTCTTTGTTTCAGATAACTTTTGCGATATTCACACATAATAATAATAATTGCGTATTATAATGATCATTATTAATTATTACTTTGACATTTCAATTGTATTGCAATGATTGTGGTCGCGAGAAGACTGAAGAGGTGGACATCAATGGCTAGTGGTGCGATTTTTTCAAACTACCCATAATCAAGACACAGACACTCACCTAATGTTAATTTTAAGTGATTAACTGCTTTTTTTATAATTTGTTTTTCAGTTTTTGTTCAGTCTGTTGTTGCAAATAAATGTTTTTTCTTTCATTATTTGTTTATTACAGTTGTGTCTTTGATGGGTTTTAAGATTGCATGCGATAATTAGCATAATGTGGAGCCGGCTTTGGGCACGTAGAGAGCCAGTTGTACCGTGTCCGCAGGCAAGTGCGTGGCGGCGCAGTGCCGCGCGACGTTCTTCAGCATCTCGGCGTCGTCGCTGACGTCCAAGTGGATCGGCGACGGCGAGAAGATGGTGCGCGCGCTGTTCGCCGTGGCGCGCGCGCACCAGCCCGCCGTGAGTACTGGAACCCTAAGGCTGGGTTATATAAAGATCCGTTAGATCTAATTACGATCAGGAACGTGAAAGATTGTATGAAGTTACTAAAGTAATTATGATTCGAGCACAATATTAGGCAAATGCGCACTTTTTTCAAGTTTTCCATACGTTTTATAATGTAAGAAACAGACGATCCAAATCACTTTTGCATTTATAATAATAATAGCATAATATTCACTTAATAGGGACGAATGGCGGAAAAGAGGGGAGGCTTTTGCCCAGCAGTGGGACACTAACAAAAACTAAAAAAAAATATTCACAGGTGATATTCATCGACGAAATAGATTCGCTGCTGACTCAACGCAGCGACACCGAGCATGAAGCTACTCGCCGGATCAAAACAGAATTCCTAGTGCAATTTGATGGGGCTGCTACAGGTATTTTTGTACGTAGGTAGGTATGCCACTCGATATAGACCCGTTCATGGAGCAAGGTGGTGGTTGTGATGTGCAGGCGAGGACGAGCGGCTGCTGATCGTGGGCGCCACCAACCGGCCGCAGGAGCTGGACGAGGCGGCGCGCCGCCGGCTCGTCAAGCGCCTCTACATACCGCTGCCGGACCTCGAGGTCACCTCTGCTTTTGATAAAAAAAATCATGAAAAAATGCTACTATTGTCATATTTGTATCTGTATAGTTGGTTCCAAATAAGCTGACGAGATTCCACTTGAACGTAAACTATAGGGATAATAAACTAGAGCCTCATAAAACTATTGTATTTTGAAGCGAGGTGTTTTGGCGTTATCTTGTTTTGTACTACGCTACAACTACCACCGTGTCTTGATACTTTTCAATTATTATGGGTACATTTATTTGAGATTAGTTTGTTTTTCAAGTCGCAGCAATATAATACAATATTATGTTATGTTATTTATTAATAAATAAATAAAATTGAGTAATATCTAAATTTGCAAAAAATAAATATCAGGGACAATCTCGCACAAATTGACCTAGTCCCAAACTAAGCTCTAGGCTTGTACTATGGGTACTAGACAACGATAAACATTACTTATGTAGAGAAATACATACTTAAATACATAGAAAACATCCATCACTCAGGTCCGTCACTCGCGCTCATCACACAAATATTTGCCCATACCGGGATTCGAACCCGGGACCGCTAGCTTCGTAGGCAGGGTCACTACCAACTAGGCTAAACGAAAGAGAAAGTATCAAGATAGTTATAAGTACCGCCCATTGCAAGTGTTTACAAAAAAAAATCCTGGGTGCACGTAATTCTATTGTTGTTGCTAAAGACGGTCTCAAGTGGAATTTCGCCAGCTTATTTGGAACCAACTATACCCTCTTATAAGCCTTTGGACCGACCAATACATAAATATGTATAACCAGTATAATTCAGGTTTCCTAATTTACCCTACAATATTTATCAATATCGAAATCATTATGCCTATCACTTAAATATAATTACTTGAATTTAACGTAACTGCTATTCCACCAGGCTCGTAAACAAATAATAACGAATCTCCTCCGCACGGAGAGCCACTGCCTCAGCGCCGCCGAGGTGGGCGAGGTGGGCGCGCTGACGGCGGGCTACTCGGGCGCCGACGTGCGCTCGCTGTGCGCGGAGGCCGCCATGGGGCCCGTGCGCAGCGTGCCGCTCGACCAGATCGCCACCATACACGCCGACATGGTACATAACTAGATTCTAATTCAACATTATTTATTTGTTCAGTATACACATAGGTGGGCATTAACTCGTTAATCAGCTAATCGTTAATTAACGAAGTTAACAAAATGCTTAACGGATTAACTTTTAAGTTAACATAAATAAATGTTAACGCTCTTGTTAACTTTCGTTAACTTCCAATAAGTCCGTTAGGGCCTGCGCAAACCGGCGGAGCGCAGCGCAGATCACTTTAAATTTATCAATGTATATTCTTCCCTATTTTAATTAATATAAGGTATAAATTTGAATGCTCTGAGACCGACCTCGGAGCATCACGGGGGATTTCTACTCTGCGGCTGTGGCTCTAAATTTATACCTTATTGTAATTAAAATAGAAAAGAATATACATTGATGAATTTAAAGTGATCTGCGCTGCGCTCCGCCGGTTTGCGCAGGCCCTTAATCGTTAATTCAATTGGCCAATTGAATTGGTATATCATATCGTGTGGATGCCCCATTAGGCAACAGCAAACGGACTCCCAAAAAACGTAGAATATAGCACAAGTAACCCCTGGTGCTAAGAAAGATGAATGTATGTAAAGACGGATGCTTGGCAAACAAAATAAGATGTGGCGCTACAATATTTTCATGTTTTAGATAAAACTTGGGTCATGTAATGTTTTTGTCAAGCTTATAGTTTCTTCCGCACTTACTAAAGAAATACAGACCCGTCGATACTTGGCCCTTTTGTGTTTACACATGACACCTGTTCGAGCGCAAAGGCAATATGTGCGAGAGACAGACAAGAATTTATAATAGGGTAGGGCCATTGCACGTAATTTTCTGGGCTTTGCGACTGCTGTTTGAAAGATGAAGCTTCTTGTTTCTAAGGTGTTTTGTTTTCTAGGTGCGACCCGTTAATGCGCAGGACTTCCGCAACGCGCTGCAGAGGGTGCGGCCCAGCGTGTCGCAGGACGACCTCGGGCAATACGTCAAGTGGAACCAGACTTACGGACATGGCGTTTAATAAATAATGATCTCTTATTTGGGTTTTATTTTATTCAACCATTAAAAAGTACTCCGGATTCAGAGCAGATATCACCGAGTATCCCAATTGTGACAAAACAAGGGACATCATCATCATCATAACTTAAGAGCTAGGATCTTGTCGGTAGAGTGCCCAAAGGACATGTTCTCGGGAACAGAAAGGAGAGATGAAAAAAATATAAGTTTGTTAGAGAAGTTCTTTGCAAATAAATTAGTGCTGTTCTAATCAAATTTAATCCCTCGTATACATATTATTTATTATTATATGCGGGAGATGAAAAAAATAGCAAGTTCTAGTCTCTTCAGATTATAATAAAGACCACAAAAATTAGTAAAAAAAATACAAAAAGATATCCAAATTTTGAGCACGGATCCGTGTCTTAAGCATCCTACGGGTAGTTTTTAACGGTGACTAAAACGTTGCGGACGGTGCTATAACAGTGACAGTTCAAATCAGCTGAAACTGACATTGGGGTTGTTTTCTTCTTTACTGAATATTTAGCAATAACATGAATTAAAACAATAGTTTTACTTTCTAAAAACTGGATTATCTGTGCAAAATGGAACAAGAGAACCGTGTGGTGGTGTTGATAGATATGGACTGTTTTTACTGCCAGGTTGAGGAGAAATTTAACCCAGAATTAAAAGGACAACCGATAGCTGTAGTGCAATACAACCCTTGGAAGGGCGGTGGGTACGTTAGCCCTACTAATGTAGTAAATGTGTTTAATTACCGTCTCCGTTTTAAACGGACCGTTTCCAAACCTCAGGACCTTGTGTATACGTCTACCAAAAAAGTTGTCACTGGAACGTTGAATTTGTAACCACTTTCGCGGCCAGCCGCACGTCATTTTTTACAATCCCTTGCCATTTGTTATTATTAAAATATAAGCTAATTGCTTATTAAAATCTTGATGACTAATTTAGTGAAGCACGGCTTAGAAAAAAAAAACAGGCAGCAATCTGACTGATATTTTTCAGCATTATTGCTGTGAACTATGTGGCTAGAGCCAGGGGAGTCACACGGCACATGCGTGGAGATGAAGCCAAGGAGAAGTGTCCGGAAATCCAGTTGCCGTCTGTGCCTTGCAACAGGGGAAAGGCTAATATATCTAAGTAAGATATTATTTAAAAAAATGTTATATTATCCCTATACTGCTGCTCAGTAACCAAGCTTAATTTAAGCTCTGAACTAAGCATTTTTTGAGCAAAGTATAAACTGTATGGGCTGTTTGGGTTGCATGAATGAAGTTAGTGAATGTTAATTTAAATTGTTTACTGATTACTGATTTTCATTAACAAAGCTGCTAAAAATGTTTAACTATCGCAAAAAACTCATACCCATTTGACAAAACTGGTAATTTGGTTAATTTTAGATACAGAGATGCTGGAATAGAAGTGGCTAAAGTGCTGCAAACATTCACTCCCCTGCTGGAGCGGGCCTCCATTGATGAAGCTTATTTGGACATCACTGCCCCTGTAAGTTAAATAACATATAAGAGTACACATTTGCACCATTCTTTTATTAAAATTAGCTTTAAATAGTTTGTGTGTTGGAGCAAATGTAAGGAAATCTAAGGTGTTAATTGAAATTGAAAAGAGCATCAAATAGCATCTCTGTTCTCTTTCATTATGTTATTTCAGGTTAAAGAAAGGCTGAAAACTCTAAGCATAAGCACAGTGAACGTAGACATGATGCCCAACACGTTTGCCCTCGGCTACGACAACGTTGAGAGCTTTATGAATGATGTGCTGGACTATGGGAGTGACAGCATCGACTTTGACTACGAACATGCCAAGCAGTTGCTTGTGGGAGCCATTATTGTTAGTGAGATAAGAGCTGCGGTCTTTAGAAAAACAGGTAAATAAATACACATAGTTAACAAAAATCATATGTTAATACTTGCTAACTTAACTTATTTTACCCTTATAAATGTAGAGATATGTTCCCCTCAGGTAGATTTTACACAATAAGGGTCTGTGCAACCAACTGGTGGCAGGGGAGAGTATGAAGAAAGGCAGCGGATACTCAATTTATCAAAGCATTTTTCCTATTTTAATTAGGTAATTATTTAAGTAGGTGGCTCCTGTAGGATCCAGAATGTGGCAGAGTAGCACCAAATGGGAGAGAAAGGGAGAGGCGGACGCACGCGGTATCGTAAGAAAATTTTCTTATGAGTTGCGCTGGCAGGCACAATATCCTCTTCGATGCTCTCCCCCACCCTTTGCCCGTATGCGCAGCCTCTTAGTTTCCCATATTATAGTATATATACGTTTAAATAAGCTTTTATGTTACAGGTTACACCTGTTCAGCTGGAATAGCTCACAACAAGATTCTGGCTAAATTGGTGTGCGGTATGAACAAGCCTAATAAGCAATCTGTGCTGCCCAAGCACACAGTCAACATACTTTATAAGTAAGTTCTTACAGTTTCTAACCACTGAGAAATAATTTATTTTTGACTCACTTAATCTTTTCAACGCCATATCGAATACAGAAGTCGTCACTCACATGCCATTGACTGCTAAAAACAGGTGCTAATTGCAACTTTACGCCGTAGACATCAAATTTTATTTTGCGTTGTCATCTGTGATGTGACGGATATATCCGTCGTTGGCATTGAACCAGTGATGCGGATATATCCGTCATCGGCGTTGAAAAGGTTTAAAAAATAAATGTAAATATTTTTTATACTTAACTTGACCATGATTGCTATGTTTCAGAACGTTGCCTGTGAAAAGGGTAAAACATTTAGGTGGAAAATTCGGATACACGGTTTGTGAAGTACTCAAAGTTAGTAACATGTTTGAACTGCAGAAGTTCACTGAGAGAGAGCTACAAACCAGATTTGATGAAAAAAATGGGTAAGTTAAATAATGTGGGTACTGTATCATTCTTTTAATGCTACATCATGTTGTCTGGATAGTAATATTTTTAATTCCTTACTCTAAAATTCAAGTAATTGTGCTTTTGATTTATTATTTCCCTCATTGTCAGTGAACTCCTTTCAAAATAGACTTGACAAACATTTAAAATCATACAATGACTTGTGGACAATGATATGCACGCATCAGCTCTACGCTGCTTGTGCATTTACAAATATGTAAATAAACAATAAATAATTTTTCAGAACATGGTTATACAACATAGCGCGCGGAATCGATCGGGAACCAGTTGAAGCAAAGTTCAATCCAAAGAGCATAGGTTGCTGTAAGAACTTTAAGGGCAAGTCTGCTCTCCTCGACCTGGAGAGCCTTAGGAAGTGGCTCAAGGACCTAGGAGACGAGATTGAGGACCGCCTGGAAAAGGATGCTGTGGACAACAATCGGTCTCCAAAGCAGATGGTGGCTAGCTTCTCCTCTCTCCTGGCTGATGGCAGGGGCACCAGCAGTTCTAGGTCCTACAATTTTGTAAATGATGAGGAACTATGCGCTGAATTCTTTTCGGCTAAGGCATTAGAGTTGGTTATGGAGAGTATAGAAGGTGTCAAGGTCAAAGGTGAGTAGTGTCCTTGTGTCTTTAAAAAACTGGTCAAGTGCGAATCGGACTTGCGCACTGAGGGTTCCGTACACATTTGGCCGGGTTTTAGTATAGGGTTTATTCTATAATCATTTTTACGATAAAACAAATACAAAAAAACATTGAAAAAATAAACGTTTCTTGTGTGGACCCTTATTATTTCACTTCTTGACTTTTTTATTATTTGTTAGGAAATCTATCATTATATGACATATTCTGCGAAAAAAATCAACAGGCTATCTTTTAAGGTTCAAAAGATACAGCTTTTTTAAGTTAGGACAGACGACGGACGGACGGACAGCGTAGGCTTAGTAATAGAGTCCCTTCCGTATGTAGGCACCCTTGGGGTACAGAATCATACAAAGGCTAACTAAAATAAACAGCCAATATTCAACCAGGACCACACGTTGGATTAGTTTCTTTTACATAAATTTCCCATAGCAATTTTTTATGTTTATTTCAGATGGAGAAGCGAACCGGAAACTGAAGGTAGCGATAACCTTCTTAGGAATTAGCGTGGGAAAATTTGAAGACCATACGGAAGGTAAGAAAAGCAGGAAAATTCTGGATTTCTTCACTGCTGGCTCCTCCAAAGACACCACACAATCTGATGAAACGAAAACATTAAACAAGGATAAGAGGAAAAATGATAACATCATGCGGAAGTTTTTCAAGCTAGATGATAAAGCACAAAGTATTAAATCAGAAGAAAAAGAAGCTAAGCTTGAGAATGGAAGAAATTTTCAAATTAATGCAGAACAAAGTAAAACTAATATACATGAAGGTTTTATACAACCTAGCGAAACAACATCCAAAGACAAACGAAAAAATAATAAGGAGTTTATAATGCGAAAATTCTTTAACATTGATGACGAAGTAGAAACTGACACAGACATTAAAGAAAAAATACTTACTGAAAGAGATGGTGCAATAAAGGAACAAACCGAACAAAGTCAAGTTATAGGATTCCAATCATCATTGGACAAACAAGAATCGTTTTTTGCTAAGTTATTAAGAACAGAAGCGGTCCGTCCCACGACGCCCGTCTGCAATGTGGTCGAGTGTGGTGAAGACAGTAACGACACCTACTGTTCCGGGTCAACGATCGATATGGAAATCAATAAAAGTATTGCTTTGTTTGAAGATGATCCTGAAAAAACAGAACGAGTGCAAAGTATGAGAGATTTGCTCAACACAACAGCAATTCCTGAAGATACACCTGACCAGCTACCAGCTCCTGTGGCAGTTACACCGGAGAAGCGTTCTCGTAATCCTACTCCGCAAGAGGAAGAGGTGTTCGAATGTCCAGAATGTATGAAAAAGATAGCTATAGACATGTTCGATACCCACGCAGACTATCATCTCGCGTTAAAGTTCAGAGAGGAAGAAAGACAGCATGTGCGCAATGAAATGAAGCAAAAATCAAATAAGAAAACAGTTTCTAATAATGAAGAGTCAACAAAAAAGAAGCCAATTCCGCCAGATCAAAATAAAAGCGAAATTTCCTCGATAACCAACTTTTTTGTTAAACTTGATAACAGTATCCCTATGGAGAAATGTTCAGAGTGTGGGAAGAGGATTCCGGTGGAGAAATTTGCCGAACATTTAGACTTCCATGAAGCTCAGAAATTAAGTAGAGAGCTGAATAAAAAACCCATTCCTGTTACTGTTCCTGCAAAGAGAAAAAGATCGACTTCGCCAGTGAAGAAGCAAAAGTTACCTTGTAAATCAATTGAGTCTTTTTTTGGGTCTAGGTGACGAAGAAGTTTACCAGACAGCAACCTCATCATAACACCAAACTTGCAATAATCTGCAGAAGAGTCGATTTTGAACAAAAGCTTCTATGATGGGGAGGTTTTACTCAAAATGAATGCACCTCAACCCTGACGTGACAAACAAAACAACACTTAAAACACTTATGACGATGACTGTACATTTGTAAATATGTTTATATGCATTAAAATTATTTGTTTTATTACTCTTTTATTTAAATGTCCTTTATAAAACTAACTAATAATAATGTGAAAATTCTAGGACGCGACCTTCCCTCCTTGTAAATACACACCTCATTTGCACCACAACAGGGCGACGTGGAAGGGAGTCCTGTAAACGCTATGTAACGTGACTACGCTCAGACTTCCATACATTACTCGATAGACAGCTCTGAAAGTATAGAAATAGGGTTTTACTTGCTGTGACTGAATATCATGGGGGTAGGTATATAAGAATGTATGAGACGTTTACTGTTAGACATAGGCTTGATATTGATGAATGATGATTATTATTAGATGAAAGCAGCTTCATCACAACTTAGGAAAGGTTATTAACCTTCTCAACGCCATGTCAAATACAAAACCTTACTCGCCAATGACAGCTAAAAACTAGGAGCTAATGTCAACCTTAACTCAGACAGGTCTATTTTGCGCTGTCAACCATGACGGATATATCCGTCGTTGGCGTTGAACCAGTGGTGCGGATATATCCGTCAATGGCGTTGAAAAGGTTAAAGGTCTGCATTTGAACTGCTAGCTACGAAGAAAAATTTTGTGGGGTGATAAATGATAGACCTACTATTGCAGTTATAACCAAGTGGATCGCACAGGGCCGGATTTAGGGGCGGGCAACCGGGGCCTCCACAAATGGGGGGCCCCCACAATGAGTATTTAAAAAAAAAAAAACATCAAAGTTGAAAAAATCGTTAAATCTATTAGGAAAATAATTAGGGGCCTCCGCTTCTTTGCTTTCCCAGGGCCTCCAGACCTCTAAATCCGGCCCTGGGGTCGCAGTCGATTGTTTCGATGCAGTTATGCTGACCACAAAAACTAACGTTGCAAGCTGGCAGCTCAAATGCAGACCATCTGAAATAGCCGTACGGGAGTGGAATAAACGTAGTTTTAAGGGCAAAATGAAAAGCATCGTAGTTTCGAGAGTTTATTGTGTTAGACGTTGTGCAGCTCCTGCTGCACCTTGCGCCACGCGTCGAGCGGGCCGTGCTCGGGCCGGTACTTCACGTTGCAGCCGTCGTACGCGAGGCGGTTCTCCTCGCGCAGCCGCTCGAACTCCTCGGGCTCGTACTTCGTGAAGCCCCACTTCTTTGACACGTAGATCTAAGGGCGATACAAGTTTTGTTAGATTTGTTTAAAGTTCAAGCATGCAAAAAATCTAAGCATTTGTGGTCAAATAGGTATGTCGAGTTCAAAAATATGTACACACTTTTGCACCTTATTTCAATGGGATAAGGCGCAAAAGTATTTGCATATTTTTGAACTTGACTGTACATCATGTTCGGATTCAGATATTGATGACCACATGATTTCATGTGCTTGGATTTTTTACTGTAAGGGTGAAGCCACACGAGCGTAATTTTGTGAGTTGCGAGTCGCGTAAATATCGAAATTCCATAAAAGTCCGGTTCAATCAACAGTATCAACACGACGGTATACTGAATTTTAGGCTTGTGTAGTACACGTGCTAAGAACTAAAAAGACCTATATCCCGACACTACTAGAGCGAACTATTGCGAAATGTTTCTGCTCTTAGTTCATTTAGTACACGCGGAGCAAGAACCGAACGAGCAGAATAGTGACACAGAGTCACAGATAGCAAAGCGTTCCGAATGACCGACCGCCCGAAGCGACCAAACGAAACCGAACGGCTGGCGCGAGCGACAAGTAATGAAAGCTGTGTAAATAGGTATTACGCGGGAGTAAGCGAGATGACTAATTTTAATAGTAACTACTATAATTGCAGTCGTACACTCTCGCCGAGACACACCGAGGCAAACGGCTTGCTGTCCTTTTTAACTTATTATATGTTATTGAGGAGTTTGCGGACCAGTCGGTCATTCCATTCTGGTTAATTCATTTGGTCAAAGGAGCATGAACAGACCAGTTCTTTCAGTGTACTAAAAGAACTATAAGACCGAACTAGTACATGAGAGCGATTGTACTAGTTTGGAGCGACCCGCTCAGTGAACGAGCGCGCACAAGCCTACTGAATTTCGATATTTACTCGACTCACAACTCCCAAAATTACGCTTGTGTGGCTTCACCCTAACTAAAATATACTAGATTTCATTAACAAAGTTACACCAAATGTTTACTTAAAATTCACTACTGAATTGATGAACTAGTGATTTCATTTGACGATGAAGGACGTCATATTTCACGTAACAAAACTACTTTAGTCAAGAAAACATAAAGTCCTTACCTTCTGGCGACCGGGGAACTTGAACTTGGCACGACGCAGCGCCTCGATGACCTGGGCCTTCCAGCGCTCGCTGGAGCGCACGGACATGATGGGCTGGCCGATGCGCACGCGCGCTACCGTGCCCTGCGGCTTGCCGAACGCACCGCGCATCCCGGTCTGGAGCCTGGAACGTGATAAACATTATAAATAAAATACTTCTAAACAAATGCTTAAAAATATGTACCCTTCTGGGTAGCCTAGAGTAGTGAAGGTGTTAATTGAATTAATTATTTTCATTACATTCAGTAATCAATTAATTATTCTCAGAAACAACTAAAAATAAGGTTCTTTTATTTTATCAATTCTATAGCATTATTTGGCAACATAGTTGTGGTGCAACACATATTAATATGCTTATAATAGTTGAGTAATTACTCATATTTCTTGTTACATCTTAACACATTCAGTGCCAGCAACCTGCTAGTTGGGTTCTCTGTTTGTAGGCAGTATTCGCTACAAAGCAAAATAACATTGGAATCAGTTACGAGCCTAGCATGTAGCACTGAGTAGCAGCGAATGTGTTAACATTACACTCTGAACATTAATACAAAAAAGAGTTATGTTTCATTATTTGAGGTAGTTTCTTGTCCAGTGGGAATAAATATCCTGCAACATCATAATTCTTAGAGGAATTGTAAATACTTTATTGTACTAAAGAAAAATACAAAATACAGTCAACTTAAAACAAGGATGTACCAAGGTGAACTTATCTTACTTACTTATTTTATTTATTTTCATTTATGCGAGACAATCAGTTCAGACCTGAATATTTGAATCATATCTTAAAGTGACATGGATATTAAATGTGTTTGAGGGAGAATTCTGCACTTGGAAGTTGAAATTGCGCATTATCTAAAATAAAAAGCAAATGTCTGCCTCTAAGCTATATAAACTATCTCTGTACAAAATTATACATTAAGTGGTTAAGGTGTTGGAGCCTTGATGACTGAGCTAACACTTAAAAACATCTTCAATGTAGGTGAGTAGAGTGTAAATACACCAAACAGTTTGGCCGATAGCATATTTATTGTGTTTATTTATTGTGTAACTTGTAATTTGACATGAAGTGAAATATATAGTGTAATTTATATTGAGTAATAAAATCTGAATCTGAATTACTCATGACTAGGAGAAGGAACAAGAGCAGGTTCAGTGTCCAATAGATATTTGCAAACTCAAAACTAATTATTGTGGCAAACCAGAGCCCAATAAAAATGTACTATTTATTTCTTGAAAACCAAATTTAGGCAAGCTTTCTAATTTTTTAAAGAAAACAGGTGGATATTTTGTCATAAAATTTGCAATTAATTGGTTAAACAAATAATCAAATATGACATAATAAAAACATCAATCTAATATTTCACAATGTTAATAAATACAGCCAAATGTGCTATGTCATGCTGTTACTGCAAGTAAAGAATGATTCATACTCTAGAGATTTTCTCTCAACAGTAAGCAAGTCATGGAGATGAGTAAATATTTCAATTTCATTGGATTGGGTTCATTGAATTATTTACATTTTCTTTTGCTATACTCGCAAGCAATGAAAATAAACAGAAAGAGGTGATAATTAGATCACTGAGCTCCATAACTAGGTTTGTATCAATGTATTATTTTATAAAAAGTTAACTAAACAAGTGTAATATGTGTTTCTGTTATCTGAGTCACAGCTGTCATTCTTGATAGACCCATATAAATGATTGATCTTCCTCCAGAATATGACACAGGTTAAATTGTAAATAAAATAAAAAGGACAACTCACCTATCAGCCCCAGCGCACGATAACATTTTGTTGATGCGGATTACGTGGAACGGATGCAGCCTGATGCGGATGTGGAACTGATCCTTGCCACAGTTCTTCACCAGGTACTTGTTGCAGCAGATGCGGCCCGCCTCCAGCGCCTCAGAGCTTAGCTGCTCGTACTCATCCGACACCAAGTGCACGCATAGTGGAAAGTCGTCCACTGGCGCCTTCTTCTTGCCCAAGTCGAAAATACGGATCTTGGGGTCCGGCACACCACGGCAGAACCGCGATTTAGGGTACGGTTTGTTTTTACAGTACCGGTAACTGAAATTAAACACGACAAAATGATCATAATGGTCGCGGATAACGAGAAAACACACGAAGTCACAAACTTAAACTATTTACCATCTTGCGGGACGGCGCCCCATTGTGATCTGAAATAATACAAAATACAAACTTAATAATAATCACACATGTCTGGAGTGAAACAACACAATGAAATATAAAGCACTTATAGAGATTTTTAGCGATTTAATAGCAAAGAAGCAGTATGCACCTTCACAAAGTGACACCTTGATCTCGAAAGAAGGCAGGAAGAGAGCGATCGCACTGACGTTAGTGACGTGACGTTTGACGGAAAATGTTGCCAGGATAAGTTGGGTGGTGCCTATATAAACATCAAATATTTTGGAAGTTTTTTAGATGTGCTTAAACAAAACGTTTTGTACTGGGAAAGTTACTTTGAGACCGGTAGCACATCTCCGCCGCGAAATTGATGCAGCGAAACATTAGCGAAACTGCCTGTTCTATCGCGTTAAATTGCCCATGCTTATAGAAGCATGCTGCTGATCTGAAATGACTTTGAAAATCGAAGCTCGAAGTTATGTAAGCTTCTTCCCTTTCTCGCGATAAAATAACAATTGACGAGTGCAAGGGATGGTACATCCGAAAGATCGAAATGAGTGGTAACCATTCTGCTTACGTACCTTTATCTGCGATAAGGAGCTTTGAAAAGAAGAGGGGTATTTTTAGGGTTCCGTACCCGAAGGATGCTCAACGGGACCCTATTAATATGCCTACGCTGTCCATCCGTCCGTCCGTCCGTCTGTCTGTCTGTCTATCTATCCTAACTATAAAGAGCTGTATCTTTTGTACCGTAATAGATAACGGGTTGATTTTTAGGGTTCCGTACCTCAAATGAAAAAAACGGATCCCTTATAGGATCACTTTGTTGTCCGTCTGTCTGTCTGTCTGTGTGTCTGTCAAGACCCTTTTTCTCAGGAACGCGTGAAGGTATCAAGTTGAAATTCATATCAAATACTTAAGTCTGCAATCCCTTAGATCAGTGAAAAAATCAGACATCTAAGTCAACGCAATCAAAAGATACGGCCGTTTATGCCGCATATTCAAGGGAATCTCAAGGGAATCAAAACCTATAGGGTACTTCCCGTTGACTTAGAATCATGAAATTTGGCAACAAGCAATGTCTTATAGCACAAGAAAAGGAAAAAATCTGAAAACTGTAAATTTGTGGTTAAATCACATAAAAATTAAGTCCAATATAAACGGACACTCATTAAGTAAGAATGTGCATACTGCGTGTCAGTTTATACTGGACTTTATTTATTTATTGTATTCCCGTGATTTACGAACTATTTACATGCCTAAAAGTTTGTGCGGAACCCTCAGTGCGTGAGTCCGACTCGCACTTGACCGGCTTTTTTTTTAGAATATGTGTTATTAGGGCGGATTTACTAACGAATAAAAAAATAAAATAAAGTGAAATAATAAAAAACGTTTCTTGTATGGGACATCCCCAAACAAAAAACGTTTTTTTTTTCCACGTATTTTTATTTTTATGACTTGGACGCGTTTCGGAGCGAGTGGCGAGAGCATGCGCTCAATAGGGACGAATGGCGGAAAAGAGGGGAGGCCTTTGCCCAGCAGTGGGACATTAAAACAGGCTAAAAAAAAAAAAATTGTTTTTGTTGTATCGTAAAAACGGTAAAACATACAAGCGTGAAATTTGGTATGATTATAGAACAAACTATAAAATGACAACAATTACTAAAAACCAGCCAAATGTGTACGGAACCCTCAGTGCGTGAGTCCGACTCGCACTTGCCCGGTTTTTTTATTCTTCAAACTTCTCAGCATCAATCTCCGAATTTGTTTAACAGAAGAGACAAGAAAGTCATGTCATGATTTGGAATAATTATATATCCTCACGTTCCTTTCTTTTTATTAACCACAGGTATTACTTGAGTTATAATTATGATTTTTATATAGTTTGTAGGTACCTTACTACATGAAACTACAGCTATAAATTGTCACTGTCATGTGTCATGTCATCTTATCTGTCAAATCGTCTCTACTGTGCTTACTGGCGTATTTATTTGTGAACGAACAATACAATTACCACGTATAATTCTGTCGTAGAGTGAGTGTCGTATAAATAATCATCAAATATGGGTGCCCTAGCCAGCAGGCAGAACGCTGGCGTAGAGGAAGCCGACGTAGTATCAAACCATGCATATAAATATCCTCCTCGCTCAGGTAACGCTAGTGACCTTATAAATATGACTATAACATGCAAATATACAGATTGTTTTTAATGTCGTCAGTTTTGATTATAATCTGAAATTGGTTGGCTTTGTTTAGGTAATTACTTCGGCAGCCACTTTATCATGGGTGGAGAGAGATTTGACACTCCTCAGCCGGAAGCTTATCTCTTTGGAGAAAACGCAGACTTGAACTTTCTGGGCAGCCGACCTACTCCTGTAAGTATTTGTCTGATCAGAATTACATGTTGTATGATCTTATTTTTTGTAATTTATATTTCTAACTAATTTGTATTGGAATTAGGAATAAATACTTGATTTTAATAGTTTTAAGTGTTCACAACAAATGGTTTTGAATGTGCACCTAAGCCAGGACAAGCTTCTGGCTTGTTGACAATATTGTAGTTTTTATAGAAAGATTGTTTCTTTACTTTCTTTATGTTTTCTATGACAAGCCAAGCCTTAGTAACTTTAGTCACTTATTTGTTTGTATATTAAACTTTGGGCATACTTTGTGCTTAATCCTGTTATAAATTATCACTTACACACATGTAATTTAGTTGAGAACAACATTAATTTACATACTCCTTTTTCAACAGTTTCCATACCCTCCGCCTCAGTCTAATGAACCGACAAAAACTTTGAAGAGCCTCATCAACATTCGTAAAGAGTCGCTCAGGTTTGTGCGCTGCCCAGAGCCAGTGGGGAAGCTCGTGGAGAACAACAAGATCGGAGACGGCATGATCAAACCTGTGGACAGCAACGGCAAGGGCACATACTACAACATTGAGTTTACGTTTGACTGTGATGCTAGGATTGCCATCACTATTTTCTATTTTTGTACAGAAGAAGTGACTCCAACAGGTGTTGTGTAAGTAGAAGTCCCTTCTGATGAATTCATTTTTTATTGTATAATGGACAGGTGTAAATGGGGTGCATATTGGCTCACCGAAAAATTTGTAATCCGAATGTATCGTTATTCATAATCATCGCAAGTCCTAAAGTGAATCTTACTGAAACCGTTCTGATTTTAGGATTTTTTTAAAACAAATCTAAAGTAACCGAACCCTATTTACCAGTTATATATTTTTAAAATCCTGAAACAATAATGGTTTCAGCTAAAAATACTTTAGGACTTGTGATGATTATGAGTAACAATACATTCGGACTACAAATTATTATGTGAACTTTGGCATACCGGTTTAAATCATTTACACTAAAAGGTATTTTTGCCTTTTAGCTAAATTCTAGAGTAATTAAATGTACATAATTGTTAGTATAATACCTTTGTTGTGAATATAGTTATTGCATAGTATACCAACAACAACAAATATAATTTGTAAATTTACCGTGAGCTTTTTGGTGAAGGAAAACATCGTGAGGAAACCTGCACACTTGCAAAGCATTTTGACGGTGTGTGCGAAGTTCCCAATCCGCACTGGACGCGCGTGGGAACTATAGCTCAAACCCTCTCATTGTGAGTGGAGGCCTGTGCCTAGCAGTGGGACGTATATAGGCTGGATTATTATTATACCAACAAGGGCCCTGCACTTAAATATGAAGAAGGGAAGTTAACAATGCCCATATTTTTTCATTCACATTACTGCTTAGTATGAATAGTATGATGTGTTGTGTAGTAAATTAATGTAAAAAAAGTCATGAACTCGTGAAGATGTTGTCAAGTGTCTGAAGATAAGGACCTTCTTGAATGGATGAATGATGCCCGAAGTGTGTACCTCACAAATGTCATTAATGGTCTGTACTGTTGCTGCTACTGCTAATTGTTAGAAATCATTGAGACACCAGCAACCCATGGTGAACACATCTAAAGAATCTACTACGCTTGCTTCTTCTGTTCCAGGTATTATCCGCGTGACTCGGCAATGACCTCACAAACATACCACTACAAGAAGGGTGCGAACCAGCAGTTCTGCCAACTGGCGCATGTCTTCGATCCCTCGCGCCATGCTGATGAGGAGCTGGTGTTCAACGCTGACAATGAGATCATCCCCGTCGCCATCTACTGCGTCGTGGACGAGGGGCAGGACGGTAAGAGACCACCGGTCGGGTCCAGCCGCAGCATCAGTTCGATGAGATTTGGTGTTCAACGCAGACGCTCGCAATCCACGCGGTTAGCCTAGTCGGTAGTGACGTAGGTTCGATTGCCGTTAATGGCAAGTATTTGTGTGATGAGTGCAAGTATTTGTTGGATGTTTTTTATGTATTTATTTCATTATACATACATATTTAACCGGATACAGGCGTCTATCAGTTGTCAGTTCTACAAGTTGTACCAATAGTACAAGTTTAGAGCTAATGTGGGACTAGCTTAATGTGTGAGATTGTCCCATTATATTTATTTTTAATAGACTTCAAAAAAAAGATGGACATTCTCAATAAGTCATCTGTTTTATATTTAATAAAAGTTGCAAGTTTTCGTCCTCATCATTTATGTGGAAACACATCCACTACAGGACATGATCGGGATCATGTGGTCTAGTCCGGTCTGGTCGGTCTGTTGCAGAGATAAGGCAGTCTCACACGACGTACGCGGTAGTGGAGCGGCACGCGGACGGCGCGTTCGTGCTGAAGGCGCTCAAGCAGAAGCTGTTCGTGGACGGGCTCAGCTACCTGCTGCAGGAGATCTACGGCATCGAGAACAAGAACCTCGACACCAAGGTGCAGTACATAAAGTATATCAGAGAAGACAAGGTACTCATAAATTACTGGATGCACTCCGCATTTACCAATGTTTATTTTACACTTGTTTAAGATCCTGGAATTTTCGGAACTGAATTTTTTATGGGCTATTAGGCCCAGAAAATATGGCAAATGTCAGTTCTGGTCTATCAATCGGGTCCCGAGATTGGAGCCTATTTTAAGATGTTAAACAAACTTTAAGGGAATTGATCTATTTTCACCTGCTATTTTGGATGCCATATG
The DNA here is from genome assembly GCA_963241965.1 of Tortrix viridana. Lineage (NCBI taxonomy): Eukaryota > Metazoa > Arthropoda > Insecta > Lepidoptera > Tortricidae > Tortrix > Tortrix viridana. The sequence goes on from OY725174.1 coordinate 1,947,127, forward strand.
GTCTCGAAGACAGGTTGTCTATTTTTTTTTTAATGCCCTTCTCCATGCTATTAATAAAAACCACGATTAATGAATTATCCGGTAGCCCACTGACGAGGAAACTGAAGAAGGCGGTTCAGAGTGCGTGATCTGCATGTGCGACGTCCGCGACACCCTGATCCTGCCCTGCCGGCACCTCTGCCTGTGCAACTCGTGCGCGGACTCGCTGCGCTACCAGGCCAACAACTGCCCGATCTGCAGGGCGCCCTTCCGCGCGCTGTTGCAGATCAGAGCCCTGCAGAAAGCCGTTGCGCCGCCGTCGTCGGCCAGTCCGCCGCTCGTAACTATTTTTTATATGCATTAAGTTGAGCTATAAATCGCTTTAAATGTCTGGTGTTTATCCCAAGTAGCAAACAAGCTGTATAAGAGCTTATACAGCTCTTAAAATGCTGAAACTAGAGTTATAATGGCTGTATAAGCATTATACAGCTTTTGTGCTACTTGGGATACTTAGGGGCCATCCATAGATTACGTCACACGTTAAAGGGAGGGGGAATGGGTCGACGCAGTGTGACATTGTGTAACAAGGGGTGGGAGGTAAATAGCTAGCGTAAGGTCGCTACTCTGAGTCTACTCTGACGTCACATACATTGGAGAAGGAGAGGCGACTGATTATGCGGCGCGCTCTCTTACCCGCTTTACAGTTCGTTAACGTTTAGATGCCTCATTCCTGCTGTCTGTCACCCCGCACACCGGTTGCTGATCCACTAATGGTCCCAGTAGATTTGTGGTGCAACTGTATGTTTGTGGAACGTATTTTTTCGGTATTTTATAAATTAATTATATGTAGATCTGTGACGGTTCTGTAATAGTTGATATATCACACAGGGCAGCATGGAGAACATCCCGGCGGGCTACGAGCCGGTGTCGCTGATGGAGGCGCTGAACGGGCCGGCGCCGCGCGCGCCCGCGCCCGCGCCCGCGCCCGCCTCCGCGCCCGCCATCGCCAGCCCCGACACCGACACCGCCTCGCAGGTCCGTGCGTACACATACCTACCCTGCATCACACAATACAGAAGCTACTTTTTGTGGGGCAATTTTTTTAAAGCTATAGGAATTTCGACATTAATGCGGCCACGGGAATGACGGAGCTTGAATCGCTCGAAGCGTTACCCATCTGCAATCAATCCTTAGACTATGATCAGATCAACTCTCTTTTATGTTATTAGCAGTGATCGGGGTTTTGGATGCAATTCGCGGGATTTTGAGTCGTAATCATACTATAATCCCGCAATTGCGTCTGTATAAAAAAATGTGTTTTTTCAATAATAAAAACATTTATTTCATTCGTTGACCTGTAATTTCGATTGATATCATGTAAAATAAAATAGAATAATTATTCTCCAACATCAATACAAATCCCGGGATCCCGGGCATATCCATTATTACTTAGCATAATGTTTAAGTTCAATCACCCCGGATTGCACTGGGAATTCCGATCACTGTGATATATGTCAAAAAACTGTCCTTTAACAAACCACACGAAGCCCGGAATCCCGCGGCTTATCCATACTAGCATAATGATTGAGGTCATTCACCCCGAGTAGCATCCAAAACCCCGATCACTGGTTATTAGGGTTCTGTACCCAAAGGGTGTCAACGGAACCCTATTACTAAGGCTCCGCTGTCGGTCTGGCCTAGAGGGCCCGGGTGGCACTAATACGCCCCCTCGGCTGTGGCCAGCCCGACTCGCGGTAACGGTGCGCCGGTCCGCAGGCGGCGGAGGCGCTGAACCGCTGCGCGCCGGAGCGCGCCTCGTCCGCCAGCCTGGCCAGCGCCGCGCCAGCGCTCACGCCGGAGGTACGTCACATCACATACGTGACGTTCTCAATATAAAGGGGCCTTATGGAGGCAGGCGGTTACGCCGTTTTTAGAACTGTTACCATAGTATTCGTATAATTACAAGAATAAGAAGGGCGTAACTGCCTTCCTCCATAAGGTCCCTTTATATCGAGAACGTCACATATGCCCTATTATAACCACTCAACATTTCCCAACTTCCAAACAGAGAAAGAAGTAGAGCTATGTGATTATTATAACTGTCCATTTCTCCAATATGCTCGGTCCACCTAACTGTTGCAAAAACAGTACGCGAAGTTATTCCTGTCGAGGAGCAGCGACAGGAAAAATATTATGAAACTAACTTTCCGCCCGCGACTTCGTCTGCGGAGCGTCAGTACTTTCGCAAATTAATATATAGCCTATGTCCACACTGAAAGTCCATTCTAAATGTTGGTGAAAGAATTTTTGAAATGGAATTTGTAGTTCCGGAGATTACCTCTTACATACAAACAAAAAAACAAATTTACAAACTTAGGTAAACTTTATAATATTAGTATAGATTTCATTACTTCACAGTTTTTTTATTTTTGAATACCATGTTTTGACTAGGGAAACCAACAGCCAAATACTCGTACTCAAACAAAGTTCTCCTAAGTTTATTTTACTTTTAAAATGTCATACACTAAAGACGAATGGCGTCTACAGCGTCTTTAAAAGTGTCTCAAATAGTTTTACTTCTTTTTTTTACATTTTGCGTTTATAAACTATTTAAAATGGCAAATTAACTTAAACGCGCAACTAATGTAATAATTTAAATCCCAAGTTATTAAATTTTAATTTAAATATGTGATTTTATTTAATTTTATAATTCAGATTTCCGAATGAAAATGGGATAATGATTCAATTTATGAGTAATGTCGCGTACTTTAAAAAAAGGCGGGTATTCAACTTTTTTCGAAGGCAATTTTTAAGGGTGTTCAAAAAATTCAAAAATAGAATTTCCTCGCATCGTTAGAGAAAAGCGCTATACAAGCCTCGACCATGAAGGGCGATTGCTGGACTCGTACGAGTATATAGCGCTAATTACACGTCTTGCAACAGCTTGCTTCCCGTTCTCTTCTACCTAATTTTGGCAGTTCTGACCTTTCATAACACAACAGCAAAACTCAACTTTATTGTTGTTACTTTATAGAATCAGCCTCAACTGCAGCAAAATTGCAAGATTGTTTTTTACCTAGTCGTAAATTACTCTATTGTCTTATCACAGAGTGCAAATCTTCTGGCCTGAAATGAATTCATACTTAACTTTGCGACGGCCGGATCATTGCGATTTACTGAAAACACTAACAAAAAACTCTTATTCCATCCATAATTTTACATTTTTTTTTTCTACTCTAGAATATTTATTTTATTAATAACACTAGTCAACAATAAACAACTTTTGCAAACCCATGAAAGGAATTCAACTGATATTAATGTTCTCTACATTAAAAACCGTTCGCAGTGGTAATAATTTTGTGCCTTAGTTAGCTCGGGTTGGTTTTTGGTCGTGGGTATGCGCGGCGTTACACTCAATACAACAAACAAGCACACCATGAGCATAATTCAAAAAATCGAACCAAGCCAGCTGTGAAACGTCTATGGTTGATGAATAGTCACCGCGTACTTCTTGATGTTACAACTCATTATCACTGGGCAAAAACCTTGTTGACCAGTGTTATTAATTGGTATAAATGTGAAAATATAAAAAAAAAACGTTTAAACAGACCGAAGCAATCCGAGGACACTATGACTAAATTATAGAAAATATTCTAAAACGTTTAAAGGCGATCTGTGAACGCTTCCTTTTATAATGTGTTGTTTACTGTCTCAGTTCCGCATGTCTGTGCTGCTGGCGCGCGAGCAGGACGGGAGACCCGAGCGCGCCGCCAGCCCGCTGCTGCGCGCGCCCGCCGCGCTCACGCGCCACGACCCCGTCGCCAAGGTAACCCGCAACCGTTCATGCTTATTCTCGCTCCACCTCTATGCAATCATAATAATAATAATAATATATTTTATTTCAGACCAATGATCCATATTTTGTTAGTAAAGTTTGTGAACAAGTGTTAAAAAAAAAGTTAGTGTTATACAATAAAAACATTAAAATAAGACAAAACATAGGAACAAATACTATTTAAGGGCGTGGAGCCCGATGCACCGCGCCAATACTGGCGAGTCCCAGCGTTCAACAACAACAGCGCGCGCTGCAGCATGGAGGCGCAGCGCATGCGCATGACGGCGGCGAACCCCGATGCAATGATTAATTACTTTCTTGGTGCAACAATCTTCTATTTAGCCTTTGTCAATACAATTCCCTTGGAATAACTTCATTATTGAGTCGAATGTGTTTGTTGGCAGTCGTCACTAAGCCTGCAGTACGCTCCGGACGAGGCGTCTCTCCACGAAGCGTCAGGGTCGGAGGAGGAGGGCGAGGAGCCGCGCGCCGAGCCGAGCGCCGAGCCGGACGCCGAGCCGGACGCCGAGCCGGACAGCGACGCCGAGCGCCTGTCGCCGCTACTGGCCAACGGGGTGAGCAGACCCACGGAATATACAGCGTGGATTAAACGAACAGGACATGAAGGGGACCTTTAGGCTGCCTTTCCATAGAACCGGAGACGAGCGGTGTGGAGAGAAGCTGTGTAGGAATCGACCAATCACATTGGTCGTAATCCACATCTCGTCTCCGTTCCGCTTCAATGGAAAAAGTCAAGCGGAGAGGATGTGGATTACAACCAATGTGATTAGTCGATTCCTACACAGCTCCTCTCCGCACCGCTCGTCTCCGGTTCTGTGGAAAGGCAGCCTTAAATACTTCATCTAAAGCTATAAGCTATCCAGAGTCATGGATGTTTTCTATATGTCTAACTATGTATTTCTATATAAGTATGTACAGTTCGCCTTCAAATATATCTGTACATATCAGAGTGGTCAAAAATATCTGAACATGCACTCTAACGCCTTGACAATAGAGTCGTATTTGTGAGCACCTTGTTTGCTGCAATATATATGATGGCGACTGTACTTATATCGTTGCCTAGTACCATAGTACAAGCTTAGAGCTTAGTTTGGGACTTTGTGTGAGATTGTCCCCTGATATTTATTTATTTTTATTTATAGGTATCGGCACGAGAGTTAAGGTCACGCACACAACATCATGTCATGTATTGACAGCGGAATTTTGTTCACATTGCTTTCACTCTTTCGTTCATTCACTACCTTTTTTGCATGTAGCTGTGTGCGGAATCATTTACCTCAACTCTCGTGCCGACACCTATATCTAACTTGTTAAAAAAATACACGTTTTTTGATTTTTTTTACTAAGAATTCCATTCACAAATTGTGTAAAACTACGCTGATTTCATCGATATACCGTCAGTGACTCTACTGCGTATCTAACTAATTCAAGAAAGAGCAAAATGCACCTTACAAAGTAAGTTAATAATCCAGCCTATATACGTCCCACTGCTGGGCACAGGCCTCCCACTCACAAGAGGGGTTGGGCTATAGTTCCCACGCGGGCCCAGTGCGGATTGGGAACTTCGCACACACCGTCAAATTGCTTTGCAGTTGTGTGCAGGTTTCCTCACGATGTTTTCCTTCACCGAAAAGCTCATGGTAAATTTTCAAATTATATTTCGCACATAAATTCCGAAAAACTTAGAGGTGCGAGCCCGGGTTTGAACCCACGACCCTCTGCTTAAGAGTCGGCAGGTCAAACCATTAGGCTAACACGGCACAGCGAAAGTAAGTTAGTAAGTTGCATTTTACAACCTATTGAATTTGTTAGTTACGACGATACGAAATCGCTAATGGTCAAATGTATTTTGCCCCAGAAATGTCCGACGTCTGGTCGTCGCTCACACGCCAAAGACAATCGTAACGCTATTTTGCGTTGCTGTGACGGATTTATACAATGTCCAGGGATAAAGTGCACAAACGAATAAGGGTGAAACTACATCTGATTTTATCACGGGAAAAAAATGGCATAGGGTTTACAATAGTTAGAAAAAATATATAAAGAAACACAAAAGATGTCAACAGGAAGTTATTTTTTGTTTTTACTTTTTTCTGTGATAAAATCACATGTATTTTCACCCTTATTCGTTTGTGCACTTTACCCCTTATCTTGTATATCGTTGGCGTTGAACCTGTGATGCGAATATACCCGTCGTTGGCGTTATAAGGGTAGCGCGCACGGTGAACATGATGGTAACGTAACGGTGCGCAGGTGGTGAAGGGCGGCAGGGCGCGCTCGCCGCTGCCGGCGCCCGCGCAGCTCGCCGACGCGCCCGCGCCGCGCGCCTGTGAGTACACACTACAGGGGGGCTTTCGTTTGATAATGGTGGTCGGGAGTAACATCTTTCTCTGTTTCTAATTGTAAAGTTTTTTGATCCTATGGACCCTTATTAATTCGTGTCAGACTGGCGACGTCTTAAATATCTATCAAACTGATATTTGCAGCAAATTTTGGAGTAACTTTTAAATCGCATAGCGGCCAGCATTCGAATTTTCAGTTGAAAAGAAAATTTACATATTTAAATTAGATATTTTTAATATTTATACAAAATTAGTGATGTGAAGTTGCATATTTAATCTTTTTTATCTTGATAGATAACATCTCGACTCTGATTTTGTGCCATCCGCTTGTTACAGCGAATATCCATCAAAAACATTAACATCTGGCTTTCTAATCAATCGAGAGATATGTGATGTTATAATTTTCGGTATTGCGGATCATGGGTTGTGGTGGGTTCTGCGTGTAACAGTTTTTATTTGCGCGGGTGCCATAAGAAAATTATTTTGGTAAAGGTGGCAAGGACCGTGTGGATATTATATGTTACCACTTCGTTCGTATACTTAGGAACAAGTTCGCCTTTGCAGTTTGAACATTTGTTTCTGGTTATTAAATATTGTATGATTTTACTCTACAATAAAGAATTAACATATACGTAAATATAAAAATATACTATATGGGATTATGGACAAAGTTCTCCTTCTTTGGCAGTCGAGTAAAAAATATACAGGGTGTCCCGCGATAAAGTGCACAAACGAATAAGGGTGAAACTACGTGTGATTTTATCAAAGAAAAAATAAAAAAACATTTTTTTTTTAAGTTTGCATAGAGTTTACAAAAATCTTATTGTAAACCCTATACAACGTTTTTTTATTTTTTTCCGTGATAAAATCACATGCAGTTTCACCCTTATTCGTTTGTGCACTTTATCGCGGAACACCCTGTATATCTATACAGACAGATGTATTAAATAATCGAAACTCATTCACGAACACATGTTTAATTGTTCACTATACATCTGACACTTGACAAATAGTCGTCGATGTTGTTGTTAGACTTTCCGCTGCCTTATTTTTATTTCTACATACATTAAAGTATAGGTAATTCGCTAAATCGTTCAGCAACCAGGGTGTTAAATCTTAAAACGCCGCAAGCGCCACACCCGTACCACGGTATTAGACCCTAGCTACAGGTGTTAAAGTTCGCAATGGTTGGCAGCGAGCGCGTCGCCCGCGCCGGCCGAGGACTCTGACTATTTCACGCCGGAGGACACCGCCACCACCATACTGACGGTGCCCAAACACAAGAACACTGTAAGTGAGGGGTTTCTGCCGCAAACTACACCTTGTTTATAGGGGCTAAGGACCAAAATGGGGTTGATTCACTAGTTAAAAGCAGATAAACTTAAATGAAAATAAATTTGTCAGGTAAAATAGTTTACTAGCGCGAAAGAAATTTGTTTCAAATCGGTGAAATGACACCTAAAAGATCTGTTTCTAACTGAATTTTAACACTAACTACAATACTGAGCCAACATATACGTCATCTAGTAGGTAGTGCTTGCGGTGGGAGCCCCAAGGAATCGCGCGAGCAGCCGCGTCGTGACGTCATCGAACCGCCATCTTTGTTGTAGCGTTTCGTTCGTTTCGTTGTTGTGGTATCGTTTGCGCATCCATTTGTCACTTACTTTATTTTCGATGTTCTATTTTTAAATTAATTTGCGTGCACTATTGGCTTATTTAGTGCTTTTTTAGATTAAGCGATGTTTAGATTTTAGTAGGACTAGACTAATTTCCGTGTATTGTATATTGCAAAAAGAAATGGAACCCTGTCGCAACGAGCTGATGTTGTTAACGCCACTTCGTTCAAGTTTAGCTGATGCGGTCTGTCATTGCGACAGGGTCCTACGACGGTAGATGAATACTTGCGGTGCCTGCTGTTTCGGCGAAATGTTTGGTCGAATGTATAATTTATTTTATTTTTATTTCCAAGATACCAAAACAGCTATTTAGATCGGCTAAGTTAGAGTCGTGAGCACCACAAAATGCTTATTGTTGCGGCGGGAAATACCCTTTTTAGCAAATGAAAATTGGTATATAATACATTCGTCCAAGTATATTACGCCCATACGGCAGACACCCGAATACTTGTTGTTGAATGTATCTGTTCTTCGAAACTCACGATTTAATCAATTAAAATGTAAAAATTACAGCTTTGAACTAAGATATTTTTATAGTGGCCATTCTAGCCATTCCATTTATATACTCGTACGTAACGTTCCGCTTGGCGGCATATCATACTTAATGAATATTCAGCGGCCCTATCAAGATTTTCAAGACTAAAATCCAACTTTAAAATGGGGACATTGGGGTTAATAAATATAATAAAACTTTTGCTGAAATTACCTTCTGTAAGTGCTTGTTGGGGCGCTTATTCAAAGCAATGTTAGTGTTATACGAAGCACTACTAGAGTGCACATGAGGGACATTGAATTAAATTCTATCGACGAAAAAAATGTTTTTTTTTTCTATATCTCTTGAAAATAAAATATATCGTAACTGTGTACCACATGTAAACACAAAAAATAAAATATTTCGTCAATAAACTTTAATTTAATGTCCCTAATTTTAATATGTGGACTTTGTCAAGACTCACCCTGTATATTAAAATCGTATAGAAGAAACCTGATGTGACCAATCTACTAAAGTCCTGAACCCACTTGTTAATTGTATGTACAGTCACACCACGGGATTGTTGAGCCACCATAGAACCCTGTCATAATGATAGCGTCACGTCACGCAAAAGAAATAACGTCAAAATTTCTCGTCGACTTTATATGAGAGGGTTCTATTGCGGTCAACAACCCCGTATTGTGACTATACATTAAAGGAACCGTTAAACGTCAATTTGACGCAGGGCGCGATTTTGTGGATTAACGCCTTTAATACACTGACGCCGCGAACCGCGCAAGTCGCGCAACATGCGAATGCGAAACCCGCTAACGCAAAGTTCAGATTCGCATAAATATCGCGCATTATGACGACGCGGTTAGCCTAGTTAGTAGTGACCCTGCCTACGAAGCTAGTGGTTCCGGGTTCGAATCCCGGTATGGGCAAATATTTGTGTGATGAGCGGCGAGTATTTGTTCCTGAGTCATGGATGTTTTCTATATATTTAAGTATGTATTTCTCTATATAAGTATGTATATCATTGCCTAGTACCCATAGTACAAGCCCTAGGGCTTGTACTATGGGTACTAGGCAAGGGTACTGGGTAGTAGGCTCAATTTGTGTGATATGGTCCCTGATATTTATTATTATTTATTTATTTATTCGCCTTAGTTGCGCGGTTCGCAGCGTCGGTAGCGAACACTAAATAAATTACCTAATTGAATTGAATTTATATTTTAATAAAAAAAAACTACTTCCTGCTCATTTAATGAGAATTGAGCTTTGTTGGCCGCCGTAAACTTGATCTGTTAAGACCTTCGTGTTTTTCCGCCGGCTCTCGGCTCTGTTCGTGTAACGCGTGCTCTGACGCAGGAGCCGGCGGAGGGCGCGCCGCCGCGCTGGGCGCTGCCGCTCCGCGTCACGTCGCTGCCCGGTGAGTGGGGGTGGGCTACATGACGACAGCTTAGATCTATTAGGGCCTGCGCAAACCGGCGGAGCGCAGCGCAGATCACTTTAAATTTATCAATGTATATTCTTTTCTATTTTAATTACAATAAGGTATAAATTTAGAGCCGCAGCCGCAGAGTAGAAATCCCCCGTGATGCTCCGAGATCGGTCGCAGAGCATTCAAATTTATACCTTATTTTAATTAAAATAGGGAAGAATATACATTGATAAATTTAAAGTGATCTGCGCTGCGCTCCGCCGGTTTGCGCAGGCCCTTACGGCCCTTTTATTCATTTGTTTTATAGCAATAAGCACATTGGGGTAGTGCCACTTTGTCATTGTCAAAAGTGAGGAAATGGGGCAGGATTACAAATAGGTATAAGTTTCATGGAATTTAGAAATTTGGATTAGGATCGGGAAAGTTGGGTAAAAAAAATATGATAATAGGTATAAATAAAACTAGATAATTATATTTTTTGTTACACATTGTTATTAACTGAACTGTAATCGTATTGTATACAGGTGTCCTATAAGTCTTACAGTCAACGTCAAAAGTAGATACTCACTTTTGTACTTTATCGCATTAACATATTTGACAATCTTGTTTGACATTGCTAACGTGGCTGTATAGCGACAAGATACAAAAGTGTGTATCTACATTTGATGTTGACTGTACGTCATATTGACACCGGGGGTAGAACAGCCTAAGACGCACCGAACCAGCCTAACATGACCTCAGTAAAAGTCGCATGGTTTTCAAGATATGCCAGTTTAAAGTTCAAGTTTTTTCGCCAATTTCAACTTTAAACTGGAAATATCTTGAAAACCATGCGACTTAACTGAGGTCATGTTAGGCTGGTTCGGTGTGGGGATGATGCATAACGCATTTCCACCCGTCAAAAAGTAACGTCTGGTTCGGTCCGTCTTAGGCTGGTCTACCTCCGGTGTCAATGTGACGTATGACTTATAGGACACCCTATGACTCGGCAGCTTTTGCTAACAAGCAAATAATAGCTATTATAACGTTAATAGGCGAAAAGACACTGTACAATAAGGGCCTAATTACGTTTTACGAAATGTGAAAACGATAGTATAGTTTTGTATGAAATAGGTAAATAGCATCCTGCACGGAGAAAAAAATATTTTACAATAGTACCAGATTGTATAGGAGTTATGATTCTGGTGTAGGTAAACAGATTTCAGGTATGGTTAACAGATTTATTTTTTATGACAAGTCATATTTTTGTTATTAGTACTAGAACCTTGGACCTTATTACAATGGAATAAGGTGAAAAAGTGTAAACATCTTTCTGTCCTCGACTGTACAGAAGTAGAATTTTCTATTAATGTGTAAAAAACGTATAGTTGTCACATATAATACAATAAAATCAAGTAGAATTTACAATATTCTGTTAAAGGAAACTAGATTTTTTCTCCGTGTGTGACGTCACGCCTTGCTACTGTTATGTTCCCTACTCCCTACAGAGTAAGGTCAACTTTTTCCTCCATAATCAAACTGATCCAAAACGCAAAAAACAATTACTTTCGAAACATTCAAATGCGTTTGTTTGCCGTGTAGGTATAAAGACGTCGTTTTTATTCAGGAACTCCGCTGTCCCAAGCGAGCGTGCGGTCATCAGGCGACTCGTACAGCTCTTCATCCTCGACGCGCCAGCTCCTGGCGCCCGCCGCCATGCCGGCCGACACCGCCTGCTAGCCCCGCGCGCTGCCCGGCAACGCCTGTCGACATTGCCTGGCAACACACGCCATCGTCTGGCAACACACGTCACTGCGACACCCGACAACCCCACCCGCCTGGCAATTTCTTCCGAATCTGTCCGGCAATGTAATCAGACACCCGGCGTGTTGCCGACAGCATGCGCCAGAGTTTAACGGCAATATTCGTTGGTACTGCCCGGCAATACGCACCGACACGACTAGGCAAGACGCTTTGACTCAGACCGATTTGACTGTGGCACCTGATGAACTTTAAAATCTACGTAAAGTCGGGGTTAATACAAATGGCCAAAGATGTCAACAAATTAGTACTGTTTGACACATAACCTCAAAATTTCAGCTAGCGTGTTTTTATATAATAAAACGTATAATTAATAGTTATTTAATCTAAAAATTAATATGAAAGTAATAATCAAGCGTATAAATCATTGTAAAGACCTTTCTCTATCTTGAAAAGTACATGATTATGGAGTAATAATGGTAAATTGGTTAGTTTCGTTTTGTTTACATCTTTGTCCATTTCTATTGTCCCCGATTTTAAAGGTTTACATAAACTGGCATAGAGCCATTACATGTTAGTGTTTAGTTGGCAACGCGTTTGCAGCATTGCGATTGTAATGGGGTTCCTTGTTTGTCCTAAATTCATTTGCCACAACATATCACTTTTATCATAATTAATGTTTAGTACCAATTATGTTTAATTGCTATAATGTATCGATTGTCCTAACATATTTTAGACATAATTTCGATTGTCACAACTTTTTAAATCAAGTTAGGTACGATGATTTATGGAACTGCGAGCGTTATATCAAGTTATTATTAGGAACACACACTTTAGGTCAAGAGAAAAAGATCGATAAAAGTTATGTCAAGTAAACATTAGGACAAACGATTATTAAGTACCACGAGCGTTATGACAAGTGAAATTAGGATCACAACTGTTATAGGAGTAATAAACTATAAGTCCCGGAGCCCACTATTCGCCAGTTGACCTGTGTGTCGGTTTGCCCATACAAAAAGACATAACTACGTAAATACGAGTTTACGTTAAATCGATGTATTTAACTTTGACAAACTTTTTTGGTCTAGAGGCGTCTCAACGCCTGTAGCGATAGTCGAGATAGAGCGTATTCAGCTGTTTTGAGCACCATATGTGCTCTAATATATTTGTTAGTGACTATATCTACATCCAGATTTGCCCGCGTGTCATTTCTATTTGCTATGCGAGGGCGGCGTGTCGTGAACTAGTGACTAATAAATGGTAACTACAAGGGCCTGTTTCACAATCGACAAGTTTATCTGCCAGTTAAAGTTAGCCCTCTCCTTGTCTATTTTTAAGTGTAAGAACGGGAAGTGCTAAGTTTATCTGTCAGATATGCTTTACTTGACGATTGTGGAACAGGCGATAAGTATTAGATATTTGTAGTAAATATTAAGTATTACTGACGCAGCTCATATTATTAGTTTAATTATACTCTTTATAAGTTAAAATAGATGTTAGTATAAATGTGATCATTAATAAATTTATTGACTTGTTTAAACTGCAACAAAACTTTGGTTATTAGAGTATTTATTGTGCTATATCAAATAACGTGTAAATTTAAATGTTAGTAGGTTAAGGGTAAATAGACTGACAAACACATTCCTTGACGTCGGGCGTTGAATCTCATATTTTACTTCTCTGTCTCCGGTGCTTGATTAAGATTGCATGTTATGTGCATGAACATTGAAGTTTTTGTGACTTCAGTGTGCATGCACCTTTAGTTGTGATTGACATTATGTTTATGCTTTCTCATTTGGGTCGGCCAAACAAATAATCTACCCCTAAGGTTGAATTTAGTTTGCTCGTCATATAATAATAAGGTTTATACGACGAGTGATTAGATGTCTTTCAATTTGAAGTGTCGACGTTAGCGACATTTTTATTTGAAAGGAAGTGGTTTTTTTTACTTGGCCGACGGTACCTATGACAATGAAAGTATATATTTTTAAATGAATTGGTATAATAAAAAAAACAGACGTAGTTATTTAAGTATAAATAAGTTTGTCACAACTCTATCAAATAATGTCGCTTAAAGGTGGAATTAGACGGCGCGTCAGGCGCCAGGCTCGTGTTTCAATCTCATCTAAACAGCTCAACGGATTTGGATACAATTTTGTCCTGATCCTGAACTATCTGTGTGCCAAATTTTATCCAAACCCGTTCAGCCGTTAAGACGAGATTGAAACACGAGCCTGGCTCGGCTCGCGCTATCACTCGCCGTCTAACTCAACCTTTAGTCAACACGTCAAATTGCCAGACGCGTCTTAGAGCCCCCACAGACTAACAGTCCGCCGGCCGATATTGAACTCTCAGTTCATCGCATTAGAGCACAGATTATCACTTTCTCTTAACGTTTCATACATGTAATAAATTTTGGATGGCAGGCCGCCTTATAGACTCGGGACTGCAGGTAAACTGTTACCCTCTTATTCATAATCGGCATAATCGCACAATAAAGTATGCTTGAAGTATAGTTTGTCCTTATCTTTCATTGTGACATTTGAATGTGTCGGAAAGTGACAATGCATACTTTTACTAAATAGGTTTGTTGTGCGTTCATAAGGGGGTTAGTCTGTGGGACCCTTTATCTACCTTATTGTTTTGTTTTAGAACACAAAATTCAACTGTAGGGTTACCACTTATTTGGCAACTGCACCTTCTATTGTGCTGTTAATTGTTCATGTAGGTATATGTATATAAAGTCATCGATAAAGTAATGAAGTTCTTGTATACTGTACGCAAATAATGCTATAATATTTTAATCAATTTATTTAAATAAACTATAAGATTGTTATAATCGTTGTTTAATTTACAAACTGGCTTTCTATCTTGTACAGATTCTATACCGACAGTTCTATCTTAGTGTGTATGTCCACATTTAGCAATAAGAATTACTATCTAATTCAATCTGATATTCACACGCACAGGCGTCTAAGATACAGGCTCAGCCTATTTTGGAGTCTGACGGAAATCTCTGCTATTGTGGTGCTTTTGGTTAATAAATGATTGGTATTTGAATAAGCAGATTGTTTGGAAATTGCCATATGTATTTTTTGGGATAAGATCAGCTCTACGTGCTATATTTGAATTGCGACTTCATCGAGAACACCCTCTATACCATCAGATATGTTGAAAACATGCTCACCAATCGAGTTGCTACTCTCACCCTTAATGCAACTATGCATGCATTCTCAAGAGGAGGCGTTTTGTCTCCACTGCTGTGATGCTCGTAGAACTGATGGCCGTTGGGGCGGAAAGGTTCTAGAATGGCGATCGCGCACCGAAAAATGACGTGTTGATGCGAGTAGCACAAAACCAACCGTCTTCGTGGAGATCCTCGGGGAAGGCCTGTATATATATATAGCCGTCCTGATTGAGTACCAGCAAAACAGCCCCCGTATTGGTCGTCGCCTTTATCGCGGTGGATAAAGCGTCCCTCTCTCTCGCACTTACCTACTGGCCAGAAAGTGACTGATGTTTTTATCCACGTTTATCCCCTCGATAAACACGACCATTATTACCCCGCAGTTATTAATGATTTTGGGTCCAATTCAGAGGTCGTTTAATGTCATTCAGTACCATCCATACCAGCATGCAACCAACATATGTGGCCTTGGACAAACTATTATGTGATACCCTGGGATGCCGCTCCGAATATTTTATCCAATTTTACATTTGTATAATGTCAATTGTCAATATTCAAATTTTCATATTTGACTATTTCTAAAAAAGTTTGTACAATTTTAAGGATTTAAAAAAACAAGCTCCGATTTAAAAAAAATCGTAGATTGGGTGCATGAAACTATGCAATTTTAACATAAATTCCCAAAATGTTCCAAAAATATATATAGAAAATTCTTATTTCTTTACCAACAATGTATGAGCTTTGGTAACAAAATAGGAAAAATTTGTGCATTTTTTATGGGACATTTTTGGAAAATTATTTTTAAACTACTTAGTTTCATTTATCCAACCCACCTACCAATTTTTTTTTTAATCGGAGAGTTGAATGAATGCTCATTTCTTCCCCATAATCCAAGAATCTCAAAAGAAAAAAAAAACTATTATCAACCCATGTGAGATTTATGATAGTTCCAGAGTTCCAGGTGACGTGACCAGCTGAAATGCCGGCAGGGGATTGTAGCATTATGCTGAAATTTCCCTCGCTTGACTATTGGGAACGACTAATGAAGCAGTGTTTTCAATCTGCCAGGTTGCCCCCCCTACTTAGTTTTACACATGCAAAGATGCAACCATGTATCATCAATTTTAAACGCAGGGCTCGACTTCTCTGGTTCAAAATACTGCATTAGTCAATCTCATACTAGTCATACACAGACTATTGACTAATCAGAGTAATCAGTGACAGGGAATAAATTGGTATTCTGTGGGTTGATATAACAACATTTTGCCTAATTTCTCTTTGCATAACACGTTACATATAATTAACCATTTGTCGAATATTATTTTCATTTAATATAATAATCATTTAATTGAAATTTGAGGTTTTAAATAATTTTTGTTTCTTCTAATCTTATACTGAATGATAATGTTACCTAATATCTACTTGTTTGGTAGAATGATATATAAAATTGTGTAAATACACAAATTCATCAAAAAATCGTTTTTTCTAGTGTGCATAAACGGACATTAAAAGTTAGGTGCTACAACAAGCGATAGGAGAGGAGTGTTAAGTTCAATTGTGACCACCACAAGCACGAGCCAGAGCCGAATTCTTTGAATTTTTATAAATAACTAACTAAAAATTAAGCTTTAAAACAATATTATATGAATGTAGACAAATAGACAATATGAGTATTATACAACCTGATATTAAACAAAATAAAAATTAGATCAACCAAAATGATATCATTTATGCGATTATGTAGAGTGATTTTATACTAAACAACTATAAGGCAAAGTGCTTAGTTATGACAAATTGAAGTTATGCAAATGGCATATAGACAAAAAGTTGTTATGCAAATCATTAGATAACCAAATAAATTAACAACACTGAATATCACTAAAACATACAAAATGCATTTATTGTGATCTGTTAAAAGGTACACATGACAATTTAACAAAATTTAACTCAAAATAATAAATATATGCCTAGAGAAAAACCAAATACCACAAACAGTAATATTGTTGCCTGCCAACACTCTGGCAATGTTTACAGCATACATAATTAATTATTATATTCTATAAAAACATAGAATATGTTAATATCTGAAAAAGCAGATAGTCATTCACAACACTAATATGATTAAGTTATTGCATAATACACATTCTAAAATGTTACAGTAAAATAAAATTCCATAAACAATCTCTAAGTTCTAAAATTACTTAGCCCATGCCATCACTCAAACAAGTAATTTAGTTTTTAACACTACGGTAAAGTTAGTTGATGCTAATAAACAATCCCCATGACTAATAGTGGATCCAGTGCTTTGGAAAAACTTTCAACTTTGATTGTTTATGACATCATTTTGCATCTTGGGGTCGAAGTCGGACTGGGTGATCGCGGGGGCGGGCGGCGCGACCCTCTTGAGAGCCTGGCGGCGGGCGGCGTAGGCGGACATGCGCGCGAGGCGCGCGCGGCGCTGCTCGGGCGTCTCGCTGGCCAGGCGGCGCGCCGCGTAGGCCGACATGCGCGCCAGGCGGCGCGCGCGCTGCGCGGCGCTCTCGTGCGCTAGGCGCCGCGCCGCATACTCAGACATGCGCCGCAGCCGCAGAGCGCGTTGCTCCGGCGACTCGTTGGCGAGCCGCTGCGCCGCGTACGCCGACATCTTCGCGAGCCGCACAGCCCGCTCCTCCTCAGTCTCGTTCTTCGGCGCCGAGGCCTTTCGCCGCCGCCGCCGTCCCGCCTCGTCGTCGTCCTGCTCGAGCAATAGCGGATCGTCCGTCGAAGCAGACCCCTCCTCAGAGTACTGGTAAGACTGCTCGACGCATGGTTCATCTCTCTCGGTCTTGACGCCCCCGAACGGCATCTGGATCACGTCCATGCTGAAATCCGAGGTATTCATCTTCCTGCTCGCTTCTATCTGTTCAGATTTTATTGTAGAGATCCATTCGTCGTTCGCTTTCGCTATGACCATTTTCTTCCAGGAACAGTCGGATGCGCTAAAATCTTCACCCATATTGATTGTTCAGGGACAGCGATATCCACAGTATCATATTATTAAAACGTTACACCGAATTACAATATTTATTTGCATAAAATTCAATAAATTTTATTAGAAATCAGAATCACATCCTACACTTGTTTACTTTTTCGACGTTCGTTCTACTTCGACTTTCGACATACCCTTATAATCTGTGGTTCGAGTTGGTTATGGCTTATACCCGTAAAGCTATGTTTACACCTGTGCGCTTTCATGTTCATCTTGCGCTTTCCTCTGACGAATGGCTCTGCAACCACAGCGCATGCAATAACGAATGCGCTCAAACCAGTTTGATAGCAACGCATACCTTAGAGAATTTACCACTGGAGCCGCCTTAGGCAGACATTCCCCTCTGCCGAGGTATAAGAACAAATGATCTTGTACGTTTATGAAAACAGCCGTGTTTATTCGATACTCACATTGTCAAAGTCGTTTTCGAAGAGTGAAGAGCTCCAGAAAAATGCCATGTTGTGCCGTATTTTTGTGTAAAAACCGATCAAATACGTCAAGTTTGCAGAAAGACGGAATTACATTTCAGATGTAAGTATTTTTCACCGTTGATTTTGATTGTAATTGAGCATTTTGTGTATATTTACATGGCACGAGTCGATCATCGATTCTCAAATCGATTATAAAACGTTCAGCCTAATATTCATTTTAGAAAGGGATAGCACTAAAAAAGCAGCACAAATCCACCATAAGGTTCACTTTTGTGAAATTAGTATGGTAATGCAAGATAAAATGGCCTTAGTCTAATTAATGCGTACTTCCTAGCGAGACTCGAATTAATTTCATGCTATATTGAACCTTAAGACTGTGTTTGTAAAATCTATAATCGATCGCTTGATTCAAATATGTATGTGTGAGTTGATTTCGTCTAGTTAAGGTAAATGCATTTTTCACCAACCGAATTTCTCCTATTTTAATTCATAACTTTCATAAATAATTATCGTTTATCCGTGAAATAAATAAAATTATAATTTACTCCATTTTTCGGGGAAACTTTAATGTTGTAGGCAACATGAACTTTTCACGACAGGTGAGCTCGCCATCTTTGTCTATTCCATATAACTGCGTATTCCTAACGTACTAGGTGTAAGTGAGATAAATAAAGTTTGTTTGTTCAAATATTATTGGTTTCCAAGCTACGTCACGATTATTAGTTATTGGCACTAAAATAATGTTTACAAAATTGACCAACCAAAAAGGTATGAAACAAGGTTCAAAAATAACTTAGCGGTACAAACAACCTCAAAATTAAAACTGCACAGCACAGGCCCCAACGCAATGGCAATCATCATTATCAGCCGCAAGACGTCCACTGCTGGACAATGGCCTTCCCCAAGGTTTTCCACAACGATCGGTCCTCTGCTGCTGTCATCCAGCAAAAAAAATATAAAAAATATAAAAATATACAATAAATTAGGAGATCATATAAAAATATAGAATCGAAAAAATATTCCTAAAGTACCTACTTAAAAGGTTTTTTAACACGAAAATGTTATACTAACACCTTAAATGACGTTTTTGAAGATGAAAATACGTAAACCTCGGTCTCTCTCCTTATCTACTATTGCTGTGCTGTGCCCAGCAGGGTCTCATATGCTTAACTTTCCTATTTGTAACATAGTTTGTAAGTTGCATGTGAATTAAGCAATAACAATATTATGAATATGAAAAAAATATTTAAAATATATCTCTAAGTATGTAATTTATTTCCAGGTGCATTAAAATGATGATAAACTCATCAAAATTACCATTATACTATTGATCGTAATCGTATAAAGATTCCAGACCTTATTAAAAAATAAAAGTACATCCAGGTCTTAAGTGTTCGGGGAAACGTACATTTACCTTAATGCGTACTCCCCACGAGACTCGATGCACTCCCCACGAGACTCGACGTACTCCTCACGAGACTCGAATCAACTTCATACTATATTGAACCTTAAAATTGTGTTCGTAAAATCTATAATCGATGACTTGATTCAAATATGTCGCCCATTCAATAGTGTTGTGATACAGTTTATATCGATAAAATCCCCTACTAATCTATACTATAATCTATACTAATAATTATATTATAAATGCGAAAGTAACTCTGTCTGTCTGTCTGTCTGTCTGTTACCTTTTCACGCTTAAACCGCTGAACCGATTTAGATGAAATTTGGTATGGAGATACTTTGAGTCCCGGGGAAGGACATAGGATACTTTTCATCCCGGAAATAATCCTTTAAGGGGGTGAAAAGGGGGGTGGAAGTTTGTATGGGGAATCTATAATTTATTAAGTAGGGTTATACAATTTAGTATGGAGATACTTTGAGTCCCGGGGAAGGACTTAGGGTACTTTTTATTCCGGAAATTTGAGAGTTCCCGATGGAGCAGCAAGGGGAAGGGGTAGGGGGAGGGGGGAGCTGGGCGAATTGGACAGGGGGTTAGGGAGGAGGGGGAGGTCGTAATAGAAAAATACACAAACACCAAGCTATCATATCTTTAAAAAAAACTAATCCACAAAAATGCATTAGGCATATATATACTAAATTAATACATTTTAAAAACCAGTAATTATTAATCAGTATTTTTTCAAGATAGGACAGCTTCGTGTTTTTGTAATAAATAATTGATGATTAATAACGCGTAATAAATCATTATTAGTAAATTCACAAAAGATCGCTTGTGAGCTCGAGGACAAGTTAACAAGGAGCAGGTCGCCGTAATTATCATACGTGTCTTGTGACTTTGGTTGCAAGGTTGTTCGTAGAAGAGTACCTAACACAGCCTTATGTTGACGAAATCGCGGGACAAACAAAAGCTCGTCAGTTCATAACTCTTCGTCGAACTCACGGCCGATTTGTTTTCTTCTTCTTCTTCTTCATAAAGTGCCTCTCCAACTAGTGAAGGTTGGCTATCAGTTGCTGGAATCTGTCGCTATCCTTTGCGAGACAGAATAGCTCGGACGCGCTCGTAATTCCAGTCCACTTCCGGATGTTGCGAAGCCATGACTTGTTTTGGTGAACACAAAACTTGTTTATCTATTTGTTTGTAATCATAGTAGTGTAATACCAGACTGTTAATAGTATTATTCTTTAAAATGGTATTCTTTACCTTATGATTTAATATAAAAAAATATTAATACAAAATGGCGCATAATATACATACAATTTGTTAAAACTCGTATACAAAAGATAAGTAATATTTTCGTGTAAAGTGCTGCCATCTATATCACAACTTTCAAATTAATCGACATCGACAATGTCGATATGCACCGAATCGCTAATAATCGTTTAATAATCGGTAAGATAACGCACACGTCTTTATTTTAAAATTGTGTAAGAACATGTTGGTAATAAAAAAAATGTGCATGTGTGTGTAATTTTAAGCTAGTGTTTTTGTTTTTTATTGGTGTAGGTGTGTAGCAATGGGAGCGAATTTCGTATTTGTGTTGAGTATTGTGTATGTAGTGTTACCTCACCTCCCCCTAAAAGTGACAGACTTTAGTGCTTGGGAAATTGCGTCAATGCTTACTCCAGTGGTAAATTCTCTAAGACGCATACCCGTAGCGCACGCTGATCCGTCACCGTTGAAGTGACGTGCAACATTTTGCAAATAAAATGGCGGAAGATAAAGTCAAAACATTGGATTTTATTGAAGATTCAGTGTCACCTTTGTATTGCATGCGCTTGATGCACGACGAATTGAGGTTGAAAGCGCAAGATGTACATGAAAGCGCGCAGGTGTGGACATAGCTATTAACGAGAGGGACGCCGCAATACGTTAGATACGTATGGACATGTTATGTCCATCTTATTCCAACATATTGTGGCGTCTCTCTCGTTAGTGACTAATTTAGGAAGGTGTAATAAAAGCTTTGAACCTTGCAGACTTGCAGTCAAGGATCTTATACTCAAGCTGGATTAAGTACTAACTATTACATAGCTATTCAAAATTATACCTTATTGACCAGTAATATAGTTACAAATTATCTGACGATAGGTAACTAGGGACCTCGTGGCTCTTGGGTAGGTAAAGTTTTTGGAAGAGGTGTAAATTATATTTTTTTTCGATAGTCGTCATCCTAAAGATCAAGGCTCTTTTATTTTTATTTCCTCTAATATTTTAGAAATATTTTTTTTAGTTATTAAGTTGACATTTGTACACTTTAATGACCGACAAGCTTGTTGCCTTCGTACTTAATGAAAAAGAAAAAAAAACTGTCACTTCTATAACTGTCATTGTCAATCAAAGTAAACAAACGATTCAATTCTTTCAAGCATCTAAGTAAATCTTTGTAATAATCCATTTCCAAAGTCCGTGTGGGATTGCTTGAATTCATTGCGTGTATACGATTCAAACGTGCTCTCTTGGCTATCGAAAAGCAGGGCAAGAGTCGTCGTGAAAGAAAGAAATCGGTGTTCAAGAAGCAGTGCCAAAGGGGTCGGAAATAAATCGTAGTCCAAATATCGTGTAAGGTCAAAGCGAGCAAAGCAGGAGCAAAGCGGCAAAATCGAAAGTCCGGAGTTCATTCTGAGGTCGTTAAAATATTTCTAAAAACACTGATCACATGAAACGCAAGCAAACAGAAAAGAGTCGTTGAATTGAATCGTTTGTTTACTTTGATTGACAATGACAGTTATAGGAGTGACAGTTTTTTTTTCTTTCTCATTAAGTACGAAGGCAACAAGCTTGTCGGTCATTAAAGTGTGCAAATGTCAACTTACTAACTAAAAAAAATATTTCTAGAATATTAGAGGAAATAAAAATAAAAGAGCCGCAGTTCCTTGATCTTTAGGATGACGACTACCGAAAAAAAATATAATTTACACCTCTTCCAAAAACTTTACCTACCCAATTGGGGGATTGTGTCTCACTTGCAAACTTGCCATTGCAAGAAAATATTACCGTAATGGTATAATATACAAAACTAAACAAATATTCACTTATCAAGCTAGCACTATTCTTTTAGTGAAGATCGTTTAGTTTCTAATTATAATGTAAATGTTTCGTTCTTTTTTTAATTTAATTTTTTTATTGTGCATTGTGAAATTTGGTAGGTCGGAATAAAATCTCATTTTACAAGTCTATAACCCAAGGTTAAAAATCGATAAAAATCTGTTACATATTAAAATGAACTTAAGTGTTAATGCATATATAATAATATAGATCGACGAAAACGTCCGTGTGCGTACATCCATGTGTGTGGATTTACGGTAGGAAATTTTAAATATTGACTGGTAACCCTGTTGTTTACATGATGCGTCATCGAGTTTTAATCATGTTTCAAATGTCTTTTTGCACGAAAACAATTTAAAATGGTTAAATCGTGCTCAGTTAAAGGCTGTAGGAGCGAAAGCTATTTACATAGCGGGATATCCTTTCAAAGGTAATGGGAAATAATTTATATTTTACGACTAAAAGAAAATACCCATCCCGAAAGCACTAGGGTGGCCATGAAAATCCTGTCGGTTTTTCAGAAACTGTAAATAAATAATATTTTTCCCATGTATTTGGTTTACGAATGCAATTTAGCTGGCGTAGCATGTTAATAGCTCTAGCCCAGGATGACTTAGTTTTTGGAAATAATTATTGGTTTTAAATATTGAACCTACGCAGCAGATAGCTTGAATACACGGCTGGTGTGGTGACCAATAGACATACAAAAATAAAGACAGCATTTGGAACACAGTAAATTATCTCATAGCTTCCGCCCTTGAAAATTTCCTCAATAATGTATTTCACAGTATTAAAATATTTTGCTTTTGCGCGCTCCATGCTCCATGTCACGTAAAATATTGCACTGAAACCACATCCATAATGTGCCGTAAAATGGGGGAGTAGGGATTGACTGACATTTTTTGTCATTTGAAGAAATCTCGATATATTTACAAAGGCAAAGGTCACAACTTACAAAAAATTAAATCGTTTTGTGTAGGAGCATAAATAATGGTTCGGTGGTAGTCAGGCCCTAGATTTTGGCACTGGTTTGCTCCAACGCTCATTTGTTGTATATAAATATATTGTAATCCTCCTAATATTATAAACGCAAACATTTGTGTAGATGGATGAATTTTTGTTATTCCTTCACGCTTAATACCTGGACGGACTTGAATGAAATTTTGAATGGAGATAGCTTATAATATTACCTAACTTAACACAGGTTATCTTTCATCCACAATGTCCCTGTGGGACAGTCAATGCAGACTAAGTCGCGGGCAGAAGGTAGTAATTAATATTTCGTTTTTAAGTACCCATTTTGTTTCATTATTTGTTTGTGTAGATTAGGAAAAAATATTTTTGTCCGCAGATAAAGTTGGTCACCCTAATAGAAAGAGATAAAATCCCCTACTTTGGGTTTCTCTGTCGGTCACACTTTTTTCTAGCAGTACTCAGTCCAGTTTGAGTAAAGGTCCTTGCTTGCAGTCCATGTTCCCCAAGTTTATTCACAGATAATACAATACAGAAGATAGATGAAATGTCATCTGTATATATTTCTGATGATGTGTTGGTATTTTTGATGTTCATACTATTTCCTAAGCTATTCGACATCAATATTGAAACGTTTATACAAAATAACTACCTATATAAATAAAATATGTCGGGGATTCTGGGGAAGTGGGGATCAAAACCAAAACACGTCGAACTAGAAAGGAAAATGTAGAGTTGAGTTGTCAAAAAAGTTGGCATTTTTTCCATCTGTTTTTGGTCTAGCTGAGCTATTTCCACGAATAATAATTATCGTTTCTATTTTCGTGTCGCGTGAGTTAAAATTTAAATACAATTATTGCTAATCTAGACGCTTGCCAATAATCCGCATAAGTTTTCAAATCTATTTTGATTTTATTGCAATGTGAAACGTTCTTGGTATTTATCGTCGCTGTCGCGAGTAATTTTGACCAGTATTTATTGTACAGTTGACATTGATCGTCTTGGTTTAATTGTTTTTTTGTTTATTTGTAGCAAAACAAAGCGTGGGAGTGTAAGTGGTGACTAGTTTTGTGATGACATAATTGTGTAATAAGAAGTAGTGTTACTTGCGCAAATTCAAGTGAAGATGGACTCGGAGGCGGAGTCCCCGGCGGCGGCGGCGGCGGCGTCCGCGGCGGAGGCCCCCGCGGAAACCGACACCGACTACTCCAGCATCAGAGGGAAGGTGCGTGTCGCATTTGTTTACAAACATATGTTTCCCGCTCAAACGTGCCGCGTTTTCATTATTTGATGCTAAATAATGTCAATAACAACACCCAATGTGCGTATGTTAGTAGTCTTTGCATCTTATCAGTGCATTCATCTAACTAGATCATAAAAACTTGTCTATGTCACATAAATAGCTGTAAAATTCTTCTATCTTACCATAGGTAGTTCGCTGTATATATTCTAAGATTTTTTAGTATAAAGACAAACATAGAAAATCCATATTCTTCTGAATTATATACATCATATTTAATAAATTAAAAAACTTATCAGATGCAACAAATTTATCCATGTTGCATCATTTCTTATATAATAACAATACCTAATGTCTCTTCTTCTTCTTATCTCATGTGTAATTGCAGCATCGTAATTAAGATATCAATATTGGTACTAAACTTTTATCTTTGTGATACTTTCCCCTGCACTCAAAGACGTCTATTACTTTTTAAGTTTGATTAAAGTTGATGCGGTCACTTTCTTTGCTATAGCAATAGAATAAGACAACAAGTCACTTTCACAAGCATTAAATTTATTTGACATCTCTGACTGCGGCCCTTAGTGATATCTTTTAAATCTTTTCTTAGATTCAGTAGCTTATGATTCAAGTATACTTACCATTATTAAAGGGTTGTATGACTCCTGGTTATGCCAATAGTGATGCAAGTCAAACATTTTGTTTATATTATGAAATAAGTTACTATTGTGTAATATTTACATTGCCTAAGAATTTAACACATCTGCAAATTTCAATGTTTCAATATTGTGGATGGTCCAGCAGCAGCCTTAACCATTGCGAGGCTCTGGGCGGAAGATCTTTGTGAGGCCCTTGTCATTTGTGCTAAGTAATGTAAAAAAATTAATGAATTGAAAAAAATCTGCTCGGGTTGTTGCGCAATTGCGCGAGGCCCCTGCAAGAGCGAGGCCCCAGGCGAATGCCGTACTCGCCACCCCCTAAGGTCGCCCCTGGGATGGTCTTCACTTTGCATTTTGGGCAACCAAGTTTATTACATAGCTATACAACTATAAAATTCTCAAACTAAATAAAAACATGATGGTACAGTTGGTTAACAAATATTCACATAAACACATTATTGTGCTCAGTTCAAAATATTTTTTTTTATGTGTTTTTAGATGGTTCTAGTCAGTCCAACTGCAGACGAGTATGACCTGCTTCGTAAACAGCTGATGGAGAGGCTAGAGGCAGGCAATGGCGAGATCATATATGACATAGGATTTGGGGAGGGTAAGATGTTGTTTTTATTTGTAAACTCAGGAGCGGACTATACAAACAGTGACCTTGATTTACCTCCTTTTGATTACACCAAATTATGATAAGTAAATGCAATGTGATGCAATATAAAGGGACTGGTATTAAAGGCAGTCCATGCTCGAGATCTTGTTTCTTCAACATGTTTTTTAAGAAATATATATGTATATTGCTACCTAGTCGGTCCATAAGTTCTGTCACTAGGAAGGACTTTTATAACTCGTTGCATAATTCGATACCTTGATTAATATAGACTTAAAAGCAACATGAGTTAAATTTTCTTGTTGCAATAATTTGAGCTATGAGATTTTAGAAATCTCGTTTTTGGCCGGTTACGAACGAGTTAAATTACGCACGACGACGGCCACAACTTTTGTAAAGGTACATGTAAAGAGTCCAAGTTTGTATGACGCGTTGATTAAGCTTTTACCTGTAAATAATGATGTAAATACATTCCCAACAACTGTATTTTCATTTATACATCAACCAATCTTCGGCTCTCATTAAATTTACTTTACGACTTTGTATCAATTTCGCAGTGATGTGAAAACCTCCTGTTGATAAATCTAATGCTGGTCTGTAAACATTTCCTGAGATAAGAGGTTTCGCAATAATAAGCATCAAAGCTGCTTTTTAAACAGGGCCGAGTTTTCATCACTTAAAAAAAGAGAAATTCGCAGAAAAGTCGTGCGTTCGTATTTCTCATGACGCCGGTAGTAAATGTTAAAAGATCGTTAAAAGATCGTATCGAAAATTGCAGCGACTACGTGACATTGAACATTTTTTTTTAATGTAGGTATATTATTAAACCTTTTAATTGATATTTAATAATAAACATCAACATATTTAATAACAAACTTAGTGACTGAACTTATGGACCGACTAGGTACATAAACAAGGCTTTGTTGATTAGGACATAAAACAGTTGATAAGAGGGCTCCTCATGCAATTCCCAGTAATCTTATCTTGATGCTATAGTGGCTATCAAGTTACTGTGACGTTGCCGTGTTATTAATGCAATGCTTAGATAACAACCTTACACACACATATGATGATTCATATTTTCAAGAATAGCTGTGGAACTAAAAATATACACAGGATGCATTCTTAGGTACCGAGTGTTTTACTCAGAAATGTTTAATTCAAAACACCCTTCGCCCTATCCTTCTTATTACTCTTTAGCTTTGGAATAATAATACATACCTTCACGCCTGTCTCCCAATGGGGTAGGCAGAGACTATGGAACGCCAGGCGCACCGGTCCATACATACCTCTTTTGTTTCCTCTAAATTCATCAACCTCTTCATGCACGTACGTCGGATACGGGCGCTTTTAATTTGGTCCTTATTCAGTACATCCATGTATGTGCGTCTCAAAATCAATATGGAGAATAATGTTGTATTTGATGATGAAGTTGGAAGGTGGCTATAAAATCTTTGTTATACTTAATTAATATGGATCCATTGAGTTTGGACTAATGTGATGTTTGCAAAAAGCCACACACACACAGCCAGCTACTTTACCTTGTCTACTTTTCGAGAGAAACTTATTCTTGAACAATAAGTAATTAACAAACTAGCAATATACATATTCAAGTACATAAAGCACTCTTCATAACAAAACAGTGTTTAGGTAGATTGAACATGCCTACTCTATTTCTGACGATCTCAATGTACCTATTCCATACTAATATTATAAATGCGAAAGTAACTCTGTCTGTCTGTAACGCTTTCACGGCTAAACCACTGACCCGATTTCGATAAAATTTGGTACTGCCACTTTTTATCTCGGGAAATTAGTTACCGAGGGAGCAGCGATAAACGACTTCTACGCGGACAGAGTCGTGGGCAAAAGCTAGTTACATATAATTTGACATGTTGTGCAATTTATACTGTGACATTACATTGAGTAATAAAATCTGGATCTGAATTTGGGCTTCCTATGTTATAAATCTGAATAGGCCTGCCAAGGCGGGCCGGCCGATTAACTTGTAGCTTCACACCTAAAGCGCGGAGTGCGCCGCAGCAGATTCAAGCTTGCCTGGTTTACTGTATTGGATGTTAAATGCGTTACTTCCAGACGGGCGAGGGTTGTCAGAAGAGGAGTACAACGCGTCAGTAGCGACGCTGCAGTCTCTCGTGAGCGAGGGGAGAGTCTCGTGCGTGGAGCTGCGGCGCTGGGAGAGCAGCGGCGCCGAGCGCGGCCTCACCGGCCAGTACCTGCTGCGGGTCGAGCGGCCCAACACGGACTTCATGGAGATCAGGTAACTACAGGGCACACTAGTATACCGGTCACCGCGTCAGAAGCGACGCGACTATTAACTACCATCGGTAGCCCTAACGAGCCACCAGATACCAGATGCGGCCGATTGCAACCACTTTTACAGTGATTGCACATTTTTAGGGTTCCGTACCCGAAGGGCACACAACGGGACCCTATTAATATGCCTACGCTGTCCGTCTGTCTGTCCTAACTATAAAGAGCTGTATCTTTTGAACCGTAATAGATAGTGGGTTGATTTTTTTTTTCAGAATGTGTTATTACGACGGATTTACTAACAAATAAAAGAAAAAAAAAGTAAAATAATAAAGGGGGCCCCATACAAGAAACGTTTTTTTTTCAACGTATTTTTATTTTTGTTGTATTGTATAAACGGTAAAACATACAAGCGTCAAATTAGAACAAACTGTAGAATAACAACAAATGTTAAAAACCAGCCAAATGTGTACGGAACCATCAGTGCGCGAGTCCGACTAACACTTGCCCGGGTTTTTGTCTAATAGGTAACTTGAAAAGCTCATAATTCTGGTCCAAATTGCAAGCGCCCCAGGGGAGTAAGTAGTAACCGTGCGCGGTGTGCAACGGCAGCAGAATACGACCAGTGTTCTCATATTTAGGATAATTTATAACGTAGGTAATCTCCCCAGGGTGGCGGTGGTGGGCAACGTGGACGCGGGCAAGTCCACGCTGCTGGGCGTGCTGACGCACGGCGAGCTGGACAACGGCCGCGGGTACGCGCGCCAGCGGCTCTTCCGGCACAAGCACGAGGCCGAGAGCGGCCGGACCAGCTCCGTCGGCAACGACATACTGGGCTTCGACAGCATAGGTGGGCTTCGTTCAGAACATGTGGGACTTGTAGTATTCTTGACTGATTTAGAATACCTTGACAATCTTTATTTAGTGATGGTAGGGCTTTGTGAGGGTTCATCCAAATCACTACCACCATCATTGCGCGCGCATCATTGTGTTCCGGTGCGGGTGTGATACAACTGGTGAAATGACCATCTTAGCCCTCAGGGTTGACAAATTTTCATCAGTTTGACGGCGTGTTCGTTTCGTTAGATGTATCAACTGGTTTGCCAAGCATTGCGTTTTCAATACAAAATGCACTCCAATTGACAGTGTCACCAAATAAGTAATGTTCCAGGCAACGTGGTGAACAAGCCGGACCACGGCACGCTGGACTGGGTGAAGATCTGCGAGAAGTCGTCCAAGGTCATCACCTTCATCGACCTGGCCGGCCACGAGCGCTACCTCAAGACCACCGTGTTCGGCATGACCGGACACGCGCCCGACTTCGGCATGCTGATGGTGAGTGGCTTCCAAAATTATATACAATATAACACCACCGTCCCTTTGTCGTCCCTTTGTCGTTTGTACCTGTACGTTCTGGGTAATTTGGCTCTATCGTTGAATTCGTTAAACACGTTGACCTTGTCCTGACTCTGGTTTTGACAAGGGTAGAGAGTATAATAATATAATAATCCAGCCTATATACATCCCACTGCCGGGCACAGGCCTCCACTCACAATGAGAGGGTTCGGGCTATAGTTCCCACGCGGGCCCAGTGCGGATTGGGAACTTCGCACACACCGTCAAATTGCTTTGCAGGTGTGTGCAGGTTTTCTCAAGATGTTTTCCTTCACTTGGTAGAGAGTAAACCCATTTATTATAAAAAAAGGTTCCTACATGACTTTCACTCTCCATGACTATTAGTCATGATGTATACGATTAAGAACAATGCAGACATTGGCGTGTTCCAGTGTCAGACATGACAGTTTTCTATGACTTGACGTTCACTTTGCCGTATCTTGAAATGGGCGTCTCAACCAAGCTGAGCTCTTGAACTCATGTTTCTTTTTAGATCGGAGCGAACGCGGGTATAGTGGGCATGACGAAGGAGCACCTGGGGCTGGCGCTGGCGCTGTCCGTGCCGGTGTTCGTGGTGGTCACCAAGATAGACATGTGCCCGCCCAACGTGCTGCAGGTAGCTGGCCCCCCTGCGCCCTTTCCCAAGGCTTAGCCCAGGATTGCCTAGCACACATTGTCTCTCTGTATCCTAAAATTATCTTTATAGACTAATGCCCTTACTAATAAACGTTGAGTAACCGCTGAGTAGTTATACCATGCTTTGTCCTTATCTGTCGAATTCAAATGTCACAATGACAGATAAGGACAAAGCATGGTATAACTACTCAGCGGTTACTCAACGTTTATTAGTAAGGGCATAACAATTAAACGGACGACTAGCGGTTTGACGGCTGTCAAAATTCATTGAATAACAGCTGATTAACATATATAAACAACACAGTATGTTAGAACCATGTAACTCAAGCGAAGAGGGGTAGATAAACCACCAATTAGAGTTTTCCAATGAATAAGAGCCTTATATTAATTGTAGAGTTCTACAATCTGGTTGGACGTTTTCTGTGTACCTGAAAAACACTCCGGCTCTTCTGCATTCGACTCCAACCCTGTGTCAATTTGAAGTTATATTTCTTCGCTCCTTTTTCTTTCTTTGAGTCTGTAGATTCCAGAAAAAATCCGAGATAGTAATGGAATTTTAAAGCGGCCAGTTCGTCGGAGTTGCATCCCCTCAGTTCTCGAGTCCCATATTGTAATGCCTTACCTCAACTGACACCACAACTTCACAACTTGCAATCCAAAGACCATGTGCTCAGTAACATGCTTCTCCAGGATAACCTGAAGCTGCTGATCCGGATCCTCAAGTCTTCAGGATGCCGCAAGGTGCCCGTCATGGTGAAGACGAAGGATGACGTCATCGTTAGCGCTACCAACTTCGTCTCGCAGAGGTTTGTATAGCCACTTGACAGCTCGCAAATAATGCACGAGTCAAATTGGAAATTCTTTAATATTGAACCTTATGGTTAGTAACATTGAAATTAACGTAAGACATGATTTAATATCATGGACAAGCGATTAAAACTCACGATTATGCCATATTATCTAGAATATCGTCGGTGGTCTGCCATTAATGATAATAATAAATAATTTTATTTCAGAAATGTTTCCATATATGTTAGTAACAATGATACTTAAGACTGTTAGTTTCCTACATTACATATTTAATTTAAAAATCAGTTGGACGCCCTGTGCAACGTCCCAATGTTGCAGGGAGGGTCCATCTAGGCGCGCCCCCACAGTCTGTATTACCAAGCGTTGCACCTTTCACTATTTTCCTGCCCTTGGTCATTACATCTAGCAGACGCTAGATGTTCAGGTTCCTCTCGTGTCCCCAGGCTATGTCCGATATTCCTGGTGTCCAACGTGAGCGGAGAGAACCTGGAGTTTCTAACGATGTTCCTTAACCTGCTGAAGACGCGCATGCCCGCCAGCGACGATCAGCCAGCCGAGTTCCAGATCGATGATACTTACTCTGTACCAGTGAGTATACTGAGATATTTTTTTATAAATTATAGAGATGGGAAATTGCCTGGGTAATCAAAAGTGGGTATTTACCTAGTAGGTTGGGTATGTACAGGATGGAAAGTTAAATTGGATCAGTAAGGCCAAGTATTTCATATCGCCCAAAAAAATAAATTTAGATTAGGTATTTGACCATTATTATACATACTTGAACTGTTATTCTATTAGTACTTTTAGTGGAAGCGTTAATCGTTTCACCAAATAAACCTTTTATATTCACTCACTGCACAAAAAATCCTGCGGCGTTAGGTCTGGTGAGCGGGGTGGTCAGGTTCAACCCCTTAAGGTAACCCAACTAATCACACTTATCGTGTTACCAGGGCGTAGGCACAGTTGTATCAGGCACGACGCTAGCAGGCGTGATCCGGTTAAACGACACGTTACTCCTGGGCCCGGACCCGCTGGGCAGGTTCACCCCCATCACGGTGAAGAGCATCCATCGCAAGCGCATGCAGGTGACCGAGGTGCGCGGCGGGCAGACGGCCTCGTTCGCGCTCAAGAAGATCAAGAGGTCGCAGATACGGAAGGTATGTTTGAGTTGGTATAGGTGTCTGGTTAAGGGTTGGTTGAGTGATTGATGTTTCCAATTGTTTCAATTCAACTATAAGGCGTAAGAGGCGTATAAGGGGCGTCGCGACGCGATTTGGTGCGCAATAGCAATGCAAAATTGTTAATTACATTAGACATTTCAGCTTTAAGCTAGCTGTAATCTTGACCTCATTTTTTGTCTACAGGTTGGTAAATCTCTTACGTGAATTCCTTTAGAGCAATATTTCTCACACTTTTATTAATTTACTATTTGAATGCCAGACTTGTAAAAAAAGCTAGTATGATGGCCACGAATATCTTAATTTTTAATTTCTTTTCTTTTTAGATCTTTTGAGATATGTTCTTCTGAGTAACTTCCTTCACAGGGCATGGTAATGGTGTCGCCTCTGCTAGAGCCCCAAGCGTGCTGGCAGTTCGAGGGCGAGATCCTGGTCCTCCACCATCCCACCACCATCAGCTCGCGCTACCAGGCCATGGTGCACTGCGGCTCCATCCGCCAGACCGCCTCCATCCTTAACATGTCCCGCGAGTGCCTGCGGACGGGCGACAAGGCGCGCGTGAGGTTCAGGTTCATCAAGCATCCTGAGTATCTGCGAGCGGGGCAGCGGATGGTAAGTACGTTAGTATGTAACGATAAGACGCACTTAGCGACTCTGTACATTTATGGTCAGTGAATCGCTTCAATTATCCGTGATATCCCCAGTAAAATTTTATGATGAAGATGTTTTTTTCGTGCTCGTTATTTCGTATTTATGCTAAGTGAAGAAGCCGTGAGTTTTGACGTTCTTATTTGACTGACCACGATTGCAGACGGTAAATATCCAGCTTAAAGGAATCATACCGCTTTCACGAATCAGAACATGTAGCAATTTGTAGCACACCGTGCGTTCAGGTCGGTCATGTTCGGACTGCCTCGAGTTAGTGGGTCGAGTGGTGAGGCTACACGTGCCATGTCCCCCGCATCAGCCGCCGGCCGCGCTGCTGGCGGCGCCGGCGCAGGAGCTCGCCGCTCCCTTCTGGCATCAGCACGAGAATGTGACGTGTTTGCGGCGGTGTGCCGGGAATGTATGAGATTCTGCGAGTTGATGACAGGCAATATAGAGTATGCATGAGATGTACACCTTATACTGTTCCTCTATTTTATAAGAAACTGATTTCTCGGTGTATTGGTTTTCACTGTAATGCCGTGTAAATATATTTGTAAATAAATAAATAAATGTTGATTAGGGTGTGGTGTGGTATTCACTGTGAAGTTGAATGTTGAGATGGGAATATATCGGGCAGGTGTTCCGTGAAGGGCGCACGAAGGCCGTGGGCAACGTGCTGCGGCCCGAGCCGGCGGGCGGCGCGCCGCGGCACAAGGCGGCGCCGGCGCGCCTCAAGCACGAGCGCCGCGCGCCGCTCGACGCCGTCACCGTGAGTACTGACGCCACCAGACAATACCGAATATGCATTCGTTCTTTTTATCATTTGTCAAAAAATACGGATGATATAAGCATTTTGAATGTGACGTCAGCGGGCACTACGACCATAATTATAAACTCCATGTTAAATTCTGTTTTGCTAGAAAGAGACGGAAACAAATCTTTGATGGTTTATATCTTGGTTATTTTTATAGTTATCTGATTTTTTTTTCTCTGTTTGTTACATTAATGAATTTTTATTAAAGCAAAAAAATAATTATGCATATTCCCTATTACATCTGCAGTAGTGCTGCCAACAACAAGCAGCTGGCTATTAACCAAGCCACCTCTAATATCTGGTACCATACGACGCTCTAATATCTGGTATTTCATCACTTTATCGAAACACCTTTCATCGAACGTATCATTTCATTGAAAGCTAAATTCTGCTGAAACCTTATTGTTTTTAGGTTATCTTAAGCATGGGTTACGTAGGTTAGGTTAGACCTGACACCACCAAAAAATAATAACTCCTGCACGTGGAAATTAGCTTCCGATTAAATGAAATTCGATGAAAGGAGTTTCGATAAAGTGATAGATACCCCTAATATCTAGTCTTTGTGCTTTGTCTGCAGGCAGCACCATGTATGAAGTGAATTATTTGCTGACTTAGTTGTCGCGTACTCAAACTATTGTAAGGTAAATTAACACGAACAAGTTTGTGGTCGACCGTCCCTTGAAGTTCCCTCGTCTATTGCCCCGGTCCACGGGCGCCCACTATCTTGTCCCATGCATATATAATCGTATATATGCATATATAATCCCCAGGAGAGCGACGTGACGACGGCGGACTCCCCGTTCGAGGTGCAGGCGGACAAGCGCGCGGGCGGCGGGCGGCGCGGGCGCAAGCGGCACGACAAGCCCGAGCCGCCCGCGCTCGTCGCCAACTGATGCGCGCGCTCCGGCTTACGACACCCTTCAACTGGCCTGCTCCTCCAATCCTGACCTGCTAATTTATTTCTTATAAAAAAAACGGGCATCCATAAGATTAGATTCATTGTTATTAACAGAATATCAATCTCTGCTTATGTTTATGGATTGATCGTTATGATTGGCTGTAAGCCGCTAACGCGTTGAGAGCGGAGACGCGCGGCGTGTTCCCATTCTAAAAAGTGCTCTCGGTGCGTTTTGCGGCTATACTCCATTTGGTGATGTTTTTAAACGTAAACAACAAAACCACGTGATATATTACGGCAGCCAATAGCAGCAGAACACTGATACAGTCACGAGCTTTAATTTGGGACCCACTTTAGGTCCAAAGTCAATCTGACATTCTACAGCAATAAGGTGGAGTTTCCTGTAAGTTGCAAATGATTTGGCATCTCTAATGACATTGACAACTTCAAGCAATATTTTTTTGAAATAGGTCCCGACTGAATGCTCGTGACCGTACATCAAGTTCGGTAAAACGGTTTTGATTGGCTGTTTAACAGAGCCACGTGGTTTATTTTGTTTACGTTTAGTGAAATGCCTAAATGGAGTGTAGTTTTCATAGATTTTACTAGCACCTCGGGAAGCAACAGCGTTTCTAAGTGACGAGAGCATGCGCCTAGTGTCAGGGTTAATTAAACATAGACAATTTCTAGGTCTTTCCAAAATTAATTATCGTCCCGACATTTTGTATTCTTGATGTATTCTTCAAACACTTTAAGTGTTATCTGATGAGACGCCCCTTCACTTAAAAAATACTTGAAAAAAATATGAAAAATAGTGCTGGGAAATTGTTATACATTTTTTTGGTTAATAAACGCACTTTAAAAATAAATTTAATAAGTACCAAGATCCGCCTAAGTAACATATAGTAATATTCGATCTGTAATAACGACACGAAAAGCATAATAAATTTCTACTTAGGAAATAGCTAACGCGAAGTATAACAACTCCCTGACTTGAACCTATTTCCACGAGCACTCAAAAATACAGAATACTATAGATTTCTGTAGGCTAAGTATAGTGTAGTCACTTAACTTTCCACGAAAAAAAAAATTGACACTTCTAGGCAGTTCTTCAAGCCACAAACATGGCCAAATTGTTTCCGATTCG
The DNA here is from genome assembly GCA_963241965.1 of Tortrix viridana. Lineage (NCBI taxonomy): Eukaryota > Metazoa > Arthropoda > Insecta > Lepidoptera > Tortricidae > Tortrix > Tortrix viridana. Next base: position 1,983,079 of record OY725174.1, read on the forward strand.
CCGTACTCCTGTTTCGTCGGATTTTAAATTCAATGACTATGCGATTACCATGACTCCATTTATGTATTAAAAATAAAATAACATTCTAATATTGATATTTTGCAACAAGATTCTACTGTGACTCAATAGTCGTGTACTGACTGGGCTAGTCAGCCAGAACGGGCCTCGCTGCGTTTTCCTCGGGCGAGACACGTCGTGACTGACCGAGTATTTGCCAAGCATTTGCCTCGCTTGGCTGCTCGTCCAGTCAGTACACGACTAACAATAAAAAAAAATAACGTGTGCATACGTCCATCCGAAAACATTAACCCTCCTTTTCAGGTAGGTGGGTTAATAACGGTACACTTTACATGATTTATTTTATGAAAGTAATTCCGACGAAACGAGATTACGACGAATCGGGAACAAATCAAATGGTCTCAATGTATCATAGATCCATATTTTATAATACGACTTTCTTATTGCTGTAAAAACGGGCGTTTACATTTTTCTGTCTTAGACTGTAATCCACAATAAATATTCTCAATTGTCTAGAGAAGTAATCTTTGAAATTCATACTACCTACAATTACGCATAATTATATAACGACAAAATACATTTTATATGCGGCTGCCAAGTCGTATCATATACAAATAAATATACATATATCCATTATTCTTGTGAAGTCAGTTACATATCTATTTTTGGCATCTGATTTTGATTTCTATAAAAAATATACTGATTGTATAAGATTTTGTTATTTGGTTAACAATTAACAAATTATTAGGCTTGCAATATTCTTGAGCAATAATCATTTGTAGGTTGGTAATGTGGAACGCGGATGTTTCACTGGTTTTTGTGTTGTGTGTTAGGAGATTAAAGTTAATTGTTTCTACAATGATAGTAGTTACAGCTGATTGTCATGGGCTCTATTGGATCTCATGCTTATTGTCCCTTTGAATTTTGCCATGAAAATTTAAATTTCTTGAAAAGTCAAACTTACCTTACTTATCTATCCAACATGTTGTAATTAAATTATAGTGATAGGTTTTTTGATGTTGGCTTAAATAACTTATTTTCATGGTTAGGCTTCATTAGGTCGCTGATTCACGACAATCAGCTGTGGAGCAAACTTTGTGATGTACAAACACATGGTATATTAGTTGTTTAGTGCTAGCTGCTACTAATATCATAATTGTATTCAGTATTTGTTTGTTTGCAGTACCATTTACACATGTGATTTCCTAGTTTAAGTGAGAGAATATTTTTATTGATTTGTTCTGAGTGAGAGAAATTAAAATAGCTCGAAACAAATTTCAGTGTTTTATTCCATAATTCAAAATTAAATTATTGCTCTAATGCAGGAGGATCTACATTGTTTATACATTATTAATAATATTTATTTTTTTAGCTGTTTTTTGGCGTCCTGTATACCTTCCCGTAGATTCTGGGAGAATTTTCTATAGAATGACATTAAATGGTTTATTTGTTGAGGGTCCATTTTGGCAGCTTTCGCCTTTCCTCTATAGAACATAGATATAGCCATTTGAGCAGCTCGCCTCACGGGATAAGAGTCTGCTAATTTCTGGACCAGCTGTTCATTGTTTGCCAAGTACTTCAGCAAAGCCCTGAGTGGCATGGTGTCATCACTTGAAAGAGGTTTCCGAGCACATGTTCCGATACTTCTGCAGCAGCTCTCGTTTCAGTTGTAGCTGAGCTCGCAGCACCTCAAACTGCTTTATTTGGTCTTGCTTGTTGTACTCTATGCCCGGTAAACGCCTTATCTGCAACAAAATTATTACATGTTCTAAGAAAAGTATAATATAACATAGGATTATCAACCCTATACAATTATATATATATATATATATATATATATATATATATATATATATATATATATATATATATATATGTATATATATATATATATATATATATATATATATATATATATATATATATATATATATATATATGTATATATATATATATATATATATATGTATATATATATATATATATATATATGTATATATATATATATATATGTATATATATATATGTATATATATATATATATATATATATATATATATATATATATATATATATAATTAGTGCAGATTACCCATATTACAGGTTTTAACCTTTTAACCGCCGCTTGGTCTGTCATCGAACGGGCTCATGTCGCCGCCTATATAAAATAACAGGAAATGGTGTAGTGCTTGCCACATGCGTTACGATAGGATTTTTCTTGTAATGAATATTAAGTAATAATACCCTTTTTACCACTGTATCATTCAATAAAATACATTATTATAACTAAATTACGTTTACCAATTTCTTTATTAATGGTTTCGTCCCTTTATCAATGGTTTGGTTCCATGTGTTTTTTACCACTCATAAAAATCTATCGGTTGACATTGCTACATTACTATTATTTCTTATTTCATATATCTGACGTCATAAGCGGTCTTATATATCAGATATTGGCGTAGGCTTTATTGGATATTTGTTGATAAGTTGACATTATAAGAGAGAGGATTGACCATATTTAAAAAGTATCGAAACTGAACATTTCAAAGTTGTTGACATAAGTAATCATTCAATTTCACACAGTTACACAACTATTTTGGTAATTAAATATTGTAATCTCAAAATACGTATGGTATTCAAAATTTTGAGATAGCAAATCTGTACCATTTATTAATTTTTTAATTTGAACATTATTTTGAAATATCGAGTGAGCCATACCACTAAAATTTCCTATTTTATATCTCTGACGTCACATGCGGTCTCATATTTAAGACGACGGCGTAGTCTGTAATGATTGTTATTGAGAATACAATGACTTAATAGGGGTAGACGTTGTACCTCGATAAGCATCGCTATATCGATTTAAATATCTACTTAGTATAAAAACTCATTAACGTTTTAAGGTATTTATTTAAAACCAAAAAAAATAAATTAAGTCCATCCTTCTGGCTAACAAATAAAAAATCTTTTTATTTACGTAGTTCATCCTGACTCACTGTCGCAACGAAAATAATTAGTTATAAATAAAGTCGATTAAGTATCACATATCTATGCGAAGAAATGGTTGTGTTATATGGATGGACAGACCAACGGGCAGACGGGCATGACGCATGACGAATGACGAAAGTATACCTAAGTGCCTTTATCCACAGCATCTGAATTCTCGGACCCGAATCCGACTCCTTCGCACTTGCAAAAAGGGTTGGTTGTGTGAAAGGCACGGGATAAGCGGATCCCAGAAATCGGACTTTTTTGAATTATTTGAACACAATGGGTATAACTTACAAACCTTACCTGTTGGTGAAACAAATTGTATTTTGTCATCCGAGTCGAATTTAATATATGACACATGCCATTCATGCCATAACTGGCACAGTTCATAATATATCGTTATTTTATGAGAAAATAGGTAAGGAAATAAAATAGGCTAGCCGAGCAAGTCCATATTATGAATAAATATCTTACAAACATCGTTGAGTGAGTCGATATACTTAAATGTTACAATCAAGTCATCGTCACATCACTGGTGTCTATTATATAAGACTTTGGCGACGGGACTACAGCAAAATTATAGATAATCTAATGTCATATTTTCAAATTTATTTTCATCTAGAAAATTAAAATAAAGCAACAGAGTAATTTCGTAGCTGTTTAATTAACAATTAGAGCGGCTTTCATATCCGAATCAGTGGAGTTAAATCGGTATAAATAAAAAATCCTTGCAAAAAACATACAGAAAAAATGTCTTAAATATAAGACTACGGCGATAGTGGCTGGACATTGGGTGTCTTATATATCAGACTACGGCGGTCAAAAGGTTAAATATACAGAAAGAACTATTACAAAATCCTAATATTAACTAAAGCAAAAACTGAAAGACATGGGACGTAACTAGACTAAGACTTGAACTAACACCTCTGGCTATCTGGCATAATGTAGGCAGATTTATAATATACCACCAGGACCATGCAATTAGTCGTCACTTTTGTAAGCTATACAGAGAGGACCTGTCTTTTGCTGCTTACACTTAGTGTTGAACAAAACATGCAGCACCCATGTCCCAAGTTGCAATGACCTCATCACATTTAGTAATTAAAAAAAAATCTCCTTATTGTTACATAATAAAGCTAACCAATTTATAACTATAAATTAGGTTATGTTGTCGTGATAAAACACAATGTACCTGGGAGCGCGCGTAGTCGAGTTTCTTTTGCAACTCCAAGACCTTTTGGCTACAGTCCTGAGACTCCCGCGCCTTCGCGGAGTTGTCGTGAAAATCACGCTCGACACTGGACGAAGAGAAACGGGTAATTAAAAAACATACAATAACAAGTCATGGCAAGCTAAATATAAAATCTACATGTAAATACCTTCGTATTATTTCGTATACAATCGGTAAAAAATCTACGTCTACTTCTTGCACAGATAACGGGGTAAAGTTGTTTTGTTCGGGGTGGTCTGAATTATTTTCCATCATACACACACAAAATGATCCATAACGTTAGCACAAAACGTAAAAAAAAACACTTGCCTAAGTAAGTGAAACGTTATTGTAACCTGAATTGTAACTTGTTCTTGTATAAAAAGTACGATATTGTAAGCATCAGCTAAAATAGCAAAGAATAAGGTAAAAACTCATCGGCTCATCGCATCTTTTTTTACGTCAGATGACCAAAATTATCAGCAGTTTTTTTTGTGCCTTAAACACTTTGCAACAGACAGAAAAAAAAAACATAAATTCCACAGAATAAGTACTTGCATAGAAACCAAACTATAAGAAAAAGCAAAAGACGTATACTTGATCTTTTTCTACTTACGGCTTTCATAACGAGTTAGAAAGAGATGTCCTTATAGGTATTCTTTCGTTTTCCTTCATGTTGTCACAAGGATCTGTCAACACCAGTGTTGTTTCTGCGTCGACATTAATATCGATATCGATTAAATTTCGCAGTTGTAATTTGTTCTAATGATTTAAGGGCTAATTTTTCTAATTGCCAAAAAAAAGCATCTGTCAGTAAAAGTTATCACTTTCCTCTTTTTACAAGCTTTCATTTAACTTGCAATGTTCATAATTATAAATAACTTGTCCATTTAAAAATTTGCGGACCATTTTTCAACAACTTCGCGGTGTTTGATTGAACTTAAATTTGGAATGAATGAATGTAAACCCGATGACAATGTTATATTATCGTGACAATGAGCACATCTGATGATAGAGTCCGAAGGTAGCAACAGGATCCTCAGCTGTACCCACCGAGACCCACCGAGATGGGACTCGTTATTTTGGTTTTGATAATTTGTTGCAAAAAAAGTACGGTTTTCAATAAATACTTGTCTCAAAATTAAATTTTTGACAGAAGCTTTTTTTTATAAGAAAAGAAGAGAGCTAAATTTTTTCCGACAGAAAGAGTTATCTGGAGATTAAAAAAATCGGCCCTCGAACATTATAAATATGTTTTTTTTAATGAGAAATGGGTTTGCGTTTGACCTCAGTCTCACCTGATGTAAAGTGACGACGAGGTCGAAGATGGGACACATTATGTTATGCAACATTTTAGCAGCTTAAAGTTTTAGGTGATTGAAGTTTTTTATTAACAGCAGGTCAAGAATATTTCAAATACGTTCAATAATTCAACAATGTTTTATTTAGAATATTGGGGACAGCAACCAACCAAAAAAGGGTAACAGGGTAACGGATCACTCGCGTGACTATCTGGCACTTTGCTATAATTTGCTGTATCTTTTCGGTATCCAATTTTCCCTGCCTACTCGCCGAACGCATTCTACTATCAAGTTTTCATCCTTTGGAAATCTGAAGATATCGATATATTATATTCACAACACTGTCAAACTAATAAAGCTACTAAATTGAGAAGTCACCCTGACACGAAATCAACTATTCGCATATCGACTTTTTAATTTTGTGGTACTGGAGGTTCGTATGGGGGGAGGTCCATTGGCGGGCTCATCGCGGTCCATTCAAGTTTGACCCTTAGGCAATGACAGTTAAAGAAGAAAAAAACAGCCTACTTTTGGTTTCACTTCCTCTTATTGAATACGTAATCTAAAAAGTAGAGAAAGATGCTGGTGCAAAGTTCATCTTATAGTGCGGTTTCTATGCAGGTACTTATTCTGTGACAATTTCATACGTTGTCTGTCAACTGTCAAATAAAAAAATCTAAAATCACACACAGTAATCACACGTCAAAATAAATGCGATGCTCTCGGTTTTCGCTGTTGGATTTTGTATTGTAAAAATATAATTTTAGTTTAATTAATAGGATATATATAATATACAATGGATGAAGTTGCGAAATTGGAACACTTGTCTTTAGTTTCAAAGATATGCACAGAATTGGATAACCACTTGGGATTGAATGACAAAGATTTGGGTAAGTTAAACTGTTTTATCACATTTCGTATCGATTTATATGTAATAATGTTACTAATAAAGGACTCCTTTCTTACAGCGGAGTTCATAATCGACTTGGCAGATAAGAACCCAACGTTCGATGCTTTTAAAAAAGCCCTTGCGGATAATGGAGCGGAGTTTTCAGACTCGTTCATGACCAATCTGCTGCGAATCATACAGCACATGAAACCAACTACCTCTTCTGAAGAACCAAGCACAAGCGAGGTTGTCGATAAGAATCCTCTCGCCAACAAGTTTCCAGGACTAGCCATACGCAATGAGAAACCTGTTTTCTCATCAGATGAAAGTGAGGATGAGAAAGATAGCAAAACGAAAGCTAGGCTAACAAACAAGGAAATATTTAAAGATGAAAAAGGCAAACCCTCAGGTGACAATGTTGTTGATGAAACTATGGCAGAGTTGGAAGCTCTGGCTCCATCTAAATCTAGCACAAAAGAGGAGTCAAAAAAAGAGAATGACCGCAAAAGAGTCCGCAGTAGTAGTAGGGATCGGAAAGATGGTAGAAGTAGAAAGCGTGACAGCTCTAGAGATAGGAAAAGAAGAAGTAGAAGTAGGCATAGGAGAAGTCGTAGCAGAGACAAGAGAAGCAAAAGCAGAGATAGACGAAGTAGGAGCAGGGATAAACGAAGCAGAAGCAGAGACAGAAGAAGGCGATCTAGGAGCTATCAGAGACACAGATCAAAGTCTAGGGAGCGGCACAGGTCTAAGTCCAGGGAGAGGCACAGATCCAAATCAAGAGATAGGCACCGTAGATCACGATCTAGGGGTAGGAGGTCCAAATCCCGTGACCGCAGGTCTCAATCCAATGACAGAGATCAGAAGGATAATAGATTTGGAGATTATGGCAAGAAGACAAGGAAGAGATCCCCTGATGTTGAAATTAGTGAAGACCCGGAGCCAGGAAAGGTAAGTGTTTTCATACAAGCTTTGGTACAACTTTTAAAAGACACACTACAGGATGGTTGATTAGTCATCCATATTGATATTCCATGGTGTGGGAAAAGATTTAAAGATTTATCTGTATATTCATATAGTCTAACAATAAAAAATACCAAAATGGATCTTAAGGAATGTATCTTTAAAGATACTCTGCCTATAGACGGAAGGGAGATTTGGCTAGATGATTGATTTTGTCACATGAGATATTTTTTTATTATAAGGATAATGTGTTTTATCAGATTTTCCATGTATTTCAAAACATGAAATTTTAGTGATTAAGGGCTGCTCTAAATAAATATGTAAAAAATTGTGAAACTGTAGCTTTACCATATTCTTTCAAAACGTGAAAAATTAGAACAAGAAAGTTCTGATGAACCCACTGAAAAGGGTTAAATTAATGACCGGTCTCCTAGGAATTGCCTATTTGGTGCCTAATAGGTACATGAAATACATTGATATAGGGTTTTTGAGGATGGTTTTATTTTTGTTAACTTTTTTTCGCTTTTTAGTGATGTATCTAATGTAATTAACTAAACACATATACATCACATTAAGAAACAATAGACTAATACCAATTTCTCATCACCCTTAGCAAAATGTTGCTGTCCAAAATGCAGGGCCATTAATAATTGAGGAGCTCTCTCGGTACTTCACCATCAACTGCACTTTATCACATGCATTATGACGAGTAAAAGTAGCTTCATATTCTTAATAAAAAAAATCTCATTGCTGCCCGTGAATCACTTACGACTAAGTAGTTCGGGGGGTCATCTCTGGTCTTCATTGTAGTTCCTCTTCACCAGAAGGTGCTTTTAAAGGTGTTTTTAGTACTGGAACATGTTTAACAAATTAATGTAAAACACAAAGTATCAGCCTCACTCTAATGTGAATAATGATATTATTATTTATTTATTTATTTATTAAACCAATCAACAAAATTATATATAAACAAAAGCCCTGCAAAACTGTTTTATGACAGTTTGTCTGCAGGAAGACTTTAAGAGTACAGTATATATTTTACATGGTTTTGTTCGACACTATATACGCAATAGGTACCATTATACTATAATATATCATTACACTATATTGGACATCCTTATTTAATGACTGGGTGAATATTTTCTAAGGAGATAATTAAGTCACTTTATAAGAATGTAAATAGAAATACTGGACAAATTGATACCATTTGATAAACATGTGGTCAACAAGTTTTTGACATATAAAAGCTTTTCAAACCAATCTTCAAAGGTATTTTTTTCTTCTTATAGCCTTTGTAGAATCACTACTATAAAGGGCTCATACTTTTAGAAATAAATATCATTCAATCTTTTTTGATAGTATGATTTTAGTTCTCCATATTACTAACCAAATGAATTATAGTTATTTGGAATATTATTTGAATTTGAATATTTTTTTTATAAGATCTACAATGGACGCGTTGCCAACATCGTGCCGTTCGGGTGCTTCGTGCAGATCGAGGGCGTGCGCAAGCGCTGGGAGGGGCTCGTGCACATCTCGCAGCTGCGCGCCGAGGGCCGCGTCACCAACGTGGCTGACGTCGTGTCCCGCGGAGACAAAGTCAAGGTAAATGACTTCTCAGTAAATATTTGTCTGTCGGTGAATGCATCTTCCATTAATTTACATTTTGCTCTTATCAAGGTAAGCTCTGGGAATATATAACAAACAATTCTGTCTGACCCAACCAATTTATTGTTTTTTTTTTGTTGCCTGTACACACCATAAGTACCATAACCAATCACGCGGGTGGATCTGTCGGGCGGTCAAGTTAAATAAAATAAACGTGATACTTTAGTGTAAGTATATTTGTATTAATTACATAAAATACGGATTCTGTTTTATTACAGATCAAAGTGCTGTCAGTGACCGGTCAGAAAGTTTCACTCACGATGAAGGATGTTTGTCAGGAGTCTGGCAAGGATCTGAACCCTACCTCGCATGCGCATCTAGAGGTAAGTCGAATATTCATTATTTATATGCTAATTTATGTTGTTTCAAGTTTCTCGCACCTCAGGGTTCAGGGTTTTCAGGGTTGTCTCCGGTGTAAGCGTGTATTGACGGCGGCGAGTTCGTTTGCTCGGTTGACGCTGACGTGGTTAAAAACAAAGATAATTAGCAGATATTGTTTTGTCCGAAGGCGGAGCGCGCTGGGCGCAACCCGGACCGGCCGGCGCCGGCCGCCGTGCTGGCGGGGCTGGCGGCGCCGGACGCCGGCGACGGCGCCAGCCGCAAGCGCGTCACGCGCCTGTCCAGCCCCGAGCGCTGGGAGATCAAGCAGGTACGCACGCTAACCGTTCAATGTTGCGTGTTTTGTTTTTCAGTCCGCCTAGCTATTTTCCCCCCTTAAAAAGTTTGATTATAGGGAGTTTCTTTTTTATGATTTCGAGAAGGCTACCAGATTTTTAAGTAGACTCTGTTTCCGAGGCATTTGCCTCTATGCTAGTTATTTTACCGGTTAATCGTTACAATGGAACATAACAGCAATTGTATTAAGTTATTATACCTAGGCTTTTGAGTTGTGCGAGTTTGCTTTTCACTATGGGAGATTTGATATTTCTTGATAAAACTTGTCTTGTGATATTTAAAGCATTTTTGTTCATATTTGGAGTGAAAAGCAGTATGTGTCACCGGTATTAAAATTTAAGGATCCCTCTGGCTCGATGCGGTACCACCCTAGAGCTGCTGTCACTTTCATGGTTTAGAATTTTCTCTAAAAGCCAACAACTCCCTTAACTTTCTGCCACAGATGATATCATCAGGCGTGATAGACAAGAGCGAGCTACCAGATTTCGACGAGGAAACTGGCCTCCTGCCTAAAGAAGAGGATGGAGAAGCAGACATAGAAATAGAACTTGTAGAAGATGAGCCCCCGTTCCTCCAAGGCCACGGGCGCGCTTTGCACGACCTCTCCCCAGTCAGAATTGTGAAGAACCCGGATGGGTCTCTCGCTCAAGCCGCTATGATGCAATCAGCATTAGCAAAGGAACGTCGCGAGCAGAAGATGATTCAACGCGAACAAGAAATGGAAAGCCTGCCGACTGGTCTGAACAAGAACTGGATAGATCCCCTCCCTGAAGCGGACGGGAGGGCTCTGGCAGCCAACATGAGGGGGATAGGCATCACGCCGCAGGACCTGCCCGAGTGGAAGAAACACGTGATCGGGGGAAAGAAGTCCTCGTTTGGAAAGAAGACTAACTTGTCGCTGCTGGAGCAGAGGCAGTCGCTGCCTATTTATAAGCTGAGGGACGAGTTGATTAAGGTATGTGTATGTTTATTTAATTCTTATTGCGTGCTCTCGGAAACATAGGGAAGAAAACACGAAACGAAAACGAAAAATAATTTATTTGGCACATAAAAAGATAATTTGATTTTAAGTGGTAATCTCTTAAATTAATTAATGCAATTTTATTGGAGCATTATATTTTACCAAAACCACAGTTTCTACTCAAATCAAGCTTGCTTGCTTTAATGTTATAATTTAAAAAGAACCTACTAATACTACTTTTCTGAAAGGCATTGGTGTTTGAAGAGTTGGTGTGGTGGAAAGTAATTATCTAGTATCTTAATAAGGATTCAAAACTAACACATTAAAATTATATTCAGGGGCCGTATTACGAGCTGTCAGAACTGATATGACTGCCAAACTCTTCTGTCCCTTTTACTGCTTGAAAATTATACTATAGCCTCAGATCAGAAATCCCTAGTTATATACATTTACAGGCCGTATCAGACAACCAGATCCTGATCGTAATCGGCGAGACCGGGTCCGGCAAGACCACCCAGATCACGCAGTACCTCGCGGAGTGCGGGCTCACCGCGCGCGGCAAGGTGGCCTGCACGCAGCCGCGCCGCGTCGCCGCCATGTCCGTCGCCAAGCGCGTCGCCGAGGAGTTCGGCTGCCGGCTCGGCCAGGAGGTCGGCTACACCATCCGGTTTGAGGACTGCACCAGCCCGGAAACTGTCATCAAGTATGTACTTTGAATCACAATAGATCAACTCCGGTCGCTGTGATACTAGGTTATTTAGCCTTGAACAGCCGCTCCCTGAATAATAATAATAAGTACTTTTAACTTGGTATATAATTATTTCAATCCACGAAGACGCGCCCCACCGTTTAATTTAACGTTGCAAGATTGCATAAAATATAGTGTAAAATTAAGTGGAGGAGCGTGACTTCCTGGGTTGAAAATACCATGAACTGCAACGAGCTCGGAAGTTGTCATTAACATCCTCGCAAGTGTAAGGTGTAACTCCGCGTGGCCAGGTAACATGTACTTAGTCGCATCGCGTCGGTATACCATTTAGTTTGAAGACAACATCAGCACAAGCAATGAACTGGAAGTTAAAAAAATTCCTTTCCTGGTATTGCATTCCATCAGGTGTCCCACTAGTTTGTTTTAAAATTGAATTATACTTCAGGACCTTACTCTACCTCTACAGTGGCGCCAACTGGTGAACTTTGAAACTTTGAACTGGTCACATTACCCATCAACTGACTTACTGTTTCTGTTCGTAGATACATGACGGACGGCATGTTGCTCCGCGAGTGCCTGATGGACCTGGACCTCAAGTCCTACTCCGTGATCATGCTGGACGAGGCCCACGAGCGCACCATCAACACAGACGTCCTGTTTGGCCTCCTGAAACAAGCCGTTCAGAAGCGCCCAGAGCTCAAACTCATCGTCACATCCGCTACCCTCGACGCCGTCAAATTCTCCCAATATTTCTTCGAAGCTCCGATCTTCACAATACCTGGACGAACGTTCCCTGTGGAAGTTCTATACACCAAAGAACCAGAAACGGACTATCTGGACGCGTCTTTAATAACTATCATGCAGATCCATTTACGTGAGCCACCGGGTGATGTTCTTCTGTTTTTAACCGGTCAAGAAGAAATTGACACAGCGTGTGAGATTCTCTACGAGAGAATGAAGTCTTTAGGACCCGATGTACCGGAGCTGATCATTCTTCCTGTGTATTCGGCGTTGCCGTCGGAGATGCAGACGCGAATCTTCGACCCCGCGCCGCCTGGGTCGCGGAAGGTGGTGATCGCCACCAATATTGCGGAGACTTCGCTGACCATTGATGGCATCTACTACGTGGTGGATCCAGGGTTTGTGAAGCAGAAGGTCTATAATTCGAAGACTGGCATGGACTCGTTGGTCGTCACTCCTATTTCTCAGGTATTTTTTTTCATTATTTGTTTTCATTGCTATTTAGAGTCTCTAAGACTAGTTGCAATTTAGATTTGAAATAATTGAAAACAACGGAACTTATTGTATTATTGTATTTGTATTTGAAGGCGGGCTGGTTTCCGCAACTCGACGTCTAGCGCCTATTTTGCGTGTGGGTGGGATTACCATTTTACTCTAGCCATCCCAGCTCCTCGAGGAAGCCCACCAGACCTTTAATGTCGATGGTTACCTCGGGGAGACACCTCATCGGACCGAGGTGTTTAGCCCTGTATTGCGCCACCTCGGTGCAGTGTAGTACGACGTGGGCGGCTGTTTCTTCTGTCTCCATGCACGCACGGCACAGAGGACTGTCTGTGACACCTAAATTAAAAAGATGTTTGTTAAAAGGTCCGTGACCTGTTAAGACACTGGTTACCGTCCTTAGTCGAGATTTGCTAAGACGGAGGAGTGCCTTGGAGAGTCGACTGTTAATGGTAGGCAGTGCTTCCCTCGCCTGCCTGCATTTATCGTGACTCACCCAGTATTCATTGTGTAATCTCTTGGTGCGGTTGAGCAGCAGAGATCGAACTTTGCTAAAGGGCGTTGGGATGATCGGTTCGGGGCCCATGGCCGTCATTTCCGATCCTCGCCGGGCCAGTTCGTCCGCAGCATCATTACCTCGAGATCCACTGTGGCCCTTAATCCATTGAAGGGTTAGTTGATTGTATTGACATACCTCCATAAGTCGTTTGTGGCACTCGTAGATTAACCCTGATGTGACGGTGTGACATCTCAGGGCTTGTAGTACTGCCATGCTGTCAGAGAGGATCCGGATGGAGGTTCCAGTTACCTTCCTATCAATAATGGCAGACGCCGCATAAATGATCCCCATACATTCGGCCTGAAAGACTGTGTTGTGGGTGCCAAGCGGTGTGGCAATTGACATGTTCAGGTCTTCAGAGAACGTACCATATCCTGTGCCATTGTCAGTTTTGGAACCATCAGTGAAGATCCTCAGCTCCCTAGGGTTAAGACCTTCGTAGTTGTCATCTTCATGTAATTGAATTTTGTACCTCTTATCGAACACCATTCGTTTGGGAATCCTATCCGTACCTGCCCTAAGCAACGGAAATTCTTCGTATACTTTGTCTAAACTAGCTGCGTGTTGAGCTCCATGGTTGGACCAGAGGTTCAGAGTTCGTAACCTTACCGCAGACAGGGCAGCCTCCTGTTGAACATGGAGGTGAAGCGGAGGTAGATCAAGCATTGCCTCTATGGCGGCAGTCGGTGTTGTCCTTATACCGCCGGTGGTGGCCATGCAAGCGAGTGTTTGAAGCCTTTGCAGCTTGTTTTGGACGGTAGCGAGGTTTGTTCTTGGCCACCAAACCAGCGCCCCATAGCAGAAAAGAGGTCGAATTACTGTTTTATATAGCCAGAGGATGACTTTCGGTGAGAGACCCCACCTGTTGCCTACCATTCTCCTACATTGCCAGAAGACGACCCCTGCTTTTTCTATTCTTTTGTTAATGTGATTACTCCAGTTTAGTTTGCTATCAAGTGTTACTCCTAGGTACTTTACCTCAGGTGACAGTTGAAGCTCTGTTTGTAGTAGTTTGGGTTTGGTAAAGTTGCCAAGAACTCTTTTTTGAGTAAACATTACCATTTCTGTTTTGGCTGGGTTGACTGACAGGTCGAATTCCTTACACCATCGCTCCACCACCTGGAGAGCGGTCTGGGTTAGGTCACAGACTGTACTGGCAAACTTACCTGTTATTAATATAGCTAAGTCGTCGGCATAGCCTATCGTGTAGAATCGTTCAGCGTTGAGCTTAGTGAGGAGGTTGTTTACCACTAGATTCCACAGGAGCGGCGAGAGAACCCCCCCTTGCGGGCAGCCCCTTACCACAGCTGCGGCCTGTGACTCCCCCGCGAAGCGCACGATTCGTTTGTTCAGCATGTTGGTGATCCAGTTAGTTAAACCAGGTTCCACTTCATGGTTGCCCAAGGCGGTACCTATACTGGTGAAATGTGTTTTGTCGAAGGCGCCCTCTATGTCAATGAATGTTCCAAGGCACATTTCCTTGTTCTTGATTGCTCCTTCAATCCGGCTAACAACCATGTGGAGAGCCGACTCTGTAGATTTACCTGCGCTATACGCATGTTGATTGCCGTGCATTGGTATGTCTTTCAACGCCCGATCTCTCAGGTCTCTGTCACACAGTTTTTCCATCGTCTTCAGAAGGAAAGATGTGAGACTGATTGGCCTGAAGGATTTGGCGTTTGTGTAGTCACTCTTACCTGGTTTCGGTATGAATATAACATTGACATCCCTCCACTTCCTGGGTACATATCCGAGAGCTAAGCAAGCCCTCAGTAGCTTAGTCAGCGTCATCAGAATATGTTCCAGTCCCCATTGCAGGAGAGCAGGAAAGATCCCATCGGGACCTGCTGCTTTGAAGGGTTGAAAACTGTTAATGGCCCACCTTAGTTTGTCTGGAGTGATAACCCTTTCAGCAGTGCGCCAGTTAGATTCTGTTTCGGTGTATTCCTCCTCCTGCCACACTTCATTGGTCAGCATTATGCTGCCCGGAAAGTGTGTTTCCAGCAGGAGCCGTTGGGTCTCCGCTGGGGAGGTGGTGTATGAGCCATCGGGTTTTCGCAGCGTACCCAACTGTGACGTTGATTGGCGCGATAGTGTTTTCCTTACCCGATTGGCTTGATCTAATGTTTCAATGCCACTGCAGAAGCGCTTCCATGACGAAGAGCTCCAGAACCTTAGGCGTTTCTTATACTTAGCCTTAGCTTCGTAATATTTGTCCCAGTCCGCTTCGGCTGTGGTGTTCATAGCCCTGTTGAAGAGTTGCCTAACCTTACCCCGGAGTCTCTCCAGTTCAGGTCCCCACCACGGGTGACCTTTGATGGATGTCCTCTGCGGTGGGTTCAGGGGGCAGGCCTCATGATAGCATTCCAAGAGGGTGTCAGTAAGGTTGTTTACCTGCTGCTCAATTAGCGGCGTCTCCCGAAGGTCCCCCATCGGTGGTAATGATGCGAGTTTCTTACCAAGGACTGACCTGAATTTATTCCGGTCCGTCTTCCTGGGGTTCCGTCTGGGAGCTTGTTCGGGGAACGATGTCTTGAGGTCAAAACGGATCCATCTGTGGTCTGAGCAGGAGGCCTCTTTCGACACCCGCCATTCCACAATCAGTCCGCTGACTCCTTCCGTGGCTAAGGTAAGGTCAATTATCGTTCTGTATCGTTTGTTTACAAAAGTTGGTTCTGACCCTATATTTAGAATATTAAGGTTTGTAGTAATAAGGTATTCAACCAGGGTCTTACCTCTGTTATTGCTGGTTTCCATACCCCAGAGGGGGTGGTGTGCGTTGGAGTCGGTCCCTATGAGGATCTCGAGGCCGGCTCTCTCGCAGTGGTTCACCAGTAAGTGCAGTTCGTGGGGGGGCGGGTCCTCCTCCTCGTGCATGTACGCCGACACCAGGACTAGATCTTGGCAGCCTGTGGTTAGTGGTAATTGGACCCGTATCGCGCACAGATCTCTGGAACAGAATTCCGTTAGCGGTTGCGCCACAATGTTACCAGTAGTAAGGATGCAAGCTCTTGGGTTTGGGTGGTCCGTAGAGAAGTATAACTTACCTCTTGTGTTAGAGAGTCCTCGTATCTGGCCGTTGCTCACCCACGGTTCTTGTATGAGGGCAACGGCCGTTTGTAGATCCTCCATACAGCGCCTTAGTTGTGCTGAGGCGGAGACGCTGTGCTGGAGGTTTGCCTGGACAATGCTAGTCCAGGTGCAGTTTCGTGGAGGTGTTGGACACATCGTGTCGTCCCATCCTATCCTCCACTGTCAGGTTAAGCCCGACTTCCATCCTTCCGGATAGCTCCTCCCCCTCGGAGACTGCCATGTTCGGTTCATCACCGGAGTCCAGCAGATCATCCTCGAGGTCGGCCGCTACCCGTTGGGCAACTGGTTCGGTGGATGCGTGACTAGCGCCTTCCGTCGGGCTTACCTTGTTGTCAAGGGGAAGTTGTGTTCCCGTTATCTTAAGTTCAGGAGCTGTCCTTTCCTCAAGCACGGGAGGGTGTTCCACATACTTCCCCCCTGGTCCTCGGAATTTAAGGTATACCTGCCCCATCCCACAGTTTAGAGATCTCCTCTTTGCCATGATGATGGGGACAAGGTCTTCCGGTATAGAGAAGGTGACAAACCATCCTTCGGATTGTTTGTCAACCTTCGTAATGTTCCAGCGACTGACTTGGGCCCAGTCGTTCTGGTAGGTGAGTCCGTGCGCAGCGTCACGGACTTCCCTCCAGGTGGTCGACTCCTCCGGGTTGGGAATAAATAACCCGCAACGGACCCTGCCTGCCAGGTCTGATTGGCGCGTAACGGCCAGTTTCATGCCAAGTGGGGGTGTTAGGCCTTCTATGCATCTTCGGAGCCAGGCCAGTGAATGTTCATTCTGCGGGAACAGCTTCAACTGACCCTCCGCATAGATAGGCCTACCGTCAAATCCAGGTGGCTTGTTTAATGGTGTGGCTGCCTTTGCCTCCTCCGCTAGTGCAATGTGCATTTCTCGGAGTATGGCATTGGAGTACTCCCTCGGTATGTGACCCGTACGTTCGTCTGTGATGACGACGGCCAGGTCGGACTTAGCCGCTTGGGAGTACGACACACCAGGTTGGCAAGAACCCTCGAGTCGCTGCTTCTTGTGCTCCACTCTGGGCGATAGGGTATCGTCCATCGTTCGCTTAGCAGCGGCTCGAGCTCTCTTACCAGGTCGTTGTTGTTTAGACGGTCCCGCAACCGCCCTACCAGTGGTTCTGGCCGACGATCCTGCTGGAGTGTTATGGGTTGCCCCACTACTCTCCGCTGGACATCTACCAGAAGCTCCCTGGCCGATTGGTGCCGGGTCCGGTACAGTCTCCGGTGGAGCCGCTGTACCCGAACCGGACGCGGTGACCTTACTCGCTTCCAGCTGCTCTCTCGCTAAGCGAGCGGCACGCCGTTGGCTTTTGTTGGGCTTCGGCCGTTTTTTCTTACCTACCTGACCTTGACTTTCAACAAGGAAAGGTAGGACGATCGCGGGATCGGCGGGGCGAGGCTTCCCAAATTTGGGTCGCTTCTTGGACTTGCGATCCACTTCCTGCCAGTCCGCGAACGGTTGTGTTCCAGCTAGCATGCCAGAGGAACTGGCTTGCGGGAAGTCCCGGGAGGTCCCGGGTTGTCCAGCTGGGTCTGGAAGAGGCTGGGCCTTGGGATTAACCAGGTCGGCTCCAGTGCTCTGTTGTGGGAAGGCCACTCGGTTTTGCTTGGGGGGGTGCCCCGTTGCTCCGCCTCTGGCTTTACCCTTTAACCAGTGTTTGCCCTTGGCTTTGGTTTCCTTGCCGACCGAGGTCGGCAAGCCACCAGTCGCCTTGGCACTGGGGTTGTTGGCCTGACCAGCCGCCCCTTTGGGGGCAGCCTGTCCAGCCTGTCTGGCTTTGCCATTAGCGGTGGACGCTTCTGGCTTGGCCAATGTGAATTTTAAAGACCTGTTATCCATGACTTTAAAATTATAAAATTCATCCTTCCGGCTTCCCACCCTCTTTCGAGCCCGCAACTATGGGAACGCCTACCGGCTATAAAAATAGCTTTCGGTCGTTAGGACTACCGGTTGGATATAGAGCTGCAGGGTTGGTTATTTGCGCGACATCAGGTGCTCGCTAGACGGGACAGGGGTCGGCCAGGTCCGACCGCCCCTGCCAGGATCGTTTTCGCTTACTCCTTCAGCATGGCCTTTCACCTCTCGCTTTGGCAGTCAGACTGCCTCCACGAGACCCCACAGCTCTCGCCGTGCCCCAGAGACGGTAAGACACTTGACCGTTTCCCTTACTTTGGCTATTAGTAAGGGCCACCGTTTCGCCTGAAATCCGGGCCAAAGTGGACGTGTTGCCTCGCTGGTTGGCTCGGCTCAATCCCCAGGCTCCCTTCATCCCTGCTTACGGCGATCAACTGCGCAGGCCCTAGCGCAGGTGGGTGTAGGTAGGTCGTCAGGTCCACCCACACTACCTGACGACTCCGGGCAGGTGTTAGCCACTACTAGTAAGAGGTACATGTACCAGTCGCTAATGGTGTTGCCCAGGGTAGACCGGAGAAGCAGACGGACCTTTGGGCAGATCGTAACCTAACCAAACTTCCCCCCGCCTCCCACGCGTGGAGGTCACCGCCATCTACCCCAACAACAACGGAACTTATATCCAAGGCGTATTTTAAATAAATCATACTTACGTCATCTTAGATCGATAATACGTTTACATGTTTGAAATAACATACCATCAACCATAAAGTCCAAAACGTAGCCCGTGGGTTTGTTCCGTGCAGAAACCCCGACATTTTCTCAATTTATTTTAAATTTGTTTCATATACATTCAAATATTAAATATTGATGGTACTGGTGAGGTGATAAGGGGGCGTGAGTACTGAGTACAGGTTGGCTGGATATAAGTTCAATTGTTATTTTAGGAGTGAATAACTATGCTAATATTACACTGCATCCCTCGATTCAGTTTGTATTTATCTATTAGTTAAATCTGTTGATTGATACTGTTTCTTCCAAATAAATTAGACCATCTTTAACGCTTGTATGGAGAACATTTTATAAAAAATTACTCAAACGTCTTATACATTCTAGAGTGAACTTCTGTTAGCATGTTTCTGTACGTAACAGCGCCATCTAGACATTTAATTAGCAATATAAATGACATATATTATTTCCTTATTAAAATTGGCGTTAGCATGTTTCTATACCTAACATCGCCATCTAGGGATGCAATAATAAATTCTGACATTATTATATATTCACTTCGAACAAAACTAAATATGATTGTCAGGCCGCGGCGAAACAGCGCGCGGGGCGCGCCGGGCGCACGGGCCCGGGCAAGTGCTACCGGCTGTACACGGAGCGCGCCTACCGCGACGAGATGCTGCCCACGCCCGTGCCCGAGATCCAGCGCACCAACCTCGCCACCACCGTGCTGCAGCTCAAGACCATGGGCATCAACGACCTGCTGCACTTCGACTTCATGGACGCGCCGCCCGTGGAGTCGCTCATCATGGCGCTGGAGCAGCTGCACTCGCTGTCGGCGCTGGACGCCGAGGGGCTGCTCACGCGGCTCGGCCGCCGGGTGCGTGCTCGAGCTCGTCTCCCGGGGCAGGGCCGTGAGCCAGGACACCACATTTCCATGGGTAACGACTGTTACTTTCATCATCTCCCACGGAAATCTGCTGTCCTGCCTCACTGCCCTGCCCCCGTGTGACATCAGCATAAGATGGATATAATTTTCTCAAGGGCATGATAGATGCTAGTGGGCTCTAAGGGGTCTGAGGCCCATGAAATTTTGCAGTCTTTGAGATTTCATCGTGCTGCCGACCATAAGAACTAATATAGTTGCTTGAATGCTAGTTGTTATGGTTGATAGGGACTGAAGCAATGCAAACACCTTAACATGTGACAAGACTTATTCATACGGTCGGGTAGTTAGATATATTTTTGTATCTACCTTCAAGTTAACCACAACACTAGTAATTTCTCTAGCTGTACTATTAACGGACTCCTACAGTGCAACCGCTCCTGGTGGGTAAAATGGTTGCAGCGATCCGGATTGGCAGAAGCAATCATCTAACAACACAAAATAATTTTGCGATTGATTATGATAATTGATAAGACAGTAGCATTAACTCTTGTAGTTTGATGCACTCGAAGTGTTATATAAGAGATCTTGCCATTGGTTAATATTACTTTGATGAGCAAATTGCTAATTATTCTTTTTTATTCCAGATGGCCGAATTCCCCCTAGAACCGAACCTGTCCAAAATCCTCATCATGTCAGTAGCCCTGCAGTGTTCGGACGAGATCCTCACAATAGTCTCCATGCTCAGCGTACAGAACGTGTTCTACCGTCCCAAGGACAAGCAGGCCCTTGCGGACCAGAAGAAGGCCAAGTTCAACCAGCCTGAAGGGGACCACCTGACGCTATTGGCGGTCTTTAACAGTTGGAGGAACAACAAGTTCTCAAACGCGTGGTGCTACGAGAACTTTGTGCAGATCAGGACTTTGAAGAGGGCGCAGGATGTCAGGAAACAACTGCTTGGAATTATGGACAGGTGAGATTAGTGCTCCTAAACCTGTTTAACATGCATCTGTGTATAGGCCTTAAAGAAATCAGCACGGCTAGCACATGTGCCCAAGCGACATAGCTCGCGGCGCGAGAAACCCTTGTCGCGGCTGTCAATTCTTTCTCTCCGCTGTCAGTTTTCTCGATTTCGGTAGCACAACTTGACGTATCGAGATATTCCCTTCAAGCGAGAAAGCTATCTCGCGGGCGGGACGTATGTGTTGCCTTCTATGAAGAATATATTCTACTAATGCTATATTCTTTTATGGCAACACTGAATCGGTAATAAAAATGTGCTTTTCCCTTCGTTTTTTGAGTGAACGGCAAGCCTTACGCGGGTCGCTAGGGGAGGTGCCCAACGTCATGTGTCAAATTTCGCGAAATGTCATGTGTCAAACTGATTATCAACAATATCAACATGGATGCTGAGCGTAGTGTAAGTGTTTCGATTATTACTTTAGTGGCTTCTGACTTTACGCAAAAGTTATTTCCTTTTATTTTGGCGAAATATTTTAAATAACTGTATTACTGGTATAAACATTCATGCTTTTCTCACCGGTTCTGTGATAAATTGAACATCGTTCCAGATGTTGTATTCTTTTCAAATAATTTTTGTATAAATGTTATTTCAGAGTAAGAAGCACGCCACGCATGAGCGTTTGCCGCGGGGGAATGTACCACACCTACCTACTAACCCTACTCGGTGTCAAGTTAAAAGACCTACTTATTAACGGAGAAGGCCCCGAAAAGTCCGTCAAAGCATGTAAGTAATAGTAGATTAAATTTATCTCCTCGTTGTAATGTAAAAAATTAAATATGAAATTTAAAGGTAATGGGATAGTATTTAGAGGTTGCACAAATTGAGCACTTTGGCGATGGCAAGTTTACAATGTTAATTTTTTGTAAACAACAAACAACTAACTTTTCTGTGGACTTATGTTAAACACTAATGCTTTCGACCATCATCACTGGTTTTTCGTTATGTTAAGGCTTCGGTGAATTGCATAAATATGAAAACAGATTTAAAAAGTTGTCAAAATCATTGATTGAAATTTTGAACAATGTTCTTTTAGATAAGTAGGACCAAGGATACGAGCAGTCATTAGAAAATACAAAGTTTGGAAAATGAAACACCCTAAACTATGTTCCTAGCTTACAACAATAGTCCAAGGTTTATCATTCATTCATTATAAAAGTAACCAGTTATAAGTATTACAATATGTTAAACAGTACTTACACATATCAATAGGTGGTCAGAAAACCATCATACTTTCAGATAATGTGTAAAAACTATTGTTGGATTGGACTATTTTCATTCCAAATTTTATCAAAATCTGTTCAGTGGTTTAGCTGTGAAGGGCAAGAAAAGTAATAGACAAACATACTTTTGCAATTTAAAATATTAGCAGGGATGTTGTATTAGATTAAATTTTTAGCACTTCCAGCTCGCTAGCGCTGGCATCTATGTAACACAGTGGACGCCTTTACATTACTATATTGAATAATTTCATATAAAATTTATTTCAGGTATATGCAGCAGAGAGAAGTGCCATGAATCGCCTCTTAGAACACTTGTAAACTTGGAGTTTGCAAGTTGTGTTCACGGATTTCGAATGTACACAATAACTGTGAATTTTTTATAGTTCCATATTGTCATGGTAAATAGTCTTTCGTTTACAGTTTAGCTGTATCTATTTAAAGAAACCAATACATTCGCTTTGTTCAAATACGTTTATATGTGTATATGTTTGTTGTGTAATATTTTCTCCTTATGTGGATGCGCTGCTGTGGTAATCAATAAATTCTAGGGCCAACTGATAGGCCACTGAACTGATTCTAGGGCCAAGTGATGTAGACATATCAGTGTTAACTGCCTGTCTAATATAAAATAATAATAATAATAACTTTATCTCAAATTATTGTGATATGTATAATTGGCCAAAAAAGTTGAATTTTGAGGTAAGAAAGTTGTTAACATAATAAGACAAGTTGATTGGTACAGACTATATTTAATTATAATTGCAGGTGGACGATTTATTGTACAATTGAATAAATAATTTAAAGTCTAGATACATTTAATATTGTATTAAGTATATATTTTTTACATCAAAGTCACTTTTTCTGTTAAGTTAATTACACAAAAATTAGTTCCTTTGCTATGCTAATTATAGCCTATAAATTGTGTAGGTACCTATTCAGTACAAGTACAACATTCCGTTCAATTCAATAAACTACTCTTGTTTAGTTTATTAGAAAACAATAATGGTACTGGAAGTGCCACTGGATGGTCAGCATACACTCGGTGTAGATTTAAGCAGATTATTTTGTTAAATATCCTAATAAATATACTTTGTTCTTAATTAAAATGTCTCTGTATTATTTGGTCCCGACACGTGCCACTGCAGCTCGCAACAGCGTCGGCGCGTCGGACGACGAGCTCTCTCCGACTTTTTCTTCATTGCCTAAGATCTCCCTCAGCTCCCCTCTGCAAACCAATATTAATATTATCTACATATAAATGAAAGTCCCCAGAATGTCTGTCAGAATAATCTCAGAAAGTACTGTGTGGATTTTCATACGGTTTTCACCAATAGAAAGGGAGTATCTAGGAAGGTTATCCTACTAATATAATAAATGTGAAAGTTTGGATGTATGGATAGATGGATGGTGTTTGTTACTCAATCATGCCAGAACGGCTGAACGGATCTGGATGAAATTTAGCACAGAGATTATAGTCTGGAATAGCGCATAGGCTACTTATGACCCCGAAAAAATTTACAGTTCCTGAGGGTGCAGCGATAAACCACTTCTACACGGACAAAGTCGCGGGCAAAATCTGCTACCTATACCTATATACATAGTATGCTATAATATATCAATAATAAACTTACAGAGCTTAGTTTAGGACTAGGTCACTTCGTCTAAGATTGGCCCGTGATACTTATTAATTTTTTTTAATGAAAAAATGTTGTTTATGCCCTATGCCTGTTATTGTAGTTGTGTATATGGATACATCTTATCATCCATCCCCATATCATTGTTAAGTCAAGAGCAAAAATAATTATCCACACAAAGTTGCAAAAATATGTTAACATAAACTTAGTTACCATAGTAATAAGGGCTATATACATATTTTTTGAGACTGTATACATATTGGTACCCAATTGACTATCAAAGGTACATTCCCATATCTTTATTGATGCGGTACAGGTGTTGAAACTCCTTGTCTAGCAGCTCGAAGGGGTTGTTGGCATCCCTTGACCTCCTCCTTTGGATTTTCCTCTGTCGGAGCTTCTCGTCCCGAAAAAGGAAAAATCTTAGAGAAAAATGCCATCCTGAAAAATTACAAACTTTGTCACTACTCACATGTAAAACTACGTTAAAATAACGGATGATACAAATAGCATTTAAGCAAATTTATAATTGTGAACAAATAAACTTACATTGACTATTTAAATGGGGTAAGATTAACCAAAACGTTTATTAAAACTCCGAGATGCGACTAGAGCGAGATATATCTCGCGCGCTTGAAAGCTCGAAGACAATCTGTCGCCTTTTGACGTTGGTAAGCGAGATATTATGTCGCCTTATGAACACTTGTGCTACGAGTTGCGAGAGTATGTCGCCCTTAACTGTCAAGCGACAAAGATTTGTCACTTTGACGTTTGACCGCGAGTCACCAAATTATGTCGCGCGTGTTATGCTACCGATTCGCGAGATAGCTCTATGTCGCGCTTTTTCTCGCTTGTCGCGCAAGTCGCGGGCAGATGTGCTAGCCGTGCAGCTCGACAGTCGAATCAGGCCCGATCCTGGCGGCGATTAGTATCCTTTTATTAAGGTCGTAATTTTTAGAGTACCACAAATGGTTGTTTACCCGATCCTCCTTCCAGGCACAAACTGGATGTGGTGTCTGCAGCCAAGAACACGGTGCGGGTACAGAAGACCATCTGTTCTGGGTTCTTCCGCAACGCCGCCAAGAAGGACCCGCAAGAGGGCTACCGCACGCTGGTGGACAGCCAGGTCGTCTACATACACCCCTCGTCCGCGCTTTTCAACCGTCAGCCTGAATGGTAACTGCTCTTTACTTTACTTTGTTGAATTTTAGGTGGATATTTCATACGTGAATTCTAGGGCACAATGGGACGTATTCCCCATGTCGCCTTGATTCTATAAAAATATAATAGAAAAAGATTTAGAGTTGCAGGTTAATGGCTTAATGTTACTAACAGACTTTTGATAATTTGATTTATAGTGTAAATTGTAGTGCAAGGGTAAGGAAATCAAACTGATTGATTAGGTACAGTCAATGTCATAAATATGTGTAAATTTTAGTACCTTGTCTATTTAATGTCGTTTAAACTGCCATATACGTATGAATGTCACCGCGTAAAGGACAAGGTACTAACACATATTTATGACCTTGACTGTACGAGTATGATGAAGAAGATAATCCATTTAAAGTTGTAAAGTTAACAATTAAGAATAATTACTTTCTGAGCAATAAATCTTAGAAAAACCGATTTATTTGCTCACTTGTCTTTGTCCAGAACTTTTTCAGCAAAGAGTTGTTTTTGCTGTATATTCCCCCATTTTATTTAACTAGTTTGGCTTACTTACTACTCTGTCAAGAAAGTACCGGGAAAAGATCAATAATACACAAACTGTTTGTTAATCATCCAAATTTATTTTATCACCTTCAAAGTATGCTCCTTCAGAAACGATACACTTACGCCAACGAATAATCCAATCATCAAAACATTTTTTAAACGCTGTTTCCGGAATTGAATTCAGTTCTCGGCGCGAATTCTCCTTTATGTCTTCTACCGATTGAAAACGGGTGCCACGAAGTGGTAATTTGAGTTTAGGAAAAAGAAAGAAGTCGGCAGGAGCCATATCTGGTGAATATGGTGGTTGCTCGATGGTATTTGTTGAGTGTTTGGTCAAAAATTCTTTCAAAAAATTAAGACAAACTCTTTGTTCAATGTTTTTGTCCATTATGAAATTCGCAATACACACTAGATATGATATAACTAAAAACAGCACTGTATTTAATATAAATAACAGATGCAACTCAAACTCCGCGCCAAAATAGAAAACAGTTGTGCCAATCTAACAACAACAAAAAAAACAAAAATTTGAATTTGGAACCATAAACAAATCATCCATTCCCGATACTTTGTTGACTGAAGGTATACAAGTCTCTTTATATACATGTATAGATGTAGAAATGCACCATCCCAGCCCTAAACTCTTTCATTTTTACTCCGCAGGGTAATCTACCACGAGCTGGTGCAGACTACCAAAGAGTACATGCGCGAAGTGACGACCATAGACCCTAAATGGCTGGTGGAGTTCGCACCCGCTTTCTTCAAGTTCTCAGACCCGACCAAGCTGTCTAAATTCAAGAAGAACCAGCGCTTGGAGCCGCTCTATAATAAATATGAGGAACCCAACGCCTGGAGAATATCCAGGGTGCGCAGAAGGAGGAATTAGAGTGGGAGGAATTGGAATTATGGAAGAAATAAAATTTGTAAAGACTGATGTTGTTTTGTTTCTTGAGTATAAGGTCTCCCTTCTTATCACCTGATATTATTTGTTTACGAGCCGTTATTCATATAACTTATGTTATGCTACATACTTACTTATATAACTTATACAGGGTGTATGGCAGATCGTGTGCCAAAAGACCAGGGTGGGTAGGTAGGGCAACATACTTAGCTCTAATTAATTAACACTTACAAGTGATACACATTCTCATCTATGACACTTTCCACGCCCATGGATTTATTTCGGATTTTCCGAGAGTTTGCTTACCTGTTTACCTAATTTTTTTTCACTTCACTTTTTTTCAAAAAAACTTTCAATCAGTTGGTAAATAAAAGAGTTACTCTCTGTTGCCGGTAGCACACCTCCGCCGCGAAACTGTGCCGGAATCGTGATATTTAATACGAAATTGAACTTTATTTCGTTGCCAGAGTTTCGCTACTACAGTTCCGCGGCGGAGGTGTGCTACCGGCGTGAAACGGCTGTTCTCAATTTGCATCATCTACTTTTTCCAAAACTAAAAACTAACTTGAAGAAAAGCATAACAATCATGTAAAAAAAAAAACTTTTTAAATTATTGTGTTGTTTCAAACTTCATGGAAATTAGGTTCTTTATCATGCAACAAAGTTGGTCAAGTCAGTTTCTTAAGGTTTTTTTTTTTATTTAACATGATTACTTAATGCTTCTTTTCAAGTTAGTTGTGGAAAAAGGCGAATGGTTTCGTGGCGAAGAATAAAATACAAAGCGAAACATTTCGTCTCCACGTGACACCCGCCACTGATAGCCATAAGCTATGTCTACACCAGTGCGCTTTCCGATCATCTTGTGTTTTCCTCTGACGCATTCCTCTGCAACCACAGCGCATGCAATAGCGCATGTGCTCAAACTGGTTTGACAGCAGCGCATTCCCGTAGCGCACTCTGATCCGTCACCGTTGGGTTGGTTTGCAACATTTTGCAAATAAAATGGCGGAAGATAAAGTCAAAACATTGGATTTTATTGAAGATTCAGTGTCACCTTCGTATTGCATGCGCTTGACGCAAGGCGAATTGAAAGTTGAAAGCGTCAGTTGATCATGAAAGCGCACTGGTGTGGACATAGCTATAGAGTACTTTATTATATAGCAGTGACAGCACTGCCATGTCCGTTTAGAGATCTCGTTTCGAACTTTTATTCGTAGTTCTTGCTTTCGCTATATTTATACCACAGATTTATACTGTGTCTAGGGTAATCCCCGTAATCGAACCTCTTTTCTTTTACGTGCGTTTAATTATCACTACGTCGTTTAATAATTCTAACCTAAAACTTTTCCAAACATAATGACAAAACGAAACGTTAAATGTCAAATTAGAAATAATCACAGCTGATTTTACAACACAATTTGCGGTAAAATGGGCTTATTTTTAAGGCAAATTTAGTATTATTTACCGGGCGTCATCAAAATTTGCTGGTTGAGAAGTACAGTTTTAGTTAAGCATGGATTTCTTTTCGGAGGTGATCGGTGAGACCGTGGTGTTGGGGCTGGACTCTCTTATCCTCGGGTTCTGCGTGCGGCAGCTGAGCAAATGCAAACACATACTGAATGCTTTACAGGTAAAATAATAAACTTTGATTCGACAGAATTTTACGTAAAATATATTATTCTGTTGCATAATAAAAACAATGTTTAGTTTCACGCATGCTATTGGACCTTAGGGTCAGTGTAATTTTTAGTAAAATTATGATTTAAGGTGATACGATACGAAGCTTTCCTAGCACATTTACATTACTGAACAATGTATCATTTATAGCCAGTGCCAACCTCCCCAATCCCTACTAATATTATAAATGTGAAAGTGTCTGTTACCTCTTTATGCTTAAACCGCTGAACCGATTTAGATGAAATTTAGTATGGAGTCCCGGGAAAAGATAATGGATAGTTATTATCCCGGAAAATTTGATATTTCCTGTGGGATACATGATAAATGACTTCTAGGCTGATGGAGTTGTGGGCAAAAGCTAGTTTTTTTTAATTTCCAATGAGATTCCAACCTTTTCAACACAATTGGAGGGATATATCCATCACAGTTGACAGTTTAAATTAACCCTGTGTGTTTACCATAATATTGAAAATTTGACGTGGTTACTGTTGATTGTTAATTAAGTAATTGCTTTATCAATTTATTCAACTCATTATTCTATCTTGTCTAAAATTTTAACACTGAAACTTTTTTCCATCCATCCTTTGGAGAAGCTAAAAAATTGTATGTCATGATAATGTGACTTGTTTGACTGAATATCTTTATTTATTTATTAAATTTCAAAACACATACTATCATGAATATAATAATATCACAAATATTTTACAGATATAGCTAGTAAAATGTTGCCATAATATAAAAAAAATATATGAGCCACAAATTCTGCTGTTTTTAATGACCTGTGGCTTATATGCAATTCTTACTTTTGTTTTGCAGAATGAAATAACATTACACTAGTCATCTTGTAAAGTATACTAATATATTGTCTAATTCAATCTTCATGTGAATTCACATGTTAACACATGATGTGACGTGTATCAGAAAATTTTGCTGACATTCCTTTCACCCAGTGTCTTAAAAGCCTGTGGACTCTTTTACACTATGCAAGCTAACTATGTATAAAACAAAAGATTACTACAACAAAGACCTGGACAAGAGACAGCAAATGCATTAAGCATTTTTTTCAGACAGCACCAGTGCTGGACATAGACTCGTCATTGAGCAAAGAGATTGGCAAGTATCCCAACAACACAATCCCATATGTGGTTGTGCGGGGGCTGGTCAAGCCACTTGGGAATCCCATCACAAGCAACTACAATAACTCTGTCACAGGGGTCATTCAAAGGTGAGTGTGTTGTAGGGCATGCAATATCGCATGGGTGAAGTCAGAAAATTATTTTCAAGACTGGGCTCCAGTTCTGGAATGAAAATGGAATGATCTAGCTGAATGTGTAATACAAATGCCTCTCACAAAAGTTGAATAAAAGTTGCAAAGTGCCTTATTTCTTAAAAAAAAAAAAAAAAAATTATGACTGTTTATTTAATTGAAAAGAAAGAAAAAGTTACATTCCGACCCAGCGAATCTTTACTAATTTAAGATAATTCTTGATAATTCATCATTTAATTTATATGCAACATATGGTGTATTTGTATGTATTGCAATGTCCTGTCCTTGTTGTCTTCTAAATTTTTCAAGGAATTGTTGGGACGCTGGCACTGTACTGTAAATTCAGTGGAGATATTTTTCAGATTAACTATAAAGGAGCATGTGATCGCGCGGACGTCGGCGGGGTTCTGGTCGGACCAGACGCGCACCATCCACGAGGTGTGCAACTCCAGCCCCTTCGTGCTCAGCCAGGGGAAGTACACCATTGAAGTCGTGGACGCCCTGGCGGCTGAGTTACTTGGTAAGGGCAAGAGATGCTTCATATCGGACGACGCGGTTAGCCTAGTTG
This sequence comes from Tortrix viridana, assembly GCA_963241965.1. Taxonomy (NCBI): domain Eukaryota; kingdom Metazoa; phylum Arthropoda; class Insecta; order Lepidoptera; family Tortricidae; genus Tortrix; species Tortrix viridana. The sequence continues at coordinate 2,012,844 of OY725174.1, forward strand.
GTGGTGAGCCGAGTTCGAATCCTGGTATGGGCAAATATTTGCGTGATGAGCGCGAGTATTTGTTCCTGAGTCATGGATGTTTTCTATATGTTTAAGTATGTATTTCTCTATATATAAGTATATATAATGTTGCCTGGTACCCATAGTACCTACACGCCTAGAGCTTAGTTTGGGACTAGGTCAATTTGTGTGAGATTGTCCCCTGATATTTATTTATTTATATGATACTTCGTAGGTAATCTTATGGGCCTTTCCGCTCGTGTAAAATTGTTTTGACACGAAGCTCGATACAAAGAAGACAAGAAAAGTCTAAACGTCCTGGTTTCCCACTCTAGAGTCTCCAACATGGTAAAATGATATTAAAACTCACGGCCCGGCCACAGCTTTGTGAGACAAATAAACAAAATAAATGCATAGGGTAGTATGAAGCACGCCACGAGTGGCCATTGCTTGCTTGTGATATGAGTCACTTAATGATTTAAGAATCTATAGTAAGTGAGCGGAACACACGTTTCTGACTGATCATCATCAACTTTGTAGTAAAGTGTGGATGTCAACTGGCAAAATTTCGCGATCTGACCAATATGATGGCAACCATGAGTTATGTGTACGGTGCGTTTCAGAACTAACCCACGCACATGTCTTTTGTATTTTAGACACTCATAACATAACTTCGGTACTTCTAAGGATGTTTTATTATCGCGTCCATTGCTGTTTGAAAGACGCCTTTACCTCTTGTCGTGCCCCCTACCTGTGCTAGTGCTTAAGTCTCTCAATCCGTCTACTGAGTCTCACTGGACAGCCGATTGACGTAACGTGTTCTAATGTTACCCAGACATGGACGTAATCTCGGACAAGTTCGAGCCCATGTCTCCCGGGGTGATCGACCACGTGTGGGGCTTCTTCTCGGGCGTGCGGCAGCGCGGACTGCAGACCATGGAGGAAATGCTGCGCGACGGGTCGTACATCACGGCCGTCGGCGAGCTCAGCGGCCGCGCCGGCGCGCTGAAGATCCAGCCGCCCCGGGACGGCCTGCCGCTCTACCTGACCACGTCCACTAAGTCCAGTCTGCTGAAGAGGCTCGCCAGCTCCAGGGATTTTTTGAGGTAGGAGCCAAAATAACTTACAATAAAGCTATACTGAAGCCAGTTACATCACTGCAGATGCATCTTACCTTAGAATGGACTGCCATTGTCTGACCACGTCCAGCCTGCTAAGAGGCTAACCAGCTCTAGGGACTTCTTGAGGTAAGAGCCGAAACCAACGACTTTTTTTTCTATTTATTTGGATACTGGGTAATACTGGGTGTTTTTTTATTCGTCTACAAAATTTTGGGGGTTAAATCAGTAAGTCATACTGATTACTGACGTGTAAAAGAGCTCGTATGTGGCCAATTTCCTGAATAAATATTTTGACTTTGACTTTGATCAACTTTCACTATGGGACCAACCTCGAAATCGCGAAAAAAAAATTGACCATCCCATACATTTTGGCTAGTCAGCTGACGATGTTTTGTATGGGAGGGTCAAATTTTTTTTCGCGATTTCGGGTTTGGTCCAATAGTGAAAGTTGGTCAGTGTGACTTACTGATTTAAGCCCCAAAATTTTGTAGACGAATAAAAAAACACCCAGTATTACAAGATAGCTTAAAATTATTAGGTATAGTAGGTAGTAAATGTGCAACCAAAGCCATTAATCCACATACTCGTATTAAAATTGTTAAACAATCCAAAAAGTTTGCGCTAAATTATAGAAACGATACATAAAATTTAGGCAATTTACAATACTAATCAGTTGGGTGCTGTCCAGAAATTACCATTCTTTGGACTTTAGTATTAATGACATTACATTCTTTTTATAAACGGGTGCTGATGTCGAAAAAATGTCTACACTACCTACTGGGCAATGAGTTGTACGGCTTCAGCAGGAGCTATGTTGGATCACTGATGGTACTGGTGGCATGGGTATAGTATAGATTCTTCGTTAGGTAAGATACCATTTGAACAGTGGTAATTCCACGATGTAGCCATTATACATCATCGTCGCCGTCGTAGAGCTAAAGATACTACCTAGTGACGTGCTTATGTACTTAACTACATCGATTTTTAGTAAGGCTATAAAGTACTCAATGAGCCACGCTGTGACTAGTTCCATCCAGCCAGCTCTAGAGGCTTCCAGAATGGAGTTAGTCATCACTACCTAAGTAATAATAGAGATGCTTGCGTGCTGAAGATACAACCTTCAGTTTCTTGGACGGCATCCGTCGTCCCTCATCCCTCAAGCTTGCTGAAGCGGCTAGGTAGTATCTCCATCTCGGTTTACCCTTGAATCATCGACACTCATTTCATAGAACGTTTTATTTCGCCGAATTTTCATTTCATCCACAGACGTATCCGCGTGCAGGAGTTATAATTTTTTTGTGGTCACATATCTAACCTAACTTGCGTAACACATGCTTAAGATAACCTGAAAACAAGGTTTCAGCAGAAATTAGCTTTCGATGAAATGACATTCGGTGAAACGACACATTCCATTAAATGAGTGTCTGCAAAACAAGGGGACACGTTCCATCTCATGCAGGAAATCGGCGTGATCTTAGTGCAGGTAGATGTAGTGACTAATTAGTCTAACATCTGCGTGTTATAACTTTATGAAATCGGTTAACCTTGACGACATTTTTTAGTAACCGCGCTATCGATAGACGTTTCTGCTTATTATTCTATCTCCTATTAGCCGAGTTTTAAACAAACCTTTCACGGTGTGGACGCACACGACGTGTGAGACCGATTGACCTTTGCGGCGGCGCATTCGATTGGGCCCTAATTGCTGCTTATTCATTGCGTCAACGACATGTTTGTCACTACGATGTGAGTTTGCTAAAATAAAATATTAACAGAATAATGACGCGGTTAGCGTTGTTGGTACCCTGTCTACGAACGCGGTCCTAGGAGCGATACCCGGAAAAAGCAAGTATGTGTGCAATGTGCGGACATTTGAATTGAATCTTGCATATTTTCTATATATTTCAGTGTTTATTTATCTGTACAGTCGATTGTAAAAATATGCACACTTTTGCACCTTATTTCAATGGGATAAGGCGCAAAATAGTTTACATTATCTTTGAACTCGACTGTACATGTATATGTATTTCGCTGTCCCGTAACACAAGTCTTGAATCTATGTTCAATTAAAAAAAAAAACAATTTGTGTATTTTTTCAAATAAAGAATTAAGCATGTTGACAAATTAAGCAATTAACAGAACTAAGCTTCAGTTTTTATCAAGCTAACATGTTTCCAAACAGGTATAAATTAGTTTTTTGTTTTAATTAGCTTTGATATTAAAATGCGTTTATTTTTGGCATTAGAACTTCCTCAGTGAATGGTATTGAAGGCCAACAATTATAGACATGCGTTTGACGTTTGATTAGTCGTTGTTTTAGTTTAGCTCGTGACATGTTTAACACCCTCATGTAAGTCATTCACATTTTTTATAATTTAATCTTTTTTTTTCGAAAACAACCAAAGTCTTCATGGAGTTTATACACACTTTGGTTGTTTTAGAATTGAGCGATTCAATTAGTCACTCAAGACTTACGTCTTTTTAAACGTACTTAAGTAGTACAGAAGTATTCGTTTTGAAATACTATTCGCACCTCTAATGCAACAATTAACGACTTAAATGCAGAAAAAGTCGACTTTGAAATTCAATTGTTTTTAACAGCAATAGGTAACGTTTTTTTCAGAAAAGAAAGTTCCCCATAGTAGCCTAGTACCCCATAGTACAAGTCTAGAGCTTAGTTTGGGACTAGGTCAATTTGTGTAGATTGCCCCCTGATATTTATTATTTATTAACCTCTGTACTAAGAACCTTCGCCCCTTAGAGTGCTGCTGGTAATATTCGGCACGGTGGCGGCGCTGGCGTCGACGCGCATCGCGTACAAGTACCTGAAGCGGCGGCGGCGGCGCGCGCGCGAGGAGGGGCTCCGGCGGCAGCTCGCCGCCGGCCGGCGCGAGCGCCGCGCGCGCGCGCGCGACAAGGACGTGGCCGACGTGCAGCTGTGCGTCGTCTGCGCCGAGAACCCCAAGGAGGTATGGCTATTCCAAACCAGATATTTTCTCGCTTGTCGCTCAGTGCGTAGGCGCACAGGCAAGTTAGATAGGGATAAACAAGCCGCGGACAACTTGTGCTCGTCGTTCAGGACTAAGGGTCGTATTAATAAACGGATCTTGGCTGCGAAAGCCCGTCTCAAGATACAAAAATGACAGTTTTCCATGACTTGACGTTTACTTTGACGTATTTATCTTGAGACGGGCCATTCGACCAAGATTACATTATTCATACGAGCCTGTGGATTCTGAAGACTCGCCTATGATGAATGAGTTTGAATGCCTTTGAGGACTGACTCTTTCCAATCAGACTGACTACTACCTACTATCTCTAAGGACTCTGCAGACTGTAAAACTTACTTTGAGGACTCTATCACTGAGGAAACTGGTTCTGGGAACTCCCCTAACGACTCTGGTTCTGAGGACTTTGACTCTAACTCTTAGGGCCTGCGCAAACCGGCGGAGCGCAGCGCAGATCACTTTAAATTTATCAATGTATATTCTTTTCTATTTTAATTACAATAAGGTATAAATTTAGAGCCGCAGCCGCAGAGTAGAAATCCCCCGTGATGCTTCGAGGTCGGTCCCAGAGCATTCAAATTTATACCTTATTGTAATTAAAATAGGAAAGAATATACATTGATAAATTTAAAGTGATCTGCGCTGCGCTCCGCCGGATTGCGCAGGCCCTTACTCTTCGTCTTACTCACGCTAGCTCTGGCCTAACACTTGTCGTTTTAGGCATAGGTATTGTCAAGTATCAACTTAGCATGCTTACCTAGATAGTGCCCATTCTGTCTCGATTTGAAAAGGTCAGCTGGAACAGAGTTCCTTAGGCGGAAAAAGAGAAAGAAATGTTCACAACCATTGTAACCTCCCGTCTGTTCCAGATAATCCTGCTGCCCTGCGGCCACGTGTGCCTGTGCGAGGACTGCTCGGACAACATCTCGGAGGCCTGCCCCATCTGCCGCGAGCGGATACACTCGCGCGCGCCCGCCTTCATCACGTAAACTGGACCAATTTGGGCCACTCCCGGCCATACTGGGCCATGTTGGACCATTCGCTAACTGACAGCCATTGGTTTGACATGATAGTGTTATACATTGGTATTGTAAAATGGTACGTTTGTTTGTAGTCGGTCGTAAGACCGATTTCAAATGAGTTTTGTTAGGTAATATAAAATAATTGACTGTTAACGTACTTTGAAACTTGTTTCACAAAAGGTGTGCTAGCAACGTCGCGTTATTTGTTTTTCTTGATTATTGAAGTGAGTAAAATTAAGTGCAATTCTTAAATGCATTTTATTAATCCAGTGCATAGGTGTATTTAAATGAGTGTAATGCGATATTTGGTCGCAATAGAAGTTTTTTCTGGATAATTTCAAACTAATTTTAAAATGTATTTCATAAATATTAAATTATAGGCCCCCTCATGACATGAATGTCACTCGATTTTTATTTATAAATAGAAAATAAAACAAAATCAATGCGACATTGCCAGCTGGACTTTTGTAGAGCCCTCCTAATTCTTTTGGCAGTCGAGATACGTAGAAATCTATTGCGCATTCAGCCTAGTCATCTTTGACTCAAACCAACAGAATGGTTACCATGAAGCACTCATTTCGACTTTGGGAGGCACCAATGGAACAGGATTTCACTCGTCAGTTGTGATTAAATCATGAGAAAGTAAAGTAGCTACGGCCCGTGAGCACACCATGCATTTTAAATAAAATTATCATTTTTTACGTAATGTAGGTAATTTTACGAGCTTACGAGAACTTATATTTTGACCCTTAAGGGTACCATTTTTGAAAGTGTGTAAATTTAGATAGTTACTAGAATGAATTGGTTACGTAGTATTTTCATTTCACAAAGGCGCGCTCCGCCAGCCAAATAGACATTGGACGGTTGCCTCAATTGACGTAAAATCAAATATTGGGGCGCGACGTCGTGGGTGGAAAACACAATATCGTGTCTTATGTAAGGCGAATTTGAACGTATTGTACATACACTGCTAATAGAATAGAGTTGCATTTCAAATGGCATGTGAAATATAAAACAAAAGAAAGTCAGAACTATTACCCTTACGAGGTTTAGGTAAAAAAATCAAAATTTACAAAAATGAGGTAAAATTTTTCAGTAGGTTGTTTTTTTAATTATATAACAAAAGAAAAACTGTTGCTTTTATTTAATTTTGTAAATTCGGTGTAAATTCCATTGTCAATACTTTGTATATAACTGTGTACGTCGAAAAAACAAATAAGCATATACTAATTTGCTATAGTCAGTAATAATTTATTTATTAAAGTCCATGAAACTAGTTTGATGCTGAACCTTGACTCATAAAATATAGAAGTTATACTAATTTTAGGTTTCTAATGTTTATAGAGCTGAACGTACAGGAGTTACGTTAGGATTGTGTAATAAATGAAATAATAAACATTTTATATAAATATGTGTATAATTTTATACATCAAAATCCAATTTGCAGCGATCCCATTTTCCCACAAGACCCCGAACAGGTGTCATCTTCTTGTTCTGTGGTCACTTCATCATCAGAATTGTCAGAATCTTTAGCTCCATTTACTAAATCTTTATCTTGAGTTTCTACGTTACTCGTCTCATCTAAGCCATATTCTTCAAGTAATGTATTAATTTTAGAATTGCTAGGTTCTTTGATTTCATTAGAACACTTTCCTGAGCAGTTGTTACTACAATTTTCCTTATTTGTAGCTTTTTTCTTACATCTACCGGAGTTACTCTTACTACTACTATTTACTGTTTCATCGTTAAGATCTTTGATGGCTGTGTCTAATTCTTTTCCTGGTGGGTGCTTTGAGTTGTATTCTTCTAGCATTTTCTTGGCTTTGGAACTCTTGCCTATGCCAAGTTTAGGCAGACCCTTGTTGAGCCCTTCTAGTAGCACACAAGCCTTGCACACCTCTTGGGAGGAGACAAACTTGCACCGGACGCATATCCTCTGTGTGGGTAATGATACTTCTTCTTTTACTGCCATTGTTTCGCCTAAAATGATAAAAGTAGAAGGTAAAAATCAATATGAATAAAATTTTTATTTTATCTACCAAGTAATAGTGAAGTGCAGAATAAATTGAAAAAATGTGATTGGGTTGTTCCCACTAAGTTTGCTACCCAGCAGTAACATCTCATTAGCAGTGTAACAACTTGGATCTTGTTTCTTCCTGTTACCATTGTTACACCAATTTATTTTAGTAGTAACAGGAATTTTTATTCTGAGTGTTACCACTGAACTTAATTTATACATAATACATACATAAAATTAATTGAAAAAATATAAAAGCTAACCAGAATAAATAATATCCATTATGCAGGTGGGCCGTATTTTCTCCATGTCCTTAAGTAGAGCCCGTGCATGTCCTCTGTAAGCGTTGGGGGCGAACACACACTCCGTGGAGAAGTATACCAGCTTTTTGTAGTGCGCGTACATGACAATCTCTTTCTCGTATGTGTACTTCAGGGGTTTCACTCGGGGAATTGTACCTTCACTTCCCTGGCAATTAAAAATATACTTTTTATTAGAAATAAGTATTATTAAAACTTTTTTAATAATACTTTTTTTTATTAGAAATATAAATGCTAATAGTGCTAAAGTAAGGTTAGAAAACAAAGGGCAATACACATCTAGATTTTTAGAACAATAAATGGGTCCTTGCCTTATTGTATCACATGACCAAATATAGTAAAACCAATCTTAAAATGACACCCCTCCAATGATTCAATGCTACATTTGGATGCATGTCCCATAGTTTAATTAGTGGAGGGGTGTTCATATTTTAAGATTGGTTTTTACTCTACTGATTGGTTAAAAAAATGGTGGCAATTAAGGGTCATAGCTTGCACTGTGTAGTACTTTTACAAAGTTAATTGATCCTTTACTTACTGTTGATATAGCTGTGCATCTTTTCAACCTGGCTATGTCTCCTCGTAAAACATTCATGAGCACTGTCTCAGCAATATCATCAGCATTATGTCCTGTCGCAATACACTTTACTCCAAGCATGGCTGCTCCTCGGTCCAGGGCCTGACGTCGGAACACTCCACAGAATGTACAGTTGTTCTTCCTGCCAATCTGTGCTACTATTTCGTCCATAGTCCACCCATATAAGTCTTTGTAAGACAGAATTTTTAGCGACATTTCATAATCATCACGGTTCTGTTTAACAGTTTCCAAACTGTCATCTCTATAACCAGTAATTCCTTCATCTATAGATAATAACATGAGGTTCAGGCCATAGTTGTAACGCTGGTTGAGCGTTTTCATGACGTGGGCGAGGACGGTGGAGTCTTTGCCACCGGAAGCAGCTAGCGCAACAGCATCGCCTCTGTTAAAAAGCTGTCCTTTTGTAATTGTGTAATGGATTTCGGTCTCAAAAGCCCAATAAAAGCATTCTTTGCACAACGCATCCCCGGTTTTTGGACGCTGAAATAAAATATTATATTATTAAAAACACCTTACATTATAAACTCGGTATGTACTTATAACCTTAAATCTTTTCCTGATTTACCTTTAATACGGCGTTATTCCCACAACCCGTCCTACATGCAACAGGCATTTTCACTTTATTGTTTACTCTAATTAAATCAACTATTCAAAAATATTGAAATAAAATGAACTTCGCAATATTTATAAATTTCGTGTGGTACGTAAGTACCAAGTTGGATGAATGAATGACAATAAAGTATTTTATAGAACCATATACCGTATCCATATGACATCCATTAATAGAATATTATTTTAGTTAAAATGGATGTCTGGTAAATACAGTCAATGCCCCCAAAATAAACACAGATAATTAAGTCATGTATTTAATAGTTAAAATTAAAATTCAAACGGAAATTACAGTATTTACAGTTGCTGGATGGTTTGTTAGTTAATTATAAAAGTTTGCACCTTAAAACACCTTTACGATATTGATGACGTTTCAAGAACTCGTTCCGTTTCAGCATTATACTCGTTTTAACATAAGTGTTTTAGAACTTGTTTCTATTAGACTACATTTTCTCGGTGCATTTTACCAATAGCATCTGTATTTATTATCTTCAAAATAGATGTTTACTTGTAATTAATTAAGCAAGCCCGTTTCTTTTAATTATTTGCTTCTGATCATTCACTTCGAATCATAAATAAGTCTTAGGTCTAACGAAACGTTATTACTGCTTACTTTTCCTATCGAAAGTGCGATCTCGCTCGCCTAGGTTTTAATTACTTTAAAATTGCGTAAATACCGCAAAAAATGTTCTACGGCATAGTTTTAGGGCTTTGAATGTGTATCCTTGTAAAATAGGTGAGAAAAATGATATTTGGGTTGTGGAGTGAGCGTAATGTGTGACTTGTGTGAGCTGGTAGTCGGTGGTGATTGAGCGCTATGCGAGTTAGCTGGATTAGCTGGTAATAGGGCTCCAGGAGCGCCCGGTGTAGTCGCCATGCACGAGCTGCTGAAGCATGTACTCACTGAGCGGGACCTCACCCGCGCCGGGGACCTCTTTTCCATTCCGGACTCTGAAATTGTGGACGATCTTAACGAAGTGGTAAGTTCTTATCTCCACATAGTTAACCGTGGTTTTTGCGTACAAATGGGATGCTAAATACTACTTTAGTTATAGTTTTTACTTGGCTTTGTCTTAGCCCAAGTGATGTCATAGTAAGTATTTGGGATTACCTACATTGCTTAGATTATTTATTATTATTATTATTTGCATAATTCCATTCCGCATAAATAAAATAAATAACAAGTAATTCTGAGCTAATATGAAATCGTGAACTTCCTTTAAATGGCCTGTACTTTTCCATTTGCCAAGTTGATTCTGCTCTTATTTTTATAAATGATTTAAAGTGATAATTCACTAATTCTTTATTCACATGTGTAGGTATTCATTAAAATTACCTACATTACTATTTCAAGCGTCTTGAACAGTTAACTTTTATTACAATTACTTTAAAAGCACATTTTTATGTAAAGTAATTATTATGTTATTTAGATCTTGATTTACACCTTTCCTAAGTTTTTGTTATACTTAAAATTTCAATTTATTTGTCTACAAGTAAGTAATAAAATCAGTTATCTTTAATAAAACTGTGTCAATATCCTGTAGTTTACAATTCAGTGGGTTTGATAGTTAATGGAATAATTATACCTACATAATATATGTGTTACCTATAGACAAAACGAAATGGTAAAAAAACAATGGTGCGCCTCAGATATGAACCTAAGACTATGGAGAGGCAGTGGGACTGCTTTCCCAATTAAAACTATGAGGGCACTGTTCTGACAAGTCCCAGTGGCGGTATTGTATAATGTCAGCAGACTCTTAACCTCTCACATGCAGGAAGGCTAAAATACATTTTTTTTATGTTTTTAGTTTAGAACTTGATTTAATACAAAAAAATAAACAATAAACTCAAAGAGATGTATGAACATTTTTCATGGTTATGCATATGACACTTTAGCTTTTAGATGGTTTAATATTCTGTAAAAATCTAGCTACAATGTTGAGTAGCCATTTTTAACAAATTTTTTTTTTCATTTCTTGCAGTTAAAACAAGTAACCGAAATCTCGTCCCGTCCGGACTATGTCCGTAATGACCATGACCAAGCCTTGATAGAAATATGTGTGACCCGAGTGACCTCCTGTGTGAAAGAGACAGGGACACTGGAGAAGTACTGTGGGGCTCTAGTGGCACTGCTGGAGTCCTGCTTACACCATAACCTGATGCCTTCAGGACACCTTCGGGATGACGATCCACCACATGCCAAAATTGCTTCTGATGTCATTGCTTGTATTGTTTTGGTAAGTGATTGTTTCCCTGGCAAATGTAAACTAAGCTAAGATAATGTACATACAGATTTGTAAACACTAGGCATCCTTGATGATGTTTAGTTTAAGTGTGTTTTTCAATCTTCATCATAATATACAGGGTTATTGGTTATTGCATCCATTCCCATTAAGAGATTATAGTAGTGAACCATGTTAGAGAATTTTCTTTTAAGTTAGTCAGATAAGCTTAAAAGTAACACTTAAAAGAGAATTATCTCGAAAATGGTTTACTTTTGCATAATGCATTATAGGGTCAAAATGATTGCAAATGACCTCCACTATAACCTCTTAACGGAAATGGATGCAATAACCAATAACCCTGTATTCTTGACAAATATTATTTTCCATATTGCAGGTGTTATTGGATTACCTTAAAAAGTTGTCCAATTAGTCTGAAAACCTGTTTAGTAAGAATGATAAATCGAACCCGTGATACATTACAATACAATAAGAAATATTAGGACATACTTTAAATACTCAAATGTTTATTGCATTACATAATAAGCTCTTAGACGCTTAATTGATTTTAACTTATCTTTATATGCCACAGATGTTAATGTGTCTATTTACACTCCCAGTTTGGTCTTTAAGTGATGTGAAGCTCCGTTTATTCACATTCATCAATTCCACAGGTGTCATTCCCAATCCAATCAGACAAGGAGATCAGTGGCAACAAGAATGTGATGGAGCTGTTCCTCCCAGTGGCGGTACAGTTCTTGCACAAGGGCAACCGCGAGATTTCCCGCCACATGGCGCGATATTTATCGCTGGCTGCCGTCCACCACGCCCTGCTTCTCAAGCCTCATGTGCAGACCATCATGGATTCTATCATGACGGGTGAGAGCTTGGGCGTGTTTCTACTCAACATAAATAAATAATAAATAAATATCAGGGACAATTTCACACAAATTGACCTAGTCCCAAACTAAGCTCTAGGCTTGTACAGTCACAACACGGGATTGTTGAGCCACTATAGAACCCTCTCACAGAAAGTCAACGGTAAATTTTGACGTAATTTATTTTGAGTGACTTGACGTTGTCATTATGACAGGGTTCTATGGTGGCTCAACAATCCCATGGTGTGACTGTACTATGGGTACTAGACAACGATAAACATACTTATATAGAGAAATACATACTTAAATATATAGACAACATCCATGACTCAGGAACAAATACTCGCGCTCATCACACAAATATTTGTCTATACCGGGATTCGAATCCAGGACCGCTAGCTTCGTAGGCAGGGTCACTACCAACTAGGCTAACTGCGTCGTCTAGGCTAACATGTTTAAGATACGGCATGATCGGCATGGCATGTTGTCGCAGTTTCATAGAGTTTATATAATTTCTAGTATTTATTGACGACACAAACAACAGAGAGTTATGCGTCTGTGTTATCGGCGTTATTGCGTATCTGAGAAAATCGGCTGGTCCAAACGGTGTCAGTTTTACATTAGGAATGTAAAGTAAATAAAATACACAGGGATAGCAGCGCGGTGCGGGGATGTGACGGTTGTAGCCTTATTCCCCGGTTCCTATACCCAAACCGCGGATAGATAAGGATACCTTGAGTTAAAATTTGACATTTGACAAATTATACAATGTGTCAAATTTGAATTTAAAGTAACCTTTTAAAAATTTAAGGTTTAGCACTGGGCAAGGCGAGGTCGAGGCGTTTTTAGCATGAAAAGCCCTTGAAAAAACCATGATAATGGTAACACTTGTCCTCAGGAAACTATCCCTTAAGCCGCATCCTCACGAACCTGTACGAAGTGTGCCCGGAGCCTCTGGAAGGTCACGTGATGGCGCTGGTGTCCCTCCTGCCTCACGCGGAGCAAGTGGAGAAGAATTCCCTGTTCGCGCTGTTCGAGCAGATCGCCGCGCGCCGGCCCGAGGCCCTGAAGACCAGCGTGCCGCAGCTGCTGTCGTACCTGTGCCCCAGCACGGCGCCGCAGGACGACCCGCGCTGCATGTGCGTCGACCTGCTGCAGGCGAGTCCTGGCTGCGCGGCCACACGGGTGTTCCCGCACCGCGCCCTAATCAAATATATAACGCGCTCAAAATATCTCTGCTCTACTCTATTGTTAAACACATAGAGCAATAGTAGATTGTACAACAAGTGCATGAAACGCACCATTTTACGGGAGACGTTTATCCATCCAAGCGAGCTTGCGAGTGTTAAATGGGTTTTACGGACGAGTTGTACACTACTTTTCACTTCGATTGCGAGGAAATGAAACAGCAAAATGATAAAAAAAATGCGACGAAATAAAAATTAAATTAAATAAAAAGTTTATTTCATGAAGCTTTATTGTGTACTTTGGCTGTTGGTATCCTTGCCTTGGTCTTAGATTACTAACGAAACGAAATAAAATAAAGAGGTTATTCTATGAAGTTAAAGTTGTTCGTGTGGCTGTTGGACCGATTGCCTAGGTCTTCGACGAAGATTTTACTTTATGCACTACGCACGACATAAAGATGAACTTAGCATGAGAAGTAAAAAGTATTTAAATATATTTCATGGCGACACTGGCGACACTGGCGACATGAAACCTTTCAGCTACCTGTTGGTATAATGATTAGCAAGATTAGACTCTTATCGATTGAAGTTTAGTATCACGTGTGTAGAGTATGCTAACCAGAAACTTAGTTAATAATAAGGTATGATGTTGTTTCCAGCTGATAGTGTGCATCTCGCGGGCGCGCGCGCGGCTGGTGGCGGAGCAGGGCGGGGCGCTGGCGCGCGCGGCGCGGCCGCCGCACGCGTCGCCGCGGCTCGTGGCGCTGGCGGCCGCCGCGCTCGCGCAGCTCGGGACCACGGGCCGGGTCAGTCGCATGCTTACACGTCACTGACATTATCACAAATGGTCTACGTCTCAACTCATTTACCTTTTTGATTTTGACTTTGAGGATGGCTCAATGACAATTGGGAGCGAATGCGTCTGCTTCCTTTCTGCATCATTTTTACTACTACCTAGTCAAAAATTTTAAGGTTTGTGGTTGTTACAGGAACGTGCACAGGAAGCTTTAAACTTCATCTTAGACGCGATGTCCTCTGGCGGCGCAGCGCCTGCAGCGCTCCTGCGCGAGTGCACGACGCTGTGCAGCGCTTACCCGGCACTTTTCACCGACAGGGTTCTCAGCGCTGTGCGTGCTAACCACAGGTCAGCGGGTTTAGATGTATTTTTGCATGCAAAATGAGTACTTCATCTCGTAAACAAAAGGCGTCAGATCGGGTGACTATGGGGGCCGGTAGGTCCTCTACCGGCTAACCCAATTGCTACCTCAACTGAAGTGTAAAGGATTTTGTTCCATTCGAATCGTCCGTGTGTTCCAGTGGCGAAGTGAACCGGACGTCCGGCGGCGTGACCATAGTGAAGCTGGGCGGCGCCGGCGCGCCCGCCCCCGCGGTCCCCACCGCCGTCGCCAATAACACCACTACGCAGACCACAGGTGAGTGATGAGCTCGTTGTTCTTTTATTGCTTTATTAGTGTTTATTGTGGGCTTTCAACATGCCAATACTACAATAAGTAATGGATAGAATTCCCTACTTAAAAAATCTGCATCACTCCTCCCGATTTGGTCTTGAATGAGAAGTGAAAGGGAGCATCCGAAGTTTTGAATAGAATATTTCGGAGTAGCCATACGGCTTTTAAAACTAGTTGGTTGTGCACAGCGGCGAACAGCGGCGGGTACACGCGGCGCGCCAAGCTGGGCGACTCGCGCAGCACGGGGCGCCTGCACCCCGGCCCGGCGCCGCGCTCCATGACCCGGCTCAACGTGCCCGGTAACTGTCGACACTATTTTTTTTTTATTTGGTCGATAAGGCAAGCGACATAACAGGATATCTGGGGGGCACTACAACTCATGTACACCTGAAGCGGCAAGGTTAGCGTGTAATAACTGTAGAAGTGTACACTGTTTATTTTTTCTAACGAAAAATGTATTAATATACTTGTCGAATTTTACCCTTGTAAAGTTAGGATTGGGATGGAGTCCAGATGCACAAAGTTAATAGATTGTTATTGAGAATTTCGATCAAGGAATACGACAAAAAATGTCACAACATATTTTGTAACATGTCTCTTAGAAACTGGTAACGTAGGGTAACCTGCCCGATTGTTGGCACTTTACCAATTACTGACACGAACTTTATTTCACGGTATTAGAGGCGATAATTTTACAACCACTAGATGCAAATAACTGGTATTTCGGATGCCAATAGGGGTGTAGATGATTTTTTTTTAATATTTTTATTTTATAGACATACATGAGATATATCTAAAAAAAAAAAAAAATCACTCGTATATTAATTCAAAATGCCTTAATAAATTTCATTTTAAAATTTCCCGCTAAAACGCTAACTTCTGTCATGGCGTCGCTATGACGTCACGATCCTCTAAACACTATAATATTCTAAAGTACTCTGTGGGCTCACGCAAATCTTGTTTATTGGCAAATGTCAAAATGTTGTTTCTTTAGAGGAACGTGACGTCACGCGCTTTTGCGGTCACGTGATAACGAGAATGAAATAATTATTTTTGTATAATAATTTAAAAGATATTAAAATATAATAAGCATAAAAGTGTGATTTTCGGTAATTGTATATTAAACAGTACCGGAAAATATATAATATGTATTTATTTTCGTTTAATGTCTACACCCCTCTTGGATGTTTTATCCTATTTAATAATTTCTGGTATTATCAGTAAAAACTGTAGAAAATCAGTAACTGTTTACCACCACAAGACCTGCCGGCTTGATAATACTGCCCTGCTAAGGTAAAGGGCAGTATGTTACACAAAACTACTGAAATAATTGCAACCTCATTACTGGGTAATAAGGTTGCAATTGCTACAGTAGTTTTGTGTAACATACTGCCTTTTACCTTAGCAGGGCAGAATATTAAAATCTCGTTACAGGCGGGTCGGTGGGCGGACTCCACAAGAGCATGACGCGTCTGTCGTCGTCGCAGCAGATCAACTCTCATCAGAACCCTGGTGAGTGCCTCCTCTGGGACATCTATTTGAAAATATCTTCATGTCCTTCCTATTTTGTCAAGGATGCAATGTTATTAAAGGTGTGGATATTCTGGCCGCTTCCTGAGAGTCCTACATAACCGCCCCGGGTCCCTCGGACCTGGGTGGTAGGGGTAAAGGCATTTTCGCGGTGTAATAAAAAAATTGAAGTCGCCTACACCTCAATCTTTAGTTCAGCTGCTTTTCTTTGTCCGTAATCCATATTTATATTGTAAAAGAGTGCAAATACGATGAATTTTCAGTACAATTTGACCGCTGCTTAGACCAAACGCCTACGTAGCGACATCTGGTGTCAGAACAAATATCGTAAACCCTAATTCAGTTCACGGCGAATTGATTGAGGCATGGTTCCCTTCCTTGCACTGACCGCTTGTCGCCAGGCGGCGCGGGCGCGGGCGCGGGCGCGGGAGCGGGAGCGGGCGCGCCGGCGCGGCCGGGCAGGCCGGCGGGGCCGCCCGCGCGCGCGCCGCACACGCACTCCATACTCATAGGACCCAACAACATCGTGAGTAAATAGGGCATAAAAAGGCTTAATTTATTTGACAGATATGCTTTACCTGACTATTGTGAAACTGGCGGTCAATATAATAACTTAACCTAACCTAACCGAGTTATAAAACCCCCGACAAAATCGAGATCTCTTCTTTCAGAGCTCATAACTTTTAAACGGCTTAACGGTTTTTCATCAAAACAAGCTAAGAACACTCTCGATTAAGTCACCGTTCTAACTAAATGAGTCCATCCCAGATACACGAACACACAGATACATATGATAAACATATAAATAACACCCCTTTTTTGGGTCAGGGGTTAAAAAAGTCGTTTATTTAGCAAGAAAATTTTACATTAACTTGTTATTAAAACTAACCTATACCAAACCAACTTTTCGTCAGATTTGTCACTTCAACCCGTTTCTTTTTATACACAAACAAGTCCAATTTTAACTATACATTTTTATAATAGTATTATAAATATAATATATTCTATTTCCATTCCAGAGCACCGGCCCCACAATAATCACCAACCCCCCTCTCCAAACGCAGTCCATCTCCGTCAACCCTCTGACAGGCAAATCAGCTGACGCCCTCCCCCCCCTGTCCTCCGCCGTGTCCGTGACCCACGGCGCCCTCGGCCACGTGTCCGTGGTGACCCCGAGCCCCGGCACCGTGTCCCCCGTGACCGTGACGTCGCGGAGGAACAACACCAGTGTGACCTTGATAAACACCAACCAGAACCACAGGATCAGCGTGTTCGAGCCGTACCCGATGAGGGACACGGTGCAGCACTTCTGCGAGAAGCACCTGGACAAGATCAAGGCGTACATGGACGTGGTGTCGCTGCGACTGCCGCCGCCGGCCAAGTGCACCATTGAAGGTCACTTCTTTGTAATTATTCTATGTTATTACGCCATTTCTTTTTTTTTAGTTAGATTGCTGCGGCACTCATTAATGGGATCACGTGTATCCATGCTTTACTTACACATTTGATATCAAAGTATATTATAGGTTCTACCGAGGCTTTTGACAAAGTTGGTTAACGCACGTTTTTGTTAAAACTTCAGAATTTCGATATTTATAGTGATACGTGTAACTAAATCAAAACATATAGTGAGAGAAAATGGCAGGCTGTCATTTTGGGTGGCCACAGTTTACAATACAAATTAATATACTCCGGGGTTCCACAAGGATGCCACCTAGGCTCGACATTATTATTTGTTCGTTATGTTTAGACGACGCGGTTAGCCTAGTTGGTAGTGAAGCTACGAAGCCTGCCTACGAAGCTAGTGGTCCCGGGTTCGAATCCCGGTATGGACAAATATTTGTGTGATGAGCGCGAGTATTTGTTTCTGAGTCATGGATGTTTTCTATATATTTAAGTATGTGTTTCTCTATATAAGTATGTATATCGTTGCCTAGTACCCATAGTACAAGCCTAGAGCTTAGTTTGGGACTACGTAAATTTGTGTGAGATTGTCCCCTGATATTTATTATTATTATTATGTTTGCATACGCGGAATATTTTTTTTTTTATATTTAAACCTATGCTTTAGAGTTGTAAAAAGAAAGATTTTACGTCACATTTACTTCAAGCTGTCACTCTGTCTAAGCTATCTATCAACCATCACTCATAAAATATTTCAGAGCGTCGTTCAAAAAAGCAGGCTCGCCTGCAGTTCCTGTGCGGCACGCGCGGGCCGCACTGCCTGTACGCGCGCACGCTGTTCTCGATGCGCACGCGCGCGCCGCGCGTCTGGATCCACCTGATGTTCCTGGCGCTGCAGGCGCGCCACGCCGCCGCGCTGTCCTCGCGCGACGCCGCCGTCGCCAGCCTCAAGCACTGCTGGGACATACTCAAGTGCGAGAACAAGACCTTCCTCACGCTCGTCACCAGCGCGTTCCCGGGGATCAAGGTAACCGCGCCCGCCCGACACTTAATACACTACATCATCCTTCACCTACCATTCCAGATGCCAGGGGTTCTAAAGGTAGGTAATTCCTTCTATACTAGAGCTTGTATTGAGCGACGAATAAGAAAAAACTTGTATGAGTAAGCTATTGTCCGCTACTTCTTTGTTGCATAGTACATACATTTGTAACTAGTCCGCAAAGGAAGAGACGTAATGAGAAATAAGAGAGACAAATCGTGCCAACTGTGCAGGGCCTAAACTTCTGCCAAAGCATATCTTTCGTTTAGATAGCATAACATTATATGTATTTTCCTAGTGTAACATTTCTTTTGTTAACCACAAAAAAAAAAACAGACGCAGTTGTCCAAACTGGCTCGGTTCCAGCTTTCAGCAATGTTGGTCTTGTCCGAAGCGCCAGTAGATTCACCAATGCCCTGTTGTGGCCAATTTACTAATAATTTTGTCCAATGCCCTACAGGAGCAAGAAATGCTACTGAACGAGCTCCGCGTAGCCGGCTTCTTCGACGTGTTCTCGCTGAGCACGGCGCGCGGCGGCGGCGCGCCGACGCAGGCCACGTGGGGCTGCTTCCTGTGCGCGCACCCCGAGCGCGCGCCCGGCTTCCTGCAGCCCGGCGCGCCCGTCATCGAGGGCACGCTGCGGGAGAAGAAGGGCCGCTGGAGGCTGTTCCGGCGCTGGCGGACGAGGTACTTCACGCTGTCCGGAGCACATCTCAGCGTCAAGGGATCGGTGAGTGATTTTTAACAGCGTGTGTGAGTGACTATATTCCTGGGTCGGTCTGTAAGTCGGATGTTTCACGCGCAGGCCGGCGTCAGTCTGGTTAAACTGATGTCAGACTAATCGTCTAACCCACTGACTGATGAATTTAAATCTATTAGTTTTTCTTCTCTTGACCAGACTGAGGCTGTAATACCCATCTAATGAGGTGTTAGCTGTAGATGGTTAAATATATTCAGGGTGGTATGGATATGTTTACCGAAAAGTGTATTTCCAGACCGTTGTAGGTTTCTCCCTGCACAGCCTTTATATCCGTACTCCGTGAACAGGCAGAGCCTCAGTGCAGCATGTCCCACAGGGCGGCGGCGAGAGCATCGACATCACGCAGATCCGGTCGGTGAAGGTGTCTCGCGGCGCGCGCAACATCCCCAAGGCGTTCGAGATCTTCACGGGCGACCAGACGCTGCTGCTGAAGCCGGCGGCCGGCGACGCCGAGCAGTGGGCGCAGGCGCTCAGCATCGCCGTGGCGCGCAGCCAGGCCAGCCCCGCGCCCGCCAAGGCCAACAGCCTGCCCGCGCGCGGCCTCACGCTCAAGAGCTTCTGAACCTGACCTGACCTGACAGGTACGTCGGACCCAGCTCACTGTACACACGGATATTTGTAATAAACTCATTATTAGTCTTTAGATAATAGACGAGGATGTTAGATCGCCTGCGCCGATTGTGATCGCGTTTATCACGTGAATAAACATCTGACTCTTTTTGACCAGTAAGTGTGAGAGTGACAGATGCTTTATCCACCGCGATAAAGGTGTCCATAATACTGATACGACACGATGATAATAGAGGGCAAGAAAGAGGGGAGCCGAGAAGAACATACTTAGATCAAGTTCAAGGAAATAGTAGGTGTGCCGTATTAAGAGTCAATGAGAAGGTTTTGAATAGAGCACTCGTATGAATTATAGAACTCATTTCACTTTTAAATATTGATTAACCCCCTCATCATACAACGAAATTTGCCAATGGAATATGAACCTATTTTGAATAGTATATAGTCTATTTTCTAATTTAATTGTCAGTCATAAAAACAAAAGAAATTCCACTCTATCTCCTTTACAATGGACCTTTATTCCAATGGCCGTATTATGTACATTCTGTTGTAAAACGTACCTTAGGAGGTTATTCAAATAAAAATAGTAATTTTCAAGTATTGGCTGGTTCTGAAGGGGCTACAACACTGGCCTTGAGGTTGTCGAGTTAGGGAATTAGCAGCAACCGTATTCTGGTCACCGTTGTCGCGGTGGACAAGTGGATAAAGCATGAAGCCGACGGGTGTACCATCATTTGCTCAACAACGTTTTTCAAACTGATTTGTCTCTCAAACATATCATTTTGTACACCGCTTTTTTTCCGAAACTGTGAATATTTCAAGATTTTTATAAAACTAACCTAACCTACCTATAAGGTTCTACACGATGGTCATGAAATAAATCCTGAACCATTTAGTTTCAAAAAAAAAAAGCGGTTTGCCAAATTATATATTATGTTTGTGAAATGGGTCAGTTCGTGAAACGTTGTTTAGGAAGTGATTGGATACCACATCCGTCCCTCTCGCACTTACGTACTGATCACTGGTCAGACAGTAACAGATGTTTTATCCGCGTGATAAAGACCGTAGTAGGCCCCCAGAAGGCCCCTGTCAACGTCGTTATCTCTGTCATATTATAATTTTTTTTTGTTTGTGCCAATTTAGTGTAACCGTTTTCGATAGTTCTTGACTGTATCTCTTCAGATCGTATACAAAATAATTATTATAGTAACAAACGATGTAAAGCTAATAACTTTGTAACAATATTGTCACAATATTATTAAAAAAGTGTTGTGTTTGCAGTCTTACCGAACGAAAAGTATTGTCAAATAATGTATAATAAAAGTATTTCTTGACTTAAAAGTATTGTATAGTCACAGCAAGTAACTGCCAAATTATGACTGCATTAAGATCTCATACTAGATGTAACATATACTCATAGATATCTAGTATACGTGAACATAAACATAACACATGATAAGAGCATGATATTTGTTATAAATCGACGTCTGATCCAAGTGTTAATATAAATGTGAGATCATATAATATCAAATATGAGATCATGTTTAACATTAAAATTGTGACTATTAACATTTTGTTCTCGTTTAACCGCCAACGCAGGAAAGAGACAATTAATACATTAGATGCCAAATGCCCATTATCGGGTCCTTTTTCAAAGGAAATAAAGGATACGGGCAATTAATGTGTTAAAATGAAATACTTTATCGGAGCAACGCACAAACAGTGTTACTGTGCTTTAGAGGTTTCGTGTGTTTGTCTGACTGTCTGTGCGACCGGAACCTGAACGGATTTCAATGTGGTTTTAGTTTCAATGATTCCGGGGTTATTCTTACCTATTTCATGAAAATCGGTTGCGCCAATTAAGAGATCAACCCTGAGACGGTATTATTCAATCTATATTAATTTGTAATAAGCTGTATTAAACAGAAAATGACATTATGTAGTTATTAATAGAACATATACAAGTATAAGGTTTTGAAAAAAACATCTGAACCAGATTCTATGCACTCGTAATGACATTTGAGCGTGATCAGGTCTTTTTGAGCACTTTGTATGCTTCAACACGTAACGTAAAGCGATTTATCGAGACAGTCATGTGCTAAATTAATCAGATAATTTGCACCTTATGCCCGGTCTCTATATTCAAAGCGAGGAGAGAAGTAACCTTTACTTTAAATTAAAATCTCATAATTATGTTGTATGAGGCAAAATGTCAAATTTTAACTCTAGTTACGCTTATCTATCTACGGTTTGGCTATAGTGACCGTCGGATTTTGCACGTTCAGTCTGGTCAGTCTGGTTAAACTGATGTCAGACTGACCGTCTAACCCACTGATTGATGGGCTGAAATCCGTCAGTCTGTCTGCGCTCGACCAGACTGACGCCAGACAGACCGTGTAACACCCGACTTACGTTCGATACGCTAACGCAACGACATATCGTGATATCGTGTTACGTGTACGGCGGCCTTAACACTTAACGGCGTTCTTTGGCGTTTGGGTTTAATACCGTTATACAGAAAGGTAACAAATGCTCATTACTATCCAAATTCAATGCCTGCTACATACGTTACAAGTCGACGCACGTAAAAAGAGCTCCGAGCTGCTAGTGGAGGGGATATGTTTGCGCATGCTGTCAACTGACAAACCAATAGCGGGGCAGCAAAGCGGATCCCTTGGAGCGGTTTGCACTCCCCCTGACCTCATACCGCCAATTTGGTCCGTAATTCGCTTACTGCGCAGGTAGGTCGCACAGAGCTCTTTTTACGTGCGACTTGTACGATATATTGTAGCGATTTCTCTGTGCAAACCGATCATCTGCACAGATTTATCGATCGTGTAATAAATCGTTTGCTCAGATAGTTATCTACGATATCGTTACGTGTACAACAGGCTTAAATGTGACTTTCTAAAGGTTGTTGCTTCATTCAATAATGGTCCTTTATTTGGACCCGATAGATTAAGTTTTTCGATATACTTTCTTCTAAAGTAGCATAAGTGTTTACGATTAGCAAGTGCCTTATGTATATACATATAGCGTGAATACATTATCGCTGAATGAGCTTAAAGTACAATGAATTTATATAAATATTGTTTAAGTAGTACTGACAAGTGTAGTACTGTCTAGTTACTTGACACGTGTACATCCGATTATTATAATATAAATATAATAATTTATTATAAACGATTGACAATGAGATTTTATGAAAAGCTCTAAGACTGAATGCTGGTCAAGTATCGACTTGTTTGCGAGACCGTTATGTTTGTGATTCAAAATTGACATTCCCGTCCTGTTTGACAGTAGTTTTGATAATTATTATATAATTATTGTGGTCTCAAACGATTATTTAGTGGTTGTATGAAATGACATTATTATTAGTTAGTTTGTTAGCGTTAACTGTCTGACTCCCAGTTATTCGGCTTGCCATTTCGCATTTTGAAATCACCGCTGTGGTTCATTGTGGTTTAATTTTCTTACAAAAATAATAATAAATAGTTTAGAATGATCGAGCTCAAGCGTCTGTCCGACTTTGACGTATCGAATCATCACCAAATATCGAGTGTTCATCGTTTAATCGAAATGTTTATTTCCTTGTTATCATTACAATAAGGTGCTTCCACGTAGACTAGAGCATAGCCTAAGGTAGTTGCTAAGAAACTGTAGCGTCCATGTACACTTATCTAGTTTGATATTAACAGGTTTTTATTTGTACCGGTTTTCCGATATTTTTACGCCGAACGGCATTATTTTACAATTAACACTGTTTGCTCACCACTTTAATGTGTTTAGTGCAATTATTTGTACTTTTGTACTGCTGATGCCAATGTTTTACAGATATGTAAGTTACAAATTCGCTTATAAATTACATATTTGAAAATAAAAGTAGACTATTTACTTTATGTATGTATGGCTAGCAGCACTTGTATTTTATCGCTTTTCGCTCTATGCGTCTCTTTCCTTGTGGACTGGGTAGAGGGAGATTACCGAGCAGTTAAACATGGCGTGACAAGTTGCGCTAGCCACTCAGATGTATGTTGTACACGAATTACTAGTAATCAACAGTACAAAAGTTTTGTTTGCGTTTAGTTAACTAAGGACTAACGGCCGCACTCAGAGACGTCAATTAACTTTTAAATTGCATTAAAGTTGCTGCTGTCACTTTCTTTGCTATAGCAATAAAATAAGACGCAGCAACTTTAATGAAACTTAAAAACTAATTGACGTCTCTGAGTGCGGCAGTATGTATGTATATTGTTTTGATCGAGCCTCGAGTGGCGGCCCTAGTCGCTCGCTTCGCTCGTTATTCGATGCTTTGTACAGAGATATTTATACAATTTTATACAATATGTTGATTAAGTTTAAGTTTAGTTTCAGGAAACTCGGTGCTAATTATCATATAAACTTAATAATGCTACTTAATATCTTATTCCGCATCGTAAAAATCAGAAATTGAGCAGCAGCTTTAAATACTGTAACGGAATTCAGGTCATGTACTTAAAGTTATATTAGTAAATAAAAGTTCTGTTTGTAGACACTTAGTTTTATTTTAAACACTTAAATTATTTGACCAGGCTTCATTACCTTTAACTGCTTTTTAAACCCATCATTTGGTTGTACGGCAGGTCTTTTTTCCTTGACCAGAGCATAAGCGTCATCAAAAGACATCTCATGGTATTGCATCAAGTAAGCAATCGCTACCATCGACGTTCGCGATACTCCAGCGTTGCAGTGAACCAAAATATTCTCGTTGCGATCTACAGTTTCACGTAAAAACGGTAAACATTCTGCAAGTACAACTTTTATATCAGTTTCTGGTAAATCTAAACACTGTACGAACATACGGTTGACACCAACTTCAGCTTCTATTCCAACACTAAGCACGTTAGTTATGTCATATGTTTTTAACACTTCAGTCACCGCACAGTCTTGCGAGCCGATGTACAAGTTTTTAACGACTTGTACCGGAATATTGTCAGGTTTTGTGTCCACAACGAACCCGTAGGCATTAGGGCTGAGGAGAGTCACCTCCCCATCTCTTTCAACATACCTCTGCCCGTCCGCGTTGGTCACAATAGTCTCTATCACTTTAAGTTTGTTCTTTCGTTTCTTCAATTCACTAAGGAAGCTCATTTTACTACAATTATAATTGTTATAAACACCACATATACAGAGCTAAACCTGTTACTGGGATTTCAACCTTTATACAACCGTAGAAGATCTTAAATTCTAAATGTTCTTTGTCTTTTGGTGTTGGCTTGACAAACTCAATAGCGCCATTTAGAGTGTTACAACTGTATTAAAGAGCTCATTCTTCTTCACTTTCACTGTTTTCGACTCCCTCCTTTGGTTGGTCTTCTTGGTAGACCAGGTCTTCAGGTTGGTACTCCACGTCGCAGAGGTAGAGCCCGTCCGGGGGGCAGTTCTGGATGTAGTTGTACCAGGAGTGCTTGGAGGGCACCTGCAGCATCAGCTTGATGGCTTCAGGAGGCAGCTTGCCGTTGGCGACGCTGTTCAGGGTTCCCATCATCCGACGGATCTGGGAAGACAAAGACAGGTGGCATTGTTTAATAAATGAAAATAGCAGTATGTCCCTTTCACAAAAGGCCCCTTTTATGAATGTCCCTTTCGCAAAACGGCCCTACTGCAAAATGTCCCGTTCACAAAACGTCCCTTCAAAAAAATTACGTCCCTTTCGTAGAATGTCTCTTTCGCAAAACGTCCTGTTTGCTTAATTCTTAAATTAATTAAATAAATACAGGAATAAGCTAATTCGTTCAATTTTGCAGACGAGACGATTTGCGAATGGGGCATTTCGCAGACGAGACGTTTTGCGAAAGGGACATTTTGCAGAAAGGACGTTCTGCGAAAGGGATTTTTACAGAAGGGACATTTTGCGAAAGAGATGGGACCTTTTGCGAATGAGACGTTTTGCAGAAGGGACCGTTTGCAAAGGGGACGTTTTGAAAATGAGACCGTATTTGGGTGAAGGGACCGTCGTTTTGCGAACGACACTTATGCGCCCTAACCGAAAAAACCTTTACAGGAGAGTCTTGGTATTTAAGCTTAACAAAGTTCTACCTGATTAAAAGGTATAAATAAGATAGTTAAAAGCTCCTTAACGAAAAAGTCCCCTTACAAAAATTACGTCCCATTTTCAAAATATCCCGTTCGTAAAAAGTCCCTCGGAATTACTTGTAAATTTAATGAAATAAAATACAGCAATAAATAAGTTCTTATAAAGCTAAGTAGCTTTCTTGTGAAATCGTTTAGAGCTCTTCTCTATGTCATTACTTCTGCCGGATATCTCAGATGGGACGTTTTGCGAATGGGACATTTTACTGACGGGACGATCTGCGAAAGGGTAGGACGAATTGCGAAAGAGACGTTTTGCGAATCGGACGTAATTTATGTGAAGGGATGTTTTGTAAACAGAACCCCTTAAACACTTACACACTTTTGTATTGTTACCTTTACCAAACAAGAGTTGAAAAATAGTCCTTTATGTAGTATCATGACTACATATTAATCACCTGATTATGAACAAACGCGCGTCCCTTAAACTCAACATCCCAGTAGTCCCACACGCTCTCCCGCGCATCCGCGTAGCTCGTGAGCTGCGTGCGCCCGCGCCGCACCTCGATGCTCTTGATCTCGCGCCGGTTGTGCTTGTGTTGCTTTAGCTTGTCGAAGCGCTTGAACGTTGTGAAGTCGTGGATGCCGATGAAGTATTTAGAACCTTCTTTGAACTTTTCTATGTCGAAGTTTGATGTTCTGTAATGGAAAAAAATTAGATAAATGGGCAGTACACAATTAAGCCTACACGGTGCCCTAAGCATTTTCGCTTGTCTATTTGTCAATTTGTTGTGTCAATTTTGATCCATGATTTTGGTGCCCTGCCCCGTGATGCCCTAAGCAGCTGCTTACTTTGCTTAATGGGTAATCTGGCACTGCATTATTGTTTGTGTTATATTGTTGTTGTTGTGTGTTGTGTGTTGTATTCTGAGTGGATGATTGATTACTACCTCATAAAATGACATCTCTTCCACTCTTCCACTGGTATGTGTTGTGCTACGCTGGTGAACTCTGGCAGTTCTACACCCTTTTTCAAAACTGCAAATCTAAAAATTATAATATGCATTTGATGTACAGTCAACCACTTAATTTGTTGAGCAACTACAGAATCCTGTCGCAGAAAGCCAACAATTGATCTTCTAGTAATTATATTGTAATTATATATATATAAGTTTATTATTAGGCCCAAGCACAAGAATACATACAGAAAATATCCCATGGACTCCAAAACTAGGCTGAGCCTGTATCATGGGGCCCTGTGAGCTGGTTTACAGACAGAAAAGGTATACAAGGTAAACTTACTTAAAACAAACAATAGTAGTGACGCTTAAATTAAGTTCAATATCTTTTATGACTATATTGACTGTGGATATTTATGTTGGCATATACATAACAGTGGGTGTAAAAGTAAAATGCTTCAGAAGGAGAATATTTCTCGTGGATTGACACTGTCATTGTGCTGATTCTATGGAGGCACAATTAAAGTTGTTATCCATACTAATCTTTTAACAAGTAATATAATGTTTCTGGCTTAGATTCAAACAAGCATATTCTATTAAGGTTCATGATCAATATTCACTTAAAAATGCAAATTATTTTTGAACACATATTTTTTAATATACCTGTACAAATATGTTCTTGAACAAGCCTTGAAGCGAGCATGGAAACCATCAGACACCCGCAGACAGTCCTTGATGAAAATAGGAGTGTTGGTTTGCAGAAAGTACTTGTTTAAAGTGTATGTGATGTTATGTGGCTCGTAGATTTTAGCTCCAAATCTCTCCAAGTCAAAGTGAGCGCTCGAATTCAACGCGTGGACACCGCCATCTGTGCTACAAAATAAAAATAGTCGAAACTTAATTAGAACTAATAAAGAACTGCATTAATCAATTAAACGAGTCATTTACTTATGTTAGTAAAGCAGTATACTAGGTACTACTTTGGCTGTATTTTGATTAAGGACTTACCGGCTAGAAAGTACTACACTGGGATAGGTCAAAGACCGCAAACGCAAGAGTGCTAGTTCCAGGCGGCCTTGAATACTTTCTGGGTCTGCGTAATTTTTCCCTTCTTTTAGCCATATTTTCTCAGAGGACCTGTGTTTAGGAAGTGGCACATGGAAACTACGATTTCATATCAGAGAAGATTGTTTTATATTTACGTTACAAACCTGAAAGTGGACCCAATATAGGAAAATAAGGTTAGGTATCTAGCTTTCATAATACCATCGACCAGTAACTATGAATGTTTAGTTTTTCATTCAATAATCAAATGGTAACCGTGTATATGGGCAATACGATTTTAGGTTAGTATTTAGCCTTAAAGCACAGCTGATCGGGTTCGTTTTGGCATATGACAGAGAAATTCTTCCGTGTCTATCGTTATGAAAAACGTTTTTGTGATGTCAGTAAAGCTGTTTGGGCTACAGTAAAAAAACGTGACAAAATGTTCGGTTTCTCAAACAGCTTGACAACTTTTATTTGTTTCCCTTTCACTCACGTCAGTTCAGATCAGTCAGTTGAAAAATGGCCCGACGGACGTGGCATATGTTTACTGTGATAACATTATTATTTACGATTTTATCACTTGTTGGGGATGTGTTTTCCTCATCACCGGCACCATGGTACGAGAACCTGCCCGCGGTGACCATGGACTACAAGGTTCACGTTGACGCGGGAAAAGAAGACTGTTACTTTCAATACGTGCAGCCGGGAGCCACATTTTACGCGAGCTACCAGGTAATTATCAATTATTTTCGCTTTCAAGCATATGTTTCACAGCTTATCTTCACGGTTGGATTCGTGCCGGAGGAAATTAATAAGTTTATTAGAGTTTATCGTTTGGCTTTTGTGATGATTACGGTCATTACATGAATACTTTCTAATTTGTTTGTAGGTTTTGAAAGGGGGTGACGGCATGTGCGGGTTCGCGGTGCGGCACCCGAACGGGCAGATCGTGCACCCGTACGAGTGGCGGCAGAGCGCGGAGTATGCCGACCAGTCCTCATCAGGCGGGTACTGTACTGATAAAACTTCATATTTAAAAATATAGTACCAATGCATGCATTATTCTACATATGGCTGTTGCGCAAAAGTTGTGAAAGAGTTTGGAAAGTCTTTTGTAAATTATCATAATCAGTTTATTATTTGATTTAAGTTTTTTTATTATTCTTCTTCCTATCTCTAAACCAAATAAAGTAAAGTTAAGGTTCTAAAACTGAAGCATTTAATAGCTTAAACATCTGATTGTTTTACAAAACTCTGAAACAAGCAAACTTTAAAACCTAATTATACTAAAGATAATAATTTATACCAGGTTTAAATCATCATCATCATCATTTACACTGTTACAGGTACTATGCAGTGTGTATTGACAACCAGTTCTCGCGGTTTGCGGGCAAGCTGGTGAACCTGTACCTGTCGGTGATCCGCTACGACATGTGGGAGAAGTACGCCAAGGAGGTGGAGGAGCTCGACATGAACATCAAAAACTTCACGGTAAGTTACACACCATTGTGGTATTGGTATTTAACGAAGTTATTTGTTAAAAAATAGTTATGAAAACCTCAATTTACCAGAAGATTGATTACTATACTGCCATACTGCCAAGAAACTGGCAATGTGGTTCAGGATATATATATGTCATGCAGCTAACCTATGTTCAAATCATATTTCCTGTAATATATAAGGGTGTACTCCATTTAGTAAGCCTTTTTGCTTTGCATGGCATCGGAAAATGAAAGTGTCATAAGTCATAACCAATAAGTAACACATCATTGAGAATTCCATCAACTTGTAGTACTGATTAGTAGATTCGATTTTGACTAGTAGATTCGATTTTGATTAGTAGATTTGATTTTGTGATGGGAATAATTTATTTTTATACACAATTTGTATTAAAATTTCAAGGTAGACCTGAATTTGGTAGCCTGTTACACCTTGGTGTACCTTTTACTAGTTTTCTTATTATTCATTTGTTTTCTTCCATTCCTTTAGACCTCTATTCAGTTGGTGGAGCGCAACATCAACGACATCCTGCAGTACCAGTACCACTCCAGAGCGCGCGAGTCCAGGGATTACAACCTGTTGCAGGACAATAACACTTACGTACTTAGGTGAGTGTGCTAATCAAAAAATACCCAATTTTTTAGGGCTTGCACTGGGACCCAACATATAGTTATTGCGTAGTCGAGAGATAGAGGCAGAATAAACGTTACTTTTAATACGAAAAACATAACCGTATACTGACATCATATGTTGATTCCATATATGTTTTCTATTCTCTACATTCGCTATGGTCTGTAAAATGCAACTCGCAATACTTATTCATATGAGTATTGCGATTTTAATATGTTTGCGTTAGTTTGCGTGATTATGACTGGTAATAAAACTAGGTTTACGGATTATATCGCGTGTTTAAATAAATTAAATATTTTTAGAAAGATATTTCCTTTTCAAGTCGAATTGGCAGAGAATCGTTTTACATTATTTTATAACGTAACTTCGAAGTTCAACCACATAATTTTTTTTTATAAAGTAGAACTCAAAAGGGTCTAGGACACCGGAATGTTGATGTCTATCAAGCCTTCCTTTACGTCAAATCTTAATTCGTTCCTTCACGGTTACCCTTTTTTTAGAAAAACTTTTAAAAGTGAAGCCATTGTACTATTTTTAGGATTTTATAAAATTTTAACAACCATATTTTAATTATTTGACGACGCGGTTAGCATAGTTGGTAGTGACCCTGCCTACGATGCTAGCGGTTCCGGGTTCGAATCCCGGTATGGGCAAATATTTGTGTGACGAGCGCGAGTATTTGTTCCTTAGTCATGGTTAATTTCTATATATATAATTATGTATTTCTCAATATAAGTATGTATGTATATCGTTGCTTAGTACCCATAGTACGAGCCTAGAGCTTAGTTTGGGACTAGGTCAATTTGTGTGAGATTGTCCCCTGATATTTATTTATTATACAATTTAAAAATAACGTTGTAAATAGTGTTGTTACTAAGTTTATGTTGAGTAGTAATTTCCCGTTTTATTTCCAGGTGGTCATTCATCCAGATCCTGGCCATCACTGCGACGGGGACGCTGCAGGTCTACTTCCTGAGGAAACTGTTCGAGGTGAAGGACAACTCGTCCAAAACGAGAATTTAACTAGTGCGTAAGGGAACCACAACGCTCAAACATAACAGCCTAATCTAATAAAGCCGTATTCCGAGCCTGCCAAGTTCCATTCAGTGAAGGAGATAGAGCTATAGGAGCTATCTCTGTCCCCTTCAGTGCTTGGAACTTACAGATTTTAATAGATCGTAATACGCTATTACGGCCTTTGCCTAAACTTGATGCGTGCAAAAAAAAAACGAGTACTTATCATTTTTCGAGTAATGCAAATATGAAACGAACAGAAACGCTACTGTGCGTGTGACACTTAGCTAGACCCCCTGTCAAATAAATTTAGCCCTTTCCCTTTCTTACACCTGAAAATAGGCAAGGAGAGGGATATCTTTAACTGACAGATTAATTTACTTGTCGATTGTGAATCAGGCCCTAAATAAGATATATTGTAACTGACTGACAAAGTGGTTATCTCTTCCCTTATTCATGCATTAATGAGCATGCGTCAAGTGTAGGCTATTTAACACTACCTGTTCTGATTACTGTAAATTAGTCATACAGTTATTTTGTGTGATTAATAGTCGTAACGTCAACTAGTTAAACTGGGCACAAGCCTATTGCATGGATTTATTTAAATTTGAAAAATATCAGGAATTTTGTCATGGCTCTCTGTGGGTGGTCTATATTGGGTAGCCGCTACCACGAGGCCTGTCAAGGCGAGGGTCGCTTTAGTATAAACAGACAAGTAGGAATCTTCGAACAAAGGTACATTTGTACATCTGTATGTGTCGCGCCTTATGCGTACGCGCCACAAGCCTGTGAGCTAACACTGATAAGCATGAATCAGTCGAGGCTGCGACGCCTGCGTGTGTGCGTAGGTAAATTCGAGCTTCCAAAGAGTCGGGGTTGAATTACTTGTCTGTATATACTATGCCTAAGTCCGGGATTTTCCGGAATGTTCGGAATGCATTCGGAATTCGCACCGATGGAGGTAATGCCGTAAAAGAAATAATAATATTTTTAATCAATGCAATGTCACATATATTTAACACGTATCCGGATGTTTCCCGTGTTGCTATTTTCTTGGATTTATTTTAATTCTGGTAACCCTAGTCAAGACTCAGAACTCCCTGACGCGAGTCCAAAGTTGCAAATGTTAACATATACTTAACTACTTATACTTACATATTTTGGGCATCTAAGCATTGACCCTGTATTTCATCTTTGGGCCGTTGTGTCCATTTTGTTACAAAGACATTTGTTATCTTTCCACTTTCTGTCTGACTCTAACATTCCTTTCATATTTGATCTCTTATCGTCTGGTCTTATCTTGAATTAACCTTGTGTTTTATAAAAAAAAAATGCTCTGTATCCTATTCGAAGCTGCAGTCGACGGATTGTCAACTATCGACTGTAGGGTTTGTACCGGTGTGATCGGGTGAAAATAAAGGGATCTGGGATCGGGGTCGGACCGGAATAAACCCGACTGTGGCGATCTAAAGGTTAACACCGCCACGGCTCTGGTTAACCGTTACAGACCCTAAATGGCCTCTGAACACGAGCGCAGAGGTCTTCCCACATCTATCGACGCGGAATCGGCTTGAGCCGAACAGAAAAACCTCTGTATCCATACAATAAGAGCGAAAGATATTTTTTTACTTTGTAAGTTTGTACTCTATTGAGACATTTCAAAATTTGCGTGAGGTTTACTGCTGAATACTATTTGACTCTCTTGCGTGTATTGTTCCTTCACGAATAATTCTACTCTTGCTCTATTTTTTTACACTTTTTAATGAAGGAATAATACAACGATCCTAGTTTAAGGACAGCTTTTTTATTTTTTTGTACCACGCGTAACGATAAGAATAAATCTATTTTCCTATCCGATGTGCACAATTTTACAATATTTTTTTATAAATCATTCTGGACATTACTTAATACATTGTGTTCTTTTGTAATAATGAATTATTTTCGAGTATTTGTTTGATCTGACTAAAGAATCTTGTTTTGTAGAGATTATATTTTTTATTATTTATTTGATAACATGTTGACGCATAAATAGGTATAATTTTAAAATGTGTTTTTGTTAAAATCTGATTCTTAATGAATAGGCTAGGAAAAATTAAATTTAGTACATCATTTACATTATCAAAAAATATTGAACACGTATTATTTTATTAATTAAACAAAAAAAGACGGAGATATCACTATATCGCACGCACTCGTTGAAGTTCCGCGTGACGTCACGCCATGGTACACTTTTTACCTCTATCTTTTGATAATGTGACGGACTAAATAACACTATTATTTTTTTACCCCTATCCCTATTGTTGGCCTTTTTACTGCCGACATGAGATTTTTAATTACTGATTGTGAAGGAATCGTGCGATTGTACGATACACTTATAGATATTAATAATTAAAATTTTAATAATAATTGGTTATTTTATTTGTTCCATAACATTTACCCTTGAAAAACACGAATCTGCGATGTGGGAGGGAGAAAGTTAGAAATAATAATAAAAAAACATTAGATATGTACGAAGTTATATTTGATAACACTATAAATAAGCCTTATGGTTAACGCCTCTGCGTCATATATAATACAACAATAATTTACTTAAGTACATTAGAATGATTAAATGAAAAAATATAAACACCGGAATGTTCTAGAAATTAATATAATTGTGATTTCATAATCATAATCAATTACAGCGACGTTCCGCCCGCCCATATGACTAGGTGACGAAGCGGCGGCCGCGGATCTTAAGAGATAATTAAAATAAAATACAACTTATAACTAGTCCGCTTTCAAACTGTACAATAAACTTGTGAATCTCATACGTAACTGTACACTTCACAGTAAACACTATACATTATATAAGTACTCTTTGAGAGTAACGAATACATCGTAACTATATATAAAGCACCTGTCATTAAAGGTGCGGATGACGTAGTTAAAATGCTATAAAAATACTAAGTTATATTAAGGCAGTGTCTGGACGGACGTTGCTAGTCTGCCGTCGTTCCAACGATGGACTCGGCAATCAGATCATTATGCAAACGTTTGAAATCACTTCATTAATCACCGCTATTAAAAAATTGTAAAGCTTATTTCACACACGGTTGTGCCAGTTAAACATGGTAATGTGGAAGAGCAGACACATTGAAGACTATTCTTAAAGGTGGGTCCACACTATAGGGCTCCATCGGATCGGACTGCGTGGCAAATCTACAGGACTTGTTACGCTAAATGTGGACAGTGTAAGCGCTCGGGATGGATCACATTGTTCGCGTGACAAATACCGCCACATAACCTACTGACACGGTCACGGAAACATGTTACGATGAAATGTCACAAATTGGCTTCGTGTGACAATAGCGCGTTACTGCAAAGCTCAGACATAACATTCCAGCATCGACATTATGATGGATCTTAAGTTTACAGCCGGATAACTTTTCACTTCTGGCTGTATCACAAGATAACCTCGCCAGCATTGCATTCCTTTTTAGTTTATCAGCGGTTCGTGGGGGGTTTCGCACGTTTCTCTCTGCCACTCGCTTGTTTTCCTGTGATACAAATACAGTTCAAAATATAAGTGTGATGCCAGCCGTATTCTCAGCTGTCTTGAGCTGTTGCTTAACTTCGAAACAGTTTTATCAACTGAACAATCGGAAAAGCCTTGTCAGAAATTGGCTAACCAGAGCAGGCCAGGGCCTTCTAACCTTTCGAACAACTAGTCCTACGACCTGATGAACGTAACAAGTATTTGTCAGTCGTACCCTTCTAACTCCTGGTTACCCGCTCCTTAGCTGTCTCTTGTGATTACCGGCGGATAGTCAAACACTATAAGCTGGTAATCTTAGCTAGTTAGATGGCTCCTAGGCTCCCAAGTCCCTAGTCTTCTCAACTGATATCCAATTGCAGGGGCGCTGGCTTTTAGAAAACACCATAGGTGCTCAGTGCTTGTTCAAAAATGACTCGTTTAAAAGAACTGGCCTCCCGCACGGGCGGATCTATGATATCATTAAAGGGATCTGTCAGATCAGGTCGCGTTTCCTTTATTTGCGGTTAGCCTAGGTTTAAAGGTCCCCCCAGGACCCGTTCATGGCTCACTGACCAATGACTTCTCAGATGTATGAACCAGGTCAGCGCCCCTATGTCTGCATCCCTGCCCCAGATGGCAGGTGTGTCAGGGCTTCTTCCTCTGGCCGAGGTAGGTCCCGGAGAGCGCGAGCAGGCGGTAGCGCTGGCGCAGGTTGCGCGCGCGCGCGTGCGCGGACGCCACCTCCGCCGTGTAGGCGCCGGGGAACCAGCCCGCCTCGCCGTCGCGGGTGCGCTCGCCGTAGTACCAGCCTGTGCAGGACAAAGCGTGTGAGGTCAGGTGGAAACACGGGATTGAAGGAGGATAGTATCAAAGGCACTACGGTGATATGTTTTTTAGAGTATCTCCAGTACATTTCAAAAATACTGACCTCGGAGCATCGCAGGGGATTTCTCCCGTCGGTCTCAGAGCTTTGAATTTATACCTTATTACCTTTGATATAGCAGATAATACACATTAATAAAATGTAAATCCTTTTCCTCTGCTGTCCGCCGGTATGCGCGGGCCTTAAGCAGCAGTTACTGGGTTAAAATTGGATCATGTTGCCAATTTTACTTTAGCGCCATTTTTTTTCAAACTATTACCATGCTATAAAAAGTCGCCCTCTATTTAAAGCATATCTATCAAACCAACCTTCGCTAGTCTTCCTGGTGACGTT
Organism: Tortrix viridana; assembly: GCA_963241965.1. Lineage (NCBI taxonomy): Eukaryota > Metazoa > Arthropoda > Insecta > Lepidoptera > Tortricidae > Tortrix > Tortrix viridana. The sequence goes on from OY725174.1 coordinate 2,048,556, forward strand.
AAGCACGTCGCCCTCCGCGAGCGGCAGCTCGTCGGGCTGCGCGGGCGCATAGTCGTAGAGCGCGACGGCCTGCGGGCAGTCCCAGCCCGCGTACACGGCCTCGCCGCCCGCGCCCGCCGGCGGCGCCAGCGCCTCCGACCAGCGCGACGCGTCCGTCTCCGAGGGGCACGAGATCAGCTGACGAAACAGGTCACGAGTTAAGTTGCGATTGTAGGTAACGCCTATAGACCTAAAAACTTTTCAAAAACCCAAGACTTTCGTAAGTAGGTATTCCCGACTGGCTTGGGTTTTTAAACTTGGCGTAATACATTTATTATTATTATTTTTGAAACGTTAAGGTACTAAGTATGAAATGACATTATGGACCCGTGCTATGGGATTTTGATCAAGTATAGTTATGTAGGTATGTGAACTAATCATCTTATTCGGCCGACTAAAGCATAAAAGGAGTATGCGCATATGGAATACATACTCTTAACTGTCTTTTTATTTAGGCAGGCAGTATTATTGTGCAACAGATAGTGAAATTTATATAGTGCTCTTTAAACAGTAGTCATGCATGGCATGCATGGAAGGAGCCTCCCCGTACGACGCAATTTATAGATCCTAGCGTCTGGCGCACCCCGGGCAACGCTCACTACAAACGTGAGCGGCAAATCCTTCCACCACGATGGTTTCTCAAACAAATAATACATGCGATCGAAAACGGCACTTCTTAGAGCCAGCTCTGACAGTGATCTCTATTAATATAGAGGGCTTCTCGGAGGACAAGGCTTCACTCCTAGCGGAGTTGTGCCGCGAGACGCAATGCGACATCTTATGCGTCCAAGAAACCCACCGTGACAACGGCCACTTACGGCCGCACATACCCGGAATGACACTTACCGCAGAAATACCTCACCCGAAACATGGCAGCGCAATTTTCACAAGACCCGATCTCGTGGTGTCCTCTTCTTCTTGTGTCTCTCGGGAAACTATGGAGCTGATTACTCTGGATATCGGTCAGTGTGCCGTTACATCAGTCTACAAGCCACCACCTCAGCCTTTTCATCCCTGGGCGATCTCCCCTCCAGATGATCAGCGACCACGGCTCATTGTAGGCGATTTTAATAGCCACAGCACTTCTTGGGGATATCGAGACACCAACCCCGATGGCGAGAGAGTTGAAACGTGGGCGGAGGCCAATGGACTGGCACTCCTTCATAACCCTAAACTACCGGCCTCCTTTAACAGCGGGCGATGGAAGCGAGGTTACAACCCGGACTTGATGTTTGCTAGCGAAAATATATGCTCACAGTGCACTAAATCTGTTTGCAAACCAATCCCTCGAACACAACACAGACCGATCATGTGCCGTGTCCAAGCCGTTATACAACCTATTAAGGTTCCGTTCCGTCGACGTTTCAATTTTGATAAAGCCAACTGGGCTGCATATACGAGGGACGTTGATGGGAGTCTGGGTTCCCTACCAGCAGTGGCAACGGAATACGACGAATTTATTAGAACTATTGGGACCGTTTCCCGCCAACATATACCTCGAGGGTGCCGATCCCACTACATTCCTGGGCTTAGCCAAGAATCGTCGGAGCTTCTTAAAACATACGAAGAGCTATACTGCAAAGATCCATTCTCAACCAACACCACTCAGGCTGGAGAAGACCTAATGCGGGAACTCTCAGCGAGACGCCGGGAGAAATGGGAGGATTTGGTCGCTAACACGGATATGACCCACAATAGTAAAAAGGCGTGGTCCAACCTCCGCAAACTCACAAGCGACCCAATTGCTGCTACAAACCCAGGGCAGGTGACAGCGAATCAAGTCGCTACCCAGCTTTTACATAACGGCAAATCCACAAACCGCTTGCCTAAAAGAAACCGCATACAAATTCAAAAAGAAAGTATCGATCTAAGCAAACCGTTCACCGTCTCAGAGTTCGAGTGCGCAATTAAATCCTTGAAGAATGGCAAAGCAGCTGGCATCGACGATCTGACTGTGGAGCAAATTAAACATCTCGGCCCTGTAGCGAAAAACTGGCTCCTGCAACTTTTTAACGATGTTCTAATAACACTTAAAATACCTAAGGTATGGCGCAAGACCAAGGTGATTGCACTCCTCAAGCCTGGCAAATGCCCTTCGGATGCAAAAAGTTACCGTCCTATCTCGCTGTTGTGCCACACATATAAACTGTTCGAGCGCCTGCTCCTGAACCGCCTCGTCTGTGTCGTCGAACCACACCTGATCCAAGCACAAGCCGGATTTCGGCCAGGAAAGTCCTGTACTAGCCAGACACTCAAGCTGACGCAGTACATAGAAGACGGCTATGAACTTGCTAAAATAACGGGTGTGGTATTTGTGGATTTAACGGCTGCTTACGACACAGTAAACATACAGAGGCTACTTGCAAAGACTGCTGGCATAACGAAAGATGCCGGGTTCATTAAAGTCCTGAGCGAACTGTTGCACAACCGCCGTTTTCAGGTCCACTTACACTCGGATAAAAGCCGTTGGCGTACACAGAAGAATGGTCTCCCGCAAGGTAGTGTACTGGCTCCGATACTTTTTAATATATACACCAACGACCAGCCCGACTCCCCAATGACGCAACGATTTCTTTACGCGGATGACCTGGCACTGGCAGCGCAAGGAAAAAAATTCGAGGATGTCGAGCAAGCGCTATCCGAAGCCCTTGAGCACCTGAGCCATTACTATGAGGAAAACTGCCTGAAGCCGAACCCTTCAAAAACTCAGTCATGTGCTTTTCACCTTTGTAACCGGAATGCGAACAGGGCCCTAAATATATCTTGGAGAAGCGTACCCATTGAGCACTGCCCCTATCCAAAATACCTGGGAATATCTCTCGACAGAACGCTCACATATAAAAGACACTGCATTAACACACGGCAAAAGGTGAACTCTCGCAATCATCTTCTGCGAAGGCTTACTTCAACACACTGGGGCGCAACCGCGCATACCTTGCGAACGACTGGTTTGGCGCTCTGTTTTTCTGCGGGCGAATACGCCTGCCCAGTGTGGCACCGCTCCACACACGCAGCGCAAGTCTCTTCGGCCCTCAACGAAACTTGCCGAATTATCACCGGATGCCTCAAGCCAACCTCGCTCAGCAAGCTGTACCCCCTGGCTGGTATCGCGCCTCCAGACATACGCAGAAATGTTGCATGTGGTGTAGAAAAGCTTAAGCAAGAACGGGATACCAAACACCCACTCTACGGTTACCAACTACCCCCAGCCCGTCTAAAGAGCCGAAAGAGCTTTTTGAGAGCCACCACCCATGTTACGGACACACCACCGAAAGCTCGCCTTTCATCCTGGCAGACCACCCGCCCACCCCCTGAGGGATTTGTACAGCCCACTGAGACTCTCCCCAACGGGCACAAACAACCATGGTCCACTTGGAAAGCGCTGAATAGGCTACGTACGCAAGTCGGGCGATGTAAGGAAAACCTAGTGCGGTGGGGTTTTTCTGGTGGGTCCAATGCCATGTGCAACTGTGGAACGGCACCCCAGACAATGGCCCACTTGTTGTCCTGCCCGGCCTGCCCACATTCTTGTACTGAGGAAGACCTCCGAGATGGAACAGATAGGGCGATCAGCACCGCTGCCTTCTGGGCGCGAACTGTCTAGATGGAACCATCGACACGAGAAGAAGAAGAAGAAGAACAGTAGTCGATTATTTACGTACAAAAGTCGGGCCAGTCCAGTATGTCCGTCAGTAGGTCTGTCCAGTTCGTCCGCGAGTACCTACATCTTCTGAAATTATACTTAATTTAAACGATTTTACAATTCTTATGAAAAGACTGACAAAGTGGGTCATTTAAACTCAAGATTTTATTTATGTCGTGTCTAGTTCATTTTCAGAGTGTAGTGTATACTTAATATTGCGGGAGGTATAATTTGTGAGTGAACTTCTTGTGGGAGGGTGACAACCGTTGAGATCACCAAGTTACAACAAGTTTGAAATTAGTAGATACTTAGGGAATCTTGTAAGGTGATGTCAGCGTCACCGCGTGGGGGAAGAATGCATTCCCGTGATGTTCGGTCTAGCATGCTCACCATCTCGAGCGTGCGGCCCTCGTGGTTCTCGAGCAGCGTGAGCAGCAGCGCGTGCTTGGCGGGCAGGCCGGGCGCGGCGCCCGCGTCGCCGGCGCACACCTCGAGCAGGCCGCGCGCGCAGAAGTCCACCGCCACGTGGCTGTTCTCTCTGAAGACCACAGGTTCAATATTAAAGAAAATCTTTCATTTGACACAGGTTCCAAGCGGGTCCAGGGGGTGGGTCAGGTGGTCATGACTCCCATGAAACTTGTTACAATATTAATAAAATCCTTATCAATATTACCCTTTTTATCAGTGCCATAACAAATATGTATTTTTGGTATTTTGGGAGCTCGCGCGTGACCTCCTGAACCGAAATCCTGGATCCGCTTTATCCGCTCCAGATAAAGTCCCTATGCACTCTTAGACTGTATAAGAGAACACAATTTATTTTTGACAGGAACTTAGGGGCGGGCCCCATCGTTTGTGGGGCCCGGACACTTGCCCGGAGTAGCTTGTTAGATATGAGTAGACAGCATAGATACCCTTGATAGAAGATAGTCATAGGGGTCGTTATAGTAAGACAAGAGTCAATTTCTAACAAAGAAGCAATAAGGGATTAAGGTCAGGCTAAACTTAAATACTGACCCCTTCTTCTTGGTGATGACGAGCAGGTCGTTGAAGAGGAACAGGTGCAGCGGCGTCTTGTGGAACTTGCGGCCGAAGGTCAGCTTGGACTCGTCGGTCTTCCACACCAGCTGCGTCGCCTCGCCTGACCGTACCAGCCACCGCACCGGCCTGAAGAAGACAGCTCTTAAGCGTTTGCTCTCAAAGTGAACGTTTCCAAGCGGAATTAGGTGGAAAAGTCCATTCAGATTGTTGGAACGATCTATTTTTGCTTTAACTACGTGAGGGTGGCAGACGAGCTTACAGGTTACCGGGAACAGGTTTACAGGGAAGTAGTCATCGCCGTTCATGAACACCTAACGGCAACTCATTGGTTATCGGTTCGTGAATTGAATATACCGAAGGGGAGTCGGTTCGGTTCCACATTTATACCGTTTCATCGTGTGTCGTCGGTATATTCAATACACTTGAAAGTTAAATAATTTAGACACTTGGTCACAGGTTTAATTACACGTCGATCAGCTTTATGGAGTAAATCAAATCTACTAACGCTTCGATCGTGACGTGCACGTCGTGTGCCGATTGCAAAATTACTTACCGACATTTACATACGAAAATCTGTTGACATTTCTGTCCTGCAGAACTTAAAACGCAGTAAGTGCACCACGGCCACCATATTTTGATCGCATACAGATGCCAGTTGTTCAAAATTGGAGATCAATCTAAAATGGCTGATTTACACTTACTACGTTTTACATTTTGATGGGCAGTTTTGCCGATTGTGGCGTTCAAGAGGTGGTCTACTGACTTGCGGTCCCGGCGCGAGCAGGCGGGCGCCAGGTCGGGCGGGCTACGCAGCTGCGCCGGGAACTCGATGGCGGCCGCCAGGCGAAACATCTCCTCCACGCGCTCCGTGCTGCGCGCGCCCTCGTTGCACTGCGACACGAACTGCAACCACAACACTAGCGTCACCTAGCGTCCACCATCGTTACCTTCTAATTACAAATAGACGGCAAACAGATATGTAGCAATAGGAGAGTGAAGCAAACCATTTATTTAAGTCAGAACCCGAGCGTGGCAGGCTCTCTAAAATAGTATTCTGAGCATAGCGAGCGAGCTACCGAGAGATGCATATTGCTTCGCATCTCTAAGGAAAATCGGTGATCGTGGAGCGGCGCCATACAAACTATACGGCGGAGATTAGCATCTAATATCTCTTTTGGGATCAAAATAATCTTTTAAGAAAAATATAAATAAAATATGTGGTCTAGAGTATTGAGACATATAAAATGAAGGTGGAAGTTGGTGGAAGCTTGTAATAGGAGTGGGTATAATGTAAGACTGACGTGGTTGAGCGTGGCCAGCGCCAGCATGGCGGCGGCGCGCTCGGCGTCGGCGGCCGGCAGCTGCCGCAGTAATAGGAGTGGGTATAATGTAAGACTGACGTGGTTGAGCGTGGCCAGCGCCAGCATGGCGGCGGCGCGCTCGGCGTCGGCGGCCGGCAGCTGCCGCAGTAATAGGAGTGGGTATAATGTAAGACTGACGTGGTTGAGCGTGGCCAGCGCCAGCATGGCGGCGGCGCGCTCGGCGTCGGCGGCCGGCAGCTGCCGCAGTAATAGGAGTGGGTATAATGTAAGACTGACGTGGTTGAGCGTGTCCAGCGCCAGCATGGCGGCGGCGCGCTCGGCGTCGGCGGCCGGCAGGTGCCGCAGTAATAGGAGTGGGTATAATGTAAGACTGACGTGGTTGAGCGTGGCCAGCGCCAGCATGGCGGCGGCGCGCTCGGCGTCGGCGGCCGGCAGCTGCCGCAGTAATAGGAGTGGGTATAATGTAAGACTGACGTGGTTGAGCGTGGCCAGCGCCAGCATGGCGGCGGCGCGCTCGGCGTCGGCGGCCGGCAGCTGCCGCAGTAATAGGAGTGGGTATAATGTAAGACTGACGTGGTTGAGCGTGGCCAGCGCCAGCATGGCGGCGGCGCGCTCGGCGTCGGCGGCCGGCAGCTGCCGCAGTAATAGGAGTGGGTATAATGTAAGACTGACGTGGTTGAGCGTGGCCAGCGCCAGCATGGCGGCGGCGCGCTCGGCGTCGGCGGCCGGCAGCTGCCGCAGTAATAGGAGTGGGTATAATGTAAGACTGACGTGGTTGAGCGTGGCCAGCGCCAGCATGGCGGCGGCGCGCTCGGCGTCGGCGGCCGGCAGCTGCCGCAGTAATAGGAGTGGGTATAATGTAAGACTGACGTGGTTGAGCGTGGCCAGCGCCAGCATGGCGGCGGCGCGCTCGGCGTCGGCGGCCGGCAGCTGCCGCAGTAATAGGAGTGGGTATAATGTAAGACTGACGTGGTTGAGCGTGGCCAGCGCCAGCATGGCGGCGGCGCGCTCGGCGTCGGCGGCCGGCAGCTGCCGCAGTAATAGGAGTGGGTATAATGTAAGACTGACGTGGTTGAGCGTGGCCAGCGCCAGCATGGCGGCGGCGCGCTCGGCGTCGGCGGCCGGCAGCTGCCGCAGTAATAGGAGTGGGTATAATGTAAGACTGACGTGGTTGAGCGTGGCCAGCGCCAGCATGGCGGCGGCGCGCTCGGCGTCGGCGGCCGGCAGCTGCCGCAGTAATAGGAGTGGGTATAATGTAAGACTGACGTGGTTGAGCGTGGCCAGCGCCAGCATGGCGGCGGCGCGCTCGGCGTCGGCGGCCGGCAGCTGCCGCAGTAATAGGAGTGGGTATAATGTAAGACTGACGTGGTTGAGCGTGGCCAGCGCCAGCATGGCGGCGGCGCGCTCGGCGTCGGCGGCCGGCAGCTGCCGCAGTAATAGGAGTGGGTATAATGTAAGACTGACGTGGTTGAGCGTGGCCAGCGCCAGCATGGCGGCGGCGCGCTCGGCGTCGGCGGCCGGCAGGTGCCGCAGCACGGCGTCCAGGAGCAGCGGCAGCCGCGTCACGCGCTGCATCGGCAGCATCAGGAACGAGTGCAGCGACAGGCTCTGGCACGCGGGGTGGCTCTCCAGTCTGCAACAACAATATACTCACTCGGTTGTTTATTGCAGGGGACAATACAACATTACATATTGCGAACATACGCAAGCTCACCCTAAAGCTCACCATTTTGCGTCATCTGGCATTAGTGCAGTTTTTTTTTTTTTTTTTTTTTTGTTATTTATGTTCTGTACTTTTGTTAGATGTATGTAAATAAACGTTTTTTCTTTCTTCTTTCTTTCTTTCTAAAGACCTGGCCACGATTTTGCTCGACGGGTGGAGCGGCGAGCGAATTCACTCTTCATTACACGGTTGAGACGTCCATCGCACAGCGGTTATTTGCCAATACACGCAATTTATTAGGAAATGTTTCGCGCCGCTGGTCGCGCAAAGTCGCGATCAGGCCGTAAGGCACACTAGGTACTCCACTATAGTTCCCGACGTTATTGACCAGTTGTCATGACTTTTGACTCGTAGGCAAATCGATCTGACCTGATCAATCAGTTCTTTGGTCTAACGATGTACGATGGATAGTGTATATAGCCTTGTGCTAGGTCCGTTCGGACCTATCTTACACTGACCTTTCTAAGCAGCAGATTTTGCACTGTTGAGCGAAATAGGCCCCGAGAATTGAATGCATCTATGCTCATCAACGTCTACCTACCAACTGTACTGCTAGCATATCTTATATTTTCTCGTTAGTCGCTCAGTGCATCCCTCTCGTTATCGACTGGGTAGAGTAGAGGGACAAAAAATTCGCGGGCAAAGATGTGCTAGTCACCCAATAGCCGTATTATGGTCACCTTTATCGCGGTGGATAAGTGTGGATAAAGCATCCGTCTCTCTCGCACTTACATACTGGGCAGAAGGTGACAGATGTTATATCCACATGACAAACGTTCATAATCACGGAGGACCGTGCAAGATTGGCTACTCCATGCAACCAAAATAGAATAAATTATTAAATAGAATAGAAAGTAGCTATTATGTGACTCAGTAAAAGTATCCCAGTATACCCAATACACTAGCAAGTAAAGGGTTTACAAATGTCAATACCTTCTAAGCGCAGCGGCGAAGGCAGGCCGCTCGCGCAGGCGCTGCAGCGCGCGCACCATGAGCGCCTGCTCCGAGCAGTACTTCACGTAGCTGGAGAAGTGTTGCTCGGCGTGCTCCCGCACCAGGTCGCAGATGCCGCTCAGCAGGATGTTGTCCTGCCAGCACTTCTCAAGCTCCACCATGAGGAGTTGCGAGCACTTGCGCACTGGGGTATGAGAGCGGTTATGAATATAAATGGCTAAACGTAAATAACATGGATAGCAATGAAAAAAAAGTATAACTCGACAGTCATACATACATCTGTTCACGTTGAGTTATTAGTTATTATTATCAAAGAATTTAAACTATCAGTTACGTACGAGTATAATAGAAGCCCTATGAAATTGTCGCAGAGTTGGTTGGTGCTAGAAATATATGACTGTTTGGATGATTAACTTTGTAAATTACTGAAAGTGATACGTCATTAACTGGACAATCGGAACAAATGATGACTGCGGGTAAGTACATTTGTCGAAAACGAACTATAGTGAAATAAAATTACGTAGACCAACCCAATCTCCTATCCAAATTTTAGGTATAGAATCCCCAAACCAAGGCTTCGAAAGCCTTCAGATATAACACCAACACTGTCTAAAAGATCTTGTTATCCCTTGTTGTAATATTCGAATACATCAGGGCCTCACCAGGAAGAATGGTGGAGAACAGCATCTCCCAGTCCTCGGGCGGCAGCACGAGCGGGTCGCGGAAGGCGGGGTGCGAGATGAAGTGAGACTCCAGCACGTTCAAGGAGTTCAGATACGAGGCTTCTGACGTCAGCAGCTCGAACTTGGCTTCTTGTAGTCGCTTCTGCGCCGGTGCTAGCGAACCTGAGGAGTTGAGGGTGTTTTAGAGCAAATGTTGACACTTGGAACTGTCAGTCAAAAGACGTCCACTGCTGGACGTAACATGACTAAAGTGTTACGGATAAGGTAACTATAGTTTTATAATTTCCTTTCACATTCGCTAAAAAAAAAACAGAAATCCATGAAGTTTTCAAATGATTATCTACCACCATCATTTTTCATCAATACTCATTAGTATTGTTAAATGTAATAAAGAACACGAGCTACAATGTTTTGGCTCTTTTTGGACATAAAACCTACTACTTTCCATTATCTGGCCATTTTTTTTTCTCAATACTAACATTGTCATCTAACTTACACTAAATACACATTTGTGACGTTCTCAATATAAAGGGACCCTATGGAGGAATGCAGTTACGCTCTTCTTATTCTTGTAACTATACGAATACGGTAACGGTTCTAAAAACGGCGTAACCGCCTGCCTCCATAAGGTCCCTTTATATTGAGAACGTCACATTTGTCTGTTTGACATGACACCGACAAGGCTACTTACTGAGCACAGCAGACTGCAGCACCTCCGGCACCTCGCACCAGAGCGTGCGCGCCGGGCCGCGGGGCGCCACCAGCGCCATGGCCGTGGGGCGCGCGGGCGCCGCGTGCGCCGGCGCCGCGTGCGCGTCGTACGCGTCCGAATCCGAGTCGCCGGTGTCGCGACACAACGACTGCAATTGACGAGGGGCAATTAAGAGGATTGTGAGGTGACGGCTTTCCATACAAACGGCGACAACGTTTTCCACCCCCTAAATGTTAACCGATTTCGACCAATTTTTGATACGGTGTCAGTCGGAGCAAAAACTATGTCCGTACGTTTCGTTTTTTTCAATATTATTAATAAATTTCGATTTATTACCGTTTTATTGTTTTCATACAAAAGTAATTTCGGCCATAATCTCTTTATAACTAATCAATATTAAAAAAAACGAAACGTACGGACATAGTTTTTGTTCCGACTGACCACATATCAAAAGTTGGTCGAATTCGGTTAACGTTTAGGGGGTGGAAAACGTAATCGTCGTTTGTATGAAAAGGCTAGATTTTGCAGTTGGTTCACAGTCCTCTTAAGACAGATAACAATGGACATATTAATGTTTAAAACTGTTGGACCCACGTGAGGGATGCATATCTCGCATTAAAGAGAAATACTGCCTTTGGCTTTGCCTGCCAAAATTGGCCAGTTATGTTACAGACCTCTAGAAAAAACTCGGAGAACCCTGATTCACAGCTATACATTTCACACAACGCCACGCTCATTTTAATTATCTCCGCCAAAACCACAAAAATCTACGTTAGAAATACCTGTAGGTATACATATGAATTATTTTGCCATACCCAATCTTCCGACGCCTCATAATTAGGCACAGAATTCTCTAAAACTCTCAGAGATCGGGCACACAACTCAACTAATGGCTTCACGAGCTCGAGTGTCTTCCTAACACTGTTTTTACGCGATATCCTACTGAACGCATTTATTTTCACACATTCTCTTGCATTTTAAACCCAACTAGTATTCCAGCAACGATAATATTCCTAATTAAGACAATTAATGAGTCAAATAAAATAAATATGTTCACTGCCCACGACACGCGTGGCGGGTTCAAATTCAATGCAATTCCTAATAGGTGGCATTCAATGTGTTTGGTAAGGTCAAACTGATATGATATATAAATTGGCTGGCCTGCTGAAGGTCGCGCAATAACAACGTTCAATTAAACAGGTGTTTGCAATTCGTTAGCGGAGTGCGAATTTAGCTTACGAAATGTTTATTAGGTCCCTACTTCCTTCTGGATACTATAAGCGCCAGGCCTGGAATCTATCCGCGTAAAATAATGGAGTTTTCTCTGAATCCCTTTGAACGGTTTTCGAAAATCGACAAAACGTTTGGAATTAACATAAGTGGCTGACGCTACTGGTCGTTAGCCTTACGTCAATCCTATTATATTAATTTTGAATATCGTTAAGTCAATCGTTAAATTATATGTAACGAAAAAGTAAATTTCAGCCGTTCGTTCAACAAACAACACAATTTTCTTCTTCACAAACTTCTATTTCAATCTTCAAAAACTTAATATTATTGGTGTGATGATAAGACACCGTTCACACAGTTTATTTCCGCTTGGTAGCCTGCGAAGTCATTTTCCACTAGGCTGTAGCGTGTAGCGGCACTTTTATCGTGAAAACCATAAAAAAGATCATATACTTAGTAGGTATATTGTTGTTGCACAGTAAAAGCCTCACTTTACCATTCTGTGAACCTGTAAGTCGGTGATTAAAGATTACAAATGTACGGTAAAGTGATGGTGTTGAAGTAATAATGGTTGTAAGTTGGTACGACAGTAAATAAACTAAGTAAGGAATTGTCGGCGTTATTACCTGCTTTTGCTTGTGCGGAATATTTCTCAGAAATAACATTTAGGTTATGCGAATAATAAGGAAAACTCCGTGTTTATAGCCCAAAACAACAATTGACAATTATTAATTTATTTGTACCTGAGTAATTACAAAAAAAACTTAACATGAAAGTAAGAAATTTATGGTAATTAAGGTAAGAAGAAATGTTAAAGATTCTACGGTTAAAGTTCATATTTTGTTGGATTGCTCCACCATTGGCACCATGCAGACCTCGAACCCAAGCAATGCTGCAGTCCAATAAGGTGTAGGGCCTGTACACAAAACTGCGATGCGACGTCGCATCGCAAAAACCTGCGACGCAAATGTAATGAAATGTATAATAAAGTGCGCAGAAAGTGGTAGATCGCAAAAACCTGCGACGTCGCATCGCAGTTTTGTGTACAGGCCCATAAAGTTTCATGTGCTGTACTTGTTTGGCGTCATTGGGCGATCAAATTGTACAGTCAGCGTCAAATATTCCTATAGTAATAAAGATGTGTTGCGATATATTTAGCCACTTTCGCTGCTCCTATCTATTTGATGCTGACTGTACCAAGTAGACCCCCCGATTGGATTATTTCTAAAGGTGATGAAATTGGCGATACGATTGTGTACGACTGTACAACTCGTATGTCCAGATGTGAATAAAAAATCAGATTGTGAGCGAACCAAATTGTCTCGTGTGGAAGATCCTTCATTATTCAGTAGTGTGTAAATCCAGAGAAAGCGATGTTGCGAATGTAATGTTACGTGATTGGAGGGTTCAATGCCCATCGTTTGAAACCTCCAATCACGTAACAATACGTCATAAACATTCACAATCGCAATTTATCGTTTCGGGGAGCCCACAGCCAAAAGAGTTCTTTCATTCATTCAGTTTGTTGTAATTTCAGTTTAAGATTAGGTATTATAATTCTACTACGTGATTTAAACGTTTTCTTGTTTATTTAATAAACTCACCTCTACTTTAGCAGCGTTGTAGAACTGGTAGAGGGGCTCGTGCGTGAACAGCGAGTGCGGCAGGGGCGAGGCGGGATGGGAGCCCGAGGAGGCGCCCGAGGACGACGAGATGTTGCCAACCTGGTACAGCCCGGACTCCGCATACCTGGACACAATGTACACAGTTATTTATACCTCTGACGCAAAAAAGAGGTGTTATAAAGTTTAACTTGTGTGTCTATCAGGGTTTAAATAACGTTAAAAGGTTGCTAACGTTACCCGCTGATCGACAGTTAAGGTTAGCAAATATAGTTAAAATTATGTTAGTATATATTTTAGCGTTATTTTTACAATTTTATAGCGATTTTATCAAGATGAGACACTTTTATTTTCAACCAAGCGTTAAGTCTTACGTTAGAATATGGAATAGATGTATTAATTTCCCTAGCACCTGTCAAATTTTATCTCGTGCATGTTAAGCCCGCTGTCCCAGAAAACGAATGATTAATTTTGACGTTTTTGTTTCTTGTGAATTGGTGCTAATAATCAACGAGGTTATATAACATGTCAGAAAAAAGTTTTTTTTTTTTTTTTTCTGGACCCGCACGAATGCATCGCCATTTGTCAAGTTTTAAGGAGTTTAAAAATTAGGGAAACTGACGCGGAAATATAATTATTTTAAAAGGAAAGGAAAAGGAAAACGGAATATGGATCAGTAGAGTATGATAAGAATAGTAATATAAGAATATAACAGAATAATATACATGTAAAAAATATAGGAAACAAGAAGGAACATAAATATCAAATAATATCATATTTTAATATCATTACAATTTATGAAAGATGCTATAAATAAATAAATAGATGGGTCAAGTGAGGAAAGAAGGACATTTATATTTGTAGGAAGCGGGACATGATGGGAGATTAGATCTTGGAAAAAGGGAATATGGTCATACAAGTTGCAAGCAAAAAATATATGATTCAAGTCCCCAAACTCCTCTCCACAGTTACAAGCAGAACTCCTTATGATTTTCATTTTTGCCAGATGGAAAGGAGTACATGTATGGCCAAGACGCATTCGAATTATAACCGTGGTCGCTCTTTTAGTTAGATTTAATTTAAAAAACCAAGGTTTTAACGGTAAAGTCCTTTGAATATATTTGTAATGCTTTCCTTTGACTTTACTAGACTTTTCCCAGGATTTAAACCAGGAATCCCTGAGGTAAATCAGAAACAAAGTTATGAATGTACGAGAATCGAGAATTCCGCTCTGGCAACCCAGTACCCGTATTGTTGTCACTGTTGTCGGCATGTTTTGTTTGACAACTGAAACGTAGGTGTCATGAAAAATTGTACTAAACCAAATTAGTAAAGGAAGGAAAAAGTAAAAAAAAAAGCGCGACTCGGTCTCGACTCGAGCGGTTTTCGAATTTTTTTGCTTTACTTGTGCTGTAAGACATTGATTGCTTCTTGCCAAATTTCATGATTCTAAGTCAACGGTAAGTACCCTATAGGTTTTGATTCCCTTGAGATTCCCTTGAATAAGCGGCATAAACGGCCGTATCTTTTGATTGCATTGACTTAGAAGTTTGATTTTTTTACAGTTCCAAAGGATTGCAGACCTGAGTCGATATTAATTAATACCAACTTGATACCTCTACGCGTTCTGGAGACAAAGGGTCTTGACAGACAGACAGACGGACGGACAACGAAGTGATCCTATAAGAGTACCTTTTTCCTTTTGAGATACGGAACCCTAAAAAAGACTCGTAGTCTTTTTGCTTTTCTTTTAACAAAAATCTGCACAACGGAAAACAACAGTCACGATAAGTAGTCAATTAAAGTTCCAGGTAATACATTCACACTCCTTTATCACTCACACATTTTGCCTTATCATTGATTGTCCCTCTTTGTCACACATGTTTAATATGGTTAGCTACACTTTTTTTTCTTTTGAGACAGAAAACTGCATGAGCTAAGTGTTTCTTAGAACATCCTTGGTGCTAGTCACGCGTTGTTTGTTCTCGATAAACACCACTTAACATGCATTTACATGCCTATTCTATTGTTCATAATACTACTCAAGTACTTACAACGTGGGAAAACAATCCGTACAATTCTTTTATAAACGCACACACATTAAACTAACTAAAACATTTAGAATTTGAAAACAATTTGAATCTATACCGGAAATGACGTAAAAACAAAAAAAGGATCGAATTGTTCGATTATTTTGAATTGGTAACCGAATTTAACGACCGTTCGGGAAGCGGTTACGTTGAAAACTCGTTCGGATCCACGTTGTTCTTCGCGCAGGCGGCTCAAGTTACGGGACAACAGCGATTTATAAGAATACAACAACAACAACGACAATAAGAATTAATGCGGGATACCCATTTCTTAATCGTTTCGAGATCGAGAAAATTTGGTTGTAACAAAATATGACAACGTTTTCTTCATATGTTCGTCATTAAATTCATGAACGCGTGACGAGGTACTATGACGTTATTCTTTAGCCTAACACAAACATTCATTTGACAAATACCGAAGAAAAATTCGCCAACAGCAAAATCGCAGTTCGTCCGAGAGCTAAGGCTGGCAAATTTAATGTAATTCTGATCCTGATGCATTATTCATGCTACTCGTACGAAGGGTCAAATTTACGCTAATAATGCTAAGATGATCTTTTTGTGGTGGTTTTAATAACTATGTTGGTCTAACCCGTAACCGCTCGTAACTTGCGTCACAACTAACGGTGGTAGGGCGAACTGGCTGGTGAGTCATAATCGCGGTGCGCCGGCGCATCGTTCCTGACTAACGCGTCGACTCACAGTACCCATCAGCGTTGGGGAACCCTTCTAGGTACTGATGTCACCATGTTCTTTATATCCGTCGGCTTATACAGGGTGAGTCTTGGTAAAGAGCACATATTCAAATGAGGCCCGTTAAATTAAATTTTATCGACGAAAAAACATCATTATATTATTTTTATTTATTGTGTTTACATGTGGTACACAGTTGCGAAATACTTTTTTTCAACAGTATTAAAACAAAAAAAAAAACATTTTTTGTCGATAAAATTTAACTGAATGTCCCTCATTTGAATATGTGCACTTTACCAAGATTCACCCTGTAGAAGGCTAGTTAACAACAACACACAAGACAATTCACAAGAGAAAAAAATACGCCTAAATTATTATCAGCTTGATGCGACAAGGTTATACCTACCGTGGAGTAACATTTAAAGTCCGCCTTCGATCTTTTTTCAAAACGTAGATCCATTTTACATTAATAGAGATTGAATTACCAAGATCTAAAGGGGAAATCGAGTTTTTTGGAGTTCAGTGGTAAACATCATTATTTGTTAAGGGCCTGTTTCACAATCGACAAGTAAAATTAATCTGTCAGTTAAAGATAGCCCTCTCCTTGTCTATTTTCAAGTGTCATAAAGGGAAAGGGCTTAATTTATTTGATAGATATGCTTTACTTGACGATTGTGAAACAGGCGGTAAATCTACTAAAAATATTCTTTAATTATGTTATCAAATCAATAATACGCAAGTCATGCGTCCGGCTTTACTTGAGAATATTTCCGCACCCCGCCACAGGCAGGAAATTAATGTTTTTAATTGTTCGACGAGACAGTTAACTAAGCCATACGATTTGTAATACTTATTAAAGTCTGCCTTTGATAGAAGTAAACGAGGAGTTCCAAAACTATCTCTAATACAATTTTTTTGAGGTTATTACTGACTTAAATAAAAATAATAATAATCCAGCCTATATACGTCCCACTGCTGGGCACAGGCCTCCACTCACAATGAGAGGGTTACTGACGGGGGTATTACTAACTTGATCAGGTATATTCATGATTCAAACGGCCGCATTCAGAGACGTCAATTAACTTTTAAGTTTCATTAAAATTGCTGCTGTCACTTTCTTTGCTATAGCAATAGAATAACAACAACAACAACACAGCAACGCAGCAACTTTAATGAAACTTAAAAATTAATTGACTGATTGAGTGCGGCTGTAGGTAAGTACTTCCATTTAGAATCATGAAAGTACCTATTTCACCATACGATGTCAAATGTTAATCGACTGTTAGTTCATATATTTTGACAGCTGTTAACGCTCTAATCGTCTGTTAAGTGGTTGGTGAAATCCGACGTAAGTTTTGTTATTTTACGAGTACCTACATATGCCAATTAACATTCCCGTTAGTTAATTTATAGGGGTAAACCGGTAATTAAAATAACTATGTGTAGAGTCACATTTTTTTCCTATGCTTCCTACTAATATTATAATTAGAAAGTTTGTGTGTTTGTTACTCTTTCACGCTGCAACGGCTAGACGGATTTGGATGAAATTTGAAATCGAGATAGCTCATACCCTGGATTAACACATAAGCTACTTTTCATCTCGGAAAATTTGGTAGTTCCCGAAGGAAAACCGATAAACGACTACTACGCGGACGGAATCACGGGCAAAAGTTAGTGTGAAATAAGTACCTCAAATTTTGACGATTCCTCAATACGACATTACTTACGAATAACACGATATGTCGTTATTCTCAGAGTCAAGCGAATAACTTCCAAAGTTCCTGAAGGCACACATGTAAACTCTACAGTATAAACAACGCATTATTAACCAAATCAGTATTTTACACCACTTTAAAACACGCGAGTTTGCTAACAACTAACCCACGTTAATAAGATCCAAATTAGGAACCACCAAAATGATGTCACGTCTATAAAAACAAAGAAGAATTCAAAACAAGCCACTGGATTTGTATTCTTATTCGCGTCTAACACTGAGGTAATTACTTAACACTCAACGCTGAAATGTTTGTAATTATGACTAGGTAGAGATAAGATTGCTTCTGTCGATCATAATTGATTAGATACTGTACATACATCGCACCTTTAGAATGAAAGTGACCTAATTCTAAAATGTTTAGATTTTGAATTGGGTCTCTATAATAATAATGTTATGACTCGAAGTAGGAAACTTAACAGTTTGTATTAGGTCAGTTTCATTCTAAAGGTGCGACATGGTTTGCATTCTTCTGAGATATACAAGTTGGTGAGACTATTAAATAGTAGGTATTCCAAATATTTCGTCATGATTATACCAGGTTTGTTTATAAATATTTACCAAAACAATAGGTGATGTTTCGAGGGATGGTAGATAGGTGGATGATGATAGCAGGGACTGTATATCGATAGCCGAGATATATCGGCATTTTTAGGAAAATATCGATACTTCCCGAATATATCGATAATTGTATTTATAGGTAAACTTAAATATCGGTAAACAGATATCGATACTTTTATCAATACTTGGTACCGATACTAATAGGTACATATGGTTTTAGCAAATCGTGTTAGTAATGAGATACATAATCACCTGGCCAAATATTGCCACTTATGACGCGATGGGTGTATAGATATTAGTGCCTTTGACTGAAACTACGATTTTTGAAGAGTTCCGTCGATTCCTCATGGATTTTATCATCAGTTTATCATTCTTACAGAAATGAGACCAATCTGAACCGAGTATGTTTAATTCGGGTAAGGATGTAAGTATGTTAACTGAATAAAAAAAATAATTTCAAATCGGGCATAAATAACGGAGTTCAATATTAATGATCCGAAAATTATTTATCGATACCTATATCGATAAAAGATACCTAATTATCGATATTTATATCGATATCCAAATTATACCGTTATTAACAGACACTTGTAATGGACACTTGTATATCCACAAAACATCGTCGGAAAGGTTAGATTTAGGTTTAGTACCATCGATAGTACAAGCCTAGGGCTTAGTTTGAACCTAGGTCAAATTCCCCAGATATTTATTTAATAATTCATTAAATAGGCTACATGGTGGGCCTTAGAAACACACACGTCACAAATAAGGCCCTAACCAGGAATCGAACCCGGGACCGCTAGCTCCACAGGACTACAGGCTAGGCTAAACAAAGATTCAAATTAGGGTAACTCACCAGGAGGTATTGGAGGTGTGCGTGGAGGAGTCGGAGCCGCACTCCGCGTACCAGGAGGTGCGCGCGCGCGGCGTCTTGTCCTTGCGCGTGAGCGTGGGCAGCAGCCGCTTCAGCTCTGTTGCGAAAAGCATGCCTTAGCGGAAGTTGGCTTCGATCGTAACACGCGATCGATTGTAGTTTATATGTATGGGGCATTGGACAATAATTGGCTGGCATTCTATTGGTCCACTGTTTTCACTAAAGGAACAGTTATTTTTTAATTATACAAGCAACCAATCGGGTGTGTTAGTTGTAGTTTGTCAATGGTACTCTTGACTGCAGCAACATTAACAAACTTTGTTTTTGTGGACAATTGTTTTCTTAAAAAAAAAGCATTATCGCGTGTTACTTCTCTGTCAGAAATGTTAAATACGATCAAGAAAAGTTCAGAATAAATTTAAAAATGACATGTAAATCTTTTTAATATATTCATCAGTGCTTTTAGAACCAAAAGTGTAGAAGAAGCACATAGCACAATGCATGTATACACAAATATGGCGTTCTCAATATAAAGGGACCTTATGGAGGCAGGCGGTTACGCCGTATTTAGAACTGTTACCATAGTATTAGTATAGTTACAAAAACAAGAAGAGCGTAACTGCCTTCCTCCATTAGTTCCCTTTATACTGAGAACGTCACAAATGACGGAAAGTTCGCTATACAAGTCCACTAAAGGCCATTTATGAAACACGTTGTCCTTCGTGTTAATAGCAACCAGTGCATTACAAAACAGTTGCATTTGTGCAACGTTAACAAAACGATACAATGATAAAGTACAGCAAAAATAAACGATGTTTGAAGTTTAGAACAATGAAGCGATTGAACTCACTACCCATAGCACAGAAAACACAAACAAACACGGCACTAACATGGACGTGTCCGCAGCACGTCCTCTGTGCGGGACCTTGCGGGGATTACTGACTTGTTACTGACAGCGGTACGTAATCGCACTGCGAGCATTATATCATTATGGAGGAAGGTCGCTGATGTCATGTCATAGACCATTTGTGATGATAATTAAAAAAAAACAGTTATTGTATCTTTAGGAAGTATATAGTTTGTTATTGTTTAAAAAAAAGAGCAATGTTATTATATCTTTAGGGAGTATTATGTTATTGTTCTGATTATCGAACGGCGTGTAAACAATTCACAAAATTGCCTCCAAAAAATTTACGCGTTTTTGTTTGTCATTGATGAATGATGATGCAATTAAAAAAACTGATAAAAACTTTAGGGAGTATTCGTTTATTCTGTTATTGTGCAAATTTTGGAAATTATTTAATTTTTACACAAAAAAGGCATGGCTTTGATTAGTAAATCCATTTACACTAAAAAGTTTAACTGCAAGGATTTGACTTGACTTGCTTTTACTGTGGATGACTCAACTTACGTTACACTACGTGACATACATTTATATGAGTTTTTAACAAAGAGCCTAGAGAGCACTTGTATTTATGGTTATCTAGTATACCTACTAAGGGCCGCACTCAGAGACGTCAATTAAATTTAATGCTTGTCAAAGTGACGTGTTGTCTTATTCTATTGCTATAGCAAAGAAAGTGACAGCGGCAACTTTAATCAAACTTAAAAATTAATTGACGTCTCTGAGTGCGGTCGTAAGCTATTAAGTTGCCGTTTGGTTAATTACTTTATAAATATTGTATGACTCATTCCAACTGGTTTCAATAGTATTTAGTTAATACCTTAAGACCTTAGGATTTAATTCATTGCCAAGTATAAGGAAAACTGTCGTGATTTAAGCACTAAGTATGAATATTTACCTTAGGTAGGAAACTCTAACTTAAATGTTACGTTTAAAATTAATAATATAAAGCTGAGTAATTACACTTTGCAGGTTATTTATTTAGGTAATCAATTTATGACCCATTCTATTTAAGTATAAGTTGACGGTGTTTTAGTTTAGTACCTAATGAAAATGGTGCGTGATTTAAATAAATGTTTGAAATAATATGGACAATCATGCATTAAGACAGCGTACGTTGTGTTGCTGATAGTTTGCCGGTGTATGTGAAAAGATAATTGATTATAAACGAATAACATGAAGAAACAAAGACAGTGCAGACACAGAACATTCACGTGAACCACAACCACCCTGGGATCGCTGGAAATAACTATTCACTACTAAACTGTTTAGTAATGTGCTGCTTAGTACTGTGCTGTTTAGTACTATCGGTTTATTAAAAATAAAATCAGTACGGAAAACCGAATTTCTCGGCCACTATGGAACTAAAAGTGTATCTAAGGGACGCAATAAGTCAAATTGTAAAAAGTCTCAGCCAAAAAACTTGACTAATTTGAAAGCAAAAGTTTTTGCTTTAGTTTACTTTAAAACAAAAGTAAATAAGTTATAAGTGACTATACAATAATTATTGTTGAATTTGTAGATCGGTCGACTAATTGAAAACAAATTTATACGCAAGTGTTAATGATCGGGCAAGAATTTCCCCATATACTACCTACTTTTAATTATAGAAATATTTAATTTAATGTTTTAAAAAAATGAATCAGTTTTTAAATGCAATAGTAATTTCCAGCGAACCACAGACACTGACCTCTGTTTAGCGCTGTCTTCGTTTAGGTTCAGAAACATCCGATATATTATCACAGACGTCAACTGAAACGACTTCTTCATTTTTAGGGTTCCGTATTAGGAAATGAACACATACGACTACTGTTCGAATGGGTCAAACGTCTACTTGTTTTATTGTAACCCAGTTAACACTAAAATATTAGTAAGTATCACCTATGCTGCTACTAAAAGTATGCGGAATTGAACAATTTTCAAGAATATCACGTCATTTCCAATAATAATTATTATTAAACCTGAAAGAAGTAAAAACACACCACAAAATAAAACGACTGTTGAAGAAGCACGGTTAAAACAGTATGTAGAAGAACCTGGCTATGTAATCGTAGACTATGGCATTCAATTTTGACCGGTTTCAGTCTCCGGTTCGAAGGACCTAAATTATTACGTAATTTGAAAAACAATAAAAAAAAAATAATGATAATAAAAGACGAGGCACTCGCAAGTTTTCAGAAAGGCAATTGACATTTCGGTGTTTTTCCGAGCACTCGAATAATTTAATTTCAGTCTGTACCTACTCAAAAGATTGTTTATAAAAGTGCCTGCTCATATTCTTACTGTCCCATTTTTTTCTACTGCATATTGATTACAAATTTAAAATGTAAAATTATTTTCGTATTAAAGCCGCCACCGAAATATATAGGGCGTAAGATGGCGGGCATAAGCGTTACTAATGAGAGCTAGCGGCAAATCGCATCAGTTGACGTCTGGTACCTTCGTTGACAGCGCTAATGTCAGTGGGGCACGCGGGGGGCGGCGGCGGCGGCACGCTCGGGCGCTCCAGCGGGCCGGGCGAGCCGCCGGGCCGGTCCCCGGGCCCACTGGGCCTGTCAGGCCCTCCGGGCCGGTCCGGCGCCAGGCAGGGAGACGACGCGGAGATGAGCGCGCGCGTACCGTCGCGGGAGGCCCGCGCCGGTGCTGTCGGCGACAGCGTCTCGACGCTGCCTTGCCCGTTGTCGCTGCTAAGAGGAATGTCATTAAGCAAACATTCTGTATCGCTTGGCAAACAGAGACGGATGACAAGCAATTCCTAAATGACAACCACATTAAGCAGATGAGTAAAAAAAAATTGATCATGTTATCAATTTAACTCCGAACAGCGCTATTTTTTCTTTGAATAACAAAGTTACAATGATACTTAAGATGGTTTTTGAAATGTATATTAACACCCATGCATGACTACATATGTAGATGGTAATATAATTTATCAAAAAGTCGCCGGTGAGCCTGCGCGAGGACTATAGCTGGGTTTATACTGAGACGCCTGTGCAGTGGAACTGAGTACAGGTTTTGGGATGTAGAAATATTTGCAGGGTTACTTAGTACTATAGGCTTGTGAGATGAAATGCTTCTGGGATTTAATTTGTATGGTTGTCTAACTGTTTTTTGGTTGCCATATTATAAATGGTTGGTTTTTATGAGCAACGTTCCTCATCGTTTTGATTTCAGAATATAATTTATACAACGTATTCTTACCAATTGCTAAATCCAGAGTCGCCATCCATAGAGTCTGTCAAATAAAAGGTAGAATTCGTAATCTTCAAGGCGCTTGGCACGTCAGAATTTATGTCTACGGCCATCGACGTCGCCCTCCGGAACCGGGTCTTGAAGGAAAAGTAGGTTTTCCGGGACAAAGTCCCGCTGTCCTTCTTAGTGTCACTGGTGGGTGTAGACGGTTTCTCTTGAGGTTTTTCTGGCAGGGGAGGCGGGACCTCCCCGTTGCTAAGCCGCTTTTCATTTATAATATTCTTAAGCTCCTCTTTAAAAGATCCGTTGATCTTTGAGGAGTTCTCAGTCTTCTGGAGTGCGGACCGCATGTCGCTGAAGTTGACGTTGCTGTAGGAGTGGTCCGGAGGCTCGCAGTTGGCGTATATTGGGGATTTCTTGTCGCTAACCGCGTCGTACGCGCCGTTTTTCGGCGTCGACAACTTTGTGAAGGGTTTGCCATCCATTGCCACTGCAAGGAAATGGAAAATTAATTATTTGGCACATAAACACAACATAATAATTAATCAAAACACAGTTGCGGTAAAAATGCTTTCTGATCAGCTGCTTTCAGAATTTTACAAACTTCATCGCATTTTTACGATACAGCGGCTTTAGACGCTACAATCGGCTTTACTGTTATGTGAATAAAGGCTACCATAAAATTGACAATACGACAGCAATTATGGTTTAAGGGCCGTATTTAATAAACTCATCTCCACGGTGATCCCCGTCACAAGATGCGTCAAAAATGACAGTTTTCTATGGATTGACGTTTATTTTGAGATATCTTGAGACGGAGATCACAGTTGGGAGGAGTTTATTAATACGGCCCTAAGAGTTGAAGACTTAGGCCCGTTATAATAATAAACTCATCTCGACTGCGACGCCCGTCTCAAGACACGTCAAAATAGACGTCAATCCATTAAAAACTGTCATTTTTATACACATCTTGTGCGTCTCAGCCAAAATCAGTTTATTAATATGCCCCTAAGCTATGAGTCACTGAATGTTATCACAAATTGCATATTTTATTTTTAATACTACCCACGAGATGATAAGATTGTTAGTCACATTTTATTGCATTAATCCATTATTTGATTAGGTTCAAACTTTCGCGGTATATGACATCATCCGATATGGTCTAGTGGCTAGGATACCTGGCTCTCACCCAGGAGGCTCGGGTTCGATTCCCGGTATCGGAATAGTTTTTTGTTAGGACATGATGACAAAGGCGAAGTACCTACTAGATAAAGATAATACAGGGTGTAGAAGTTATCGAAATTAGAAGTCAAATTTGTTTTTTCTTTTTGTTTTAAATCTTATGTAGGAGGGGGACTCGCACTCGTTTTTCATACGGTTTTTGCCAATAGAAAGAGGACTTAATTCTGCCCTGCTAAGGTAAAGGGCAGTATGTTACACAAAACTACTGAAATAATTGCAACCTCATTACTGGGTAATAAGGTTGCAATTGCTACAGTAGTTTTGTGTAACACACTGCCTTTTACCTTAGCAGGGCAGAATTAGGAAAGTTATAGGCTATGAATTTATTAATTTTGCCATGCGAAGCCAGGGCGGGTCGCTAGCTAAATAATAAAAACAATATGTCTAACTCTAATATATATTGGCGTGACTCATTTAAATATCTTATCTTCAATGAGTGTTCAGCGAGAAAAATACGTATTTTTAACCGGAAAATAAAACAACAATCGCGTATATTATGTTACCGTATGATTGTAAAAACCGTTAGGTAGTTTATAAAAAAATTGCACGAGATTCTTAACTGCCGACAAGATAGATTATAAACTAAAGGAGCGTCCTCACTGAGAGCATTCTTACACGAGCATTTGTAAACGAGGAATAATTTCAATAATTTGTAAGCTTTGTACGCTCGGCTCAACGTCCACACCACTCGAATATTCGACGCCGAATGCTAGTTACACGCGAATGCTCTCAGTGAGGACGCTCCTTTACGAAATAGATTATAACCTAACTTAATAATTATACGGTGACATAAATACACACATATTATACAGAGAGATATTTGACATAGCCGTTAATTTTAGCATCAACTGCACCATCCGATATGGTCTAGTGGCTAGGATACCTGGCTCTCACCCAGGAGGCTCGGGTTCGATTCCCGGTATCGGAATACCTTTTTTATACTTTTGATGTATTTTTATCTGATGTATTTGTAATGGTTTTCTTTTATTTTTAGGTGTAAGAAATCTTTTACGGGCGGGAAATCTTTTACGGGCGGGACGTAAGTTTTTTTTTTTCATATTAAGCCTTTTTATATTATTTTTTCACAATTATATTATTCCGCCTCTAAATCTAAATACATTAAAACAAAGTCGGGTTAGTTACACCATTTATAACTTAAGAACGGCTCGACCAATTTTTATGAAATTTGGCACACATATGGTTTAACATAAAAAAATACTTGTTATCCCGGAAAATTCCCGAGGGATAAGCGAAAAATTACTACTATGCGGACGGAGTCGCGGGGAAAAGCTAGTAATACATATACCTCCCGGGCCACGAGTGCGGAGTGTTCAGGATGTTTTAGTTTTATTTTTATATTGTATTCCCCGGAGTTTACAATTGACGCAGTTCACAACCTAATTATAGATGTATCAAGTCTATTATAGATGTTAGTAACGCCACCTATTCACCTATTGTCAATAATTTCAAAAGAAAGGATGCGCCCCATCGAACATTTGGCATAAACCGTCTTCATACAAGGAATTACTAGCGCCATCTATCATAAATCGTACGGACTACGTGGCCGTGAAAGAGAGCCGCGTTGCATAGGTGTTCGTCATTGAGTCGTCATTGAACGCCAGTATGGGCTTGATACCAATATTATGGCTTTAAAAAGGGTTTATTTAATTGTTTGACATGCAATAAAAATAATGTAAGGTTACCAATGATACGATATTCCATCTTTACTTTGGTATAATAATTTTTGAAGCCATTTACTACACAAGCAGTCATTTTTATTAGGAGCGAACGACGTCTGCCAATGACGGTCTCCCGCGGACTACTGAATCGCGTTGGTGTCAAAATGTTCATTTTGACACCAACGCGCTGGTGCCATTTTGTCGCGCCGTAGGCCCGGTCCTTACGCTAGTAATATATAAGTCAATGCCTATGTACAATATCCGTAACTTCAACATTTCAAGATCTATCCGCTAGATGGCGCTACTAACCGGAACACCGCTTAGTGAAGTTCCGCTTGAGCTGGCGCATCTTCTTGTGCGCGACGCTGGCGATCTTGGTCAGCGTGTAGGCGCTGGTGGGGGGAGACGGGAGCCTCGATGCTGGAAGGGCGGGTGCTGGGTTCGGCACCTGGAGCGTAAGGAGATATAGTTAGGATAGCTGTCTGCCCGCGACTCCGTCTGCGGAGAGTCAGTAATTTCGTTAAAAAATAGGTAGGTACAAATAAAATTTTCATTAAGTACGTATCATAAAGGGACAGACTTTGCAAAAAAATAGTAATGTTTCCTAACATTTGTTCACTTTTTTGTGTTTGTTTAATTATTATGTGATTATGTATTACATGCAGCACATATACACTACATTCATGGCATTAATGCTTATTGCCAATACTTCGTCACTCTTAATAAAATGGGGCTATCCAATATGCAGGGACATTAATCGTTGAAGAACTCTCCTATTACTTGGCGAAACTTCTATTTCACCACATTCATTAGGGGCTGTTCATTTATTACGTAAGACAATGTTAACCAATTTCTGACCCCCCCCTCCCCCTACGTAAGAAAAAATAAGACATGGATGAACCCTCCCTCCTTTTTAATCTTACGTAAGATCAGTATCTACCAAAATTGCAAAGAAAAAATAGCAAAAATATAAAAACGCTTTAATTTTTGCTTGCTTTTGTGATCTTACGTAAAAACATCCTACCCCCATGTTAGAAAAAATAAGACTTGATCAGACCCCTTTCCCCCTAAATCGTCTTACGTAATAAATAAACAGCCCCTTACAAATGATGGGCAAAAGTAGCGTGTTGTGAAATACTTATTATTAAGGAGTTCCGATGGTCATGTCTGGTCATTAATTTCACTTTACCAAATGGTGCTTTTGGAATGTAAGTAAATGTTCTTACAGAAGTTTGAAAACCGCTGTATAAGCCCTTTAAATTTTTGAAGGGTTCCATCAATTTACCTGGGATTCCATTATCAGAAAACTCTTATTTTATATTTAGTAGATTAGAAACCAATTTTCATATATCTAACTTCAAAAATAACCAAACTTAGGGGTCGTGTTTCCAAAATCACCGAAAGTACTCTTGGTTTGTAAGCAGTAGCTTAAATACCAATTTCATTAACTTCAAGAATGACTTCATTCCCATTAAAACTTTCACCTTCCATTTCACCCACTTAGGGATAGTTTTTCGGAAATCACCAAATGTTTTATATTTTATTTGTTAACAGTGCCTTTTATACCAATTTCCATGTTTTTAACTTCAAGAATGACCGAACCCCCATACAAATTTTAACCCCCCATTTCAGCCCCTTAGGGGAAGTTAATCCAAAATCACTGAAAGTGTTTTTTTTTTATTTCCTAATAGTAGCGAATATACCAAGTTCCACGTATCTAACTTGAAAATTGACCGAACTCCTATACAAATTTCTACCTCCCATATCACCAACTTAGAGGTAGTTGTTTCCAAAACCGCCAGAAGTTATATTTTTTATTTGTTAACAATAGCCTTTATACCAATTACCACGTTTCTTACTTCAAAATTGACCAAACTCTCATACAAATTACCACCTCCCATTTCATCTCTTTAGGGGTAGTTAATCTAAAATAGTCAAAAGTAGTATGTTTTATTTGTACACAGTTAAGTAGCCTAAATACGTTCACGTTTTTAACTTGAAAAACGACCAAACTCCATCATGAACTTTAACCCCTATTTCGTCCCCTTAGGGGTAATTTATCCAAAATCACCGAAAGTAGTGTTTTTTATTTGATAACAGTAGTTTCTATAGCAGTTTCCACGTTTCTAACTTCAAGAATGACCAAACCCCCATACAAATTTTAACCCCCCATTTCAGCCCCTTAGGGGAAGTTAATCCAAAATCACTGAAAGTTATTTGTTAACAGTAGCCTATATACCAATTTCCACGTGTCTTACTTTAAAATTGACTTAACTCCCATACAAATTTCCGTCCCCCATTTCACCCACTTAGGGGTTGTTTTCCAAAATCACCAGAAGTTGTATTTTTTGTTATTTAACAGTAGCCCATATACTAATTTCCACGTTTCTAACTTCAAAATTGACCAAACTCCCATACAAATTACCACCCTCCATTTCATCCTCTCAGGGGTAGTTTATCCAAAATCGCCGAACGTTATTTTTTCATTTGTTAACAGTAGCCTATAAGTATACCAATTTCCGCGTTTCTAACTTGAAAAACGACCAAACTCCTATACAAACTTTAACCCCCCATTTCATCCCCTTAGGGGTAGTATATCCAAAATCACTGAAAGTAGTGTTTTTTATTTGCTAACAGTAATCTCTATAGCAATTTCCACGTTTCTAATTTGAAAAA
Organism: Tortrix viridana; assembly: GCA_963241965.1. Taxonomy (NCBI): domain Eukaryota; kingdom Metazoa; phylum Arthropoda; class Insecta; order Lepidoptera; family Tortricidae; genus Tortrix; species Tortrix viridana. The sequence goes on from OY725174.1 coordinate 2,077,210, forward strand.
CGACCAAACTCCCATACGAACATTAACCCCCCATTTCTACCCCTAAGGGGTAGTTTATCCAAAATCGCCGAAAGTAGTTTTTTTTATTTGTTATTTTACGTATATGTAGCATGTTTCGAAGGTCAAACTTCATTGGTTTTCATTTTATAGTTGTATGAATTCCAGTAATTTTAAACATAAAACCCTCTTTTTTGCGTTTTTGGATGAGATTAAAAAAAAACTATGAAACAGGTATTTCTTTATTTTTATTAATAAGTATTTATTCTGAGTTTCATGATCCTAGAACAATCTAAATTGGTTTTTCCATACAAACTTTACCCCCTCTTTTTACCCCCTTCTTCTAACATTTTCCAAAAATTTTATAGCCTAAATGTTATTCTGATGTTATTTAAATAGATTTATGAAAATTTCATCAATATCCGTTCAGTAGTTTTTACGTGATGCTCAGTCAAACAAACAAACAAACAAACAAACAAACAAACAAACAAGAATTTTAAAAATGGTTTTAATATGTTCAGTTACTTATTATAAATCGCCCTGATCGGTTTTTTTTTTAAAATCTTCCATGTACAGACTTTTTGATGTTAACGATTTTATTATATGTATAGATGAGCTTGTTCATTTTAGGGCCGTATTAATAAACTGATCTTGTGTGAGACGCCCGTCACAAGATTCGTCAAAAATGACAGTTTTCTATGGATTGACGTTAATTTTGACGTGTCTTAAGACGGGGATTACAGTTGAGTAGGGCCTGCCTGTACCATATATCCAAATATGGTACCTATGTATGTAAACAGTTTAATTTTATTTGTTTTAAACTTTCGCGATATTCACACATACTGTTATTCATTGTCAACGGGAATCGCGTATACACATTATATTTACCTAGACGTTTCAACCGTGTGACGTTGAGGTAAATATAATGTCTGTATAATATAATGATTAACAGTTTATTTTAGTACAAAACAAATACAAAGTAAAGTAAGTATGTAGCGTCCAAAAGACACAGTAACTCTAAAGGTGGGTCCACACTATAGGGCTTCATCGGATCGGACTGCGTGTCAAATCTACAGGACATGTTACGCTAAATGTGGACAGTGTAATGTAAGCGCTCGGGATGGATCACGTTGTTACTGACACGGTCACGGAACCATGTTACGATGAAATTTTACAAATGTGGACCCACCTTAAGACCGCGTTCTCGACGCCAGCGGCAGCGGCGAGCGAATTTTCTCTTCATTGCGGGTAGAGACGCTCACCGCGCAGCGGTTAATTTGACGTTACACGCAATGTACTCGCCGCTGCTGCGGTCGCCCCGCTCCCGCTGGCGTCGAGCACACGACCTAACATCATCTTGTAACAACTGTAAGAGCTGATCTACTCGTACTATGTCGTGTTGTGTCGGGTAAAATGACTAACATAGAGGATTTTTTGACAGCAGATAAAGAACCTAAACAGAAAAAAAATGTCACCTCGTGCTCCTCGGTGTCTGTGTCGCTGTCAAACGAGTCAAAGTCGTCGTCGAGCGGCGCGAGCGCATGCGCCGGGTGCGCGGGTAGCGCGGGAAGCGCGGGCGGCGCAGGCGCAGGCTCCAGCGACTCGTATAGGTGGCCGGAATCGCCGCTGTCGCATTCTAGGAAAGAAGATAATGTTATAGGGTGTTCTATGGGGTTGAAAGGGAAGAAAGACCAATCCTTGTGGCGCGTCTGCCTTTATCCAGTATCGAAACAAAATACTTATTTATATTGGTAATATTGGTATAAGTCATTGTGAAAAATCATTAAAAATGAACAAATGTTATTATAATATTATATTTTATACGACATAATGAAGATGGTAGCACTTAAGTAGTGGTACAATATCCTAGTACCTAAACTCGTCGAATTCCGGGACTCTCTCAACTCCGTGGTAGCAGTTCTATAATCCGCCACAGAACCCTGCAGGTCGAATCTGGGACCTAAAATACACCCTTTATTTATTTGCCATAGCCTATTTAAAAGTCCAAGGTCTTATTTAAGTTCCTAGATGGCGGATTATAGAACTGCTACCACGGAATTGATCGAGCGAGTCACGGAATTCGACGAATTAACCCTATTCATAGAAACCTCCGCTGCATCGTGCCGACACACAACGTGTGGTTTAGTTTAGTTTTTCGAGTTAACGGCTCATAACCACGGATTTACTTACTCTTGTGGTTCCGAGTTATCACGTAATAAAACCTGTGATGTGTTGGACTTTTACTCACAAAGGAGTGCGTAGAAATCCAAGCCATCGTATATGTAGGTATTTAATAACCATTATACTCTACACACGGAACATGGAACTCTTCGCTCGCTGTAGGATCGGCCCCTTAGTTCCCTTTGTCAATAGATAATGACAAAGGTCATCAAATGCTACCTTTTTTAACTCCTCACATGAAACAACACAAAATGTCAAGGCCCCACGACCCGTCATTACATTACATAACCACCTGCCGGTGGTGTAACAGCATGAGTGCTCGTGTGCATGAATCCTAACCGTAATTATTTCACAACTTTACTCGTCAAAATAAACCTTATATTCCTAACTATAAGGCCATAGTGATCATTGGTTTAATTTCACTTGCAGTTAGCGTTTTACGATTGATGGGAGTAGTAAACTTGTAATGTATGATATAAGGTTCGTTTTTGTTCGAGTATGAAAACCGAGCTGGTCATACTAGTTCTGTTGCGTGGTATATGTAATTCTTACTTCAGGAATATTATAGTCATTATTATATTTTTCCAATATAATGTTGCTTAAACCACTAGCTAAATATGTCGATTAGTTAATAATATTATTAACGTATATCCATATCTTATACCTTTTAATTTAATTGAAGTTAAGGGGAACACAGACTAACGGCCCGCCGGCAGTCCCAAGTCTGTCAGGCGTAGGGTAGCCACCCGTACTATATAATAAAGTATTGTACTGTGTTTTGGCTGTTCGTACTTTATAACTTACACAGCACATAAAGTACGCTAAAGAACTTTGTTTTCGACATCAATGAAAAAAATTAAAGACTTGTAAGTTGGAACTACAAATAAAATATAATACTTACTTTATTTTTGCTATGCGTTCTTTATTTTTTGTTAATTTAAACCAACAAATACTTTAATTTAAGAAAAAGATGGTGGCAACCCTCTCAGGCGGCCTGCCGGCCGTAATCTATGATGAAAATGTATAAAATCGTACGAGAAATCGATAGTCTTGTGTTCTAAAACGACGAACAGACGCCGAGGCCGGCCGGCGTACTAATCTGTGTTGCCCTTTACGGCTAAGCCAAGTTCTATTCTAATAACATTCTAAACATATGTGACGTTCTCAATATAAAGGGACCTTATGGAGGCAGGCGGTTACACCGTTATTAGAACTGTTACCATAGTATTCGTATAGTTACAAGAATAAGAAGAGCGTAACTGCCTTCCTCCATAAGGTACCTTTATATTGAGAACGTCACATATATTTTTATGTACTTTAGCGTATGGACACCCTGTGCCGATTTTACGAGGACCAAGTTCATGGTTCTACTTGGGTTCTGTGGACGGAGTTTTGTGGACGAGTCACGACGTATAAAGTGACGCATGCAACTTGAGACAGACGCGTTGAGGCTTGGGGCGTATAAAAGCGGAAACTTTGGACGCGTAGGAATCGTCAGGTTTGCCCCTCCTATACTTAATACTTGTCACTATTGCGGGTGTGTAGTTTTGTAAAGTTTAGTTATACTTTTCGAGTCAGCGAAAGGGACGAGCGTGTAGTCAGCATATTAGGATAGGAGTAAAAATGGCCAAATATATCGCAACACATTCTTATTCCTATAGTAATAAAGATGTGTTGCGATATATTTGGCCACTTTCGCTGCTCCTATCTATTTGATGCTGACTGTACAGAATTATATGACTGTTATAATTCGATAACAGCCTTTGATCATATATCTATCTGACAACGCGTCTAGCCTAGTCGTTAGTGACCCTGCCTACAAAACTAGCGGTCCCGGGTTCAAATGCCAAAATGCACTATTAACTTAACGATTTCCAAAATCAAAGGAAACGTAAGCTTTCATACATTTTTGTCAGATTTCGATAATCGTTGCACTACGCTATCTTGGCTAAGCCAACATTTTACTTTTCCTAACTAATCATAATATTGTTATTTACGTGCAAAGTTGTGTGTATGTGTGTCGGTATTAGACCACTGTATTCTCCGGTAATGACGTTTTCATCACGTAGTGTTTGTTTGCCGCCACTTTACCGCTATTCCTAAGAAAACTGACAATTATCTAGGACAAAAACTGGCCAATGTCAACCTCCGGCCCTTCAAATACATCTGTGTCACTTTAAGCCGGTTATCTTTAAGCGCGAAAAGAGGCCGAATAAACAAATACGCTTCGTTTAAAATAAGTAGTGTTAAGTATGTAATGGTGAAGGCACATCCCCCGTATTATTTTAGCTTATTTGGATGAGTCTGAAAATGTCCATACAAAATGCGGCAACGTTTCTCTCCCCTTAAACCTAGTCCCATTTGATGTGTACGTTAACATATTTCTTTAAAGACATAATTAAAAAGGAAACGTAAAAACCTAGTTTTTCATAATAATATACAACTTTATTTAAAAATCGTGGAAATCTGACTTGATTTAGGAGGTGAGAAAACTGAGAAACGTTTCCGCCAGGAGAAAATATGGATTTCTTTCTTATATTATATGGATTTCTTTTGACAGCTACGCGATTTCAGTGTCGCCTCACAATCCCGTTAAGGTTACATACAGCTCTATTTGGTAGCTTTGGTTATTTTATTTACTGTGAGTCGTTAGCTAAGTTCTAATAATAGAAGTTACATAAAACTTAAAATGATTCCAAAGAAAATCAATAAACACGGCGCTCATATAATAATGGCCACTAACAACAGACGAGAAAGTGTTCGAAACCAGACTTTTACAAGCAAGTCCATAATAGAGAAAAGTAATCTAGTGAAGTCGTTTACGAGTATCGATCAACAGCCGATCAATAACGTAGGGTGATGTAGGTAAGTAAAACATTGAGTTGCTGTCTGGGAAAGTTAACGACTCTATCAAAATGTACGAAGTTGACATAATAATAATACATACATATTTTGTTGATTCCTGCGGCTATTTTATTCTTTAGATTAGGCATTTGTTTTGTGAATAATTGTTCAGAATATCAATAAATAAAAAAGTTAATTTAAAATAGAATACTGAAAGTTTCAGTCTTTAGCGAGTTGCGGCGTCAAGCATATCCGGGTGTCCGATAAAGTCGTTCAAGACCTTGTCACTAAACTTATTATTGACCTTAAAAGCAGACTCGACTATTCAACAATAATAAAAAACAATTACCAATGAATGCGATGAGATCCTGTATTTCGAATTCTCCATCCCGCAGCACTGTCCGGATGCTGAGCCAGCATTTATGTTCCAGCACTTGAATCAACCTCACAGGTTCCTCAGCCTCCGTGGTATCTCGGACCACTTCATCGTTCTTACTGTAGTACGGCGATTTCGCGCTCGTGTCGATATAAACCGTCGTCGGCGACGATATGAAAACTATAAACAGGAATGCATTATCATGATGCCGACTGTTTTGAACTTAAGGGAACAATGACTCGAGAGCACGATGCTTGGGACAACAACCAAGTTGAATGCGGATCATTTAGCATTTAATGTTTTCAAAATACGTCAAGGAAACAATACGTTATTGATTTACGAGTTTACACATGGAGGGGATGACGTATAATGAAAGATACTTAGGAATTCGAATCAGAGGCGCTAAAATTTTAAATGGCTTTCAGATGCAACGGTGATAAAGTTTCTCAATCATAATCATCGATTATCGTTCGCCATCGGTTGCTAAATGGCTTGGTAAAAGAGACATGTTGTAATCTGGCGTCATCGCAAGCCATACGCGTCTCGAGCCGGGCGATCAAAACAGTCTAGAGCACCTTGGTCGCCGCAATTCCTTCGGAAAGTCCTCGGCCGCACCGGCGGGCCGGCGCCGGCGCCGCACACCGGAGGCCTCTCCGCCACCATTTTGCACCATCACTCGGTTCACTTTATCACGCACATTTCACTGTTAAACAACAAAGCACTCAGTTCCCATAGCCGCCGTCGCGTTTCAATGTACTGAATGGAAATTATACGGTGAAATTTTCATAAGTTTTCCTTGTAGCCGATCGATTGCGCTTGCCAGCTGCTTCCTACACGTTTAAACGGTCAAGATAAAAAACAAAGTGAGCCGGCTTGCTCCGTGCTCGGCGCTTCAGGGTCAACAGGTACAAGTTGGTTATTTCCAACACTAACGAGAGCTGTTTTTTGCCCGTTTCAATGCTGTAGTATTATTGCAAACACACCTAAAATCACTTCGAATGACATTGGTTAGCTCTTAAACTAGCACTAACACTTTCATATCGGTAGGGTCGTTACAGCTAAATTGTTGACTCTATACTAAGTACTACCATTTAAAAACAATTTAGTCTACCTGTTTTTGTGGTCATTTGAACAAACTCGTAAGAACTTCCAATAACGGCCTTCCATTGATTATTCATCTAATACGCTACAGCACGTAGATACCAAATGTGATTTGATTTCAGCACAGGTGCAGATCGTGAAACAGTTATGGTATGTTTAATTGCGAAACCAGAAGATATGCAAGTTTGTATGGCGTTGCAATCAGAGCATTGCGTTGCGAAACAATGAAGGCCTAACATCTGTGCGGAAGGGGAACCGTACAATCAGTTGCAAATAAACCGGTACACGAGGATAATTTAAGTACTGATGAAAACCACAGTATCAATGATGCAAATGCTAATTTTGAAGGAACTAACTTTCTAACAGAAATTGATAGCCAAGTTGAAGTTGCTGAACAGAATGACTTAACGGCGCCTTTTGTAGTTCAAAAGATACGTCTAGATAAAGATAATGACTTCACACATGCACCTGGTGTCTTTTATCGCTCCATATCGGGCACGCGACACTTTCTAAGATACAGAAGCGATAGAAAACGTCAACACGCTTGTTCGGTCTTCGTAGACCATAAAATATGAAACAAATGAATGAAATATAGTTGCGCAGGCACGCAAGAATGTTGCAATTTGGGTTGTTTCAATTTGTACCGCAACACGAAAGTTGTAAATAGACCTAAATCACTAAGATTGAGTTACAAAGTGAAGTTGTTTGTATTAGTTAAGTTTCAAAGTTATTCAAAATGGAATTCTGCTCAATGCCAAAATCATCATGACATTAATCTGTCTGCAAATATGTTACTATGTAAATTTATTTTATTTTACTCTAAAATAAACGAAATGGTGTCTAATTTACATTGTAAAGTAACTGTTTTGAACATGTTTTGGTTTCGGCGCGTTGGTTGCTCGAATGCGGATACAACTCTTTATCTCTACGATTATAAAGGTGTATTGGTAACAATCCAAAATAAACTGCGTCCCCTACTGACCCACCGACGTACACGTATGACTCAATACTGACAATCTGACCGACAATAAAATCGTTACACATAGTGAGCCAAAGTTTACTAATGCCATTGTTAGTTATGAGAACACAATATAGAGGTTGGAGATTACAAATGACGTATCATTAAATATTTAGCAAGGAAGACAATAAAACAACGTCAAAAATAATTAAATTAACAAACACGCGCCAGACCATGAGAATAAGAAAACAATCTGATTGCCTAAACAAAATTATATGCATCAAGAGCAAGAACTAAACATCGATGGACCGAAGCGAAGCGTGACGAAAGATAACGTGTAAATTAGAGAAACAGAAACCGTTGAAAGTAAAACAAAGCGTTCTAATAACACTAGCTCGTTACAAATATTTGGTAAATATATTTTCGCGGGTTAAGGCAGCAACCAGCAATGCAACCGGCCGGCACTTGCGACACTTGACAATTCCTTGTTTCGTCACTAGAGCACATGTAGAGGCAGGTAAACAATATGAGGATCTCGTCACTTGATGATGAAGCATGGAGAACTTTCACTCGCGAGGCTGCGCAGGCGCGGCGCGTCCGTTCGCGGGCGGGCGCAGGGCTGACTCGCGCGCCGGCGCGCCGGCGTCCCTCTCCCACGCGGCCTTATGCGGCAACTGTAGCAAGCGTCGGCGTACCGGAATGGCCATTTAGGTAACACCCCAAATGTCCTCTTGTGCTAAGGAGTGTCCAGACAAAGAGATGTCACCGTTCACTTTTTTTTTGTGAAGTCAATGCGAAGGCGACCTTTAGCAATACTTAACGACATCATTACTCTACGTCATAGAAACTTAAACAAGTTTTTCTTAAAATGATTAATTAATCGTATTTCAAGTTGGAAGTTTTTGGATGCGGGCAATTTTCATTGAGTCAAAATATCTATCTATGCTTGAATTTTAAAAGATTTTTCAGCACGAGAAGAGATCCTGCATTTTGTTACCTGAATTATAACAGCTTTGGCTTTCGATTGGCGGAGACTGTCTGGTCAAAAACTAGATCAGAGACAATAGGAAACGAAGTAATCAAACTGGAGCAACATTTCAGAGAACTGGTCTGGTGAGACCGCCGGGAATCTAGGGCGAAACGCTATCAATTAAGCTATAAATTTCATTACAGACCAGCAGATAATGAAGTGGCTAGCGATCAAAGACAGTGCCGATTATTTCATGACAACTAAACAGATATTGTGAGCAGATAAAGGCAGTAATCAAGTTGTTGATGCTAAAACAGGCACGTCTAGAAATAGTTAAAAGGTGACGTCAGCTAAAGCTACATATATTATCTAGCTATATCACTTGAGCGCAGCAGGTTACCCTAATTGTAATGCACAAGAAATCTAGAGCATTGCTCTCGTGTCTAAAGTGACATAATGCCGACAAGTCGCCACAACTGGAACAGGTAAATAATTGATCCCACGTTCGACTTCATCGGCGATTTTGACTGTGTCTCGTGTCTTGTGCAACTGGTTGCACAATTGAGTCAATATTTGGTGCATTTAATCCTGAATTGCCTTCACTGCTTCAGATCGCATTATATTTGGGGAGAGTGGCGTTATCTGAGACGTTACCAAGGTTAAGTAAATGGTACACGTTTCTGCCACAGTCGTATCGTTAAACTTCAGAACGTTGTGTTTCTTGTCAGTAAGTAGTTGATCACGTTTTGTAAGCAAATGGTAGCCTTCTTAGCCCCATCACGGAACAGGCAACGTAATCGGTCTATTGTATCTAAGTCCAAAAACGTTTCTCACAATTATTACCAAGCCGTTTGTTCAAATTGCTAAGCGAAAGTCATAAATTATAATTTTGAGTTGTATTTAAGCAGTATTTTGTAATCGGTGGACACATTGTCATTGTTCACGATGACTTGGGTTTAAGTTTCGCCTGTTCATTTCTTTTTTGATAACAGTTTGTCTGCTAATATGAAAAGTGTCGTGCGTGTTCGGATCATTGCATTACAGGCGATTACTGGAATTGACTTTTTCCTCCGAGAGATCGATGCAGTTTCCCGCGTTCTAAGACATTTAGCGGTTTTTGCTGCGACATTGTGCTCAGGATCTCTGGTGTGGAGACAATTTCATGTGGCATATTGTCATTAATAATTTATACGACAAACTCCCAACTTTCAAGCGTGGAAAACCTAATATTATCCATTTCGTCAATCATAACGTAATCACTAAGCGCCTAAACCGTAATAAATAGAACATTCCTGCAATTAACCGCACTCAATTATTAACAAATTTTATTAAATCATTCACATGATTCAGAGCTGCGAGGTTGCTATTCAATGTCATAATTATCTCAACTATTGAATAACTGCTCAATTTTGTTTCAATGGACCATAGATTATCTTTCAAAATGCATATCACTATGATCATACGAGTCATCACGCATTTAACAATCCAGCTTGCGCTGATCCCCTTTATGAAATTCTGGCAACAATTCTCAACCAAGAGACTCTTTAGCCGAAGATCTTGTTCCACTGGTTAAGAATACTATTGCACATAAACCATAGTTCTTTTACGGTCAAGGTTGAGCGATATAAAGTTCCACAGCGAGCCGTGAGAAGATATTCGCGCATTATCTGCTGTAATCACGATACTTGGCGAGAAATTCTTTTGTTTTGGGACTTTGGTTATCGTTTGAGTTTTATTTGCATAGATAAACGAGCGGTGATTTTATGTGTCACTTAAGTTATCATTATCACTAATAAGTATTATGTATGACACTAGTCAGTAGTCACGTTGTCTTTTTTGGGTCCAAAGGGTGTCAAACGGGACCCTATTACTAAGCCTACTCTCGCGATGTCCGTCCATCCGTCCGTCTGTCCTAACTATAAATAGCTGTATCTTTTAAAATTCAAAATTATTTATTGTATGACTATTACATACATACAATAACCGAACCGTAATAAAGTAAAGCGGGTTGATTTGTTTTTTCAGAATAAGTATGTTAATTTTATTAAGGCGGATTTCATTCCCGTGGTTTACGAACTATTTACACACACAAGTTTGTGTGGAACCCTCAGTGCGCGAGTCCGTCTCGCACTTGACCGGTTTTTATTTTTAGATATATCAACGAATAATTCGTCCCGCGTTTCCATTGTTTCCAACACTACATTGGAAGCCTACATTGGCTCCCGGCCAAATGTTGTTATAATACTTAAATGAGTAAATCGTACTTGTCAACCTACGTTTGTTCGATGTTACTAAATTGCTCAACAAATTGAGGTGCATGTACGTCAGACAACTAATGAAAGTAATCAAGAAAAGTAAATAGTAATTTAATTGTGTTATGTTAAATGACTAGGTCATAAAGTAACAATTAATTTAATAGAGGAAATGCCACTTTCATTAAAAAAAGTGCGGGCGAACCGGCTGTCTCCTGATGCTAATGTGCACTTGCACTTCCGAGCGAAGCAGGAAGACGGAGCTAGTGCATAATAGCACGAAGGCTCACTTGACGGGTTATTGGCTTTGTGTTTAAACAATATCTGGCGTTCGAGGTATTAAAATTACTTATCCACCCAAGAAGTTTAATTAAAAACTTCACAGGTTCGAGGTCCGTAGAATAATTAGAACTTTGTTAGTATGACGTGTTTTTGATTTATATATATAGGTATTGTGTGGATGAAGATGTTTGCATCAGGTTATAAGTTGTCCATAAAATTGTTGATATACATTAACAGCTGGGTTTTAAGGTTATTTTCTAAAAAAATATGGTTAACGGGTATGGCAAAAGTGTTTTGGAAGAAAGTAAATCAACAGGGGCCCTTAAAAAAAATTTCGTCAAAATGAATGGGATTGACATAGCGGCTGACGCGCCTGGTCGTTAGCGTACGTCAACATTTTCTTTGATTTCTTGTTTAGGGCTTCAGAAATGACAATTTAAGCTTGGCGGTATATTAATAGCTTCATGCATCGTTAATAACTAAGTAGACAAACAACTTGCATCTAGCCCCTCTTCCCAGGACAATTGTACAGTCGAAGACAGAAAGATGTATACACTTTTGGACCTTACAATGGAACAAGATGAAAAAGTGTATATATCTTACTGTCCTCGACTGTACGTTGACAAAATTGACAACTTTTTCTATGGAAAACCGTGAAATTGTACTTAGTAGGTATTGTAGGAATGTAGGATAGAAGTCTGTCCGGTTGTATGCCTCGAATATGGATAGCTCATAAGGCCCGGATTTTATTTTCAAGCTAGCGTTTGACCCACCTACATTTTAGATGCTTCACCGTTTTGATCATCGAGTTCATCGATCTCCAAGACTCCAAAATCTACACTCAGCCCGGTAGCACCCTTCGCCGCGAAACCGCGAAACTGTGGCGGAATCGTGATAATTAATAGGTACGAAATTGAACTTTATTTTGTTGCTAGAGTTTCACTACTACAGTTTCGTGGCGGAGATGTGCTACCGGCGTCAATGGATTAAATTCTATCCCACGGAGTCTCGACCTGTATTAGTTCAAGTCACGGCAACCTGCTGATTGATCCATGCTTGTTTACATTCTCGACTTCATTCACTTGACCAGTTTTTAGGGTTCCGTAGTCAAACTAGGAACCCTTATAGTTTCGCCATGTCCGTCCGTCTGTCCGTCTGTCCGTCCGCAGCTTACCTCAGAGACTTAGTACTAGAAAGCTGTTATTTGGCGTGAATATACATATTAGTCACGCCGACAAAGTGGTAAAATAAAACGCGACTAAGTAGACTTTATTGGTTCCTGCGTTAAAGAGGATTAAAATGTTTATACCTACCGAAAATCTGCTAAGATAACTTTAACTAGAAAATTTGCTAATATTTTTTTGGGAGTTGTTGTTTGTGTTTGTAAGAATGGCGACGGAACCCTGCACTGAGCACGGTCTGACATGCTCTTGACCAGTTTTTTCCTCAGTTAAACACCAAATCGGACAGTTATGGCGACGCGAAAGCCACGACCGAGACCTACATGACCAAATGGGATTGATATTTTCAAGAGCAAATTCTTTACGTCACGATTCCTTTACGGAAAGACTTACTGCCGCACTCAGAGACGTCAATTAATTTTTAAGTTTGATTAAAGTTGCTGCGTCTTTTTCTATTGCTATAGCAAAGAAAGTGACAGCAGCAACTTTAATCAAACTTAAAAATTAACTGACGTCTCTGAGTGCGGCCGTTAGCGATTATGTCGAATTTGATGGCGATAATACTAAATCACAAATAAAAACAAAATAAACGCGATTTTATAATTAAGTTAAGTAATATAAAGTAAGACATTTATTTACTAATTAAGTACACTAATAGACAAACAAACGACATAAAACACAACATATCAACAAACGAGATATAAAACAATAAAGTGCTGCCTGGTCATTTGCTTCTAATAAGTGTGATACTAATGAAACAGGTTCCAGAAATAGCCTTGCAAGAACTCTATTTTTAGCAAGTCTTGTATAAAATGGTGTAAATCCACACTAATAAGAAGGCTGAATCACAAAGGGGCATGACACTTGCCAGATTATACTAATAAAAAATTACAATTCTTAAAATAAAACGCAAGCTGAAAGGCAAGTCTTCAAATCATAGTGATTAAACAAATGATCACAATAATAAGACCGTGTTGAATCGGATGAAGCTGCTGCTCGCGCGCCTTCAAGCGCATCTACTACTCAAACACAAAACTCAAAACTTAAGGCTATCTCTTTCACCTAATTCATTAAACCTAGAAAAAGAGAGGGACATAAGTAGTTTTTAGGTGATTGGAGACTTCGCCCAATAAGGAAGTCCACTTCGTTGCCACTGCACAATCGCTTAATGGTTATAAGTATCCATTGTTGTGAAACAATTACCCATTCACAACAATAGGCTGGACGCAAATTAATTTGAGGTAGGACTACCAAAATTAGATCTAGTATAATGACTTCAAAGTAAGGTTATATTATTCAGCTATGATTTATGGGTAAGTATTTTTTTTGAAGATGAAAGATGAAGTTAACAATATTTAACCGTGTGTAGTGTACCAGTCAAGGTTATAAACACAGATACGTAAAAAGCCTCAAAAATATGTAACCACGATCTTATGTCGTCGTGTGTGTTATTTTTGACACTCTGGACGTATCTATATTTATAACCTTGACTGTACAGTGCGACAAAAAAGAGTTGAAAATAATGGGGGCGTCACTATCTATGTCGAATTCGATTTCATGTGGCAACTCTTAAGTACATTCAGTCAACAAAGTATCGGGAATGGATGATTTGTTTATGGTTCCAAATTCAAATTTTTGTTTTTTTTGTTGTTGTTAGATTGGCACAACTGTTTTCTATTTTGGCGCGGAGTTTGAGTTGCATCTGTTATTTATATTAAATACAGTGCTGTTTTTAGTTATATCATATCTAGTGTGTATTGCGAATTTCATAATGGACAAAAACATTGAACAAAGAGTTTGTCTTAAATTTTGCATCGCCAATGGAATTTCGTGTTCGGAGTCACTGAAAATGTTACAGAAGGCTTACGGTGATTCGACTTTATCAAAAACACGTGTTTATGAGTGGTACAAAGCGTTCAAAAGCGGTCGAGATGTGATGGAAGATTTGCCTCGCTCTGGTAGGCCATCAACGTCTGCAACTGAAGTTAACATCGCAAAAGTGAAGGAAATAGTGACTGAAAATCCTCATTCAACTTTGAGAGAGATAGCCGCCGAACTTTCTGTATCTCACGAGTCGATCCGTACTATTTTAACTAATCATTTGGGTATGAAACATGTTACCGCTCGGCTAGTCCCAAAAGACCTGAATTTTCTCCAAAAACTCAATCGCATGAGAGTCGCTGAGGACATGCTAGAACGAGTCAATTCCGACCCAACATTCATGAAACGCATTGTTACTGGTGACGAGACGTGGGTTTACGAGTTTGACACGCAAACTAGTCAACAAGCTTCGGAGTGGCGCCTTCCAACTGAACCGAAACCGAAGAAACCACGCCAAAGTCGATCAAAAGTCAAAGTCATGTTGACTGTTTTCTTTGACTATCGCGGTGTTGTGCACTCGGAATTCTTGCCGGAAGGTCAAACGGTAAATAAAGAATATTATTTGAGCGTTATGCGGCATTTAAGAGAGCAAATTCGACGAAAAAGGCCAGATTTGTGGAATGAAAATTCTTGGATTTTGCACCACGATAATGCGCCTTCGCACAAGGCCATCATTGTGAAAGAATTTTTGACCAAACACTCAACAAATACCATCGAGCAACCACCATATTCACCAGATATGGCTCCTGCCGACTTCTTTCTTTTTCCTAAACTCAAATTACCACTTCGTGGCACCCGTTTTCAATCGGTAGAAGACATAAGGGAGAATTCGCGCCGAGAACTGAATTCAATTCCGGAAACAGCGTTTAAAAAATGTTTTGATGATTGGATTATTCGTTGGCGTAAGTGTATCGTTTCTGAAGGAGCATACTTTGAAGGTGATAAAATAAATTTGGATGATTAACAAACAGTTTGTGTATTATTGATCTTTTCCCGGCACTTTCTTGACAGAGTAGTACTTTTGTATAGAATAATTAAGTGTTGCCGGTAAAAATATTTGTAATTCCGTTTCTACACTTTATTGTTGCACTGTGTGTCAGAAGTCAAAAATAAGCACGATTATTAATTCCTTCCATCGTGGAAAGTTGGAGACCGATTTGATAACTGATGTCTGCATTGTTTTTTGGATTTATCTTAAATTCAAAGTTGTTCGTATTTGTCAGACTGATTGCACAAATTAATAACGTGAATGATGTTTTTGAAAGATGACTTCGTTTTCATCAATAGGTAATCAAGAGAAACACCTCGAGTTATAAAAATGTAATGGATGCTATTTTCGGTTATCTTGTAGAATGCCCTGACTTCTACAAAAGAACTGGAAAGCTTATCCTAATCTACAGGTAATTCATCATTAATGGGCAATTCTTCGAGCGTTTCAACCGCTCTGATTCCCGTGGCCGCATTAATTTCTAAATTCCTTTAGCTTTGGAAGCATTTTCAGGTAAACTTAGTAGAAGTCAGGACACTCTACAAGATAACCGAAAATAGCATCCAAAGCTACAGGAATTTAGACATTAATGCGGCCACGGGAATCAGGGCGGTTGAAACGCTCGAAGAATTGCCCTAATGCGACCAGGGGAATTAGGGCGGTTGAAACGCTCGAAGAATTACCCAAAACTATACTGCAATTGTTTAGGTAATTAACTAAATGTAAACAAACCAAACCACGTGACTGCGTTAAATAGCCAATCAAAACTGTTTGGTGAACGTCAAAACGTGTTAGCGCTCTGCTCCTATTGGCTGACGAAATATATCACGTGATTGTTTTGTTTACATTTAGTTAATTACCTAAACAACTGCAGTATAGATGCTCTAATTATTTATTGTTTTTAACCTTAAACCTCGTCCCCTTTCTACCAATTTTTTATGCTAGAATTTCACAAAAGACAACGCGCATAGTGGCTTCAGAGGTATTCTCTTGCGTGGCAATTGGATCAACAATGTCGTTATCAATAATCAGAAACATTACAATTACACTATCTTCAGGTGATTGTGAAATTACGCACGCACAACACGGCAGTAAGCAAATGTACCTACGGCCATTACCGCGGCGAACAGCTTGTTAATAGTTACTTTTACTTTCCTTGCATTGTTAAGTGCATCATACGTATGGTATCGACGCTTCCTCGAATATAAATGAGTAAGTTTATTTGCCAGAAGTAATTATATATATTACACAATATATAAAGGCAATGAACATGTATTTTTGTTATATTCCGATGGCTTTACGTCCGTACAGAGAAAAAAATTACTTATTAAATATACTAAAAAATTCAAACTTTTGAATCATAGTTGAACCTCTAATAACTCATTTTTCAAGCTCTAATTTTAGAGTCAACTTTTTACCACAAATTGTTATATAATTATAAACTTATATTGTGTAAGACGCATTCATCTTATCTTTCGGGTTCGTGAAAAGTCGTTTAGACTACCATAAGAGCGAATGAGATCGAGATAGAGAGAAATACAAACCTGAGAGTTTTAGAAACGATTGCGTAGGTAATTATTTATCAGGTACGTGAGCCTACGAGGTCGGTTATTTATTTAATCAAGAGTTTCATTTAACGAATAGCTAGAAACAATTGAATTCGTCTGTAAACTGACCATAGACAGAAGTTAACTTACCTACCATATAACAAAGATATATTAGACACACACTTAAATATTATTCATACTCATACTTACAAGAAATGATTTATTAAATATCAGGGGACAATCCCACATAAATTGACCTAGTCGCAAACTAAGCTCTAGCTTGTACAATGTTCTGCAGGTTACACTTCTTCTTCTTCTTTAGATCCTATTATCCCTTCTGGGACGTAGGGCTCGTAATATAGCTATCTCCATCTGGAACTATCCTGCGCTGCGTCACAGGCTTCCTCCCAAGACATGCCCAGAGACCCCAGCTCTACGGATTACACCGTTTTGTTATAAAGCTAAGAAAACGTCACTGGTATCAATTTAAGTCAATATTTCACTGTATTGTTTTCACATAACTGAGCTTGATACCGATATGTACGGCTGATAGCGAAGTAGGTCAGGTACTATCAGATCGATATAGTTCTGCTAGTCAGGCATCGAGTCTGCTAGACAGGGTTTAGCTAGCTGTACAGGAAAATAATGACAAAAGTATCTTATCATTTTCTTGTTTGGCGTTAGATTATTCCTACTTTATACTAATATTATTAGATATAAATGTGAAAGAATAGCGATAAACGAATTATACGATATGCGGACAGAGTCGAGGGCAAGCGCTAAAATGGCTCCTACGAAAAATATCTAATGTTGTCTAATTATGTCACTTTGGACTTTGAACTATATAATTAAAGTTGAAAATGATAAAATTGCCATAATAGAATAGAATAGAATAGAATAGAATATAATAGAATAGAATAGAAAATCGTTTATTCAGCAGACACATCAACATATTATGAGTACAGAGTAAAAAACACAATAACATCATAAAACTGGTTCATATTTTTATCACCTAACACGGACACTTTTTTACCAAGGTTGAAACAATGATGATGTGCGCCGAATTGGTCTCCACTCAGCAATATGGTTGACATGAAGTTGTCAGCCTAGCTGGTTTTCAGGGGAGCCAGGAGGTAGTTTGGGACAGCATACTGTGATTTACGTATTAAGATTACAATTACAATTATATTATACTAAGACAGGAGATTCAATAAAGACGTAACTAAACTCATATAACCTTTATAAGTAAATAACATAAATTGCAGGAAATAAAAATGATTAAGTGGTACTAAGAGATACTGTTAATGATACTGATAATGACACTTGTCGATCGACAAGTAATCTTGCAATTTAAAGTTAGTCCTCTCCCTGTCTATTTTCAAGTGTACAAAAGGGAAAGGGCTTAATTTATGTGACAGATATACTTTACTTGACGATTGTGAGACAGGCGGTTAGCCTCTCGTGTGCCGAAGCAGGATCTGTGCAAGAATTTCATACAACTTTTATTTTATTTTGTTTAAAAAGACACGTACGTAGACTTGCTCGGCATTCCAATCCTTATGTTCGCGTGGTAATGAATCATATTATTTATTCTTTAGCATTTCCTTAAAGTGTTGCTTCTTTGGGTTTTTCTCCTCAGAAGGTAATCTTCATGGTTCCTGTAAGTACCTAATAATAAATAATAAATAAATAAATAATAAATATCAGGGGACAATCTCACACAAATTGACCTAGTCCCAAACTAAGCTCTAGGCTAATCGGTGTTCTTTTTTGTAGATTTTGTTGGGATATACATCGGTATCTACATAGAAGATTTAAAAAAGAAGGTGACTGCTGTAGTAGTGTGCAGACACGAAATAATTCTTGTAATACCTATTCCCAACGAGAGAAATCGAAACATGATTGACAGCTTATTTGTACGGAAAGTAAAAAGCTAGAACAAAACATAAATACTCGTAAGTATATTCTATTTTTAAATTCTTTCACGTCCAATAGCAACTTTCATCAGCTGTAAAACGGCTGATTACATTTCCCCGGGGGTTATTATAATCAGGGGTTAACATATCGATGTAGATAAATGTGGATAAAACATATGTATGTGTCACTTTCTGACCGATGTATAAGTGCGAGAGTGACGGATGCTTTATCCACCTCGATAAGCCGAGCATAATACGCGGCCTGTGTTTGTTGGCGGCCTACTTCCTTCCTAATTGCGCTGAAACAATTGCAACTGCGATGTAGATCGCGAAAGCGTCGGCGTTTGACACAAAACACACAATACAGAGAGTGCACTATGATTATTTCCTGCTCATTGTAGCGCTACAGCTTAAGAACTGCGGGAATGGAATGCAGAGATTAGAGGGGTAATTCTTCGAGCGTTTCAACTGTTTTCATTCCCCTGGTCACATTCACGTCGAATTTCCTGTAGATTAGGATAGCATTTTCAGTTATTTTGTAGAAGTTAGGGCAAGATAGCCGAAAATAGCATCCAACGCTACAGAAATTTCGACATTAATGCGACCAGGGGAATGAGAGCGGTCGAAACGCTCGAAGAGTTACCCAGCCAGAGAGTTGTGTTGTTTTTCTGTTATGCAGATGACGCATATATTTATTTCACAACTAGCGGCCCGCGCCCTCTCTTCGCTTCGCTTAAAGTTCTCCCTCCCATTCCCCCCCCCCTAAAGTTGAAATATCCAATTTTTCTCTTCATAAGAACCTTCTCCTGACAATAACGAACACAACAAAAAAGAATTCGCGACATTGGTTCCACGCGTGATGCCGTGACCAAGGGAAATAGGGATTCATTTATATATAGAATTCACACTCCAAGAAATTGCTAACTATAAAAATATTTAATAAAATAAAAACAAAATCGATGAGGTCGGAAATAAATGACCTACCTGCCGAACTTGATCACCAAATTAAGTTGATACGGAATGGGTAGCCAATTGTTCGCGAGTCTAGAAGCCTTACTTTGAAAATCGAAGTCCAAAGTGACACTAAACATCTTTTTCTTCGAATTTATGCTCGCATCACGAGTGAAAACGAATGGAATTGAATCGGTGTTATTCTTGTAGATTTTGTTAGGACTTCCGATGTTTCGAATCTAGCGTTTCGTACACCTAACGGTATAGTTAATATATAGAGTTTAAGGTAGGCTGGTATCCGTTGAGTTTTTTGTAAATTTAGGGTCTGGATATAACGACTAATACAAGAACAATACAGAGGAACGGCGAAGTTTAATTGTTTTATCTACGCTGCCACTTCGATCTCGAGCTTTAGTTCCGTGTGCATCGTTCGTATCCTACCTCAAGTTACCGATCCATCGTTTGTTGGTCGATTATTTTTTTATTATAAGAAAAACGTTTTATTGGATCAGTGTCACGTCTGTTCTAATTTGCAGCGGCGCGCGCGCAGGAATCCGGCAACAATTAGCGGCCGCCCACGCGCAGTCCGTGAACTTTGCAAGACTGCCGACTGACTTACACTCCTTGTCTACGCATTTATTAATAAATTACGTGTTATATGGATATTGAGTACAAAGATTTTTGGTGTTTGTGGCCATTATTAATAATTGGCTTCTTACCTTAATGTCCACTCCGAGACGCCATGGTCAATCGCTATTTCTCATTTTTATAGTATTCCATAAAAAAACGTCACGGTGTAAGTTTTGCTGTGCATAAAATAATATCTATCGGTTGCTCTACTTGGTGTGAAAGAAGGAACTAATGCAATTCGATGAAGTAATAATATTTCATTCCATACCAGTGTCTCATTGAACCGGAAACCTTTGTACTCTAACTGCCTCCTCTTTGGAATATGTACTTATTGATTTTATAATGACAAAAAACATCGCTAACTAATTTGATTTGTAATGGTACTAATTCTGTCTTTGACCCACAATTCTTTTAACTGTTTTTGTTATTTTTACCATTGACAATCTCACTGCATCAGTTTGAAGCAAGAGCTTTCTAAAACATCCACTGAAGTATTGTGGGAACTGTGGATTCAGAATCCAATGCAGATGTTATCGACGAGAAATTGAAGTCATAAAACACACCTAAAACAGGTGCTAAATACTTCAACCCATTGTTTAATAATTAGAAAATTTATGGCAACTCATCAAACCTTTACACGTTGAATTCGTAATGTCTAATGTGGGAAACATATTTATGGAAATGTATGAATGCAAATGTATGAATTGTATGAATTTTATGCAAAGATAACGCGGGCGTAGGACGCCTGTCGCTTAGTTTTGCACAACTTGCGGCATAAACATGCAATTGCACAATTAAAACCAGATAGCTGGCTTTCCAAAAGGCATAGTTGTACATTACTAGTAAATATACTAAACCCAAACCAATAAAATGGTAACTAAACAGTATTTTGTTTCCAACAAAATACAATTTATTGATAAATTAAACTCACATCCATAAAAATAAATGTAAAGATTGAAGTTTCTCTATTCTCTTGTTTACTGGATATCGGAGCGCCATCTAGGGAAATCCGTTAAAACCATATGCATGTAATTGGTTTACAACGTAGTAGTACCTTGCTGTGACAATAGATGGCGCTGTGCGGTTGAAATCTGAACGGCGCTTTGCAACTAACGCCCAACCTTACAGAGATGTTATTACTATCGCTTGCTAAATAAGCATGCAGCATACCTTGATCGTTGTCAGCCTCCTTAGGTGTTTTATGCCACTGATGGCGCACCTTCTGCGACCAGCTGATGGGGCTCTTTCTCCCGCGGCTTCGCTCCCGCACACTACAATAAAAATTCATTTGCGGTTTTCAAAAAAAAAAGTTAAACACTAAAGTAACGTTAACCCATTCCCCCTACACTCTTTGCACTGAACGGATCGCGCTTTAATATCAAGTCTCGATAACAATGTTTACATTTCTCTTTGGAAACTGTAATTGCTTTATGCGAACGGTCTGCTCCATTTAAGTACAACATTGCGCGACCTATTCATGGAACTTTATCTCTAATAAATCAATATAAAATATTCCAGTAACGATAAATTCATAAATAATGACCGACCTTGAAAACTCGAAAAGTTCTATTAGATAACACAGCGGAGCGGGCTTGATTATAAAATTCAATTAAAAGGTCAGACGACTTTGATGTTTCGAACTTGACATTTGATTTGTATTACGAGTAAACTTACATAATGATCTTCTGTTCGTCATTCTTTTCTTCGTCGGACACGTCAACCCATTCGTCGCTGCGGTCACTGCGGTCGCTGACACTTGTTTCACTACTCGGCACTTGAAAAGCGATTTCCTGACCATTATAGCTCATCACTGACCTCTGCCCGTAAATGCTATTAGTTTTCTGCTCGCTAGACATCGTTGATTGGCTTATATTAGAAACGGTATCAAATGACAAACGCTTATGAACAGCAGACGCCAACTGCTTTTTAAGATTATTCCTCAGTTTAACCATACTAGGGCTGTTTGGAATGCTCTCGTAACAATGCGATAAGGAATTCGCATCGCCGTGTCTGACTGTATCGTAAATGTTATCCGTGTCATTATAGCCCGTGTAATCCGACGCATATGAATGCCTTTTCCTATCAGTGGGACTGCTTTCTTTAGACTTTGGCGCTCTAGCAGGGATTCTCTCATAAATTCTTTCTGAACCGATTTTTTCATAGCTGACTGTCGATGTGCCACTGACGGATTTAGAGACTTCGTAGTTTTTGTGATTGGCTTTTGCTTGATACGGTTGATAGTTCTCCGCTATTTGTATGCCGGAGCTGGAGGTAACACAGTATGGTTTGATAGGCGATTTGCAGTATTCGTAACCATCGTCGCTGTCTCCGTCTCCCCTGGTCCGCTCTTCCAACTGCGAGTCACACAGCTCGTAGCTGTGCAGACTATTTTCATCTCCTTCTGGGTGCGACCTCATTTCTAAAAGACACTGATAAATATTTTCTTCCACGTCTGCCTTTTTCGTTTCCCTAGATTCTTCCTTTGGTATTTCTGGCAAAGGGCAGTTCATTTTAGATATTCTCTCTAGCGTTCTAATAGGTATTACCACTATATTCTCAGTGTCTCTCGGTTCCAAGATTTCATAGTCATCTTCAACGACTTCCAACTTTTTTGGTTTAGACGTGAAACCGACTAGAACCTCTTTGTTATACGCTTCGACTAAGTTCGTTTCAAAATCTAAATCACTGTCAGTTTTAGGATCCTTTATCGTTTCATCATTACTATGAGAAACAATAACTTCACTAATTTGAGATTCTTGTGTAGGCGAGTTTATTTGGGGCTCCTCGAAGCATGATTCTACAGTATCGTTAGGAGCGTAATTATAAAAGCTATAAGGACTTTCTGATATAGATTTTTCGCCATCAGAATAGATTTGAGTGCTATTTTTTCTTCTCCATAGAAACGACTCATTAGGTGTTATGCTAGGATTGGCATCTGGAATGCTTTCTTCTGTTTTAAAACTCTCATTCGGCTCTGGAAGTGTTATTTCTTGATGACCAGTATTAGTCGAAGAAGGAGGACTTTCACTGATATCTTCTTGTATTATCTCAACAATATGTAAGGGCATTTTATCTGAATGTATGTAATTCGTTTTGTATTTATTTTTGTCATATAGAGATTCTTTTCTTTTGATATTTTCATTACTAGGTTTTTTGACAACAATTGGTTTTGGCGGTGGCTCAGGTATAGGTTTTATAGTCTTAATTTTTGGAACACCATCCCTTACAACAATATTTTTTGTAAGGACTAGCGATGATTTCTTTTCAGGTACTTTTGGTTTTTCTTTAATAGGTAATGGTTTTTGGGGTTTTGCTGAAGGTCGTTTTAGAGTATTATTATTACTTGAATTTGTTTGCGCAATAATTTCACACTCAAATTTTTTAATAACGTTCTTGACTACATTGCTTTCCGTTGCCTTCTTTTCTTTTGGAGGTTCGTCGTCTTTTTGGTTTTTCCTTTTGGGAGTGCCGTCAACAGAGTCAGAACCACTTTGTTCACTGGAACCTTGGTATTTTAATCTCTTTTTGGGAGATTTAGGAATTTTTGTGCCGTCAGATTTAGAGCGTATTACTTGTATTCTTGTTGTTGGGCTAACGGATACATGTTTATCTATTGAGTCCATACTTGAGCACCTTCGCCTATTATTTCGTTTCCTAGAACCTCGTCTCGGTCGAAGAACTATTTTAATATTCGGACTAGAACTAAGAGTCGACGACGGCGTGGAGCTATTGCTAGCAGAATACCGCGATGCCGCATGCAAATCCCCTATGGTTTTAGTCAAGTTAGATTGTTTTTTTGATCCTCTATGTGGTTCATTTACAACTAGGTCATTAAACTTCTTTGTTAATTCAGTCACTTTACTGCTGGGGATCGTCATTGTCTTTGCTGCTAGTGGTGGTCGTCTATAGGAAGCGCCTGCGTTCTTTATCTTAAAACTGACTTTCCTATGTTGTTGTTCCATATTTTTTTTGATATTTGGAGAAATATCCATGGGTGCTACAGTCTCTTTACTTTTGAAACGGTTGACAGTTTGTTTGAAGTCTCTGCCCCCGCCTGTACTTCTAGAATCTTCGCTTTCCGTCGTAATGGCAATCTGGGCGTAATGTAACGTTACTTCTTCTTTCTTGGAATCATTTCTGGGAGGCAGTAGTTGTGGGTTTACTGTAGAATTTAAGAACGCTTGCTTTGCCTCGTTAATAGTCTTCATTCTCTCTGATATTGATGATATACTCGTTGGTTTGACGGGGACTGTGTACACGTACTTGTTATTGGTCTGGCTGTCTTTTATAGCCATGTTTGTATCTGGTAGTATGAGGTTCATCAAGGTTTTGATTGTTCCGTGTTCCTTTCCGTCGCTGTCCAGTTGCTTGATCGACGATATCAAGTTGTTTTTGACTATCGGTTCGCCTTCCATTAGACCGTTTAATAACATTTGTGATGGATATCTCCGACTGCTTTTCTACGCCATCTGAAACAATGATATTATCAATGGTTAAGACAATCGTATCCATTAAGTGTTACAACTAAAAATAGTGTCAGGGTCTAAATTGACGTCTATAAACCTGGTTTGTTGAAACAGATCAGTTGATTGCAGAGGGAAAGTACTCGTTACTTTACTGGAGTTGTCCACAACGTACAACAACAGCTGATTACTGGCATTATTGTCTCTAAGGTTCCCACGAGATTGCGATTACGATATCGTGGTACCACATACATCCGTAGTTTTTATATGGTTTGCGAAATATCGAAATGTGTAGAATTCTTGTGTCTTTTAATAGCCGGTATTATGCTGTATTTTATGGCTTCTGTGTATTTGAATGATAATAGCTGTCGCGCTGTGACGCGTGCTGAAGAATAAAGCGGCAGTGTCTGGTGCAATGCATTGTAAAGGCATTTTTTTAAAACGTTTAACAAGGAAAATATGTTATTGTTTACCATGATATTATAATTTTAATATTATAACCATGTGTGAATAATTGACTGTTGTAGTTTATCGAGCAGTTAAGTACATAATAAGTATGGAATGCACATTATTCATAAGATCAAATGAAATACATAACATAAAACATTAAAAGACATTGTATACACGTAAGGCGTTAAAATATAGCAGTGATTTAGTACCTATTTCATGCTTGATTGTTTAACATTGCGAAGGCCTTTTACTGGATCAAACTAATAGCCGTGTTTGGACAAATAGACTACGAACGAAGTCCGAAATTATGGGTTCGATTTTTGCCTCTCGTGTCAATAAATTTTGTAATCTCCTGGTCTTGGGTTATATGTATTTTTACGCATTATTATTTACTATCGACTTTTTAGAGTCTTTGTAATTCGGTTGTTACATTGTCATGTTTAAATTAGACACTGTTAAATTTCTAAACAATTTCCCAAAGAGATACCCTTAAGCCCTTTGCGTGTACGTGTGTTCTGAGCCCTGCGCAAGAGTGCAAGCAGGGTCAAACGGAGTCGTGATCAACTTTCACCGAGAACTAGGAATTACTATTGTAGGTGAAGCTGTACACTGTTGTTTACATAGACTTGATTTGACATTATTTAAGAGTGCCTGGGGCAGTGGGGCCTTACATAATTAATCCCGTTCAAAGCAGATTTAAATAGAGGTTATACAGTAGTTACAGCATATGAAAAAAAAATGAAAAAGATAATATTTCAACGAACCAAACAATTACACAAAAAAAAATCCATACACAAGTTAATCTTTAATTGTACAGTTGTGTTAACACAGATTTAGGTTCAGTATTGTCCCTTCTGTTCCTAATAGTTTACGACTTGGGAGTTTTTAACTCATATAATTTCGACACAGGCCAAAACTACACCGGGCTTCCATTACGCGCCTATATCTTACACCAAAACATTGGTTTCAAAGTCCTTAACTTTCTGGAACTTCTTCTTTTCTTTCTTCTTCTTCTTTCTTAACTTCTGGTTCTGGAACTTTTGTTTATGCGGTTGTGTATGACCCAGTTCTCAAAAGTACAGTGTGTATCCATTGGTCCTCACACTAGGCAAGCCTGTATCGTGGGAATGTATGTGTATATGTATAGGAATGTTCTATATCTATACGTTATGATTGCGTTTGGTTGCGATATCAATGAACTCTAACGAAAAGGGTGTACCTTGAAAGAGAGAATCGGATATACCTTTTACAAACCGTATGAACACTTTTGAGCGGTTCCGCACTGCGTCCGATCGGAATCCGAGTGTACTAGTACTATTTGTATGAGAAGTTACGGACTGAATTATGTCATCTGATTCCTCAAACAAATAGTACTACTGCTCCTTCGGACCGACATTTCTCGGATTCAGATTGGACGCTATACGGAACCACTTTTATGGATTTAAATACATTCTTATCTATAGTTGTCGTTGTGGCTTTTTTTACGATATTTGATTGTTTTATTACCATTTAAAATTTAGAAAACTTTGCTAGTTATGTTGAGCGGTTTAACATTCAGGCAAACATACATATACCACCTACGTCACTATGGAAGGCCAGATCCAAGATCATGCAACATCCGGAGATGATATCGAAAACCATCACAATTATAACGCATATTTAATAAACTCTGCATTCAAATGATGGTCCAGTGTTTATAAATGTATCGTTGCACAACATGTGCGTGCGCAGGTTTCCGCTCGACGTTACTACAGTGCTAGACTCCTTTGGATTACATATAAAAATTACCCAATATTGTAGTCGTTGGCGTGAAATGTGCGCCGGCGCCGGTGGCAGATCGGTGGTTTAGGCACGCGGAGCTCTAGAAAGTTCTGTACGTGACAGAAATCGAACTAAATTTTAGTTTGTAGTTTGGCAATATTAACTGCTGTCTTACTAATTAATAGTTATCGGCTTTCTTCGCGTTTCTCTTACCATTTAGAATTTTTTTTTTTGTCTCGTCGGTACAATAGTAAAGTATTTAATACGATTAAGGAAATCCTCAAACAACACAATCAAGAATTTTAATTTTTACAAAAATATAAAAAAAAAATGTGTTAGCCTATTTTTGTGTCTAATTAACTTAATAAAATTTAATAAGACTAACCCCGACAATAACGCACGCGTGCTCTTCGAAAAGGTCACTTAGAAGGTGAGTGATTAAAGATTACTCATGAGGAAGTTAATGGTAAACAAACAACTTGAAAGTGCTGAATATAGTCACGTTTCATACTTAACTGCAGACAAAAACAGTCCTACCAAAACAACGGAGCTAATAAATATGAGAAACTTAGCTTTTATACTTACAGCGCTTCTGGCACACAAACCTGTATTCTAGAACACAAAAGAACTCATTCAAAATTCAAACGGCGTTATTCGAAGGCCGAGAAATTCCCTAAATGTGTAAAGTGAGCCGCCATTGGTCCGTTTATAACTGTACAGCTAATAACGGGACCGACGAACCAATCGAGAAAGAAGCGAACATTATTGGCCACGATCAAGTTGATTAACGAAATGAAGTTGCAAAGTTTGATTAGTCCAACGGGTTAGCTGAAGCGATGATCGATTTAGATCCCGTTTCAGCTTTTGTGGTATGGAAATGGTAATAATAAAATGGTTCCATTTAGCGTTACTCCGTCGGGCTCCCTATAAAATTTAGAGATATTGGAATATAAATGTTTTGAGTATATTGATAGATTGCCACTTGAATTGGAATAATAATTAATGAACTTTATAAGCCATACCTGCTAATTGCGATGCTCCCAGAAGATGAAGAGAAGACGTAAACATTTCGTATTTAAGCATAGCCAAGCGTAACCATGGCAATCATGCAGTAAATATTTCAAAGAACTTGAGATTCTGACTGTATCTGATATCTCCATTATATGAGGGGAGGCGACGTTGGATTGACAAGAAGAGAGGATCTCTCAGATAGTGTTGCTCATAACTAATAACATAAGATACAGCTGTGTATTCCGCGTGTTCATCAGGCATACAACAGTTTAATAATTTGTGAATTGAGTTAAAGCAAATAATCAATTGCAGAGCACTAAACACCAAATTAAAAGCACTTCTCCGTAAATCATATTACTTGATTGATGAGCTTAAAAAAGACATGTAGATTGGAGATGTAGGTAAATATTGTGTACATATAATACAATATTTTAAAGAGTTACAACTGAAACAAATAATATCAGTTGAATTGGGAAAGTACTCGATTTTCTTGGTTCTTTTTTTTTTTTTTTTTGTATATGACTTTTTTGTACCTCTTTATATTAACGTCGATAAATTTGGTTTTTTTTGATTGAGGATTATTAGTGGATTAGTTAGGTACTTTGACCCATCTCATCTTGTGCCAATATTATTTTCATCTGTCATTATTATATTGCGTGCGGGCGGTAATGATTTAGGAATAATCTACATACTAACCGCACTCAGAGACGTCAATTAAGTTTTAAGTTTCATTAAAGTAGCTGCTGTCACTGTCTTTGCTATAGCAATAGAATAAGACGCAGCAACTTTAATGAAACTTAAAACTTAATTGACGTCTCTGAGTGCGGCAGTTAGTATCATAAATTAACACTACCTTTAGCTATTCGAGAAACATGGCACATATTCCTTTTGTGCCGTTTAAGACAATAAAGTTGTCGTCGAGTACGGTGAAAAGCGTCATACATATTATTATGTTAACTGCATGTTATACACAAGTAATGTGTTGTGCACGGCTGTGATGGAGTTGAAAATGACCCTAATGACTGGTGCACGCGATCTGTTATCTTATCCCTTTACGAGCTTGCTATATATAAACACGCGAGGATAGTATTTGTGACGTTCTCAATATAAAGCGACCTTATGGAGGCAGGCGGTTACGCCGTTTTTAGAACTGTTACCATAGTATTCGTATAGTTACAAGAATAAGAAGAGCGTAACTGCCTTCCTCCATAAGGTCCCTTTATATTGAACGTCACATTTAGGTAGGTACGTGTATGTAATGTCAGTCAAACGACTTATTTGCTGCTGGAATAAATAAGACTGTTCGAAAAGATGAAGTTTACGTTTTTTTTATTATTTTACATGATGTAATAAATGCGAAAATGCGTTTATTTGTACTTAATTTTAGGTAAAAAGGAGCGAAGGGATTGTCACAAAGATAGTTAGTCCACAGATTAACTTTGGTTAGACGTCATGGAATAATAATAGTCTACTTTAGACACTTGGATAGACCATCGCAAATACGCGAGCATATTTACAGGAAAAAACTATTATTGTAGTGATCGTTCATGATAATGTTGATTAGCAGAAAGATAAGCTTGAAAAACATAAATAAAAATAAATTAAGTAGGTACCTATACTTAAAGCAGAAAGTGAGAACAAATAGACAGCTCTTCAAAAGAAATTGGAGCAATGTTAAATCGTAAATATTGATTTAGTAAGCTCGTTTTAAACAAATAACAATAACATGTCATACTATTTTTAAAGCTCGCCTAATAGTTAGAGGCAATATGTAATTTTGTTGGTTTTACGTTAATGGCAGTAGGTATTTACATAGGTATAAACCCTTCCACAGTCGTCTAACGAACACGTTCGCGGGGAGAGGAAGGGGCGAGCCCAAGCTGCATAACTATATTAAAGAACTATTTTGAAAACTACCAAGCGAGATTTGTCATAGGTTAAAGACTATTATGCCATGCCGGCTTTACACACAGGCCGAGAGCGTGTGTGTACATACTGCTTTTGTCTCGTCTCGCTCTATCACGTCTCGTTTCGCCGTGTCTCCGATCGCAGTCGGCCTTTTTGCGAGACTCGGCGAGAGGCTCTCGAGTGTGTACAGCCGACATAATGACTTGGATGAATTCAAATGTAATGTGATCAAATGATTACTTATACCTAATGTTGAAAGAACACTCATTATAATTTGTTATGAGAATGATAAAAATCTTCTAGACTAACACTGCGTAGACAACGTTGTTATCTTGTAACAACAGTGATAATTACGTCTATGGAATACCTGACTTCCAGCAAAGCATGCAATTTTTCGCATTTCTCAACTGTAAGTAATTATTCAGTTAGTTTCCGAGATTTCACCGACCAACGCATAAAATACAAAGGGCCGTTACCTACGCCAACATTGGAACCTCGCATATGTAAATATATACTTACTAGTCAGTTTACTGACCACTTTCTCTTTAGAAATGTATTTAATAATGTACGACATTTTGATGGAATCACTACTAACGCTAGTCAATCAAATCAAAAGTGAAATGAGTATCGATAAACCTTTGACTGATTGATTTAATACTACAGAATCTATTTAAGTAATGCGTGTGCTACACGGTTTGAAACCATGGTTTTAAACCAAGTGACCTTGGTAGAAGCGAGCTGCTACACGGTTTCAAACAAGCCCATTTGTTTGACATCTGCCAAGGGCGTTTAAGGTCATGCGAAATTTGGTTTAAAACCACTGTCTACACGGTTTCAAACCACCTGTATGAAACCGTGTGGCATGCGCTTAACTGCCTGTTGAGATTTAAGGGCGCAAAGTGCGTTTAGGTTCTCGTTTTGCGCTTTCATACGTTATTAATGTTATGGTCAGCGGTGCAGCCAATCGCATACTCGTAGTGCGAACAAGGGCTCGTACGAGCTACTGAATGAGGTACCTCAAAAATAAATTCTTGGCTCGGTTGGTTACGTTACGTAAGAGATTGGTTCAAACATTTAAATACCGAAGTAACTATTTACTATCACTCTGTTGGTACACTAGTTGACCATCAACTTGCTATAAAAAAAAAAGAAAACCCTTGAAAAAAGAGAAGGTATATTTTACATTCTACAACATTCGAATCACTTATCGCCATTGGAACAGCGTCTCAAAAGAGGTTGTTTTTTAAAGCATCTCGCTAGCCTTGGACAGGAATGCGCGAGACTCATTTAACTCATTTTACCGCGTTCGTGCATTCGCCACTGCCTCACTTAGGCTGCCTTTCCATTGAGGCGGAGACGAGTGGAGCGGAGAGGAGCCGTGTAGGAATTGACCAATCACATTGGTAGTAATCCGCATCTCGTGTCCGCTCCGCTTCAATGGAAACAGTCAAGCGGAGACGACTGTATCAAATTTGTATAGTACGCCACTCATCTCCGCTCGTCTCCGCCTCTATGGAAAGGCAGCCTTAGCAGCAAAATTTCAAACGAAACTACACGCGTATGCGACAGTGCTTCTTGAGGTAATTTACTGACCAAAGGCCAGGACGTCAAGACTTTCATCATTTAAAAACAATTACATGAATTCATTATCAATTTCAGCAGTAAAGCGTGTGCTAGACGGTTTCAAACCGTCTAAGTAGCACACGCTTTATGATTAAGACAGGGTTCGATTGATGAAACGTGTCACCTAAAATAATAAATATTATACTTTCTCCTATTTTGACGTTTGATGAAAATCACTTCAATTCAGAAATTAATTACTTGTACTTACTAAACTAGTCACGTTACAAGTACAGTCAGATACATCCGATTAGGAAGTCGTTAACACATTTATTAATGTGTATCTATGTGTGACAATTGAAACACACGAGAAACCTAGTGGACTTATCTTATAAAAAGCATTGAAGAATGAAGCTGAGGAGTGTCTTTTTGTGATAAATTGTTTTAGTTTTACTAATATTACTGCACAATTGGCAATGTCCTTAGTGGTTTACCCAAGTCAATGGCCAAAGGAAGGTAAACAGGCAACTCATTAATACAAAATCTTAATAATAAACAAAGGAAGGAAGTGGCGGTGAAACTAATAGCACATCAACATAGAAGTTAGACTTTAATAGTTCATCACCTTCGCATAAGTCAATGTGCGCACAAGCGTCAGAATCCTTATATACCTTCAAGTACTTAGCGCTTATTGTATCCATTGTTTTACAATTAAGGAGGCCTACCGGTCTCGGGCAGGTGCTAACTACAGCCAGTTATGTTTGCTACTTGGTCGCTGACATTTCATTTCACGACTTCGCTTTGACAAGGTTTTGTGCATCAGTAATCATATTGTTCTTGGTGACTTTGTTTGATTAACTCTCCTTTGCGTAGAATTAATACCAGCCTCTCCCCGCGACTCCGCCCGCGTAGAAGTAATTTTTCACTTATCCTTCGGGAACTATCAAATTTAAAAAGTATTTTTTATGTTAAACCAGGTAATAAATTATCTGTGTGCCGAATTTCATAAAAATCGGTCGAGCCGTCCTTGAGTTATAAATGGTGTATCTAACCCGACTTTTTTATATATTTAGATGTATGTATATTTACCACACTTGTAATATTTACTAATATAATTATAACGTGTATTACTGAATTGATTACTTTTGTCTACAAGATGAAGTTATTCGCTGAATCAAAACTAAAGGGCAACACAGACTAAAAGTACGCCGGCAGTTCCAAGTCTGTCAGACGGCCTGAGCCTAGAGCCAAGTGCCACACGCTTCGTAACGTTCGTTTTTAAACCAATCGCGTCACTGGTAGATCACGTGACTCTCCGTATGACGTGATCTACCAATGACGCGATTGGTTTAAAAACTAAACGAATAGAAGCGCTAGTTAGCGATAGGCATCTTGGCTAAGGGCTTTCGTCTCTAGTCCAATCGCGTCATTGGTAGACCACCTGACTTATCGTATCACGTGATCTACCAGTGACGCAATTGGTTTAAAAACGGAACGAACAGAAACGGTACGAAGCGTGCGACACTTGGCTATAGGCTCTGCCCCGGCCAAGTCTATGGAGTGCACACACTAAAACGATTCATGCTTGCTGGCAATATTCGTGCTGCCAGCTTAAAACTGTCATCCACAACACATTATCCGTTTCCAGACGACAGATCGAAATCGCACGATATTATACTTATGACGCATTTTGCGTGAGGACTGTCCGGCCGAGATCTGTCGATACACATCGCCACGCCCCCACACGTGCAGTTCAAAGATATCGTCAGTCCTAAATCTTAAGAGAAACGGATAGTCTGTGTTCTAACATATTTGACAGGCCGAGAGCGGCCGGCGGACTGTTAGGCTGTGTGTGAAGTCCAGATTGAATTAATTTAAATTACAAAGAAAACCAAAAGGAAACGAACAGTTCAACTAGAACAAACCAAACACAATAATCTATCTAAGATAAGATAAATTAAATACTATAATATGTACTTCATTCCAGATAGCAATCGAATTCACGTAAGTTTCCTTGTTCAAAAAGGACAATTGTTATGTATTTTGAATATTTTACCTGAGTCGGAATAATTAGTTTTGCCCGAATGATGAGCGAGAAGGCAAATCTACAAATCCAGCATTCGTTTAGAGTGATTAGTAAAAGAATGCAAGGGGTAAAATAAGGCAAATAAAAACATCAGGTATATTTCTGTATTCCCCATTAATCCTTCTAATGAGTTTGAATGAAAGAAAGGGAACTCCAAGGTTGGACAGACAAAAGAACCGGACGTAGACTTGTAATTATAATGGGTATTGTAATAGACACAATGGATCCAGCACGAGTATTACAATGCCTCCAAAAATATTTTAGGCTTACATATAATAATAAACCTGAAACACGTGGTGATAATAAATGTATTTTTTGAAATACATCTGTTCTGAATTTTATCGTTATCGTATAAGGGCCTGCGCAAACCGGCGGAGCGCAGCGCAGATCACTTTAAATTTATCAATGTATATTCCTTTCTATTTTAATTACAATAAGGTATAAATTTAGAGCCGCAGCCGCAGAGTAGAAATCCCCCGTGATGCTCCGAGGTCGGTCTCAGAGCATTCACATTTATACCTTATTGTAATTAAAATAGGGAAGAATATAAATTGATAAATTTAAAGTGATCTGCGCTGCGCTCCGCCGGTTTGCGCAGACCCTAACTCTAATAACTCTTCAACAACGACGGGTGTAAGTAAACTCATGATCGAAAGTACAGAGTTCGAACACTTCGAATCGCGCGCCAAGTGGGTACTATGGGTACAGTCGAGGACAGAAAGATGTTTAAACTTTTCACCTTGTTCCATTGTAATAAGGTCCAAAAGTGTAAACATCTTTCTATCCTCGACTGTACCAAAGGGTTTCTATAACTTAAGTGCATTTACCTTAAAAGGGTGTGACCACGCTCTTACATTAAGAGAAAAAGTTGTGAGGAACATTCTCGTTGGTAATCCCCTGTCATAAATATCAATTACTGCGCAAGTACAATTAAGTATATAATTTTTCTTGCATCTCTATCCATAACGCTCATGACTCTTTTCAATTTCATCGGCTTTTAAGACATAATCACTTGAGTTATCACATCGTTCCACTTCCTAACTTTACCCTTTTCTTAACATTTTACTTTTCCATGACTAATTGATAGCACTGAATCAAATTGCATGCAATCATTTTGATACTAAACGGTTATGCATAAAATTGCTAATTACACAGAAACATTTAAGTGAAACTTGCTCAAAACCACATGCAAAAGATCCAGTGAATCTTAGCTCATTCGACGCCAGAATGTCCGAATTCTAATTCTAATTCTAATGAGTCCTTGGCATGGTTAAGAGTGAAACCAAACGTCAAAGATACGCATCTTGAACCAAAAAAGTGCATAGAAACTTTGAAATGCGTTCGCACGTCAGGCGCCGCGTTGCATCTGTTGCGTTACTTCATATCGTTATTAAACTCCGTAATTGCAGCCAGTCGCGCGGAACCCGCTCTGACCTTAATAACTGAGCGTTGCACATGCGGATTACTTGCAGCTTTGCATTTATTGTTGCTCTATGGTGCTCGGACTACACGTTCACTGACATCGACTAGCAATTTTATATTATTAGAACACTCCAGCCGGTTTTTAAACCAATCGCGACACTGGTAGATCACGTGACTCTCCGTATGACGTGATCTACCAATGACGCGATTGGTTCAAAAACTAAACGAATAGAAACGCTAGTTAGCGATGGGCATCTTGGCTAAGGGCTCTGGAGTGTCGCTGGCACGGAATGTACATATTGATAAAGAAGTTGCCATTTCTCAGACGCAAAGTGGCAATAGTTGCCATCTCTTGTGTGGAATATTTGATTAGTACCTATTGCCTTATTGGGCGGTACCATAACGTGGTTTAATTGTTAAACCACCATAGAATTCTGTCAATATGAAGTAACGCCATGCTACAAGACACAATTGAATCAAGTTTCTCGTTGACTTTTTGTGACAAGGTTTCATAGTAGGTTAAAAATAAAAAACAGTGAGCGTGCAATTGGATCGATCAACTTTTTGTTATTGTTATTCTGTCCCGTAAGCCAGGAGACAACAGTGATAGTGTTTCTTAGAAATACACCTATTTATAATATATACTACTAACATGCTTAGATGAAAGTTCACAAAAGAATGGGCTTATAATTGCCACAAAAATCATGTGATGTAGATTTATATCCTTTAAATTTATAGTTTTAAAGAGTGACCCAAGACACGTAACCATGGCAACGTGGTACATTAAAAAAGTTGATTGACTCAATTATACATTTTATCTTTTAATAAAATGGCCTCTCAAAGCAAAGATAACTTTTTGCATGTCACTCGAACAGTTCAAGGTCTCTTTGGAAACTGAATCTGATAGTTAATAGTGTTATTATACCGAATGATGTTATAATAAAGAGGATGAGTTTGCGAATGAGCTGGCGAGATTAGGCCAATATAGTTAATACGCGTTTCGATGTGTAATGCAAACTCTGAGCTGATAATGAATTTATTGATATTGCTTAAGTACTATCTACATGACAGTATTATGTGACGTTGCTTTGCATAGATTCAAAGTATCTCAAACTAATGTAAATGTAATGCATAGTTATTCAAATCTGTGTAAGCTTTAAACCTCACCTATCAAATTTTTAAGGTGGGGTGAGGTATATTTGTACGAGTCTAACAAGTCGACTACTAATAGGATGGTGTAGGAATATTTATTTTACTTTAAACACAAATATGAAACCGCAATATTGACTCACTGTGTGTCGTCACTGTAGACATATTTACGTGACCGTTTTCAACTAGGTGTACCTACGGCTGGACAAAACCCAAAATAATCGTGATGAGTCTATTACAAACAGCAGTAATTTATAACTAATAAACTATGTTTGTGTAATTGATAGCGCAAATAATAGAGCTCATTTCGAATTTGACTGTGAAATCAATAAAGTTATTGTACTCGTAGAATTTGAAGAAACACTAATGAAAATGATTAAACATGTAACAGAAATTGGTGTTTGAAATGAGCACAAAGAAGTTAATAATGACAAAGCAAAATCTGATATTACTGGCGTACCTACAGTCTTCGCTTGTAGACTTTCTACTTATTATAACTAACTTTACTGTCAATAAAGCAAAATCTTCCAGAAATTGTAGATGTACTCCAAAATAACAAGCTTTATAATTCCATATCGGTTGAAATTTAAATGAGAAGTCAATTAAACACTCGAAAGGTAGTCCACCGGATGCATTTCCATCAATTTGATCTGTATCAATTGCATAAGTAATCAACTTTGATCCACAATGAGAATCAATTACAAGATGTTTGCTCTTGTGCTTGTCATGGCACAAATCATCAGGCGATACGTTCAATTATATGTAATTCAATCAATAATCGTATTTCCGTTCCGAGTGACATAATACAAAAAGTTAATAGACTTTCTCTAGTATTTATAACTTTTAATAGCTAATTTTGAGTATTTTAAAAGTGCCTTGCTTACATCACTAGTAGCAGCAAAATGAATACCTTCGTCGGTTGGGAAATCCAAATTCACTGCACATCACTTCACTTCACAATCTTGAACACTCATTGGTGATTAATAGTGTTATTATTAGGTTATTATAAGCGTTGTCTCCGCGGGAGGTGGCATAACGTATATATACACGAAGCAGGCGAGTTATAGCGCGATAAACGTGCACATTCACCGGCAGCCGCAGCGGATCTGTATTCTGTTTTGTGATGCCTCCAACGTCGGCTTTGGCGCGCCGCTCGGACATCATGACCCAGTGGGCGGTGCAGTACGGAATGCGTAGGGCTACCTGCTTCATCTCTTATCGAATGAAAGCTACCTAATCCTATTATTTATGGTTCACTAAATCGAACTCCTGTTATATGTAAAGATAATATTGGTATTGACTTAAACTTGAATAATTGTTGTAAATTATATAGGCCTTGCCTTGCGTGACAACTTACAATAACGAATAAGGGAAGTAAAATAATAGGTTATTCGACAAGACAGAAACAGTGTGCATTTGCCATGGAAGAAAATTAATCTAAAACGAGAAAAACCCATAGTTCGTAGTGAGACGTATTAAAATAAATCACACGTGTTATGGTTTAAACACAACGTAGAAATCAGTGTTTATTCGAAAATTAAACTAACCTAAACTACAAAAAATATGGTAAATTTCGTTTCATTAAAGATTTATTATATCCGATAAGTCAAAGAGAATCATAAACACCACGACACTGAAGCACGTGCTACACGGTTTCAAACAACGGTTTAAAACAGTCGGTTTAAAACCGTGTAGACAGTGATTTTAAACCAAATTTCGTAAGTTTAAACGCCCTTGGCAGATATCAAACAAATGGGCTTGTTTGAAACCGTGTAGCAGCTCGCTTCTACCAAGGTCACTTGGTTTAAAACCGTGTAGCACACGCATGACTTTTAGCTGTTCGATATTTGGCATTATACCTATATCGAGACCACCACATTTTGAATACCAGGAAAAACTATTTCATCATTGATTAGACGGTTACCAACAGAAACCATAGTTACAGCTCACCAAGACACGTTAAGGTCTCTTTGAATGATTGATCTCTTATTGCACCATCACTGCTCTCCGCCCACATTCTGACCTCAGCCTGCATCAAGTCCACAGTCCACTGGTCTCAGTGGTTTACATACCGATGCGAACCATCGCCTAGACCCTTAACGGTTTATTCCGTGATCTACTTTCGTATTAACACTTCTCACTTTTCTGTGGTCACCGTTGATCTGTGTTAATTTAAGAACGCCTAGTTTTCCATGCAGCTATGTTATTCTGTTGACACATCGTCGTTCAGTTCTACTCAGTCGATGAATAGCCGGCGAATTTACGACGTCCGTCAAGGTGGGTAAATGACATTCATTCATTCACATTCATTTAGTCGCTGGTTTCACAGCTGGTCGTCTGTCATTTACCCACCTTGACGGTCGACGTAAATTCGCCGGCTATTCATCGACTGAGTAGAACTGAACGACGATGTATCAACAGAATAACATAGCTGTATAAGATCATTGTGTTTTATTGTGAGGCAAGAATTTGTCGAATGATCTTAGTTTATTACAGAATTATCGAACTAATATTATAATTGCCCAGCAGTGGGACAGAAGTAGATAAATAAATAAGATAGGATATATAGAAGCCACAGTGTACTCAAAGCAGTAACGTGTGTATGTTTGAATTGGACACATTTACGAAATTTTGATTAAGTCTTTACAACTGAAGAGGCAATTTAGTGATTGGTCAGCACCATTAAAATGGTATAGGTGGTGTAGAGAACAATAGTCGTTTGAACACCGGTGCCGCGCAGTAGTAGGCGCGGGAGTATGTAGGTCACTATAACCGCCTTCATTGTCTACAATAGAAATTATTACTTCTAATGTTTCAATGATTTTTGCCTGCAACTTCGTCTGCGTAGAAGTTGTTAATCGCTATTACCTCGAAAATTGTTCAACTGTCGGGAAAATGTACCATAATGTAAATGTCCACATTTAGCGTAACAAGTCCTGTAGATTTGCCACGCAGTATGATCCGATGGAGCCCTATAGTGTGGACCCACCTTAATGTAAGCGCTAGGAATGGGTCACATTGTTCTCGTGCCAAATACCGTCCACATAACCGGTATTGACACGCGTTACTGACACGGTCACGGAACCATGTTACGATGAAATGTCACAAATGTGGACCCACCTTAACGTTTTAAACTTGGCGTGATTGTGAATGATCATAAGGAATTATGTCATAAATTATTGATTTTTATAGTACATATATTCAGTCGGGTTATTTATTTAGGCTATGCTTTTTGTTATTCAATGTATGGTCGCATTCATCGATTAAAGGCAAGGCGCATGCTATCAACTGAACAAAAACTCATACACAATACACATTTTTCTACGGTGAAGTAATATTTGAACAAGCAATACATGTTACGTAAGTAAGTTTTTGCTTACATCGTGATCATCATTCGTATATTGTAACGATTAATTTTAAAATTCAAACGATCACATTGAAATCGAACGTCACTTATTTTGAATTAACCATTACCACAGATTAAATAGTTGTTACTATGAATACAACCATTTCGCTAAATCGTTTTATAAACGGCCAGTCATTAATTTTGTCATAGACTGAAAGTTATTTTTTAATTTACTCTTCATGAGGATCATGTCGTCAATCGTAATCCACGTGTGAATTCTCAATTCCCTATCGTCTCTTCTCACATTCAATTTAAATAAAAGTGATACAGCTACAGTTTAGCTGAGTAATTTGTCAAATAATAGAAAGTATGGCGACCAAAACGTCATTAGTTATTTTAATCAAAGGCGACATCATTAGTTATTTTAATGACCTATGTCACTATTTCAATTGAAACTGATATGGCAAGTTTCTGACAATAATAATCTTCCAACAGTACTTCTTAACGACCCAATACATTCCTAATTAACTATAATTAACCCGTGTCCTTTGTATTTAGCAGCCACTAGTTACAATTAAACTAATAGAAATGATTCCATATGATGAAAAAAAACGACTACAACTCACCATTATGGCAATACCGATTCAACATAATAATATTTCAGACATATCGAGAGTCCCGTGTCCAAATAATCGTGAGTGGGTAAATTTTTAACTGCCGTCATTAGTGTCACCAATATATTGACGAAATCAATGACACTAAAGCAACTTCTGATGCTGATAGAAACTACATCCCCGGTTTGCTTCTGTTTACATCAGGAGTTGCTGGTAGGTGTAATTGATTTCGGCAATATATTGGTGACGCTAATGACGGCGGTTGAAACGCCCGGAAATTCACCCGAGTATTATTTTCTTTCCGTTATGTTGCGACTAAGTATTGCAGAATTTAATCTAGCGTCTTCTTTCTTTTTAATTTTGTAATTTATCATATCACGTGGGTATTAGATTACTCAGGAAGCCGGACAGAGAAGCCGCTCGGTTTCCCCAGATAGGGTTTCTTCCGCGTCGACTTGTAATCGATTAGGTCAGAGTACGATTCTCGTATAACCGACATCGATTCTGACATATCGATTACAATAAATCAACATCAAGTGAGACGAGAAAGTAAGGTAATTGAGGGTATTACGAAGGTATTAAGTAACTTATAAAGCTTAATAATGTTTGATAAAGGTATATTTTGAAGTGCACTACAATTGCCACACTTTAAATTGTATATTTTTGCCAGTAACGATTTCAAGCATATGTAACATTGTCAATATTATTATCATCATCATATCAGCTGAACGACGTCCACTGCTGACTCAGGACTTCCCGAAGGGTCTCCACAAGACAGTCGGTTTTGGGCTACTCGTATCCATCGCCTTCATAATTATAATACATTTCAAAGCCATAGTTCATGATACTAAAGAACACTAAAATCAGTGAATAAAATGTAGTACCTACTATTGGAAACAGACTTTATCAACATCGAAATCATTTAACAATATACTCTGGAATTATCGAATTTTCTGAAACGACCAGTAATGCCTTTTAATCCTAGCCTATATATCATTAAGTCCATGGCTATCAAGTGTCTTGTCTTGTCTTGTCTTGTCTTGGTTCTTCATATCATCATCATCAGCCTCATTCTTTAACAGTTGAGTTTAGTACTTTTGACGGTCGTATAACTGGTGTTGTTGTTGCTTTTTTTCTACATTAATTGCAGGTGTTGATTACGGCAGGTAACACGCTACATTCTAAATTCTCCCTTATTATGCGCCATTGCGTAGTATAGTATTATGAACATCCGTAAATAACATCAACCCAACAGGTCTGGTCTGAGCGCATCTTATTATTTCCTCGCTTGTCGCTCATTGCCTCTGTGTCGTTACAGACAAGATAGAACGGGAGAACCAAGCGACAAACAAGTCGCAGACCACTTGTGCTACACACCCTGGTCGTCGGATCCGGCACATAAGCTGCAAAAGGCCACGACTGCGTTACAGGGAAAGTGGTTGAAGGGTCAACGGACGCTGCACCTGTCCACAATGTTGCCAGACTGCATAGCTCTCAGCTGGGTGGGAACTTAATTAGATGAAGCGTAGCAACACCAAGATCGTTAGGAAACTGAACGGATGATAACAAAGGAGAGGATTTTTCCGATAGTTTGTGTTGGGTGCTTCTCACGATTTCGTCTGCGCAGAATCTGGTTTTTTATAAGTGACAGATAATATTTTCAGTATAAAGTGACAGATAATATTGAATTTTCGTAATCATTTGATTATATTAATTTCTCAGGTTTAAATTTTTTAGGTGATTCTTAGCTGCAGAGAAAAGTAACTACCCCATACAAGTTACTTAGCAGGGGGGTCCCTGCAGTTGGGTTTCTCTGCAGCTAACGTACGTCGCAATTCACGTTTAATAATAAGAATAAGTGGTTTTATTTATAATTACTAATAGTATTCAAGAGTCAGTGATTAATCCGAAATACCCATCGAGGTCTGAGTCATTGCAGGATAAATACTTGCAAATACGAAACCTGCAAAAAAGTCGATTCCTCAAAAAGCGACTTCATCTCTCTTCGCTTCTCGATAATGCCATGACGTCACAAAATAAACGTGAATCGTGACTCCAGATACTGAATTATATCGTAACTTGTACCAGGATAAAGTTAAAAGCGAAATGTTATACAATGATCCACATGTACGCGCAAATGTGATTCCTAGACCTGCACCATGGAACTACTCGTATGTCAAAGTGACATAGGTACTAATTCAACAATATGATTTTATTTTATTAGTAGTGCCCGCCCTGGATTCACCCGGGTGCTATTAAAAAAAATTACCTTGTCCAACTATAAACACAACAAAAAAAGAATTAGGCAAATCGTTCGAGCCGTTCTCAAGTTATGCGCGAACATACATTCGACAATTGATTGTTATATAGATTTATGACGTCACTTAGACATAGTTCAATGGTGTTCTAGGAACCAAAATCATCTGTATGTATTTGATTACTTTAAATATGGTTAATTGAGGCATGTTGGCGAAAATGCGTCTACAGGAAAAGAGCGTCTATCGTCAATATACCAATAGTAATATCTTAAACGTTTGATGAATTCTTTACAATCTGTAATCTAGTGAATACTATTAAAAATATTTATTCTTTGTTCCTTGTCAATTGTCACGTTACAACCAGCCTATTGTTCTGGAATCATTACAGTTGTTTGAGTCATAGAAGAAAAACGAACAAACAATTGCCGGCAAGTTTACTTTTCATTCATTAAGAATCTTTCCCAATGTATTTTGTAACTTGGTCTAACGAAACTCCACCTTTTACAAATAACCCTTTCGAAATGTAATTTGTGTGTGTACCTACTACACAAATGACTCAGCAATTCTTGGACTTTGTTGGACAGCACCATTCGAAATTTGATATCTACGATATCTCCGACATTACCAACATACTAAAATAATACATGTAATCGTGAGAAAGAAAGTGTTACCTTTAAAATCGAGTGTTCAATCATTCTTCAGTGACCTTTGGCAAGTGTTCTTGGGAAAGTTGGTCAATAAATTGGAGTCTTATTCGTATCTTTATGGCCATTGACCAATGTAGTGTTGAACTTTGTGCGTAGCTGTATTATGAGTTGATTCATTAAAAAAACAAGTTGCAGGCAGGGGAGAGGACCAAGTTAAAAGTTAAATCAATCATTATAGCTTATCCCTTTCGCTGAATGAAAATTGACAGGTTTTAAGTCTAAATGCCACTGCATAAATCCAGTTTAATATATTCACCCGTTTCTGAGAAAAGGATCTTTACAGGCAGAGAAGTGGATCAAAAGTCAGATCTTATTAAAATTTGGTCTGGAACTGTGATCCTATTACAACAAAGTGTTAATGAACCTCAATGCGAGGTCGTGAATTCGTGATTTTTCGTGATTCGATCATGAATATCTGTGTTTTTTCAAGGGTTTTTTCGTAGCGCGACCGACTCGCGTCCAAAGTGGCCGTGGTAATATTTGTATAGAGGCCGCCATCTTATCGCTAATTATAATTATTGAATCCGAGTCTAGTTACCACTTACCTACTATTAAATTCGAATTAGCCAAATAACTAGTAGTAAATATATTTTATCTACAACATCCTCGCTGGATAACGAAATAACGTGGCGTAATTCTGTGAAGTAAGTATAATAAAACTGTACTAGTCTAGCTAGCGTTCGATCTACCTTCCGATGCTAAGGCCTAATTCACACGTGTTACGTATTTTATTCGCGGCAGGGAAAGTGTTTCATTCCAAACGTCATTATAATTTGTTATGGTGATAAAACGCGTACTTTTACTTTATATTAACGTACGAGTATGCTTATTTGGTTTTCTTTGATATTCTTGAGCATAAGTTTTTTATTCCATGCTAATCCACTATAAAACGGGATACCAGGAAAATTACGTGACGATGGATTTGTAGTTAGTGTTAAGGTCCAAGCCATTATACGGGTATTTTCTAGAAAAAGTGCTTTGAAAACTTCTTATTCTTACTCTTTAATTTAAAAAAAATACATAAGGGATTATAGGCACAACATGATCCACTGGTCGAGAAACATCGAAATAAAACTGTCGCGGAAATTAACAAATCAAACACTTAAATATATGTATAGTCATTTGGAGAAAATGGAGAAGGTAATAACAAAAAAACCGGGTAAGAGCAAGTCGGACCATGCTCAGTGCAGGGTTCCGTCTCCATTCTTACAAACACAAACAACAAGGCCCAAATACCGTGAATTTTTCACATATTATTAACTAATTTTCTATTTAAACTTATCATAAGTTCTGCCCTCATAAGAAGAAAAGGCACATGTGCAAACGAATTGGTATTGCACATGCGACCTTTATTAACCTACACAGGGTTTAATATGCTTCTGTGAATAATTCGCAGATGTGCCCTTTTTTCTTACGAGGGCAGAGTTATTTTCAGTAGGTACAAACATTTTAGTCGCCTGTAACTCAAGAACCAATGATGTCTACTTAGTTGTAATAGTTTTCCTTTAAAATTCGTTATATGCGCTTTCATGATATTTTTCAGATTTTTTTGTATTTGTAGTTTTGGTTGTAGGGGGACGACGACACATAACTCTAACAAAAATTAGTACTTTAAAGCTTAATTTTTCACAAACTGATCTCTTAATTAACCGAAAAAAATTCGCAATATTTTTGACATCCAACGATACTCGACACTATGAGGAAGACGAGGAAAAAAAAAACCATCAATTTTTTTTTCAAGATTTTATTTTACCTCTATGTCGGCGTGACTAATATGTATATTCACGTCAAATAACAGCTGTCTAGTACTAAGAGTCTCTGAGCTAAGCTGCGGACGGACAGACGGACGGACATGGCGAAACTATAAGGGTTCCTAGTTTGACTACGGAACCCTAAAAAGTGGAGGCAGTAATGTTTCTTAACAATTTGGGTCACACGTCGAAATTATCTTGCGGCATTTGTTTTTAAACCACCATTCATTCACTCATTCTTTGACGGAGAATGTAGTCATTAGAACGAACAGGTGAACAATAAAATTATCTTGATTCTAACACGTTCTAAATCTGTCAAGTGAATTGCAAATATGTAT
This sequence comes from Tortrix viridana, assembly GCA_963241965.1. Lineage (NCBI taxonomy): Eukaryota > Metazoa > Arthropoda > Insecta > Lepidoptera > Tortricidae > Tortrix > Tortrix viridana. The sequence goes on from OY725174.1 coordinate 2,122,089, forward strand.
GTGGCAATAGGTAATCGGAATCAATCAGTTTATGCAACAATGGAGAAGGCGGAGTTATTCGTAAAAGATTAATTGATTAACGATTAAGAAGAAATGAATTATTCGTTAATAAAATAATGAATAAAACCGTGGTATACGGTGGTTAATTGCTAAATTAGTTCCAAGAAAATGTGTTTATTAAAGAAATCAGATAAAATACTATTAGGCTTCTATTTACAATTTTATTCGTGGACGTATTTGATTTTGTCATTTTATAAAGTAAACGAACACGTGGTTATTACATGTCATTCATCGAATGAATTTATTTCGATTGATTATTCGAACAATTTTTTTTTAATAATTACCATCTTTGATTACAACTATTTAAGGCGGTTAAAAACCTACCAGAGCCCTTAAAAAGATGCCCATCGCTAACTAGCGTTTCTATTCGTTTAATTTTTAAACCAATCGCGTCACTGGTAGATCACGTGACTATCCGTATGACGTGATCTACCAGTGACGCGATTGGTTTAAAAACTAAACGGATAGAAACGCTAATTAGCGTAGTGCATCTTGGCTAAGGGTTCTGCGCGGCAAATGAAATGACATTAAATTTCCCCCGAAACATCGCGTAATTGGACAAGCAGAGCCGGTTTAATTTAACAGTTGGTTTCTACGAGAAATGACGTCACATTATGCGACTGCAGTATTGCAATAAAAAAACCGGGCAAGAGAATGTTGGGCCATGCTCAGTGTAGGGTTCCGTCGCCATTACTACAAATACAAAAAACAATATGCAAAAACCATAAATATTACTTAGTTAATTTTCTATTCAAAGTTATCTAAGCCGATTTTCAGTAGTTGGGTGAATCAACTTTTAAGGTACTCCTTTTCTTTTGCGGCACTAAAACTTTCCTGGTGACTTATGATTGATAATAATTTATGAATATTAAAAACAGACCATCAAATTTACAGATCCCGCATGTTAGACACCTCAAATATTTCTTATTTAATAATTTCTTAATCGGAAAACCCTGGTAACTCAGGGGAAAATGAACATTTTTCATACAAAACCTGGGGACAACATCGTCCCCTGCGTTACCAACTATATTATGATTTAAAATTGTACCATTTTAGAACAACATTTTTTAAATGTTAGCCTTTAAGTCTGATTTTATAAATGTGCAAGCCACGACGTTAGCAAATAAATAGTTTTTCTAAAAAAATAAAAATTGTGAAACATCTCGAAAAATGGCCTACCATAAACCTACCATAAAAGTTGATTCACCCAGGTATGAACATTTTGCCGTCTGTAACTCAAAAACCAATGTCTACCTGGTCGTGATAGTTTTCCTTTTAAACTCATTATTTGTGCTTTCATTTAAAATATTTTCCAGATTTTTAGTAATTGGGTCTATCAACTTATTTTTATACCTTGTTGCCTTGGACTGCAGTTTTGGCTGCACGGGGTAGGGACATGCAACTAGTGAAAACGACACTTTTCGATTTATATTTCATATACATAATATAATGATTTTTTAAGAGCTATTCGATGTTAACTATAAGATAAAAAATATTTTTACCTTTGCTTTAGCAAAATTTTTATGTGAGGTACTCTAAAATATATTTTTACAAATTTTATTATTGATCTTTGTGCGCGGTAAAAAAATGTATACGTATACAAAATTTCAATTTTGCGACATTTATAGTTTCTGAGAAAAAGGGAGTGTGACATACAGACAGACAGACGGACGGACATGGCGAAACTATAGGGGTTACTAGTTTGACTACGGAACCCTAAAAAAAGGATATAAATGATATACCTACAGAGTATATACTTTTTCACTTAAACCTCAGAATACATGCCCTTTTACACTTTACCCACAGAATTATTAATGACATATATTATTCATTGGCCAGAGATTTTTAAACAACTGTTTTTAAGGGCCATTATGACTATATTTGTAAGGGTTTAATTGGTTACATAATCGCAGTATAAACGTACCATTAGCAAATCTTCGAACAAAGGTAGGTAAGTACAGTCAAATGCATCAATATCGATACAGTCATCGCGTTTAAAATGTTCAAATATATACTCGTATATGTATACACGACACGACCTTAGGCCGGCCCCACACCTACCGATTCCATTCTGTTCTACCTAGAAAAGTCCAGAAAATAAATGAAATCGGAAGGCTAGAATGCAGTACAAAATTTGCGCTGGTAGATTTTGACGTGTAAAAGTGCCTGTGCGGCCTACTTACTGAATAAATATCTTTTATCTTTTTTTTACCCCTCCTCACATACCTGCCGATCCGGATGGCCGAAACGTGGTATTTATTTTGTATCGCATTCTAGCCTTCCGTTTTCAATTCTTTATTGTTCTGAAGGCCGGCGCCACCTTATTGTTAGTAGCATAGAGGTGTGTATTTATGGCATCTTGGGAATGTATTATGACTTTGACTTTGTACATCGTGCGGTTTATGTGTGCGCTTACACGTACGCGGCACAAGCCTGTAGTGGGGCGTGAGAACACGGATAATACCCCTTCTATACGGTCGGGTGGTTGGGCCAACCGAGAGGGATGCAGCTGTTTGTAGGAACGAGATGTAAATATTACTATCTCATTCTGACAGATAGCTGCGTCCTTCTCGGTTGGCCCAACCGCCCGACCGTATAGAAGGGGTATAAAGGTGCATTTTCACCAGGCAGCTAAGCGGTGTGCGAGGAAAAATCCACCAATAGGATCACTTGATTTTACTAGCTTCACACAGCGCAGCCATCCTATTGGTGGATTTCTCCTCGCACAACGCTTAGCTGCCTCGAACAGCTGTTGAAACGCAGCCTAATCATGAATTTTGACGCCACCTATGCGTAGGTATGTAGGTACTACCTAACTCAATCTCCTAAAGGGCCGGAGTTGAAATTGTCTATACTACTTTAACATAATATTAAACTTTCATTAGCTGTTGTCATAAGGAATCCCATTCAAGATTGTTATTATAACACCATAAGACAATACAGGAAAACTTCAAAATAAATGTGCCGTGTCGTGTCGTATTTTAAAATATGAAACATAAAACATAATAGGTTCTATTAAAGTTGCGCTTGATAAGGGAAACATGTAAAACAGATTAAAGAAAATCTCTACACCCTTTAACAGAACAAATCTGCTTCAGGTAAGTATAGTGTAAGGAAGTAACCAAAAGTAACTAAGAAGGGTATTAATTCAAAAGTACAAATAACCCCACGTGACAGGCTGAGCCCAGGGTGGTCATGGGTCATATTTAAATGTGTAAGAATTTCTTGGCAAATAAACAATATTTTATTTTATTTTTAGAATGGGCACAAATGCCTGTGTTCGGTATTGCCCCGCAGATGGAATTACCCCAACGCACCATACTCGTACTTACATAGTTATGGCATGATATGTGTGGTCGTCGTACGATTACTATTTAAACTTTCAAATAATTTAACCTTAAAGAACACAAAAATAAGTTCTGTCTGATATTTTTTGTGTTTGGGGGTGTTGCATTCCGTGGTCAATATAAAACTATTATCCGGTATCCTATTTCAGAAGCAAGCTGACAATTTTTAAATCCTTATTAGTTAATTAAAACGCCCATATATATACATCGACGGACATTTGCCATATTTAAAAAAAACTAAAAACTTGCCCAACAGGTTACGCGCGTTAAGAAGACTGCTAAAAAGCGAGTCGACGATCGGAGATTTATATCTACAGTTGTTTTTATAATGTAGGAACAATGGTATTTAATAATTAGCGGTCGCGTATTATGTGTATAAGCAAAGATAGTTATCGAAACAATGGGTTACAGAGTTAGTAAGCTTTTACCATTTACATACCTCTACAGATTTAATGAAAATAATAGTGTTGTACTTGTATATTCTGTAGGTTAATATAATTTAGAGGAATCCCAGTTCTCAGGGTTGGCAGCATATTTCAAATCCTAAGATTACAAACGTCCAAAGCCCGAAGACGGTAATACAAAAAAAAACGAGTTTTATTTTAAGATGTATGAAGTAAATAAAGAGTTACTCTCACCTGAAGTTGATGTATTTTACGTATTAACTGCAGATTCTGAAACAAAAAAGGACACATTAACGCTGTAGTCGAATATAATTAAACCAATTATATTTTTTCTAATCGCGTACCATAAACCGCTAATAATATACATCGTTTACAGTATCAGAATGCCACCCATAGTGTAACCAAAGCGTGAAAATTGTTCTGTAATGAGCGTTGCCATAGTAATAACTGTTCTTTTATAACCATTATAGCATTGTTATTACCATGGTTACGGTCATTCCGGATATCAGTCTTGGCGTCTAGTGAACACTTGACTTTATAATTTGTATATTAAATCGTTAGAATTGTTTTAATAACAATTGAAATTACGTAGATTATAAACAAAATCATATCATATAATTTATTGCACTCATGTAAGTATAAAGTTCTTAAACTAATAATTACAGTTTAACATGAACCCTGTAAGGGCACAGTACAGCAATTAATTACAATTTTATAGGTAGCTAGTGTTAGATTAACATACATTCACATCGTATTAAGATTAGTAACAATAATGTACTCGTATACCATATTTACTTTAATCTTTACTCCCCATTCATATCATTGAAGAACTCATCTAACGAGTAATAATCTTTCCTTATTAGATAAGTTTTTATTTTATTTTAAAATAGTTTATAATCAACTATGTCTTTGATTGTATTGGGGATTTTATTATAAATTTTTATTGACATACCAAAGTGGCTCGAGTGTATCATTTGTAGTATTTAATTGGGGGGGGGGGGGGGGGGGGGGGGGGGGCTAGTTTGTTTTTGGGTCGTAGGTGTTGGGATCGAGAGTATAGAGGGAAAAGGTTGAACTTGTTCTTAACAAACAGATACACTTCTAAAATATATATAGATATAAGGGTCAGAATTTTTAGTTTTATAAAATACGGTTTGCTGATCTCCATATAAAATGAATATGGAGATCAGCAATCATCGACTTGTTATTTGGTTACCATGGTCACGCTCAATATGGATAATAATATTAATTCGATGCCTCTCGAAAATGAAAAGCATGATATTATTTTTGAGAACATTTTATACAATCGCTAAGATTTTACCGTTCGCAACAAATTTTTGATCGATGAAAATAATTAAGTATTACGTTAATGAGTTGATTTAGCCAAAGACAAGGAAGAGTACAACGAGGAAGCTAACCAAATGCAGAGTAAGCAAGAAAGTATCGAGCGATGATGTGTGTAATCTGTGGCATGTTTTATGGACCAAGGAAGCGCGCAAACTGCCATTGTTGTCATCGACGCATTGTTCCAGTACCAGTGCATCGGTCGTAATGCATAACGAATTACGTTTATAATTGTCGAACCACGTTTCCGCTGTATAATGTCAAATGAATAGGTAGTTTAAAGTTATACTCTTTTTATTTTTCTTCTTATGTCACCAGATGTAACGCCGGCTGCCTGCGGTTGGGTAATTTAAATGAATGTGATTGTTTGCACTTCCGTTTTCATTTGTATCTCAGTTGTTATGGTAAATAAAATACATGCGTGTTTCATTTTTATTAAAAAACCGTTGAGGGAATATCTTGCGTCTCTTCAAACATGGCATTAACCATGTTCAATATTATTATTATTCCCTATCCTACTAATAATAAAAAGTTGTACCTGTATCTTGGTGAGCAGCTGTTAATCTGGCCCTTTCCAGACCTTCTTCCTGCCCATTTGTAAGTGATAAGAATATTGAGTTTTTTTTATCGTTTGTCTTACAAAAAGAATTTATTATTTTATTTGGAAATCAGTGGAATCTACCAGTAACAAAGTGGAATTTTACTCGTGAACTCTTGTTAGAACGCAATATTGATACACGACCACAGATTACATTAGATTAATTTTAATTGTGCCCATTCATTACACGGCGTTACCAAAACAAAGTCAAGTAATTGCCTCAAGCGAAGAGAACAATAAAAAATCTGCCCAAAGAGCTATCGCAACCGATTAACGTTGTATTGTGATATATTATATTGCTTAAGTGCTAACAAAGGAACATGTGGGAGAACGAGCAAGTTTCAACAGAAATATGGAGCTAAAATTAACACAGTCGATATAATAAACATTTGAGCTGTTTCTTGAAGGGTTATGGTTGGTTTTTGCTCGGTGATATTTTTTGCATACATAGTTGGTCACGGCGCATGCGCGGTCAGTGGCAGTGGCAGCGCGATAACAACGTTGCAATTCGCAATGGCGGCGCACGCGGATGCCTGATTATTTTATGTCGCCATATTTTAATTCTATATTCAAACGTGTTTGGGTTATAGTTAAATATGTATAGACCATCGTAATTTTTGTTATAGCAAATTTCCAGTAGACAGCCAATATTATGGTTTGCATGTTCTACCGTTTGATTACTTTTTGTAAAAAATACCGGATATCGTTATCGCGCTGCGTTGGTAGGCGATAGCGGCAAATACTTTATTTGTAAACTGCTGCAGAGCAGAAGTGATTAGTTTTAAAGTTTTCTATCTTCGAAATTTTGTTCCTTTCTACTTTACCCCCTTTCGACTAGATAATTCTCGTACCTTTCAATATCAAAGTCAACAACCTCTACTTACTAGTTAACAAATCCAATAGACAGTGGTAATCCCAGAACCTCGGAACCCTTATAAGTGAGTGTTAAATGGAGCGCGAATCTTACACGTATCGGGATTAAGAACAGCGCCGATACCTTTGTCTGACGCGTCGGTGTGTAAGCCGTTGGGTTCTATTTAGAGTATAAATTTTATACGATGGACTAACAAAATGATTATTTGGCGAATAATTATTATTAGATGATTATTAGGTGAACGCGAAATTTAATCGGATCGGATTTCAATAACTTGAGTTTCTATTCTTACATACATAAATAACGTGATGGGTGACAGTAGTAGACTTAAGATTTCTACGTTACTCCTTGTTAATTAGAAAAGTCTTTATTTATCTAAAAACAATTGCTTTTTTTGCGATTTAAGTAAGTAACTAACCACACACCAAACAAAATGTGTTCTTAACTTTTTTCGAATGACCAAATCTGTTTTAAAGTGCCCTTCGGATTTCTCCAAAGTACTCTAAACCCGCAAAGCCATAATACACGGTTATGTTAACGAAGCCAACGACTTTATACATACTACAAAATAAAAATAATTATAACAGTATGTACTCCGTATGCTCATACTGCCTTTTGGCTTTGCAGGGCAGCATTGAAACATACATAGTCCATACATACTCCGAAGTCCAGTTTAATTTCACTTAGCGCAATTGACCAGATATAGCTTGGGTACTGTCCCTCTGTGGCACAACAAATAACTCTTGTTCAGTTGTATGAACGAAGTGCATTATAAGAAGAGATACGTAAGAGGCAAAGTTGTTTTGATTAAGTACGAGTAGATATAAGTTTTTGCTACTTATAACTATCTTTAATAGTAGGTATTTTTGGAGTGTATATACACAACTACATATTGTTTTACACATTCATATCCAATGAATGAATAGAGAAGGCAATCGACCACTAACCCATCTCTTTCATTCAGCATATTTTTTTTTTCTTTTGTAATTTTTGGCAAACATGGCCAAGTGAAGTGCTACCATTAAACATTTGTGACGTTCTCAATATAAAGGGACCTTATGGAGGCAGGCGGTTACGCCATTTTTAGAACTGTTACCATAGTATTCGTATAGTTACAAGAATAAGAAGAGCTTAACTGCCTTCCGCCATAAGGTCCCTTTATATTGAGAACGTCACATTTGAACTTATACAAACTTAAAGACAAAACACTAAATAATATATGATAGGAAAAGTAATTAAGATATCGATTTTAAATGGTATGTAATGAGTAACTGCCGCACTCAGAGACGTCAATTAAGGTTTAAGTTTCATTAAAGTAGCTGCTGTCACTTTCTTTGCTATAGCAATAGAGTAAGACGCAGCAACTTGAATGAAACTTAAACATTAATTGACGTATCTGAGTGCGGCAGTTAGATTCACAGATATCCATTTAGAGAGTTATAATCTCAAATGCATAATTAAATTCGACCCCATTCCGGATTTCACAGCTACCTAGCTTGTACATGTATGTATACAATGATTCATTCATTTCTCCAAGTTTCGGATGAATGGAGCAAAGCAGTACAAGCAAATTTAAGTAGCAAGTTACAGCGAATACGTGATAATTTGCACTGTCGACTTTCGCCGCTTTGCTGACCCATAGTGTAGTAACTTTGGTGAGTCAGTGAGTCATAACCTTAAGTCAGGAGTAGAAAATGTGTGGGTCAATGTTCGTGACGTATATCCGTTTTGTGATGTAAGGGAAATAACAACAATCGATTAAATCTGTGTGACGATGATGACGTGATGACGCACGGAAGAAATTAATTGGCGTAAAAAATATGGATTCACAAAGCTACAAAGAATAACGATGTAATTTTATTGCATGTTGCGCGTGATTCTAACATCAGTTCAAGCAGGAGCTACTCGTAAAATCGAAGTTACGTTAGCCATGTCTCTTTTTCTCACTTTCGCATGAAGAATGGCAAAAACACATTTTGTTTGGTGTTACGGAAGCAGCTGGTCTCATGGTGTAGGTCTGGAGCATCGGTGGCCTAGTGGCATAGGGCATCGACTGTTCGAATTCGAACCCAGCGGTTGCCACGTATCAATGAGATTTTGTAACTTAAGCAGGTACATTATCCGATGATCTTACGGTGAAGGAAAACATCGCGAGGAAACCTCGAACAGCGGCCAAAAGCTGAGAATGTACGAGGGGTAATTGCATAAAGATCCTAGGGGCGGAAGTGTATCCGAAAAGGCTCATCTGTACAAAATAAGGTAAGTGTGAAAGTCTCAATCAAATACCATATGCATGAAATAGGACCGGACTTCTCGACTGTCTCCTTTGAGGATCTGTTACATTACATCTGTAAAAATAATCGAGTAAAGAAAAGAAAATGTAGCAAAAAATTTACTCTGATACGAGTAAGTTCGAAGAATTCAGGTTTGAAGCACTTTCTCTGTTCAGTATGCAGAATCTAGATAAAACTGTCAAAAATGAGTTACTGCATTGTAATAAGTAAGTATTGACTTGAAGGTAAATCGAGATGGCGGCGTTATCGGCGCCCACGCCAGTTATCAATCAGTTTCATAACTCGAAAGTGAAGGTGCTTCCGCTGAGATGGAACTGATGGAGATAGTATTTTGAACTGTGATAAAGATCCATGGAATTTAAATAACTATAACTAGTGAGTAGCGTGGCCGCCGTTACAAGAGTGTACATAATATAGCCATGTCGTTGCTTCACCTCGCGTTTGCAGTATGAACAAATAGATGGCAATCGCAAGTCACATTCAAATTCAATTGGGTAGGTAAAGTTTTTGGAAGAGGTGTAAATTATATTTTTTTTCGATAGTCGTCATCCTTAAGATCAAGAAACTGCAGCTCTTTTATTTTTATTTCCTCTAATATTTTTAAAATATTTTTTTTAGTTATTAAGTTGACATTTGTAAACTTTAATGACCGACAAGCTTGTTGCCTTCGTACTTAATGAAAAAGAAAAAAAAACTGTCACTTCTATAATATCTGTCATTGTCAAGTCAAGGCAGGGGGCACACTTAGAATGGTTCTCATTTTCATTGACGGTAGCGACCTCTGGAGTGTTGATGAAAATACAAAACGTCAACTGTCAAACATGTGTCCGTCCAATGTCAGTCAGTCAAGCGTTGTCTGTGCGGAAATGCGTTTCTCTGAGTTCTCTCATTATTAAATGTATTGCTGAATACTTTGTTATTGTGACACCATAGAACCGCGTCATAATAAAGTGACATACTGAGAGGCACAAAATAGACGTCACTTTATTATGAAACGGTTCTATGGAGAGTCGCAAAATAATGTTTCGGTGGTAAACTGTACATGCCTAGGTACGTATATATATAGTATAGCTTTAGTTCAACCACAACTCTCTAGGTGGCAGCACTTGTCATACAATAAAGTTTGACAGATATAGAAGTGTTTTTTTTTCTTTTTCCTTAAGTACGAAGGCAACAAGCTTGTCGGTCATTAAAGTTTACAAATGTCAACTTAATAATTTAAAAAAAAATTCTAAAATATTAGAGGGAATAAAAATAAAAGAGCCGCAGTTCCTTGATCTTTAGGATGACGACTATCGAAAAAAAATATAAATTACACCTCTTCCAAAAACTTTACCTACCCAATTCAAACAAGCACCGTGTGCTAGTAATATTTCATTTACCACTACACGCAAATACTGCGTCCAATATTAAGATCACATAGGGTAAACTCATCGAATTCCGTGACTCGCTCAATTCCGTGGTAGCAGTTCTATAATCCACCATAGAACCCTGCAAATAGAATCTAGGAACTGAAATACGACCTTAGACTTTTAAATGGACCAAGTCAAATAAATAAGGATGTATTTTAGGTCTCAGATTTGATCTGCAGGGTTCTATGGGGGATTATAGAACTGATAGAACTGATTGAGCGAGTCACGGAATTCGATGAGTTTACTATACCGTTATATTGTAAGACTCGCTCATGTTCGACATTACAAACTAGGTAAGTACAAAAAGTTTACTTCATTTCATTTCATCAAGTGATTTCATATCTCAATACTCGTACTGTACAAGTATAGGCTGGGCTTATGTTGAGACGCAGGGCCGCAGGCGACCACAGTTCCATGCAGCGCAGGGCAGAGCAGATTTAGTAATGCATGAACGTCCTTGAAGCTGCGCACGCTGCGGCGCAGGCACGTGCAACGCAGACATGTGTCTGTCCTGCATGGCGCCTCGTTGTAGAATGAGGACAGATTTCTGCTCTGCCCAGTGCATCGCGACTTCCGGTGGGTTAACCCCTGTATTTACCTCAACCGCCTTTTTACCATTTGTACGAAAATTTCATGCAAACAAACATCTAAAAGGCGCACCATCCCAGTTTAATTTAAGCCCTTGCTTCGATCGGCCGATATGTGAGCCTATTTCCATTCGTTTTGAAAATAAATAAGAAAACTAGAGGTAGGATTATCGATGCAATAAGCCACTCTCAATCTGTTGCTCCATTCGGGGGTGACATAAGTATTTGTAAAGTAACAAACTAGCAAATAAACACAAGTTTAGCATATAAAGCAAAAAAATATATATTAGGAAAGGAATACGATTTCCTTTATACGATTACCACAGATGTTGTAAAGTCGGATAAGCATCCAATAATAAGAAGAAGAAAATCGTTTATTTGGTGCAAACATGGTGCAAAGTAATAATAATTTAACACAGAAGAAGAAGAAATGGGAGTATCATTGTTTTTTTTTGGTGGACGAAAAGACACCATCGTGCTAAACATATAAAATACTGCATGGCTACCATCAAATCAAACGCAGCAACGGGAAAAAAATACATGCCTTGTTTGTAAAACCATTAGCTCTGGCAAATACAGTGTTAGCAATTCTTATAGGTGTTCCAGACAGAACACTTTCTAATGGTCAGTGCGGGCTGTAGTGTCATTGATCCGTGCCACGCCCTGGAACAGGCTATTACCACAGTATAAACAAACAGTAGTACAACTTCGAACAAAGGTACCTCGTGATGTTTGTATGTGCGCTGCGCGCCTCACACTTACCCGCCACAAGCCTTTGGTGGGACGTGAGCTAACACTGATAATCATGAATTTAGTCGAGGCTCTTAATAGATTTTAACTTTTATTTTAAACCTTAAGCATTCAGTCTTACGTTAGAATTATGGAATCGATGTATTAATTTCCCTGGCACCTGTCAAATTTTATCTCGTGCATGCATGCTAAGTCCGCTGAAGTATATTTGAGATTTCTTCAGCTATAATGTTTCTGAATTCAACAGAAACGTCCGATACGAAATCCTTAACGTCCATTCCGAAATTTCGTGGCTCTTGAGTAATTTGTTCTAACAACAGCGACAAAAATACTAGAATATAAAATTGTTAAAATACGACTTGTTAAACAGTCAACAAGTAAGCAGAAAGGCAGGTTCTTTCATTAGCACATTAATTTGTGGCCAGTATTTATGATGCGACACAAATCAAATAAGATATGGATTATGGACAGCCAACCTAACAGGTTAATTGATTTTTAATGAGACAACGTTGACACACTTGACATTTTCATAGAGGTGACTTTCTTTCGTAGAACTGGAGAAAATTATTGCAGAAAATTTATCGTTTCTGAACAAAATATTATTGGTCCAGTTTTAGGTTTGTGAACCACAGGCCCCCTAGCATGCATGCAAGAGATACAATTTGACAGGGGCTAGGGAAATTAATACATCTTTTCCATATTCTAAAATATTCTCGTCTTGATAAAATCGCTATAAAAATGTGAAAATCGCAATAGTCGCTTAGTAATATAAAGTAATAAAAGTCTGGACGAGACACTTTTATTTTAAACTTTAAGCGTTAAGTCTTACGGTAGAATATGGAATAGATGTATTCATTTCCCTAGCACCTGTCAAATTTCCTGGCCTGGCCTTGGCCTGCTGGTTACAGGTCTCCCCAGTCTTGAGCTGCCTGCATCTGAGCGCACTCTCGCGACTTTCAAGTATTTTTTAAAAGTCTTACGGAAAGTGAAGATAAAAAAAGTGTATCACTTATGATGCTGGCCACAGAGCAGAAATGTTTATATGTATTCTGTGATGCTGACCGTATATCGACTGGTGTCTATCACTTGCAATTGGTAGTAAAAAACTAATTATAAAATGCAAAGCAGTTACAATCGAAAGTGATTCGTACGCAGTTTACGTAAAGATAATTAATTACGTGTGTAATTATTTGATTTGCGATTATAAATTGGATTGCTGAAGCAAGCAAAACAATCGAATGAGTAGATGCAATGTCAAATTCCTTACTTATACCAACCGGATGTTAGAAATGTTCGATTTCCTGTTTGCCAATATTAAATATCTAGACAAGTATTTTTTTCTTTTTCACAAATTAACCTAGTCCCAAACTAAGCTCTAGGCTTGTACTATGGGTACTAGGCAACGACATACATACTTATATAGAGAAATACATATTTAAATATATAGAAAACATCCATGTCTCAGGAACAAATACTCGCGCTCATCACACAAATAATTTGCCCGTACTGGGATTCGAACCCGGGACCGCTAGCTTCGTAGACACTACCAACTAGGCTAACCGCGTCAAGTTTGATTGAACCACCAATTAGATTATGTTTGGTTATTATAATATGTACTGGGGCTCTATTCCAATTGTAGGTATTAGCGCATCTTGCTTTTTGATATCGTAAACAATATGATTACGTTGACATAATTTCTGACAGTGAGAGCTTGTAACTTTAACATCTTGTTTATGATGTCGAAGCAAGATGGTCTAAAACAATGTAGAATAGATGTATTTCGCGAAATAAGTGTTTAGTAAACTCTTCGAAATCCACGACTCGCTCAATTCCGTGGTAACAGAATCCGCCATTTCTATGGCGGGTTCTTCCTGCAAGTCGAATCTGGGACCTAAAACTATTTATTTGCCTCAGCCTATTTAAAAGTCAAAGGTATTTCAGTTCCTAGATTCTATAAGGAGGGTTCTATGGCGGATTATAGAACTGCTACCACGGAATTAAGCGAGTCACGGAATTCGATGAGTTTACCCTACTTAAGGGCGGCATAAGTGTAACTTTAATAATGTTAAAGTTACAATTTTTTTTTTAACTATGATAATATTATTAAAGTAAAAATTAAATGGAAGTGTAGGCAGTTGAATGCCGTTTACACACCTTGACTGACGACGTCAATTCGCCGGTTATTCTTCGTCTCAGTAGATGTGAGATATAACATTCAGAAATCGCTATTTTTCTTACAACAAATAAAATAATTCAATATTTTTTACACCACTTCCTTTACTATCCATACAAAATCAACAAAAAAAAATCCTTCAAATAGCCTCGTAAGCTTCGCATCCAGTGCATCGCACGCGCAGATTGGCGATAAATCGAATCAAGCGCAAAAGGCAAGTGGCATTCACATAAGAATGCCACACGGTGCGCTTGCGCCGTGTCTTGGCCGGTTGCCCACGCGCACTCATAACTTCCGTGATAAAATCATATGTAGTTTCACCCTTATTCGTTTGTCATACCCTGTATACTAAATCAATGGACGGCAGCAGGGCGGCGACAGTCAACTAACAAATAAATAAGACACATAATAAATATGACACGAGTCGACGTGGTTTCTACCTCGCGATCATATTTTCTCCTAATTCCCACGAACTCGAAGCAATAGACAAAAGGTAAGATAATGTAGAATGTACAGTAGGCCCTGCTCTTACTAGGTCTTGCATTTATTACTAAGAACCGCCTATTAAACAAAGTTCCCGTTCAACAGAGAGTTCTTTTAAGTGTTGAATGACCGCAACTCAGATTAACCTTGGCGCGGTGCGCGGGCATAGTCCCTTTAAACCAACCAGTAAACCCTATACTTAGCTTTATGCAGTGAAAAGGCCAGAGATATGGATGCTATAACTTTATCCCTTTCTTTCACTGGAACTTGGCAGGTTTTAACTGTTCATAATACGGTCTTTCCTCCAACCGCTGCGGTTTTACGTCCGTGACTCGAATGCGCGATTCTCCTGGCGGCCATTGACAAGGATAAACTTTAAATGTTTTAAAACTACTTTATTTATTTGAAAGTTGTGTCTTAATAATAAATTATCTGTTTTTGAAAAAATAGGCATCATCATCCTTTCACTATAACCTTGATTTTTTGATCACGTACCTAGTTATGTAATTTAAAAATAATACATATAAAATAAATACAGTTAAATATTATTGATCTCCAATTTCTGCCAAGTTGGAGCTCAAAATGTATTAGTCGCAATAATTGGTTTGACTGTCAACAATCTAGTGCTTAACTTTAACTGGCACCTTTTTAGAGATCACTCTTTTGGTACATCAGACGGAACTTGGCCTACTTTTTTGGTGGGATTCCAGGTTTATGTTAAACTATCGCTAAAATAACACAAACATTATGTAGGGTAACACAAATTGCATTCGTTTACGTTACGTTAGAAAAATGTACGCGATAGATCGGCAGCTTACTTCAATCCTATATGTTTTGACAGTTTTCGAACATCTTTATCGTTATTGTTGTGTCTTGTCTAGGACCGCAGATAATGAGCAATAGACATGTTTAATGACATCACTTATGTCAATGAGATGTAAATCAAATGTAAATAGGCACCTAGGTCATTTCTTCAAACCTCAGTCGAGAATATTCAAGCAACAGACTGACCTCGAGGAAAACCCGAAACCAACCTTCGCGAAAGAGTGCAAAGAATTTTAAAATCACGGCAGTAAAAATACTTGGCATGCTTTGCAATGAACGTTTTACAACACCTTATGGGAAACCCTGCTGTGTAATAAAGATAACATTAATTAGAAACATTGTAAATGTTTGTCTGTTGCACAGTTTTAATTAAAAAGTGAGGCTAATGAGACAGATGAGACTAATGCTTATGGGATGGAGTCGGCAGTCAGTCAGTAAGATGTCGAACGACCTACAGTCCGTTAGCACTCAAAATAGGATTCGGCTTCGAGTAAAGTCGGCTAGACTCGCATAAGAGCGTATGAGAGCGAGTGAGAGAGAAGTACAAACCCGAATCCTATTCCTAGTGCTAACGGACTGTATCTACTTACTCAAATGCTCGGTTTCTATATTCTTTGTGGTAGAGGTAGAAAAGAGATGGGTGGATTGAGATTGAGATATGATAGGGATATGTCAGAGAAGAAAACATGCTGCATCAAACCCAGATAAAATGAAGCAAGGGCAAGAAGATAATTATACTATGTGAAAACCCTACTGTAGTTTTCCCAGCGCTGTTGCGCTAAAAAAATCCCATTCCGTTGATTGTAAAGATTGTAGAAATGTAGAGGAATAATTACTGTAGGAAATTTTAAATCATACTTGTTTAATTATTTGTTGTTCGTCATTAGGATTTGCCTATAATTACACCGAATTTGACGTTTACCGTTTTCACGATAGAACAAAACAAATTTAAAAAAGAAAACGTTCTAGTATAGTAGTTATGGCAGAATTTGACGTAAAATAAAAGGCGTGTTAAATTTAGACGTCACTAACTATGTTTCCTCGCCCTCTCTTCACCTTTTCTCTCAAGAAATCTAAAGTAAAGGATGTAAAGATCTCTCTTAACCATACATCTCAAGTAAACACGCGATGATGGCGAAAGGTGTAGAAAGGTGGCACGTTCCTGCCACCCCGATATGTCACGTCGCGTGACCATCGTTGTATAATGATGTTATAAAGATATTACACTGATGCAAAACTGGAGGATGTTCAAGTGCTCTCATTAATTTACTCGAGAAACAAGATTCTTATCTTTTTGTGTCAACGTGTGTCAACTTATCAGCATCGCTACAGGCTACGAGGCTAAAAATATGTAGTATGTATACATAATTCCTTATCAAGTGAATCCTGAGCCCAGTCGTTGCAGAACTGGTCTAGTTTCTCAAGCAGCACACAAGCTGTATATTTAAGAGCCTATACAGCCCTTAAGATGCTGAAACTAGAGTTATAATGGCTGTATAAGTTCTTATACAACTTTTGTGCTACCTGGGTTGTTTTGCCATCTCTTTCTTTGCCTGCCCTTTCTTTTGTGGATTGGTTTCCACTGCGTTATTAAATAGGGAAATGTGGAGCGGCTTGATGAGGGCTTTTGCCTAGCAGTAGGACAGAAAAAATAGGATAACCAATAATCTTCTGCACATTTACAAGTGCATGATTGGCGGGTTGCTATTTGCATAATTATATAATGAGAAATGATAGATTAAAAATCGTAGTAATATGCAATTTTGACAGGCCTACGTTTATGACTTGGTGGTCCCCACAACTTAAATGTTGTTGGGGAAATTGTTGCGTTAAGAGCATCGTTGTGTAATGAACTTCTTACAAATTAACTGGATTATGTAAGGCGTAATGACATACGAGATGCTTTCTCGCTTAAACGTGCCGTTTAATGTAGTAAGATTAACATTTCAGCCATATTGTTGATAATTATACCGACGAATGTCAGAATAAATGACGCATAATAATACTTTAATAATTTTTATGTTATGGTTGAGTAAGTATGATGTTTTCTGGCTGATCTCTTGCTTAATATTGAGAAAAATATTAGAGAAATCGAATGGTAAATCGAATCAAGTGTATGTTTGAGTCGGGATTCCTTTGTGACAAGTTCGGACTTGGAACTAGGTAATAATTATGGAAATATTCGTCTCGTTTTTTTTTATCCAAGTAGAAATGCTAAACTTGTGAATTAAAGTCAAAACAATGTTAGTCGGCACGCGGTACGTTCTACAAAAGTATGAATAAATTAAATTTGATGACTGAGAAGATTTCTAGATTTTGTCGTTTCTAATTTGGAGATTACATTTTCATTTGGATTCAAAGGCACTTATTAAAATTAACTAATATTTAGATAAGCCGGAATTCCTTATAATACTTGTCTTAGGCATCTAAGATAATACAGAAACATGTGATATAGCGGAAGTCAGAACTAAAAAGAGGCACGTCCTTGCATTGATACGAGCCAAACAAACACTTGTAGGCATTTTATGTTGAGAAACGAACAAAGATAAAACTTAAAGAATCTTTAGAAATATTGCTTAATTAGTTCATTTTTTTATCATATAAAATTTATAAACGTGGAAGTTTGTATGGGTGTTTGGATGATTGTTTCAATCGCACCCAAACGGCTGAACTGAACGGATTTGGATGAAAGGCACACATATAGTCCTTATATAGTATACTTTTTATCCCAGTAAAATGTATAGTTCCCGAGGGAATAGCGATAAGACTTCTACGCAGACGGAGTCCCGGGAAAAAGCCAGCTTTATAATAATTATAGGATTGACTTAAGCTGACGATCTATCGCGTCGGCCGCTATGACAATTCCATACATTTTGTTACTTTTCGAAAATAGGTTAGCGTACCTAATTCACCTTGTCTAAGCCCCCCGGTATCGTTGCTGTTGTTTTCTTTATCTAACGAGGCCGATTGTTATGCTTTTTAGTTGGGTTTTGAAGGTGGTTTGTTTTTAGGAATAATTAGACGATGAATCTCAAAAAACTCTGCGTTGTCCATATCCAGTGGACTCCTGCAAACTTCCCCAGCCCCTTGGACATTGTCGGGCTTCCCCACGTTGCATCTTTCGATCAAATTCAGGTAATTTCATAATATTTTTGGAAAAGAATCAAAAGATGATATCAAATCGGAATTAACGTCCATTAAGTCTATCTAAGGTCCCGCCTTTCCAAAAACATTTGGAATATCCGAGAGACCAAAGTTTTTGAGTGGATGTAAAATAAAATACAGACGTCCTTCTAATGGCCAATGTTTATTACTTAAATTAAGTCAACAAATTAGCTACGAGATACAAAACGAACAAGATTAAGGCCGGAATAATTCGTATCCGGCGTCCGTTTTGTTTGTAATGCTTCAATGTTTTACGAACCGGGACCGGAAACCGGAACCGGACACTTATGACTCCGACCGCGACAGAGTAAATATTGTTTACCAATTGAATCGCTCATTGTCCAAAATGTTAACCTAAAACTGTTCTAGTTTACCCTGATATTTAAATGGTAAAATATATTTAATTATAGTGACAGGTGGAACTACAATTTAATACTCTCCTTAGCCTAGTTGACAGTTGGCAGTGACCCTGCCTAAGATGCTGGAGGTTCCGGGTTCGATTCCCTGTATAGGCAAATATTTGTGTGATGACCGCGAGTATTTGTTCCTGAGGCTGTTTTCTATGTATTTAAGTTCGAATTTCTTTATATATGTATATTTATCGTTGCCTAGTTTCAATAGGAGAAGCCAACTTAATTAACTTTTAAGTTTCATTAAAGTTGCTGCTGTCACTTTCTTTGCTATAGCAATAGAATAAGACGCAGCAAATTCAATTAAACTTTAAAATTAATTGACGTCTCTGAGTGCGGCAGTAGGTAAGTGTCTAATAGGTCAATTTATATGAGATTGTCCCCTGAAATTTTGAGTTAAAGTTGTAACAGTCGAGTTTAAAGATTTGTAAACACTTGCGCCTTATCCCATTGAAATAAGGTGCAAGTATGTACATATTTTTGACACGACTGAACATGTAGCCTATTTCACTTCGAATAGCGTCCTCATTTTTCCATAAGTAATAATTGCCAAGCAATACTTATTATTCCGACCGCGCGGGGCTGATGATCAATCAAAAAAACGTCCACTGCTGGATATCGCCACAATAAGCCCATCCTTTAGGGTAGCCTACCATGTATGTGCAGTAGTGGACGTCTTTTGGCTGATATGATGATGATGATGATGATGATGACTATACTATCAAGTTTTTTGCACTCCACTTTTCCAGTGAAAGCTTCTTTTGAAAGTACTTAATATTTCTGTGTAAATAAAGGAACCTCTGTGGTCTACTTTCACAACTTCATTTTCATTTTGAAGTAACAATGTTCATTATTAAGTAGGGCACGTTTTTGTCCGAATGCACTTGCATCGTTACATAGGAACAGCATCTCACCTGTCAAGATCCACAAGACATTCTGTGCCAAGCCAGCCGGTTTCCATACAAAATGAGCCGGTTATACTCTTGGTTCTAAAAGTCGGTCTACAAAATTTCGGCGACTTCGCAAGGAAACCGGCGCTCACGCAAAAAATTACCAACGGTATGCGGTACTCTGTCACGTGCCAAGGGCCAATGGTACAGATACTCGTAGAAAGCCGGGGAAATAATTAGTACAGTTCTTGCCTTAATTGTGTTGATTTTAGAATGACTGCGGAAAAAATGAGGAGCTGTTTTTGCTTGTCAGTGTTTGTGTTTTTCGGGAAAGATTTTTTATTCAGATATCAAAAATTTAAGGTTTGGGTGGTTTGATTTGGAGGTTTAAAGAATTATTGTTATTATTATGTTTCTTATACTTAGTTTAGCACATTTTACTGTCGGTTAAAAGTTTGAAAGAGTTACAATAAGTTAAATGGTATCAAATTAAGTGCAACTTAATCCGCAAAAATGTCTCTATTAAGAGAGGATTGTGAGTTGACGGCTTTCCATACAAACGATAACGTTTCCCACGGAACAAAAACTATGTTCGTACGTTTCGTTTTTTCCAATATTATAAATAAATTTAAATTTATTCCAGTTTTATTGTTAAGTTATTTCGGCCATAACCTCTTTATAATTAATAAATATTTAAAAAATCGAAACGTACAGACATAGTTTTTGCTCTGACTGACCACATATCAAAAATTGGTCGAAATTAACATTTTGGGGGGGGGGGAAAACGTTATCACCGATGTATGTATGTCGATTATCGTTACGTTAAAGTACAATATTTAAAAGCGGACATTACGAAGAATTACTTATTAAGGACTTGATCCTACTTCTGGCCCCCTAGCATAGGTACATACACGAGATAAAATTTGACAGGTGCTAGGGAAATGAATACATGTATTCCATATTCTAACGTAAAACTTAACGCTTAAGGTTTAAAATAAAGGTGTCCTGAATATACACCCCATAATTTAAATTGTTAATATTAAAACTATTACAAAACAAACATTACCACAATCTAGATTCGTTTACCTCAAAATACGCTATCGTGGACCTGAAAGAGACAGCTGAATAAATAGCAAAACATTCCAGTGGGTGCGAATCATCTTCTCGTACTCACTACCTTCTTTCAGCACATTAGTCTATCCCTTTCTCTCGTTTTCTATCCCGTTGTGTAAAACTTGGGGCGTAAATAAAAAAACATGCGGTAAAGGTAACCTGCCAGCATCCTTGTTCTAATGAATTCATAAATATAAATCCAAACTGCCACATTAACGGTCCAAACGACTCCTAACAACAACTCACCACAAAAAGCCGAATCGAATGATCCATTGTCGAAGAATCCAAAACACTAACCCACCATCTTTCCCTCTATCGTATGGAATAGAAAGAAGACAGCCACACTCACAGTCACCGCACTAAACTTTTTAAGAATATTTTTAATTTTTTTGAATTTGAATATGGAACGCGTCTCGCGCGAGTGCGCAAGCGCGCTGTCAGCGGAGGACTGGAGACAGGCTTCAATCGAAGGCTGTGTAGAGACGTGGGCTTTGCGTAACCGATGCCCAGCTCGATATACCTACAATCGATTGTAATTATTCGATAGCGGTGATTAAAAATCTGGCGGAATTTCTTTATGACTCTTTATTATGGGTATGTGCATAATCGCGATGATTTTGAAACTGGAACGTTTTCTAAAATAGTAAACAATAGATAGCTATTGCTACCCAAACATTATAACATATTGCTGTATGTTAAGTTTCCGCCTTGCATACATAGATATAGTAGCTTAATGACTTATTACCGCAGCATTGCTACATTGCGAAGTAAGTATAATTACTTGATACTAATTACGCGTCGTAATGATGATTAGATGCTTAATAAATTAGCATTAACAAACGCTTATTATTACAAGCGTTACAACAATCTTAGAATTAAAAAAAAACACTCCGAAAATTGGTGTATAAATAAAGAAATATTTATTCGGCTATTAAAACACATACAGTCGAGATAAAAAAACCTATAACTATAATATATATGCAGCTTTGGGGGGGGGGGGGGCATTATATTGAGGTGGCAACTGTGGCAAGCCACCGTCTGACATTTTAACCAAAGATTAATATTAGCAGACAGGCGCCATAATTCACCATAATCCAGTTTACTAATCCCTATAATTTCATCCGCATAGCCCATTATTTTTGTTTCCATCCATCTAAAATAGTTCTATATTAACCGGGGTAGTCCGTAAGAGCATGCTTATACAGTGTGAATTCAGGGACATCACCGATCGTTACAAAATTAAATTTGTCAACAGGGCCTCTGCGTGTTGGCATCGGCTCCATGTACGCCTTCTAAAGGTCCGGGACTCCCGTAGCGCCAGTGCACACATACAAATATTTATTATTTCAAAAAGCAGGTTTTTACCAAACATAAACAATGATACAGGTACTCACACGATACACAGCAATCGATTTTATCTTATATTACTTTGTGCTTCTACCTCGTTAATAATGTAAATTTATATAATAATAGCAATCGTAGCCATAGTCAAAGTTAATCGATTGCAATGTCGTTTATCGATGACCGCGCTGCGCACTATCAGCCTGAAATAGCAAGTGACGTTATCGCAGCGACCTCACATCTGCGGCACCTGTCGACTCTTATCGCCCCGCCAAACAAACCATGCGGCTCCAGGGCTGCCAAACTTCAGTATTCTCCAGATACAGATCCGGTGTGAATCCCAGACACTCCACCATTTTGGGCCTGGCCATATATAAAGGCGCAGCGCCATAACTCTTATTTAATCTGTGACAGCGCCTTGGAAAAGCACGTTGCCGTGTCATGCAGTACGGGGCAGTGCCGTGTTGAGCAGACGCACGATACGGTACGGCACTGCGTCGGGAAAAAAATCACGATCACTCTTGAACTGATATGAACCACACCACATGTATTCCGCTTTTGTTATTGGCCCTATCTGTTTAATGTTTTTGGTGGAGCACCTGGGAGCCTGGAAAAGATATGTTTATTTCGTCAAGGAGAAGACGAGCACACGGGCAACAGATAGTAAATGGCCTCTGAGGCTCTAAAGCATTGACAATCTTAAGATTGCCGATCCTGATGACTAAGGTAGTACCTCTATTTTGCTAGTAATTATACCAACGACGACAATACGAACACCGGCGACAGATTATTAAGCACTGGGACCTACAAGGTGATATGGTGTCAAAGACAGACAAAGTAACTGATTTAAAACGATCAGTATAATAGCGATAATCTTCCAATAACTGGGGTCATCGAAAGATGGTAATTTATTTTACCTAACAGGTGCTAACCCTACATAAGCAAAACAAATGAACATTGAGCTGAATTCCATAACGAGGACATAGCTTTGTTCACAGAACGTTCGTCCGAAATTAAATGAACTCCAATTTTCAACTGTTTTCATACGTAAAGCGTTCCCACGTAAAATGGCAAGTTACACGGCTTAATTCGGCGTTCTGTTGAGCGAGATAATTAATTTGTTACGTAACATATCGCGGAAATTAATGCATTGTTTAACTAAAGTTTTTGGAAGACAATCTGTCGATTGTTGAGTGACATGCTAGAGCAGATTTTCACACAATTTATGGGCGAACATGCATGCCTGTGGGCTTACGGCCGCACTCAGAGACGTCAATTAAGTTTCAAGTTTCATTAAAGTAGCTGCTGTCACTTTCTTTGCTATAGCAATAGAATAAGACGCAGCAACTTTAATGAAACTTAAAAACTAATTGACGTCTCTGAGTGCGGCAGTATGACAAGACGCATTCTGCGATCGTTATTGGTATAAAAAAATTGGATTGACTTAAGCTGCAGGACGGTCGCGTAGATAGGTTATGCGAATTTTGAGAGTTTAAATTCGATAGGCCGATGGAAGGAATTTTCACAATTTTTCCAGCACTTTCTGCGAATAACTAACAGGACGAAACGCTATTTAAAATAGTGGTGATACTAAAATAAATTAATGCTGGTATCAGCGCTTCCTTACATACTGGTGATGAGCCCTAAATTAAATATTTTGCTTAATTTTATTGCTGTTTGAAATGAAAAAAAAAATAGTTTACTTGGCACGTAATAATAATAAACTAACCTAAAAAAATCATTTTTGTGATAAGCTTTTGTTGCCGACTGTTCTTTTTTTTGTACAGTCATCATCTGCTTATCAAGACAAATCCAACGAGCCCAAACACGACGGGTTTATCACGTGTAGTTTAGGAGTTCCTATGGCCACCTTCCGTCTCCATCGTCAGACCAGCTCAATGACACCATAATATTAAATTGTAATCGGGTTTACATATTTATTCAAAATTTCAGCCCATTCCATTAACGGGAACTGGTTCAAAATTGACTTGCAAAATTCTAGGACATAGTTACAAGTGAAGTTAAATAAAAGCTTTTAATAAAAAATCTGCTTACATACAAACAATAACAGAACGGTCATTTCTTGAAAACTTTTGATTATAAATCAAAAAGTGCGCGACAGAAAATTATAAAAAAAAATAGTTGTCAAATGTGCAGATTGAGCCCTTTTATATGACACCCCATTTGATATAATCACAAATCACTTTCATTTATCAACCCCCCGTTCTAGGCCCCTTATTAAATTAATTTTTTTTTTTACTTAAATCAGACGCGGGCAAGCAAGTTATACAACTACGCTAAATTACAAGTTGATAACTTGTATAGTTGCTGAGAAAAACTATCACCATAAGGGTTCCTTTTTTTACCATTTTGGTACGGAACCCTAAAAACCAACTACAAATTTATGGTCTTGAAAACACCACGGAAAAAGGTTAAATAATGACAATGGTGCCTAGTGTACATGAAATATATCCAAGCCGATGATGTCAACACAATAGCAATCTCACATGACTCTTGCTGCCGACTTCGATATATTTCATGCACCTGTTAGGCACCTAATAGGCCTAATAGGCCTAGGAGACGGGTCAAAAACAGATTTGAATACGATAATAATAATAAATAATAAAATACTTTATTTCGTGTAACCATTTTGACACATATTTTGTTAGTGAGAAAACTTAATCGATACTCGATCGATACTATAAACGATACTCTTTGAAAACTTGCATATTTAATAACCTATTATTCCATCTCACTTATAGTTAATGCTACTAGTTAATCAATAAACTAAAAGCCAATCAATCAATTAAATCCAACAAATAACGAACACTGCTGCAGGTGTCCCTTCATTGGCATTAAGTGGCAATAGAAGACGTAATCAATCGATTGAGACACCCACTCGGGCAGGGAAAGTTATCATGCAAGGCAAATGCAAACAATGGCCACCGAATGGTCGAAGTGACAAGCAGAATATAAATAAAGACTCATTAGACTTTCGCCATTTGAGACATGAGTTACTGGCTTGGTTGTTGAACAATACAAGCTTTGAAAACACTATCTATGTTTGTTTTGTTAATTGTTAGTATACCGATATTAACCCCTGATGCATCAGAACTTGGAGTAGGAGCTTGAAATTGGTGGAAAAGTCTGTTTGATATCTCCAAAACGAAGTTAAAATCCCTTAGATTCCTGGTTTTTAAACCTCTACAGTGTCAAAATTTGAGACCGTGAATTTGATTTGAATTTGATTTCTTGGATAAAAAAATCTAACAGTCCACTTAGTCTACAGGAGGTCACAAAGTAACATCTTATTAAGTATACATATAGATACACGTTATGCTAGTTTTCAGAAATCAGCGTATAGCATTTAAGTTCCCAAGGATCTTTAAATACTTCTTATAAATGATCCTGCTCTTTTCAAAGAGGCTGGCTTAATGTTTTTGTGGTTCCTCTGGTCTGGTATTGCAGTTGTCATCCCATGAGTGCCTGAATAAGAGAGAAAAATAACACAATTTCAGATCCAGGCTGTAAAGTGATGCTGTAAACGGTCCAATAAAGTTTTGTCAGTATCGCTATGTTGTGTCCCTTTCTAGTCAAAGTTTTAAGACAGCAATCCCCGATTGTTTATAGTAGTTTAGACTATGACGGGTAGGAGGATGTGCGTGTGGCACATACAAACCGCACGATGTACCTCTGAAGATTTTCTACTGGTCTGTTGCTGTGGTAAAAGGAACTGATGTTGAGAGCCATCTTAATATTATTATGACATCGAATGCCTTAACTTTCTTCAATAAATAAGTTATGTGAAAAGAAAGCTCGTTTTCCAATTGAATGGACAGCTTATTTATTTTCCCGAGGTTGCCCGTTACTGTTCGTTTCGTTAATGCATGCATACTAAGTATTATTTATGGGAAATTAACCAACTTTAATTTTAAACTCATGAACGAAAACTTTTGGTTGGTTCTTTTAAAGTCCATCAGATGTTTGTCTGTTAATAAGTCCAGAAATATATCTTCGGGAAAGGCATAGATTAATACAAAGTGGTAATTATGGTCATTTGTGACGTTCTCAATATAGAGGGACCTTATGGAGGACGGCAGTTAAGCTCTTCTTATTCTTGTAACTATACGGATACTATGGTAACAGTTCTAAAAACGGCGTAACCGCCTGCCTCCACAAGGTCCCTTTATATTGATAACGTCACATTTGTCTGGATGATATGGTTTTCAATCACGCCTAACGGATTAGGATGAAATTAAGCATACAGATAGTTCTTATCCTGGATTGACACACGAGTACTTTTAAAAACGGACAATTCGACGGTTCCCGAGAAAAAGCGATATAGATACTACGCGGACAGAGTCGCGGGCAAAGGTTAGTATAGTCGTATATAGAAATTGTTTACGTGCTACAACGTAGAAAAACATACATACAGCTGAACATAGAACATCCTCCTTTTTGAAGTCGGTTATAAGCGACGAGGAACTAAGGTTTCACAGGTCAATCAGTAATCACTTTTACGAGTAGGTGTAAGAACGTTAATCAAGGTAATTAGTAACGCTAATAACGTCTAAAACTCCGAGTTAACTATGATTGTAGTACTTAATCGAGAATGTTCTTAGCTTGCTCGTTTGATGAGAATCCGTTAAGCCACCTAAGAGTTATCAGCTCTGAAGGTACGGGTCCCGATTTTGCCTGTTATTTTTAACTTGGTTAGGGTAGGTTATTATTAATTTAAATCATTTCTGTTTGTCTACACTAAGCTTCAATATAATCTAATAACTAAAATCCGTCTCTCGATTGTGCATTAGATTGCTATCAGGTTTTATGGAGCCTGAGACCCGTTGTATTTATTCATTCTAGTCTTATATAACTTTGCGATTAAAAGCGCTAGATGTTATCTTAATTAGACAATTGATTAGTTTGGTATACAATAATGTCATAGTTATCGCGGCTTTTTTGTCATTTGTCTAACAGGGATATTAGCCTGTTATAATAGAAAGTGTAGATTGCTCACTTGACAAACGGAAGAGAATTCATAAACGATCTCGACTGTGATTCCCGTCTCAATACGTCATAGTAAACGTCAATCCATAGAAAACTGTCATTTTTGACGCATCTTGTGACGGGGATCTCAGCCAAGATCAGTTTATTAATACGGCCCTAGATAAATGTGACGTTCTCAATATAAAGGGACCTTATGGAGGAAGGCAGTTACGCTCTTCTTATTCTTGTAACTATACGAATACTATGGTAACAGTTCTGAAAACGGCGTAACCGCCTGCCTCCATATTGAGAACGTCACAAATATACCTACTCCGTTATACATAGTCCGTAATAAAGTTTTGTCACTTGTAAATGTTATGCAAATTAAGGGGATTAAGGCTGCGTATAATAATATAAGAAATTATATGCTTAAGAATTACGTAACTCCAATATCATTTATATCGAAAATTTCTAGGCCTGTCGTGAAGCTAATAAAGCTGCAAATCCACTTTCGCCGCATAATATAATTACGCTTCATCCTAATGCATCATCCGATTTAATCTACATTTGAGATAACCGGGCTTATTTTGATCGTGTCATATAGATAGCGAATAAAGCATCTGTCACTTTCTGACCGGTATGTAAGTGCGAGAGAGACGGATGCTTTTTCCACACTTATCCACCGCGATAAAGGTGACCATAATACGGGTGCTGGGCGACTAGCACATCTTTGCCCGCGACTTGTTTGTCGCTCAGTAATCCCCCTCTACTCTACCCAGTTGATAACGAGAGGGATGCACTGAGCGACTAACGAGAAAATATAAGATATGCTAGCCGTACAGTTGTACAGTTGGTAGGTAAATGTCGATGAGTTGTGAAGTTCTCCGCGCTTTTCGCTCAACAGTGCAAAAGCTGCTGCTTAGAAAGACCAGTGTAAGTCCGAACGGACCAAGCACAAGGCTACACTATCCATCATACACCGTTAGACCAAAGAACGGGGCATAATACTTCGTAACACCTAAACGAGATAATATCAATGACATATGATTGTATAATTTAAAGAGACATCACAATGGACGGCGTTACGCGGCGTTTTGTTGTTACAAAAATGTTTTAAACTTGGAAAGTGGAAAGGTTCTCGTTCTCAGGCGTAACTGGGGTTGCCAGATACGAATTTAGAAAATCCTATCAAAATCCGTGTTTTTTTGTTAAAAATCATGACATTTTGCGCGCTCACCGGAGAAGGTGGCGTGGAGGTGTATTTATTTTAAATCTATATTTAAATTATAAGTTCATGTTTCATATTTAAAAAGTAGTAAGATGATTATTTTCAGACATTGCTATACTTAAAAAACTAGGTACAGTCACCACACGGGATTGTTGAGCCACCATAGAACCCTGTCATAATGACAACGTCAAGTCACTCAAAAGAAATTATGTCAAAATTTTCTGTAGACTTTCTGTGAGAGGGTTCTATAGTGGCTCAACAATCCCGAGTGGTGACTGTACTTATTTTCAGTGGACCGTCCCTTACACTCTGTATGTATATAAATCCACAGGGCCATTAGCCAAGATGCCCATCGCTAACTAGCGTTTCTATTCGTTTAGTTTTTAAACCAATCGTGTCACTGGTAGATCACGTGACTCTTCGTATCACGTGATCTACCTATGACGCGATTGGTTTAAAAACTAAACGAATAGAAACGCTAGTTAGCGATGGGCATCTTGGCTAAGGGCTCGGTTTTTTTCAAAATATCCTGATATCCTATGATATTGACCGACAAATGACCAAAATTCCTGACATGTCAGGATAAATTCTAACGTCTGGTTGCCTTAGTAGTGACGGAGTTTATCTCTTGATACTGAAACGAAAGAATGTGAATGTGGTGACGTAACGTGCCGTAACCACGTGGGAACCTGGGATGAGATGGCGGATCAATGGGTGACCTGAAAGATACTTTCATAACAACTAATGACGAGGAGAGACTAGATAGGTACTTACCTTGATCCTATGCATGGTCCTAATCTTATGTGATCTTGTAGGTAACATTTTCATGCATATAAAACTGATGGCAAAAAGTGAGATTAAAATTAAAATCGGCCTAAAAATACAGAAAATAAAAGCTACATAAGCTAATACTACTAATTAGACAGAGAGATCCGACATG
This sequence comes from Tortrix viridana, assembly GCA_963241965.1. Taxonomy (NCBI): domain Eukaryota; kingdom Metazoa; phylum Arthropoda; class Insecta; order Lepidoptera; family Tortricidae; genus Tortrix; species Tortrix viridana. The sequence continues at coordinate 2,151,313 of OY725174.1, forward strand.
GAATGTGACGTCAGCGAGCACTACGGCCATATAAATGCCATATTAAATTCTGTTTTGCTAGAAAGAGAAAGATATTTCATGGTTTATATCTTGGTTATTTTTATAGGTATTCGAAAAATATTTTTTCTCTACTGTTTGTTACACGAATGACTTTTAATAAAGCAAAAAAAAATTCACACATATTACCAATTTCTTGAGTGAAATTTCCCAAGAAACTTTTATAATACAAACATTGTCCTACAAATCGGTCGAGCCGTTCTCAATTGATGATTCGTCATACATGCGGCAATTGCTTTTTTTAATAGACTAGCGTAGTAGTCGGTTATCGCTATTCCCTCGGGAACTGTCCAGTTTTCCGGGATAAAAAGTATCCTATGTCCTTCCCCGGGACTCAAACTATCTCCATACCATTTCATCTAAATCAGTTTAGCAGTTTAAACATGAAGAGGAAACAGACAGACAGACAGAGTTACTTTCGCATTTATTATATTAGTAGGGATAATTAAGACAAAACAACCATCGGGTTTGTACATCTCTCTCACTCGCCATATTACGCTCAATAGGGATGATGACTGGGTAAAGAAAACGAAATTCTATTTAGTCCGTCAGTTAGGTTATCAAAAAATATTGGACACGTATTTTTTCTTTTGTCAATCAAACTAAAAATGACAACGATAAAGAGAGTCAAAGTTCGGGAGTGGGGGCTCGTGACTTCACTTCTATGTAAAAATTGTATTGAGACGTGACGTCATGCGACATTTCATCATTTTCAACTCAATATATCCCCGTAATTTTTTGATCGACAAAGAAAAAAATTTAGTCGACTTTACCCGGACCAGACCGAACCAGAGAGACATTTCAAAAGATCTCGTGCACTGAAGTTGTCAGCGGAATTACAAATGTTATAAATCCTCCAAACTAACAATGTTAAATATAAGTTATCAACTAGGTACAATTATTCGCCAAAACGGGATTTGGTCCATGATTTCATTGTGTGCTATCATGTGCAAACGCCGATAAGGAAGCGCGAGCGCAGATTAAACTCATTCAAGTATCGTACGCAGGTTTAAGGAGCAAACATCTTACGCAATTGTTATGTTATGTTATGCTTAGCTTTCTCTGCATCCCTGTGTTTGCCTTTTACTTCTGTCAAAGTTGTCGGCAAAAAATGAACGTGCGCAAACGATACGGGAAAGTGATAATTAATACTTTTAGTTCTAACTATGCGCACCTTTAGAATTAAAGTTACCTAATACCAAATGTTAAGTTTTCTACATAGTCATAAAATTATTAGCATAGAGACTTAATTCAAAATCTAAACATTTTGGAATTAGGTCACTATAATTCTAAAGGTGCGTATGGATCACGTATGCTGCCTTACAAAAAAACAGTTTTAAATTCTAGCATTAACGGCTTTATTTTTTACTTAGGTGAGTTGACTATGCTAAGGCTTATTATAAGTTTTAAATACGCCCTTATTACTATGGACGTCATTATTGGTAGCTCACTTTAGGGTCGTGTGAGTGGTAAAGTCAACACACTTAACGGCGCCATATTAGATTGAATTTCAGTGTCGATTGTCAATTATTTGTACACGCGTATGCACATGTATGGAAAAGCAAGGAAAAAGTAACTTAGCGCGTCCCAGACGGAGCTATATTATTATAGTATATTATATAATTATAACTCTGTATATACGATATATTTTCCATACTAGTTGACAGAGTTTACACAGCTATAATACATATTAATATAAATTATAGTTGCGTGTGTGGACTCTGTTAACTAAGTAGTACGGAAAATATACGAAAATATATCGTAAGATGCCTTGCTATAATATATATTAATATACCAAAATATAAATGATAGCTCCGCGTGTGACGCGCTTTAGTTTCACGGCTCGTACGCCGTACGGTGCGCGGGATGAATGTTAATTTGAAATAAGAATGTCCTTGCGTGGCCCTTGCGCATCGAAAGCTAATGTTTTTCTTTAGCAAGACTGTAAGTCTCGTAACGGACGATGGCCTGCGCATACCGTATATGGTTATGTGGGCGTCGTCGGTCTATTTGTTTACGTGTGTTTGGATGATACTGTTGCGATAACGAGCCTCGCGTTGCGAATATGGTGTTTTACGAGCAAAAGGATTTTGTTTATAGCTTGAAGAAGGGCTTGTATTTTCTCGCTTGTCGCTCAGTGCGTCTCCATCGTTATAGACTAGTTAGAACGGGATACCCGAGCCGCGGCAAGTTGTGTTAGCCGTCCAGGACACCTGATTGGTAAGTGGAATCTGAGACATTTTCAATCTCTAGAATCACCTTCACATCGACTGAGACGAAAAAATCCGGTGAATTTACGTCGTCCGTCAAGGTGTGTAAATGACATTCCACTGCCTGCACTTGCATTTAGTCGTCGGTTTCAATCGATTAAATGAAAATGCAGACAGCCAATTGGCGGTGCTGCTTTGTCAACGAAACCTGCGCCTAAATTAACCTAAGGGAGGCCCATTAAATACTTATGCTGCAATTCGACGTTCATTATTAAATACATGCCTTAGTTCTTCTCAATCCATTTATTTGTAAAAGAGAGCCTCTACCCAAACATAGTCACGTAAACATGGTAAACCTCAGAACTTATTACACATAATATGTATTTGTATTTCATTTTATTATGGTCACGTACCGTTTAACATAACCTAAGCCACGTAAGAAGTAAACTATATTTAGTTCCTCGTAAGCGCAGGTTTCAAGTCAACAAACCGCATTATTAAAAATGGAAAGTCATAAGTCAAAGAAATCCACTAGTACTTTAAATTTTGTTGACCTACATGAAGATTTATATTGGACTGGAGTTGTGTTTAAAGTTATTTCTTTAAGTCCAGCGTGTTACCCGTCGGGTGTTCGACCTTATAATGTTTTTCGCGAGCACGTCGCAAATGAGCTCACACGGGGGACGTACTCTCGTCAGTCGTGTTATTCTTCACGCATATAGCGCGAGCTACACGGTTTCAAACAACGGTTTAAAACAGGCGGTTTAAAACTGTATAGACAGCGGTTTTAAACCAAATTTCGTATGACCTTTAAACGCCCTTGGCAGATATCAAACAAATGGGTTGGTTTGAAACTGTGTAGCCGCTCCCTACTACCAAGGTCACTTGTAGTAGGGAGTTTAAAACCGTGTAGTAGGTACACGCATATTTATTTATAATCAAACGTAATCGTATTTTGTTGGATAAGTTGTATTTATCTTGCTTTCTCAGTAAGAATATCGATGTGTACTGAAACTACTTAACTAAAAAGTATGCAATTCATTATAAACACTTATATATTATAGCTTCGCCGGGCCGGATGCGCGAGCGCAGTCAATTTGCCGCGCGATTGGCCGTCGATCGCTTCATATGCATCAGATAAGCTCTCTATCATCAGCTTTGATGTTACATTCAACGCTAATACCAGCTTGAGTGAGAGGCTGTTTGGCTTTCATCTTATTTACGTACAGTCAAAGTCATAAATATATATAAATTTCCAAGATGACATAAATATCTTCACACCTATGCCACTGATAATAAGGTCTATGTAGACATACATAGGTCAACTGGTGGCAAGAGGCTTTGCCATGTCATTTGGAGTTGCCACCAGTTAACCTATGAGACGGTCAATCTTCTCCAAATCAATAAAAAAACACAAGCTCCAAAGTGGCCATATCCCTTTTCTACATTTTATTGAACTTACCCCGAGGACATTGGCCTTTCAGGTAAACGATCTGCCAGAAACTAAAGTATTATGAAACAAAGGTGTTCCGCTGAGTTAAGCCAAGGCCATTGTCACCGGAGCTGATGCGTGAAATGGTACAGTTCGGTGAGACACTGAAGATCTAGTCAGATCCTTAATTCCTTTTTAGAGAGGCTAGAAACAGGAGTAGATCCAGGATTCAAATTTTCGGAGGAGGGCTCCAAACCTAGCCTTTTGTCATGCCCCCAATAAAAAACTTCTTTAGTTTCTGGTGGTTGCCAAAATTGATGGCACAAATTATTAGAAATAACAAAAGAAAAAAATGAGAGAATTTTGAATAGAATAATAGAAATAAGTTTTTGTAAACGGTGTAAATATCATTTAAAACGTTCGAATGAGAGTCCTTACACTCGACGACCAAACACCGTTTACTCTATGCATCGTCATCAACATAGCAGCCGAAAACCTTCCGTACTGGACATAGGCCGACCTCTAAATAGGGCCTCCTCGATGATCGGTATACCTACCTACCCTATTAAGAGGATTGTGGGGTGACGGCTTTCCATACAAACGGCGATAACGTTTTCCACCCCCAAATGTCAACCGATTTCGACCATTTTTTGATAAGGTGTCAGTCGGAACAAAAACTATGTCCATACGTTTCGTTTTTTTCAATATTATTAATAAATTTCGATTTATTCCCGTTTTATTGTTTTCATACTAAATTAATTTCGGACGGACGAAGTTTTTGTCCCGACTTTTGATATGTGGTCACATATCAAAAATTGGTCGAATTCGGTTAACGTTTAGGGGGTGGAAAACGTTATCGCCGTTTGTATGAAAAGGCTAGATGTTGCAGTTGGTTCACAGTCAGTGAAAACTCATAGGTATTTCTTTACAGTTGGACCTTTCATCAAAAGTAAGGTCCTGAGAATTAACGTCACGTCCACAGCATCCCGTTACAAAAACCTCGGACGGATATCATCTCATACAGAAACAAGAAAAGTAAGAGCACACGTTCACTGAACATAATTTAACGCCAATACAAGTCGGATGTTTCACATCTGGCTACTCTGGCGGAATGCGCTGATCGCATAGCCTAGATGGTTTCCTGTCCATCTCACAATTTATAGCAGAAACTATCATTTTACTTTTTATTTAGAAATTGCGCTGTTCGGAATGATATTGAAAACATGAACCAATTTTTAACCCTCGACGCAAAAAGAGGGGTGTTATAAGTTTTACGTGGTATCTGTGTGTGTCTGTGTGTGTATCTGTGTATCTGTCTGTGGTATCGTAGCTCCCAAACGGATTGACCGATTCTGATTGTTTTTTTATAGAAAGGTGACTTAATCGAGAGTGTTCGTAGCTTGGTTTGATGAAAATCCGTTAAGCCGTTTAAAAGTTATGAGCTCTGATCCCGATTTGATCGGGAGGTTTTAAATACTTGAAATCTTCTAGTAACGAAGCCGCTCCAGTGAAAATGTACGTGCTTGGAGCCCGTTGAAGTTTTTGCTCATTGCTCAGAGGTTTTTTTAGGCGCTGATGTCGGGAGTTTTTAACTCGGTTGGGTTAAGTTATTATGTTGTAATTTCTTTTCAAACTCTTTTGGATGTGATGAGTAGGCAACGTTACTTTTAATATTCACGTAAATTTACGACGCAATTTCAAATTATCATCACTTCACTATTATCACTACATATAATAAATTAAAGTCCCCAAGTGTTTGTCCGGGCTACTCTTAGAAAGCACTGTAGGTACGGAAGGAAGGTTAGATATACCGCCGCTCTCAGAGACGTCAATTATTTTTTAAGTTTGATTAAAGTTGTTGCATCTTATTCTATTGCTATACTTAGCAAAGAAAGCGACCGCAGCAACTTTAATCAAAATTAAAAGTTAATCGACGTCTCTGAGTGCGGCCGTTAGGCTTTAATTTTATGAATATTAACCCGTGCAAAGTCGGGGCGGGGCGCAAGCAATTAAATAATACAAAAATTATGGAGATCTAAATTTCAATAACATGCGAAATATACCTATTGCTCTATTTAAGAGTAGGTAAGTAAATTAGCTCTGCATATTCCGATCATTATTATTACCCGTTACGTAAATCTCATACGATCTCGGTTCAATGCCGCCGAGGAATTAAAGAGTAGGTAATTTATTCTTAACATTCAATGCCTAACATCTAATTGACATTAAAAACCGGCTCCAAATCGAGCACTTGGTTCCGAATGTGTTGAGAATCTGTAGATGAGTTTCTCCGGGTATTGTTCTGGCTTTCTGTCCATTAAACCTTGCTTCTGCGGGCCTATTATGGTCGTGTTTATCATGTTGATAAACGTGGATAGAACATCTGTCACTTTCTTACCAGTATGTACAGTCAAGGTCATGAATATGTATACACTTTAGTACCTTGTCTATTTAATGTCATGTTTAAACTGCCATATACGAATGTCACAGCGATTAAAGTGACAAGGTACTAAAGTGTATACATATTTATGACCTTGACTGTACCTAAGTGCGAGAGTGACGGATGCTTTATCTACACTTATCCACCGCGATAAATGGGACCATAAGATGGGCGCTGGAATGATTTCTCCCGCTGTCTAATGAATCTAATAAAAAATGCTTTTCGCGAGTGTAGGATGTTGACCTGCCATCTGGTGTCACTCTTAATACAATTCTTAACGGAGATGCCATTAAATATTAGGTACTCTTATTCATACCCTAACTAGCATCGACGTCGATGGCAAAAGGTTAACAAACCTCCGTTTTGCTGACGACATCTAGTCTCCCACACGGCACGCCAAAACAAATGCTCCAAGAACTCAGCACAGCAAGTCTTGAAGTCGGACTCAAAATGAACAGGACAAAGACGCCGCTAATGACCAATGGCGCAAAACGTAGGGTCACGGTAGATGGGCAGGATATACAATACGTCGACGAGTATATCTACTTGGGCCAGATAGTATCCTTCGACAACACGCAGTTCAAAGAAATCAATCGCCGGTTCGAAAACGCCTGGAAGAGCTTCTGGTCCATGAAAGCGCTAATGAAGGGCGTTTGAATTCTTCATATCCTGACCTACGGTGCCCAAACTTAGTCATTGACTGAAGCCCAAAAATCCAGATTCAAGATTTGCCAGCGAGCAATGGAGCGCAGCATACTAGGTGCTCGTAAAACTGACAGGATCAGAAACACTGAACTGCGCTCCAAGACCGGTATTGCTTATGGGGTGTCAAGCTTAAGTGGGACTGGGCTGGACACGTCTGCTGAAATGCATCCAGAACGGTGGGCCAAGGTTGTCATCGGATGGACTCCGCAAGATGGCCACCGGAGCAGAGGCAGACCAAAAAGGAGGTGGCGGGATGACTTGGACGCGTTTCAAAGCGAGTGGCATGCACTCAATCGAGACGAATGGCGGAAAAGAGGGGAGGCCTTTGCCCTGCAGTGGGACACCCAGATAGAATATAAAAAAAATATATATCCTAACCAACCTTACACACGCGAAAGAATTAACGTCGTTAAATTAAGAATTTGACGACGCGGTTAGCCTAGTTGGTAGTGAACCTGCCTATGAAGCTAGCGGTCCCGGGTTAGGACAAATATTAATTATGGACAAATATTAGTGTGATGAGCGCGAATATTTGTTCCTGAGTCATGGATGTTTTCCATGTATTTAAGTATGTATTTCTCTATATAAGTATGTTTATCGTTGTCTAGTACCCATAGTACAAGCCTAGAGCTTAGTTTGGGACTAGGTCAATTTGTGTGAGATTATCCCCTGATATTTATTTATTTATTTATCGAATGACGAGAGTGTTCTTAGCTAAGTTTGGTGAAAAACCAGTAATTTTAAAAGTTAGGCCGTTTGTTCACAAAAATTAAGGAATTCTCATGTCTGATCTGATTGGCTTGTAATTTGCCTCAAAATCCAAAAAAAAACATCTTAAGATCCCAGTTCTGCCATCATGCAAGGGAAACTGCGCGTGAGTCGTAATTATAAGTCAATGTCATAATTATTGTCGTGTTGAATCAAATCATCATGTAAATAGCACAAAACAAACTGAGGCAAGGTCGCTCTTGCAAGCGGGAGAGATCGAGGCCGCTTTCCCATTGTTTCGCCTTGGCGTGGCCACGTGACCTGACCTGATACCACCTCATATGTTTGTGTGGCAAAAAAAAGCCGTGGTAGCCTAATGGTTTGACCTGCCGACTCTGAAGCTGGGTGCGTTTCCACTCAAGAGGAACAGAGCGCAGGAGCGAAAATTACCAATCTGGGTGTACACACACGACGACACTCTCTCAGATTGATATCTACTTCTTTCAGTGAGTGGAGTGGAACACTTGATTAGTATTACTGTTGCCTTTGGTAAACAATTTGTAGAAAAATACTCAAAGCGGCATCACGGCAAACTAGGTAAGTATACTGGTAAAATGGAGTGACTTTCAAACAACGTGTTCGACTTTACATAAAAAATGTTTTTCCTGTTTTCTTTTGATCTTCGCTCCGTCACTACAAATTGATTAGAGTCAAATAAGAGGAAAACGTGCGACCATAAGCGTTAGTCATATTAATATTGCTTGATTGATTCCAAATATATTTGTCATTGAATTGAAGGGGTGGATGCGTAAGATCTTGACCATTTAAAGTTTGCCCGCTACGACATTGCTAATCTTATTTATTAAACGTGAGACATTTTGTATATACATTTGTACTCACATTCTCGAAAATGGCTCGAACGATTTCGATGAAAATTGCTATATATCTGGGAAAATTAGTTTTCCACGTATTTTCAATTTGGTTCGTAATTTCGGGGCGGCTGCCGCCGTCTGAATAGACTGATTACAGTGTTTACAGAACCCCAGCTATGGATCGGTATTATTTTTGTTTCTTTTTTTTGTTTTTGTATAGAACATTTATGAAAATTCGGTTTCTATCCGAGCGACGACGCTCGATCTCCCATGTAACGTAAAACGTGTATGAAAGTTAGCCACTATGTAGAACCCTGTCGCACTTAAAACGTACTATCTAAACACTACGGCATGTCAAGATTGATAGTGTCACCTGTTATTGAAACAGGGTTCTACGGTGGTGCGCGAATAAGGGCCGAATTAATAAACTCATCTTAACTGAGATGCCCATATCAAGATACGTCAGAAATGACAGTTATCTATGACTTGACGTGACGAAGATGAGTTTATTAATACGGCCCTTAATTTCTTTGACTATACGTAACTATACAAATATGGATAGGTAACCGCAAATTCCACAATCTCGCTTGTAATGGACGCTCATATTAAATAGACTGGTCGGTGAGTCAGCGGATGCCGCCATTTCCTCCGCGAGGCAACTAGAATAAAACGAGGGCAAATAGGAGGAATCAACGGATATAACCTGAAGTGATGTCCGCCGTGAGATATATCTTTATTATTAGGTACCTCCGTTATTTGTAGATGTTTTAATTTAAATGCCTCAGTGTTTATTTTGTTCTAAATAATGAATCACACTGGTTTAAATTGTATAATGAGATATTTAATAATAAAAGTTATAAACTACAACCTGTCTGGCGACTGGTAACGTATGACGCACCCATTCATCTTTAGGGTTCCATTACCCAAAGGGTACCAAACAAGACCCTATTACTAAGCCTACATTGTCCGTCCCTCCGCCCGTCCGTCCGTTCGTACGTATATAAACTCTCGATGTATAAATCCTAAATATTTTTTTTATGTGGCTCAAAAAGATTCAGTATCCAGGTCAGTAACACTACTAAAAAATAAACGTCACAACAAACCGTCACCATGGCAACTGAAACGTAAACACATTAACCTTAAACTTTGTTACGGTGTAAGTTGAGAACTAATAATAATTTGGTGGTAATTTGTGTCATTATTGACCATGAGCAGCATGACGCGGTGGCTAGATGTGGAAGTGGGAACGGATGACGTGGATCTGAACACTTTGCCGTCAAATTTGAGTCTTGTTGATCTACACAACGACAATGAGTTCAGATTGCTCCTTGGCGACCTGGGGCGCGGAGAAGAGGGGCCGAAGTTGAGGGTAAGAGTATTTCCCAAGTAGCACAAAAGCTGTATAAGAGCTTTTACAGCCACTATAACTCTAGTTTTAGCATTTTAAACGCTGTATAAGCTCTTATACAGCTTGTGCGATACTTGGATTATAAGTAGTATCCTAACATTGGACTCATATCACATCACCATCACACTCAATACTTAATATTATAAGCGTGAATATTGTTCGTTACCTTTTACGATAAAACGGCTCAACGGATCTTACTAAAATATGGCATGGACAAAGATTGTATCGTGAGGAACATAGGATACTTTTTACCCCAAAAAACTGGACTGGGAAAAAGCTAGTAATATTACTAGTGGGTCTGTGAGGACTTCGCGACAAACTTAACTTTGCCGTTGGAAAACTGTTATCCCCATACATCGACATAGGTCGCGGTCAGTTTACCAACACTGCAAATGAGTTTGTAATCGCAAAAACCACTATATCTCCGCCATTTTGAGATAAATTCGAAAAGCATTTTACCCAAGCTGAAACGGAGACGCTTCGCGCTCGCTGCTCGGTCAATAAATGCAAAAGTGTATGTGTGACTTTTTACGCTGAATCGGCTGAACTGATTTGGATGAAACTTGGAATAAAGATTATATTCTAGTTCAACGCGTACAGAGTCGCGGGCCGTAGCTAGTTTCCACAGTAACACCTCTTTTGACTGAATATGTGCAGTCGAACTCATAAGAAACTGTACATTTTAGCACCTTGACGCAGTATTGACATACTAAATTCAAACTACTGACACCTTATAACTTATAATACGTAACTGCGACATGGTACTAAAATGTAAAGCTACTTATTATGAGTTCGACTGTACATGTTGCTACTTGAAATTAGCGATTATCTGGACAAAACAAATTAATCATACATACATATACAATTCCTCGAGATAGGAGTGAAAATTGGGTACGTTCCAGTGCACAATTATTAAGTAGGGTAAACTCATCGAATTCCGTGACTCGCTCAATTCCGTGGTAGCTGTTCTATAATTCGCCATAGAACCCTGCTAATAGAATCTAGGAACTGAAGTACGACCTTAAAAAAAGATAAAAGATATTTATTCAGTAAGTAGGTCGCACGGGCACTTTTACACGTCAAAATCTACCAGCGCTTCCCAAGAGGAGACCACTGCTGAGAAGAAGCGCCGCAAGAAACTCAACAGTTAGTCATTTTTTTAATAAAAATATAACAATGTCACTACTTATTCTAGCATTATATAAAACTGTAAAAATAATATTAAATATCTGCGTAGTTTTGCAGGAAAACATGTCAGAATGACTACGAGAAAACTTAGACTTGGACTTTTAAATAGGCTAAGGCAAATAAATAAAGGGTGTATTTTAGCTCCCACATTCGACCTGTAGGGTTCTGTGGCGGATTATAGAACTGCTACCACGGAATTGAGCGATGACTCGCTTGGAATTCGATGAGATTACTATAAATTATATTATTTCTTGTGAAATAATTGTCTTAAACCACAAACTGCATAAGAACAGTTAAGAGCCTAATCATTTGTATATAACACACCATATTTTTCTTGCCTTTCAGGAATACATTAAGTTTACACTAGCTATCGTGAATATGACGAAAAAACGAAATACTTATTATCATTTCATACAAATTACAAATAGTCACAGATGTAACTAAAATTCACAGTTTATCTACAGATATTCCAAGGTGTAACGCAAGTATCAGATATCGTGCTGCCTGATCTCCCTCTCGCAGTAGTGACCTTATACACTAATGCCCAGCCTGCGGGTCTGCCGGTCATTGCCGTGGCATGCAGTTCCTGTGTCTACGTCTACCGCAACATGAAGCTGTTTTATAAGTACTATCTGCCCAGCGTCGAGCTTAGTGCATGCGAAACAGAGACTTGGAAAAAGGTGATAATATCAATGTTTAATGTTTAATTTTTACCAATCACGCATAAATGGGTGAACAGATTTGGATGAAATTTGGCTCACAGATAGTCCATTTTCTAGGTTGACTTATAGGATACTTTTTATCCCGGATTCTTTTATAGTTCCTGGCGGAAAAGCGATAAGCAACTTCCACGCGGATGGAGTCGTGGGCAAAAGCTAGCATTTTTTTATTTGCTAGTGATGTGTTGTTTGATTTCTGTTTAAGGTAAAGAATGGCTAAAATTTGAATTTATAACGTTCTGCTGTTATTGTTAATGTCTCAGTATCTTATTGACCAATGTGATCAATCAAGTCGGAGTTAATACCTACTTAATACAGAACAATATAATGTCTATTTTACTATTTAATATGTTACACTATAAAGATATGACAAACAGCTAAAAACAACTGGCATTGAAACAGAAACTTTCAGATCTTGGACCCAGCCAACCAGAACGCAGAAACCATTGCCAACTTCACAGACAGCCTCAAATCCATCCCAGGGAAGATCCTTAGCCTTCAGTCACAGCACTTCCTTGCCTTGACCATAGACCAGCAGCTTGAGTACCTAGAGCAAACCTCGGAGTTGCCAGCCATGAATGTGCCTGAGATTTCCTGTGTGGCCAGCATGAAGATGAGCTCTGTGGACCGGTATGCGGCTGGCTGCTTGGTTATTGGTACTGAGGATGGAGATGTGTTTGTGCTAGAGTCGCAGACATTCGCACAATTGTCACAGGTAACAACCGCTACATACATACTCTTACATAGACTGCTAAAATTATAACCCTTCCTTTTGGTTTTGCCGTAGTCGGGGAAAAAAAAGAAAAAAGAAGGTGGTTCCTACAACAAATTGCTTTTGTATTTTTTTCAATAGTAATGACTTTCATTACAACTAATTTTAATTTTTCTAACTGGAAATTGTACTATATAGGACAGGCTCTGGACTGTATTTTTAGTGTCCGGAAAACATTTATAAAACAATATTATGACGAATGACTACAAAATAATCCCTTATCAATATTTTACCCAATAATAGACCTTACTATTACTATTTTGTTATAATTCTTAAACATATATGTTACCCATACATATAGTCGTATTAAAAGCGCCTTACGGTTTTAAATATCTATATGTACATTTCGCTATTGCTTGTATTTTTGTATAAGGAGAATATAGCCCCTATCGATTGCTGCAGGCAAAGTTGTGCCCGGTCAAAAAGACTCCGTACCAAATCGTGGCGACAGGCTTGTACAACGTGGAGTATAGGCTCACCGTGGCCACGAGGTGACAAGTCATGTGAATATGCACTGCACAATAAACCTTTTGCTTGTTCACTTTGTATGTGGAACTGTAAACTTATCCAATACCTAACTAGCCATCTATGTGCCCCATGCGAGCTTCTGTAACTCTATAAGGCCGCCGAGCGTTCGAATCGCCCCTTCTCTATGCTATCAAAAAAATGACGTGTAACATTCAATACAAGTATCGTTTACTTTCGAGGTATCATGCTAGAACCTAAGCACCACTACTTTTTTTCATTGAAAGTAAATGCCGTTTATTATTTATATCACACGTCATTTCTTTTGGTAGCGTAGAGAAGGGGCGCGGCCTTGCCCAACTGCGCCCATGAATGATCCAAAACTTGGTGCTGGTTTAGTCATTTCTGGGCCCTCAAGGATCTACGCCATGTCCAGGCACCGCTGGCACCGCTGAGACCGCCCTTGTTACGGCACTGTGTATGTCATTCTTGTTACAATATATTTTGTTATCACTATGACACCCCTCACGTTGTTTGTTTGCCACTTTTGCTTTATAATTTTGTCGCCTATGTGTTAATGAAGCAGAATTCAAAGGTTACTGATTTAAAGTTCTCGGTTTTGTTTCTTCACACCACCTGGTCAATAAATGTAGATGCTGTGTTTATTTCGTGTCTAAGGGACGATCTCCACCGACCGGACGGCACGGCAACGATTTTACAATCTTTAAACGAAATTAAACTGTCTACACAGTATAATCAAAGCCTATATTACAAAGTCTCGCACAGCCTCTTGATAGCGGGCTTGGTAATATAGACTTTAATGACTGTGTAGACAGTTTAATTTCGTTTAAAGATGTAAAATCGGTTGCCGTGGTGTCCGGTCGGTGGAGATCGTCCTTAACTGATCTTACCTACACCTGAATATTCTTTAGCGATCTCACAATGCTTCTAAATGATCTAAATGATCAACTTTTCACGCTATGTAGTCACCATTCACAATGCGACTATAACTGTATCTATTACTTTAAATATACATTACAATCACAACGTGGTGGGCTATAACTTGCCCTGAAAATACCTTATATCTCAAATCAGAGATTCTTAAACTGAAAGCCAATGACTAAAGGTTACAACGAACATTTGCGTTTCAGGGAGAAATCAGTCTGCCTGCTCAAGAGGGAGAGCAGCGAGGGTCGCATACTGTTCAACACGGATGAACACATCGTCGCCATTGAGGTGATGCCGGCTGACAACAGCGTCTTGGTCATTTGCGCCGATAGCACCCTTACTTGTTACAGCCGAAAGGTGAGAAAGAGCCACGGTAGCCTGTGGTTGCAGCAGGAAAGGTTCGGTTTCGGTCGGAACCAGTGAAGTAGTTTAGTAAGTTTCGATCAGGGAGAGACCAAAAGTCCTCTCCTACTTCCTTTCCATTGCTTCTTCCAATTCTACTCATGCTTTAAACATCGTTATTTTAGTTATCTGCTGCTTCTTGTACAAAAAAATAAAATTGATATTCTCACGCTTCTTTGCCTGGTTCAGTGCTAATCTCATCCACCCTTTTTCCTTTAAGTCATAGTTTAGTGGAGAGACTGAGGAGACGATCCGACCGGTTCAGAATGGTCTGATAACACTCAAAAAACATTCAAAGGGGTATTTTTGTGGCCAATAAAGGGCAAACACAAATACAGGTTAATATACATTTTCATTTTCATACGTAGAACTGCAATGAGACAGGGATGTTTTAAATTCCAGGGCAAAAAACAATGGTCACTAAACCTTGAGCACCGGCCAGTCGCCATGACCTTGGTGCCGGTCTTGCACCTTGGCATCACGCTAACAGCTGTCGCGTTGGCTTCAGGTCATGTTCATCTGTATGACGGGAAGGCGAGGAGAGACACGATTTTTGTCAGAGGTGACACATCATTAGACATGATCCTTTCCTTTACTTTCCTAGAACTTGGCACCAGTGCCGCATTTACGTTTCGATTAAAATAAAGTATACCATCAAATAATCTTTTACGTATTTTAAACATTTATTTCCAGATGTGGCGTCGGTTTTAAAGTTCGGCCAGTTAGGTCAAGAGGAGCACGTGTTCATAATCGTTACTGGAAGTAAGTTCCGTTCTAGAAAACGTTAAATTAAATACCCAGAGACATAGAGGACATTTCTAAATAACTGATGTAATGTAAAACAATGAATGATTGGTATCCAAATTACCAGCTTTTCGTACTGTGGACTGTGGATTCCCTAATGTAACTATAAGCCAGTTGTTCTGCGCTAATTTTGCGGCCACATCCTGTCCTGCATTCTATGGGTTTGCTCTTGATCCTAGTTAAGCCCAAAGAGTCAGGAGCCGAATGTGGTAATTTCTGGTTGGGTTGAACCCAAGAATCGCCCTTAACACATTCGGCGCCGGTGACAAACCAACACCCGTGTCATGGTCGCCTTTATCGCGGTGGATAAGTTTGGATAAAGCATCCGTCACTCTCACACTTACATACTGGTCAGAAAGTGACACATGTTTTATCCACGCTTATCCACATGATAAATATCCATAAAAGGCCCGCTCTGGTGTGTCAAAATTACATATTATGTACATTTGGAGGTTAAGCGGCGGCGAATGCGTTAATGGCGTGCGTATACCGATTTCGTGTTAAATAGCGTATTTTCTTACTCTTGTTATACAAATAAATTCTGAATCTGAAAGCTGATGAGTGTTGATGATAATGTGAATATTTCCAGGTGGTAATTTAATGCTAAAAATACTAAAAAGGACGGCGGAGTTCAACGCGCACGGCGTGGGTGTGGAGTTATCCGGGCCCAACCCTGGGCAGCGGCCCTGGCTCATCCCCAAGAAGTCCAAGCTGTTCCTCGAGCAGAGCGTGAGGGAGAGAGAGAACGCTGTTGGTAAGAAAGCACACATACTTAAATGTAACGCACAATAACATACATATTTAGTCGCTGTTCTGAAATATAGTCATTAAGAGCAAAGAGAAACTCTCCCATTCAAAGGAGACCCTTTGTGCTGACAATTACATTTGTTAAGTCAGCAGTGGCTAACCACTAATACTTTATTTTTCGCGAAATAGGTATTTTAGTTAGTTTAATAGGTAGTAGGGTCATTCTACGAGCGTATCAACCGCCGTCAGTCTTTTGAAAGTCGAAATTTCTGTAGCTTTGGATAACATTTTCGGTAATTTTATAGACCCCCTGACTTGTACAAAATAACCGAAAATGGCATCCAAAGCTACAGAAATTTCGACTTTAATGCGATCAATTGACCGACGGCGGTTGAAACGCTCGTGGAATCACCCATTAGCAAATTAGAGATCTGAATAATTAGTCGTACTGATTGTCGTGTCTTCTTTTTTCAATAGAGATGAAGTCACATTAGAAAAAATACAAAAAATGTATGCAGTTGCATTTTTATCCATTACACTTTAGTTCTATTAAATTAAGATTCTATCTCCAATGACATAACACTTACATTTGGTTTGGACTTCAGGTATGCATGTATCCTTCCAACAAGAGCTTAACCGGCTGAGACTGACAGCCGCCAAGACGCTGTTGGAGGCGCATCTCAAGAGCGACAACTCAGTGGGAGCCGGCGCTCTGGAGCCAGTGAGACTAGCTGCTGAGGTAAGTAGATTACCAATATTATCATTATAAGACGTTCACTGCCAAACATAAGCCCCCAATAATGCACATTACCATGACTGTCAACCGCTAAGACGCTGTTGGAAACTTTGAAGCGCATCTCAAGAGCGATAACTCAGTGGGAGCCGGCTGTCTGGAACCAGTAAGAGTAGTGAGACTCAAAATTCAAAATATTTAGTCAGAAAATTGGCCACGTGCAGGCTCTTTTATACGTCGGTAACATGGAGTGAATCAGCGCTTCGGACTAGCTACTGTAGTCACCATTATTTCAGCCGTAAGACGTTCACGGACTTAATTCTCCTCCGAGTCCTTACAAAACACAGAATGGTCAGGTATCATCAAACATGCCTGTTCTGTTGGTTCAGGTGGAGGGGCTGGGCCCGGTGTTCCGCGTGACGCTGTCGGTGGAGAACACCTGCGACAAGGCCGTCGTCGGGCTCGCCATACTGTTCCATGTGCACACTAACAACTATAAAGTGTCGCAGCCGTACATCAAGGTTAGTTGAGACTTCAGTCAGGTCATAGGACTAGTCCCGTCGCTGCAGGTGGGGCTGGGCCCCGTTCCACGTGCACGTCCCCGTCGCGCGATATCGTCCGATATGTCAGGCGAAGTCGAGCGAGTCCGTCTGACGTCGTTGTCTGATTGTGAACTGGCGACACGTGTTGCGGGACATTTGTCCCCTAGTAAATACCTGGCTTTAAACATTTCAATTAAATTCAATCGTTTATTGATAAAATATAAAGTAATGTCATTTTCTTATAGCCATACATTCCAACGCCTACAGGTACCCCTCCTAGCGCCCAACAGCAAGCTCCGCTTCCCAACTAAAGTCGAAGAGGTGTTCGACAGCGAGCTGAACCCGGACATCTTCTTCCGCTCCGTGACCGGGCAGGGGGGCGAGCGCGCGCTGCTCAAGATCCTGCTGCTCAAGGGCGGGCGGCGCGGCCCGGTGCTGGCCGCCACGGTGCAGATGCCGCCCACCGACCCCATGATGCTGCCCTACGAGAAGATACAGGCTACCGCGGATTTTGGATCATAATCCTATCATAGGATACCATTGTTTGTCCTAACGTATTACAGTCATTTTTACATCAATATAAAAATAAAAAATAAAATAAAAATTCTTTATTTCAGACCTAGATCCATAGTATGTTAGTAACAAATGGCTTAAAACTAAAATTAGTAATACTTATAACTAAAACCAAGGATTTAAAATAATAAATTGGGCTACGCCCTTGATCTGTCCAATCCAAAAAGATAGAATTGGACAATCAAACCTTCCTGCTATTGCATTTAGAATGCTGTTGTTGCTTGCCCTCACTCTGCCTAACAACGATGCTATCTGTTTGCGCATGACCGCCTGGAACCCGTGTACCTAACCCACAGGCTGCTCGAGTAAAACGATTGTGTATAGGCTTTAAAAAGCGTTATTTTTACTTTATATGAGCATCGAGCAAACCTGCGAGCAAGCATGTTACTACGAACCGCTAACGCCCTGCGCTCCCTCTCAATATCAAGATCATCTTTCAGATCGCTCGTTATAATGTGTCCCAGATATTTGACTTTATCCACGACCACCAGCAATGCAAATTACAAAAAATCCTTGGTATGTTATACATAATACTTAGACGACACTCAGCCGATACTTGTATCCCCGGGGGTACACCGGCCGGTAGGTAAATATAGCGGTACGCGGCGGAGAGTGATGTATCTGTTTTTGTTACGAATTAACTAGTACCTATAATAGGTAATGTGGCTCTGATCTTGAATGCAGAGAGACAGTCTTTATCTGCATTATGGATACAACCTAAAAGATTGACAGCTGGCTACTGGCGATACAACCACTTCTCCGTTACTGAAGGTTGCATACGGGAACGGCCGGTAGATCTGCTCATCCTATGCATGCCACCTTCTGTAAGACTAAATTTATTAACAACTGTACCTATGTAAATATGACGAAGATGTAATGTTGTAACATCATGTTAATAAATGCTTCTTTCCATGAGCCGTATTGTGACTATTACGCTTTTAATTTTTTCGCTACTAATATTTTAACTATTGCGCGACTGATGACTCCTGATTGTGAGTGGAAGAGAATGTTGGAGCGTGACCAGGATAGGCCTATCCTAAGTGCCTGCACTTTTTAGATGTAAATTAGTTTTAATCCTTAGTTTTTGATAAATCTGGGTACCGTTTTGGTTTATTAAATTTAATAAATAAATACATCTAGCGAGAGAATTCTCTATTACCATTACACCATTTATGGCCTCCCACGGAGATATCACTGTAAGGATTATCCGTAACGATATGAAAAGGATGTCGTTATCATACCACCACGGCACTAGTGCAATATAATGTTAGATAAATCGAGATTATGCAAATTATTATCATTGCAATATGCAAGTTTGCAGCAGGCAAGGCCATCAGCGGGAAAAAGTATAAAACACGACTGGCCACTAGACCAATAATGTTCCATTCAAAAGGTTTAAAATAAAGATATGTGCTGTAGAAGACATTTCACAGACAAATTGTCTGAAGGGCTAAAGAATTGAATACCTACGGAATCAGAGCGTTAAAAAAATTCAGTCGAAGATGGCTTTAGGATTATCGATAATTAGAACTCGTAGAACAAAAATACGACGGGTATTAGGACAGATGACAATTAGGATTTCCAATGTCACTACATATTATAGTATAAAACAAAGTCGCTTCCCGCCGTCTGTCCCTCTGTGTGTACGCTTAGATCTTTCAAACTGCACAACGGATTTTAATGCGGTTTTCACCATCAGTTAGATAATTTTTCACGGAAGCGAAGCGAGGGTCACTAGTAACGTGTAAAAAACAGAACTACAGAAATATTTAAGTGTTTTTTTGATTAAGGAACTCTAAAAAGGCATTTGACTCCTTATCTACCGGTGTGTGGTAATGTCAATAGGATTCGACGCGCAATTTCACCTTATCGCTTACAAGTGAGGATTTTATCAGTCAATAAAACTGCATCGCGAATTGCAAGCCCAAAGTCAAAAAAGGAACGAGTTATCATTAAGCCCTCCTTCAATTCTAACCGAATAGTTTAAATCTTAAGGTTGGAATTGTTATGGAACTCTTGAAAAGTTATGTTTATTTTCTTTTAAAAGTGCGAATGACCTGCCGCGTTATCTATCGGGAACCCGCAAGGAGTGTCGGTGGCGTGTTGCCAAAATGTTCCTCCAGATAGCGATAACTGTGGAGTGGGAGACAATCAGGGCATGACCAAGTAGGTCATGCGATTAAATTCTTTGAAATACTTATGGGGATTACATACAAATTCTAGGTGATAAGGAAACGGGCATATACGCACACATGTCACGCACACATAGGTACATCTTCATTGGCCCATTCCCACTGTGGCTACTGCTCAGCTGGCGCGCTTTTTTTATTCATAAAAGGTAAATAAGCAGACGTAGTATAAATAAAAGTACCTGGGAGACCGCAAGCGTTGTCGCTCGAAACGAAACTGTTTTTTTTTATACAAAAAAAAAAGCGATCTACTCGAACCCGCAGTCTTCGCGTAGTAGGCCGACGCTCTAACCATCAATCTATTCAGACGGCGGCAGCCGCCCCGAAATTACGAACCATATTGCACGGGAAGTCTTTTTGCGTGAAAATACGGGGAAAGCGAACATTCCCAGATATGAGACCTAGATCGAATTTTCGCCCTCGTGGTTACCATGTCGCAATTTTCATCAAAAACGTTCAAACCGTTTTCGAGAAGTGAGTACAAGTATAATAGACACATATAATAATACACATTCAAATATATATACATAACATACATATATAATTGAAGTTTCTCGTTTAATGGTATAAGATAACAAATCACCACCGCCCACAGAACTTTGCTGTGGTCAAGAAAAGTCCTGTGCATACTCATCGACGTTTCTTGGAAAGCGCCAAAATATTGATTACAATCACACATCTGAAATCAATTAGTACAGTCGGCATGAGATAAGATCGGTGAAAGATAATAAATGATATATTTCGGCATTGCACATTTTTATCGACTCCGGAGCAAACTATCCGTTTGACTCATCAATCTCATCATAAGTAAAGTATGTCGAAACGTTGTTATAAATATCACGGGATATTAGTACGATTCTACTAATATTATAAATGTAAAAGTTTGGATGGATGAATGGATGTTTGTCAGTCAATCACGCCAGGAAGCTGAACGGATCTGGATGAAATTTGGCACAGATCTCTGTGACAAGTCTGGAATAGCACATATACTACTTATTATCCCGAAAAAATGGACAGTTCCCGAGGGAGCAGCGATAATTTTACATTTAATTAACTAAGTCTCAAACTGAGCTCTAATTTTGTCATATTGGTACTAGACACCGATTAAATACCTACATATATTGAAAGATACATAAATACTAACATCCAAGACTGAGGAAGAAATACTTGCTCTTTTATTTTATACCTTAAGCGTTAAGTCTTACGTTAGAATATGGAATAGATGTATTCATTTCCCTAGCACCTGTCAAATTTTATCTCGTGCTTGCATGTTAAGCCCGTTGTATCCTTACCACCCTATACTAAGTACTCGTATTATACTAATTGTGTTCTCAGACACGGCCCTAATTATTTTGATGAAAATTGCGGAGTAGACGTTTTTTGAGTCAAGAAATAAATCTGTCAAGGTGTCTGCCTTCGGGATGATTTGGATACGAGGGACGCTCGGTCTCCCAGGTACTGTATCTGTTTATGTATGTGTGTGTTTACCAATAGCTATCTATAGTAAATGAGAGATATTTTACTATAGCTGTTGGTACAATTTATCATACCTATATACTCGTAAGTACGTCAAAGATATAAATATAAGATTTATGCATTGTAAAATGGTAACACTTTTTTACTGTGGCTTTTTTATGATTATAGATATAGGGTTGTCAACAAAATGTTGTCAACCAAAAACTTGATAATTATTTTTACAAGCTTTTAATGACAATTGGAATATATACCTACTACATAGTTGCATATTAATTGCTTTACTTCGATGCGCGCACGCAGTTTCCCGTTTCTTGGTAAAAAGTGATAATCTGATAATTCTACAGAATACATTATTAAAAAAAAAGTAGCCTTTATTCCCTATAACAAACTACATACCTACCTAATGTTAGTTGAGTATGTTACTTTACTTTAAACAGTCTTTAAGATTATGTTTTATTTATTATTAATTTAAACTTTATTGCACAATAAAAATAAAGTACAAATGGCGGACTTAATGCGTTATGGCATTATCCACCAGTAAACCAACAGGCCAAACAGAAACATGTCAAGGTTGGTGCTGTTTTTAAAGAAACCTTAAAATCCTTAAAATGTAAATACTAATATAATATTAATCAGGAATCTTCCATTTCTAGACGAAGGCCTCCTCCATTTCTAGCCAGTTTTCTCTGTTTTGTGCGTGGCGGTCCACATGTTTCCTGCCACCAACTAGAAGTCATCCTTCCACCTTCAGACGGGCCGACCTCTCTCTCTTTTCCATTCTCCCAAGCACCAATGTACCACGAGTTGACTCCACCTGTTGTCTCTCATTCGAGCCACGTGACCAGCCCATGTCTATTTTAGTTTAGATGTCATCGACAATTTTTGTTCTATTTCTTATTTCTGCGTGCTTTTGATTCGATCCTTCAGTTTGATGCCCAACATACTTCGCTCCGCTGCTCTTTGAAAAGAACTGATTTTTCTTCGAGAGTCTGCCGCCGGTGCCCATGTCTGACAGCCATAAGTAAGAGTCGGTGGTACGTTTGAGTCCATTAATTTACGTTTGAAGTTAATGGGGAGTTGCCTTTAAATATGTCTTTGGGGGATAAGTAATTTTTCCATGCTAGGGTTATTCGCCTCTCTATTTCCTTCAATGTTCGGTTTTTAAAGCATACATTTTGCCCTAAGTAAATATAATCATCCACATGTAGGTTTTGGTCTTCGATGAATAGGTTTCTTTCTTCCCGTTTGTCATTACTTTGGCCTTGTCAAAATTCAACCAACCATGTGGCACCTCTTACCATACCTAAAGTTTGATCGGTGCCTAATCAAGATGCACTACGCTAACTTAAAGGTTACTACCACACCAATCGATCGTTCATGGATCGATGGCATGGATCGACGTCGATCAATCGTCGATCGACGTCTACGAATTTTATCAGCTAACTTCGGCTGATCGATCGACTATCGGATGACTCCGATCGATGATTGATCAACGAACGATCGATTGGTGTGGTAGCACCCAAAGATTTTTGAAAATCGACATAATATGTACGAGTATATATATGGGATTGTCGTAAGCTCTAAATCAGGGTGTGTTAGCGAAAGAAAGCTTATGGCATAAATAAAATAGATAAATATACATATAAGTATAGTAAACTCATCAAATTCCGTGACTCTCTCAATTCCGTGGTAGCAATTCTATAATCCGCTATAGAACCCTGCAGATAGAACCTGGGACCTAAAATACACCCTTATTTGCCTTAGCTTATTTAAAAGTCTAAGGTCGTATTTCAGATCCTAGATTCTATGGTGCAGGGTTCGATGGTGGATTATAGAACTGCTACCACAGAATTGAGCGCGTCACGGAATTCGATGAGTTTACCCTACTGCTCATATTGATATTTAGACTCACCGACCAATTTAGCTAAAGATAAAAAATAAAATCTCTTTTTTAAGGTTGTTCTAATTGTTAAGTTTAAAAATTAAACCCTTTTAAATGTTCTGCTAAATATGTAAGTAAATACACTGACGTCGGCGCTTGTCGGGGATACAAGTTCGAATCCACGAATTTATGCTTTCCACTCTTAAATCGCTTAAATTATAATAAGCAATTAAATGCTTACGATTTACTAAAATAAAATCGAACAAATTCAAACCTTAAGTTATAGTAATTTTATCAGCGAGATAACTCAGATAAGCGGGAACCCTATCGTGTTTGCTCGAAAGTACTAAAAATGCGGGAATTTAATGCGCCCGCGTCGTTGAAATTATTCAGTACCTGCGCAGGTTCCGATCTAGCTCCTTCGACTTTCAGGTAAGTGAAATGCACTTTTTTAAGAATACTTTCACTACAAGAGTTAAACAACTGCATTGTTAGTTGACAAGGGGTAAGTACTTTCCTCTAGAATTTTCTGAGAATTTTCGACCGTATAAAATTTATCTGTTTTTAGTACTTATAGGTAGGTACATTGTGACTTTTAAGATCTATCCTGCATTAACATCTTTACCGCCCGTGATTGACATATTTGTATGGATACATGGCTTAATTGGCTTACAGTGTACAAAGTGGTTGCTAAATTACACTTACGGCGGGACTCAGAGACGTCAATTAATTTTTAAATTTGATTAAAGTTGTTGCGTCTTATTCTATTGCTATAGCAAAGAAAGTGACAGCAGCAACTTTTTTCAAACTTAAAAGTTAATTGACGTCTCTGCGTGCGTCCGTTACTGTGCTAGTTCTTTAATTTTGATAGAAGTTCGAGGCTGTTTTCAACAAGAACTTAAGCTAAGTATACCTAAGTAGGCTTCTGAGACATAATTATGTCCGGATATTTCTTGTGTTTCTGACATTGGTGGGCACAAGAAAGCCAAATTTCAACGTGTAGGTTTCATTCAAGACATCATTAGAACATTGAGAAGCATCATACCTAAATTTTAGTAATATAATTTAAAAAACATCTGAAAATAAAGAGCCACGCCGGGGCTGCCAAACTGATGTGATGTTAACATAACTTCCGCTTCCGCCATTAAGGATATTGATCCTAGGAATTGGCTACGATTTAGCAGAGTTGCTATACGCGCTGTTCGTTATTATACAATAATAAATCTCCGATGCGATGCGGCGCGAGTGCATATTAATAACTAGTGTTTGCTCGTGACTTCGTCCGCGTAGAAGTCGTTCCTCACTGCTCCCTCGGGAACTGTAAATTTTTTCGGAATAAAAAGTAGCCTATGTGCAATTCCATACCATAATCTATCTCTGCGTCAAATTTCATCTAGATCCGTGCAGCCGTTCTGTCGCAACTAATCTGCAATGACTGCGGTTCGACTGTGGCGCCACAAAACCGACTTGAAATGTAATAAAACCTTATTTTTATTTTTTCAGATCTCACCAACACATCCACAATGTCTCTCGACGAGGTGAGCATCTTAACCTCTTGACCTTTTAGTCGTACTTAACCTTTTAACCTACAGTTGCTGACATAAAATATGGAAACCTAACATACAATAGAATCGAAAGAAAGTGACGTCAGAGGCTCTGTACTTAAATTTAAAATGTAATATATACAGGTTTTTTGCGTCGGTGGCCTAGTGACTAGCAGTGTCGACTCGTGTTTGTTAGGTACCGAGTTTGAACCCCCAAGCGGTCGCCATGTACCAATGAGTTTTTCTAACTTATGTACATTACCTTCACGGTAACCGATGCTCTTACGGTGAGGGAAAACATCGTGAGGAAACATGTACATTTAGGTGGCAAAATGTGTAACCTTGTTCATGTGAAGCCCGCTGCGATCAATAGCTTCTTATGAGGTCGACCGTAGGTACCTAATAGTCAGTTAGTAATATAAAATAAGTTTAAATTAAATAAGTAAAGTTTGTGTTTATTACGCTTTGCAGACGATAACAGTAACTATAAGTCAATTAATTTTGATAGGTAGATCGAACTTATCATTGATTTTATAATTTTTTTACTAGAAAGTATGAATAAGAACTAAATAATCAATTGTCAATTTCAAATCAAGCTTGTACATTACTTAATGCAGTACAGTCACCAGCAAGAATATATTTTCCGTCATTGGTCAAAAACATCTGACACGTCTATTACTAGAGGCAGAAGAGATATATAAATTAGGGGTTAGCTGGAAGAGATCCCATTTAGGGATAAGTTCGCCTTTGTACTTTAAATTTACGATGTCAATGTATTATTTACTTATACTTTTTGTGCAATAAAGAGTTTACATACATACATAAATTATTGCTTAGTGACATACGTAAGTAGATAAAACAAGTCCTTTAATAAAAACACTCATTAAATAAAACACGCAAAATTTACAATCACTCGTGATAAGCATGGCCGAAGTGTTACTAACAAGGTACTATAATCGCTAAACGGTTATCGCTAAGTAGGTAATTATTTGATAAGTAAGTTACCTATCTGTGAAAATTATAGTGTTTGTGTTATCGATAAAATGCATTAGGGTCACAGACGTCTACCTACTTAGCTGCATGATCTCGATAGTATCGATCGATGCCATCGATAGTACTCGTAAACTCGGTGACCGATTTCAATTTCATTTTGTAAACAAACGGGTCATTATTGTCATTAGTTTGACTATAGAATGTTCAATGGTATCAATTATTCAATCATTAGTTCAATATGCTCGTATTGAATCACTTGATATCACTTATAATGTTTTTCATATAGCTTGGGTACGGTGACATTTGTTTTTTTTTTCCAATCCAAGCAATTGACGTTTCAGGCAATCCTATATAAAAATATATAAACATTGAGCGCAGCAGGTAAAAACAACTCCGTTTATATATTTATAAATTATAGACAAAAACCACTTAAAAATGTTTTTTTTTGTGTTATAAAACAAAATAAATAAATTTAAATGATGTTAACATTCAACGTGTAAAACGGAACGCTATGAGAGTAGTTCGACGCCACTCATCTATCGAATCGACTCCGCCATCTTGTCAAATCGTTTTTTACTCGCGGCTGTCAAGTATCAATAGAATCGATTACCTTCCCTTTGCGAACTGAATCGATTTCGTAAAAAATCGATAATTTTTTGCATATTTACAACTGACAGCTGTCACCGTACTCAAGCTATATGAAAAAACATTATAATTTGTACGCGTTGATGTCTTTTGTATATACCTCTAGAAACATTCAAAACCTTAAGGTTAAATAACAAAAATGAAAATAAAAGTTAAGATAAGTATCCAAATTAGTTCATGTAGGTACGAGTACCCAAGTAGCACAAAAGCTGTATAAAAGTTTATAAAGCCATTATAACTGTAGTTTCAGCATTTTAAGGGCTATGTAAGCTCTTATACAGCTTGTGTACTACTTGGGTAGGTACTTATCATGCGTTTTAGCTCAACAGTATTAACACCACCATCTGCCTTGTTCCAGCAATTCAAGCAGGTCGCCGACTCCGTGAGGAACTGGAAGACCAGGCCCGCCGACAGCGAGAACCTGGCGCTCTACTCCCTCTACAAGCAGGCGGTCGCTGGCGACGTCAACATCCGTAAGTAGAATACAATACAATAGGAACATAAATACAAATATATTTATATATTTATTTATTTATTAAATTTAAATTTGTTAATTTAATTTATATAATCAAGCTAGTTAAGTTATGTTTTTGCATGCCGATCACATAGACATGTGTTTCAAAAATGTTCTAATTTAAGACCTACTATAGTAAACTTGTCGAATTCCATGACCCGCTCAATTCCGTGGTGGCAAGTCTATAGTCCGACATAAAACCCTGCAGGTCGAATCTGGGACGTAAATAAATACACCCTTTATTTATTTGCCGTAGTCTATTTAAAATTCTAAGGTCGTATTTAAGTTCCTAGATTCTATTAGGAGGGTTCTATGGCGGATTATAGAACTGCTACCACGGAATTGAACGAGTCATGGAATTCGACGAGTTTACCCTATCTAAAGAATAGAAGTCTGATGAATGATTATGACTAATAGTAATTTCTTTGCAAGCTTTGGCCCATGACTCCGTTTGCGTAGTCGACTATCGTTATTTCCACGGAACTGCTCGATTTCGTGACTAGGTCAATTTGTATGAGTTTGTCCCCTGATTTAATTAGTTGATTAATTAAATTTAATTATTTATTAAAGAGGGGTGTTATAAATTTAACGTGTGAATCTGTATATCTGTCTGTGGCATCATAGCTCCTAAACAAAAGGACCAATTTTGACGTCTAACGGCCGCACTCAGAGACGTCAATTAACTTTTAAGTTTGATTAAAGTTGCTGCTGTCACTTTCTTTGCTATAGCAAATATAGCAATAGAATAAGACGCAGCAACTTTAATGAGACTTAAAAAATAATTGACGTCTCTGAGTGCGGCAGTAAAAGTAATAATCTTAGGGTGCTACCACACCACACCAATCGATCATTCATCGATCGATGGCATGGATCGACATCGACCAATCGTCGATCGACGTCAACTATCTGATGACATCCGATCGATGATTGATCGACGACCTTTGCCAGTGAGACTATACAGGTTGATTAAAATAGAAATATTAAAAATGTATTTTTATTCCAGCTGAGCCCAGTGGTTTGGTCGAGAATGCGAAGTGGAAGGCGTGGACGGGCCGCAAGGGCATCTCCGCCGACGACGCGAAGAAGCAGTACATCGACATGGCTGAAAAACTGCAGGGCAAATACGCGTAAACCTAGGCTAACTATTTATTAAACTTTTGGTATAAAATAAACTTTTAAACTCATGTGCTTCGTCTTTTGTTTCTTCGTTAGCTAAATTAGTAGCGTTTTATCATTTTCCGTGTCTATGAAATGCATATGATACATGCCCATAATGATCCTCATATTATAATCAGGTAGTGATAATGGGAAGGTGTTAACACCTCACTGTCTAGGCGTCCCTAAGATCCATCCCAAAATTCAGCACACTTCCGGCGTAAAAAGTTATTTCACCCCTTCCCCGCTACGATCAAGGTTGGGTATGCGATGTAGAAGGCGAAGAAGCATGCATATGTACCTATATCGACCTAATCGAATCAGGAATGAGGAGATCCGCAGGAGAACTAAAGTAACTGATACATCGACCTAGCTGACAACTGCAGAGCAAATTAAAGATTCACGCTTCAAAGCGTTATGCTCTGACGGGTCAATATAGACTCGACGATTAATAATTCGTCACCTTAGGAGGGTAAATAAAAAAATAAAAAAATAAAAAAAACGATAAACATACTTATATAGAGAAATTCATACTTAAATACATAGAAAACATCCATGTCTCAGGAACAAATACTCGCGCTCATCACACAAATATTTGTCCATACCGGGATTCAAACCCGGGACCGCTAGCTTCGTAGGCAGGTTCACTACCAACTAGGCTAAACAACATTGATGTAACAACGGGATTGAATGCATCCTCCGACAAAAGTTAAATATTTCAGCCTAAAAGTTTGACCCCTTGCCACGATCGTGGGGCTCTCTGCTCCACGATGAATAGGCTAATGTACTGAAAAATTATATTTAGTCCGTAATTTAAATTATCAAAAAATATTGAACATGTTTCTTCTTTTGTCAATTATACAAAATATTACGAAGATGTAGGTAGTGCGTTGAAGTTCCGCGTGACGTCACGCCGTGGCACACTTTTTACCACGTCGTGTCGTCACTAGCCCCCACTCCCGAACTTTGACGCGCGTTATCTTTGTCGATTTGGATTGATTTGATATTTTAAACCTTAAGCTTCAAGTTTTACGTTAGAATATGGAATATATGTATTAATTTTCCTAACACCTGTCAATATCTCGTGCTAGCATGCTAGGGGGCCTGCATGTCTAATTATTTACGGTCTAACTATGAAGATCGGGTTCGGGTTAGGATAAAGTCGGTTAGACTAGCCTAGCTTAACGTTCTTATGTCCCCTAGATATGAGAGTGAATGAGAGCAAGTACAAATCAGAAGGTTGCTTTAAGCCCGGTTCACATTATTCCAGTCCTGTAATCCAGCGGGCCAATCCAATCCAGTGCTGGACTGGATCACATCGTACATTCTTCCAGTCATTTAAGAGTTGATGAAGCGGTAACTCTACAGTGACAATCACAGGTAACAATGATTTCAAGAAAGAAGCTCAAAAATTATTAAAAAACTGTTTAAGTAAATGATTTAGTGGAAGAACTAAAAACGGCGGATTGGCGCATATCTCGGTTTTTATAAAATTCCGATGTGATATCCCATAATCTTCTTCTCTGTATAAAGAGACAAACTGAAGAGTTCCAACTTTATTATTAGAAATTAAATTACGGAGCTTGTCCCCAAAAACAACAATGTCGTATCCGCTATCCAACGTTTAATCCAACACTGGATTGGCATCTACACTATTCCAGTGGCGCTTCATTGGGCGAGCTGGAATGAAGAAGTAGACCGTCTCTCCAATCACTGGACTGGATTGCTCACTGGAATGTGTATCAGCTCAGTGTCACGACTGGAATGCTACTGGAATTACGTTAACCGGGCATTATGTGCTATTGCACTGTACAGTTCCCGGCAAACATCTTGAGAATTTAGTGACGTAGTGGGGGCAAGTTCGCGCATGTACACTTACGGGCAAAAAAAAGTGTTTAATGCAAAATAATAAAATAAAAAATAAAACAGAACTTTAATTGTTTATTTAAACAGTTTTACAACGTTGTTAAATTAGTGTTTATTTTATACACGTGCGAGAGGACGACTCGCTCTTTCATATTTGGTACATTTTACATTGTTTAGGTACCTGTTAGGCACTGAATAGGCAATTCCTAGGCGGCCGGTCTTTATTTAACACTACAGTGGGTTTTTGAAAACGGTTTTATTTTTTGTTAATTATCTTTATTTGCTAAGTTATACGTTAGCTCCATCTCTTTCTTTCAATTTAATTGCAATTGATGACTGAAAGGGATGGAGATAGACTATTTTTCAATACAGACCCACCAAGCGTGCGCCCGCGCGTGTTTTAGCCCTTAACTAGACTGCCAAGAAGGGTTCTTTTACCTAAGTATTTTTAACAAGCTAGTGTAGTAACTTATGTATGTTGATCGATCTCGCTCCATCATATCTTTTAATGCATGTTCAATGGCATGATCCTATATTTTTCATAATCGCGTATCGCCGCCGAGCTTTGCCGAATAACCCAATAACCAGAATAGATCTAAACCGATGCTGTCATCGTGACAGCTGTCAAATCAGCTGTTAAAACAAACAAAATTGTAGTGAAACCCACCTAGAATAAAAAAAACGAACTTATAAATGAGCAAGTAAACTTTTTTTTTGTAATATCACTTTTAAATTCGCGATGAAAAGGGCGATATGAATACGACGCTACACGCATGACGTTGTGACGAAGATAACGTAACCGTCCACGCACGCACGCAGGCAGTGAAGTTGAATGACTACTTTTTACTTTAACGTTGCTACAGTTGTTTCGAACGCTCAGTTCTCTGGGAGTAATCGCGAGGAACGCTCGTCTCTGTTTACTTTACTTGTAAGTGTTGTGAATTTTCAAGATTTTTTTTTTCAAACTACGAAAGAACTTGTCCGTCTCTAAATCATTATAATTATCCACTTTAACTTGCGTATCTTCAAACTTTTTAAACAATTTTAAGTCCTTAACCTACCCTTGTCAATGGCTGATAATAAACAACGATTTCGCCGCCGGTCACTTTCCTCCAAATTTGACGCGTTCTGAATTAATGTTATGAGAAACTAAATTTGACGTCTGTTTTTTTTAGGTTACCTCCTTTCTGCATCACACATCATGTCTCTCCAAGAGGTGAGTTCTATTTTGTATGTTCAAATTCCAAAGTCTATCTTGAGGTTAAAAAGCACTGGCTGATTACAGGTGACATTGACATATTGAGTGAATAATTTAAATTTAGAACTTTTGGTTAAGTACCTATCTACTACTGCAGTATTCAAATATTATTATTAGTTTTAAACTATTTTCTTTTGAAATCAGAACATTTTGAGCTGTAATTATTTAGTGAGGGTTTTAATTTAGTTTGGTTTTTGAGAAAGTCATTATATTTGATAACATTGGCTATTTTCACTTGTAAAACACAATTTATCTACTTATTATATTTAAACAATGTTTCTATAATCCATATTCTCAATACTTGCTGGTTCGTTAAGCTGTGAAACAGTTTTAATTACTATTTTGCTGTAATTTGCTCATTATCTGAGAGAAAGGCAACATTACAAAACCATGTGGACCGTTACTGGTGCACTAGTATTGTGGTGAAAGTATGCAGTTTCTTGAAGAAAGATTGAAAGAACTGCACACTGCATTTAATGATGCGTAAGCAAAAAAAAACAGGTTCTGTGCCTGAAACTCAAATTTGAGTGCTATTTTATTCGTAATTTCAAACCTTGGTATAGAAGTTGTTTATAAAAACTGACTGTTGGCGAAACAGCTTCTATTTTTAGAATTATGAAATTCATGAGAATATTTTAACCAATGTTCAAAGTTCAATACATAATAGTAGTTGCTGAATGGTTTTACATACAATTACCATACTTAAGTGGGTTAATGGAAAGAAAGTTGCTTCTATAATACATATTTAGTTTTATTGAATGCATAATAACGGTTTTTACATTAAATATAAGCTGGAGTAGAATTTGAAGCTTTAGTTAGTGTTGTTATCATTATTTTCAAGATAACCTGGGTGTGTACCACAAAGTGCAGATTGTAACCTTACATAAACATAATTTGGTCGTAGACTTCTAGATTTATGTAAAAATGTATCTCGTATATCATATCAGCCGAAAGATTGCTGGACATAGGCCTTCCCCAATTGTCTCCACAACAGCCTGTTTTGTGTTTCTCACACCCTTCGGCTTCTCATGATAATCACCAGATTGACGATCCACCTTGTCTTATATAACTACAGTAATTAAAGTCCAATATAATAAAAAAAATAAGATAATTATGTTCTTGATTAGAATTATTATAAGAGATAATTTTAATTTGGTGATATGATATCTATGTTATTTCTAAAGCCAGCTACCATATCTATCTGGCTTGAGTAAAAATATATAATTTGGTTACACTTTCTAGCCCTTGATGTAATTGCTTGTAAATATCTATTATACTTCATCATGTATTTAAAATTCAATAGCTAAAGCAGATTTTTATTGCTGATATGTTGATATCCACCAATTAGAATCGTTTATTTTCAGAACATAGCTTAGCTTCCCCGTCTCAACCAGTGCTAAGCTAAGCTATGAAATTAAACAATCCTAATTGGTGGATATCAACACATCCTTAGCTATGCAGCTCAGCACATCTCTGGTAGAAAAGCAGCCTAAGTCCTGTATTGTCAGTAATGAATGTTGCAATTGCAGCAGAAGTTTTGTCCAAGATACCGCCTTTGCAAGATAGTGCAATGCCTCAGTGCGCCGCGAAAAGCGAGACAACAATACATTAGAGTGGGAAGTTGAGTGCGCCTGCACTCGACCCGTCCCTATATTCAAACCGCGTATGGATAAGGACATGTCGAGTTAAAATTTAACATTCGCCGCACATTACATGACATTACATGACATTACATGTGTCAAATTTTCATTTAACCATAAGATTGATAACAACGCCATGTCAAATACAAAAGTCGTCACTCACACGCCAATGACAGCTGAAAACCAGAGCTAATTTCAACCTTACGTCATAGACACTCAGGTCTATTTTTCGCTGACAACCGTGACGGATATATCCGTCGTTGGCGTTGAACCAGTGGTGCGGATATATCCGTCAATGGCGTTGAGAAGGTTAAAGTACCCGTAAAGTCTATCTATCTGCGGAGTGAGTGAGATAGGGATCGGATATAAAGTAACTTTGTAGGTAAGTACATGAGAATAACCAGTTTATAATAGGTCCGTAGTTCGTACCTACAAGTAGGTTCTTAGCATCCTTTTCCTTTGAAAATTTAGAAAATACCTTTATTTAGCTATCAGTCAAAAACTGACGAACAGGATGTTATAAAAACATGAACAGGTAGGTAAACACTTGCGCTCATACGTATAAATAATATTCCGCCAGACCAGCCAGCCTCTCGACCTCTGGGTCAAAAAGAACAATTCTCCGCAAACTCGCTTTTGTATAAATAATTGTCTACAAACATTTTTGACGTCAGCATTACGTCACACCTTAGGAACTCACTGAGTTAAGTAAATAATCGCGAATATATCTATAACTCTAGGAATCCTGAAGCCTTTTAAGCTAACTCGATTTTCTTATAGTTTATGATGAAGCTACACAAGTTATATGTAAATGGCCATGCACAAATCTCACCGGATCGTGGGTAGACTTTGATCAATTTCTAGCTACTAATCATGCCGCCATTCCGCACGGCCCCAACGTGGGATCCCTAGCCCCTTCCAGCCATTCAATCACGCCCTTTTAGTTGGCTTGTGTGGGTTGGGGACCGGGTTTACTTCGTATTGTCCTCATTTTTAAGGCATCCGGGGACTCCAAAAGAGCTGAACTGATAATTAATTGACTGAGCTGAATCGACTCGAATTGATAATTATTTTTAAACACGCCGGGCAAGTCGCTTTACGAATTTTACGATGTCATTGCTTGGGGTTTTCATAACTTTGACATGCAGTGTCAAGACTATGATAATTCTGGCTTGTACTAGTACCATGATCTATGATTGGATTTTGCATTAGTCTAGTGCCATGACTCTTAAACGATACCCTCATTTAGGACAAATTGGCATATGGATTATAGCCTATTTCGGCTATTCCATAAATGCATGTGTTCATAGCCAGTAGTCCCGTGAATTACTTAATGATACATTTTATACGAAAATTTGTTTCACTTGCGTGGAGCCTACTAACTAGTTAGCTAGCGGGTAGCCACAAAAGTTAATGAAAGAGTGGTAATTTACACATGACCGCTCGATTTCCGTCTATGCGACACAGTGACGTCATAGTCGATTTATTAGCGGAGGTCATTTGCCACGAATTTTGATTGAGCATCCTGTGTGTAGGATACCAACTACATACTTTACCTAACAGACTGTGAACCTTAAGCTGTTGATATAAGACTCTCACGTGGACAGTCAAGTGTGAGGGTAACTGTGCATTTGGTTTTCATTCTTCACGGTGTTGGTCTTGTATATTGGCACACTTGGATGAAGGTTTCCTTTATTTAATAGTTAAGTGTAATATTTGTGAGATTTGTTACATAAAAATTGATAATGCTTGCTGTACCTACCTATAAGGCTTCGCGAGAGAATTCAGAGATGTTCAATTTAGCATGACTTGTTTGGCAGCAAAGATAACTCATTTGTGATGTGACTTGAGAGTGGCATCATCCAAGATCAGTTTACAGCCCTTATGTCGGAGTTCACCAACCAATTTAACGGACTGTTAAGTCCTAATCGGCTCTTAGTCAATACATTTTGACAGCCGTCAGACCTCTAATCGCCTGTTTAACTGTTGGTGAACTCCGACCTTAGACTAAGTTTAGTTTTGGTAAACTATTGATCACTGCAAAGAAAGGAAAACATTACACTCCTTTTTTGGGGCAGTCGTGTAAAAATACACAATAAAAGCTTGTCATTTTATAGAAATAAATAGATAGGTAGTTTTAAATTCGAAAGGAAACAATATTGATTCTACAAAACAAGCTGACCAGCCTTAGATTAGTTATATTTACATACACAGATGACCTTAAACGTCGGCAGGCGATTTTTTGCAACGTCAACGGAGTGCTAAAGACGCTTCCTTAGGCGGCAGTGCTAACTTGGTACTAACTAAGGCGAGTCCGGCGATATCGACAACATCTCATGCAGATGTGTTGCAGACAGATGGATTGGTGTCGCTGCCGTGCCGTTTCGCTCTTTTTGCTTCAAATCTAGAATTCTGACTTTTTTGACGTAATTTTTCTACTGGTTCTTAACCACACGCTTCTTTTACTTGCCATGCATGATTTAAAATGGGGCATGTTACTTGAAGTCTTATTTAAGTAGAGCAGTCTACCTACAGCTACAGTCCTCTTTACTACGAGAGCAAATTGAGAGATTTATGCATTGACATATATTATCATTAGATTTGTGAAGTAGTCGGAATAGCTTTTAAAATGTATAGTAACTAATTTACTAGTCAGCATAACTGTAGTTCTCTTCCTGGATTTTGTATGCGCTTTCAGTATAAATTGTTTCCTGAATGGAATCACTGCACCTACTGTGTATTCAGACGGTCCATTGCCTGACATACGCTACTTCCGAACGCGGTTGCCATGCAGTCAACAGTATTTTTGTATTAATCCATCTTGGTTCGATATCGTGGTTATATTGTTGATGTAGAATAGAAATCTTTAGTTCTGGCAATCAGGCCCTTATTTTCTTGACAATAAGTCGAGCTTTCTGGTCAACAGTATTACGATATCAAAGCAAGATGGGCATAACAAAAGTAAGATGTAATATTTTTGCCTCTAATGTTAGGGCCTGGCCACGACTTTGCGCGACCGGCTGAGTGGCGAGCGAATTTTCTAATACATTGCGTGTAATGTCAACTAATCGCCTGCGCGGTGAGCGTCTCGACCGAGCAATGAAAATAATTCGCTCGCCGCCGCCGCTGCCGCACAAAGTCGTGGCCAGACCGTTTAACTGTTTCACCTGAGCGGCTAGAACATCTTATAATATAAATAAAATATTATTTTCTCGCTTGTCGCTCAGTGCGTCTCTATCGTAACAGAGTAGTTAGAAAGGGACATCCGAGTGACAAACAAGTCGTGGACAACTTGTGCTAGCCGTCCGTTGTCTAACTTGGAAGTTGGATCTAACAAATACAAATGCAATCACTTCTTAGTTATGCAGTTTCATCGTGTCTTCACCTCCGAACTGCATATGACAGTTTCGTTGCGGTTGGAAAGCAGGCTGTGCAAACACTTGTATAAAATGACCGGAATTTGAACGGTGCGAGCTCGTAAGCAGCCGGTTTCGACAGTTATCGATTTTCGCAGCGATTTTGTCCCGTTGTCTTTTTGCGGTTATCGGCCGGGAAGTCTTAGCTTCATTTTAGCACGCTTCGCGTTGGAATTTGATGTCGTTTCAGAACCTGTTTCAAGTGGATCCTTAATGGATTCTTATAGCGTAAACGGGCGGTTTAAAAAAAAGTACATTGTTAAGGATAGTATTTAAGAAATTTTAACTATTCCAGTGCGTCACGAAAATCAGTCATACGTATTTTGTAATTTTCGTGACGCAACGGAAAAGTTAGCGTTTCTTCAATTTGGTCTTTAGCTACGTACCTACACTTTTTTTTTAAAACGCCCAAACGTGGTCATTTATTTGTTTTTTTTAAACACTTCAGATTGACGGATAGGTTGTCATAAATACTTACACTTACACCTCATCCCATTGTTTAACAAGTCTTGTGCTCTGTTCAATAAAAAAGTACAGCAATTTTAGAGAACGTTTCCATGTTTATGCGTTCTTGCACATTAGCATTACTTGTATATGCGAAAAAAAAAGTCAATTTTGTAAAAATTCATCCTCCCTTGTCCAACACTATAGTTAGTTTCAACTTTGTAAGAAAACGACCAAAATTTTGGACATTTCTTCTTTAGCTACTACTGTTGGACCGATTTAATATATTTAAGTGTTATATGATTCATAGAGAACGCACAAGTGCCATTCTTATCGTCACGTGTAGGTATTTACGAATGCGAACATTGATTGGTTTGTTAGTTCCCTCTTCACGGCTCAACGCCTGAACCGATCAATATGATTATTTGGTATGAAAATGGGTTATGGAATAGAGACGGCCATAGGGTACTTTGTATTCTGGAAAGTTAGACAGCTTCGAGGGAAACTGGCTCATATGTACAATATGTGACGCCGAGTTCGCGGCTCAAATTTTTTTTGGAGAGAGATCTGATGATTATGAATCACTTCACAAAGTAAAAAGCTGCGGAAACGAATAGTTACTGAGAAAAAAAATCATGAAGTTTAATTTAATTTAATTCAACTAAGCAATTGATATGACATTTGTCGGTAGGCTCAACTGTACAATATCTGACGTCGAGTTGAGAGTTCATATTTTTTTTATAGATAGTACTCATTAATAGAAGCCTCCTCGTAGAATTTCAAGTTGCGGAAACGCACGGTTCGCGGAAAAAAAAATTAAAGTTTCCATATAAACTGGTAAATTAACACTAAATTTGGACGCCATGACACCTGATTCAAACGTCACAGACGAGATTCTGGTTCTTTCCGTTTTTTGTGTTGATTTTGATTATACCATAGTGACATTATTTTGCGTAATTTTATGCAATTATAATAGAATTAATTACGAAATCACGAATTATTTGTTGAGAATCGGTTGTTATAATTAAAGTTATTAATAAAACTGCCGTTTAGTACGTTTTATACTTAAAATATGATATTACAATTTAAAAAAAATGCGTGAAACGAAACGCAGTTTGTAATGTAAGTAAATAGGTTTGTAAGATCATTTTCACAAACGCATCGTAGCGAATTTTCATACCTATCGCGATCTTTCATAATCACTAATTTTATTATTTGTGTTTCTTTCGTCATGTTGTGATTTTTTATTAATGTTAGTGATTTTTAATATTCGCATATTTTCCGTTCCCAATTTTTCCCAATAGGTACGTAGGTAGGTTAGGTTAGGTTCGTTTTTAGATCAGGCCCGAAGGGCCAAAACAATTCAGAAATAGGAGCTCCGCGAAGCGGAGCTCCGTCGACTCTGTCAGATTAGATTTTTGTAATGGGAATCAGGTGTCATGGCGTCCAAATTTAGTGTTAATTTACCAGTTTATACGGAAACTTTAATATTTTTTTCTCGCGAACCGTGCGTTTCCGCAACTTGAAATTTTACGAGGAGGCTTCAATTAATGAGTACTATCTATAAAAAAAATATGAACTCTCAACTCGACGTCACATATTGTACAGTCCTTCCGGGAAACTACTTCGGCGCGGACGGAGTCGCGGGCAAAAACTAGTAGGCTATATGTTTGTATAGAATCTAAGGTTGCGCACGTACAGTTAGTCTTGAACTTTTGATTTATAACTTTTATTAAGATATTAAGCTTTCTCAGAATTTAAAAGTGAAGTGTTACGGTAAAACTCGCTCAGTCGTAAAGCTGGGTTGCAATTAACAGAACCGGTTCAGTCCGATTGAAGACGTTTCCGGTTTTTTGGCGAACTCACATTAAATGAAAGCGGATCGTGACTGTAGAATTCCAGATACAGGCTTTCTTCATTATGTCACGGAAATTTTCAAGTGTTTTCGGACTGTGTAGATTTATCTGTAAGATATAGGGTTTTTGCAGCACCTTGGTCTGTCTATAGAATAGAATAGATTAATGTGCACTTTATAATAAAATTTGACAACATTTCAAAATTACAACTGATGCAAAATCCACATTGATTTCGCCAATTAAGGGCCAGTGTTTTTTATATCCACTCATTTAGTAAATATTAGAGAATATGTAAACCGAAAGTGTGACGTCACTGATATGCCTGTATGTTTCTTGAAAATCATAGCCTGTACGTAAAAAAACGGGGGTGTAGGAATACTCCAATTTACTGTTGCCAAAGACGAACATACGAACATATCTACCTATATGGTAAAACTTACATGTATGGAGATTACTGTTCTCTAGCTTATGTATGAGACTTGAAACTGGTTACTTACATTACAACGCAAGCGCCATTCGAAATAATTTAATTAATTTCTTCTATTTCCAGCAATTCGACAAAGCCGCCGCTGACGTTAAGAAGCTGAAGGCTCTGCCCAGCGACAACGACCTTCTGGAGCTCTACGGACTCTTCAAGCAGGCCACCGTTGGAGACGCCGACCCTGCCAGTACGTTGCACCATGGAATTTCATTCTGAACTAAAATAGAACCTGTCACAATGATAGCGTTGAGGGGTCATTCAAGTATATTACGTAAGGACTGAAGGAGGGGATCTTTGCTTTGCTTATTTTTGATGAGGAAAGGGGTCTGGATGGCAGTATTTATTTATTTACTTTTTGTAAGTTATTACTTACAATTTAGAGGACGACGACGTGCAACTCTAGCGAAAATGACACTTTTCGAGCTCAATATTTAACATATCAATAATTATTTTTTAAACCAATGATATTTTTCCAATGATACGAGTACCTTTGCTTTACATGTATAGGAGGTACCCGAAAAAAACGGACTGATGGACATGGCGAAACTATAAGGGTTCCTTGTTGACTACGGAACCCTAAAATATACTAAATTTCTGCTTGCGCTATACTTGAACGGCCCCTGACTCACGTAAGAAATTACGTTCGAATTAGACAACGGTTTTCTACGAAAAGGACTTACAAATAATCGCGACTTATATATCTCACACAAGCACCATGAGTGTCAATGTCGTGCTACAAGATAAAATGATTGAATAAATGATTCATTGGTGAATGAATCATTGTGTTGTTTTTGCTACAACATTTGAAGACCGCTCCCTTAAAATTATTTACTTATACCTTACCTATCGTCCGTTAAAGTGACATAGAAACATGAAATTGTGGCAATGATGCAACTAAATTTTGCCACTCTTCCCTGTACCTCTACGTGATCTGCAACATCGAGAATTTTTAGGAACATTTTTAAGACAATAAACAACCACGACATATCTAAAGTGTCAGTTTTCTATGACTTCATATCAATAAGAATATGTTCAATGATTATAGAGTCTAGGCTTTTGTAGTAACATTGATGTTTTAACAATATTTAGAATGGATTCGTTAATAGTCCGGATGTTTTGACTTCGATGACTAAACAGTCTCTCAAATTTTAACCGAGGTTCGTGTTGTGTGGATGTGCTAACTGATGTATTTTAGCGATTAAAATTGACGAGTTAGTCAAACAGAAAACGCCACAGAATTAACAGAAAAAAACTCAGTAATTATCTACGTTTTCAACCCTATTTGTCGATTAACGCTAATCAATTAAAATTAATCATAGACGGAATTTAAAGCTGATCTAATTTAGTGATAGGAACACTTCAAAAAATTCCGTGTAACTTTTATCAGTAATGATTAATTTCGATCCATCATTGGTTTATCTGTCGGTGTTCATAATAAATATTCGGTAAGTATCATCCTTCCTTCTTCTTCCTTCGCTTTCATGCTAAGTGCATAAAAGCGCAGGAATAGGAATATGGTTAGGGAATTTTAAAGTTAAAACGACGATCTGCTTGGTCCTCAGGGATGCCTAAGAATTTGTATTCTTAACATTTCAAACGTCTAAGGGCCTAAGATTCCACTTACCACAGGTGGTATGCTCTTCCTTCTATAAAAAATAGGTACTGGATCACACTTAGACCGGGGGATCTTCTGTGCTGTTTATTATAACTCTTAGTCAAATAGATTTATTCTTAATGACTTATGACGACGCGATTAGCCTAGTTGGTAGTGACCCTGACTACGAAGCTAGCGGTCCCGGGTTCGAATCCCGGTATGGACAAATATTTGTGTGATGAGCGCGAGTATTTGTTTCTGAGTTATGGATGTTTTCTATGTATTTAAGTATGTATTTCTCTATATAAGTATGTTTATCGTTGTCTAGTACCCATAGTACAAGCCTAGAGCTTAGTTTGGGACTAGGTCAATTTGTGTAAGATTGTCCCCTGATATTTATTTATTTATTTATTAATGATGAACATTATAGGATTGGCTCTTGGAGCTCCTAGATAGGCCTGAATCACAATTATCAGCATCGATGTATGGAGATGCGTTTGCATGCTTAAGCAAAATTGATGCGTACGCATCTTCATACAAAACAGCCATTTTCTACAGACTAAATGAGAATCGGTGCCGAATAGATGTGATTCAGGCCATAAACTACTGAACATAAAATATACTATATCTGACTGGCCGTCCAAATTAATATAATTCTTACTAGCTTACGATTACAGTTATTTTGAATAAGTAATTGTTGATTTTAATAGTAACAATTTATTTATCTTGGTGTCAGGGACATTGGATAATTATGTAAATATTACTGGGGTCGTTTGGAGGTCTCATAGTTTATGGCGTGATTAGCAACATTACCATTATATTATAAATGCATTACTATTATATTATAAATGCTCTTCTAAAATCTATACTTCACCCGTGGTAACATTTCGTTAACTGGCCAGTGGTGATCGTCCATTATTTTTAAATACGATGAAATTATGGACACGATATTAATCACTTATCGTAAACTGGTTATCTTCTGAAACTTACAAAATTATCTGGGACATGGACCGTATATATCTAGATGATAAGCTTCCAAAAAAACACATATATACTAGATTTTCCTGTGACTTATTCACGTTACACTATAATTTGAATGCCCTCCAGTCTAAGTTTTTCCGGAACGAAAAGTATCTGTTCCATGTTATAAACCATCTAAATATGATCACAGGCTTCTCGTTTATAATATTATATTATAATAATAGGTAGTATTAAAATATCAAATGTCTCGTTTTACCTTTAGTTAGTTATAACTTACCAACGATTTAGATGAGCACTAGTTTTATATTTATTCAATCTTATTTCTAATCAAACGGTTATGTTGGTACTTAACCTCGAATAAAACAATCAGAATTTTACGAGTGTTTGCCTCGATAGTAATCTTGATAGCGATGACTCAACCGGGCATTTCGTGAGGTGTTTTATTTAGTTTCTTGTGTTTTTACAGATTAATATAATTCTAGATTTCACCCGCGACTTCGCCTACGCGGTTGTTTGTATGATGAGTTTGATGAGATTTCGTAATTTGAGGCCTTCCGCACCGGTGTGCCCAAAATACCCGTGAAACCAAGCGTGTTCTAAAAAGATCTGCAGTAATCCTGAAGGCTCCTCACAGACTATCAGTTTCTCGGGACTACGGGTAAACTGTCAATCTGGGGGACGTAGATCTTCACACGTATTTAACGTCCTAGTTAACTTCACGTTCGTTGTAGGTACAATAGAACTGTCCCGATTTGACGTGAGACCTTGCTAGGCTGTCCATCATCATTCTAACCCAACCGTTTGTTACAGGCAAACCCGGTATGCTTGACTTCAAGGGCAAGGCCAAGTTCGAGTCCTGGGCCAAGAGAAACGGAACTTCCAAGGAAGACGCACAGAAGGCCTACGTCGCGAAGGTCGAGAGCCTCATCGCCTCCATCGGCCTCCAGTAAACAGAGAGCTGGGCGAGTGGAATACACCAATACCACGCGCCGTAGCGCGTTTCCGACGCGTTTGCAAACTTTCAATGCGAAGGAACATCACATAAAATATTTAGCACGATGTCAGGATTTCAAAATGGCTGCCGTCTAGCTCCAAGCTGTTACTTAGCGCTGTCGCTTTTGACTGTTACTCGTACTGTAGTATCGATGCAGTAAATTTCGTTGTTTTATTAGTTATTGCCATTAAATCATGATTGCAGCTAGATTCTGAAACCTGATGAGCTTAATAATGTTTAGAACTCTTTTGCGATGTAAATAAAATACATTTTTCGAAACGTTAACATCACCTGAAAAGGTTTTGTGAAGCGTTATGTCCGGAAAGTATTTTTTCGTTGTGTTGAATGTGTATCTTCCATTTCCGCCAGTTCTAAAGTCAATTATTTATTATTTCGGTTAAGGCACAATTAGGTTACGATGTCAGACATCACAATATTATAAGAATCACAATGTTTCGTTTACTGGCCTCACTATCGGTGGGACATGCTTTTTACGAGTAACTCTTGTTGAGTATGGTATTGTTTTGTTATGAACTTT
Source organism: Tortrix viridana (assembly GCA_963241965.1). Classification (NCBI taxonomy): domain Eukaryota; kingdom Metazoa; phylum Arthropoda; class Insecta; order Lepidoptera; family Tortricidae; genus Tortrix; species Tortrix viridana. Next base: position 2,194,504 of record OY725174.1, read on the forward strand.
TTTATAATGCCTGTGAAATAAATCAGTTGGGAACTGTATTTGTTGTTTTGTATTTCTGTTAAGTATTGTCCGCAAAGGCCTGCCGCACTTTGCCGCAATATTGTCATACGATTTTTTTATGCTTGTAACTTTCCTTGCTAATCGATTCCTAAACCTGAGGGCTTATTGCCTAACGCACTCGCGATCGCGATCGACTTGAAAGTGACACAATTGCTTTCATTTTGTAGGCAGATTTGACTTCAACTGTCAAATATGAAAGCGATCGCGATCGCGAGTGCGTTAGGCAATAAGCCCTCTGGATCGATTGTTGTGGTAAACTTTGGGGGATGCCTATGCCAATCCTGAATGGATTGTTGTGGTGAATTTGGGGGGTTGCCGTCTAGGGCTCTCTGCTGCCATGATGCTGATGATGAATGATGATGATACCTTTCGTCTTAACCTTAATCGATAGTACAAAAAGGAATAGGGAATATGCATTTTTTTGCTTTAATAAAAAGTAATTCATGTAACATATAGTACAGAAAAATCTTTTTCAAGCACGTAACTATAAAAATAATCAAGATTATAAGAGCCATTAAAGATTTGTCTCTCTTTTTCTAGCAAAACAGAGAGAGAGTGAGAGAGGAGGTTGTAAGAGTTTATATGGCCGTAGTACACGCTGACGTGACGTCACAGTTCATGTCGGATCTCCTAAACCTACCTAAACATTTTCAAATACAACTGATTTCTTTTTTTTTATCCTGTAATCTTTAAATACCTAGACAATGCCGCAGCGTACTTTGAACATCATCCGACAAATCAGTGCCATTGTACTCGGTCTATTATTACTTAGGTACTAGATAAAAGGTACTTAATGATTTATTTGCTTTTCGACTTTCATTATGGTTAGTTTTCATTAGATAAAAATCGATTAAAAAAACAATTTTAATAGTTTTACACACACTATACCTAGTAATTGACGTTAAAATAATTGCGCTGGCTTCATCATTCATCACCGTCATAATCATCAGAAAAAAGTCCGCTACTGGCCTTCACTCCCCTCCATCTCCTCTCCATAATTTCAGCTTCATCATCATTTCATCTCAGGTTCATCTTGTATTTGCGTTATGGAATAACCACCCGATAGGTGTCTATTAGTCGTAAGCGAACACCGAGCTTGATGATTCATTGTAGGTTGCCTACAATGGCAACCAATCTATAGGTAAAAAATCAAACTACAGCTGCAATTATCGTATATTTATTAATTTATCCTAATTCACGTACCCAATAACACCACAGGCTAGAGCAGGCCCAGAAGTACCCGTCAACGCACTATCCTCCGTTCCCGCCCTTCCATAATCGTCTTCCCCTTTGGTTATGGCCACAGATCTACCTACGATGGACCTGGGGCCGGCTAGCGAGATTAAATGGTCAACGATTTTGACGTCTACAGTAGCGCCATCTTCCGCTTTGATGTTTCCAAGGTCGCCAACATGGCGGATGTGGTCGCGAGGCCCGCCGTGACGACCCTGTGGAGTGTTAATTGGTTGAGATTAGATGATGACGTAAATAAAAAAAATAATTGATTAATGTTTGTGTTGCGCGGTAATTGTTGGTATAATTTTATGAGGTTTAAGTTTTAATTAGCGTCTTTAGCTGAGCGTTGGTGTTTAACACCGCGGCTTCCTTGACTTCACACTAGGTTTCTAATAGGTAGGTATTTTATTTTTCATGTCTCATACTCTGAAAGTAGGCAATTGTTTATCTTAGAAGCGGATTGAAAGAAGAAAATTAATTTGAAAAAAGAACTATGTCTATGGACACCTGTGCAGTAGCAGAAACCTATACAACCTCTCAGTAGTAAAATTATTAAAAAAAACTAAGCCTGTTACTGGGTTATGCTAAAATTTTCCTTTTAAAATGTCAATAACTAGAATTCGAAATTTAAAAACTTTATGAAGCAAAAGGCGGGGGCACCTGCGGGCGGCGTCATTGCGCATGAAAATAGGCGGAAGTTCTCAATTCGTTGGAATATTTTTTATAAATAATATTTGTATCATTTCCTCATAATCGAAATGAAAAGTACTAGAGTTTAACTCGAGAGAAAGTCACCATTTATGTTACACTCGAAAATTATCTCTTGTGAAATAGATGCCTTTCATCCCTTGATTAACAATCTACTATTGCTTCCCTTTATTTAATGTGAAATTGTACATTCAAAATCAAATAAGAGAAATCCCAATTCATAATTACATAATAAGCAATAAAATGCGGTCCAATTTCTTTGCAATTGTCCTTGATAGCGCCTGACTGGTGCACGTGGACTCCATGGAGTCCTGCCGCCAGCCCTGTGACATTCCCCTCGATGGTCACCGGCCCATTGGGCACGATCTGCGTGAAGATCAGCTCGCCCGCAACTCCTGACTCCTCATCAGCTTTCAGATGCACTATCGCTTGAAGACCTTGCAGCGACCGGGGCGCCTGTTAGAATATAAAAGCAAAATGTTATGTTTGCATGTGAGTCAAATTGTTGTTTGGTAGGCGTTTTTATTTAATAATCTTTAACTTGAGCCACACGTGCTTTGGAATTGTGGTGCTGGAGGCGAAGGCTCAGGATATACTGGACGTCCAAACGCATAAATGTGTAATTTCTATTCAAGCTTGGTGTCAAAACACGCATGTCCCATTTTACCCATTTTGTTGCCATGAAAAGATGTGTAAGTACTCAATGTCTTATGTTTTCATTAAGCTGGTTCCACATTACGCGCGGAAAACTAATATGCATTTAGGACACCAAATTATCTCACTACTATCAGATGTTAATAAGTCCAAATTAACCACGCCGTGTGCACTCTCGCACAAAAAATAGATAAATCCCTCAATTTAATACAAATTACAACATAAAATAGACGTTAACGTCTAAAACATAATCACTACCATTATGCTGCACAATTTAATGTAAAAAGTTTTGATTTTAATCGTTCAATATCAATGTGGTAAGGAAGTGTTAACTAGACAGCATAAAGATAATTAGAGGCTTTGAAAATAAACAGCGCGGTTATTCTCTCACTACTACAACGTCATACCTAGGTTCTGTTCTGCACGAAACAAATATAAGGGGTCTTCGTAAAGTGGTTGGTTTTATCGAGCACGACTTAAAGCCAATAGCAGTCGATTAACTCAACCAGTTTACGCAGATGCGTCACTTTAGATTCGTGCTCGTGCTACTGTACCTACCTACCCGTTCTGATCAGTACTTATGACATATTTAGACGTAATGGAGAAACATCGATTTGTGATTTGATTTTTCTAGAAGGTATACCCTATAATTGGTCGGGCTAAAGTCTTTTAATCCTTGATAGAAACGGGATCTTTTGGCACCAAAAAAATGTTTTCCAAGCTGATGTCTTTCTCGGTTTGCCGTCGTTTTTTTTTTAAATCTGTGATTGTCCATTGACATGAATAACTTAATCAACGAAAGTGAGATATTTTGTTTTAAGGTTTCTTATGGTTACAGTAGCTGGCCTTACTGACCCCTCTTAACTTTCACCCTATATAAATCGAATCGACATCGACAAGAGTTCGAGTTCAATTATTATGCGTTATGGAATAACCACCCGATAGATGTCTATTAGTCGTGAGCGAACACCGAGCTTGATGATTCATTGTAGGTTGTAAGAGGCAAGCCGTGGTACAGTCGGTTTCAAAAATATGGTAGCAATTAGCATTTAATATTACATCGCAAAAATATTACACGCGATGATAATTCCTGATAATAAAGTGGTGTGGACATATCTACATATTTTTGGAAGTTTAAAATTCATGAAAGTTATGCATTTGTGCGATATTTTTTAATTTTGCTGCGACCATAGCCACATAGCTCCTTCATATCACCTCCTCATATATCATCCTCCTGAGGCCTACGTCAAAATTTCGCTAGTTCGAAACAGAATCTTATGTCAGTCAACAAAAGTTAAAAGTCATTTTGACAGTTGTCCTATATGTAAGACGTTAGGCATCAGGAGGTTAAACTCGCCTTGCTTCGGTAAATTGATTTAAAATATAGCCTATGTTACTACGATAATGTAGCTTTTCAATGGTGAAATAATGAATAAAGTCGGTTAAGTAGTTTCAGAGTTTTTTGATTATATAAATATAATAAATATTTTTTTTTTAATCATATTATGTGTTTGCGTCTTTCTTTCATTTAAATCTTTCCTCTATATGACATTAGTATTGAAGTAATTGATATTCTAGTTATGCTACACATGCGAAAGCGGTCGTTTCTGACCACACCGCACTTGAGCCAAGTTTTATATTATTTTATGTTGTTGCTCAGGTAGTATATACAAGATTGTATTTGGTTGTTTGCTTGATGTACATACATCTATACGGCCCAATTACCATCATTACACATCCGTATTTAATTGATCAGCCGCAAAAAACTTTCCACGAAATTGCTTGGTACTCAACTGGTTTACTAAATTTGTTGGTGTAGTAGGCTACGCGTAACCTTAACCAAAGCTAACGCGTCGAAACAGCATTCATCTTAAATATGCCAAACTAGAGGCACTAGCATGCCAATCAAGGGTCCTTGGCGTGACAGATTTGACGTGCCAATTACTGGCACGCGAGGATGCGGCAGTTATAAACGTGTTAGTCATTATCATGTGCATAAGCATTACGTGATCATCCACGGCTTAGCGATCTGTCTTCTGTATTCCACGGTTAACCAAACGGTTAAGGAAGCAACGGCCAATAACCACGTCTAGGCTGCTGACCTAAGCTAACTAAAAGGCGATATCTCAAATTCAATAGGCAAAGCAGATTCAGTCCTCTCCTGTTAGTAATGAGGTAGCAATTTATGGTGTAAGTATAAGATCTGATCATGGAGTTGGAAGGTGGCAACACTGGCAACAGGCACTCCGCTGTTCTTAACGTAGAGCCACCGAGTTCGGACTCGAAAGTTTTGTGCGTAAAAGCTTGTTTCAAACATTAGTTCTTTGATAGACACTGATTAGCAGAGGTCGGAATTTTCACGGCAAAACATAAGACTGTCGCAATCTTGCTAGTGTTAGAAACTTTTTTTTATCGATATCGATAGTAATTGTGTAGGTAATAGAAGAAAAGAAATAATTATTTTCAGTGAGGTGGTATACTTAGTCATTAAAAGTTTTACCTCTTTCTTACCCGACTACGCCAAAGTCAAAATGAAGGGTTATTTATTATGAAAAAGTATAGTTAAGATTTAGATGGAAAATGAAAAAATGAAAATATTTATTTCATATAAACACATTTATACATGAAACAGTGGTATTGGGCCCTGAGCTAGGATGCCCTGTGTTATAGGACCCAGTTATACAGTAAATAAGACAAGAAGACATAACAATCATAACTTAACACATATAAAACAATCCCGTAACTTAATACCACTTCTTTTGCATATTTTAAATTAACTGTCACGAATGATTGATATAAATATGATGATGATGTAAATATATCGGCTCGACTTTTTTTTATATAATACTCGATATCGATAAAAAAAGTTTCTAACACTAGCAAAATCGCGACAGTCATATATTTTGCCGTGAAAATTCCGACCTCTGCTGATTACTGATTACAGTTACCCTACGGCCACACTTCGGCGATTCGGGTGAAGGTTCGTGTTGCTGGCTCTTTCTTTCTCTATGATAATGAAAGGGAGGCTAACGCGAACCTTCGCTGAATCGCCGAAGTATGGCGGCAGGGTTACTGAGGCAATTACACTTTCCTTCTAATACCGGCTCCACACGCTTCACGAGAGGACGGACGCGGCTATACGTTAGAGTGAGATGGAAGTATGCGTTAAAGCAACTGCTATTGCACACCCAAGTAGCACACAAGCTATATAAGAGCTTATACAGCTTGTGTGCTAAAAGTGGCACAAGAAGATTATTTTTACAATAATCGCAAAGATGTCTTGTAGAAATCCAAAAAATATATTCGGTCCCCAAATTCACCGCACTAAGATCTTCTGCCCCAGGTTCAAGCTTGTTCAGCCCGCTGGTAAAACAGCTATTGCCTATTTGTACACCCTAATAGCCCTACATACACCACCCTTTCCCTAACCCTAACGAGAGGGACGCCGCAATACGTTAGATACGTATAGAGATATCTCCATCTCATCCCAATGTATTGCGGATCCCTCTCGTTAGGGTTAGGGAAAGGGTGGTGTGATCGCTGAATTAGCCTTACATGTACAATATTGTACAAACGCGAGGTCGAAGCGTTTACTATGTTAATAATTCAGTCAGCGATGACGTTATAAATACAGTCGTGAATCTCGTGAATCTGTCGTCGTGAGCCCAGCAAGGCTTCCAAAATACTATCCAGTCACGAAGGTGTTGATGACTCAAATAAATTACAGTCGTCTCTTGCAGACCTTGTTTTGTTTTAACGACTATGTTAAAAGGGAAGTCCACGATCCGGTTTAAAGGGCAGCACAGACTAACGGCCTCTCGACTGAAATACACGTGTCAAGTCACGTCAAAATGATTGTCAAGCCAAAGTAAATTGTAATTCTTGACACATCTTGAGATGAGCAGCTCTAACCTAAGCGACCGGGTGGCGCGACCATGGTGTCCCGGTGAGATAGGGCCCTAAGAGTCCGCCAGTCGATCTCGGCCTCACACGCACACGCGCACGCGTACGCGCACACGCACACGCATACTTGTTTTTGTGCAATAAAGAGCTATCAGATTTTAAGGCTTGGTTTTTGTTAGACCCTGGTCTAATTATGAACTGTTAAAACCTAACAAGTTTCAGGCAGTGAAAGAGACAGAAATACGACTCCTATACATCTAGATATATAGAGCCTCTATCCCATTCCTTGACCGGAATTTGGCAAGTTTCAAGTGCTCGTAACGGCCTTTTGGAATACAATTTGACCATTAGCCCATAATTGGCCGGTTATTAGGGCGTTTTCGTCGTGATTTTAATCCCAATCTAATGTGAATAGATATTATGGAAGTAGGTGCAATTTAAAGAGTAATGAACTCGTCTACTTTTTTAATTCACGATGCTTTATTTTTATTTGGCTTTGCCAATTAACTATTTTGCAGCGTGAATTTAAAAAAAGGCAGTTAAGGCCTTAATCAACAAAATCGTTATTATTTCCTTTGTGTAACAAAAGTTAACCATATAATGCTATGACTAATTTTCGTTATACAAAGGAAAAATTAACGGGTTTTTTAATTGAGTCTTTAACTAAGTTTTTTTTTAATTTACCCTACGTACGGTACCTAATAAAAATAAATAAGCTGACGATTTAATAAGCACGTGACATTGTTTCCCGATTCTTTATGTAATTATAAAATTAAAATCGTTATTTCTGACACACAAAAAACAACTAAATATTAATTTAAAACTTACCCCAGTCAAGTCGATTTGTTTTTGAGTTCGGTCTCCTGAGGCCGAAGGTGCGTAAGATTGTCTGCGGAGATCCTGAAAAAAAAAAACCGCTTAGTATTTCAGACGAATGCTGTTCTAATGTCTCTCCTTTTATTCCTAAGTTTATTTTTTTAAACTACAGAGTAATATCGAGTCAATTATCGGCATAATTGGGTTACAGCTTTTTTCAACAATTGTGGTTGCTGTTTTATTATCTATTAGCTATTAACAGAACGCTTCAACCTTAACCATTATATTATAATTTATAATCCATGACCATGTCGTCTGCTAAATCAAAGTTGCTTACTTAAAAAATGTTGCTCCGTTTTAAATTATGAAGGTCGTTGACCAAGACTAGTTACATACATGTCAAACTTTTTTTGTCAAAACGCATTGAAAACTGTCAAGTCGATTTTAATTTGCCAAGTTCATGGACCCATTGTAAAAAAGTAAATGACATCGCGTTGGATTCTTGCTCTCTAGTTCACTGAACTTTTACACATTTTTTGTCGTTGGATAGAATTTCATATTTATTTGAAAGTAATGGAGTATGAATATATATTGAATGTAATAGATTAAAATGTAAATGGAGTAGCAGATTTTATTACTTAGTACCTACAGTAAAAAATATGGACAAATGTTTCCTAGAATTCGTTCTAGTTCGGTCCAGTGAAAATAATTTTATGGAAACTATTGTCTGATCGTCGTTTAATAATAATAATAATAAAATATCAGGGACAATCTCACACCAATTGACCTAGTCCCAAACTAAACTCTAGGCTTGAACTATGGGTACTAGGCAACGATATAATATAATATATAATGTAAAATTAGGAGTCTCCTACAGATTTAATGAAGGAAGAAGAAAAAATCTCTTGTCTCTATCACATTTTTTTAGATGGGATAACAATTTTTTCGTAGTGATATGATAAATTCTATGGAAATAAATAAAAAATATTAGATAAATTCTTCATTTACCACTTACATGTCATTTGTTTTTTTTGAGTGCCGGTCTCTTTTTGATTTTTGTTAGCACAAAGTTTTAAAGGGCAAAATAACATGAAAACGTAGGCTTTAGGATGACGCAAAGTTCTAGTTAAAGTGGTCATAAACTTGAAAAATGTTATTAAATTAATTTGATAAATGTTAACATGATTAACCATAGGTGGCTACTTAAGTTAAATTAATTGCGCTGTGAAAAAAAAAATTAACACTTACATACAAATAGGGCTCCATATAAACTTCGTAAACATTGCTTTGGAAGTCTTCAATCGCCGGTAATGTCTTTATAACTAAATTCCTGCCATAACCAGGGATTCCTTGTAATGTTTTTCCATTCAAAGCCGCAATTAGCCACAAAAACTGGCCAAAAAACACGAGAAGCCGCAGGTTCATTTCGAAAAAAGTTAATTGAAAAAAAAAAACTCGCACGGCAAATTTAAATTTAAAATTGGAATGGTTTTCAAAATGGCCGACACGTGTTAGCTTGGCTGGCGACAAGGTATCAATGATTTGAGCTTAGTTTGTAGAATTAAGTTTTTTTTGCTTTTTTCTTAATGTACACGAGACTGGATGTACGGTTGTTGATTACTCGTTCGTGGGATCACCAAGGTTCTGTAATTGAGAGGCATGACGTGATTATAACTTAGACACGGCATTGTTTATATTATTGAGTGGAAGTCTATTTGTTGTAATTTTTATGCACGAGAAGGAAACGTATGGCTGTCGTGACTCGGTAGTAGCAGACCTTATTTATTACCCTTGTATTTGTTTAAAATAATAGGAATTGTTTGCTTTGTGGACCTGTAATATTTTATATTATCAATAAATAATTGAATCTGAATCTGCATATCATATTAGATTATCTAATGTACCATTAAAATAACGCATTAGGTACTTGCAGTGGTTGTACGAAATATACGAATAGGAGTCGGATTGTGCACGAAAAACATTAGAATTACTGGTTACTAAAATTGTAGCTAAAAAAACAGATGGCAAGATCGGTGGCCAATGGGACCAAAGAGTTCTCGAATGATAAAGGCGTAACGGAAGACGCATCGTGTATATTATCGTGATAGTGATTCTCTTAACAAAACTCGCTTTTTACAATTATATTATTATTATTTTATTATTAAATTGTGGAACCAACTTCACTTTGCGGTGTTTCCGGCCTGTTTATGACGTGGGGGTCTTCAAGAAAAGAGCGTTCATCTCCCTAAAATCACCCATTGTCTCTCTCTTATAAAAATATATTTTATAATTTGACCACGAAGTAACCGGGCCACTATAATTTTCATATAGTGCGTAGTATTTTTAATTTGGTCTCAGGAACCGTCGACGAGCAGGGGCCCTAGCCAAGATGCTCACGCCGCCAGGCGTCCTAGACTACCCGATTGAAAGATTTGACATTCCGACCGTTAATATGCTAGCCAAAAGCTCGGCAAAAGTGGTATGGTATTATACTTAACTCTGCTTTACGTGTTTATAGGCGCGCGGGACTTTAATTTACTGGTCAATAATACTTCGTCGACAAATTGAAAACCAATTGTTTAAGAATTAACACTGAATATCGTAGGAATCCGAATGCTGGTGGCAATCATTTGTTCTTTTGGCTTTTTCGTTGCTATATTTACGAGAGTGATTTCGTTCCTTAATACTTTCTTTGTTGACTTTTTTTTATTAATTTAAAGTACGAAACAGTGACATGTGTTGCAAAAATCAACCAACCTTATTCCTTTTTCTAAACAATAGTCATCGACCTCTTTCCGTCACCCACGACCACCTAGTCCCGCAAACTTCCTGCCAACCTTTTAAAAAAAACAAAACGTCATCCAAACATCACGTGAGAATGTAGGCATGAATCGGGACTTCGTGTACAATATACATGAAGACCGGCCAAGTGCGTGGACCCGAGCTGGTGAGACCCTGAACAAATGGCTCTGGGGGGCCCTGTGCTGCGGGGTCCCAGGGATCCCCTGCTATTTCTGCACATGCTGTGATAAGCTCCAGGAACGGAGGGACAGGGATCGGCAAAGGCCTAGAAGGCTGCATCGTAAGTAGCGTGTGAAGTTAGTCTGGTACGCGGAATTTGATAGGATATGTAGTGTAAACCTTTAACTTTTTCTGGTCTTATGCCGGCTCAACACACTAGTTGAGAGTTGCTTTAGTCTCGTCTCGCTCTTGAATTTCTCATCTCGTTTCGCCGTAAGTCCGATCGCGGTCGGTTTTTTGCGAGACCCGGTGAAGTGTTAAGTTTATGTATGACTAGTGCTAGTTTTATTATTTGAAGCTAAGATAAATAGTGCCAAAAACGTAATCTGTATTAGGTAGGTAGGCTATTTCATCTTGAGGTTGATTACCTAAAGTAGTTTTAAAATTTTTATCCTACGCCTGTTGCACCAAAAAGCAAAAAGTTCGCCTGAATTAAATGTGCAGGCGCTGATACTTACTTGGAATGGGGTTGTCCCCACTAGCGGGTTTCTGGTACCTACATTCGACCAAGTTCTTCGATAAATACAAAGATTTGAAAAGTGGTAAAGTAGTTTCTTTGTCGACTAAAACCACTATTTATAAAATAGGACCCGGGAGACCGAGACCGCTCGGGTCGAAACCGAATTTTCATCGATTTTCTATACAAAAACAAAAAAATACCGATCGATAGCTGGGGTTCGAACCCGCAGTCTTTGCGTAGTAGGCCAACGCTCTTACCAAAAGTCTATTCAGACGGCGGCAGCAGCCCCGAAATTACGAACTATATTGCGCGGGAAGTCTTCTTGCGTGAAAATACGGGGAAAACGAATTTTCCCAGATGAGACCTAGCTAGATCGAATTTTCGCCCCCGTAAACCGCCGTGTCGCAATTTTCATCGAAAGTTAGAGCTGTTTTCGAGAACGATAGTACATACATTCAAATGTGAATAGATAGACTGCAAATACGTTGCCAACCCTAGGGACTTAGGGCCATAATAAACTCATCCCGACTGAGATGCCCGTCTCAAGATACGTCAAAGCAAACGTCAATCCATAGAAAACTGCACCTCAGCCAAGATCGGTTTATTAATATATTAGATGGAATGACATTAGGCATTAAGTTCACCTTTTGTTGGTACTCAAATTTGTATTTTTGTGCAATAAAGATTAAATAAATAAACAAATAAATGCCTCAATGTTAGTAGATATTTATATTTATCTGATTGTCTCACCTCTGAAACACAACACTGCTGTCAAACGCGCTTTGAAATAAAACAATCTGGTTAGTGATGTTTGTTTCTCTTTAGGTTTTCCCGATTTTCCAGAGTCCACGGGCACGGCGGCGGAGCGGCTGGAGCGCCAGCACCGGCCGCACGCGCCCGGCGGTCGCAAGTCCACGCCGGAGATGGTCAGCGCCGTCCGCTGTGCGCTATCGCAGCTGCAGGTCTGTCGCTCACAGCTCGCGGCATGTACCCTTGAATCTTCTTTTATCTTGAATGGAGGATTCACTGTATAGCGACAAGTTCATGCGTGGTCTTGTGAAGAGACTGCCGCTGCACCGCCCGTGCTCGCAGTTTGCAGCATCAATCATTCCATTCTGGTTGACTTGACACTGTCATTGCATGGTTCGGCACAATAAGGTCTGATGGTGCATCCAAATCGTCATCGTCATCATATCATCATGTCAAACGAAACAATACGCTGGCTTTCCCCAAAGATCATCATGGGGTCCTGTGCTAGTCGCATCCAGGTTCCCAGCGGCCCTCATCAGATCGTCGTTTCTTTCTAGGGAGAGGAGTGCCAACATTGTGCCCTCCGGGTAGTTGTCGTCACCTTCCGCCTACACGGTCTATCGGTTCTACGAGCAATGTACTCTTTCCATTGCTATTAACTTTAGCTCTTCTGCGGAACCTAATCAATTTGTCCTCTTTTTACGAACTCACTTCCGATACCTGGTAGTAAGTAGGCTCTGAGAGCCTACTTACTACCAGGTTTTTAAGATCTTTTTGCAGTTAAAATGTTTTATTATTCCATCTTACAGGGAGAACCGGCGCCCCCGCTACCTCAGAAGTCAAAAAAGGAAGAAGGCGAGACATCCGAACCCGGCTGAGAACCAGCTGCCCGCTAGTTGTAATCCTTTATGAATGTGAAAGATTTGTTTATTTACCTTGAAGGTTAACAAGCGGTTTGCAAGGCACACGTCCAATATTTACCGCCTGTTTCACAATCATCAAACCATATCTGACAGATACATTTAGCCCTTTCTTACACTTGAAAATAGACAAGGAGAGGGCTAGCTTTAACTGCCAGATAAATTTACTTGTAAATTGTGAAATGGGCCCTTAAAGTACATTCATATTAGGCAGTTTGTACGCGAATGAGGACTAAGATGCTGAGCCGTTCGGCCTTGTCATGACTTCGTGGGACGAGCGGCAAAATCAAATGCATACAGAGGGATGATGCATGCCTCGCTACGCCGCACTCGACCAAGAGGCAATTTCTATGCATTTGTGTTACCCACTTGCCACTCAACGCCCCGCTGTAACCCCAAAGTGTGGCCGGACCGTAACAATAGGCAAATAATGTGGTCCTTCGCGACTGAATCGCCTAGTGAAAACACGCTCAGCATTTATTTCCAACGAGTGAAACGAGATGACTCTCGCTATAATAGTGGCCCTAATATTTAACAGAATAAGCGCCATTTGTTTTTCGGCCTTGCCTGATTTCGTAATTACTGTAGGTTAACAAATTATGAAGAAATCTCGACCAACTCTAATACCCCTTCTATACGGTCGGGTGGTTGGGCCAACCGAGAGGGATGCAGCTATTTGTAGGAACGAGATGTAAATATTACTATCTCATTCTGACAGATAGCTGCGTCCTTCTCGGTTGGCCCAACCACCCGACCGTCTAGAAGGGGTTTAAGAAGACATGTGCTTATCCTATGCTTTTCATGATAGTTTATCACTCTTTTGTGTGCATGTTGGCGGTCTTTTCGTGCTGTGGTAACGTTTGGGATAAGAATTATACAGTGATATTCGTATTATTGATGTTTATGAACATTCAGTTGTTTTTATTTTGATTAAGTTACTTAATATAGATATTATAAAATTAAAGAAAGTTTTATTGCATGAATGCCATCAATGCCGCACGTAACAGGTAAGAAGACACATAGGTATGAACTACCATGATGAGATGATGATGAGATTACAGGCGAAGGTTGAGAGAGGCGTCGATGTATACATGGCATGGCTGTCTTTTCACCAGAGTTGAACGAGGAAATGATGTGGTAAGAGAGAGTAATTGGTTCAAAATGACAAGATTTGGACTGCAAACATACTGACAATTAAACAAACAAATGCGAAGTTGAAACTGTTTAAACTGTTTTTACTGTTGAAACTGATTAAACTGTTGTTATAGTCGGTTTTTTGCATAACATGGAAAAGGCAAACGAGCAGACAGGTCAGAAAGTGGGATCTGAGACCCATAGACACCCGACTGGGTGGGTACTATAGCATAGCTTTAGCAGTGACATCTGTTGTATTGAGATGTAACTGTTAAAGTAGCGTGCTGTGTATAAGCAGCCGCGCTGTCTTGGTTGTGTTGTTTAACGTAGGACTTCATCAACGAATCCACAGATGACGCTGAAATCAAAATCGAATATTTCTTGGTAGGTAAACATTATGGTAAGTAGGTACATCAATGAAGTTTGTCGAATTTAATACTCATGTACATAAATTTACTGCAAATTTTTTGTACTGTACATTTTATTACACAAGTATATAATACTTACATTAATTTATCTTTAATAACACACAAGAGGTTGTAAAGGTCAGCTTTTTTTGAACTTAAAATACATAATTTTAATCACAAGTACATGATAATATTATAAACTAATGCGAGTGCTACACGGTTTGAAACCATGGTTTTAAACCAAGTGACTTTGGTAGAAGCGAGCTGCTACACCTTTGCCAATATTACTGAGTATGAATTTTATTCATTTGTCATTTGTTTTACGATTTGGCGGCAAATTGAAAACTGTCTGTGTCACGTAAGCATGAATTTAACGCGAGAAAATTTTCGTGCAATGATTTTTTATGACTTTCGCTATCATTTAAGTCAACAAGAAAGTTATGATAGACTACGAAAAAGATGGTAGCCTCGTTCTTCGGAAGGACAGGTCATTACGCGACAATTGTTTTAGAGGATCGAAAAACAGTTACTGCAGAGTGGTACACTAACAATTGTTTGCCACTTGTCTTGGAAAAAGTTCGGGAGAAACGACCTCGCTGTAGAATCCTCCTTCACCACGACAACGCCTCGTCGCAAACCGCTAGGCGAACGATCGACTATTTGGCGACGTGAGACGTGGAATTACTGGGTCACCCGCCGTATAGCCCCGACCTCGCACCTTGCGATTTTTATTTATTCCTGAAAATAAAAGAAAAACTTCGAGAAAAACGTTTTGTGGACGCCGAGGAAGCTGTGGCTGCGTTTCAAAAGGCCGTCGAAGAGACCCCTAAGGACGAGTGGGCAAAGTGCTCTTCTCAGTGGTTCCATCGGATGCAGCGATGTATTGACATGAATGGACACTATTTTGAAAAGATATAATAAAAGTAATAACTTGCTAGTTTACTCAGTTTTTGATTTTCTAAGAACTTTCAGTTTGGCCCTCGTACCTTAGCAGGGCAGAACAAGAATCCGGCGATACAAGAATCCGACAAAACAAGAATCCGCCGGGAACTAATCGCCGGGGCGTGTCGCTTGTGACATACAATATTCTGAGTAGGTAGTTACAAAATAATTTGTGACGTTCTCAATATAAAGGGACCTTATGGAGGCAGGCGATTACGCCGTTTTTAGAACTGTTACCATAGTATTCGTATAGTTACAAGAATAAGAAGAGCGTAACTGCCTTCCTCCATAAGGTCCCTTTATATTGAGAACGTCACATTTTGCGGCGGGCATTTCGAAAATATACAAGTTCAGCTTAAAGTATGACACTGCGCTGAATTATTTAAGCACGTGTAAGACCATAAAGTTTCCTTTTCGATGCCTTGTTTATTAGGAATTCCATTGAAATGATGCCACCGCATTCCAAGCTGAGCGAGTGTATAGATGGGTACACAAAAACACTTGGCGTAGGTACTATGTTTTTACTTCTATGATAATGAAGATTGAACAAAAAAAAAATAGTTTCCTAAAGCGTGAGTTCTGCAGAGCGGCTTATTTTTAACCGATTTCAAAAAAGGAAGAGGTTCTATTATATTCCACGGTTCGTTTTTTTATGTATTTCACCGATTTCTATTATATAATATATTATATATTATATTCCCGAGGTGGTCCCAATGCCACCAAATCAGGATCTGATGATGGAATCCATGAGGAATCGAGGGAACTCCTCAAAAGTTATAGGCAAACATACAGTGATTTTGGTATTTCCTGTAAAACCATAAGAATTTGCACCTATTAGGCACTAAATAGGCAATTCCTAGGAGCCCAGTCTTTATAAAACCCTTTTCAGTGGGTTCTTTTAAAGACGGTTTTTTTTTGTTAATTTACGTTCGTCTATCGCCTTTACACAGTAGAGTTAAGTGCAGTTCGACCTCTTTTCTGCTATGGGGCGCTGGTTTGGTAGCCAAGAACAAACCTCGCTACCGTCCAAAACAAGCTGCAAAGGCTTCAGAGACTCGCTTGCATGGACACCACCGGCGGTATGAGGACAACACCGACTGCCGCCATAGAGGCCATGCTTGATCTACCTCCGCTTCACCTCCATGTTCAACAGGAGGCTGCCCTGTCTGCGGTAAGGTTACGAACTCTGAACCTCTGGTCCAACCACGGAGCTCAACACGCAGCTAGTTTAGACAAAGTATACGAAGAATTTCCGTTGCTTAGGGCAGGTACCGATAGGATTCCCAAACGAATGGTCTTCGATAAGAGGTACAAAATTCAATTACATGAAGATGACAACTACGAAGGTCTTAACCATAGGAAGCTGAGGATCTTCACTGATGGTTCCAAAACTGACAATGGCACAGGATCTGGTACGTTCTCAGAAGACCTGAACATGTCAATTGCCACACCGCTTGGCACCCACAACACAGTCTTTCAGGCTGAATGTATGGGGATCATTTATGCGGCGTCTGCCATTATTGATAGGAAGGTAACTGGAACCTCCATCCGGATCCTCTCTGACAGCATGGCAGTACTACAAGCCCTGAGATGTCACACCGTCTCATCAGGGTTAATCTACGAGTGCCACAAACGACTAATGGAGGTATGTCAATACAATCAACTAACCCTTCAATGGATTAAGGGCCACAGTGGATCTCCAGGTAATGATGCTGCGGACGAACTGGCCCGGCGAGGATCGGAAATGACGGCCATGGGCCCAGAACCGATCATCCCAACGCCCTTTAGCAAAGTTCGATCTCTGCTGCTCAACCGCACCAAGAGATTACACAATGAATACTGGGTGAGTCACGATAAATGCAGGCAGGCGAGGGAAGCACTGCCTACCATTAACAGTCGACTCTCCAAGGCAGTCCTCCGTCTTAGCAAATCTCGACTAAGGACGGTAACCAGTGTCTTAACAGGTCACGGACCTTTTAACAAACATCTTTTTAATTTAGGTGTTACAGAGAGTCCTCTGTGCCGTGCGTGCATGGAGACAGAAGAAACAGCCGCCCACGTCGTACTACACTGCACCGAGGTGGCGCAATACAGGGCTAAACACCTCGGTCCGATGAGGTGTCTCCTCGAGGTAACCATCGACATTACAGGTCTGGTGGGCTTCCTCGAGGAGCTGGGATGGCTAGAGTAATATGGTAATCCCACCCACACGCAAAATAGGCGCTAGACGTCGAGTTGCGGAAACCAGCCCGCCCTCAAAATCAAAATACAAGTGCAGTAACTGTACTGACTGTCTCTTGGGAAGCGCTAGTAAACTCCACAAAAAAATAGGTTAATTCTAACAAGATTGTGATCGTCGTGAATATGCGACTTGGTTTCATACGAGCCTAACAAGACGTTATATAAATCAACATGTAGGTAAGTTGAATCAGAAAAGAACTTGCTGTTGTGGTTGTGACTACCAGCTTTGGTTGAAATCACTAATAACATAGCTATTTTATTCAATTTATGTCAAGAGAATATCTCTCTTGATTAGCTCGCAGTTTTTGAGTGCAGATATATATAAGCGTCAGTTATTGCATAATGAACTTTCATTATCATATCATCCGGGGATGGTTGACTATAGGGGCAGGTTGACTAACTATCAAAAACTCGTCCGACACAAAGGCCTTGAGCCAACCAATAAGGCACGAGAGTCCGCCACCTCCCCCGGTGAGCCCTTAGCCAAGATGCCCATCGCTAACTAGCGTTTCTATTCATTTAGTTTTTAAACCAATCGCGTCATTGGTAGATCACGTCATACGGAGAGTCACGTGATCTACCAGTGACGCGATTGTTTTAAAAACGAAACGAATAGAAACTCTAGTTAGCGATGGGCATCTTGGCTAAGAGCTCTGATCGTTGAACGACAATCCTATACATTTTGATACTTTTCGAAAAGCGCTAAGGTTAGCGTTATGCATATTGGCTAGATTAGGCCACCAGGCCCCCTAGCATGCAAGCACGAGATAAAATTTGACAGGTGGTAGAAATGAATACATCTACCTATTCCATATTCTAACGTAAGACTTAACGGTTAAGGTTAAAAATAAAAATATATATTCTCGTTCAACACACAATAAAGAAAATGCTTACTTATGGTGAATATTATAAATAAATCCAAGAATTCCTAAGATATACTAAACAGTAAATTGCTTAAAAAGGCAGGATTAGAAATTCGGATCACTATCGTATTCGTAGGTAGTCGTATAGCGCTTCCCCATAGCCTTGACAATTCCATCCAACTCACCCTTGAACACTCTTCAATTTCATATCATCGCCATAATTATAGAACCTTGAACAAATGATATCGAATTTTTAGCAACGACTTTCTGTGACAGGGGTCTATTGGCTCAACAATGAAAGTACTTGACTGTACGAATTAAATCCTTCAACGCTATGGGTTATGGACCCCTGGGCTGCTATAGTTATGTTATACTGTTTGTTATGTCAGAATACAGGTTTAACGAATGCGCTCGCGACGCCTCGCTCGCTCAGTACTACCACGCGCACGTACGCGAAGACGTCCGCTCCGCGCGAAAATACGCGCCATATTTCTTGTTATTTTTAAAAGTTCGTTAGTGGCCAGTGACAGTGTTTGTTCGTTGTGTTGGTAAGTGTTTTGTTTTAAATTTGAATTTGGAATTGACATTTTCGGTTCGCGCTTTCCGGTGTTTTAGAATTTGAGATAGTTTTTATTTTATCTATTTAGGTTAGAGATAAGCAACAGAGAGAGCACATGCAGCCTCCGAAAATGATTTCATCGATTAGTCACTCCGTTAGTCACAATATGAGTCCGCAAGTAAAGCAAAAACAAATGGCTTATTTACTTTGTTGCCTTGAAGTAAACAATCTGGATGTTTTCTAACATTTATCCTTAACACTAATGCATGCATGCATGCATGGGTTATAGCTAAGTCCTTGTAAATAGGTATTTATGAAATTAAAACCATTTTGCAAAAAAAGCAATGATAAAATGATCAGCATTTGATTTGAAGTATTTACTATTTTATACAAAATAAAGGTAAGTAATTTACGTATGTTTATAGTTTGTATGTAGTTTTCAGGTTTTGTGTTAAAATGGAACACAAGTAGGTATTGATATTATAATTATTGATTAAAAAAATCAGGTATCGTATTGTTAATCGATAAATTAATTATTCTCAACATTCCAGCTCCCAATAATAGATTTCAACATTTTCTTTTGTGCATCTGACATTCTCGGTTAGTACTTATAGTTAATGCAAAGTACTTTTTGAAGAGATAATTACTAAGTGCAATAACCCAATGCGCTTTCCAATAGCAATCTAGAGTTAAGCGGCTACCACACGCGCAAACTTCACCACAGTTTTGCCTGCGCAGGCCGGTTTGTACATGGAACACGGAGCGTGTGGTTGGTAAAACTCTATAGACACGAAGTGTTCAGTTTTGGCTTGCGCAGGTAAAACTGTGGTGAAGCTTGCGCGTGTGGTAGGCCCATTAGGACTGACCTGATTACAGCTCCATTATTATTATATCCAGCGGGCCTAATATGGCCGTGTTTATCGCGTGACAAAGCGTGGATAAAGCATCCGTCACTCTCGCGCTTATATACGTGTCAGAAAGTGACGGATGCTTTATCCACGTTTTGTCACGCGATAAACGCGACCATATTAGGCCCACTGGGGTATAATGTAATAGGTACAGTCGAGGACAGAAAGATGGATACACTTTTTCACCTTATTCCATTGTAATAAGGTCCAAAAGTGTAAACATCTTTCTGTCTTCGACTGTACCTAGACCATGTTTTTACCATTTCGAAGAATAAGCTGACCAACCTTTAATACTGAATATGCATGATTTTTTCATCGCATTTCTTAACAAAATACGAAAATACCGTAAAAGAGATGGCAAAAAGTGAAAATACAATTAAAATCGGCCAAAAATACGGATAATAATAAGTATTTTTAAAAACTACTAATCAGACAGAGATATCCGACATGAACTGTGACGTCAGCGTACACTACGGCCATATAAACTCCATGACACCATGTTAAATTCTGTTTTGCTAGAAAGAGATAGAAACAAATCTTTCATGATCATGGCTTATATCTTGGTTATTTTTATATTTCATCGAAAATTGTGAGATTACTTGTATCCACATTTTCGTATTTAATTTGTCATTTATTTGAACTTTACTTTTTTTACATAAGACATCAACAATTTGCCATTGAGTTTTGCGAAAAAAATACTAGGAATAAAAACATGCAGAATATCTTAAAATACAATAGGTACAATACAATAACTCTTTATTGAACACCACATACCTACAGCAAGATCAAGAAATACAACAACAAAATAATAAAATAATAAATAGGTTTATTGTGACTTGTACACTACGCACGCACCTTAGTACGCCTGTATGCGAAATCGATTTTTTTCTGCCCCAAGAATTATTGTTGCCGGCAGAAAAAATCGCTTCATACGACCTTCATAGATTTTAGCGGGCAGGCCACCTCATCGACTGACGGCATCCTATGAATAGTACATTAAAACTACATATGACTACACAGTTTGATTAGTGTACATACCTAACTAACTGCAAATGATTGAAGTCCTGAATTTCTATTAGGGCCTTGCTTGACAGACGGTCTGCATTTGAACTGACAGCTACAAAATTTCAGTTTGGATGCAGTTTTTGTGCGTTTAGCAACAATATAGAACTGCATTTAAATTAAATTGCAACATAAATATATAGGTAAAAACAAAGTCGGGTTAGTTACACCATTTATAACTCAAGAACGGCTCAACCGATTTTTATGAAATTTGGCACGCAGATAGTCTATTACCTGGATTAACATAAAAAATACTTTTTGTCTCGGAAAATTTGATAATTCCCGAGGGATAAGCGAAAAATGACTACTACGCGGACGGAGTCGCGGTGAAAAGCTAGTTGAAAATTAAACATTTATTTAGTTAAACAGTAAGCGTAGGTTTTAGTTATAAAGATTTATAACCAGTAAGTTAATTAGGCACAAAAGGGCGATATTCAGCTCGGCAATACGTTGCGACTAAAACCCCTTCTAGACGGTCGGGTGGTTGGGCCAACCGAGAGGGATGCAGCCTATTTGTAGGAACGAGATGTAAATATTACTATCTCATTCTGACAGATAGCTGCGTCCTTCTCGGTTGGCCCAACCACCCGACCGTCTAGAAGGGGTATAAAAGTCGCAGCTCTGATTTGTATTAGAACTGCATACAACCGTACTGCACAGTCAGCGTCATATATATCGTATCAGCCAAAGTGGCCAAATAGTGCGTCACACCATATAAAATATATAGTGTTACGAATTATTTGGTCACTTTGGCTGTAACGATATACTGCAAATTCGGTTTGCAATTTCGATACAGTTATGCTAATCGCACTAAATTTATTGCAAACCTTGTAGGTATTAAATGCAAACCGTCTGTAACAGTCCTCGTGTAAAACGCAACCATTCCCACTACAACAATTGAAGACGTGCGTGGATGAAGGGGGTATGTACACTTTTAAGCCATAAGTGAAGGTGTTAAGTCACAATTTAACTCGCAACTTCTTGAATACAAACAATTTTCATCCACTTTTCTCTTTCTTTTAGCGCATATTCACACTTATTATTCGCAAAGTTCGAAATTCGAAACTGTCAACCGTTACGCGCCGCCATTATCATGACAAAGGCGCGTGCGCAGGATCTACGGCCCGCTGGCTCCAGTTCGAGAGTCGTTGAACTTGAGCGCCATCTGTCGAACGGGGGAGATACTCAAATAATAGCTCTTTTCCGTTGACGTTTGAAAAGATAAATGGGGCGCGACGAGTGTAGCGAAATGTGTAGCAGTGGGCTATTTTCAGGAAACGGTCACTTTTTGAACATTTTTGGTTATGAATCAAAAAGTACTTCACGAAAAATTAATTAGTTAATTAATACAAGGAAAAAAACGTTTAAAACGAAAATTTCATATATCCCGATAAGTGATAAAAAACGACTTCTAGGCAGACGGAGTAGGAGCTAGTTCGTTATATATATAAATGTTAACCTTCAATACATTTGTTTTGACCACTTCTAATAAAGCTTAACAAGTAAACTGTGTCAAGTTTAACAACCTGACCGAGGCCAATGACAAGATCATCGATCATTGCATTTGTCCCGGGGCAACGTTTCAGGTTTTCCATGATAGTCGTGTTTGGCCTTCTAGTCTTAGGGTCAGTACACACTGAGATGCGACTCGACGATGCTTGAAGAGGCCAGTTGTTCCACGACGCGCAGCGCAGCGTCGCGAGGCGCAGCGCGACTCAACGAGGTGCATTGTAAAATTGGCCACGTCAAATTTGCTGGCAGCGATACCGCTGCGCCGCGCTATTTTCGAATTCTCACAATGAAATAGCAATTACTCAATCAATATTTGTATAGGAAACCCTACTAATATTATAAATGCGAAAGTTTGTGTGTGTGTGTGTTAGTTTGTTACTCTTTCACGCTGCAACGGCTGGACGGATTTGGATGATATTTGGAATGGAGATAGCTTTTACCCTCGATATTAACACGTACACTTTTCATCCCGGAAAATTTAAAATGCTGTTCCCGAGAGAGCAGCGATAAACGACTTTTAAATGGAGTCACGGGCAGAAGCTAAGTAGTAAAGTAATATATTGTAACGCTATATATTAAAAAGTACGCGGATCGTCGCGTCGCGTCTCGATGTGAACTAAGCCTAACAAGACTATCACGAAGCTTACATTATAGACTAGTGCCCTTACTAATAAACGTTGAGTAACCGCTGAGTAGTTATACCATGCTTTGTCCTTATCTGTCATTGTGACATTTGAATTCGACAGATAAGGACAAGGCACTGGGTATACACCGTACACTCAGGTTATACACCAAGTGCCTCTAGTGTGAATTCTTAGACACTCGGTGTATATGTCATGGACCAAGTGATTAATGAGGGCATTATTTATATTGTCCGGGCATTATGACTATGGCCAGCTATCGGGTCAAGTGATTAATCATTATCTAAATTTCATTATCATATCATTATTTATCACAATGTCTGGTTAGGTTAGGTTAGGTTAGTATTTTTATCAAATTGCCCGGGCATTATGAAAAATTCCCACATTTACCACTTCCCAAGTAGCACAAAAGCTGTATAAGAGCTTATACAGCTATTATAACTCTAGTTTCAGCATTTTCAGGGCTTATAAGCTCTTATAACATAACATATGCACTAGAGACAGAGCCGCGGGACAAAGACACTGGGTATATACACTTAATGTATATTGTGTAGTGTCGTAGTCTAAACTAAGCTTTAAAGGTATCTAACCTGTAAGACTACCTTCCCGTAAAGGCGTTACAAATAATAGTGGCACATCATTTCACCCTAGACTAGCTCTACCGAAAAAAAGTCTGCGTGAGATTATTCTAATAGTTCTTCCAAATCCTTTAAAAAGTACGTCTTTAAAAGCGTTTTTGACCTCAGTTTCTTGAAGTGGGTTGGGTATACCTACTTCCTTACCTTATAAGGTCACAGGAAGTCATATCTAGGTCGCTCACATAAGTTATATTCATGGCTAAGGTTATAAGTATGTCAGGTCTCCCGGTCTCAAAAGATACAGGCTTCGCCTAGTTTGGGGGCCTGTTTGTTTTCTCTGTAAGTCAAACTATGCGTGTGCACTTTTTAAGTTAGATTACCAAATAACATGTAACTACGTTTTAGTTACATGTTATTTGGTACACATTAAAAAAAAACCATTTTATTATATTTTTAAGGTTCCGTACCTCAAATGAAAAAAAAAACGGAGCCCTTATAGGATCACTTTATTGGGCTTACCACACGCGCAAGCTGCACCACAGTTTTACCTGCGCAAGCCAAAACTGAACACTTCGTGTCTATAGAGTTTTACCAACCACACGCTCCGTGTTCCGTGTACAAACCGGCCTGCGCAGGCAAAACTGTGGTGAAGCTTGTGCGTGTGGTAGCCGCTTATTGTCCGTCCGTCTGTCTGTCTGTCTGTCTGTGTGCCTGTCAAGACCCTTTTTCTCAGGAACGCGTAAAGGTATCAAGTTGAAATTCATATCAAATACTTAGGTCTGTAATCCTTTGGATCAGTGAAAAAATCAGACATCTATCTAAGTCAACGCAATCAAAAGATACGGCCGTTTATGCCGCATATTCAAGGGACTCTCAAGGGAATCAAAACCTATAGGGTACTTCCCGTTGACTTAGAATCATGAAATTTGGCAAGAAGCAATGTCTTGTAGCACAAGTAAACGAAAAAATCCGAAAACCGTTAATTTGTGGTTAAATCACATAAAAATAGTCCAATATAAAATGACACTCACTAAGTAAGAATGTGCATACTTATTGCGTGTCAGTTTATACTGGACTCTATTTATATTGTATTCCCGTGATTTACGAACTATTTACATGCCCTTGTGCGGAACCCTCGGTGCGCGAGTCCGACTCGCACTTGACCGGCTTTTTTTATAGGTATAAGAGTTAGCTCATAATGCGCCGGCCCTAGTCTTCCATCAGGGTAAAACGAAATTGTCTTTCGGGATCCTTTGGTCGACACTTTCACGCCACATAAGTAAATTTTTCGCTTAAAATTGTTCTTCGCTTTGGCATTTTGGCGCCCCTTGCACCTGGCGCTTAGAGCAACCGCTCCTCTCGCTCTACCCTAGGGCCGGCACTGCTCATACACCTGTGAAAAGGCGAGCGTGTCGTAAAAAATACCCCTGCGGTTCTATTCCAAGTTGTTGTACCCACCTTTTTAGGGTTCCGTACCTGAAGGGTGCCGGACCATATTACTAAGCCTCCGCTGTCCGTCCGTCGGTCTGTCGCCGGGCTGTATCTCATGAACCGAAATAGGTAGACAGCTGAAATTTTCACGGATTGTGTATGTCTATTGCTGCTATAGCAAGAAATAATAAAAGTTAACCTTTTCAACGCCATGTCAAATACAAAAGTCGTCACTCACACGCCAATGACAGCTGAAAACCAGAGCTGATTTCAACCTTACGTCATAAATACTCAGGTCTATTTTTCGCTGTCAACTGTGACGGATATATCCGTCGTTGGCGTTGAACCAGTGGTGCGGATATATCCGTCAATGGCGTTGAAAAGGTTAAATAGTTAGTAATAGAGCCCGTATGTGGCCAATTTACTGAATAAATATTTTGATTTTTATTTTGAATAAAATTTAAAATTAAAGAGGACTATACAAGAAACGTGATTTTTTGTTAAATCCGGCTGTATCTCATGAACCGTAACAAGTAGACAGTTGAATTTTTCACAGTGTTTATTTTTTTTACCGCTATAACAGCAAATAATAAAAATATAATAAAATTTAAAATTAAAGAGGGCTCCCATACAAAAAGCGTGATTTTATTCAATTTTGTCACTCCGCGGGTTGTATCTCATGAACCGTAGTAGATAGATTCACAGAGTGTGTATCTCTGTTGCCACTATGACAACAAATAATAAAAAGTACATAGTATTGAATCTTGTACGGTACGGAACCCTTCGTGTGCGAGTCAAACTCGCACTTGGCCGGTTTTTTTTAATGTTGACGAAATTGTAGCTCTTAGGCCGCTTAGGCCGCTGCGCGTGCGGCGGGAGCGTCTGTTTGCGTCAATGTGCACTTGCGTGAACCAATAACTATAGTTATTGGTTCACGCAATTATAATCCATACCTACTAATATTAAAAATGCGAAAGTAACTCTGTCTGTCTGTCTGTAACGCTTTCACGGCTCAACCGCTGAATCGATTTCGATGAAATTTGGTACGGAGATAGCCTGAGTACTTTTTATCCCGGAAAATTAGACAGTTCCCGAGGAAGCAGCGATAAACGACTTCTACAGGACGGAGTCACGGGTGAAAGCTAAGTAAAGTAAGTAGTAACTTATAATTTTTCACGACTTTTTTTCCGTAAAACATACCGTATCGTAATATACTAAAGCTCATTATGTAAAATATATGCGTGAAAATAGCGCTTTACTGAGGGCCTAGTGTAAGTTTTGCAACGTTTTTTACGTCTCGACCGCGTTTGCGTAAAAGTGTCACTTTGTATGGAACTGTCAAATGCTGGGGGCGCTGTCACACTTCCATACTAATTGAGACTAAACGCAAATGCGATCGAGACGTAAAAAACGTTGCAAAACTTACACTAGGCCCTCTGAAAACAATGTAGCTGAAATCCGCACGGCATAGCGAATTAATTGATAAGTCTTTGAGGATAAAAGCCTTTGTATATGGTTGAACTAAAGCTCTGCAACAAAAGATCGAAGCGGCACATAAAATATCCAACTATCGCATCATTAAAACTTAAATACTGACACATTCAATCGATAAAGTCCAACTTCTCTAAGCCTACTAGCGCGATAGCAGCGCTTACATTGTTTTAGACGGTGCTAATTAACAAAGCAAGAATTCTCTATGATTAGCTAGAGAACGCTAATTACAGAAAGCAGTAAACTCTAGTTACCTAGCACAGTTACTTGCCAAGGTTCACGTCTGGCCAGTCGTCACTCGGGCCTTGTTCTCACCATTATCACAGTATAAATATAGCTAAAGCAGTAAAGAAACGAACAAACGTTCGAAACGTCGCACTCACACAGACGCACGTGTCAACGAGATCCCTTAGGCTGCCTTTCCATAGAAGCGGAGACGAGCGGTGCAGAGAGGAGCTGTGTAGGAATCGACCAATCGCATTAGTTTGACTGTTTCCATTGAATCGGAGCGGAGACGAGATGTGGATTACAACTCTTCCACGCATGCACGAGATAAAATTTTACAGGTGCTAGGTAAATTAATACTGCTTAAGCATTAATTAATATTAATGAATGCTAAAGAATATGGAATAGATGTATTCATTTCCCTAGCACCTGTAAAATTTTATCTCGTGCATTCATGTTAAGCCCGCTCAAAGTCACCACACAGTCAGTAAATATTAGTAAAATAAATTTGAAAGGAATGAGTAAGTAGTTTCGGAGATTACCTCCAACACCCAAACTTCCAACTTTACCTCTATAACATTAGTGTAAAACTATAGATCTCTAAGTTTATTTTGAAGAACATTCTTTTGCGATGGCGTGTTTTATCATTCTAATGGAATGCCAGCCTCTTTACATGTTGCTCTGCCTATACCACCTATACAATGCTCCGGCGCCGCCATAAAGACATATTTTGCATAATAATAGGTGCCCCCTTTGGCATTGTGATAATAACAATGAGACGGTGATAAAATTAAATAACTGATTCATTATGCGAATATGTTACATCTATAGCTATATACTATACATAGTATAAAACAAAGTCGTTTCCCGCCGTCTGTCCCTTTGTATGTACGCTTAGATCTTTCAAACTACACAACGGATTTTATTGCGGTTTTTACCATGTTAGATAATTTTTCACGGAAGGTTTATGTATATAATAGTACCCGGAGCGAAGCGAGGGCGCGTCGCTAGTTACACATTAATGAATGTTCGGTTAGATACATGTAACGAAAAGTTATCAATATAAATAAAAGTCGATTGCGCATGGCATGTATGACCGATCATCGTTTTAAAACGGCTCTGCCGATTTGGCGGTTTTCAGGCTGATTTTACAAGCAATTTTTTGCAATGTTTGTGCCTACGAGTATGTTAGTTTGTTTCTTTATGCTTCCACTTCCCGGTGTCTGATTGAGCTATAAGTTTGGTATACCGACGTAACATCGTCTTAGTGGAATACTAACCTTAAAAATTTACTTTGTAATTTTTTTTAACTCACCCTTAAGAGGTCTTCTTTGTAGACATTCTATGGGGTACAGTTAAACCATGCATCATTCAGGTATTATTACATGTTGTAACACTTGTAACAATAGTATTATTGCAATGCGTATGCGCACCAAGAGTAATTACCTCTTATTTCGACCTCTTGCGCAACCTTTCGCCTGCATCGTTACTTAATGCTTATCGTTTGCCGTTAATAAGTAAACACACTGTATGTTATCAATGTTTTAGTAACGTCTTTGATGCAGTAATTAATACTACCTATATACATATGCCCTTACTAATAAACGTTGAGTAACCGCTGAGTAGTTATACCATGCTTTGTCCTTATCTGTCGAATTCAAATGTCACAATGACAGATAAGGACAAAGCATGGTATAACTACTCAGCGGTTATTCAACGTTTATTAGTAAGGGCAAGATACTAGTAGTATATCTTAAATAAAAGGTAGAGTTATTAAATGTAGATTAAAATCGGTCTAGTAGTTTCTAGATCATCGTAAAGCCGAAACTTTATAATGTAGAGTTGAATATATCATTTACTAGCTTTTTCCCGCGACTCCGTCCTCGCAGAAGTCGTTTATCGTGTATCCCACGGGAACTATCAAATTTTCCCGGATAAAAAGTATTCTATCTGTTAATCCAAGTTATAAACTAACTGCGTGCCAAATTTTATACAAATCGGTTAAGCCATTTCTGTGATTAGCGCGCAGAAACTCACAGACAAACAAACAAACTGACATACATAAAAATTATCCTAAAATCATTGTTGTGGGTTTTATTGTGTTAATAAAAACCTCCAATAATAGTTTTTCTAAAAATCTTCCATGCTCAGACAGCGAGTTACACTTTTTGCATAGATATTATTAAGTACATATTTTCCTCAATATATTTTTTTAAACAACGACCTTAACCACCTTTAGAAAAACTGCAGTAGTTACCCACACATACTTACCCATCCATTAACTTGTAGAGTCGACTAACCGGTTCCCCGACCAGTTTTAATGTGTCCCCGCGTCTCACTAAGCCCGCGTCAATCACCGTAATACGTTGAATCGTCGGGGGTCTTCTTAAATTGGTCGTTTCTTTGTAGGGACTGGTGTTGTCATACGAAATCAATTCATATCATTCCTCTAGTGAACTCTGCGAGGTAAGTCGTGCTCATGTTTTTAAATGTTTATTTTGAGTGTTCATTGATTTTACTTTGTGAAACTCTTAGTTAGTAACGGGTAGGGTGAATTATTTAATTTGTTTAAAGTTTTCCTTAACGTTGTCATTGCCCATGACACAAAATGGCGCCATAATTACATACAAATGGTAATAATGGGGCCTCAAAGTGACCAAAGTGTCCTTTGGGACAGTTTATTGAGTTTGCGTTGCTTGAGATATATCTGGAGGTACAATCTTTGATAACTGGGACACGATGGACAATAGTAGATTGTAATAGAGAGCAAAATGCAATATTTCATCGAGGGTTAGCGTGTTGAATCCCGAACGAACAGATGGATTCATGGAATCCTGAGCGTAGTAAGGGAGTCAAACCGCCACACCCGAGATAAAAATATTTTGCTAGCGTTTCTTTTCACGTGTCCTATGAGAACAACTATTTATCCAATAAGTAAGTAAAAGACCAGTAGTTATGAATCAAACATTAATTCAAGGAAAACAAATAATTACATAAAATAAACAAAAAGTTAAACATTTCTAGTGTTCTGTGGTGTTTCTGGTGTGTAGAGCGCTAACTATGTCATATTTTAAGTTTTCTTGTACGAGTATCTATGGTTTTACTAAATGACGAACTTGACATTAGGGAGCAAAATCGATTTTGCTCCCTATCGGCAGGGCAGAAATTAAACGGGCTAGAAAAGCCTTTTTTTCGAATAGGAGAAGTGAAAAGTATATTTATTTGTTTATAAACAGTTGTATTGCAAAGTTTTTAACTAACGGTTTAGTAAAACGATTTGTCTGGAACCAGGAAAATGCAATACTAAAACAAATAAGTATTTGTTCCTGATTCATGGATGTTTTCTATGCATTTAAGTATGTATTTATCTATATAAGTATGTTTATCGTTGTCTAGTACCCACAGTACAAGCCTAGAGCTTAGTTTGGGACTAGGTCAATTTGTGTGAGATTTTCCTTGATATTTATGTATTTATTTAAAAGTGATGGTTTTTTGACATAGATCGCTTCTTGTTTTTTCTTACTTAAATATTTCCAATGGGTTTTGTTTTTCGGATCTCTGTTAATTGACATTTAATTTTCATGGCAGTATACCTAATGTATGAGACTATTATAGAAATCGTACAAAAATGATTTAATTTAAAGATCGTTTTAAAACAGCGTAATGACACAATATGTTGAATCGAACTTCGCCTTTGCTCTGTACCGGAAATATAAAAAAAAAGCTTGTAAAAGCATTTTGACAGAACCTAAACTTACTCTCAAAATCAAAGTTTGATGTGACGTTCTCCCCGTCCCTTTTTCTCGATCGTGCAATAACTGTAGAGGAACAGAGAACTTCAATATTTATTGCTTCGAATGAATCCGGCTAATTTAACAGGTTTCACCAATTCTATATTCATATTTGTTCTATTTTATTGATGATACGTAAACCAGCCCCCGCATTATGTTAAACTTTATCGCGGTGGATAAAGCATCCGTCACACTCGCACTAACAAACTGGTCAGAAAGTGACGAATGTTTTAACCACGTTTATCCACGTCGGTAAACGTGACCATAATAGCCCTGCAGCCGTCGTCATAAATATATTTAACAAAGCTGGGCCGATACGCCGTAAACACCCGGATAACGAACCTTACAATAGCGACGATTGTTATAGTTGTAAGACCCGGCTGGACAGCAATTGCCCTTGATTACTGTACAGTGCCCGATACATGCGCAAACAGTACAGTCAACTTTTTATAGCTTGGAAAAAAATAGCATAAAGACATTTCAATTGGTTCTTCAACTTTGGCAACACATTCGAAATCCCGAGATTGCCATCAGGACCCGTATTATGGTCACCTTTATCGCGGTGGATAAGTTTGGATAAAGCATCCGTCACTCTCACACTTACATACTGAAGAGAAAGTGACAGTTGTTTTATTCACGCAGGCCCGCAGGCGGCCTGAGACCTCGTTTGCCTCCTTTATGCCATAAAAATATCGAACTACTGTGGTGGTTGCCACTAAAACTTGATAATATTTTACTTTCATCTGTCAGAACGTCAAATTATTTTTGCTAAGTTGTACATTTACCACAAAATTCTGTGTCTTTGATTCTGTGGACTGTTGCTCATTCTTTCGCGTCCTGAGAGGCCATAACCGTAACTTAAAATATCCAGAGCCAGAGTCAGAGCAGCCCGATCTTTATTTTTTTTTGGAATAATTAACATTTGTCTTTGCCTCGTATGGGAAAAATGATCAGAACATTCAGTTCCATGAAAGTCGGTAATCCATTGAATAGAAGACTAATAAAGATATTAATAGACTTTAATCCTCATAAGAAGTTAAAAGAAGACCTCTTTTTTTCAGATAATAATCTAAGATGAAGCCGTTCTTACTGTTGGCGCTGTCTGTTGTCATGGTGGCGGCTCACCATGCCAATGTAAGTACCCATTAACCGCTCTTTATAAATTAATCGATAGTATATCAGCAATTTTTTTATGCAATAGATAACCCGTACATACCGTACTGCATCGTACTTTCTGGAGTTTTCTTATCTTTATTATGATAGGTACTGCAGTTTGGCGTATGTCAGTTTAAGTTCAAGAACTTCAAGATTTCTACAAGATTTTACTAACAAGAAGTTCGTAATCTTATCTTGGTGGTATTTAATATATATAATCCAAAAAGATACAGTCGACCGAATTCTCTGAATACTACTATTACTTAAAACTTATTTAATATCTTAGGAAATTATCTCCAGAGATGTGTGGCATGACAATTTGTCAATTTAATCTACGTTCCATCATTTGTACTACTGCTGTTTAATGAGTAGACACTCTATTCTTTCACTCTGGAGTCATTATGCTAAAAACCGTTGTCCGGATTCTAGGCCCAGGCATTCTACTAGGCTGTATCTAATCCCTTCTTGAAAGTTCTTGGCCTATTAGGCTTTGCATTATTTATTATTTCTACAGGTTTCTGAACTCCGAGCTATATGTCGGCTGGCTGGCCCCAACAGCTTTGATATCCAGGGAAACGTGACCTTCACTCAGCTCCACGATGGCAAGGTCCGAGTGGAAGGCACCATCCTTGGCCTGCCCCACGGGAAGTATGGGTTCCACGTTCATGAGAAGGGAGACATCACTGGAGGGTGCCTAAGCACTGGAAGCCATTTTAACCCTGAACACGTAAGTTTTTTGTAGTATTTAGAAATGTATAACTAAAGTTGGTTATACATAGAAGTTATATGGTATTATCGCCTCCTCTATACTTGTATAAGGTTAAAAGGGCGAACATCCGAACATAGGATAGGTACTTTTAGCGATGAGCATTTAATGGTATCGCCGTATCGCGACCTAATTAACGACGACTATTATAAAAATAAATATGGCAGCAGTAGTGCAAACGTTGAAAACTGTTTTCAATTTCAATTCCAGAAGCAACACGGTCACCCGAACGACCAAGAACGCCACGTAGGCGATCTCGGCAACGTCGAATTTGACGAGAGTCGCATCGGCCGCATTGACTTCGTCGACAGCATGATCTCGCTTGTCGGCGAACACAGCATCCTGGGCCGTGGCCTGGTCCTCCACGAGAAAGCTGACGACTACGGCCGCTCTGAGCATCCCGACTCCAGGAAAACTGGCAACGCTGGCGGACGAGTCGCTTGCGGCGTCATTGGCATCCTGTAATCACTTGTTTATTTTTGTGAATCTGCACTTTAATACTGGCCGGCTGCAATTGTCTATTCACTTTCTATATTTGAGTTTTTATATCAGCTAGTCAAATTTCAAAATTAGAATATCAAATTCTTTTTACGTTGACAAGACTTACTTAATATAATTTTAATAAACTCGTATTGTGGTATACAATAGATCTTGTTTCTAAAGCTGTTGCAATGTGATGTGGTCCAAATTGGTACCAGAAAGACTGGTTACCGGCTTAACGCAATATTTGTTTGTCTAAACTGGTTCCAACGTTCTGGGTGTTTCTCAATGTACCAGTAGGTTTTGTAGAGGTTTTTATATTAATTTAGTCAATAAAGTGACCTATTGAATGTTGTGTTTCTTTTATAAGGCAAAAGCTAGTTGCTTACGACTTTGTCTTCGTAGAGGTTATTTATAGACACATTTTTTGGACCGTCGTATTTTGAAATGGATTCGAAATGAAAATACTTTACATATTATTACTATCTGGCTTGATGTGCAAAATGTTCAATTAAACTCTTTCAACTTAGGTTCGCAATGATGTTATGCTATGCTAACAACAGAAATAGTCTTCAACATAATTAATTAAATATCACAAAGGAAGTTAATATAAATGATAATAGACTATTGTCATATATTATCATAGGACTAGTCTCAACAAAATAATCAACAAGGAAGGACTCATCAACATAACCGAAGAACTAGGCTCTAGTCGCTGGTGGTCCCGCCATTAAGTATTCTCTATACTTCATTAGGCTCTTGACATCTTGATGTGACCGATCTTAACTTTCTCTTTCACTCGCTCAAAGTAATTTCATCTGGGTCTCATTTTGCCTCTTTTGCCTTCAATTTTTCCTATAATATAGAAAACAAAAGAAGGACGATGATACAATACTTGATACGACACGAGAATTTTAACGACTACAATTCTATAAAATATGACGTTTATATTTGGAATAGGTACGACACGAGAAGTTTTCCTCAAATAAGTCGTTAACGAACATAACATAAGTTCTAATGCGTGTCACTGGCATTAAGTATAGCTAAATCGTTATTGCCTTGCGTTTACACATGTACGTGTAACACACAAGCCCAGTAACGTGTGTTTCAATTTTGATACCACTACACACAAATACCGTAGTTGTGACCCCTAGTTATAAAGAGTTCTTACGAAGCATCTAAAACAATCCAATAGCCCTCACCAACTGGCCTCAAAGCAAAACTATTGTAGATAATCCGGATAGATGTAATCAACGCAACAAAACAAGACATGGCATAGTAAAAAGATGATAGCATGATAACAAAAACACGCATGTCATCTTTATATACCTACGAGTATATGGTGAAGAAATAAAAGTAACACACGCATATTTAAACTTTAACTATTGAGAGTATTGTTTATTTTGTTACTGGTATTCTGTCATTATCACTACCTACATTCAAGAACCTTAATATCTTATCTGAATTAGATAAAGCTAACTTGTTTTAAATTGTCGTCTTGAACAATAACAAAAACATTATGTTAAATACTGGCTAAGTTTGAAGGTAGGTAAATGTTAAAAAACCACTAAATTCAGTGGCAGTCTCTCAAGTTTATTAAGTTTTTATAATGAATAGGTGCAATTAAAAAAGAAGTAATTAACGTAATGAATCGATTATGAGGAAAAAACGAGCTTCACACCTATTAAGTACACATTTAATTGCGTATAAATAAAAGTAAGTTGCATAATAAGGGCAACACTATATATAGAATAGTACTTTGTGATACAGGTGCGCGAAGTTGGTCATTAAAATCGAGGCGTGATTTTAGCCCGAGCTAAAAGCGAGGGCGTAAGTGAGCCGAGAGTTTAATGACCAATGCTCACGCGTTTCATACGACGTTTTTCAACACAATTGCGAGGAAAAAAATATAAAATCTCATGGCCATACAAGGCGGCGGACATTTTGTTTTTTCGTGCGCCGTAGTTTTGATGTTTAGATTTTGCGCGCTCTGGTAGAAATAGAGGCACTGACGAATCCGCCAAAGTGCTAAAATATTCCTTCAGGAGATCGATTTTTTTATCTCGTCTGATGATAAAACTCTCACGCTTATACGAGTGCCCCCACCCATTCGTAAACGGGATCACTTAATTTTCATAATTGCTCATCACCGGTAAGATTCTAACACCCAAACTTCCATTTCACAACTTTTTATCATCCGACGACCTAAATGTAATGTTTTTCGGATGTTTGTATGTATGTATCCATGTTTCTTTTTTACCTCCTGTAGGCTAAACGCCTTGATGGATTTTAAACTGCGGGGTATCGCTGGCTTGGTATTCACCGAAGGAGTGTCTTAGGCTATATTAGAACCCCCTCAGCCCTGATGCTGCATTCACTGCAGAGGTAGTCGAGTTTTCAAAGCTTCTTAAATTACATAGTTGAAGTCCTGGGCTTCTATTCTACTTTATTTAAACCTTATTTCTCTTATTGTACGCGAAACCAACGTACGTAACGTAACGTAACCAGTGGAAAACCAGAGCTGGCTTCTATGCCAGCATTATGCTCTTGCATTCTTATACGTCTACAATGTACACAACTTCACCTTTTGACCTTCGTATCGCACACACGAGTTCATCTTTCTATAATATCTTACCGATTAAATTGTTGGATATAAATGTTGTCTACTACTTACAGTAAGTATAAAACGGCGACAAAATTATTTCACTTTATCTAAATTACTTATACAAAGTATATAATTGTTACCCACGAAGGCCACAACTAACACGACCTATAGGAGAAACTGCAATTCTAATTAGAGTCCTACTTGAAGTGATAATAAGAATAAGGATAAGAAAGAAAATGAAAATATTTATTGCCACACATGAAAAAAGTACATAAAAACATGGAGCTCTTAATTAACTAGACTAATGACATATACGAGACTTACACGGAGCAAAAAACATATAACATATAGACAATAATCATAATCATAATCATTTATTTCTCAATAGTCATACAGTATGGAATTACACGGCAAAACACACGCAAACATACTGTGATCGTCAGATTATATTGTCTACGTATAAATAACATACACCACTAAAATATAAAAAATCCAACACATTGAGGTCGTCAAAATAAGTTACCATTATTATTATTATTAAATTTAATCAGTCGATTATTGTCAAGATGTCACTTAATAATACAATTCTGCTGCTGCAGTAAAATTGCGACATCTACAAAAACATCTGTAGTACGAGCAGCCTCATTATTATCGGAAGCGAATAAATGTAATACTTTAGATATTTGAGATAATACCACCATGAGCATGAGCATGAGCGCTGTACCTTTGCACGAACTTTTTGCTTCTATAGAAGTAATAATATGTAAACATATAGGTAGTTATCGAGAAATCGGCTATGGCGAACAGCCAGCGCAGCGCCCCGGTTTCCGTATTAATACTAAAATTTCCTAACTAGTACAAAATTTGAAGTTGACATATTGTCACCAACAACTTACTGTAAGGGAGTCTGTTATGAATTCGTGCTGCGGGTTCGTCAAACGGTGGATTTTCGAATAGTAAAGCTGATTCGAAGACGTGGCGTAAGATAGAAATGTTTATGCTCGAGCTACAGCACGGCAAACGTTTCGACTAATTAACGTAGTCATGAGTAATTTTCCAGCACCTTATAGAATCCACTATTGTTAGAACTGAGTCGATATATGGGGAAGGTTATGATAAATTCGGTGAAACGATATATTCAATGAAAAGTTTGTCAGTGAAACAAGGAGCCCTATGATACTACCTTCATTAGAATAGATATTCTCAAGATATTCAGTTTCGTTAGAAGAAACCGGATTTGTACGATTGGTCACTGCATCTCCCGACGGTCACCGCACGTTGTTTTTAAATCTAGTTGAGTGACAGACATCTTTGTTTTCCAAAAGAATAAAGTTTCAGGATTCTTGGTACGTTGGGATATACAGAAACCTGGAGCCAGTTTTTTGCCGAAATGATTGTGTCTTGTGGGTTTCTATCATAATAAATTAAGGACTATAAAAGTATCTGCGACTATATAAGTTTTGAAGCAGAACTTATCCTTTACAAAACCAAGGGTTGTTTGTTTTATAACAATAGAGGTTACGGTCTTTAAATGAGGAACCAGTATAACTCTGTCACAGAGATCCAATATTATGTTCTATATTCTATCTCGTGTTTAAACACTGCCATTATGACAGGGTTCTAATAGTGGCTCAACATTTAAGGTGACGTGACATACTAATTCCTATTTTCAAATACGTTTTTTCTTTTTCCAGAGACCCCGTAGAAGGATGGGGCAACGGCGCTTCGTTTTCCACCATCGCCCCTTCGATACTTCTTTTCTCTTCTTTAGTAGTATTATTACATTAAGTCAAATCGTTTTCTTCTATTTATTTTATTTATTTAAAAACCAGGCAGTATTTATTAACATATTCAAGAAGAATATGCATTTAACTTCTATTTTTTGTACGTCTCTGAAACCTCTTTGTTGTGATCCGTATTCTTTTTGACAGCTTGAAGAAATAATAATATTATGGGTACATATTTATTTTAAGTTATTTAATTGCGTAATTCCGTATTCTGATAAATGTTCACTGCCTGTTATGATGAAATACGTTGTTAAGTATAAGTTTCCATTTAGGTACTTACTTTATTAAATCGATCTGAGGAATTAGTGATCGGGAAAATTTAATTAGTGTAAAGTGTTTGACGACTTTCAAACAAAGTTTATATCGTTCATATCATATGTATGCACATGTACGTCCATATCTATTTAATCGATTGTAAAGCTACTTAACTTAATTAATACCGCCAGCGAATAGTTCCATAGATTTAGATTATAATGTATGGAAAATGTGGCCAAAAATAAATAGTATTCTTTCTCAGTTAGGCTATGTTCATACTAGGGGCAAAGTTAGAATTAATATAGGGGAAGGAGAGTTAATATATGGGGGATATTATAATTTCGCTCTAGTAGGAACTTATCCCAATTAAGAAAAGGACTCCTTTATTTTTGCCAAAATTTAATTAAGTTTTATTGCGCTCCTATGTACTTATTACCAGAAGTTTAACTTATCTTATTTAGGAAAGGGCTAATCTGTACTTAATGCGTTTTGCTTTTCATCTTAGGTATGTACAATTTTAATACGTGATGAAACGGATGAAAGACGTTGAATTAAAACTAGCATTTATCTTTAAAAAAAAATAGTTTATCAATTTAGATTTCCCATTGCGTAATAACTAATATAAGTAATAACCGATCTAAAATATAAACCTGTCACTCTCTTTTTCTGTCATATGAAGAAAATAATATTATTATTTATCTGTCAGATACTGTTATCTTT
This sequence comes from Tortrix viridana, assembly GCA_963241965.1. NCBI lineage: Eukaryota > Metazoa > Arthropoda > Insecta > Lepidoptera > Tortricidae > Tortrix > Tortrix viridana. Next base: position 2,232,585 of record OY725174.1, read on the forward strand.
AGATGGTTAAATCAGCCCTTAAAGGAGCGTCCTCGCTGAGAGCATCCTTACCCGAGCATTTGTAAACGAGCAATAATTTAAATAATTTGTAAGCTTTGTACGCTCGGCTCAACGTCCACACCACTCGAATATTCGACGCCGAATGCTCATTACACGCGAATGCTAAAATTCGTCTAATGATCGTATACGCGTTGTGACTTAAATATCATTTCATTTTGTAATAAGCACTTATTGTACGGACGTATTTTTTCTACAATAAAGTATTTATAATGTAAATAGTGTTTTATTTCAATAAAAGTTACATTAGACATATTGACATTATTGATTATCGATTAATCTTGTTATTTGTTTATATCTGGTCTAAGATGAGTGAACTTGAGCTAAAACAGTCATTCCTTTTTAATCTACGAGTACACTAATAATTATAAATGTGAAAGTAACTATTTGTCTGTCTGTTTCTTACGCTGTCACGGCCAAACCGCTGAACCGATTTCGATGAAATTTGGTATGGAGATAGTTTGAGTTCCGAGAAAAGAGATAGGATACTTTTTATCACAGATCACTTTATTACATTCATATCAGGGTAACAGTTCAAAAGCTGTATCATATTCAAATCGTTCTTCGGAGCCCATCGACTCACAATCGCTTCATGCCAAAATCGTACATATATTAGACACACGAAATATCTTACTTGTTTCATACCATTCAGTTTCTAGATTTCCCTTTTCCCCAGACTTATAATTTTTTTGTATACCAGCTCGAATATTTTCTTTTGTCTTAACCGGGATATCAACCTACTTCCAAACTTCGTGTAATTTTAAACTTGTCGACTTGGCAGCTTCTTGTGGTGGTATATAAAAACGAATTACACTTGTTCTCTGGATGGGAGCCTAGCTCCCAAAAAGACCCCATAAGGCATTTTATCAATTAACCAAATTCCGCATGTTTTACTCATTTTAACAGGTTCCCTCTCCCCATACATGCATGCATGCATGCATGCATTTTCATCGACGTACTTACGTCCAAATACTGTCACAGTATTTTCACTTGTATTAACCAGGGACAAACCTGCGTTCATGAATCATATGTGATTCATGGGACAGGGAACCTGTTAAAGTTTTGTTTAACTTTGTTCAGTTGCGGCACTTACTACCTTCCACTGCAAAAATAGCGGCTTGAAGAGCTTTACCCTCCTATATGTTGTGGTTGTAAGGGAATATTTTATTGACGTTGTTCAACCTCTAAATACGAGTATTGATCGATTTTAGTGATTTTTGGCATATGAGCATTGTGCATTAGTTGGATCAATAATTGGAGCAAAACAAAATGAAAATCGAAAATTGAAAAAAATGAAACACCCTAAGGGATAAGCTACTCCTACGCAGAGTCGCGGGCAACAGCTAGTAATTTAATAAAACTGGCTAAGAGCGAGTCAGGAAATGCTTTCTTACTAGTTTCGTTTTTGAGATAGATATTTATTTAAGCAATACAAAGACAAGAGAGGCATATAGATGGCAACGGATCGATACCGCCGCCGTCGCCTTTAATAGTTAAAGTTTACCACCTGTCGGTTCCCGAGATTATATACCGGCTTTTAAAACACCGGCCACAATCAATGTTAAAAGGCTGACCTATGCGGGTCTCTGTGATAAAAAAATACATATTATATACTATATTCTTGAAGCAAGATGAGGTACCAGATGTCTAAGATTGGGTTTGGATGTTCTAAGGCTTTGCTCATCACCCTGAACGTCCTCAGTGTTGTAAGTATCTTTGAGTTACATATTAAGGTTAACCTATATGTACCTACTTGGTAACGCGTAGATTTTTGTAAGGCCTAGTTTCCACCTGCAAGAAATTGCTGTTAGAAATAGACTTTGACAGTGTCTAGTGGTAGTTAACACGTGCAGGTTTTTTGCAACTTACTGACGGGAAACGATGTCGGGACATTTCTAGCTGCAATTTCGTACGTACGTAGGTACTTACTTCGTATGAGGCTTGACGCTGATAATAGCTCAGTTTGGTTAAATAAACGCTACCAGAAGCTGTTGGGCATTTTTTAAATATTATATGATAGAATTGTGTTTGATAACTGGGTGAATTTCAGGGCGTTTCAACCGCCGTCATTAGTGTCACCAAATATATTGACGAAATCAATGACACCTACCAGCAACTCCTGATGTAAACAGAAGCAGAACCGAGGATGTAATTTCTATCAGCATCAGAGGTTGCTGTAGTGTCATTGATTTCGTGAAATTCATCCAACTACGCAGTACCCTATTTCAGGTATTTCAACACTTTATAGAAACATCTTTCATCGAACGTATCATTTCATCGAATTTCATTTCATCGAAAGCTAATTTCTGCTGAAACCTTATTGTTTTCAGGTTATGTTAAGCATGGGTTACGTAGGTTAGGTTAGGTTAGACCTGACACCACCAAAAAATTATAGCTCCTGCATGTGGAAATTAGCTTTCGATGAAATAAAATTCGATGAAATGATACGTTCGATGAAAGGAGTTTCGATAAAGTGATACTACCCCTTATTTCATTATAGAAGCGTTGACGTATTACGAGGTTGTGCGTCTTGTATTCAGTCTCCAAATAGATTGACCTCCCAGGGCTAGAAAAGTGTGCACACTTCTAATTATACAATTATATTGTTAGGATTTTTCGTAAAAAGTTTTGATATCTTTTATTACAGATAACGGCGATTTTCATCTTTGCTTTTGCTGTGGTGGACACACATATCCTGCAGCAGTATGGTGAGGCGGAGGCAATTGGCACCTTCGTCAGTGACATGCTCATCATCGCTGTATGCCTGATGCTGGTGCTCGTGGCAGTGTTCGGAATCGTTGGCGTGCTCAGGGAGAGCATCAAGCTTCTTTATCTGGTAGGGAGGAACTGATATGTTTAGGACTACGCTTCACTGCTAATTCATCGACCATTTTGTTTAAAACACTACGTCTCATTATTAACTTTTATCATTATTATTTACAGTACATCGGGTTCCTCATGATCCTTCTGGTTTTGGAGATCATGGTGGCGATCTATGTGGCTCTGCAGCGCTTCGGGCTGGAGTACAAGGTCATGGACGTGCTTCGAGAGGACTTCTTCCGTAACACCACCGGCGAGGACCTGAAGCAGCACAATCTCTACTGGGATCAATTGCAGGGTCACGTAAGATTCTGCATGAGATCTTTCTGATCCCTGTCTGGTTCTTCGTAGCATTATTAACCGGAGATGCAAATTTCGGTCAGCCCTTCCTACCCTAATTTTCCAATAATTTTAATAATTGTTTTCCCAATAACTCCGCCGAGGGAATATACTCTACATATTTAGGGACGACGGCGCTGTTTTCCCACAGCTGTTTTAATTTTTTTGTCTTCAAAAATCAATTAAAAAGCTCCTGGCAAACGACTGGTAAGACCATGTTAGATTGACCTACAATATTGTTTAATGTAAGCGCTGTGCATAGCTAGGCTATTTTATAGTTAGGGAACTGGGAAAATGTGATGACAGCAGCAACGTTCCACAAATGTTGAGTATTGAAGCAATATATGGCTTATGCTCCTAATATTTCCTTGTTCCCAAGACAACGGTCATTTTTAGGGTTCCGTAACAAAATGGTAAAAAAGGAACCCTCAAGGTGACACTTCGTTGTGTGTCCGTCCGTCCGTCCGTCTGTATTTCACAGTTTGTCTCAGCAACTACAGGTGTTATCAAATTGAAATTTGGTATGCTTACCCGTATCTGTTTTTAGTAAAAAAATTAAATTAATTTTATAAACAATTGAAAAGGGGTCTAGAATGGGGGGTTGAAAAATAAAAGTGATTTGATTATAACAAATGGGGTGTCATATGAAAGGGCTTAATTTGCAAATTTCAAAACATTTTTATAATTTTCCATGACGTGATTTATAGACAAAAATTTACAAAAAATGACCGTTCCCCTCTCTTATCTGAAAAATTCCTGACGTATAGCTAAAATAAAATGAAGTGTTCATAATTTATAGTTTTTGAGAAATAACTAACAAACTTTGAAAATGTATTAAATTTAGGTAACTCAAAATAGACCTTATTCCATGCTAATTAAAGTACATAAAAAGGTATATTTTTGAATTACGGACTTAAATACAGAATCCTCAATGCGCGAGTTCGACTCGCACTTGACCGGTTTTACAAAAGTACTACCTAATAATTCTAGTCCTTTATTCTCCTTTGTTCTGGTTTCCAGTACGAATGCTGCGGTTTGAACGGCCCCGAGGACTACCCAGCTCTGAACGCCCCGATCAGCTTGTCATGCTGCCGACGCGCGTACCGCACTCGGGCTGCGTATGCGCAGCAGCAGCTCTATCACAGCTGCCTGGAGTAAAGTATCTTCCGTTAACTAGAACTGCAGTCCTTATAACCTACGCTCTATGTTTTACCCACCCAAATTCATCGCTTAACGCGCAAGCAATAACTTCCAATCTAGGTTCCTCCTCCAAGGTCGTTTGCGCTCATCACCACGTAAAAATTGGGAATTTTTATGTCTCTAATCTGGCCAGTTCATCTAATGGTTTTCAGCCAATTTACGGTTATCCGATTGCAATGACACGTGTGCGCCTAGGTACGAGTACTTTTTCTATGATTTTTGCAGTCGTTAATGTTCATAAAATACAACTTAACGAGGTCCAATGCTCAGTTTGCAAAAGTCTCGTCGTTAGCGGTGGTTATTTCCTCTGATATTAATAAAACGTTCCAACAGAAACTTTTTTTGTCGTTTCCAGCACCAAGAGCTACTACCGCCAAGGCTGTGAGGACGCCATCTTGGACGCACTACGCGAATCTGCTGACGGCATGATCAGCGTTGCCTCTATGGGCTTGTGGTTCGAGGTTTGTATTGCTGTGTAGCAGCACTTCACTTGGAATTATTAACCAAATACAGGACTTGCATGTCTCACATTTGGACGTAGTTTAGGGAAAAGGGTCCAACCCACAACGCAAAATGTATTTAAAATTGAACTTTATTGCTGTCACTATTATCTCAAATTCTACAAGTGTGAAATGGTTGAATTGGATCCTTTTCGTTAAACTACGTCCATTTGACATACCGAATATTATTTCAATATTTAACACAGGAGACAAAGCAGTTGTTTAAAAGCATTATGAGTTATGAATAAGCTATTCAGGCTAGGTTACGGTGTATATGTTAGCATGTGCAAAGAATCATCACAGCTAACATTAAATCTTCCTCTAGTGCCACTAGCTTCGTGATATGCGTTCTTTTTGTTCCTAAGACATTGTTATGCTGGATTTACCACTTAACCCAAAAGCCGCCTCCCTTAAGCAATTTTACCTTTAAAGAATTCATAATCATGTCAGACATACTCGATCCTATACTTGTCACATTCAGCTGTTTCCTGCGACTCTTATTAGGTCATCGGTCTGCCAACATTATGCCATCCGGTACGTGGTTGCCACACCACAATGTGCAATGTGGTCCTACAATGTGCCCCACCTACTGCTAAGACTTAAAATACTAAAGACTAAACTTACTTACCTCGTTTCCAGGTCACAGGCATGGTGCTGGCAACAATCGTGGCCAACAATTTGAAGAACAGGGTGGAGATTTACAAGAAGACCATCAAATATTAACTCTCTACGAGTAAACAAATAATTGCAGCGTTTTAAATAAAGTCAACATTATTTAGAATTCTTGTTTTATTTATGTGATGATGTTAGTTGTTCCGGAAAACAGAAAGAAAGAAAGGCTGCCCAAGTGTGACAAAAATTAATTTAAAATGATTGAAAAATCTGCAATCTGACGGTGCTGACAGAGAGCTGATGGCAATAAGAAAATAATGTTTAATATCAATAAAAAACGTTAAAATAAAACATACTTATTGATAATAAAATTTAAGGAACACAAAATGAAATTGAAAGTTTATATTTATTGATTTTATTTGAAATAAAATTACTCGTAATAATTAAATTGATCTGGTTCCAGAATTTTTGGCGCCTACTATAGGTACTAGACAACTCTTTACATACTTATGTAAGTAGATAAATACAAAAATACATAAAAATACTTCTAAGATTCCGGAAGAAACGTTCGTGCTCATCATACAAATATTTAGCCTTACGGTGGATTGAACCAGGGACCACTAGCTTTCTAGGTAAAGAATTATCAGCATCATTATCATTATTATATTTTTTTTAGTTTTTAAACTTATGTGTCTCATTATTGACGCAGGCGTTATCTAAAGTGGCCTGTATATGACAAGCTCAAGCTACCCGCTTCTGTTTACAAAAAAAAAATCAACACGACTCGGTTTCATTTCTTAACCACGGTGCCTCCTTGCCTATGTCAGACCAGTTAACCTTATCAGTTGTTATAGAAATTTCTGCATGATAAATAAGTAAACAGATTTATTGATCTTTCTTTATCTATCTATAGCATATTACAACGAAGTAGGTCAAAGTAGCCTTACAAAATCGCAATACGTTTGGAAAAAGATATATGTTTTCAATGTCTTCACGCCGCTATCGAGCTGAGTACTTAATTGTCCTACTACGCCATATTTGCGAACAGCAATCAATAGAGCTGTTAATTAATTGCAGTAGCACCAACGCAGTACTACCACACGTTATAATGTCAAACATGCATCTTAGATTCAAGCACTTTTCAACCTCAAAACCAAAGAGTACGCTGTAATGAAAGTGCTATAATATCTTGGCAAAGTAAAAAATAAATGCATAGATGACGAGAATGGAAACCATGTAAAACCTTTTGATGGACAGGGGAAAATTACCTGTATTATCAAGTCTTAGGATCTGTGCTGGCAGCTTATTGAAGTTTGTGTTGGAACAAAGACTGTAGCGACCGATAAATACAGACCCTGGCGTGTGGGGAAGTGGACATCTGGATTCCCACGCTCCAAATATTGCGACTTGGTCATGAGTTGAGCAGAAAGCGGAGCAATTAGCGATTGGTTTAAAACACATTTCTTTTATCATTTGTACTTTTTCTATCATTATATTATTAAGAACACAATGAACTTTATTCAATAATGTCCAATCGTTCATTTAAAATCGCTTCTATCCATTATTCAAAAACTAGTTAGGTTAGGTTAGCCCTACCTAACATATGTTCACCAAAAATCTGAAGTGACAAAGTTAAGTATACACATTTTCGACTACATTAAATTTAATTTTATCACTTTTTTGCATCTTTACTCGTTCATCACAAGGGCATCACAATGCATTGATGAATGTAGAAAGTAAGTAGGTAGTACATAAATATCCGCTCCGCTCATCACTAAGCGTTCACATAATCACCAAAGGGTCGTCAAATGCAGATGATCGATAACAAGTCCACATGCCTCACTTCCTTTAGTCTTGCCCTGAGCTTCGGACATCGGTCAGCGAGCACCATGAAGCCTCGCAGCGTACGCTGCATGAAATTCTTTCTTACCCTCTTCAATATAATATGCATCGTAAGTACTTACTTTTGTTTTAATGGGCCGATCGATATCTTATTTCGGAGTATCGTCGCGGTTGGTAATATTATCGATTGCTTTTATTTGTGTCATGTTATGCCTTTGGTTGTGTATATATTTTAGAGGTTCATTTTCAGAGCGCGAAGCACTTGTAGCAATCAGTCACAAATGTGACGAGACTTTTAATTCTAGTATTTTCTCGTTTCACCCTTCCATTTTTGAATATAATTTAGAAAGAAACTAGTAAAACTACCTGAGATATTGTATTTTTTTTAAAACGTCAATTTGGATGCCTCTTTTGCCAAGTACTGCTGGCTTGTGTAGCTTAATTTATTCCGTTACTTCATCATCCGAAAGTTACACGTCTTCTTAGACATTAGTAAATTTTGTGTATGGCATATCATGATTAATATCATCATTTGTTTCATGTAGCTATTTGGCTTGATCCTCATTGTGATCTGCGTGATCAACATGAAAGACCGCAAGGCCCGGCCTGAGGAACAGGCGGCCCTCTCTCGAGGAGTGCTGTCGTTCCTTCTAACCCTTGGACTATGCCTTGTTGTCACGGCTGTTCTGGGCTGCATTGGAGCCTTGCGAGAGCACGTGAAGGTTCTTTATGTGGTAAGATTCTTAAGATAAAGATGAAGAATTTGGTCAAGCGCGGTCTTAATTACAGCGTTAATTTGCAGAACTTTTGTGCCATTTATCTAATTCTGTCTACGATTATCCTAATATTATAAAGAGGTCAAGTTTGTAAATTAGTTTTTTTGTTTGCATGTGAGGGGTAATCTTTGAAACTACACACCCGATTTCAAAAATTCTTTCACCAATATTTAGAATAGACTTTCAGGGTGGACATAAGTAGTCCATATTTTAACTGACGAAAGTACTGACTCTCCGCAGACTAATTAGCGGGCGGAAAGCTAGTTAAGTAATATTGGTTACTATTATGGTTCATAAATGAATTATTTTAATTTTGTTTTTGCTTTTTAGCACGCCTGTTTCTTCATCTTCCTTGTGACAGTGGAGGTGGTTGTGGGGGTGGGTGGGGCCGTGCTCAGCGCGTGGGTGGGAGGGGGGAGCGAGCTGCGCGTGCAGTTCTACCGGAACACCACGATCGAAGACGATGGTGGCTCTTACCGGAGTTATTGGGACAACTTGCAATCTGAGGTTAGAAGTGGAGTTGTGTTTTTTTTAAGAGTTAAAAATTTAATTTGTGATGGAGTTAACTATTAACCCCCTTACTAATAAACGTTGAGTAACGGCTGAGTAGTTATACAATGCTTTGTCCTTATCTGTCGAATTCAAATGTCACAATGACAGATAAGGACAAAGCATTGTATAACTACTCAGCCGTTACTCAACGTTTATTAGTAAGGGGGTTACGGTACAAACATTGTTTTAATAATCTTTTAACTCTTCGTTCTATCTCTGTATAGCTTATTAGCTATATATCTTTATATCAACAGATTTTTTCTGGGGAATACCCCAGAAAAAATCAGTTGATATAAAGTTTATCATCAGAGATATAATTGAGTAAAATTCGGGACGCAAATACGCATTCGCATTTGCTCAAAGCGATGGTCTTATAACATTTCAATAATAAAGGCTTGTGTCTGAGCGCCATCTATTGTAACTTTATCCTACAGAATCAATGCTGCGGTATCGACGGCCCTCAAGACTACGCGATCATCCAACGCGAAATCCCGCCCTCCTGCTGCGCCCGCGCCTACCCTCTTCGCGAAGGTGGCGCCCGGCGACACCTGCACGCCACCTGCTTGAACGACAGAACTTACTACTCCAGGGGTTGTGAGGAAGCCATGCGGCAGAAGAAAGCAATGAAAGGGAATATTTTTATAACAACTGGGGTCATTTTTACTTTGTTAGAGGTAAGTTTTGAATTTTTGGTGATAGTAGATGGTCGGTCATCAACAGAAGAAAAGTTATATTATAATATAAAAAAAGTTACTTATATTTAAATTTGCTCGAAAATCAAGGTTTCGTTTTAACTTTTTTGCATCGTGCAAGTAAAATGCTATACCTATCCCTAATTTTATTTTTTACCAATAACATGATTTTGTTTCAGATACTTTGCATTGTCTTGGCTCTGTGGATGGCAAGAGCAATACGAGTCGAACGACGCAAACTGCAGCAGAATTTGCAAGCGCATTTTGAAAACTAACACTGTGCGCACTGGATATTAGCACTACACCAAATACTTACACTGTTATAATCAATTACGACGTAACACTTTTATAATTTTGAAGAATATTTTAATATGTAGGTACAAGCGTGTCATCAATGTAAACCTTATATAACAATTTGTAAAACTTTCGACTAAGTAGTTATGCACAATGAAAATGAATGTGGGTGCTGTCACATTAGGTTACCGTTAGCACCTAAAAAGTTCAGTTTTATTAAGAAAATAGCTGTAACCTGTGATAATAAGTAGTTATAAGTAAATCAGCTGAGGCTAAAGAGCCAAAAGGGACCAATTACTTTAATTAGAAATCATAGCGCGAGTCTGAATGAAGTTGAAAACTTTGGGGATGCATCTTTGACTTCAACACGATTCCAACTTCGTGCAGATTTGTCGCACGCCTTGGTATTTAAATAAGTTACATTGTGAGTTACAACGTCTATATGCGTGTTGCTTACTCACAGGCACGCAATCACATCCCACAGTGAATAAGCCATATATATATATATATATATCTCCTTAGTAATTCTGTCATCATGATCTCAGTGTAAAATCCTCTGAAACATTGCCACACGAAAGGCAAGTAGAAAATATATGTTAGCGTTTAGAAAGATTATTCCGTGTTATGTATTTGTCTAAACATATTATAAAGTGGTCACAATTTATTGAACTTCTTAACTTGTATGTATGTAGTTTGTTATGTAGATTGAATTATGTTTAATTTAGTGGTCAAACAAAGTAAAAATTGTAAGGATAAGTATGTACCTACAGATTGTGGTAGAAATTGTCTTTTACTAGATTTAGTGTTATTTGGCATGCACGATTTCTTAAAAGCTATGCTGATTATAAAATGTTTGTATGTAAACTGTTGAAAGATTTAATATATTTAAGTAGGCATTCAAGAATAGTATTAGTTATAGTTATTTTGCTTGAGGGTATTGTCGATAAGTAGATTTATATTGGGCACTTAAAAGTTATCAGCGATACATAGATTTTAGTTTGTGTCAGAAAGAGGGGAAAGTTACGCCAATATGTGACCTTATTGTGTAGAAACTCACCGTTTGAAAAACTATATCCAGACTAAGGGATACTAAAGAAACAGATGCAACTTCCCACGAACGTAGTAGCATTATTACTTATTAAGGGTCTAATAGTGCACCATTCACCGCCAGTCGTTATTAGGTACATAGCTTTATAACTGTAGCAATCGATCGAATTCAAATCTGTTATTTTATTAGCAATGCCGATAGTTAGTTTCGTCGACATCGAATTATTTTGATTTAAATATTTTTTTATCTGTACTTTCAGTGGTAGCGTTTCTACTTCGTTGTTAAGATGTTAGATCTTCTTGTGAAACAGAGTTACTTTAGGTATAATTTGTAGATTTAGAAGTGAACCTTTTATGAGCTGACACAAAGTTAACTTCTTTAAAAGTAGTTTTTTTGGTTGAAATAATCTGTAGCTTACAATGTAGTCTTTTTATTAGTGGTAATCGAAACATTTTTTCTTTGAGTAGAGTTCGTCGATTTGTCTGTAGAGCAGAGCAGAAGATATTTTTTATAAATAAGTAAATACTTATTTATAAAAAATATCTTCTTATGGGGTCATTTGACCCCATCAGTCGGTCACCCCAAGTATCGCTGGAAGGATGCTGTTGAGACAGACTTGCGCCAACTTCAATATGGGGACAGCTGGTGTGAAGTGACGCAGGATAGAGTGAAAGACAGGCTCTAGTGTCGGAGGCTAAGAATCATTTTTTTGGGCCGCTGTGTCAACATAGATAAGTAAATAATGTCAAGAATTTATTCTAGTACGAGTAGTTATTTTATTATTTGTAGGTATCCACAGTATTTTTATTAGAAGTTCCTTTACCAGATGCTGTAAAATAGGTTTTGAATGTTGTTTTCATATTAGTAGCAGTTTAAATAGAATAGTCGTTTTTTATTACTACGTAGAGGAAACTCAGGACTATTACTACATGTCGATTATCTATATAGAAGGGCGCTAGTTACCTAAATTGTTTCGCGTCTACTAGATCGCTTTAGAGTTATGCCTTAACACAACGATTAGGTGGATTTATGCACATTAGCCAGTCGTTCTCTTATGAGTAAGTTATTGTTGTTTCATGTTAGCAGCCTTAATTTTTATTTATATTGTTAAAATAATTAAGCTAGTTTATATTATAAAAATGTATAAACGGTAGTCTAATCTTTCCGCTGACGAAATGATCCCAGGAAAATAATTTAATAGATTTTTGCTTAAACGTTCATTGTACATTAATTGCTGGCCCGTTGTTTTTGCATATTCTATTTATAAACGAAATATTTAACCACTTTTTACACCAATAGTCTGACGATGAATTGTTGTTTCTCCCGCTTCAATCAAAAGTTGTTAATAAGTAATTTAAAGATAAATAAGGTCTTACTGCCGTACTCAGACACGTCAATTATTTTGTAAGTTTCATTAAAGTTGCCGCGTCTTATTCTATTGCTATAGCAAAGAAAGTGACAGCAGCTACTTTAATGAAACTTAAAACTTAATTGACGTCTCTGAGTGCGGCCGTTAGTTTTAGAAATGCCCATCAAGCGGCTGTAGTAGTTGTAGGTGCTCTAACCTCGCAGATTTAGTTTGCTTTAAATAAACTCAGGAGCAATTAAAATAAAAGGAAGTTGTTAAGAAAAGTCTAATCGAACTGACCCATTTTCATTGCTCTAGACTATGCATAGTTGTTGATAGTGATAAAAATAGTGATAAATAAGATCATAATCCTTATAATCTGCACCTACCACCTACCAGACTTCACTGCCCAAAACATCCAGAAATTATTGGGCGTAACGGGCTTCTGTAGTGATTTTACACACGATACTAAATAAGAGACGAAATTATTTTAAAAACAAAAAAAGGTATGACAGTGAATTTTGAATAGACAAAAAAACAAGTTTCAAGTAGTGTAATTTAATAAAACCTAATAATAATGAATATAGGCTCTAAGCAGATAAAAAGGGAATCTGTAGCTTTAATTGATGTTTAATACGTAATTAATACAATAATTAAATACGTACGCTTGTGGAAAGTTGGAATAATAATCGATGTAATTGAGATGTTTGTCACATATTGGAATGCAATTTTTAACGAATTTAAATAAGTTAGCAAATAAATATTATAAATATTGATAAATGTAGATAATCTCGGTTTACCTATTATATGTAGTTAATTTTTAACCGCATAAGATTCAAACCGTCAAATTGAGAACTTCTTAAAATTATTTTGATTTTTAGTGGCATACGGTTACAAATCTATTTTTTTTGTGGGCTTACAGAGGGATTAGGTCTACAAAACTAGACATTTTTACGGTAATCGTTCTTTTACTGAAGCGAAATTAAGCTTTTTCAGACGTCGAAATGTGAAACAATTTTTTTTATTATATTGCCAAAATTTGAAATGTTTCTCTTACTCGATTTTGATTCTTGAATTTTTTTCAAGATAGTCTTAAGGTATGTTAGAATTTAATAAATTTTATAATAGAAGTGAGCTTCAGTGTTGAGTATGCAGCAACGTTTTATTAACCAGATTTTATGGATGTATGATTAAATATAATTCAGATATAATAAATATGTATCTCACTAAATCTTTAGTTTCATTGTAATTCAATTTAAAATCGTGTAATTAAACCAAAATACCACTAACTGCTGCACTCAGAGACGTCAATTAATTTTTAAGATTCATTAAAGTTGCTGCTGTTACTTTCTTTAAACTTAAAAATGTACGTCTCTGAGTGCGGCAGTAAGATAGTAGAAGCATAAGTTGTTTTTCATAATCTTATATTTACCTTCTTTACCTCAAAATGGGACAAAAAAGATTAAGAGTTGATCTGATGATGAGTTTGGAAGGTGAGAACAGGATCTCCACTGTAGTCACACCACGGGAATGTCGAGTCACTTGCTAACATTCTTAATTCGTTCGGGTTGTTAAATCGTACACGGTATATTACTATTGGAATTTGAACGATTAGACAACCCGACCGAATTAAGAATATTAGCAAGTGGTATGACTGAACCTAAAACGTGGACTTACTCAATTTGGGCTCGCTAAAATACTCTCGATCCGCTCACCTAAACCTGCGTTAAAAACTGTCTAACTACACAGACACTACCCAAGTAGCACAAAATCTGTATAAGAGCAATTATTGCTTGGATAAGTACGTAAAAATGTCGCCGGACGTAGGTACAATGCTTAATGTAGGTTTCTGTATTAAAACAATTGTCGTGCAAATATGTCTTTGCGGTTTCTTTTTACGATTTGTTTAAGTTTGACTTAATTCAATAATTAAGTCAATACTTAATATAAATTTCACTGTACGTTACAGTGGAGGAAATTAATTTGCGTACAACCGTAGAACCTTGTGGTAATGACAGGGTATTTACATCAGACAAACTAGTATTGTGGCGTTTCACGTCATTTCGACAAGGTTCTACGGGTGGTAAGTGTATACTTTTCCTCCACTGTATTATGTTTAGTTTAGTATTTAAAGTATGTATTTTTTTATAATTTTTTCCAACCTCTCAACGCAAGTAAAATAGTATTTGTAAAAAGGTTGAAATTAAAATTATGAAGTTCACCATTGTGAAGTTCATAATAGTTTTTTTAATTTAATGTGAATTTTCAAATCATTATTTGAAAATTCACATTCTTCCTACGAAGGGTCAGTAAGGATATGTTTCTGTTATATAGTAAGTATGTTACTTACTTACCTTTATGTAAATAAATAAATAAATATCAGGGACAATCTCACAGATATTGGTAAAAGGCAGAAAAGAAGTCAATTCTGACAGCTGTCATCGCAGTACATTTTATAACCTATTTATGGCTTTGAGGTTATAATTTGTACTGGAATGGCAGGTGTCAGGATTGACTTCTTATCTGCCTTTTACTGTAGTCCTAAACTGAGCACTAATAAATAATAAATAAATAAATAAATAAATAAATATCAGGGGACAATCTCACACAAATTGACCTAGTCCCAAACTATATATGTACTATATATGTATATACTTTTTGTTGGCTTGTACTATGGGTACTAGGCAACGATATACATATTCATATAGAGAAATACATACTTAAATATGTAGAAAACATCCATGGCTCAGGAATAAAAACTCGCGCTCATCACACAAATATTTGCCCATACCGGGATTCGGACCCGGGTCCGCTAGCTTCGTAGGCAGGGTCACTACCAACTAAGCTAACCGCGTCGTCAAGCAAAAGCAAATACTTTTATAAACATAAAATAATAATGCTAAATAAACTAAAGTTTTAAATCAATATAATAACACACGAAAATGGAACACGTTTATTTTCTTACAAAAATCTATTTTAACATTTATTTAAACACTGAAACGTATTAATTCAAACATTTTACTCACGCGAAAATAATACATTGTTGTATTATTGTGAAAGCCATTCTTATTACATTTAACAACAAAATGTTTTTTGACAAATCGTGCTATATACTATGTAAGCAGAGCCATTGTTTTTTTTTTTAATTCTACCATTTATTTACAGATTTTTTTAACGTTTGTTTGTTAAGTTCCGTAATTTTTATTCCGCTTACGAATTTTTAAAACGAACAATGGCATTTTAAGATACAAACAATGGGCTTTTATAAATTGACTAGTGACTATTATGAAATTAACTTATTGCAATATTACAATATAAATAAATTAGGCAGGTAATAAATAAAAAACTAAATCTTCGTCCTCCAAGGGCAAGAGTTAGTCAAGAGAAAAAAAAAAAATTGAAAAGGTACATGTTATAGGTATCGAATATTACATCTTAAATTACATTGTTACAAATATGTAAAAAGTTTAGTCAAATAAAGACTTAAATGCAAAGGCATCTACATTTATTTAATAAGATATACTTACCAAATAAAACAGCCTTTGATAATAAAACAATGTGCATGGATAAAGGGCCATCCGTATTACGTCACACTTTAAGGGGCGGGGGGTCAACGAAGTGTGACGTGTAACAAGGGGTGGGAGGAGTTGCAAGCTTCGTCGTGACGTTACTATCAAAATCTAGGTTTAAAATGCAAAACTTTAACTTCTTAATTTCGAGACGTAAAATTGTACAATAGATGAAGTTTCACCAGCTGTTATTCTGTTGACACATCGTCGTTCAGTTCTACTCAGCTGGTCGTCTGAAACAAGCGACTAAATGAATGAGCAGGCAGTTGAATGTCATTTACCCATCTTGACGGACGACGTAAATTCGCCGGCTATTCATCGACTGAGTAGAACTGAACGACGATGTGTCAACAGAATAACATAGCTAAGGGATGGCTCTCATGTGACCTTAAAATCAAAAAATCATTGTAATCCATGTGATGTAATTTTTGGATAGCCCCTAATAATTACTTACGAATCTTACAAACCCAGCAAATACTTACAGCAAATACTTGTACGTTACGTTACGTGAGAACGGTGAGTTCCTATAAAGTTGTCTCGTATTATTATTATATTCGAACAAACTTTATAAAAAAAAAAATTAGACTTGGAATACGCAATTTATTATTATTAGAATTAAAGAAATATTTTTTGTCAACGGTTGTTGTAGCTACTTACGTATAAATTTTTTGCTAAAATTACGTTTTGAGGTGGCCGTAAATTAACTTAGGTACATATCGTTTTCTAAGCAACATCTATCTCATTAAATATCGCACTCTCCTCCCAAACTAAACTTATTTTTACTGATTTTTAATGTTAATTGTGATGAGGTAACCAACCTAATACTATGTCATGTATTAATCTCAGGTAACAGTTTAATTAAAATCTGGTAACATAATTAAAATATACATTTTAAGCGCTCCGATAGATTAAAATTTACTTATCATTAAGAGATTCTTTATGGAGATTAAAATCGTTAATAACAGCTTCGGCTCTCATGAAAGGTTTTGTAACTTAATAAGTTATATACCTACGTATATAAAGGCAAAACATGACGGACATTATTAAACCTATGACCTTTATGTAAACTCACTCATGTTTTACAAATAAATTATCTCTTATCTCTTATCTTATCTCTCTTATAACTTAGTAGTGAGTAAAATAAATATATCTATATCTTCTTTAAAGTGACACATTTTGCGCATGTACCTCTAATTAAATTTGTAAATTGTATTCATATTACAATAAAATAATAAGTGTACTTAACATAAACATCAAACAACAAAATAGGTAATATAACAATCTTATAAGCCAATAAAATTTGTGGAATAACAACTTATACAGGTTATCTATGTTGACGGCATAGTGATTTAAAGAAGATAATTTTGATGGGCTGAAGGGTTGTCTATTGCAAATGAGGACTTAAAAGTATAATTTAGGCGGTTTCGCGGCTCTTCCCCTGAGTTTTGATGCTATGCGCCAACCATAAGGCAAGAATGATGCCAGCAACCTGAAATTAAATAAAACATATTTGAAAAATTATTATTTTGAAAATTATAAAATAAATGATGTAAGAAGTACTTTGGAGTAGAGATCAGAGACAAGTATTAAAATAAGTGTAAAAGGTTCGGTGCAGTTTATATTACACTGCTTCATCATAATTTACATATTCATTGTTAACTTCAAATTAGAACTCAGTGAATTGGCCTGATTAGGACTATTTTATTCATCAGTTATATAAAGTGCTTCGTGCTATTTAAGTTAAATAAAGTCGCTTCAGGTTCAGACAAGACCATCATTGAAACGATGCGCTGCAATAATCTCTAGTCAGGAATTATTTTTTCATTCGTTAACATCAATCATGAACTATACATACGCTATGTTTCTGGGATTCAAATACTTAAAGAATAAGTCTAAGTCTAAAGAAATTAAATAGGTACATATTTTGGATTATTTTCCTAAAATCGATACCTAGGAGCCCTCCTAGGTATCGACGAGAAAATTTCAAAGACCACCAGGCCATTGTAACGACCAAGTTACAGGTAGACAGTTGGCAGAGTTAATTTTATAGATTTGGTTTACCCTTGCGACATTCATTTCGCAAACCACATCATTTTGTAGAATTTTCATTTGAACAACAGGCATTCCCTATCGGGGAGGAGTGAACGTTTTGTGGTTATCACAAGGCTGATCTACCCTAACCTACGCTATTAATCTTCAGGATTTCCGACTTTACAGATATAGCTTTTGTAGGAATGAAATTCAGTGAAATACTAAATTCTGTAAAACTTTAGCCGATAAATCAAGTAAGCAGCTTCAAAGGTGGAGCCACATAGAAGTCACAAAATACTTACCTCCAAGAAGCAGAAGAGGATCCCACAGACAATAACCGTCAGCCCAGCGCTATGGATGGTAGAGAGCACCTTATCTTCGCAGCCCTCCATGTAGTAGTCCTTTCTGGTGAGGCAGTCGGAACGCTTGATCTCGACGGCCTGGTCCGAGCTGTCGGGTGGGCAGCAGCTGTACGAGGGGTTGATGGCGGGGTCGCTAGCGTGGTAGTTCTCCGGGCCTGTGATGCCGCAGCATTGGAGCTGGAAGGAGAACATCCTGATTATCCTTCATAGTATGTAGTGCCAGGACCAATGTTTTCGCCCCTCCCGGCCGCCAAGCATCAAATATTGTGTTACAGGGTACCGGTAAAATGACTTAGCCTAGTTATTATGGTATTCCGTCTAAGTCTTCCCAAGTAGCACACAAGCTGTATAAGAGCTTATACAGCCCTTAAAATGCTGAAACTAGAGTTATAATGGCTGTATAAGCTCTTATACTCCATGCGATAAAAAAAAACGAAACATGTCCTCAACATTTCAACCTGTTTGTTGTTGGACATAAGCCCTCCCCAAGGGCCTCCAAGATGGTTTCCCTCGATCTTTACCAGATCGTCTTTCAACCAAATGGGATGTCTACCAACACTTTATTGTGTAATAAGAAAATCAATAAAACTCACGTTAGTCTGAATGCGATCCCAGAAGTCCCTGTAAAAGGAGTCCTCCTCGCGCGTGGACTTGTTCTTGATGAAGGAGCCGCGCAGGTTGGACTTCATGGAGCCCTCGATCTGGGGCCGGAGCGCCGCGGCCGCGATGCCCACCGACAACTCCAGCAGGATTATCAGGATCAGGCAGCCGACAAACTGAGGGAAAACATAATGGTCATGAAAGAATAAGTTGGAAATCCAGGCAATTTCAAGGACAACTGGTGAAATGCCGCTATCAATTTCCACTGTACCATGGTAGTCTCAGGATTGGCAACGTATTTGTAGTCTCAATATTGCAAATTTGTGTGGGCCTCAGAGCCCACTTACTATCCGAGGGATTGTGCGCTCGTGTTTTCTTTATGACACAACATATATGTTTCTGTCAAAATTTTCATTTTTGGGACAAGCTTTTCTTGCTTACTGATTTTTTTTGCACAGTCATCATTTGCTTATCAAGACAAATCCAACGAGCCCAAACACGGCGGGTTGATCTTGTTTCATCGTGTTCCTATCTCCACCATCCGTCTGCATCATCAGACCAGCTCCATGGCACCATATTATTGCATTGCCACCAAAGTTGCGAAGGATATCAAATTTCAGCTCAATTGGACATTAGGAACTGGTGCTGACCTAAACAAACTAACTAACTAACTAACAAACTACATACTAAGTAACATTCAAACATTGCAAGTTAATAAAAAGCTTGTAAAAATACCGACCACCAGGCAGACGAAAATTACTTGGCGAAAAATCGGCCTACGACGCACAAATATAGAGCGGCCGTAAACAAAAAAAAAATCATGATTGCCATTAGGTTCGCCTATCACCATGAGATCTGAAGAAGTAGAGAAAGATGACCGAGTTGTTACCAAGCCTAGGTAGGTATGTAAACGGTGTATCATTGAGCACTTGCAATAACAATCGTACAAATGGGATGAAATTCTATTTTAATTAACATAAGTCTCATAAATCGCATTACGAAACCCATGAACTAATAACACCATCTCTTCTGAATCATTATCATGATAAAAGATAAAAGATATTTATTCATTAGGACGCACGGGCACTTTTACACTTCAAAATCTACCAGCGCTTCCCAAGAGGACATCACTGCTGAGAAGAAGCGCCGCAAGAAACTCAACAGTTAGTCATTTTTTAAATAAAGCTTATGAATTCTAGCATTAAATAAGACTATAAAAATAATGTAACTGACTCATCGGTTTAAAAGATTTGGGCAAATATTCTTAAACTAGCATTGCCGCTACACTACTCGTATTAGCCTTATCAAAACAAAATCACCCACTAAATATTCAAGTACATGTTAACACATTAAAAATCAACCCCACGTGCCATGGAAAAGAAAATAATCATAGCTGTACAGAAATGTGGCAGGCAGTTGTATGAGCATAACGACCTGGGTTTATAGGTCAACTCTATTATCAGAGGTCACGCACTTTAAATGGCTTCCTGCAATAAGTACCTTCACACCTGTCGGTGTTGTGTCCTGATTAATTACATGTTGAATATACTTACAGTGAAAGGGAAACGCCTAAAAACTACGAATTTTTTTTATGAATATTCATTTGTCCGAAACTTTACTACACACGTAAGTAAATCGGCTTCAAACACTGTACAACTCTTTGGCTAAAGTTCACCAGCTTGATATTTACTATGATTCGGTCAATGCTGTAAAACGCACTTTATTAGTTATATTGTAGTTCAAATGTATTTTTGTGTTTTTTTATTTGGATACTTTTCGATTTTTTGTCGGGTTACTATGGAATATTTGGTATTTATTTATTCATGTCATCTTTCTCTTATTGCATGTTCCGATATTGAATGTTTCTTTAATTTGTGATGTTTTCAATTAGTAGTTTTTACATGTCTTGTTTTTGTTTTTAATGGTCCCAGACTGTGCTAATGCTGTTGCACACCTGTAATTGGTGCACAAGCAGGGCTTTTTAATTATTATTTCATACAGTCAATGTAATTGTTTGTGTTACTGTTGGTGTGTCTAATTAAATAAATAAATAAATAAATAAATAAAATCAACTGCTAAATGCAGGTTAGGTTATTTAAGAACTTAAAGCAATATCGAAAAGTAAAGTCTGATTACAATAATTACTAAAATGTGGTTTTGTGAATGGTCCAATTCTCCGGAATTTATAGTAGTCCTTTTTTAAGGGATTGTAGTAAATAAGTGGATCCTTAGGCTCAAAAAAGACTTCCACGCGGACGGGCTCGCGCTGAAAAGCTACTTTTTTTCGGTACTTAATCAAATCAACTATCTTTATGCACAAGCCATACGTCCCTTCGTGACCCGGATAGATTTATTTCATATCTCATTTAGTAAGCTTACAAAAACTGATGAAATATCTCTTCCATTTAGGTTACCATACATAATAATGAATCCACGTGGTTATCATGGCCACTGTTAAATCGATTTCTCGTCAGCGAAGCTATTGTTAATCGCTTTGACTTATTAATTGTACTTGTTGGGAATGGACTACGCGATTAGCTTATGTCCGGTCTCTTTACTTAAACTGCGGATAGATAAGGATACCTCGAGTTAAAAATTGATATTTGACACGTACAAAATGTGTCAAAATGTAATTTGAAGTAACCGTTATTATCCGCGGTTTGGATATAGGGACCGGACATTAGGCGGTACTGAGCCTGTCTAAAGCTAACATTCCGTTCGATTCCTGGTATGAGCAAATAGTTGTGTGATGAGCATTAATATGTCAGCCGAGCGTAGGATGTTTTTACCCGACTACCCAAAAAGGAGGGTTATGGTTATTGATGTTTTTAAGAGTTCGTCGTCGTTAAACCACAGGTCAAACCCCTAGCTTAGTTTGGCGTTTTGTGCTAGATTATCTTACATACTTAGGTAGCTCTCACTTGAAAAAACGAAAATTCTCTTCCGTCCCCCGTTTTCGAAATTATATCAACCCTTCGTATGCCATGGTCCGGATCCGTACCATGACATATCAATTTTATATCCATTGGATATAAAATTGGTATTTCAATAAATATATAATATATATGTCACGGCATACGAAAGGAGAAGATTTTCACTGAAATAACCTCTTAAGATAGGGAAGTCAAGACGTTAAAAAAATGTCATCCATATAAGTGACTTTTCGTTTTTTTAAATGAGAATGACCCATTTAGTACTTAACACGAAACTTTCTGTGTTTAGAACTAAGTATAATGTAAGTTCTCCTAACACTGTTCACTCACGCTACACTATATCAAACCGCATTGCATGTGAACTTGATTTAGTTATTTTTAGGCACTTTGCATGCTTGGTCAACGTATCACAAAACAAAGTCACAGAAGCTTTTTAATTGACTTTAATCAAATGACCTAGCCGTTGACTAAGGTCTAGGCTTGTATTATGGGTACTAGACAACGATAACCATACAGGTAGAAAAATAAATACTTAATTAAATCTTTCACGAACAAACAAATATTTGCCCTGGGAATTGAACTCGAAACCGCTACCTTTGCAGACAACCCTCTTATTAATAATCGCACAATAACTAAAGTATGCTTGATGTATGGTTTGTCCTTATCTTTCATTGTGACATTTGAATCTGACAGAAAGTGACAAAGCACACTAACTAAAATAGGTTTGTTGTGCGTTTATGAATAAGGGTAAGTCACTACCAAACAAACAAATATAAAATAATGAAGTAAAGAAAAATAAAGCTTTCAAACAACGTTTGTTAACGAACAGCGTATTTAATGACCTAACGTTCAAATCGTCACGAAAGGCGATAAAACAGGTCATGAAGCTATTATTACGACGAATGACGGTTTCTAGAGTACTCAAGCTGCTTCATATAATAATGAACGCAGCGACCGATTTAACGTCACCACACAAATAGACACGAATTGGGACACACATATGATTGCAAAATAATGTCAAGGCTATGAATGTTTCCTTAGCTATAGAATTAATGTTGGAATGTTCACTAATATATGTCCTTTGAGGATTTTTACCGATTTTAGTTGTTATTGTTTTTATTCGAGAAGTATAAATACACAAAGCTGTCAAGTAGGTATTAGGTTCTGTGCAGTACCAGCATTTGTTAAATATAATATAGCAAATTTAATAGATCTAACTAAAGGTATACGTTCTTTTCATTTTTATACTGTCGTTATATATAAGATAACCAAAAACAGCATCCAAAGCTACATGAATTTCGACATTAATGCGGTCACGGGAATGACGGCGGTTGAAACGCTCGAAGAATGAGCCTAAAACATCCCGAGCGTTTCTTCATTGACCGATATCGTTTTGGCTCGACGGGACGCAGGTATGGCTAAAGCGAGCTCGATATACCTACTTCTATCTTACTGTAACCCATAATCCATCGGTCAGTGAAAAAACGCTCTTTAGCACCGTCCGTAGCTACTTCATTAAGTTCTTTATAATTTACTCACGATATACAAAAGCTTAGGGCTCTCTTTCCAAGCCCCGAAGCACCCGAAGGCGGCGACGACGATGATTAGGACCCCCACGGCAATGAGGACGGCATCAGTCTCGTGGCCGGTCGTCTCCATGCCGGCGAAGCCCTTGATCATGCCCATGTCCACGCATGCTGTCGCTATCAGCACGATGCCGAAGATCTGGAAGGTAATATCATTGCTGGTGAGACTGATTGAATAAGGTTGTTCTAAAAGCTTCTTCAGTGTGGTTTTGTATCAGTATTTGTGCACTTATTGTAAACGGTGTCGTTTTTTGTGTCAATAAAAGTATTTTCTTCTTCTTCTTCTATTTCCATATTTCCGTTCTGAATCCGAGAAAACGACGCAACCATGGTTCGAAAGTACGGGTGCAGTGCACAACCGCTAATATAAGTAGGTACCATGGTAACAGATAGTGTAAATACAATAATGTACCTACGTAACATACGAGTAACTATCCGTGGTTTCACCTGATGGTTCCAACGGAACACCAGCGCTGACTTTAGCCAGCATTACGCTGAGTTGGGACCATTTCGTGACCTACGAATATGTATATTCTTTTTGTGTATTTCTCTGTCCGTCACGAATAAATGTTTTTCTTTCTTTCTTACATTCATATATATTTACTGCCATAAAAGCCCATAGATAAATACCTTACTGACTAAAATACATATATATTTACAAACCTAAAAATAATCTAAATAATTTCGGCGACAAAACAGCGTGGCTCTGTTGTATCGCAGCGTTCGAAGCCATGCTCGCTGGCAGGCCGCCCCGGAACCGCCGAAATACAATGGCCATAATGTGTTTTATTTCATAATTATATCGCCGGTCATAAAATGTTTGATTAAACCGTTATTTTTTGAGGATTGTTATAAAGCAAACCTAACCACCTAACCTCATCTACCTTTATCTACAAGTTACATTTAGTAAAAAAAATCTGTGTAGTCAACTGATATACAAACTGACTTTCGAAAATGATGTACAAGAAATCATGGGAAACAAAGGCCTCCGTATCAGATACAGTTCAATAGCTCTTACAAACTTCGGAGCCATTACTTATTGGTTGACAAGAGCCTCCATCGACTATTATGAACGCTCTTTCCTTATGAAACACATGGCTTTAAGATACGACTGCTGTCAGGTCAGTGTTACTTATTATGTTTGTACAGTTGTCGAGAAGCTGCGAACGGGAAATGATGTTTGGGTTAATCGCAAGTGGGCAGCGTTTACCAATTATCGCTGTTCTCTCCAATTTGTCTGCGCCCACGCACCGGTTAATATCTCTGTTAGTTGCCCAATGCGTCTCGAGGGCATTGTATTGTTTGTGATCCAGTGACGCACCGAACCAGCCTAACATGACCTCAGTAAAAGTCACATGGTTTTCAAGGTTTAAAGTTCATGTTGACATCTCTTTAGTTCTTCTAATAGACCGAGAAGCACTCACAGTTCAATGAAACGTTAACAAGATAGTTAAAAGGGTATTCATACTCGTTCCGTTTTATTACAGTCAAATGTACATGGTCCGTTAACGCGTCTTCGGTCGTTAAAATAGGTCAGTTTACCTTACTACAACCGTGATAGGCGGAGGAAATGGGCCGTAAAACTCGTATGATGACGAAACTTTCGATTTCTACGGCCTGGCCAGGACTTTGAGCGGAGGCGAGCGAGTTCGCTCTACATCGCACGGCCCACACGCTCACCGCACAGCGATTAATTGGCATTACACGCAATGTATTAGGAAATCGCTTACCGCGCCGCCGGTCGCGCAAAGTCGTGGCGTGGCGCGTCCCTTCATCCGTAACGAATCGTTATTTAGGCATGGTTTGTTTAAAACATTAAGCGCCATGCTTCCAGGTTTAGATAGAAAATTGACGCCGTTTTGAGTTCTCAGTTCTCAATGTGGTAACGAAGATTCTTTGGCTTTCGGGAAGCTCAGTTCAATGAACTCTGAGAACATTTAGTAGGTCGAGGGCTGTTTACGATATAGTTTGAAGTAAGACTGAAGTCAGGCTAGAGCTAGATGAAATATTGCTTAGGTATCATGATTCATGACAGGTAATTATTTGAAATCAGTGCGACTAGAAAAGTTGCATATGCGAATGTTAATGACTGCAGATTTAATAAAAACTTGTTCGAGTAGGTATATGTACGAGTATATAGGATTGACGTTAGGTAGGTGTCGTGCGGTCGCCTAGATGTAAATTCCATAAAAAAGTATTTTCACGCATTTTTACAGTTGTTACCTAGGGCCTTGTCAAGTCTTACTGGGGTTCAATATTACACATGTAATGTGTAAGAGAAATTACAAAATAATAATTCAATGGTAATACAAAAAGTACGGTGGTTTGTTTAAATTGACCGTAAGATTGTTTGCTACAGCCCTATACTGCTTAATCTGCTTATTGAGTAAAAACATTTACTTTTTAGTTCTTATTGACTTAGTCGGCTTCTTCAAGGGAATCAAGTTGCGCCGACGCAATGATGTCAACGTCCATCAGTAAAAAGTAGCTGGTTCTATGAATGGAACGTTTCATGTTACATAATGTCACGACGAAACGCCTTAAAATTCGGCGAATATTACTTAGGCCGAATTACTTTTAGCCCGGCAAGTATTTTACAGTTTCTTTTGCATAATTTAATTGCTATGCATACAGTGCAAGTTCTTAGAACAACCTTCTGGTTTGTATTTCTCTTTCACTCGCCTTACCGACTTTTATCGAACCTGACAGACTTAAGAGCTACCTATTACACTATAGGTACGTAGGATAAGCTAGAATTAAAACAGTTAAAAAACTCTTTTCGACCTGCTTACGTTCGAAATTTAAAATAGTTAAGATAAAGGTGTTTTTCCTGTAATTAGGCTACCCGAGTATATTTTAGGTCAAAAACTACAAGCACTTCCTAAGAGGATAACTGTTAAGAAGAGTTAAGAAAAGACAGGGAAGAGAGATAGAAAAAAAGAACGAAGAGTACTTTAGTACTTGACGTGCCTGTCATTTGAAAGGATTTTGACGGAATTCGGCAACCAGCTAGACTATGGTGTGGACTATTTCGTATTATGTTGATTGGGGTCTGCGCCGTGTGAGGGATATATTGTTGGCCGAATGTATCAATTCCCAAATGTTCATTTGCCAAAAAGCTATTTCTATTCGCAGCTGTTTAAATTTTCATAAATTAACAAGACTAACCATCGTAATATGTGGGGTTCACCCTTGAATCATCGACACTCATTTCATAGAATGTTTTACTTCGCCGAATTTTCATTTCGTCCACATTTTTTGGTGATAACAGGTCTAACCTAACCTACGTAACCCATGCTTAAGATGACCTGAAAACAATAAGGTTTCAGCAGAAATTAACTTTCGATGAAATGAAATTCGGTGAAATGACTATCTGCAAAATAAGTGGAAACAAATGCGGTTTTGGTATTCCGGAAATGATATAAAAATAATACAAATAGCTTTTTGGGAAATGATACCTTTAACCAAAAATATTTCGGCCAAATGGCAGACTCCCGTTTTATTGGCCAAAAAAAGCCAATAGTCTAAAGGATAACGATGAAAGAGTGACACAAAGTCGCTGCCACGAGCTACGAGTATTATATAATATTACCCTGTTTAGGTCCCCACATACAAAATGTAGGTATATTATTTCAACTAATTCCAACACAGATTTTCCTGGCTGGTGTTTTGTGATAATCGCTGTACCTTGATGTACACAATGAGTCAAGTTTCCGGCTCCGATGCACCTGCATCCGGCTGCCAAGGACATTTATTAATATTGAGATAAGGTGCAGTTGGTTTTTAAGCAACTTTTACAATTATTATTGAATACCAGTTATGGCGTTTAGCATAGAATTGTAAAATTGATACAATTAAAACTGGCGTAATTCATTATTAGAACCAAACGAACACTGACGGTTTACTCACGTATATGTTGACCGTTGCTGACTTATATATATATATATGTGAGCAAACCATTTCAGTGTTTATTTATTTATTTGGTCTACCAACTGGCTGTTAACAATACTACATTTTATATAGGCGAAACAAAAGATAACACAGTACCCAGTAATCGTTTGGTTCAGAATTTCTTTATTGATCATAAAAATAAAACACGAAACAGTACAAATTAGAGGTAAATAATTTCTCGACTAGTTTTGCGTCACCTTTGCCGGAATAAAATTGTTTTAAAAAATTGTTTTCATGAATGTACCATGATTTAATTGTAAAAATAAGCGTCCGGTTTTACAATACATTCATTAATTTCATGGAAACAGATTTTTTTTAATACAATTGTAATTGCGTAATTATGAATGAGACTCATGTCACAAAGCCATGTCGTGTCATTTAATTTAGTAATTATAATTCCTAGAGTTTCTAGGAGACGGTGCGGCTTGCCATAGGTTGTATTTGATTCTTTTACACACTTATCAATTGCGATTTCCACGAAAGTGATTTTTTTAGTTTAAAATAATATTATTTCTGTAGTAATGTAGAGGTGCACTAAAATATCGAAATTGTTACCTACATGAACAAATTCTACGCGAAAATTGCATCTCGCGTGACTCCTTTTGAATCACGTAATGACGTCATTATGCATCATACGTGCATCATTCAATTAAAACTGATGGTCCGTGTCTAGGTCAAGGTAATTGTTGTTATTGTACTGAACTGGAGCCCTAGTTAACGATGCACTAGGTACGCCATCTTAGCGACTTGCGAAAACTAACCAGTCGCGCCACCTGTTAAGACAATTCTATACATTTTGTTAATTTTCGAATACCATTAGGTTAGCGTAATGCATATGCGTAATGGGGTCTAGCCAAGTGTCACACGCTCCGTAGCATTTCTGTTCGTCAACCAACCAATCGCGTCACTGGTAGATCACGTGATACGACAAGTCAGGTGGTCTACCAATGACGCGATTGGACTAGAGACGAAACGAACAGAAACGCTACGGAGCGTGTGGCACTTGGCTATAGGCTCAGAGGTCTTTCGGAGGGCTGGGAATGAACTATGTAACTGTTTATTCGGACAAATTGGATATGGTCGCAGGCAAAAGCTAGTCACACGAAATTTTAGGAATTCGGTTGCTTGAAAATAAAAGACTTGTTCGAGTCTATCGATCGTAAGATTCGATGTAAGCCTGCTATTAACAAATCCATAGTTCGTTTTTTAAAATAGTTATAAATATTACAACGCCATTTTAAAGATTAGAGTATAGGATTCGACCTGTTGCGTGGACCTCTGAGATCTCTCGATGCGCCTATACAGGGTGTCCATAAAGTGCACAAACGAATAAGGGTGAAACTATATGTGATTTTATCACGGAAAAAGGAAAAAGAAAATTAACTTCCTATAGGTATTTTTTGTTTCTTTTTTTTTCTAATTATTGTAAACCCTATGCAAAATTAATTCAATTTTTTTTATTTAATTTTTTTCCGTGATAAAATCACCCTTATTCGTTTGTGCACTTTATCCCTGGACACCCTGTATAATAGAATAATGCGGATAATTAAGATCATTATAAATGTGAAAGTTTGTATGTTTGTGTTTCAATCATGCCTAAACGGCTGAACAGATGTGGATAAAATCTGGCACACGATAGTCGTTTCCTGGATTGACTGACATATGTAACTTTTTATCCCGGAGGTAAATTTGATGGTACCTAAAGGAATAACGATAATAGACTTCGATGCAAACGGAGCCGCGGGAAGAACCTAGTGAAATTATAATTTTAGGCTTAATTTATAAGTAATTGAACAAATTGACGCAATTGCTACAACCAGTGTGAGATGACATCAGACTCCAGAGATTTTAATTTAATTCGTGCCATTGATTGAAGCTGGAAAATACAAGCATAGTTATAAGGTGTAGTTATAGTATTTTTTCCGGGATTACCAATAAATTAAAACTGGGCAAGGGCATGTCGAACCATGCTCAGAGTAGGGTTCCGTCGCCATTACTGCAAATACAAACAACACAACAATACAAAAAAAAAACATATCTACTTAAATATTAGCTAATTTTCTATTTTATATTCAAAGTTATCTTAGCTGATTTTCGGTAGGTATAAACATTATAATCGTCTGTAACTCAAGAACCAATAAAGTCTTCTGGATCGTGATAGTTTTCCTTTTAAATTCGTTATATGTGCTTTCATTTAAGATATTTTTCAGAGTTGTAGTTTTGGCTGTTGGGGTGCAATCGAAAAGCAAAAAAGCACTTTTCGAGTTCAATATTTCCTAAACGGTCCCCCAAATCTAAAAATTGATAATAACATGTATCATAATGATTTTTAAGAGCTATCTAATAATACCTCACTTGATGTTATAATTAAAAATTGCTATTACATTACGTGTAAAAAAAAAATTCAAGATTTTATTTTTGTCGGCGTGATTTATATAGAGTCTGAGTTAAACCGCGGACAGACGGACATGGCGAAACTATAAGGGTTTGTTGACTACGGAACCCTAATTATAATGACTCTCTGTTTATAACATTTCAACAGGTCAGCTTTCTAGGACGCGACCTGTTTCACTGACCCTATCGATTCTATGGTGACATACTCATATTGATCGCATATCCTATTTACTACTGCGGGCAACATGCTTGTACGTGGATAAAATTTGACAGGTGCTAAGGAAATGAATACATCTATTCCATATTCTAACGTACGACTTAACTCTTATGGTTTAAAATAAAAGTGTCCCGTCTTTATGAAATTGTTATAAAAATGTGAAAATCGCAATACTCGCTTAGTAATAAAAGGTAATAAAAGTTAGGAGTGACTCTTTTATTTTAAATCTTAAGCGGTTGCATGATTATTATTAACCACTGTGTACGGATGTTGGTTAATAAACGTTTCTGGATTCTAATTAGCTTTTTTATCTATTTAGGTATAATCATTGTATGTAAATTTAGCAGGAATTAGCCTTGTAATTTGGCCACACGTTAGCAGATAAACCGTTAGTTTTTTTGCAGGGCAATGGCCATCCGACCATCCATTTTAGTTAGGTATTAGTCTTCAAATGTAAAAATGGTAAGGTACAAAACTGAGCTTATCCACTTCAAGAAGACAATACCATTGAGTGGTTAACCGCAAATTATTATAACTAGTATGTAGTAAAATATACCTACCTTGTAAGGTTAATACATTATCGACTCTACTTTCTCGGACAGTAGATAACAAATACACTAAAATAATAGCATTCATAACTCGTTTTCCATTTCGCTACCACCCGACTGTCAACCGGGAGTTCTGTGACAAGAGTGTTGGTTGCTGCACGTGTCGATTATTTTGTCGCGTTTTTTAGTGCCTCAGTGGTGTTGAAGAGCTCGGTGGAGTGGTCGGCGCGAGCGGCGGCCGACACTCTTGCCTCTGATCTCGGAGAATATAACACTCTAAATGTTTTAATAACATTTTCAAGAACCGATCACATGTAACCACAAACTTTGACATTGGCAGAATTGTCCTCATGGACAGACGCCATTTTAACAAAAAATTGGAATTGGAATCTCAACAGGAACGCACTTCGCAGAAAAAGGACTACGGAATACCTTTTTTCAATGGATTATAGGCTCTATAGACTTTTCATTAGATTAAAAATGCTTTAAAAGAATAAAATCGCTTCACGCGTAAGTACTTGGGTTGCGGTTACTAGAACAAAGCAGATAATAGTATCATATAGATACATTGACTTTGACTATTCCGTTAAGTGGATAAGCTTAATTAAAAAAAGAAAGACTATACCAACTGTAACTTTTTTTGTAAAGTCTAGACAAAGTTGACAGGTCCTAATCTTAGCGGAGCGGATCTTACAACCGATCTCTTGAGGTCCCTTTAGCGATCTTGCTACCGTAAAATCTGGCAACTTTGCCAAGGGATGCTAGCTTTGCCACCTGTAATATGCTATCAAAATTCCTTATTTACCAAGTTTATCAAGTAAATAATGATTTATGATAGCACACTACACGTGGCAAAGCTAACATCTCTTGGCAAAGTTGCTAGATTTTACGGTACGAGGAAAGAACTCGGCAGAGGTTCAGGAAAATTGGAGCTGATAACGAAATCTGTTGATTGGCTGGAGTCAAACTTAACACTGAACTTTACCTTATTTGACGACGCGGTTAGCCTAGTAGGTAGTGACTCTGCCTACGAAGCTAGCGGTCCCGGGTTCGAATCCCGGTATGGACAAATATTTGTGTGTTGAGCGCGACTATTTGTTCCTGAGTCATGGATGTTTTCTATATATTTAAGTATGTATTTTTCTATATAAGTATGTATATCGTTGCCTGATACCCATAGTACCTGCCTACCTAGATAGTCCCTGATATTTATATATTTATTATTTATACCTAAACAAAATATCTACGTTGACTAACTCAGGGCCCAGAGTCACTATTTGTATTTATTTGATTGAATTATTTTTTTTCATTTTTCAATAAAAAAATATATTATTATTGAGTATTTCTAGAAATGAGTGTCGGTGATTCACGGGTAAACCATAGGTACATGTATGTAACATACATATGTACTCGTACATACATAGACTGTTAAACACGTTATCCCTCTTTTTGATTTACTCAGTTGGGTAAAAACACGTCATGTCTTGAATAATTAATCGCTACCAAAAGCAATGATCCAAAGTAGACCCAAAAATATCGTGTCGTGCCTTGAATTGTAAATGAGAGATCTATGCGTATTGGATCATTATAATACTAAAACCTCATTAAGATTCATATGCACGTGTGTAAAGCCCAAAAGTTTAAAATTACCATAAAGCTAAATCGCTTCGGGTATGCGTCTGCACATGTGTGCGTTAGCATGTGCAAATAGATGAACACCGTTACCGTGACATGTGTGCGTACATTTTGTTTGTAATATTTGTGGTGTTGCCTTTACCACTACACTCAAAGACTGTAACTCTCCAGTGATTTAAATAAACAAATAGTACTTAAACGGAATTTCGTAAGGCCTTCACACTACGGGTATTAACAATTTTGTGCCGCCGCGTGGACATTGTTTGGAATGGAAATTAATATTTATGACATAATCGGTGACATGACATGACATACGGACGAAAACGTTCAATGCGGACTTAGATTACAGAGAACCATGGGTTGGCAGTGGGACTGGTAGGGCTGTACTGCAAATTAAGCTTGACATGTTACCTAATTAAAGTCAGTAAAGTCTAAATGTTCTAAATTGAGTTTTATGTTCATCAAGGAAATAAACCTACCTTCTTCTGTTTTGTGTTCACATTGCGTCGACCCTCAACCAATTAGATATGTACCTACCCTGAAGATTTCTGACACATCAAGCCCTGTCCCCGACATATATATTTATACGTGTGTATTTATGTATCAGTATTATTATCAGACGTATATAATATGTCTTTTACAGATTTATTTATATAGTTGAGGGAAAATAATGTCTTTTATTGCACCTACCTACTTTTCAATTTTTGTTTCACCTAAAGGTTGAGTGGTAGAGAACACCTCACCATTAGTCACTAGTTATAAACCTTAGCTTTAATACCCAATTGTTCATCGCGCAAAAGCATGACCTTCACGCTTTGAATTACAACTAGGTACTCGTCCAAAATAACGTCAGTACGTGAATAGAAATCGTAACAAAACCTGTTGAATTAGTTCCATGAGTTGGGTAAAAACCTATAAAACTTATTCAGCTAAATGTGCCATTAATTTGAGTATTTTTCAACTGTGTTTTAGGGTTGACAGAGGTCCGGTTTTTTACAGTCGTGTCCTAATTATACAACCTTTAAAATGCTGAAACTAGAGTTATAATGGCTGTATAAGCTCTTGGGGTCCGGCCAAATATACACAAGTCCGGCCTATCCGGCTTTTGTTAGCCTTTTGGTCAACCCCGCCCCGCCAAAAGATGCGGAACGAAAGCGCGCGAGCGACTCACACGCACCACAATATGATGTATAACAAGCTCTGTACAAAATTGGTTCTAATGTAGTTGTTAATAAGTAATAACGATGAAGATGTCTTTGTTTTTTTTTTCTGTAGATTTTATTAAGTTTTATGTTTGACCAACTAATACAATTCTAAAACTTAAATTAAGAAGAATTAATTGTGATTGCTTAGTTGAAAAAAAAAGAGTAGGTATGAAGATAGCTAGGTACCTACATAGTTATAATTTATAATGGAGATCTTTTTTTGCCACATAATGGTTTTAAATTTTTATTTGGTTACTAATTAAATACTTTTCCTATCTAATTAGGTATAACATCCACTTAGATAACTATTATTTTTGTGAACTGGAAAGTTACACGCAACCATAGTTTATTTACAAATTATACGGCTAATTACTGATAGTTTTAGTTACTTTCAATGTAAAGAAGTTAACAGATAAAATGTGATTCATAATAACATATATTTAAGATTAAATCTCGAATGAACAACAGTAATAAATACACAAATAAAAGTACGTATCCATTTTTTTTAAACCAGTCAGGATTTCAGCGCAAAATTTCCGGTTAAATATGAACCTGTGGCTTTTCTATTTTAGGGCCTGGCAACCCTGTGTTAAAGTTTGCCGCAATAGATTTTGGAAAAATCTATAGATTGCTCATTTGTCAAATGGATGTAAAATGATCATGAAAATATAACATATGGGGAACTAAGCAAACTTCATTATATTAGTATTTATATGTTACAATGTACCTACTTACATTAGAATGTAGAACTTTCGTAGAATACCACTTTGTCCACCCAGCGCTAAGATTTTTGGAAAAACTAAAATGTATGGTTGAAGTACGACCCTGAAGTTCCCCTTTCCCAAAACGTATAGGTACATAATAATATAGTAAACGTACATTTAGAAAATGGGTACAAATAAGCCGACATCCCAAACTATCCTACTCATACTAATAATATCTCTCTTATAAAAAAAATATATGAAAGTTTGTAAAGATTTTTGCATCAATTACTTAAGTGACTGTTAAGACTGAATGGATTAAGACGAAATTAAGTAGACATATATGTTTTCACCTCACCAACTCGAAAAGGCTTTCTTTGTTGGGCAAAATCTGCGCGCAAAAGTCCACTTTAACCGCTAGCGTGGAAAGTAATGTTGGTGCTGTGCGCGGAGGGGGCGCTCTGCGAAGACGGCCACAACTGATGTAAGGCTCGTGCAATAGTTTTTCCAACACCAAGTGTTTCCTCGCTACATTGAGGTGAAAATTTGTGTATTGCACGGCAACAAAGTTATTTGGGTCTCGAGGCCTTGAATCCTTCGCTAATTCGGGATTCAATACTGGCTCTCCCGCCAAATAACAACTTTGCAGCATTAACAGATAACTATTTATCCCGAAAAAATAGATAGTTGCCATGTAATGACGTTTTGAGTTCTAAGCGGACGAAGTCTTAGGCAAAGGTTAGTAAGGAACAAAAACTAGACCTACTTACACTTTGATTTTCCTAGCTTTTACAGAATGTGTATTATAAAGCTCTTAAAACTTGCCTGAATCTTAGAACGTTTTGGGAGCTTAAGAGGATTGTGAGGTGACGGCTTTCTTCGACCAATTTTTGATACGGTGTCAGTCGGAACAAAAAGTATGTCCGTACGTTTCGTTTTTTTCAATATTATTAATAAATTTCAATTTATTCCCGTTTTATTGTTTTCATACAAAAGAAATTTCAGCCATAATCTCTTTATAACTAATCAATATTTTAAAAAAACGAAACGTACGGATATAGTTTCTGTTCCGACTGACCACATATCAAAAATTGGTCGAATTCGGTTAACGTTCAGGGGGTGGAAAACGTTATCGCCGTTTGTATGAAAAGGCTAGATTTTGCAGTTGGTTCACAGTCCTCCTAATTATACGGCGTCAGTACGCGTTAAATTTGGAATCAGATACGAAGTGATTAGCTCCATTTGTCCATTAAGTAGTTTTCTGTTGAGCCCAGCTCCGGGCAGCCTTAATCGGGTCTTTGCGTGACCGCCTGCTGGCGCTCGCCCCCCAGAAGGCCTATCGGGGAATCTAAGAAATATACATTTTCTAGTGCTTTCTTACAAAATAGACGTTGAATATAGTTTTGATAGTAGCGGTACTATTTTAAGAAACAAAGGCAAAGTATATAAACTGATTGGCTCAGGTTTAGTCTAGCGTTATGAAGGACGTTTCGATAAACTACAATTTATAGCGTCCATTTAAACATAAAACGAGTCATAAAGCAAAGCAATACGACCTTTCCTTAAATCAGTTTATAACTTAATATAAGTGAGCGTAAGAGCGGATTCGCACTACGTCCGATCCGTATCCGAGAATGTCGGTCCGAAGTAGAAGTATTACTATTTGTATAAGAAATCGGATGACGGAATTCGGATCTAGTGCGCAATCTCTCATACAAATAGTAGTACTGCTGCTACTTCGGACCGAACATTTCTCGGATACGGATCGGACGCAGTGCGTAAACGCTCTTAAGATTATTTTACCGTAATACTATGTAGATTATATTTTTATTATAAATTAATGCCTGAAACTTAAAAAACCACATAATTTCAAAAAGTGGTTAGTTATGTCCTCGTGTAGTAGTTAGGTTATGGCCGTTATGTTACTTATGCCTGTTATGTTACTTTAAGGTAATAATAGATTGTGCATTTAGACGTAAGAAAAATGTAACAATCGTTGGTAAACCTAATGAAAAAAATGCGCCATTACGTTTACGGAATAATAAGAACTTTCTATGACTAAGTGAAACTGTACCTTGACATAATAATATTAGTTAAAAGTTAATATTTTTGAGTAACACGTAACGTAATGCTGAGTGACTCAAACACGATGTAACTCTGAGTCATCATACTTTACTGCGTCACTCGTCGTCACACCGAGTTTTAACGCAAAACAAAATACTAAACAACATTAAGGATCGTATTAATAAACTCATCTTGACTGTCATGCTCGCCTCATGATACGTCAAAGTAAACGTCAATCCACAGAAAACTGTCAATTAAGATGAGTTAATTAATACGACCCTTAATTTTATATTTACGAATTTTTATCCTTAATAAATTTGGGAACAAATAAAAAATCTAGTATAAATTATCTTAATAAGAATTATCTACCGTTTATCTACTGTCAAATTAAATATGAACTTTATGGCCGTTCCAATATCGTTCCAAATCGCGGATAGATAACTTACTTCGAGTTAAAATTGGACATAGCCACACACAAAATGTGTAAAATTTTAATTTGAAGTAACCTTGTCCATCTGCGATTTGAATATACCCGGCATTAAGTAGAGCCATGTAGAGCAAAACGAGAGATAGATTGAATAGGTATTAAGAGAATCTGTTAGCGACACGGCGGGATTTAGTCGTGATGAATTGGAAATATTGGAATGAATACGTACGAATAATTACGAATTGCTTACGTACGGGGTTATTATCGCTGGTTAGGTATTCCCGTCGACTGAAGTGTCAACGGATTTGGGAGTATAACTCAATATTAAATAGTCCGCAGTCGTTTCTGTGTGCTAACTGCTACCACCTATTAAATGTATCATTGTTTTCTGAGAATTAATTTTAAATTAATATTAAATGTAAACTCTGGGTATCAACTGTTTCTTTATTTAAAGTAGAAGTGTGCGTCTATAATGGTGTAAGTCTCTATATATTTTTGAAGTATTAAATATTGATTAATTAAAGCTATAAAGTCTTTAGAACTTTGTAAGTTCGATCTTTTTAATAAAACTAAGGTTATATCAATCAATCAAATTTTTTGCTGTATTGGATTCAATTACTAAATGCATTTATCTTAAAGCGAATTAATTTGTTAGTTATTTTTACAATAGCCATTTTAGTTAGCAGATATTTTTGCTAGAAAAAAAAGCAACCCTCCTATATGATATTTTTAACAGAAAAATAATCTAAATCTTTTCACATCACTTACTGGATGCATAGTTAAAACTGTACTAAACTAGTCTAGATTCATTGCTTTAGAAGTTGACGTTCTTATTACTCTAATGTATACCTACATATTGACCTTTGCAACACCATGTCCAATACAAAAGTCGTCACTCACACGTCAATGACAGCTAAAAACCAGAGCTAATTTTCATCCTTACGCCATAGACATTCAGATCTACATATTTTGCTCTGTCAACAGTGACGGATATATCCGTCGTTGGCGTTGAACCAGTGGTGCGGATATATCCGTCGTTGGCGTTGAACCAGTGGTGCGGATATATCCGTCGTTGGCGTTGAACCAGTGGTGCGGGTATATCTGTCGTTGGCGTTGAACCAGTGGTGCGGATATATCCGTCATTAGCATTGAACCAGTGGTGCGGATATATACGTCGTTAGCGTTGAACCAGTGGTGCGGATATATCCGTCAATGGCGTTGAAAAGGTTAAAACAATAAATTTTACGCAGATTTAAAAGATGAATCGCGACACAGATGAAATTTATTGTATAACAATATTTTACTGACGGATTATACTGCTACGTATTTGGTAGCGTCCCAGTTTACTCGTTATAACGTGTGAACCTTGGATTTCTTACATAGTGAGTAGTTACCAATAACTTAATAAGGTTCGGTAAGTTTTTAATTTTTTATGGCTGGTTTAATTGCTTCAAAGTGTAATGTTATTGCGCCATTTGATTAAGCTATCGGTATAATTTCTTAGTTCAGATTTTTTAATAAATTACTTTTA
This sequence comes from Tortrix viridana, assembly GCA_963241965.1. Taxonomy (NCBI): domain Eukaryota; kingdom Metazoa; phylum Arthropoda; class Insecta; order Lepidoptera; family Tortricidae; genus Tortrix; species Tortrix viridana. The sequence goes on from OY725174.1 coordinate 2,270,419, forward strand.
GTAGATTACGCGTACAGGGTGTCCTGTATTTAGTGGTCCATAATCAACCTGTATATAAACAGCTTAATATAGATTTAGTAAAAGTCTTTTCGAGATGTAATCACAACTTACTGAAATTTCGTTATTTCGCATCTTGTTTCAGTTTTTTTAAAGCGTTTCCATAACTTGAATCACAATGTTCAATTAACTATAGCAGTTTTGATAGCGCAAAGGCTCGTCTGTATACAAGGTTGATTATTTTCATAAAAAATACAAGTAAGTACCTACAAACCGTGTCACAATAAGTATTAACCCGACATTGGGAGTTCCATTGACGTGTGGTATAATAAACGACTGCAAAAGTTTCCTAACAATACGGTATTTGACTGATATCAAATCAGCAACTTTTAGTAAAAAGTCAAAAACGATCCGCTAGTATGAAGTTTGTAAGGAGATACTTACTTGTGACGTCACAACTTTCAGTGATCAAACTACTTCCTTTTTTTTCGTTTTTGTTTAATTAAAAATCGTCGACATTCCAAAAAAAAGTGAATGCTTTGTTTTTCCGTGTATTTTCGGAAACTTGATTTAGTGATAGTGGTAAATATTTTATTTTGACATATAGTCAAATACCGTATTGCAATTAGTATAACGTACAAAATGCGACAAAAACGTTCAACTATAACTAATCTTTAATCATAAATAAACTAAAACACTAAACTCTAACTAAAACTCACCATAAACAATCCATTAAAAACAATCAGAAGATATTTTATACATCTACTTCCGCAGCCCTCCATTTTGTAAACGTCACTTTAGAGTTCAAAACAAAAGCGCGCCAAAAACCGAACGCCGGCCGATTTAAAATTCAAACGATTACTTTTCTACGGACGCGTTCACTCAGCGTAGAGTTGCGACGGCTTCTGTGTTTACAGCCGGCGAGGTTTGAGTAGAATGCTGTGAGCGCTATTCGGTGCTGTATTTAGTACCCCAGAACTTTTATGGTGTGAAATCGCGTGCAAGGGCTGAAGTCACGCCTTGGCACCACCCCCTAAATTGCTTTGACCTCTGAATTTGAGGTTGTTAAGTGGAGACAAAGATCTAAATGAAATGGTTTGGTTTTGAGGTATCGGTTATCGTTACCAGTATGGCTAGTTGTGTTGTGTAGGTGTTAGTATTGGTGAGGTCATTAATTTCTATGATAATCAACTTCCGTTCGTGTCAAAGGATGTTTTCCAAGAATTCCTACGAATGTTATTTTAAGTAGTGTTCTCTACTTAAAATAACATTCGTAGGAATTCTTGGAAAACATCCTTTCCTTAAGTAGAGAACACAATTATGATGGTATTTGGAAAAATAATGCCCCATTGGAAAACTCGTTAGAAAATGTTATTTCTGCCCGAATATTAAAACTACTTTTATTGTTTGTGGAAAATTTGACGATTAATTTTAATTTCGAAGTTGCAATTATTGATATTATGTAGGTACCTATTTATAAGTTTTAATTAATGTTTAATGGGACTGGGCTGGACATGTTTGCCGGATGCATCCGGAGTCCGAACCGATGGGCCAAGATGACTCAGTCCCAAGCAGCCGGAGTAGAGACAGACAGACCAACAAGTAGATAGTTCAACCCAGGCCCCCTAGCTGCAAGCACGAGATACAATTGTCAAGTGCTAGGGAAATTAATACATCTATTCCATATTCTAACGTAAGACTTTAACACTTAAGGTTTAAAATAAAAGTGTCCCGTCTCACCGAAAATATCTCTGAAAGTTTTAGATTTTTAAGGTATGTATCACTTTCGCATCATATGGAGGTTGACGCACAACGTTAATGACATTAAAAAACCTAAGTATCCTTTTGCTAAATCTATCGAGCCTGAAAATGAAAAATAAGACCACATTGAACCCGAGATTCAGCAAATAATGATACACGCGATAATTTAAAATAAGTTTGACTAAAGTTGCTGCGTCTTATTCCATTGCTATAGCAAAGAAAGTGACAGCAGCAACTTTAATCAAACTTAAAAGTTAATTGACGTCTCTGAGTGCGGCCGTAATATTATAGTTAAATGCGAAAGCTTGTTAGTTTATTACTTCTTCACGCTGCAACGGCTGGACGGATTAAGATGAAATTTGGAATGGAGATAGCTTATACCCTAGAATAACACATAAGTAGGCTACCTTTTATCCTAAAGAAAACTCTGTTCCTGTAGGATGACGGATTCTACGCGGATAAAGTCGCGGGCAGAACTAGTTATCTATCTATCTATAGTGTTACATGTAATACTAAATATATAAGTAGGTATCAGATAAATATATGGAGCCTTTTGGTAAATCTAACGAGAGTTAATCTAGATAAAAACCAAAAACTTAAAGCCAAGTTGACAACAGTGCCCGCCCTTTAAATCATCATGCAAAGCCGACGCAATTGGTTCGATGAAATTGCGCTCTCGGCACCGAACATCTAAGAAGCCAGAAACCGTCATATTACGACATATCTCCATGGCAACTTGGTCACCACTGAAGGTTCTTTCACCCCCGGGGCAACACCCATGTCTTACACGTTTAGAGGTTCGTTGGCTTATGTTAAAGTGTTAAGTATGGCTATTTTATATAAAGTGTTGGTACAAGGTGGAACAGATAATGATTTCAGAAAGCCGATGGATGCAGCACAAAACCCAACGTCGCGGTGTTCCTTGGAGAAGGCCTGTCCAGCGTCCAGTGGACGTCTTTCGGCTTATTATGATGATGATGACGGACCCTAAAAATCCAACAGACTTGTCATTACACTAATTGCCCTGAAACTAAAGTCACCTCTTATTTAACGTAACATCTCGCTTAAGTCCAGTGTCCTGTATCACCCAATAAAATGTGCCTATGACCCTTATGTCGTGGTATTTTGAATTATTGTCTCTTCTTTGGGGCCTCTCTAATATACGCGTTCACAATAGTTTGTCTAGAAAATTAAGCTAGACTCTGTCCGCGTAGAAGTCGTTTATCGTTTTTCCCCCGGGATTTTTTTTCGGGATAAAATGTATCTTATGTGTTAATCCGGGATAAGGACAATCTGTGCGCCAAGTTACATCCAAATCTGTTCAGCAGTTTAACAAACATTCAAAATATCCATACAAACGTCTACAATTATAATATTAATATAATTACGTAGTTTCTACTAAAATGTCAAGTTTACTAGACCTAGGGCTCAACTTTTTTTCTAGGTTCCATGGCCGCATGGCAATGAACTTGGTACGAAAATGTATTATTATGCTAATACGGTTGGTCTGAACACGAAAGAGGTTTTTATTAGGAAGGGTGATTTATTTAAGCGTATAATTATTTTTTCTTCTTATATGTACAGTCAAGGGCATAAATATATATACGTTCCCAAGATCTCAAAAATAACTATACACCTTTATGCCACTGGCAATAAGGTCCATGTATACATATATTTGACGCGATGGCTGTATAGATATTAATGCCCTTGACTGTACATCTTTCTGTCCTCGACTGTACATACCTGCTTTTTATACATCAGTAAACCAATCGAAGTGTCAGTGCGGAAATCAATCAATCCATTTAATAACTTAATGTTAAACCATAATTATATTAATAAAACAGTTTAAAACTATCTAAAAATATCACATTAGTGTATGTATAGTTAACGATGCGCACTCGATACAATCTTAGGGCCGTATTAATAAACTCATCTCAACTGTGATCCCGTCTCAAGATACGTCAAAGTAAACGTCAAACCTTAGCGAACTGTCATTTTTGACGCATCTTGTGACGGGGATCAGAGTAGAGATTAGTTTATTAATACGGCCCTTAATGTTCTGTATTTGGGTCCCAAAGTTAACCGTATTTAAAACAAGGAAAATCAATTATGAATGAGTGCAATTACAATCTGTTTGACCTCTTTTCAAATAACATGTTTTTGTTCACCTGTGCCCGATTCGTTATCGATCTGAATGAAATTGAGGGTAACTTCAGAAGCTTGTAGAGTTGACACTTGACACCATTTTTAACCTGTGACGCAATTTAAGTGTGTTATAACGGCCGCACTCAGAGACGTCAATTAACTTTTAAGTTTCATTAAAGTAGCTGCTGTCACTTTCTTTGCTATAGCAATAGAATAAGACGCAGCAACTTTAATGAAACTTAAAAATTTATGGACGTCTCTGAGTGCGGCAGTAAGACTTATAAGTTTAACGTCTGTATCTGTCTGTGATATCGTAGCGTCCAAACGGATTTGTAAAAAGATCAACGGACTTTTACGGTTCAAAAGATAAGTAAGGACAAAGAGACGGATGGACGGACGGACGGACAGACAGCGTAGGCTTAGTAATAGGCAACCTTCGGGTACGGAACCCTAAAAATTTATTGGAAAATATATTATTACCGGCAAGGAGCCCTTAGCCTCTATACATTGTCTTTACCCCTATTGCTATCATATTATTAACGTCACGATAGCGCTGATTACTGGTGAAGCCACACGAGCGTAATTTTGTGAGTTGTGAGTCGCGTAAATGGGCATTTTCACTAAAACGTGTACCCCAATTAAGGACTTATTATGAAACTTTAACTTTGTCAGTTTTGTGACGACTATCCTACCCAAACATTATGCTAATTTACGTCACAAAACTAACAAAGTCAAAATTTCTTAATTATTCCTTAATTGGGATACACGTTTTAGTGAAAATGCCCAAATATCAAAATTCCATACAAAAGTCCGGTTGAATCAACAGTAAATATCAACACGACGGTATACTGAATTTCGATATTTACGCGACTCACAACTCACAAAATTAAGCTCGTGTGGCTTCACCCTAAAGGAGCAACCACACCGCTGCTCAAAATACGGTGACGTTACTGTGGGAGTGGTGGATTAAAACTTCTTGAGATTTGCTGTGCTTCTAATTTTATTGAAATAATTATACAATGATAGGTGATGGCACCATGAATGCCCTGAGGCGACTCTAGACAAAAGCTACTGTTTTTTTTATTGTTTTATTCTTAATTTCTTTATTTGATTTTAAAAGAATTAAGAGTAAAACTGACATACACAATGCAATAAGTTCCAAAACATTACATAGCGAACTATTTATCGCATTGTTGTATTACAGTACGGAATCGCAGTGTGAGAGAGAGAGATCCGGTGAGGACTGTATGCGTTAGAAACGTGGCGTATACGTCACGTCACTGCGTCACCGTATTTTGAGCAGCGGTGTGGTCGCTCCTTAACATGACGGTAAAAGCGGCCGATTCACGAACGATACGATTGCAATAGGGGTAACAACTAAGTAGAATAAAGGCTTTGGTTTTGATTATCGCTCTCTCGGGAGCAGTCTTGAATAAAAAGGAATGAATGCCTTATGTCCGCAACCAAAATGTACGACAAATACGTCGAAAGTTACTTTCCCTATTGGGTTTATACCAGGTCTCCATCGAACCTCAATAGGCGACTTTCCATACACCTACAGGGTTGCCAACCTTTACCCGTAAATTTGCGGAACGTTTGTATTGAAACTGTCAACGTATAAGAAGACAGGAAATATGGGAAAAATACTTATTTGCACGGTGTTCGCGCGCGCTGTTTGTGATGAATATTAAAAAAACGCGATTTTCATTCTTATATATCAAAACGTTTACCGTATACATATGTCAATGACCTATTTAAATTTATCGTTATTCGTTAGGGAAAATAGTGACGCATTTCCCGAGAAATCCAACCGCAACCAGAGAAGCAAATATGTAGGAAATCTCATAACACCGACGTGTAAACTGACCGAATCAACCAAAGCGATCTACAACCTAGGTCCTAGGGTCTACAATGGTATCCCCAGTTACATAAAACAATTGCAGGGTACACATTATTTTTGCACTCAACTTAAAAAATGGCTGATAAGCCAGGCGTTCTATGACATGAATGAGTTTTACTGTCATAAATAACCTACCCACTAACTTATTTAAAATTTTGACTAGTTTATTGTTAGTGTTAGGAAACCAGACATTGTAATAAATAACAACAACAATAATAATAATAATAACAATGATATAAATAATAATTTTAATTAATAATAACTAACAATAAAAATAATTTTTGACACGTAATATTTTGATATTATTAATAAACGACTATGAGTATCCCTTACGTAAGACGGGACAAACGGCGTCCCGCACGTATCCGTCGCGGGACGCACCCTCCGAAGCCCTAGAGAAGGGACGTCTCGCCTCTCGCGGGACGGTTGGCAACCCTCTACAGGGCACGATAACCTTGTAATTCAAAACCCTATTCTTCCATTATACTTCACCATAAATTTGCGAATTTCTTTGCCCCGATAGTATCTATACAGTCAGGGTCACCCGGCTTTGTTCACCTTGTAGTGTTGTGCTTCCGTTGCTATACCAACCCCTTGATAACTTTGACCTATCGATCTTTTAAAAGAAATACCACTAACTACTCTATGTAATCCCACAAATAAGTAATCTTACATCGTGAGGAAAAGTGTTTACATTGGATTGATGCCTCAATGTCGGTTGGGTCCTTTTTTCTTTGTATGGAAATGTTGCGTTAATCTTAAAAGGGCGTAATTGTGTTTTAATTTTAATATCACGTAGGATGTTTAGAATTGGATTTGTTGAGTTAAGTGCGTACAGTTGATTTGAAAAGAGCAATTTCGATTACTCATTTTGTAATAATTAACACCTTGATGATTTTGGAAAATATGGGTCACAGGTGGAATTCGAACATTCTCTTAAACTGCAGCTAGTCCTCTCCTATTCACGATTTTGTCATAGTTGAAGTGTAAAAGAGATGGGCTCTCGAAGCTTCAGTAATTAAGGACGGGAAGCGCACGAAGATGATAATAAAAAGACTAGGTACTCGTATAATGGTTTTAAACTTCACTTTCAATATATAACTTTTATTAGAAATGTCAAAAAAAATCTTAATGTCTTATGCGTCGAATCGATTAGGCCGTTTCTAGATAGGCAAAGATTAAAAATTGTGACATCGTGCATTACGATTATTGTACGTTTGAAATTTAAATGAGAATTTAAAACAAATATTAAATACAAAGGTAGTATTTTGCCGCAACTGTACCTACTTCTTTGAAGTAATATATTTCTACGTAAGTTGGATCATAAATTGTTATAAAGAAAATAATGGGTTATTTGAACCACGTCATCAATTATAACATGTCTACTCTTTTTTTTTAAACTTTAGGTTTATAAAAGAAATGCTCAGGTTCATTGTAATGAAAAAACATTGTTACAGATATTAATTATAAGGAAAGTTAAATGCATAAACCTTTGACTTCGCGTAGTCGAAAAAACATCGGGTAATTTCTCAATACCTACATCATCCTAAGACTTTAATCACGAACTTGAAGACAGTGACGTAGAATATTTATTATATCAATAAGTATAACTTAACCTTCAATATCTTTGTAAGTTGGTTTTAGAGGCGTGTCATCGCGTTTTGTATGTCCATAATATTAGAACAATACCTATACAATGTTTAGCACTATTTACCTGTATAACATGTGCTAATTTAATAAATTGATATACAATGTTTCACTTTGAATTTATATCAAATCCGCTAAGTCTGAGGAAAAGACGCGTACGGACTGTTTCGTGAAACCATTTTAAATAGAAAAGTGGCAGTGGATTGCTTAGTTTGTTTGAAAAACTAAAAACTTTATAGTACCTATAGAGACAATGTGTCGTTTTTGTAGGTAATCTCAAAATTTAAATTATTATAGCAAGTGACAATGTATCTACATATCTACTTGTAATCTAACCAGACTTTATGATCAAAAAATCTGTGTTATCGACATATGTGTAAAGAATTTTAAATAATTGAAAAGTCACATAAACAAATACCATTTATTATAGTGTATTAAAAAAATCTTGTTTCAATTATTGAAAATAGTAACAAAGAAAATAGAACAAAAAGGGAAATAATGACTTACCTGCTGAAAACCACGTAATAAAACTGCATCAAATAAATAAAGTCTAAACGCGCAATCGTCTTATCGCACAGAATACTAATGTAAAACATAAATTATAAACCACATTACGGAAAACTAACGCCAAATCACTCAAAACAAAGTCAAAATCACTCGTGGGAAGGAAACGATAGCGTTCAATCCACTGCGTTACACAGTCGATAGAGCGCAAACAGTATTCTGCATTATGCGATAGTAACCAAGCGTTGGGCCGTGGGCTATTGTTGTTCCAGTATAAATGGTGGGCTGGCCGAGGTTGCGGCCATTTGAGGAAGGCCAAACTGGGCTGTCGAAACATGGGATATTTCATCAGATCCCGTAAGTTTTTTTTAATTATTTAAACTTAGAGCCAATTTTTCAATTACCAGATAACAGTGTCAGATAAATTTTAATTCTGTCCTTTTCTTTCATATAACAAAAAAAGGAAAGTAATAAACTGAACTGTCAGATAATTTTATAAGGATATTGGAAAAATTGGTCCACAGACTAGTACAACGCGCTCGCGACTTTGCTCGCTTTTTCTTAAGCTATTCCTCAAAGCGACATTAACCTCGTAAATAGTGTTCCTGGCCTTTACATTAAAGTTAAACCGTTTTGCTACGATATGGTATTGTTTTTAACTTGGAAGCAAACGCGTTCGTATCGTTAAATACCTTAAAAACAATCTCGAATAAAGGCCCGAACGTACATTAAGATGTCACTACGGATACCCTTTTATAGTTTTCCTGTTTTGGGTTTATTTAATGAATTTTAGTTTATATCCGCCATTGCCATGTTGTACTAAAAAGTACCTACTTTTAATTAAAGTTTTTCCCTCATTATTTGACAGAGTTGCCACTTAGACTTGAATACGCAACTTTGGTCATGTCTTTTTCCATCTTAATTTTCTGTTTACAATTGCGTGTACCTTTCTAAATGTTATTATAAGAGTTATCAAGCGTTATGTTTGTTTATTTTACTGACTCTTGGCCGGTTTAAGCCTACTGACCTCCTCAGTGATTCAACTCGTTTGTTAAAGAATGGCGTAATGTCTTTTATTCCAGTGTAAACAGACGTACGCGCTCGTTTTACCGCAAGCCTGTCCCTAAAATCAACAATGGCAGACAAATCCAAGAAGAATTCAAGTAAGTTCGCTCAGTCTGCATATTTTTTTTTGTATGTTGGCTTCACTTTTAATAGTTACTAATAAATAAGATCAAGTTAAACCTAGTAGGTGTTTGGTAAAAATGCGGCTATTTCATAAATAGATTAAATTACTTAAAAAATTATTATTGTATTAAAAATAACTAAAATAAGAAAGTATAACAGTTTGCTGTTATCTATTTAGTTTCAGTCGACGTTGTCTAAGTCTAAACTTTGTGAGATTAATGTTGACTTTCCGCAGGGTTTAGTTTTGGGACCAATAGGGATGATGGCTATTTTTTTTTCTTTGTCGATCAGGTTGATTATCAAAAAATATTGGACACGTATTTTCTTTTTTCACATAATCAAAAAATTACGGAGATACTTTTGAGTTGGAATGTCGCATGACGTCACGTCTCAATACAATTTTTACATAGAAATGACGCCACGAGCCCCCGCTCCCGAACTTTGACGCGCTTTATCTTTGTCATTTTTTGTTTGATTGACAAAATAAAAAATACGTGTCCAATATTTTTTGATAATCTAACTGACGGGTAAATAAAATTTCGTTCTCTTTACCCAGTCATCATCCCTATTGTTCGTCTCTTGTGTAATTGACAAAAGTTTTGGCATGATCAATTAATTATATTTGTCACAGACAGTGGGCAACACCAGGCCACCGTGGACTTAGCCGGCCAGGGCCACCAGCCCCATGAACATGGCTTAGACTTGAAGAAATTGAAGAAACCGAAATGGTGCACCAAGTTCCTTATAATCCTGTTCGTGCTGCTGGGAGTTTTAACTCTGGTATGTTCAAAATATTAGAAACAAAGATCGAAAGCGAATTAGTGAGGCTATCTTTTCAATATTAACAACATCCGGTATGTTGTTAATATAAGTTACAATAAACTGCATTACTTATTTGTTAAATATTAACTTCAAAATTCAAAACATATTTTTGTTTAATTCAGGTCACTTGTCCAATACGCGAATATAAAGAAACTGCCTTAGCCAAGATGCGTTAGCGTTTCTGTTCGTTTCGTTTTTAAACCAATCGCGTCACTGGTAGATCACGTGATACGATAAGTCAGGTGGTCTACCAATCACGCGATTCGACTAGAGACGAAACGACCAACGAACGAACAAAGGCGTGAGTACGCTCCGCTCTCCGCTTCTGGTATGTCAGGGGTAATACGCCTGTATGTTACACAAGTAAAAATAAACAAACCAACCTTTTTCTAGATAAAATCAATAGCTATGATTGCCGTAGCTATCCTCACAGCTGTTGCCACGAAAGTGTACGGCGCGGACCAGTCAGGACGAATGGTGGCGCTGATACTGCTGGCTGTCACGGCGGCGGTCACCATCGCCATCACGGTCTACGCTATTGTCGCCGTGTTCACCAAGAAGAACCGGCCAATACACGTAGTAAGAAAGTACACAATTTCTACCAACTTCAAATAAGGAGGATTTGGCTAAGTAAAGTTTTTGGAAGAGATGTATATTTTTTTTCGGTAGTCGTCATCCTAAAGATCAAGGAACTGCGGCTCTTTTATTTTTATTTCTTCTAATATTTTAGAAATGTTTTTTTAAATTATTAAGTTGACATTTGTAAACTTTAATGACCGACAAGCTTACTTACAAGTTTACTTTTGATTTGACTTGACAATGACAGATATATAGAAGTGACAGTTTTTTTTTTCTTTTTCATTAAATACGAAGGCAACAAGCTTGTCGGTCATTAAAGTTTACAAATGTCAACTTAATAACTAAAAAAAATATTTCTAAAATATTAGAGGAAATAAAAATAAAAGAGCCGCAGTTCCTTGATCTTTAGGTAGGTTTATTTTTTTGTGTATGTTACGCAATATCTTCGCCAATGGTGGATTAATTTAAAAAAACGGTCAAGTGCGAGTTGGACTCGTGCACCGAGGGTTCCGTATTTAATTCCGTACTTCCAAAATATACCTTTTTATGTAGTTTAATTTGTATTTAATAAGGTCTATTTTGAGTTGCCTAAATTTACCACATTTTTTTTTGGTTACGTATATTTCTCAAAAACATTTCATTTTATTTTTCTCGCAAAATATAAATAATTAGCTATACTTACGCCAGAACTTTTTCAGATTGTTTGGTTTATAAACTTCGGAAATAAGGGCAGCAGTCATTTTTTTGTACAATTTTGGCTAAAATCAAAAAGTACATCATGGAAAATTATAATAAACATAAACTGAAATAAATGGTCATTGTTTTGCATGTATTATTTTGTTCATCATATTTCATTATTCCGACATTACTATTCAAGATGAAATAACCAATTTATTTAATCTTGCTCCAAAAGTAATAAAATCGCTATAAAATTCAATTTAAAATAAATGTAGGTAGTAAACATATTCTAGTTAAGATAACGAGATTGTTAAAATTGCTTTAGAATATAAAACGTTAAATCCTGTCGTTAAGTGAGGTGAAGGGCCTTGGTAGCTAATTATGTGCCTTCAAGTTCACTGGACGAGTATTGGCATATCACGCGATTATTCCTAGTGAACGTGCTAGAGTTTATTTCAGTATGCTGATGGATTAGAAATACTCTTTAAATTGAATAACTTAAGCCTAGTGTTGTGTAAACGCAAGCATGTACACACTTGGCTGTATTTGCCAAATAGGTACCTATTAATGTTACTTCTCTTACATTTGACATACTAAAATAAACGAGAGACGCAGTGCCGTACAGTCACGAACTTTAATTTGGGACCCACTTTAGGTCCAAAATCAATCTGACATTCGACAACAATAAGGTGGAGTTTCCTGAACTTTCCTGTAAGTTACAAATGACTTGGCATCTCTAATGACATTGACAACTTCAAGTAATATTTTTTTGAAATAGGTCCCATATTAACGTTCGTGACTGTACTATAAAATGCTTAATTTGCTGTATGTAGTTAACGGTAACATAATATCACCATTTTTGCATAGAGTTGTCATGGTGATATCAGTTCTGAAATAAGCGTTGTCATGGTAGTAACTGTTCTGTAATAACCATTACAACACTGTAATTACTTTGGTTACATCCCTTATTTATAATGTTTTGACAGAACTATAAAAATATTATATCAATATTTATTTTGACTTTAATTCCTCAGGCAGCCGTAGTTCTGGCTATAGTGGTGGTGATACAAGCCATCATCGCTTGCACAGCCCTGACCATAACAGAAAGGGATCAGACCATCCTGGCCCAGTCGCTGACAGACTCCTTCAGGCAGTCTCTGGCCCACAACCAGCCTGATGTTAAGACTTGGTCGACCACGCAAAGCAGTGTAAGTATTTGAGACCGTGGATTTGTTGTAGATAGGATCTATTTGATGGATAGATAATTTACACGTCAGGGTTTTTCCTGACATATAATTTTTATAGAATATGAAAATAATCAACTTCTTACTACTCATTAAATTTTAAATGTAGGAAAATAAAAGAAAAATTAAAAAAAAAAAGCAGGAATATTGTTAGGATTTCCTAAATTTGTGTGGGAGACTTAAAAACAATCGACCCTTGACTGGAAAAAACACTACCTAGATCCAATTCTTCGCGTGCAGCGGAAAACATTACACGTGAATAACATCATAAATAAACACATACATATGATCATGACAATTGCCACGTCGATATGTATGTATGATGTAATTTTTCATCTATTTTAGCTTGAATGCTGTGGCTTGTATGGACCTGAGGACTACCGGCCCTACAACATGCCTCCATACTTCCCGCCGGACGTGCCCATCGCATGCTGTCCCACCTACGACTCCTCTCGCTCCGACCTGGCGCAAGAGAGGGAAAGAGAGCTGTGCAAAAATAGGAAGGAGTTCTACGAAGGAGGGTGTAAACACTTGGTTGTGGACGTGTACGTCAACTCCACGTCTCTGGCGCTTCACGTGGCCATCGTCCTGATTGTTTTGGAGGTAAACTGAAGAATATTTCGTACCTTTAAAATGAAAGTGACCTAATACAAAATGTTAAGTTTTCTAATTCGAGTCATAAGATTATTATTATAGAGACCTAAAACAAATAAACATTTTGGAATTAGGTCACTTTCATTCTAAAGGTGCGATTTGTGTATCCGCCGTAACAATCGCAGCAAGCTGGTAAAAGTGGCATCTCCGAAAATGATGTAAATATCAGGGGGAACATTTTACACAAATTATCCTAGTCCCGAAACGCCTAGGCTTGTACTCTTACAGCGGGCTTAACGTGCATGCACGAGATATAATTTTAACAGGTGCTAGGGAAATGACTACTTCTATTCTATTCTATATTCTAAGCCTTAAGTTTAAAATAAAAGTGTCTAGTCCTTTTAATTTTTTATTACTTTACTACTTTTATTACTAAGCGACTATAGCGATTTTCACATTTTTATAGCGATTATATCAAGACACTTTTATTTTAAAATTTTAGCTTTAAGTTTTATATTAAGAAATTTACACATGTATGTAACGACAATATCGGTCAGTTTCAAATATTTTTTTGGGGATATATAGCTACAGGTGGGCCAAAAGAAGTCATCCGATGTTGTTTGACTCTCTTTTTTTGAATTGTTACGCAAAAAAATAGACACGATTATTCCGCGTTCTTGGGGAGTGTATCGCTCCATGGCTTGTTCACTTGTATTTTGCATCTGTCAAGTCCACAAATGTCAAAACAGATTTGACATTGGCGACTTTGCAAAAATGAGAGCATCTTCCAATAGGGTGATTTCTTTTGGCCCACCTTGTATATGAGTGATAAGTACAGTCTGCCACAATAAAGCGTGCCATAGAAATGTGATTTTTAAGTAAATCTTTTATTTTCAGATCCTATTGTGCTTTACTGGAGGATTCTTGTCCAAGCAACGCCTAGACAAAAAACAAAGCGACGACGCCCACCAATAACACGACCCCCACCACTAACACGACTCCGCGAAACCCACTCGGTGTGCCAAAAGGTTAAACTCAAGAATTGCGAAGATCTCTTCTCAATACTGAACAATTTTAGACTTACATGTTAAAATTATTAATTTATTTTAGAAATCGCTTTATTTTAATAATTCCGAAGTAAACGACTATTAAACTATTTGTGTTTTTTTTTAACTCTAGCTGAACTAGATGTTGCGTACGTATGCGTTCATCTTTGAAAGGTGATTTTATCCTAGTTTTTGTTCCGGAAAACGCGAACGGCGTCGCGGAGAAAAGCTAGTTAGTAAAGATGTCAGATCCATCAAATTCATAATATATTGAAAACAGCGCCATCTGTGTATTTATTTGTGCACTATGTTGTTCTAGGGTACATCATGCCATCTATGTGCAGAATAACACACCAGTTAGTTGCATAGCGTCGGGTGGAACAGTATGCTATTAAGTTCTGTAAACCGATAACAGATCGCGCTCTACTTTCTTATGTTAGAAATAATTTTAACACGAGCAAATATTTTTTTTGGAGGCAAAATTTGTAAATTTTGTTATAGTATTATTATTATGTCTATTTCAGAAAATTTATAAATAAATTAAGTTTTTAAAATTCGATACCCAACCTAACCTAGCAATCAGCATCATTCTTAATAGCGATTTGCAAAATGTTCAACAAGTTACATACATAATTATAGTAATCATTAGATATATGGTTTAACGATATTGAGAACTGATTAGTAATTTTGCCATTCAAGTAAGAGCATCGGTGGTTCAGTGGTAGAATGCTCGCCTGCCACGCGGGCGGCCCGGGTTCGATTCCCGGCCGATGCATTACTTTTTACTTTGACGAGTTTTTAAAATATTTTTTGCAAACGATTAATACTTTAATATTGTAAGGCCAGTAAAGGGTGTCAATGGAACCCTATTTCTAAGCCTTCGCGGTCTGTCCGTCCGTCAGCGTCACATGAACCGTATAGGTAGGTAGACAGTTAAAATGTTTACAGTGTGTACTTCCTCTGCCGCTATAACAACAAATAAAAAAATAAAATAAAATTAATTTAAAAATTTAAAAAACCCGACTTTTAAAATAAATATCACCTGAAAAGTTAAAAACAAAGCCCTCTAATCTAAAGAATATAATTTAAATGGTGGCCCGCCACAGCACAGGGAATCCTGGTGCAGCACCACTTGTTGTAAAAAGTGTGGGGCTGAGGACTACAGCACCACTTTTGTTGTCACCCGATTTTATCATCAAATAAATTTATCTTATCTAAATGGTATCGCAGGCGGGGACAAACTAATAGTTCACGTGGAGATCTTTTAGCGAAAATATTAAAATTTTACAACAAAATATATTTTCCAATTATTTTTTAAATTAAAAAAAATAGACATACAAACATTCATACGCTCGAAATACATAACCCTCCTTCGGGCAGTTGCGTAAAAATTAAAGGGGTAAAAAATACAAGAAACGTGATTTTTTCGGCTTTTTGTGCTGACCGTAACAGTCGCTGTATCTCTTGTCTTATTCGATGGTACGGAACCCTTCGTGCCTTTTATTATATATAACTACTCTGTACTGTCAGTTTAATCATTTATTCTATCTATTCTACCTCCATGCTATTTAATATTATAGAGAGGAAAATATTTGTTTTATTGTTTTTTTGTAATCGATAATCTCTGAAACTGCTGAACCGATTTTAATAATTCCTTCACCACTAGAAAGCTACATTATCCAGAAGTAACATATAGGCTGTATTTTATGTCAAAGGTTACATTTTAGCTCATTTTACTGAAGCGAAGCGATGGCGGGTCGCTAGTTTTTGATTTTTGATAAAAATAATACTTCTACACGTATCTGTAACTCTATTTGGCTCAATTTTGCGGGTGTAGCAGGAAACTGGCATCGAACGTTTTAACCTAGTTTTTATGTCCATCTATAAATCAGCTAAATTAATTAGGTTTGAATTTAATGTATTTTTACGATTAATGAACTTTTTATTACTTCAAATATCGGCTACGACCAGATGTCAGTCGCCATGACTTCTTCAATTAAACTGACTTTTCTTTCTCGGTTCAGTTTACTATTTTTTGTTTTATATGTGTGTGTGTTTTGTGTTAAAAAAATTATTGCTGGTTTGTAGTCACAGCAGTTTTTATCAGCAACTACTTTTTTTTAATCATAAATGGGTTTGCGTTTGACCTCAGTCTCACCTGATGTTAAGTGAAGACGAGGTCGAAGATGGTACACGCTTACCCAGAAAATGCCTATTCACTCTTGCCTTGAAAACACCAAGGTTATAGGATTCCGGGAATACAGACGCAGGGAGAGCATTCCACTCCTTGGCAGTGCGAATAAGAAATGACGCAGCAAACCGCTTCGTCCTAACTGATGGAAATTCGACTACATATCAACTTGAAATTTGGCATACTTGTATAACTTGCTTTCCTGCGTGTATTTATAAATAAAAAAATATGAAAAAGGTTTTATAGTAATTGGAATTGTGGTCAAAAAGGGGGGTTTAAAAATGAAAGTAAAGCGATTATAGCAAATCGGGTATCATATGCAAGAGATTTACTGGACGACACGGTTCCGAAGTATAAATTCTCTTACCTCTTATTGATCAGCCTTACCCTCGCTGTCTGATTCCCTGATGAAATGCTACTAAAATGGAAGACGTGAGTCGATGTAGGGGGTATGTCACTTTGATATGATCTACATTTTTAAGGCATAAGTGAAGGTATTAAGTCACAATTTAACTCGCAACGTCTTGAATACATACCCCCTTCATCCACTCACGTCTGTCTTTACCCCCTCAGTACCAGAACCTTACTGCCTGAAGACGTTTAACTACAGCGACTGCGGGATGCCGAGGACTACCGTCTTCCACTATTATAAGCTAGGCAGCCGCTGCGAAATCGTCTACTGGTTTGGCTGTCCCACAGCGAACATGTTCGCCAACGAGTACCAATGCTCACACCATTGCATAGGCAGATTGTTAACTCAAGCTCCAGGTAAAAATAATTGTAAAAAAGGCCTAAACTTTGATCAAATATCCAACAAGGCAGCTAAAAAGTTTATCACAACCTGTCAGACTCAAATCCAACGATTTTGTGAGGCCATACCCGAATAAGAAAATACGAAAACGGCCATACGCTCTGGCCACGACTGTGAGTGGCTTAGCATCAAGAAAACTACGAGTACTATTTATCGGGAACCACTTTTTTTTATAAATGTTTAGTAAAACATTCTGATTAACTAGTCCAGCTCTACAAGTCAATGAGTTCCTAGTAGGTAGGTAATATAAATTAATTTATGATTATGATTTCAGCGCGACACGAAGAAAAGAAATTGAATAATAAATTAAACGAAATTAAACCGAAAAAATCAGAAATTGCAGAAATAACGGAGTCGGAAACAGAACCGATAAACGCAGAGGAACAGGCGGCGGAAATGGAACATGAGGAACCTGCGCCTGAAGAGACAGGAGAAACTATACCACCGGCAAATGAAGATGGAGGAGAAACTACACCACCGGCAAATGAAGATGGAGGAGAAACTACACCACCGGCAAATGAAGATGGAGGAGAAACTACACCACCAGCAAATAAAGAGGCAGGAGAAACTACACCACCGGCAAATGAAAAGACAGGAGAAACTACACCACCGGCAAATAAAGAGTGAGGAGAAACTACACCAGCGGCAAGTAAAGAGGCAGGAGAAACTACATCACCAACAAATGAAGAGGTATGAGAAACACCACCGGAAAATGAAGGGGAAGCAGCTGCTCTACTTAATCACTGATCCACCTACCACCCCACCAGATTCATAAAAGTGGTTGCGGGAACATACACACAGTTTATATTAAAATTTTGTTTTCTTTTACTAATATTATCTACTAGCTTTTGCCCGCGACTCCTCCGTCCGTGTAGAAATCGTTTATTGCTGCTCCCGCAGAAACTGTCCATTTTTTCGGGATAAAAAGTAGTTTATGTGCTATGCCAGACTATAATCTATCTCTGTGCCAAATTTTATCCAGATCCGCCGTTCTGGCGTGATGAGTAACCAACATCCATCCATCCATCCAAACTTTCGCATTTAGGTATAATAGCTGTACTAAGGAAGATAACAAAAACACATTACGTAATTGTTTTTTTTTTATAAGAGAGGAAGGCAAACGAGCATGCGGGTTGCCTGATGGGAAGTAATCACCACCGCCCATGAACACCGGCTACTCAAGAAGAGTGGTCGGTACGTTGCCGGCCTTGTAGGGAGATGAACGCTCTTTTCTTGAAGGCCCCCATTTCATGTAATTGTTTAAAATTAAACACTATTTCGAGACTCTACTCTCGAAGTTGTTGACGACTATGTATACCTAGGAAAAAAATCCAGTTAGGTAAGTCCAACTTCGAGAAAGAGGTCAATCGTCGAATCCAACTCGGCTGGGCAGCGTTCGGTAAGCTACGCACTATCTTCTCGTCTCAAATACCACAGTGCCTCAAAACAAAAGTCTTTGATCAGTGTGTGTTGCCAGTGATGACATACGGATCTGAGACATGGTCGCTTACAATGGGCCTCATAAAAAGGCTCAAGGTTACTCAAAGGGCGATGGAAAGAGCTATGCTAGGTGTCTCCTTGCGAGATCGAATCAGGAATGAGGAGATCCGCAGGAGAACTAAAGTAACTGATATAGCTCACCGAATAGCAAACCTTAAGTGGCAGTGGGCGGGGCACATCGCTCGTAGAACCGATGGCCGTTGGAGTGGAAAGGTTCTAGAGTGGCGACCGCGAACCGGGAGACGGAGTGTCGGCAGCCCTTCCACAAGGTGGACCGACGATCTGATAAAGATCGCGGGAAACCGCTGGATGACAGCAACAGAGGACCGATCGTTGTGGAAAACCTTGGGGAAGGCCTTTGTCCAGCAGTGGACGACTTGCGGCTGTTGATGATGATGATGATGAAACACTATTTTGGAGCAAATATAAATTTTTCATTTAAAAATTTATGGACACTGGAATAAGGCCCGTGATCAGCTGTTCGACGAAGCCAAGACAATGTAATATGTTAATGACGGCATTCAAGTCCATCATCTGTACATGAGCTTTGATCCTTTTCATTTACGGATCACAATTTTCACCTCTCCAATAGGTAACACTCACATAGGTAAAAAAAAACTAAAGTAAAGCCCCTCTTGTAGGTACGCAGCGGTACCTCTACCAAGTTCAAGATACGGTGCCATAATCAAATAATAATTTGTCTAGTTGAATGCGATGTTTTTAAATTTATTTATGTGGTAAATTTATTTATATTGAATTTAATGCGAGGACAATTACTTGACTTTGACAACTATTTATGCTTAATCTTATCATGAAAATTAACATAAGTAGACATTATTAATTAAACTTCTTAGCTAAGTAATCAATGAGTTTGCAAGCCGTACGTTATATTACAAATTTCAAATATGGAATGTCTATCCGAATATTTCACTACTACATTATAATAAATAAATTTATTAAATAAAAAGTATTTGATATTTTTTTAATTATCCAAAAACAAACAAGTTTTTAATGATTCACGGTTGATTACATTCGATATTCTTTAATGATCTCCCGATATTTCAACGAGTGCACGACAAGCAAAAATGAGGGTAGTCTACGCAACTTTTAACACCCACCCGCAGTTTTTCAGTCTACCCTCATGGCGCAAGCAACTGCGATGAAGCAATCGCGGTCAATATCCCGTTGATATCATGACAAAAAATAAAAATGATAATCACCCTACACGTTTGCTTACGTCATCAACACGAACACATCCCTCGCACCAATCACAGCGCCGCGCAGGCCGGCCCCCTGCGCCGCTCGCCTGCCCCTGCGGCAACTACCCGCTGAGGCTGGACACACACGGTCAGTTAAACAGAGCCCTTAGCCAAGATGCCCATCGCTAACTAGCGTTTCTATTCGTTTCATTTTTAAACCAATCGCGTCACTGGTAGATCACGTGACTCTTCGTATGACGTGATCTACCAGTGACGCGATTGGTTTAAAAATTGGCATCTTGGCTAAGGGCTCTGATCAGTTAACTGACGTTCATTCAAATGCTGACCTTGAGTTCGTATAATTTCAACTTACGATTTCACACTCACGGTCAGCTTTTGGATGTACGTCAGTTAACTGATCAGTCTAACTGACCGTGTGTATCCAGCCTAACTACGAGCATGCGGATGCGCACGTAACAGGCGAAGAGCTGGCCACGGATAAAGGTTTGCAATCTAATCCAGGTATTATTATTGATTATTTCGGGAGCTTGACAGCTGTTCATCGGTTTTTATGCGGCAGTCAAGAAACTGGCAACCTATTTTTTATGTCGATCTATAAAACGGCCCAATCGCCGAGTTAGCTAATTGGGTTTGAATTTAATTTATTTTTATGAGTAGTGAACTTTCCTACATCAAATAATGACTAATAGGCAGATCCAACTCTTCTCAGTAACCATGAAGACGTGTTGTTTACTAGTTTTTGTATTATATTTTACAAATGTAGACTCAGGTAAGTGATGTTTGGAAGATGCAATTTAAAATAGACAAAGTTAATACCTAATTAGTTAACCCTATAATGACCAGAGCAGATTTTTTCCAATTTTAAAAGAAATTTCCGAAAAAACTGGGTATTTGGCATTTTTATGAGCCCAGAAAAATAATTAAAAAAATCTACTATATGTATATACGGAAATAATATATGTCGTTTATAAACAACATTGCCCAACACACGGTAAAGAACAATTGTTCATGTATGTTGTATACAAACCACACTGCGAAGGAAACGGGTGATTAAATAAATAAAAAAACTACAATAAAAAACGTAATTGGCGACATGAAACCAGATGAAACAGTTTTATTAGGAGTATAACACAAACGGAGTTCGCACTGGACGCCTTGGGTCTTGGTGCACCCATTTTTGCAATATTTTCATCTGCCTTGAACTGTAGTAAAGACAGGGAAATATCCAATTTAAAACCCCAACTGTCATAATATCAGAATATATGTACATGTGAGGGTAGGTGAATAAAGGCAGACTTAGCAAGAACACCGTGTATGATTGACGCTCCTCTGTCCCAGACATACAAAACATGGCGCAGCCGGTAGGATACGAACCTACGCTCCTAAAGGGAATCTGATTTCCAATCACCGAACTGACTCACCGAACCGAACCGAATTACTGACTCCGACGATACCTCTGAAGTACTCCGAACCACGCTCAACACCCCCATCACACGAGAAACTTAATATTCCAGAGAATTCAGACGAAGAATTGGAAATCACAAACAACAGCTGACGCTTTTCAGACATTGAAACCAATCCCTGCCACAAGGCTACCACTTCAAGATACGAGAGGGTAAGAAGGTAGATAGACCTCCTCCAAACTACACCCCCTCCGCGCTACCGCCTCTCACTGCACGAAACATGTATATAAACATCTGACACACGTTCAATGGTGGTGGCTTCAAGTGTTGGATTGATATTTAGTGAGATGGTTTCAATTTCAGGTCTGTGTTTGAGTTTTGAAAGTTTCTAATTGAATGTCAGAGGCTTATAAACACACTTCCTTTTCTTTACAGTTTGTCTTGGGATTGGTGCTGTGTTGGCTTTGCGTTTCGACCTAGTTTGTATTACAGGACAAGCAGTGAGAGGCGTCAGCACGGAAGAGACAGAATCCAGAGAGGGTAGGGTGCATGTCTGTATCTGGAAACAATTGCCCCGCGACAGGGACTAGTGGAACGGTTTCAATGTCTGAAAAGCGACGACTGCCACATGGGACCACCAATTGTTCGTCTGAAATCTCCAGAACACCAAGCCTCCCAAGCGATGAGGGAATGGAACGTGGGTCGGAGCTAGCGTCGGAGTCTCGTAGGGGGTAAATGTCATGGGGAATGTTATGTAGAGGCGGAAAGTCAGGCTTTTCATCCGAGCTGCTACTATTAGATGCATCAGTAATTTTCGGTGGCACAAGAGCCGTAATTTTTGCAATACAATGGGTAAAATAAAATGGGCTTTATTTTACCCTGAAAGAAGCAAACAAACAAAACAAGCCAAACCATAATATTTAACGAATTCAGCGCTAAGAACTCAATAAAGATTATACTTAATTATGTATATATAAAGCCTCTAAATAAATGAGAATGTGTACTTAATTATTTTTTCTGGATATTTTTAATAGTTCCTAAATAAAAAACGATAAATAGGAGAGTGGAAAACATAAATATAATAATATAAAATATAACATAGGAAGTGAAGACCACACCACGTGATTATTCTCAGTCGGAATCGCATCGCATTGCGTTTATTCCCCTAGGAGCCAGGGTAATTAGTAAATTGTCCGGCACTTAATATGTTAAGAAACACACAAAACCACCCAAAAACCATTTCATTTACAAAGTTACATATTAGAATATTGAGCAAAACATCAAAGATTCGTGAAACAATTAAGTGTCTGGAAAATGGGTAACGTCGTTTTAAAACAACATAGGCGCAAGCGAGTCGTTTACTCAGTGCTTCGCAGTGTCGTTTACAAACCACATCAACATTCAAAGAGTTATAGCGCCTCTGTATGTGCACAAAGCGTGATAAAACAAATGATAATCCATAGTTTGAACATTTTTCAATGCGTTTTTGTAAAAAATAACGAGAAAAAGCGAGTAAAACTATTTTTAAATATTTTTTTCTTACCGGGCCTCCTGACATTGCGTGTCGAGTCGGTGCTATCTTGTCGCTAAATGTCACATGGATGCGCAAGAGCAATAAACTCATTGATTTCTAATGCATAGAATATCGACTTTTTAAGTAATCAAACTGATATAGTTAAAAATAAACCAACAGGATTTTTTTTATTATAATGTTGTTTATAAACGACATTGCGAATTAAAGGGTTAATAATTAGTATATAATAAAGCTGTAGAGGGTCGAAAGTCTGTACATTGAAGATATTAAAAAAAAATTGATTGGGTACCCTTAGAATCTATAACAGAACACGTTTCAATCGTTTTTGGAATTTTTGTCTGTTTTTCTGTTTGTCTGTTTATTCGTACGCGCATCACGTGAAAACGGTTAAATGTATTTGAATTCGGATTTCACTAGCAGGTTAAGGGAATCTTCGGCCAGGTTACAGGATAATATAATTTTAAATAAACTACCCCTAAGGGGATGAAATGGGGGGTGAAAATTTGTATGGAACTGAAGTGATTTTTTAAGTTAAAAATCACTTCAAAATTTGGTATTTGAGTTACTCTTTACAAATAATAAAAAAAAACAGCTTTCGGCGATTTTGGAAAAACTACCACTAAAGGTTGGAAGTTTGTATGGGAGTTTGGTAGTTTTTGAAGTTAGAAACGTGGAAATTGGTATACTTATAGGCTACTGTTAACAAAGTTAACAAATTAAAAAAAATAACGTTCGGTGATTTTGGATAAACTAAGGGGATGAAATGAGAGGTGGTAATTTGTATGGGAGTTAGGTCAATTTTGAAGTTAGAAACGTGAAAATTACTATATAGGCTACTGTTAACCAACAAACAATACAACTTCTGGCGATTTTGGAAAAATTACCCCTAAGTGGTTGAAATGGGGGGTGGAAATTTGTATGAGAAATAGGTAAAGTTTGAAGTTAGAAACGTGGAAATTGGTATAAAGACTACTGTTAACATATAAAAAATATAACTTTTTGCGATTTTGAAAACATCTAACCTTAAGTAGGGGGGGGGGTAGAAATTCGTATAGGAGTTCGGTCAATTTTGAAGTTAGAAACGTGGAAATTGGTATATTTGCTACTGTTAAGAAATAAAAAATATATTTTCAGTGATTTTGGATTAACCTCCTTTAAGGGGCTGAAAGGGGGGGCTAAAATTTGTATGGGGGTTTGGTCATTCTTGAAGTTAGAAACGTGGAAATTGGTATAAAGGGCACTGTTAACATACAAAAAATAAAAGGTTTGGTGATTACCGAAAGACTGTCCCTAAGTGGGTGAAATGGGAGGTGAAAGTTTTTATGGGAATGAAGTCATTATTTAATTTAATGAAGTTGGTGTTTAGGCTACTGCTTACAAACCAAGAGTACCTACTACTTTCGGTGATTTTGGAAACACTACCTCTAAGGGGTGAAAATGGGGGTGGCAATGTGTAAGAGAGTTCAGTTATTTTTGAAGTTATATATATGATAATTGGTTTCTAGACTACTAAATATAAAATACGAGTTTTCTGATAATGGAATCCCAGGGAAATTGACGGAACCCTTCAAAAATTTAAAGGACACATACAGCTATTTTCAAACTTCTGTAAGAACATTTACATTCCAAAAGCACCATTTGGTAAAGTGAAATTAATGACCAGACATGACCATAGGAACTCCGTAATAATAAGTATTTCACAACACACTACTTTTACACATCATTTATAAGGGGCTGTTCATTTATTACAGCAAGCAAAAATTAAAGCGTTTTTATATTTTTCTACTTTTTCTTGATTTGCAATTTTGGTAGATACTGATCTTACGTAAGATTCAAAAGGAGGGAGGGAGTTCATCCAAGTATTATTTTGTCTTACGTAGGGGGAGGGGAGGGTGGACAACAATTGGTTAAAATTGTCTTCTTACGTAATAACCAGCTGCTCCAGCTCGTAGGTTGTAAATGTTATGTTCTTGTTCTTGTATTCATGTGTCGTTGTATCACTAACCCTAAATATTAAGATTTGTATTTACTACTAACCCTATGGATGTATAGTCCGAAATAAATAAATGAAAAAATAAATTAACAGCCTCTAATGAATGTGGTGAAATGGAAGTTTCGCCAAGTACCAGGAGATTTCTTCAACGATTAATGTCCCTGCATATTGGATAGCCCTATTGTGTCAAGTGTGGCAATAAGCATTAATGGCATGAATGTTGTATCTGTACATGTGCTGCATGTAATACATAAACAGATAATAAATAAACAAACACTAAAAAGCGAAAAAATGTTAGGAAACATTAAATTATTTTGGAAAGTCTATCCCTTTATGATACTTACTTAATGGAAATTTTATTTGTACCTACCTACTTTTTAACGAAATTACTGACTCTCCGCAGACGAAGTCGCGGGCGGAAAGCTATATTTAATAAATTTTGGAGGTCTTTACTACTTTTGCTATATTATACTGTACTGTGCTATATGCTACCATAATGATTACTGATAACGATTGCCCCCTCAGTACCAGACCCTTACTGCCTGAAGACGTTTAACTACAGCGATTGCGGGATGCCGAGGACTACCGTCTTCCACTATTATAGGCTAGGCAGCCGCTGCGAAATCGTCTACTGGTTTGGCTGTCCCACAGCGAACATGTTCGCCAACGAGTACCAATGCTCACACCATTGCATAGGCCGACTGCCTTATGAACCTCTAGGTAAAATGAATAACTCGTAACTTTTGATCAAATAGCGACTAGCGACATCTAGCTACAACACGTAATAAGTAGAAGACAATTATGACAACTAAGTACGGGCAGCGCCACCAGCGACAAACAGCGTAACTAATGTCTTAACTAATATCGCGATATCGAAGTTTCCCCAGTCAAGTTGCATATGTAGAATTTTCAACTTCATCCGAATGGACTTCGGTCCCCAGGCACAACACCCGCCTGGAGAGAGATCTCTCTATAGGTCTCTCTTCTACACAAATATTGGCAAGGGAGAGCGCTAAAAAGGTTTTCGCACCCTGTCAGACTCGCATCCAACTATTTTATACGTTAATTTCCCAACCAATTAATTTTAATGATAAGGAGGAAAATGTATGTGCAGAAAGGTTTATTAATAAAGATTCATTTTTTTTCATATCGCCTCGAGGTAGGCCTCGGATTACAAATATAATTTAATTATTGAATTAATAAGTAAAAATATTTAAGACCTAATTTCTTAGCACCTATGGTGGGTCGTGCGAAACTTTTTTGGCTAAAAATGCCTGATTACTCGAAATTATGTGTGATTTAGAAAAACGAACACACAAAAAATGCATATAGTATGAGTATTTATAATATGCATTTCCTTACCCGAGGAGAGCGTTGTGCAAAATACATTTCTAATATCTCCATTTAACATCAAGAGATACGAGTATACAATGAAACTGGAAATTGTAACTAATTAGTAATATATTAATCAGTTAATGGCATATTAAAAAGTAATATAAAAAAAATAATTATGATTTCAGCGCAACAGATAAAATGGGGTGAAGAATTGAACGAACTAAAACCGGATCAATTAAAAAAAGTAGATGAAATTGTTAAAGAAGTTGCAAACCAGATTGAACCACAAGAACAGCTCATAAAAATGACAAATATAGAAGAAGACATTGAGGAAAATGAAGAACCTACTACGGAAATAACTGAAGAAGAAACTGAAGAACCTACAACTGAAGTAATTGAAGAACCAGTTACAGAAACGACTACCCAGAAGGTTTCACAGGATAGTGAAGAAGTAGAACTGGCAGTGAAGTAAAATGTTATTTTTGGCGGATATAAAAAATATATGTAACTGTAATTAGTAAAATAATACAACAACATACAATACAATAACTCTTTTTTGAACACCACATATAGCAAGGACAAGAAATACAACAAGAAAAAGAAGTGTTACATAGTGAGTCAACAGGCGGTCTTATCGCTAAAAAGCGATCTCTTCCAGACAATCATACAAAAAATATACAACCTTACAAATAATATTTCTGCACCTTTAACTGTACCAATATTTGAGAACAAAGAGACACTTTTCGGCTCTAGAGCAATTGAGTTTCATACAAATTTCATTACTGAACTGCTGTTTTCTTCTCAAATCACGGAACAAACTGTCTTCGTGCGACTCATTTTTAAATGTTTACTAGAATGCCGATTTCGGAAATGAGATCCATTTTGGACTTTAAGACGGCCGAAGTGACTTTTTGAAAAAGTTGGGACTCGTTTCATAGGTTTTTACGGATGGCGAATTCTAAAATCGACTACGCAGTTAGAACCGTTCCCCACTGCGTTCGAACTGTATCCGGGAAAATGCCGGTCTGAAGAAGCAGTCTATTTATATCAGAGGTTGCACACTAGATCCTAACTTTGTCATCCGATTTCTAATGCAAATAGTAGTGCGACTTCGGGCCAATATTTCTTAGATTCGGATCGGACGCAGGGCGTATCCGCCCTTCGCTTAGTTGATAGTAACCCTGCCTACTAAGCTAAAATCGACGAATAACCGTTATCTCATGTTATATCAAAGTTATTGCAATTTAAAAAGTTGATTTTTAAATGGGGTGCGATTTGTGTGATGAGCGCGAGTCCCTGAGTTCCTGAGTCATGGATGTTTTCTATGTATTCAAGTGTGCATTTCTCTATATAAGCATGTTTATCGTTAAAAAGTACCCATGGTACAAGCCTAGAGCTTAGTTTGGGACCAGGTCTATACGTGTGAGATTTTCCGCTGATATGTGTATACAACGAATAGAAATACAATAGGGTTATAAAAAAAACCTGTAAAATACAATTTTGTGCCTATATTTGCCTATAAGTCCAATTTGGCTCGTTTTATGCGTCAGTCAACTTGCAACCAATTGCAACCAACCTTCCAATTTTATGTTGATCTATAAAACGGCCCAATCGCCGAGTTAGCTGATTGGGTTTGAAATTAATTTATTTTTATGAGTTTACTTTCCTACTTAAAATAATGACTTCTAGGTTCAACTGTTCTTAGTAGACATGACTTCTTTATTAAAACTAAGCTTTATCTCACAGTTATGTTTACTAGTTCTCGTATTAAATTTTACAAATGTAGACGCAGGTAAGTGTAGTTGAGAAAAACATTTTAAAATTAACAAAGTTATCTTATCAACGTTAAGATTATGTAGTCACACTATTATTAATTACTGTAGTTTCACTATATCCGTCTGTCTGTTTGTACATCACGGTTGTTACGTGCAACACACATTGTACAAAAATAATGAAACAATTGTTAAAGCATGTTAAGTTAATAAAAAATAAAGCCATAGATATAGGAAACTTGCTGCGATGCATTATAATCGAGATAATAATATACACCGAGAAGTAGAGTAGATCAACCTTAATAATAATATACTTACCACACATAAAAGATACCGCAATTTTTGTAAGATTACTGGTTATTACTAACTAACTATTATGGCTACCGTAAAATAAAGGATAATGGCACTGAATCTTGCTAGGTCAGTGTAGGTGAACGCTAAAAAAAAAAAAAGTTTATTTGACAATTTGATACACATTATGAGACTTTTTTTGTGGCATTAAAACAACAACAAAGGATTAAAAAGAGTCAACAAACAAAAATGCCATAAAATGGGCCAAACACGTACCCTGTTGTTAGCGTAACAGGTCTGATACAACTAAGGATAGGTCTTACCAAAAACCGAATCAGAGCAACCCACTTCCACACGGTTTGTCTGTCCTACACCTAGTGTTTAAACAAAAGTGCGGAGATGTGAACCCTGAGCGCAGGAGCTTATGAGACGCAATCTGTAGAGAGGTAAAGAGGTGGCGAGCGGAGCGAGCCAGCGACCTCTCGACCAAACCTATTCCCACTAGTTCTATAACACTAACTGTTAACTAGAGTATTATGGTACTGACAATAGAACTAGTGGTGGAAAAGAACGACTACTGACAGTTCTGGCGAGAGCCCACGTATTTGGGTTGTACACAGATTTAGGTTCAAAATGGTCCCTTCTGTTCCTAATAGTTAACGACTTGGGAGTTTTTAACTCATATAATTTCGACACAGGCCAAAACTATACAGGCCAAAACTACACAGGCCAAAACTACACAGGCCAAAACTACACCGGGCTCTAATTACGCGGATATATTTAAAACCAAAAAAATTGTTTTTGGTTTTTAACTTTCTGGAACAGGAGAGACAACTTTTGATTCTGCGGTTGTGTATGACCCATTCAGGATTGAAAGTTTGAGATAATAGGGCACTTTGACTCCCTGTTAACATTAACCTCGTCCTGGAAAATCTCCTACAAGACTGGAGGTATTTATAGTTAGCTCATCAGGGTCAGGGGTTTAGGGTTCGATTAAAAACAACGATTGATAAATAAACTAATGAGGCTTTATGCCTATTTATTTAGAATAGCAATGTTATTTACATACTCAGTTAAGTTGATGTTAGGCTTAAATACCTAGTTAGTATCGGGGTTTAGCTCTCCGGAAGCCTCCCGGTGCTCAGACGCTGGGGTAAAAGCACCGCACCCAGTTGGCAGGGCAGGAGTATGACAACAACTACATACTCTACCGTCGCACGTACTGCGATTTATTAAAGCTATTATGTACTAGATATTTTAAAGTGTTCCACTTACCTCCGTGTTTCACTTTTTTTTTTTTTTTTTGATAATGGGTTTGCTCTTGACCATCTCCCACCCTTGGAGGACGAAGATTCAGTCTACGATGTAGCGAGCTCACTTACCCCACCTGACTAACATTTTAGATTTAGCATAATTACTTTAATAGGATAGCGACCTGCTCATTATTTTGACAACATTTTAAATTAAATTGGGGTTCATATTTATTAAATTTTGAAGGTCTTCACTACTTTTGCTATATCATACTGTACTGTCCTATATGCTACCATAATGATTACTGATAATGATTACCCCCTCAGCACCAGAACCTTACTGCCTGGAGACGTTTAACTACAGTGACTGCGGGATGCCGAGAACTGCTGTCTTCCACTACTATAAGCTAGGCAGCCGCTGCGAAATTGTCTACTGGTTTGGATGTCCCACAGCGAACATGTTCGCCAACGAGTACCAATGTTTATTATGTATGATTATGTATTTTAATTGCATTATATGTTTTATCTACACACCTATACTGCGTTCAGAATCCGTTGGCAATGACCAGTATTACTAAAATCAATTTTGCTATGATAATTTTCTTATCTGTAGCAGTAACGTATTGTTCTCATAACGATATAAAATTTGATAAAGTTATGAGTTTCAAATTTGGAACATTTTCCTAAACCAACACAATTTAATCAGGCCCCAATTCTAGTATCAATTGAAACGTCAACTCGGTATATTTTAAGTAAAATATCATCCGGCATTTTGATTTCGATCGGCATTAGAATAGGCACTTTATTAGTTTGTCTATGATTTAAAAAAAAACATTCATATTCGTGACACAGGTTTGTTTTGCCGCCATTTTTGTCGTCATTTGTTTGTGGTGCAGCCTGTTACCTATCTTGAATTTGAGCTATGCAGGTTGGTCATTTGCCTTCGAATTCTGAACACATTTTAGAGTACCTACTTATAATATGTGTGTAGATAAAGTAATGTATGCAACTGTACATAATTAAGCCTTAAAACACTCGGGTGATCTTATTATGAAATTCGCCTTCGGCTCATTTCATAAAACCGCACTCATGTTTTAAGGCCTCTCATTATGTATCAGTTAGGTACATAAAATACTATTCTATTTTCTCTTAATGCTTTTGTTCGTACAATATTGCACCGCCTACAACAATTTTCTGCTTGCCCAAAGTTCAACTGGTAGAGAATGCCATTAGGCATTAAATTCACCTTTTGTACTCAAATTTGTATTCTTGTGCAATAAAGATGAAATAAATAAATAAGAACCAGTTACAGAAGCGACTACCCTTAAAGTGGATAGTGCCTCTGCAGAACTCGCTACATAAATGTTATTTTTGGCGTATAAAAAAAATACAGGGAACTGTCATCATCAATAATCAGTAAAATATTATTTCTTCCAACTATGCAATAATTAAATTTCATCATACTTAATTGCACCAATTTTGAGAACAAAGAGGCACTTTTCTGCCCTGTAGCAATAAAGATTCATACAAATTCCATTACTGCTGTTTTCTTCACAAGTTCTTCAAGTCACATCACGGGACAAACGGTCTTAATGGAGTCCTTAATGGAGTCTAAGTTTTCAGGGATGCCGAATTCGAAAATGAGATCCATTTTGGATTTTAAGATATTAACTAGGTTAAGAGCGGTTACTCGTAGTTAGTAGGGACACTAAATCTTTAATGTTTTCTATGTATTTATGGTTATTGTATTTCTCTATATAAGTATGTTTAGCTTAGTTTGGGACTAGGTTAATTTGTGGGAGAAAAAAACACATTGGGTACCGCGATGACCAGGATATATATGCAAGTATGCACTGGATTATCGACTAGAATAAATCAGGTAGGATCGGTTCATTACAACTTGCTTGCTTAATGATTTATTGAAAATATGGTCAGCGATTCACATCTGACCTTTAGCATGTCAAAGCTATGTACATCTAGTGGATTTTTGTATTTACGCATTTCTATTCTATTCGTATTCTATATTTATTATTTTCGTTCAGCCGTCTTATAAGTTCCGGACCCACTAAATGGGGAAAGAGTTCTTGGTTTTGTAAGTGGAACGCGTTTTTTAATTGTGTCTTGAAAAATGTTGTTGAATGACACCACCATACATTACCCTTTAATACCAGATCCCAATTAGTTGCGACCAGATCTGTGATAATGGCCTCATAATTATCCGTTAAGAATTTAAATGTCCTGTTATCATTGCGAGGAACGGATTTGTCAATCAGGAAATTTACAGAAAATACCAAGGGTTGGATACGGGTCCATAGCGCTTAATGGTTCTTGGGCTTGTGATAGATGATCAATCTTAAAATCGCTCAGCACTAAGTCCAGTATATTATCCTTGCAATTGCGGAAATTGTCAAATCGAGTATATGAATCAATGAAACAAAGTCCGCCATCACAGCATCATACACAGATCGGGATGTGGGAAAAGAGAGATCATCACGAAGTTGCAGATTACCCAGATTATAATCTCCGACTATGACAGTATTCGTCAGGCCTTCCAAAGCATTATTATTATTAGTATTGAATATAAAATGTCCAAGAATGTGATGCTGTATTGGGGGAGGAAGATACACTGCACAAATCGCACTCCCAGTACAACACAGTATTATGTCGAAAAATTTCAAAATTGACTTTTTATATTGCAATCACTTTAATATAAAATGAGATAACGATTTTTCGTCGATTCTGAAAACATGAAATATTTTGACTTAGTGCAGTGTTGCACCGGGGGTGCGAAATTTGAAACTTCTGGCTGCGACCAGTTTGATCCATAACATTGAGGCCAACCCAAAGATCCCCGCACCTACTCTCCAAATGTTGCAATCACTCAATACACCACCTCCCGATTTGGTACAGTGAAACCCGCAAGTTTCTCTATCTCGCTCGACGGTATAAATTGTATCTACGTATTGTCAATAATTTCTGAATTAATATTCTGTGAATTTACCAAGTCTCACTTAAAATTTCAACATCATATTTGGAACAACAGTTTAAATCGAAAAAAATAAATTAAAACATGATTTCAAAAGTGATCAATTTAAAATTGTACAAGCTAAAACTGGTTAATAATTTTATGAGAAGCAAAATAAGCCTTAAAAATTGGTGGCATATTTTACTTCTCGTATGATATTTTGATTTTTTTATTCAAAATCATGTTGGAAAATGTTGCTCCACAAAAAGTATATTTCGGTGTGGATGCACTTCTAGTGGTACGAATGTACGGAATCTTATAAATGGGAAAACGCGTGAGGACTAATGATATGATTGAAAGAACGCTAGCCACAAAAAAAAACATTTATTGAAATAACTCAATCATATAAAACAATTGACAATCTCGTAATCTATCGCTATCTATCCTTCGCGTTTATTTCTTTTACCAATATGATTATCATTTGTTGCGAATAGATGCTTGTAGTCGGAAATGCTACCAAGAGGCAAGTTTTCTTTCAATGCTAGCCAGAACAAGTTCAAATAATCAGTTCCATTATCAGTGATATTATCTTTATCCACATTCAAAGTTTCTTTCACCAAATTGATAGCATCGGTTTCTATACCTTTAATTAAATAGGTATTAAGTTTCTCCATCCGTGCATTCCAATCGTATTGGTATTTGACACATGCTCTCACGCATGATTTTTCGTCGTCGAATTTGTTTAACGTTGGACAACCGTACCAAAGGATTTTAATGCATTCCTTCTTTTCTCTGTCATAGGTGTACACTTCTTCAGGTGGTTTCGAGCAATTTCTTCTATTCCAAATCATATTACATAGTATGGATTTTTCTTCTTCAACTAGAAAAGAAAGATTTACATTATTATAGAGGCATTTTTTCACCCCGTGGAAAATAGGGTCCGACGGTCAGAGCAGAGAATCTTGGTACAGTCGAGGACAGTAAGATGGACCTTATTACAATGGAATAAGGTGAAAAATTGTAAACATCTTTCTGTCCTCAACTGTACAGTCGGCAAGATGGAACCCTGACGGAGAGCAGGATAAGAAAAAAGGTTTGCAGTTTATAAAGCATGTTGCTTTTGCCTCGTCCGCATAAAAGTCGTTTATCGCTGCTCCCTCGGAAAAGGTTAAAATTTAAAATAAAAGTATCCTATGTACTTCCCCGAGACTTAAACGATCTCCATACCAAATTTCATCGAAATTGGTTAAGCGGCTTAGCCAAACAAACAAACAAATTAACAATCTAAGCCTCGCAGGGTATTTAGTCATTTCGTTTCCTATCTAGGTCATCCGATCGGCATGAAATTTGATATAAACATAGTTTATAGCCTAATCACGGACGAAGAGTACTTTTTATTCTGAAAAATTCTACAGTTCCCGAAGGAATGACGATAAACGACTTCGAGTCGAAGGTAAAACCTAGTTTAAAAATAAAAAATAGTATTCAGGATAATAAAAGATAAATAGTATAGGTAAGAAAAATATCGAAACGTCAAAAAACCTAGGAAAACGTATTTAGCATCTAGAACTGATAATTTTCCTTAGAATTACTCCAATCAGAGGTAAATCAGCAATAGATAGAATGAATACATACTTTCAGTGTCTACAAAATTTTGTATACTCTTCTGTTCTGGTCCTGAAATAAAATTTACAAAAACATAAAAAAGGTTTCGGTTAGTGTTGATGGAAATAATGTGGATGTGGATTCCCCTTACAAGAAACGTATTTAAAAAAAGTATAAGTTCTATTGTAAGAACAGTATAATAGATACAAGCGTCAAATTTTGTATGATTTTACAAACCCTATAGAAAAACAACAAGCCTACGGAACCCTCAGTGCGCGAGTCCGACTCGCCCTTCACTGTTTTTTTTTGTTTTACCTTCAGGCGCAATCTTGTTATCCTTGCAGCAAATTTTGGTGCACTTGGACTCCCTATCAAACATGTTCTGGCTCTGACAGCCTCTCCACATGGCGATCTTACATGTCGACCCTGGCTTGTCGTAGTAAAAGACCGGAGTAGGAGATCGTCCGCAGTCACTCGTGTTCAACGAAGCCAAGCAATAATCCGGTGACTCTGAGGGTAGGACGTGGTCAAAGAAATGACCCGTGGTCGGAACAGGTACAGTCACGGTCATAAATATGTGTGCATTTTAGTACCTTGTCTATTTAACGTCATGTTTAAACTGCCTTATGTCACAGCGATTAAAGTGATAAGGTACTAAACGTGTAGATAGTGTAGGGGTGTAGGGGCGTAATATAAAATAAGAACAGTTATAATAATACTTTAATGTATATTTTAAATTAATTTAGAAATATCGAATGAATACTGCAGTTTATTTTTAATAAGCTCAATTGTAAGTCTCTCCAAGACAGCTGTCAGTCACATCTTAGGAAACATTTATTATTCTTAATTTGAATGCAAACCCATAAAGAAGACGTATAGGTATACCAACCTATACAGTACACATATTTTATGACCTTGACTGTACAATATCAATAATAATAATCATCATAGTCACTACTACATAATTTAAACTAAAGTCCCCGCCGCGCTGAGTTTGTTTTGTTCAGGATAATCTCAGAAATTACTGCACGGATTTTCATACGGTTTTCACCAATAGAAAGAGAGATGGTCTATGACGGATTTAGTTAAGTTTTACCCGTGCGACGTCAGGGCGGGTCGCTAGTATTTACCTACACTTGACGCATGATCTCACCCAAGTTCAGAATATTCAAGTTTATATTATTAGTACTACCTATTCGGACCTCTGATAATAACTTTAAACATAAAACCTTAAATAAGTTTCTGTCAAAAAAATATTTTTGGGACAAGCTTTTGTTGCCGACTGTACTTGACCCACACAAGACTCAAACACGGTAAGCTAAGAAAAAGCATTTAAAAAAAGCTAGTGTTTTTCGTACCTGCCTTAACAGCACACAACCGGAGAGCGAAAATTATGCAAAATAACATTGTAATATTTATCAGAGTAGCCATCATGGAACGTATTTGTTAAGCGACGGTTTTTAGTAAAATTTGTATAGCGTTTAATGTAATTTCATTGTCATTAAGTTTTAACAACCTGTATAAAAATTATTACAGCTTAATGAAATTTAATCACAAAGAATAGAGCGGTTATCCACTAAATATTCCCGATCCGACACGACCACGACACGGACCCTTCAATTCCATCGCAAGATACCCTTAGGTGATTCACGGTTTTTTTTTACCTGACTGCACGATGCAAAAAGAAGTGACTTAAAGTTTTTAGTCGTGGATTTTAATAAATCGGCTGTCATTTTGTCAAAAACATGAGAGTGTCATCTATATAACCTAACCGAGTTAAAAACCCCCGATATCAGCGCCTAAAAACCCTCTGAGCAATGAGCAAAACCTTTAACGGGCTCCAAGGACGTACATTTTCACTGGAGGGACTCCGTCACTAGAAGATTTCAAGAATTAAAAAATCAGATCCCCTCATCAACTAGAAAAGAGCTGATGATCTTCAAACGGCTGAACAGATTTTCATAAAACATGGCTAAGAACACTCGGGATACAATTATCTATGACACAAAAAAAAACTAACCGAAAGTCGGTCCATCCATTTGGGAGCTACGCTACAACAGACAGATAAACACACAGGCACGTTAAACTTATAACACCTCTCTCTTTTTGCGTCGGGGGTTAATAAATAAAAACCAATTGCCGAATGTATTACGCGCATAACTTGAGAGCGGCTCGACCGATTTGGCTAATTCTTTTTTGTTGTGTTTTTAACTGTCAGAACAAGGTTTGTATGTGTTTTTTTTTAATTGCACCCGGACGAAGCCAGGGCGGGCCGCTATAGGTTATACAAAAATCATAAGGATGCATCGTACGTCGCCAGTCAGGTTTTTGAGGTTAGGTTAAAGCTTTCGGCACACCAAACGCGTGTCAGGCGAGTCGCGCTTTAAACGCGGGCCCGCGCATGTCGTAAAACAACAAATCAAATTTAACCCGGCACACCAAAAAGTAACGCGTGCCTGCGCAGGGCACGCGTTCGAGCTGCTTCGCGCCGCAGACAACTCGGGCAGCGCGTCGCGTGGCGTGCGCGAAGCAGGCGCGTCGCGCGCGCTGGCATGCGCGTCAGCGCGGCGTCGGCGCAGGTACTAGTCGTTGTATTTTTTACATACGCGCGGTGGGGGTACGCGCGCGCCGCGCAGCAAGTCACACCGAACGCAGCCACGAGGCGTGCGCAGCGCTGGCACGCGTTCGAAACGCGTTGAAGCTGCCGCCTGCCTGCGGTGTGCCGGTGCTGCGACGCTCACGCCACGCCACGCGACGCAACGCGCCGCGCCTGACACGCGTTTGATGTGCCGAAAGCTTAAGTTTTTATTTTGTAGGAAGTACTCTTCTCTCTTTATCGTAGGAGGTCCATATATTTTTATCCACTGATTAAAAGGGTGTGTGAAAATTTCCCGCTAATTAATGAATCTATTAGGTACTATGCGATTTCTAACATTGAAAAGTAATTTATTGAACATTGAATATTAGTTGCTTGAAATAGACATTAGCCATCATAAATTAAAGGGTCAACGCAAGTTATTTTTATTTGTTTATAGTCTTAAAAGCTTATAGTCGTAAGAGCTCCTTCTTTTTTCCTTCTATTAAGTATAGATTTTCTCATGTCTTTACGTAACCTTATTATCTCCCCGCTATCCTCATGACCAGGTTGTAAAGTATTCTTTATTAGCGCTTTAGTAATTGTTTCTGTATTATCGGTAGTTTCAGTAGCTTCAGGTTCAGTAGGGTGAATAGTTTCCTCGGGTTCAGTAGGATGAATAGCTTCCTCCGCTTCCTCTACATGCTCTACTTCGTTTTCATGTTCTACATGTTCTATGTACTCAGTTACTTCATGTTGTACCTGGGCAAGAACTTCTTTCATTGTTACCATGTCATTTAAAGATAACTGACCAAGTTTATTTACCCAATCTTTGTCTGCACATGTTTCTTCACATATATTTTTTTCACTGAATATGTTGCCAGTTTCACAGCCGTAATAGGCCTTTTTAACGCAAGCTTGCTGTTTGGTATCGTATGTGTACACCATTTCTTCCATAAAACTGCATTTATTCGTATCTAACTCCACATCACATCTGTTTTCATCTACAGGTTCTGTAAAATAAGCTCAAATAAATAAATATCAGAGACAAGCTCACACAAATTGACCCAATCCCAGACTAAGCTTTAAGCTTGTACTATAGGTAGGTGCTAGACAACGATTAAAATACTTATATAAAGAAATAAATACTTTTATACATAGAAAACATCTAAGACTCAGGAATAAATACTCGGGCTCATCACGCAAATATTTGCCTTTACTGGAATCGAACCCGGGATCGCTGACTTCATAGGCAGGGTCACTACCAACTAGGCTAACCGCGTCGGTCGAAATAAATTGTTTATTGTAACAGGGCTGCAAGATGGTATAATTGGATACAAAAATTTTATAATTCGGTTGTCTATATATCCTCTTTGTGTAATTGACCACATTGTATTGATACAAATACAAGAAACATAGCGTAAACGTCACGCTTTGCCAAAACATTTGGCGCGGGAGAGTCATTTTTTTTGTATACTTAATATATATTAGTGGATTTTAGCAATTTAACGGAAGAATCAAGGTCTCTCCGCTGGCTGCCCGGGGCCCTTAGCCAAGATGCATTACGCTAACTAGCGTTTCTACTCGTTTCGTTTTAAACCAATCGCGTTACTGGTAGATCATGTGACTCTATCAGTGACGCGATCGGTTTGAAAACGAAACGAACAGTAACGCTAGTTAGCGTTATGTTGGCTAAGGGCCCTGTTGTACACATTCAGTCTAGCTAGATTCACAATCCACTGTACGGCCGGGCGTCCCACCCAGCATCACTTTACGTGGCAATAAGATTCCGACAAATTCAGAACCTCCTCGTTTTGAAGTTACGATACTGATGAAGAGCACCAAGCTCCCGGAATAACGAATAGTGGTGTAGCATCCTGATCAGAGAGGTTGCATTGGTCTATAAACTGCAAACCTTTTTCCGTGACCATATTATGAGTTATTAAAAACTGTCTAGTTCCACAAAGAGAAAGGGACAGAGATATATGTCCTGTATAGCTCTATCACTTTCACTAACTGGAACTTGGTTGGTTTTAACAGTTCATAATACGGCCTCAGCTTTCCGTCTATTATATTAAGAAACATCTTAACCCTCACCCTTCTTCTTTTTCAATTCCGAACCATGAACAATATCCGTCGCTGAAAACTCCGTTAGTCTTCCGATACAATGATGGTGGCATTGGTACAAATCCGCGAACATGTTTCCTGTGGGACAGCCTCGCCAGGACACGACTTCGCACCGAGAGCCTGGTCTGGTGTAATGGAACACCGGGACCCTCGGCAGGCCGCAGTCGGAATAGTTGAACGTCTTGAAGCAGTAGTCATCTGGTACTGTGGGTAAATTAAGTGATATTGAAGGCACTATATGTAAAGGTTTAAAGGAAGGTTTTAGTACAAACTTTTATTAACCCAAAACAGTTATAAGTTTAAGATGTGTGTCTGTCTGATGCGTCCCAGCTCCCAAATGGTTGATCCGATTTTTAATTTATCGTGTAATTCTAAACGCACGGGCGAGCTTCTTGCCTGGGCCACACCAGATGCGTTGCGTAGACGTGCACGTGCGCGTTCGCGTTCCACAGCGTTTTATAGTATGAATCTTCACATGAGGACGCAGCGATACAACGCAATGGAACGCGAACGCGCACGTGCACGTCTACGCACAATTTGTACAAATTCGTAAAAATGTTCGGACAAGATCAAATTGTATTTAGCAGTATTTGTACACTTACTGGATTTCACTGGACGAAAATAAAAAGCAAATAGTAAAATATTTACGAATACAATTCGAGTACAACTTAAGCCACTATTTTTAGGCATATTTAGAGACATTGTTGCACCGCTACCATTTGACAAAATTAACTTTTTATTGTTATGAGCAATTACAAACGTTAATTGGCCGTAAAAAGATTTAAAACGTAGTGTAATTCCCGGAAAACCAGCGTAATAGCAAACAAACCTTGTTTAACAAACGAAAACCTACAACAACAACAAACAAAATAACAAAATAAAACAACAAAACAAAATTATTTTAAGTAGTGAGTGCCTACCAAGCTACCTTCACCTGTTCCATTCCTAGTAAGGAAGGACACACAGGACACGAATATTTTTTCCGAGTTATAGACGTAGAAGTATAAAGAAAGAAAGAAAAATGCTCAGATGTAATAAAATAACGTAAAAAAAATTAACAAAAGATTTTTTTTTAATAAATAAAACCGTCTTCAAAAACTCACTGAAAAGGGATAATAAATCATCCATTATACAAATCTATTACCGATAAACAATATAGAAACAATAATAAAAATATTCATTTTCGAATCAAAACGGTGGGTATAGTATGGTATTGATTGGATCAAGAATAAAAAAATTCGCACAACGTCATGTTCTTTTTGGTATAAAAAAGACATGACGCTGTTCTTTTTGGTAATCGAGTAAAATCCCTAAATCGATGCAATCTAATTAAGGTAAACGCAGGTGTTAACGACCCCCCTTAGGCAATTTCAAATCGATCATAATTATTAAATTAAGAATATTGGTAGCCGTCAGATTTGCTTTTTTATTTTTATATGTTAATATTGAATATTTAGTTTATATTTAAAATGTAAAATGGTTTAAAATAAGTGAGTCGATTTTCTCTATTACTGACCCATAGTAACGCCTGTGAAGCTATTAACGATTTATATGCAGCTATTATCGATTGTAAGAGAATAAAATAAATTGTGTAGAATCGGTAATAGCTTCTCATTGTCGCCATTACCGACTCATATGAGTCGGTAATAGAATATGTAGGTTTGAACACAAAATGTATTACTGACTGTTAAAACGTACGTTATATTTACAATCGGTGGTTTCCTGGCTGTAAAAGAGACTTTAAATAACAAAACGTATAACTACATGCACACCGTTTTATTAAAAAATGAATATTTTTATTATTGTGTCAATGCTATATCGATCTATGAATAATGTAATAATCATTTTCGGTAAATTGAAAACGCTAAATCAAGAAAACTAGACAAAATATTGTAAATCGCTAATAGATTTGTATAATGGCTGATTGTTAGGAATTAAAATGGTTTATACAAATACTTGTATTATCGTCAAATTTCAACAGAAAAGATATAAAAACGATACACTACATGGCAGTCATTAACGACTTATGGGCCGGTAATGGCTGCCACTACTAAAACTGAAGATGCTATTACCGCCCTATTTTAATTGTCAATATTATCGAATAAAATGCGATACAAAATCGAGACTATACAAACACGAATATACTTGATTCTACACGATAATAGTAAGTAGGCATAATTTATATGTATTAAATGTCTTAAGCAGAAAAGTCAGATACTTTTCTGAAGGAACAAGGGCCATTATTTTATAGGCGTATGAGCTACGTCCACGCCTCCCGCGCAGAAACTGATGTGTTTTATATCCTTTTCGCACTGCCACGTACTTTAACGTAAAATTATGTGATGCTCAACGAACAAAAGCGTGTATTTTTTTCTATTAGCTGTAGCTCAAATTGTAGCAGAAACGTAAAAAAATCGAAGAACACTAATGGGTCGGTATTACCTGCAAATTTTCGATGGTTCGTTGATACCTGCGTTTACCTTATTAAAAGAATAGGAAAATTACAAACTTTAAACATTTAAATTCATAGACACGCATTCCGTAATAGGAAAATCATAAAAACATCTGCCAATACCGGGAATAGAACCCGGGTTCGCTAGCATCGTAGGCAGGGTCAGTGATACATTTATACCAAAATACCAACTAGGCTAACCGCGTCATCAAAATGAAACAAAATATTGAATACAGTAAAGACGGCATGAAACTCTAAATTAACACGTGCCCGATACGTAGGTACTCATACTTGGCTGGTTTTTTTACGTCTAATTAAGTTTTGTAATTACTCATTCCAAAGAAAAGTCAGTTATCCCCAAATGGCTAATTTACTGATGAGAAACAGTCCTTGAATATGGCTTTATATACAATTTTAAGTTGTATTTCATACGTAAATGTTGTACTATTTGCTTTTTATCCCCGTTCAGTAAAATCCGGTAAGAGCAGTACATAAGTCAAAA
Organism: Tortrix viridana; assembly: GCA_963241965.1. NCBI lineage: Eukaryota > Metazoa > Arthropoda > Insecta > Lepidoptera > Tortricidae > Tortrix > Tortrix viridana. Next base: position 2,312,050 of record OY725174.1, read on the forward strand.
TATAATACAGATTAGAGAAAACATTAGTAAAAACAGGGATAAGGATGGTCATTCGTTGGTAGGTAATAGTTCTGTACCGCGTAGTTACCAAAGCAAATAAGGTGCAATACCGTGTGACTTCACTTAAATAAGTTCTTATTTTTGCAACGAATTTCTAAGTTACGTGGTATTGGATTATCACAGACGATTTATGAGTTTTACGTGTCCCGAAGATTTGTAATTTATTTTTAAGTATTTGGATGTTTAGGAGAAGACAGCCACCCTAAAGACGTGTTCAAAATAAAAATTTGTGAAATTATACAGTTTGTATGCCGTCTCACCACAGCTCGATTTTTGGGCTATTTCAGCTGTCGTAGTCTTTCAGCTAAAATAATAATGAATTTTCTTAGATAATGTTGCTAAACTCCAGCATCATTCGGCTAGACATAATATTGAATTGTCATCAGGTTTGTAGCCCATTTAATAATTACCCACAGTGCCTATTGCTACAAAAAGTTTATTTATCCCACGATGAAAGGTGCTTCAAATGGTTTATTTATTCCACAATGCCAGGTGACTAATCAATGCTACAAAAGGTTTATTTATCCCACGGGGCGCGATGGCACTGCTACAAAAGGTTTATTTATCCCACAGTGCCAGATGACACTGCTACAAATGGTTTATTTATCCCACAGTGCCAGATGACACTGCTACAAAAGGTTTATTTATCCCACAGTGCCAGATGACACTGCTACAAATGGTTTATTTATCCCACAGTGCCAGATGACACTGCTACAAATGGTTTATTTATCCCACAGTGCCAGATGACACTGCTACAAATGGTTTATTTATCCCACAGTGCCAGATGACACTGCTACAAAAGGTTTATTTATCTCACAGTGCCAGATGACACTGCTACAAAAGGTTTATTTATCCCACAGTGCCAGATGACACTGCTACAAAAGGTTTATTTATCCCACAGTGCCAGATGACACTGCTACAAATGGTTTATTTATCCCACAGTGCCAGATGACACTGCTACAAAAGGTTTATTTATCCCACAGTGCCAGATGACACTGCTACAAAAGGTTTATTTATCCCACAGTGCCAGATGACACCGCTACAAAAGGTTTATTTATCCCACAGTGCCAGATGACACTGCTTCAAAAGGTTTATTTATCCCACAGTGCCAGGTGACTACTGCTTCAAAAGGTTTATTTATCCCACAGTGCCAGATGATACTGCTACAAAAGGTTTATTTATCCCACAGTGCCAAATGACTACTGCTATATAAGGTTCAACTCATCCGACTGCGGACTCTCGAGGGTTCCTGTCTTCTATTACAACAAGGATGAATCTAAGTGCAAAATCGTGTCCTGGCGAGGCTGTCCCACAGAAAACATGTTCATAACCGAGTACCAATGCCACCATCAATGCATCGGAAGAATAAGCGATATATCGAGAAATCGTTTCTATGGTTCCTTAAAATGGAAGGTAGAAGGTGAGGATGGAGATCATGTTCGTATTACTTCGTATTCATTACGGAAGCTGACAATTCTATAAAATTTAAAAACGGCAAATTATACACGATTATTGATATAATAGATATATATAAAGACGACAATATTGAAACATGCAGTCGGACTCTTAAAGCGTGCTTTATTGATGAACTTCATTCTAAACCTACACAAAAAATGGTTTAATGTAGTTATTGTAAGCATCTTTTAAGTTCACCTGACTTATATATAGTTTTAAATTTAATGTAATCTATTTTGCAGGGCAAATAGCTGAAGAAGACAGATGTGATGTGGACATAGTTACCAAAAGGTGTAGTTCCTTGGCAATAGTAGTGTTCACATATGATAGACAAAAGCAGGCATGCGTTAAAAAGAACTATTACGGCTGTGAAACTGGAAACATATTCAATGCTAGATATCTATGCGAACATGCATGTATACCCAAAAATCAGGCCGATAAAATTGATGAAGATAATACAGATAATCTTGACGAAGAAGAACCTGGCAAGTTAACTTCTACGATGAATAGTGCCGGAAACAAATATCATGTAGAGGAAGCTACCGAAGAGGTAGAAGAAACTACTGTACCGCTGGAAATGAGAACTTTACCTTATGCTCCAGATTACAGCAGCGTGGAGGTAATGAGGAGGAGGAAACGTAAGGCTATAAGAAAATAAAAGAATTTAGAAATTGTGGTAATAATTGTCATACTAAAAATCATAAAGAGCGCTTGAGAGATATGTATAAGAATATTATATGTATTTTAACCGAGGCAGCGGTTAGTAGTAGCAAGGTTAAAATATTAAATAAAAAGAAAAAACATGTGACAGGATGGAACAAGTACGTACATGAGGCCCACGGTAGGGCTAGGCAGGGTTTTCAGAACTGGGTCCTTAAAGGTAAATCATCTGGAGGAATTTATGATGACATATGATGGTGGTGTCAAAAGAACAAATTGCAAATAAAAAATGACATGATTGCGCGACACCATTACAATAAAAGCTTTTGACAGTTTTGGAAAACGGTGAACAAATTTAATCATAAGTCAGGCCTTCCAGCGAGTGTCGCGGGGTTTCATGACCCGAAGGACATAGTGAACCACTTCCAGCACCACTTTAGGATGGAGTCGCCTCTGGGACCGTCTTTGCAGACGTTCCAGGCTGAGACCAGTGCGCCGGAAAGGATTGTCCTTATGGCGCAAATCGCTAATGTTATTAAAAAAATGGTGCGAGGCAAATCTCCGGGGCACGATGGTCTCAGCGTCGAACACCTTCATCACGCCGGTGTTCATCTGCCCAGGGTGCTTGCAATGTTTTACTCCCTTTGTTTGGGACACTCTTACTTACCTGATGACCTCATACGTACAATTGTTGTGCCGATTGTAAAGAACAGGACAGGGGATTCCTCTGAAGTATCAAATTACGTGCCGATTTCTTTAGCAACTATTATAGCCAAGGTGCTGGACAGTGTGCTTGATGGCCATTTGAATAACCACTTTAGGCTGAGTAACGCGCAGTTTGGTTTTAGGCCGGGATTGTCTACTGAAAGTGCTATCCTATGCCTCAAGCGCACTGTCCAATACTGCACATCTGGATGAACACCAGTCTTCGCGTGCTTCCTCGACCTCTCGAAAGCATTCGATTTAGTGTCGTACGATGTGCTATAGAGCAAAGTTAAGCAGAATACAACCTTACCTGGGGAAATAACATCGCTCATTAGATACTGGTACAGTGGGCAAAAAAACAATTACCGCACCGGCCGCGGCTCTTGAACTTATACATAAATGGGCTTATCGAGGAGCTTAGCAGCACCAAAATAGGATGCCATATTGACCGTGTATGCGTTAATAACATCAGCTACGCAGACGATATGGTGCTGCTGAGCCCCTCGATAGGTGCTCTTAAGCGACTCTTGCAAATTTGTGAAAGTTACGTGGCGACCCATGTACTCAGACACAATGTTAAAAAAGTGAGTTAATGGTTTCTAAAGCAGGCAATAATACATATTCTGTGTCACTTGTCACACTATCAGGAGCTCCTTTAAAAACTGTCTCGAAATTTAAGTACCTGGTCACTGATGGGTTACCGATAACTTGGGTGACGGAGTTGACATTGAGCGCGTTCCTGGTGCTGCTGGGACTGCCGCGGCGCTGCAGTGCGTCGGGCCTGTTTGCCGAGGCGCGCACCGACGGCTTCGCGGCCGTGATGAGGAAGACGTGCGCATCGCTACTGACTTGCCTGCGCTGGAGCCCGATGATAGCAAGGTCCTTGCACATTATCTAATTTTCATTTGTTTTGTTGTCATTTACTAACTGTTCTCGTAGTTATTTAAGATGTCAATATTTACTAACTCAGTTATGGACCTCAGTTTGAAATAAAGTGATTCATTAATTCATTCATTCATTATAGGAACTTGTCAGATTTTGCCAGCTCATAAAACGGCCTTGGTCTCTATCAGGTGGTTCCAATGGACATCACGCTTATCTTATATCCCGGTCCACCACAAAGTCTACAAGTCACTTCTTCCCTGCCTATATTTGGGAAAAAAAAACTTAAACACTAACTGTAGATTGCAGAGCAAGCGCTTGGATTGAAGCTAGAAAATACCTTGAATGAAGCAAAGAGATGTAAAATGTTTTCGGTTCTTTTCTTCCTTCCTGGTGAAAGGGATGCAAAAGATCCGCAATGTATTCAACGTCATTTTTAGCATCAATCTAATGTTTGCTCTGCAATCCCCGTAGCTTGTGCTTCATGGTAAACAGCCAACTCCCCACTCCCCACCCCTTAAAAAATCCCCAGTTGGTCAATTACGACATGTAATCCATATGTCTTTCATATATAGACGCGGACCTAACGTTTAGCTCAAATGCTATTAAATCAAATCAAAGGCCTCGTCTAATGCAGGCCATACACGTTACTGTTTGCTTGAGAAGCCTGCAGGACGCAACTATGCGTAAGAGTGAGCTGGAAATACACCGTGGTCACTCTAACATATAATTGCGTCCTTCAAGTCCGCTGCGAACTTGACAGTAAACTTGATCGTGTATGGCCTGCATAAGACATTTTGCACTGCACAATTTTAGGATGGCCGCGGGAGAATACGTTCGTTACTTTTGGAACTTTACAGCATCATTATAGCAGCAATTTTATAAAATAACTTCAATTGAAATCCGTTTTTCATTTAGTGAGTTTTTTAGTAATTAGTAATAATTAGGAATTATTTTGTGATAAATATCGCTTTAAATGTATAATATTAACGGTTCATGTTCCTAACTTTAAAAATGACCGACCGGCCGAAAGCTTAAAATCAATTATTTACACAAAACAAGTACAATGCAAAATCTGATTTGTTTTCGGTCACGCAATAAAATTTTATTGAGCCCATAATAATTATTCTACAGATTATTAAAAGGTGGAATAATATTAAAATTACAATCGATCAAACACTAATTTACTCTGAGAATAATAACACTCGATTTATAATGTCGCTGATGATAACTATTGCTGTATTGTTTAAAATAATTTTAGTTCTTCGATTTCGTACTGTGAATTCAGGTACGTTGAGTGATCCCGGAATTCCACACATCTAAAGATACAGAGTTTGTTACTGACCTAAAGGAATTTCAACATTTTCAACTGAGCCCGTATTATAAGTTCTTAACGATAAATTAAGTTAATATGAATGTGTTAAAACTGCATTAAAATTTAATCACAAAGGCCCAAGGCTATGACAGACAGACAAATATTATTAGGAATTTACGACACAAATAATATGGCGCGTGATTAAGCAATAATAAAATCTTGATCAACGGCGTACGCGCTTTGACGCAAGCTATATTGATTCTCTTCTGCCCTCGTATTATGTTTGCCTTTATGATGGTGGGTTAATGTTGGTCTAGCATCTGTCACTCACACACTTATGTACTATATAGCCAGAAAATTAAAGATTTTATTTATTTATTTATTTAAACTTCTTTGCACAATACAATCAAATGCAAAACGTACAAATGGCGGACTTAATGCCTAAAGGCAGTCAACCACATTACTTTATTCACGTTTGTCCACATCGATAAACTCAACCATAACAAGCCCGCTGCTGCTTACTTAGACTTCAAGCACAAAGGTAGTTACTTAACACTATTTTATCCACACACATATCATAAACCCTCTATAATGCGTTCAAAAACCGCAAAATATGACTAGCATAATGATAAACTGTTTTGTTAGTACAATTTTTTTATCTGTGAAAATGTTATTATCGCTTCATTAATAACATCAAATTCGATATCATTATTCAAATTTCGAACAGCTTTGAAAAACAAAACAATTTTATTTGACCTCAATTCTAATATCACTCGAGATGACGTTTAATTCGAAATGAAATCTCGCATTTTACTTGTTGTCGAACGATATGACAGTAGAGGCCGACTCTAGATTGTCTCTGAATTAAAAAAAAACTACTGTTGCCGCCATTTTTGACGTTCTAATAATTTATCAATGCCGCTATGCCAGTCGAAACATGCGGTTCCTGAACACATCACATCATAGAGAGCTTATAATATGTATGTAGATAAAATAGTGTATGTAACTGTACATATAATTAGGCATTAAAACACTCGTGTGATGTTATTATGAAACACGCCTATCGGTTCGTTTCATAAACACACACTCTTGTTTTAATGCCTCTCATTATGCACCAGTAATATAAACTACTATTTTTGTGTTTCGTGGGTTGAGAAATTTGATGCCTGCTTTCTTTGTACCTTAAGCGTCACCGGATTTCTGCCTGGCTCCGCTAAACACGACCGACTGCGGACGGCGACCCACTCCAGTCTTCTACTATTACAAGCCGGGCTCCACATGCAAGATCGCAATGTGGAAAGGCTGTGTAAGCCAAAACATGTTTGATAACCAATCCCAGTGTACCAAACTTTGCATCAAGGGTACTAGAGGTACGTGTTAATTTCTCGTAATTAAGTTATCGCTTTCCTTTAATTTGTCATATGAAAGAAAAGGAAAGAAAAGAAAAGAGGAAATTTACCCGACTTCCTTCCTCCTTTGCTCCTTCGATTCCTCAATGTTTTCGTTACAGTTGCAGAGGATAATAATAGATGTGATGTTTCTATAAATACAAAGGCTTGCAGCGAACACGCTAAACGAGTATTCACCTACAGTAATGAAAAAAAGACATGTGTTGAGGCTGATTGGTACGGCTGCCCAACTTACAACAAGTTTAACGACAAAGAGACATGCGTAAACACGTGTCACAAAACGGTACTTAATTGGAGCAACAAAGTGAGAAGCTTAGATATAAATTCCATCAGAGGGTTGGACGCCATTGTTGAAGAATTAGTAAAAACAAACGATGATAATAATAATGTTCAAGAAGATGAAGATGAGAGAGTCGATGTAGATGGTTTTTTGAAAGACTTACAGGAAAGCTTGCCACGTCGCAATACAACTGAAATTAAGAAAAAAAGAGAGAAGTAATTTTGTAAACGTCATAGAAACACTGAAATAAATAAATACATTTCTTTAATCGACTATCATTGATTACATTAAACCTTATACGTTTCACACCCATTTTGATAAGCGGACTAATGGAATTTCCGCCAACTCAGATACCTTAGAGGGAATAACTCTCTGGTATATGTTAGTCATTTTCCGGTTGTCTTGTCCCGACAGAACACAACAGAGCGAATATAAACAAGGGGAAGCGTGGGCAACCAGCCACCAACTAGGTACTAACAAGCAATCCGTACTTCAAAAACATACATCCGTATTTTTACCGTAAAATATAAATAATTTGCTATACGTCAGGAATTTTTCAGATTTTTGTGCTCATAAACTTCGGAGATAGGGGGGAGGGAAGGGTCATTTTTTGTAAATTTTTAACTATAAAAATCAAAAAGAACGCCATAAAAAATTATAAAAAAATGGTTTTGAAATGTGCAAATTAAACCGTTTCATATAACATCCCATTTCTTATAATCAAATTACTTTTATTTTTAAAGAGATTAATGAGATGAGATTAATTTCATTTCACCATAAGGGTTCCATTTTTAACATTTTGGTACTGAACCCTAAAAACGATAAGCCTGTGAAAAAATGTTAATGGAGTACTAAAACCTGTAATTAAAATCAACTAAAATAGAATTATACTGCAAATTAAAATTGCTACTTAAAGGACTAAATCCAAAATGGCTACACTGATGATTATTTTATTTCTAATGTTTATGAAATCTTTTCAATTGTATGCTGTAGATACAGGTGAGAGCTTGAGTAACCGTTTCAACTCTTTCATATTCCTTGACGTCGCGGTCGCTTGGTTTGATCAGCGCTCCATATAAATCGGTAAGTCGAACGGGGTAACTTTGGCTCTGGGGGTAACGTAGCCCACCCATGAATAAACACTTTTTTGTTCCGTTTCCCACTAGTCAGTTCCGCGTAGAACCTAACCTAACCGCATGCAACATACCACCTGAGCGATGGGAGCATCTTGCCCAAACGAAGCGGGAATGGTGAGCAGTTGTACATAAAGGTCTTGTCGCGTTCGAGAAAACATGACTTGGAAGCGAAGCGTTAGGCAAGGAAATCTCGTCCTAAGCCCTCCTACACGTACACTTAAAATGATTCGGGACAACTCTACTGTACCCCGTGCAACAGGATATTTAAAAGGAAGTTCGGTCTCGTCAGCCACATCAGGGCACACGAGAGAAGATAGCAGTAGTCGCTGTCGTCGGATACGGCGAGGAGAATCATAATCACATAAACACTTTTTATTTATCCAATATGCTTAAAAACAATACCACGCGCAAAAGCAAAGTTTGCAAAACATATCATAAATGGTTAAGACAACAATAATTCAAATAATGGGTTTTAAGGGTGGACAATGTTACCCCCAGGGCTAAAGTTACCCCGTTTGACTGTAGTAGGTAAACAGTGGATAGCGCGACCCAGTCGCTGTCGACGGTTGCGGTCGCCGGTCGTGCTCGCCAGAATCGGAATGCTACTTAGCTTAAGAAATATTTTTCTGAAACTAGCTTTCAATTTATTAAACCTCATAAGATCAATCCACGTGTTTAGGAGTTACAAAGCCACAGGCAAACCTAGCATAACAAACATATCTCTCTTTTTGGTGGGAGGTTAAAAAGAAAAGAGAAATGGCAATGGAAAAGCAACGTCACTTGTCACAGCATAGGCTTATTGCCGTGTATCTAATACCACTGTTGCTGGATTGCTTTAATGTGTCGTGTACCAGTTTGCATTCGGCCTTTATGCTTTAGGCACTATAATCTCTCGCCATTTTTGTTGCTCCTTTGACGGCGCTGTCCTCAGGATTACCAGACTTCTGCCTCAAGCCGCTGAACATGGATGACTGTTTATTACCTCAGAAACAAGTCTACTTCTACGACAGACAAATGTCGAAATGTAAGGCGTATGGCGAGGTTGCGCAACTGACAACATGTTCGAGACCGAACAACAATGTATCCAGTTTTGCTACGATGTGAAAAAAAATGGAAGGTAAAAGATCTAATTCTATATTCAAAATACACTTAGGCTGCGTTAACAACATCTGCTAGAAAAATTCCACTAATTGAAAAACTTTGCACGCTTGAATCCTTTGTTGATTTTGTCTAACTGCTCTATGTCCTCAGGATTACCGGACTTCTGTCTCAAACCGCTGAACATGGACGACTGTAAATTACCTCAGAGACAAGTCTACTTCTACGACAAGCAAGTGTCGAAGTGTAAGGCCGGCGTATGGCGAGGTTGCGCAACGGACAACATGTTCGAGACCGAACAACAATGTACCCAATTTTGTGACAACATGAAGGAAAGCCGAGGTAAATAAAAGAACTTCTTATGTATTCGGTTAGGTTGCACGTCCACTTTCGACCATAGCTTCGAGAAGGAGGCGGTTAAGGGTGCGCGAGGAAACATTCGACCAACATGATTGCTGCGCTCTGCGTGGCTTACTAAATATTTAATAACTAGAAAACTACGGTCATGACAGGTTTAAAACGTGTAGAAAATCGTCACGTAACTTTAGGGTAGGCACAAAAAGACGATATGTAGAATATATCACTAATAATTACTATGGCAAAAGAACTCGTAAGCACATGATACCTAAGATTTTTAACCAACTGAGCCCAGATATGGAAAAATGTAGTAGTAAAGAGATTTTTAAAAAAATATTAAAAGTAATACTTCTAGATAATATAGATACATAATATAAAATATATTAAATACTTCATACATATTAGTGTTATGCATACGTCTCTGCTGTACTTGCATTATAAATACATATGATAGTAGTTACACCTTAGTCTTGTAACCAAATTAGATTCAAGTAGATTAGTAACTTAGCTTAGTACCTAAGTTAGTTTGTATAAGTAGGTATAACACAATAATGGCTTAAATTGTGAGCGCACTATTCGCCAACAAACTGTCCCCAGTTTGGCGAAATTTTTTGTTTACCTACCACCTAAGATATATTGAAATAAATAAAAAAAAAAAAAAAAGAATGACGTATGTATTATTACTTTTGGTACATTTTTACCCTCGTGCACTACATACGAATGCTTAGTACAACCCAACCTTATGCCTTGCTTATGGCTGGTCTTTATAAATCCGCATAAGAGTAAAATGTCGTTTTTAGACTTGTCAGTGAAGACATTTCGGTATTTGCATGCAAAATGCTTACCGAACGCCTGTATTTCCATACTCAATCGATTGGTAGCGGGCCAGGACTGGTTTTGATTATGTAAAAACTAGGTTACACCCCGCACAAATACTCGTAACAGCAAAAAAAGATGACAGACGTGATCGATAGTGGCAAACAAGGAATCAATAACTTGAGAAATTTTCAAATCCATAAGTCAATATTTATCAGGAATTATTATTTCTATGGGAAACCTTTTAGTATAAACTTTTGTAGATCAAAGAGTGATCTCAAAGATTGGTACGTTTAGAGATGAAAACACAAAAAATACTTGTAGTACTTCGAAATAGGAAGGATTTCAAAAGACGAGAAAAAATATGTAACATATTTGCCTGTATTAGACCTGAATTTTTTTTTTTTTGTTTCAGAAGCAGAAATTGTATAGCCGGATTCTAGGAAGTTGTTCGTTACGTAATGGAATTCCGATATTTCAATAATATGATTTATTCCTAAAAGTGTGTTTTAATTGGTTTATTAATTATTAGAACATGGGAAAATATTATTTCTATTATTATATTATTAATTTTTTGCCCTGAATAGTCATTATTTTTATCGTAAATTGAAGTCAAAGATGTACTCAGTCAATGAGGAGTTCTATTTAATTGATTCAAAAATTAAACCAGCCTGTAATACTTATTTATAACTTAATTGATTGTTTACGATTAATGTAAGATTACGTCACTTTTAGGTCCTTATCACTTATCAATACCTTTTTAGGGTTCCGTATCAAATACTGAAAAACGGAACCCTTATAAGATGACTTTGTTGTCCGTCTGTCCGTCGGACTGTCAAGACCGTTTTTCCCGGGAATAGGTGAAGCAATCTGGCTAAAATTTGGAAAACATCTTGGTAGTACCTCATAATACAATTTTGAATTTTGAAACTATTCATTTAAGGTGAAAAAAAACGAGTCACCCAAAAAAATGCTTTAACTTTCAAGTTATGAGGGATTGCATTTTTTTTAGATTTTTATCATCGATGACTATTGAGATATAATAAGGTGAACCAGAAACGGAAACACCCCATCCCCTCCCCTTTATTTCTGAAACTATTGAAGATAAAAATCTCATCCGCTCGCGGACTTTAGGTAAATAGGCACTGCCTGTTCCGACCCTTGATAATAATTCATTTTCGATCACGTGACTAGATTTCATTGAGTTTATAATAGTTTCTTTACGTTGATAAAACACGTAAAAACCTGAAATATAAATTTTAATTACATTCGACAGAAACTAATTTAGTCTGCTAGTAATTATTGTATAGAGGACCCGATTCAAAATGGATATTTTTTATAACATCCTTGCAGCTCTTGGTATTTGGTCTTCGAGTGAGAATTCAGGTAAGAGCACGAGGACATTTTGCTTTAGATTATACGTATTCTGAAACTTTCATGGATTCTGCCGATCTCCAGATTTGTGCCCAACCGTCTCGCCGAGTGAGTGACAGTTTCAACTAGTCTGTTCCACGTTTATACTGTGCTACTAGCAATGCTACTAGCTAGGAAGAACGCGAATGGTAAGGATTTTAATTCAAATATTGCAATTAAATTTCAGACCAGTCCCGTTATAGGAATAGGTAGAAATTTGAAATGCATAGGTTTACCCGATAAACATACATATATTATATAGTCTATCATTTCGATCTGATGATGGATTCGAAAGGTGGCCACCGAGTCTCTGCCGTACCTCAAGCAGATCCCCCGAATTTTGGATTCATTAGTTTTGCATCGATAAGCTGATGATGATCCTGCAAGAAAAACAATCGGAAAAAAAAAGAAGAAAGAAACCTGCTTGTCTTGTTTAGCTTCTATATTATGAGGCTTTGTAAAGTTGTTCAGTTCATTTTTAAAATGTTTTCTTCTTTGTATCCTCAGGTGTACCAAACTACTGCTTGGCTCCGCTGAATATGACTGACTGCGGTCTCTCCCAGTCTCTTGTGTACTCTTACTTCGACAGCTTTTCCAAGTGTAAAGTTGCTGTGTGGAGAGGTTGCCCAAGCGATAACCTATTCTTTGGTCAAAAACAGTGCGCCGAACTTTGCATGAAAAATATCGAAGGTAAAATAACTATTAAATATATTAAAACCCCCTACAACGTTGGAACCCCTACTTATAGACCTATCAAGACTACCAACATGAAAAGATAACTGTTTAATTTTTAGGTATAAAGTATTTTACGACCGTATTATTAACCAATCTTGGTTGAGCAGCCCATATCCCAGTCAGAGATGACAGTTTTGTATGACTTGACGTTTACTTGACGTATCTTGAAACGGGCTAGTCAGCCAATATTAGCCCTAGGGCCGTCTCGTCTCGGCTGAGATGCCCCTCTCAAGATGTGTCAAAAATGCCAGTTACCTATGGCTTTACAATCAATTTGACGTGTTTTGAAATTTGCACCCCAGTCAAGATGAGTTTATTAATGCGGCCATTTAGGGCAGGCATAATCAGATCTTGTCTGAGATACCCGTCACAAGATGCGTCAAAAATTACAGTTTTCTATGGACTGACGTTTACTTGGGCGTGTCTGGAGACCTTGAGGCACTTAGACGCCTAAAACTCAAGAACCAATAAGTCATAATAGTTTTCCTTTTAAATTCATTAAGTAGTTATATGCGCTTTCATTGAAAATATTTTTCTGATTTTTAGCTTTTGTAGTTTTGTAATCTACGTATCGTATCCATGAAAGCTTCTCATATAAACGTATTTTGAAAGCTAGATACGCAAAATAAGAGCCCCGTAATTATATTCAATCTTTCAAAATCCGAATTTTAATATTTAAGTGTTTAATCCAGGTTCCATTTTTTGTTTCAGTTAAAGAACCATATCACAGATGTCACGTGCCTTTAAATCCAAAAATTTGCAGAGAACAACCCGAAAAAGTAATTACTTATAATGAAGAAAAAAAAACATGTGTCGCAGCCAATTGGTACGGCTGCTCCACTCTTAACAAGTTTGATAACGAACAGCTATGCGCTGACGTTTGCCAGAAGCCGGTATATGAGTGGAACCCAACAATAAATTTACATACAGAAAAAGAATTCGAAGATCTAATTACACAAATGGTGGAAGAAAATAATCATATTTTCTGATAGACTGTTTATCTGTAACTTTCAATGCAGCCAACAATTCTATTTAAGTGTACATTTTGGGAATAAAACTATTATATCTATTACACGAAACAGACCGACATATTTTGATTTTATTTCCTAATCGACCGTTGTTCGAATCCTATTGTTCTCCGTACTTATATTTTAAAAGATTCTTCACAAAATAGGCTGGCTCTCAATTATTTACTATTTGGAGATTTTGGCAAAAAATATTATATTATGTGCCTGCATTTTGCCCACAACGCCATCCACGTGAAAGTGCTTCATTGTTATTTCCTTGGTAACTGTCGAATTGGCCAGAATGATCCTATTATACTTTACTTATGTTATTTTCCAGGGAACAGTCTCTTCGGCAACTTTCATTAAGATCCGTTGAGCCGTTGTAAAAAGGTAACTAACAACCGGACAGAGTTACTTCTTTTGCATTTATGAATATAATAAGTATGGACTGTTTTTTTTAAGTTATCAGGCACTAATTGAATGTTAAATCTATCAAGGTCGAACTCGATGGGTCTATGTTAAGTAAGCGGTGATGCCTTCAAATTTATCATCGCCTCAGATTTTAAATACCATAATATTGATCCATCAGGTGACAGCAAGTGGTTGGAAAAGTAGGTAAGTAGGCAGGCGCGTTCTCCCTCACACTCCCCTGATGAAGGACTCCTGATGAGCCCGAAACAAGTCGGGCCGTTACCTGACTATAACGTGATTAAACCGTTGTGTTCGTTTTTGTTTTTTTAATAATGACTCACGCTAGCTTAAATTTTATAATAGCTGAACGACTTGGAGGAGAAAAGGCAACAAAAGGGACTCATATAGACTTACGGGAAAAGCCTTTGCCCAGTGGGTCACTCATGTAGGCTTGCTATAAATAGTTATTTGTTATGCAAGGCTGCAAAGTTGATCCGCGAGAGACAGCGAAGGATTGACCCAAGACCCAAATAACTTTGCTGCCGTGCGAAACACACAATTTTTCACCTCACCGTAGCGACGAAAACACTTGGTGTTGGAAAAACAATTACACGAGTGCCACATCAGTTGTGGCCGTCCTCGCGTAGCGCCCTCTCCGCGCACAGTACCATCATTCACGCTAGCGGTTAAAGTAGACTTTTGCACGCAGATTTTGTGCGCCAAAGAACTTTTTTTCGAACTGGTGAGAAAAAAAATACTTCTTTAACACAGTTGCTCAAAAAGTGGTACTTTTCGTAGCTGTATATCGTGCGGAAAGTTGGTTTTCGCGAACTAGTGCTTTTTACTTTTTCAATTTTTTTAAATTTATTCATGACTACTTATTGATGAGTGTTAATATTTATTTCCTTTAAACATCGTAATCAACATAAAAATGTAAGAATACGAAAAATATACATATTTCATATTTTATTACTTACCTCTTCATCATTGTAACACGTTTATTTTTTAATATTGAATATTGAAAAACCGTTCTTAATAAGTTGTCTGAATGGAACGGAATAGCTGCCGAAACGCCTGTCAAAATTTTTGACATTATGAAGAAGCGTTTTTTCTTACCGCAATAAGCATTTTTTAAGTTTTCAAAGGCAACATTCAATATTGTTTTTATAAATATACGATAACAATAATTAGGTAATAATAGTACAATGTTTTATATTTACAATTGTTTATGTCTTATAGAACATGCATTTGAAAAAAAAAACTTTCATTGAAGTGGGTTCAATAATAATATCAAAATCCATTCTAGTCGAATAAAAGCTAAAAAAACACCTCTTCATAATGTCAAAAATTTTCACTGCGAAATTTGTTTACCAATCTTAAGTTTTCAAAACGTTGCTTATAAAATGAGTGAATCAGAGTTTGAAATTGATTTATTTTTTCGCAACTGTGTTAAAAAACGTCGTTCGATACACGTGCGGTAATGTCATTCTTCACTCGTCCCGAGTCTTGCCACTCGCCTACGGCTCGCGGCAAGATATCTCGGTACTCTTCAAGTAATGACATACTTTTCGCACTAGCATCGAAATGTACTATATCCTAACACTACGAACTTTTGAGCAAGTAAGAACTTAGAGAAATTTGAAATGTAATTATTACCCACTGCGCGAAGCAAAAATAAGAATAATGTGGTTAACAACCTATGTATGTATGTGTCATTATCATCATTCCAGGCAAAAGACGTCCACTGCAGGACATAGGCCTCCCCCAAGGTTTGCTACAAGGACCGGTCCTGCGCCGCATGTATGTATGAGACCGAAGATCGGATGTTCCACTCTAGCTCCAGAACTATTGGACCGATTTTAATAAATGGGGTGTCATAAATGATTGGTCAAGAACGTGCAAGTGTCATAGGATATATAAAAATTATAAGGGTGCGTCATACTAGTCGCAGTCGGGTTTTAGTTTTTGAGGTTAGGTTAGGTTATTTTCACTTACCTAATATTTTCTAAGACGCTTTCTTTCAACAGTGGTATCTTCTGAAGCGCTGGTAGACTCAGACTCAGAAAGTGCCTACATGCTCTACATGTGAAAAACTATAAAAGTTAAGATGTTGTAATACTAAGTACATGAGAGTAAAATATAACAATGACCTATAAGGCTGTTAAAATTTGTATTAACTAAGACATATTTTCGAAATAGATTGTTTTCATTAGAGATTTTCCATAAGAGTTTGATTCTTTTAGACAAGAGTAACATGTATTTGACGCTTGAAGAATTTACAACCATAACAATAAATAGAGAAATCAATAACAAAATTCCTTTCTTATTTGATCACGTGGCCAGTTTTATTGAGTTATTCTTAATTCTTTCACGAGTTGTTAAAACTCAGTAAAATTGAAATGAATTGGAATACTCATTTATTCTGCAAATAAGCTGGTGTTGAAAGTATACGTTAAAGAATGTATATTCCAATTATAACAATTTTGTTGAATATTCTAGCAGCTTTGTTTTGGACTGTGGATTCAGGTATAATGCTTATTTAAAATATGTACTTACCGTGTCTTAGGAATATGGAATACTCGACACCCAAAGATATCTCTAATAGTTTTTTGTATGTTCGTCTGTTTGAAAATGCAACGACAGCTAATCCGGAGTATTTTTAACTCAGTAACTCTACGTATACGTCTACGGAGTTCCTGTGAACACCTTCCGGCTCCATCATCAGATTAGCTCTTAGATTATGTACGCCCTATGCTCGTCATTTCACCGGTTACCTTATCCCCACACAACAATCTGAACACTATTGCTTGATGGCATGTTTAATTCCAAGCTGGTGGTAGCGATTAAGACTCTGTAGCCACTAAATTGTTGGTCTTCCTCTAACTTCTTCTGCTCTCAGTGTTTCTGGAATACTGCAATGCTCCGCTAAATACGAGCGACTGTGGAAAGCCTCCAATATCAATTTACTCCTACGTCAGATCAGGCCGTCTTGGACCGAAATGTAAGGTCGTTGTTTGGAGAGGCTGTTCCACTGATAATATGTTCTTTAACAAGAAACAGTGCACTAAACTTTGCGCCAAGGAAGTAAAAGGTAAAACTCTTCCTTAACCGTATTCAGAAGTTCCAGAAGTGGCTTCAATATGATGATGTTACGATTTTCAAGGAGTCCTGTGGCTGTGTTGGCTGCTGCACGTGTCGATCGCTTCTACTGAGCCGGCTGCCATCTTGGGCTTCTCTTTTGAGAAGTTAAGTGTAGCGGAGTGGAGCGCGGCGGCGTGGTTGGAGCTTGAGGCGATTGATACTCTCGCCACACAGTTCTCCAAATTACCTAACAATAACAATTACTTATATAAATAATCGTTCTTTAACCGAACATTTTTAAACCAACACCGACATTGGCAAAATTGTCCGCATAATTGGACAGGGGCCATTTTTATTTAATAAAGAAGAAGACGATTTTCGAATACTGTCAATATCACATGTATAGAACTGATAAGCGGCCAACGCGCTACATCTTCAGCTTTTTAATTTAATTTATTTCCTTTGACTTCGGAAATCGTTAACGTTAGCGTCATTTAGAGATCGTGTGAGGAGTCTCGTTATACAGATTATTGTTATTATTACAGTTGACGTGAAAAACTACAGATGTAATTTACGTATGAATACAGATGCTTGCAACGAAAAGCATGAACTTGTGTATACCTTTGACAATGAGAAACAAGCCTGCATGGAAGCTGTATGGCGCGGCTGCCCGACGCTTAACAAATACAACGACAAGCCGTCATGTGAAGTTACATGTCTCAACACCGTGTTAGATAAAGATGATCAAATGATAAAAACTTTCCAAACATTTTTAGCTGAAGAAATGAATGAAGCTTTTGATGATGCTAATGATACATATAATAATATATTATAACTGTATTGTATACAATAAAACTTATGTGTTTAACTTAGTAAAGTATAACTTAAAAAAACTGACCTAAGTAGGTATATATCAGATGACGTAGGTATATTTGACGACGCGGTTAGCCTAGTTGGTAGTGACCGTGCCTTCGAACCTAGCGTTCCCGGGTTCGAATCCTGGTATGGTCAAATATTTGTGTGATGAGCGCGAGTATTTGTTCCTGAGTCATGGATGTTTTTTATGTATTTAAATATATATTCCTCCATTTAAGTATGTATATCGTTGCCTAGTACCCATAGAGCTTAGTTTGGGACTAGGTGAATTTGTTTGAGATTGTCCCCTGATATTTATTATTATTATTATTATTATCAGACATAATTAAGTATAGTATCTAACGTAGGTACTTCAGCGCAGTAGGTAATAATATGGCTTTCAGTTTTTTTCCACAAATTTTAAAGAAAAAGGTTGCAACCTAAATCCCGATTGGCGATTAAGGTAAAAGCACCTATTATGGACAGTGCTCCAGTTAAGAAACATCCAATAAATATAAGCTTGCGAGATTGGTATGCTAATATCCTTACAATAAAGTTATATAACACAATTAGAAATACAATTAGATTAGATTGAAATGATTCGGGATTATCACATTTAGAATGAAATCTATGAAATTACCAAGTTATCAATAAAAAAAATGTTATTGTTTATCACGGGAGCATTGTCCACAATAGGTGTTTGTATCTCAGTAAACATAATGCACTCTTACAATTTTTATATAGCCTATGACACTTGCACGTTACGAATTACGATATCTAAAATGGGCAAATCGAAAGCAAAATATAGGCCTCTGTACTGCCCTCATAAGAAGAAAAGGCACATGTGCAAACGAATTGGTGTTGCACATGCGACCTTTATTAACCTACACAGGGTTTAATATGCTTCTGTGAATAATTCGCAGATGTGCCTTTTTTTTTTACGAGGGCAGTGTAGCTGTTCTGCTGCTGTGCCAATCTTAATGGAACCATAAACAACCTACCTGTAGAGCATTTAATTTTCGGTTACACAATTTTTTATAGTCCATAAAATATTCTTAACAGGTTGTAAATCTATAATACGGCTGAAACTCATTCATTCAGCGAATAAAGTCTTTCAGATACGTTACAACATGACCATTCTGAAGAGTTTAGTATTTTTTAATATTGCAGCTCTTCTTTTCTGTGATGTCGATTCCGGTGAGAATTTAAAAGACTATTTTAACATTTTTATATTATATGATAGACTCCGGATGTATTAGGGAGACATGTTCAGTCCAGTCCCATTTTACTTCCCGACTAGGTCCCACGCAATGGCAGCCGGAGTAGAGGCAGACCAAAAAGAAGATGGAGGGACGATTTGGATAAATTCAATCCAGGCTGGCAAGGATTGGCAAAGTCTAGAGAGGAGTGAGGAATGAGGGGGATTCTAATCCAATATAAATAGCCTATCTAGTGTCCCACTGCTGGGCAAAGGCCTCCGCCGGTTTACCCTTGAAATATCGACAAACGTTTCATAGAATGTTTTACTTCGCCGAATTTTCATTTCATCGACCGGCATTTCCACAAACGGAAGTAGTAATTTTTTGGTGGTCACAGGTCTAACATAACCTAACCTACGTAACCCATGCTAAAATAACCTGAAAACAATGAGGTTTCAGCAGAAATTAGCTTTCAATGAAATGAAATTCGGTGAAACGACACATTTGCTAAATAATAATTCGATATTTCAAGGAGCACCGAGTTTTAACATGATTAATAGTAATCGAATTAATAGTAAAGTTTAAATAATTGTAATTAGCCAACCATTACATGGTGGATTATTAAAGAGATTTCTATATGTCACTAGGGAGCAAAGGCGGATTTCTCGCTAAACGTATTAGTTACGCAATTAAGTGAGAATTGCTGCCGACATCTTAGGACAACGTCGCAGGGCTGGAACACTTTAAACCTACTTATTTAAAAAGGAGGATCTGTGTTTGACCCTTATGTACCCCTATTAGCCGTAGGCGTAATCAAAATTCAAACAAAGGTTAAACCTAATTTTGTCTAAGTACCTATCTGTAATAAATAGCTAAGTATTTTCAAAGATACACTTTGAAGTTTGAAAAAAGGCATCCCTCGTTCGACTCATTTTAAGTTTATTAATGCGGCTTATAGACCCGTTGTTATTATTTTTTCTGATCTGTACTCTCAGCGTCACCGGACTACTGCTTGGCTCACCTAAATACGAGCAACTGTGGACAGCATCCTACTCCAGTCTTCCACTATTACAAGCCAGGGTCCATCTGCAAGCAAGCCATTTGGAAAGGATGCCGAACTGAAAACATGTTCGATAGCGCACAAGAGTGTACCAAGCGCTGCATCAACAATAAGGCGGAAGAAAAAGGTATTCCCTTCTTTATGTCTTAACCTTTTACGACGGAAATATCCGTCATGGTAGACAACGCAAAATAAACCTGAGTATGTATGAATTAAGGTTGACATTAGTTCTAGTTTTTATTTGACATGGCGTTGAAAAGGTTAAATTAAGCGCTCGAATTATAACCGCTTTGATTTCGTGACGTCGCATGAACTATACTATTGAAGCATCTTTAAAAAATTGTGTTAAACCCGTATGTAATGTCGGAGAGATACAAATATACATCATTGTTTCTATCTTCGCAATTATCTAAAAAACTATTGATTTGCGCCAATTAGTGAAATTCTTTCAGCAACATAATCTTAATACCTACTACGAGCCTGACATGCGTTTACGTGGATAAAATTTTACCGGTGCTAGGGAAATCGATACACCTACTCCAATATTCTAACGTAAGACGTAAAGCTTAAGGTTTAAAATAACGGCGTCTCGTCCTGACTTTTATTACCTTTTATTACTAAGCGATTATAGCGATTTTCACTTTTTTATAGCGGTTTTATCAAGACGGGACACTTTTATTTTAAACCTTAAGCGTTAAGTCTTACGTTAGAATATGGAATAGATGTATTCATTTCCCTAGCACCTGTCAAATTCATGTAATTCATGTAAAGGATACAATCTACGGCAAGCATGAAACATCCAGAAATCTTTTTAATGAGTACTATTTTTTTTTCATCCGAGTATTATTTTTCAGTTCCAGTTGCAGTGGAAGAGTACAGATGCGACATCCCTCTAGATACTCACGTTTGCACGTTACAGCCAAAGCGAGTGTATACCTATTGCAATGAAAAACAATCTTGCGTCGAAGCCGAATGGTATGGCTGTCCATCGCTCAACAAGTTCAATGACAAAGAGACGTGTGAGGACACATGTTACGACACAGAAATTGATTGGAAAAATAAATTAAAAAGTCTAGATATGCGCTCAATTAAAAGGGTGCAAAACGTTGTGGATATATTATTAAAAACAAATGATATTAATAACGACATTTCTATGGAAAGTGAATTCTTACCGGTATATGAACTCATGTATTTACGTCAACACAACAAAGCAAAGAAAACCTTTGTTCCGAATGTTGTAAAACTTCCTAAAGAAGTGGAAAACAAAGCAAAAGTAAGCAAGACAAAACAAAGCGTGGTAAACGCAAGCAAACAATATAAAAAGGTAAACGTAAGCAAAAAATATGGAAAAGTAAACGGAAGCAAACAGTATGAAAAAGTAAACGCAAACAAGCAATATGAAATGGTAAACGTAAGCAATAAATATGAAAAAGTAAACGCAAGTAAACAAAATGAAAAAAATTACTCAAACAAGCAATATGAAATGGTAAACGTAAGCAATAAATATGAAAAAGTAAACGCAAGTAAACAAAATGAAAAAAATTACTCAAACAAGCAATATGAAATGGTAAACGTAAGCAATAAATATGAAAAAGTAAACGCAAGTAAACAAAATGAAAAAAATTACTCAAACAAGCAATATGAAATGGTAAACGTAAGCAATAAATATGAAAAAGTAAACGCAAGTAAACAAAATGAAAAAATTTACTCAAACAAGCAATATGAAATGGTAAACGCAAGCAAGCAATACGAAAATGAAAAAGATAACACGACTAAGTTATAAAACAAATATGTATTCATTGTCATTCAACAAATTAATAAAAAAAATCTGTTGGATACTTACCAATTCATTTTATACCTATTTAAAAAAGGGAGGTTTCTTTTAAGACCCTTATGTAAGTAAATATTTTTAACCTAATATATCTTCCTCTTCTTCTACATTTTCAACCATTTTTTTTTCCAGATTTTTAGAATAATTGGAGGAGTTTTGTTTCCGTAGGTACTATATAAAGTAAATTCTCTGCAAGACCCATCTTCTATTGTCCATTATAAATACGTATTGCTGGTCAAAGTAGTCCTATTTCATTAAGATAAGACGTTTTGCCTATTCTTCTTTGAGTATCACTACATGATAAAAGATGGTGCCAGGTTCTCCCTGTTCATACCTATTCAATTAAAGTAAAAAGTGTTGATATTAGTAATCTTATTTTTACTTTGCTCGACATCTTTACCTGACAGTCCGAAAAAAAGGTAGATAATGTTTTTTTGGGAGTTATAACAATATGGAATAATGTTATAATGTCGAAGGAAAAAGTGGAAGACTTTTCCACTGAATTTAAATTTCCAACTCCTCAATCCTGATGCGGGATCCGTATTCTGAGGCAGTCAGATTTTCAAAGGTTTTTGTTGGACGATCTACTTCTATTTGCCTTTCTTTTTCCTTGCCCTCACCATCGCAATATCTTCAATGTACATTCTCAGCATCTCTCGGTAGGCACAAAGGATTTATCAGTGGGTAATAATCAATTCGAAATATTTTCAATGGCTCCTCCGATCGTGATAATCCACAGATAAGATCGATTCGAATCGTAATTGACACTGTAATGGAAGCAATGGACATGTTTATTTCTTTCACTTACTTTACTATTGTGCTTTTACAATTTATTAAAGAAAACTGTAATTTAGAGTATTTATGGAATGTTTGGCTTAGAGTTGATTGTTATGTTATGATCAACTCGCTTTTCAATTTAGATATACATGATTTTATGAGTTGCGCATTCGAATTCAATATTTCTTAAACGGTCTCCCAAATCAAAAAAATATAGTAACATATCTATAATTATTTTAAGAGCTATCTAGCTAATCACTCGATGTAATAATGCAAAAAAAATCTTTGCTTCACATGTATGGGAGGTAGCCGAAAATAAATGATTTTTCAAGACTTTATTTTACAACTTTGTCGGCGTAATTTAAATGTATAACTATACCGAATTACAGCTTTGTAGTACCAAGAGCCCCCGAGTCAAACAGCGGACAGACAGACAGAAGGACGGACGGCCGGACGGCCGGACAGACGGACATGGCGAAGCTATAAGGGTTCCTTGTTGACTACGGAACCCTAAAAATAAAAGAAAAATAAAGGTCCAACAAATATTTGTCATATCATAATATTTAATGTAATCTTAATGAACAGTCGAGTTCATAAATATGTGTACATTTCTGAACCTTATCTCTTTAATGTAGTGTTTAAACTGCCATATATGAATTGTCACAGCGATTAAAGTGACAAGGTAGTAAGTAACCGTGTACACATATTTATGAACTCGACTTACGTATCACGACCAAGCTTTAAGTTTTAATAGCATATTATTTCAGCAATATGCGAGTTGAAATAATTGAATTATTGGTAATAATGGTAATGGATAGATAACGTTTACGACAATTAGATGATTACACGTTTTCCAATTACACCGTATCTCAAATTGTACACCTGAACTTCGATCATTCGTATTTTCGATGCATTAAAAAATAATAGTAGGTACCTTACTTAATAATTTGAGTTGATACTAATACGTATCATTATTGGCATCCAGGAGATGTATTTAAAGAACTGTTCTTGAGTAAAATGACCATTATCTATGGCCTATGCCCTTGTCAAGACACTTCTGTCAATTAATAAAGTAATCTTGCTTGAAATGCCCGTCTCAAGATATAAAAAAAGACAAGATATTTATTCAGTAAGTAGGCCGCACGGGCACTTTTACACGTCAAAATCTACCAGCGCTTCCCAAGAGGAGACCACTGCTGAGAAAAAGCGCCTCAAGAAACTCAACAGTTAGTCATTTTTTAAACATAGTTAAGTAATGTAATGTTAATGATACTAATTATCCTAGCATTATACTGGGTGTTTTTTTATTCGTCCACAAAATTTTGGGGGTTAAATCAAAGTCATACTGATCAACTTTCACCATGGGACCAACCCCGAAATCGCGAAAAATAAATTCTTAGCTAAGAACACTCTCGACAAAGTCGCCTTTCAAGTAAAACTAAATCAAAATCGGTTTATCCGTTTAGGAGCTACGACGCCACAGACATACAGACACACAGTTCCCCCTGTTTTACGTCGGGGGGTTAAAATGTGTGTCATTGGCGTCGAAAGTGTTAAACGCAGTACACGAGCTGTATTACAATTGCTGTGCAAAATTGAGCCGTATTTTAAGGAACAGTGCCCTTCATTACAAAGGGTCACCCTTCCTATTACGAAGGGTTTGAATGTCAAGGTCGCCCAACCCTTATAAAGGAGGGTGTCGTTAATCGCTCTTGCCAAATAACAAGAACCGTGTGGGATTTTGGCTCCGTGTGGCGTCTGGCATTTAAGTATTACATGCAATGCTAATGACGGTGGAATATTCACATTTGTGAGTGTTCGTAAGGGTGTGTATGCGTGTGTGTGACCAATTATGTCCGTACGTTTCGTTTTTTTTTTATTTTAATTTTTATCAAATATAAAGAGATTATGGCTGAATTTACTATTGTATGAAAACAATAAAACGGGAATAAATTGAAATTTACTGATAATATTGGGAAAAAGGAAAGGTACGGACATAGTTTTTGTTCCGACTGACCACATATTAAAAATTGGTCGAAATCGGTTAACATTTTAGGGGGCGGAAAACGTTATCGCCGTTTGTATGGAAAGCCGTAAACTCACAATCTTCTTAAAATACAACACTACATGTTCTTGACGAATCATACACAGGTATCAAAAAAAAATACAAAAAGAGATATGCATCGGCCGGGAATCGAACCCGGGCCGCCCGCGTGGCAGGCGAGCATTCTACCACTGAACCACCGATGCTTCATGTTATTGGGCGAAATTAACGTACTAAACAATTAAGTACGGCATTTTATTTGGTGGAAGTATTGAAATATTTGAATTTTTGACCTAAGTAACTTTTGATAATAGTTTAAAATATTTTTAAATAAAATTTCATACATTTGAATTTTAAAATATATGAATCTTCTACTGGTACGATATTAAAAAATACTTACCCAATGCAGGTGGCAATTCGTTGTGCCCAATGTCTATGTACTCAAGTGTTGGTGGTGGTGGAGATGAAGAAACTTACTATTGACGTTAACAAAAGAAGTGTCGGTTAGTTATTTTATTTCCAAACGTTACAATGGTATTGGTTTAGGTGCATGCCGGAATTTAGATCGAACAGGTTACCGACTTAAACTTAAACTTAAAAACTGTTTACCTTGCTTAATATTTTTTTAATAACTGATTATAAATATGTAATTGTATGTTTGTTAGATTAACAAAATTTGGTTGCAGTGTGAAAGCAATTTTTTAAGTTTTTACCTAAAGTCATAACTTACAGCACTTGACCTGTAGTGCCGCAAAGTGCAAAAGCCAAGTCCGCACCATTCGTTTCGCAATTCAAAAGGTCTTCGCTCCACTTACAAAGGTCACCGATAGATGGCGCTAAAATCAAAACAAGATGGCGCTTACTAAGCAGCTGATCGACCGCGCCGCACCTGACGACGGGAAAAGTGCGAGTCTCGCTATACGGAACGAAGCGAACGGCGATAACTCAGTCGCAATCGGGCTGAGCTGACGGATAGACGACTGTTCTGTCCAACGTTAGCTCGCTTTGTTTGTTTATAAGCCGAGCAATGATATTAAATCGTATGATAATCAAAACAATGACCGAAATCAAAGACCATTAATCAAGGATGTGCTAGGTTATTCCAAAGTGACGTCGTCGTTTGCTGAGACCAGCAAAGTTTATTATGTAGTTATGGATTTTTATCGATTTTAAAGATGTTCGAAATGTAGAACAGAGCTGTCACTGTGTCTAGGTCAGCAGTCGGAATGGTCTAACTAGCTTTGTCTATCTAATCTTGTACCGGTGCAATTATTTATTATTGTGATTCAAAGTCAATGGTAGGAAACAGAAGTCAATGATTTATGGTTATCAGTTTTAAATTGATAACAATTTAGATAGTAATATAGTAGATATTAGACCCAGTTATAAGTACACGTGTTTTTGTAGTTTTAGAAACCTCGTGAATAACTCATATAATCGCTGGAAATTAGTGTTGTTTTGTGAACTAGGTTGTTAAGAAGTGTGTGAAAGTGCTTTGTTTTCTTTGTGAGACCTCTTTGTGAAAGGATTATTGTCGCCAGGCAAGATCAGCAAAATGTTTGGCGTCTTCATGAAACGTTGGAAGCCAAAAAGGTAGGTGTATTTTATTTACCCTTCAATGAGCTCAATCATCTCAATTTAAGTAGGTACCTACTTAATCGAAGTTATTATCTTTTTTGAGCTTTAGGTTTAACCCTTGAAAACGCAGTTTAAGTAGGTGTTTGTACCTAGTTCCTGGTTATTATAAGGATATGCGTGAAGTTTTATCTGTTTTTAAGGCAAAAAAACAAACGTTTTCTTTAGTTTTATATGCACTTCTTTAAGTTATTGGTTTCTCTTCTTTATCTGCGCTTTTATTAGGAAATACCTATATCATTATGAAGTGCTCTATTAATAGCAGTTGTAGTCGAAACATCATAGTAACTGTACCCGGCATTTGCATATTGCTGTATACACTTGTTCTACCCTTGACATGAACTGGAAAACCGTTGTATCATCGTTAACAAACTATAGCAAATACCTATTGTATTTCAAACGGTGGTGTTTTATTTTGTTTAGATAGGTGACTTATTTAGGGCTGATTTTTCAATCTCCATTTCTATTATGTGACAAAGAAAAGGATAGTGATAATTTTAACTGCCTTAGATAATTTTACCTGGAGATTAGAAAAAATGGCCCTTAATCATAAGTAAATACTAGGCTTAGGTATAAAGTATCACTATCACATTTGACAAGGTACCTACATGTAAATGTCATGTTCAATAATACAGATGACACAATAGAGCTATGAGGTCGGCTATAACATTACAAAACTACGGACAAACATACTACGTGATGTGCTAATACTTACTAATAGTTTATGTTAATTAGACCGAATCAGCTAATGTTTATGGTGTCAAGTACAAATTATATTAAAAAAAAAAACAGCTAGAGGTACTCGTAGGTGTATAGCATTAGCAACATTGCTTTTTAAGATTGCTTAGGTAGTAAACTTGTGGTTTATTTTGCTTATACAGTAGGTAGGTATTTACTTTTGATTGTCTGTTTGCTGATTGTATTATGGCTTTAATTCCTTTATTACACCACTACTCGTCTTATTTCAGCTGTAATAACATTTACTGAGGAACCTTTAAGCCATATACCTACTAGACAACTTTGTGTATGATATGATAAATTCAATCTTAAGTTCATTTTTGGTTCACTACAACAGTTAGGTATCTAACTAGGTACCTATGTGATCAAAACGCAACATAAACTATCATTATGTTGTATTTACGTCCTCATTATTTTATTTTATTTTGTAATTATTAAGCTACAGTACTTAATCTTAACCTGCCCTCATCTTACGCTACTTAATATTCCACAATTCTAATCGACCATATCAATCGATCAATTTATCCTCCAAAGTTGAGTCTTCTCAAAGGCGCAACCCTATAAATTATTTAAAAAGTAAAAAACTAGGGTGACCACACAGCGTGAAGCCCTGCGATGTAAGCATTACAAATAGAGGGCCAATTTTCAATTAAAATCGCTGTATGTGGTCCGCCAGAGGGCAGTGCGGGAATAGATTGGAGACAGCGGCAAAGGGGTAGAGTGAGATGTCTAATTTAGTAGTTTTAATTAAATATATGGTTTATTTTTGATGACGTGATAAGAACTTTGGACGGGAGATACGTTTTTAGATTCTCTGGAATCCACTTTTAAAAGCCATCTTGATGTTTTTTTCCAAAACAAACACGTAGTATTATTTCGTAAGTATAAATATGAGTGTTTTATGTAATAAAAAATAAATTATCCTACAGTTTTATTGCCCAATTAATAACTTTGATAATTAACCAAGTACTTCTTAGATATCAAAGCAAACAAAACCGCGAGCCACACGTAGTTTTACAGCTTCCTAATGGCACTCATAATTATGTTCTTCTGGCTTTTTTTATTTTTAACGGCAACGGAAATGAGCGGCGATACGCATTTTCGATTGTGGTTATTAAGCCTGTCCGTGATGAATTCAATGTTTCGGTGTTATTGATGAAGAAAAAAATTTAAAGACTTATAAGAAAAAACTTAAAGAATAAACTTTCAACTTTTAAGGTCAACTGGTAGAGAATGCCATTAGGCATTAACTTCACCTTTTGTACTCAAATTTGTGTTTTAGTGCAATAAAGATTAAATAAATAAATACACTTTAAAATGCAGAATTCAAACACGGTTAACCTGCGTTTTGAAATGAGTTGTATCATACACTGCTAATTAATATAAAATAACTACACCACTAATATCAAATCATTAATTTTCAAGCTTCTATGGCAAATAATTAAATACTTTACAGACTAATAATTACGTAGGTATGCACGATTCGCACTTCACTATCACTAACTTACTTGCACAATGTACATTAATCTATTGGACTTCCTTTAAACTATGTTTCAATTTAGAATCTTTTATAAACACTAAAACTGTAACATAATGTCATAATGTTTGGTAATTCTTCTGTACTTACCTACTCAGTCAAGTTTTTAATATACATGCATGAGCAAAACGCTATCGGACACTGTTTCTAGAATCATCATTCTGAACATCATCGGCACGATCGCTTACTGCTGACAACTTAACTAGTTAAAAGAATAATAAAAGAATAAGAAACATTTATTTAACACACATATATCACAAAAACAAGCACAAAGCATTACAATAAACCGCTAGCTAGCGCTTATTTTCAGAGGGACCTTAGTAACAATATTAAAATCTAATATTCAAGTAGTACTTACATACGTTAAGTTATTTATTATTAAGCTGTAAAATATTAAATTCTAGTGCATTAAGCCGGAACAACATCTTTGTGAAGTCAATTTCTACTCGAACGGCCCTTCGTTACAATATCATCGATGTAAACAGATGGGTTTTAGTTCTTTTGCTGCTCCCATAAAAGTATGTTCAACTTATCTGCCGTACAAGTCTGTACCCCTGGCGGCAAAATGGAAGATTTTTTAGGGTTCTTCAAGTAACCTTACCTTAGTATTTGTATCTTCTATCGTCAGCGTTGTCAACAAACGGTTGTTTTTAATAATGTCACATTTAAATTTCTTTATTGAGGTACACACATTGCTTAGGTAGACACATTGAGGAGTAAACAGAAATTCCTAAGTTAAAATGCCTTTCCAAAGTTATTAAAAAAGTAGTTTAAATAACGAAACACTTCTAAAAGATCTTGATATTCCCAATACACATCACAAATCATTCATCACTCTTCAATTCAATTAATAGAAAGTAAATACAAAAGAAATGCTACAAAGTGAGTCAACAGGCGGTATAGTGGTATATTCCCAATGTGTGTAGATAACAGAAATTTATACAAATACCTACATAGCAGAACAGAACCCAAGCACTATCCGCATTATTCCCAACAGACTTTTTAGTTTCCAACGAGCTAACACGATTCCGTCGTAGCCCGGGGGTAATAGGCATGGATACACTTTACACAAATTGCAATCGCCCTTGTACA
Organism: Tortrix viridana; assembly: GCA_963241965.1. Lineage (NCBI taxonomy): Eukaryota > Metazoa > Arthropoda > Insecta > Lepidoptera > Tortricidae > Tortrix > Tortrix viridana. Next base: position 2,341,638 of record OY725174.1, read on the forward strand.
ATTTAATAACTGATTAATTTATAACCCTTCGTTGAGCTAATGGAGTGTCAAACTATAAAGAATGAGAGATAAATAATTACAACAGGTTTCCTATTGGTTTTAAGAGGATTGTGAGTTGACGGCTTTCCATACAAACGGCGGTAACATTTTCCACCCCCTAAATGTTAATCGATTTCTTCTTCTTCTTATTTCGACTAATTTTTGATATGTGGTCAGCCGGAACAAAAACTATGTCCGTACATTTCGTTTTCTCCAATATTAAAAATAAATTTCAATTTATTCCCGTTTTTATTGTTTTCATACAACAGTAATTTCGGCCATAATCTCTTTATAATTAAGAAATAATTAAAAAAAATGAAACGTACGGACATAGTTTTGTCCCGACTGACCACATACATATTAAAAATTGGTCAAAATTGGGTATCATTTAGGGGGTAAAAAACGTTACCGCCGTTTGTAAGGAAAGCCGTCAACTCACAATCCTCTTAATTGAAAATTGCAATGTAAACTGCGTTTTGCAAACAATGTTGCGTTTGTTGGTTAGTAGTGGTAAATTTATGGGGAATATACATAGTTGCGCAAGCTTTGATTTAGAAAATCGTTAGACGCTATTCAACCAATCTGGCTGTTGAAACAGTTTTGTTACACCCGTAAATTGGCAAAAATAAAAAAGTCGGGTGTTCAAACCTCTTTCGAATAGAAAAAAGCATAAAAAATTAGTCACAAAAAAAAAAACAAAAAGTGAATGGACTTTGCCAATTTAAGGGTAATTAACTTGTTATAATATTTCGAGCGAGATGACAAAGTTACGTATTAAAACATGCGAAAAATTGCAAAGTTTTGAACTCAGCATTGACCCAATTATTATCCAATTGCCTTGAAAAATGCATGCGTGCGAAGTATCGATGACAATGTAACTAATGATGTTGACCACAAGAGTGTGGTTTGAAAAATAACAGTCTTAACTAATACTAAATACCTATTTAATAAAAAATTGCCACACCTTGCAAAAATTCGGCGTAAATTAACAATTAAAGGTAAAGAACGTGTTATGCTAATACAAACATTACTCAAACAAGCCTAAAAATAAAATAACATTGACAGTCATAGAATAGAATAATTAACAAAGGTAAATTTAGTTCCTAAGGTAACTTATAGATTGGTAGTTCAGTGAAGGATTAAATTAAACTTGACGTAATGCGAAGTGAGAGACAAACTTGATAATGTTCTCTGACTTGCCTTGAACCTACTCGTATATTTCAATATTAATCCTGAATTAGCATGGCGTTAAATCGTTTTGTGATATCAACTGTATTTAGTGTTACTTTTAGATGATGATGATGCTACAAGAGGTAAACATACAAGAAGTCTTTGTTTTGACACTCTATAAATGTGAGTTAGATAATCTAAAAAGCCCAGTGTTAGTCGCAAAGATTTCCTCTTAATTCCTCAAGAAAAGCCCGGATTTTATCCATCTAAATTTTATCCTAATTTTCTTTTGGGTAGGATATCTCTACTTTGGGTGCTGTTACTTTGGATTCAGTCGGTTTTCGGATGGAGCCAAGGCTTTTCGATTCGGATGCATTCGGAATCCTACTCTGTCTTAGGTCGCTTTTCCACTTGTAATAAAACTTCTGCGAGAAATGTCCGATCGTAGGTCCGAAAGTGGCAAGTGGTAGATTTAAACTCGCAAGTGGGTCTCGGACATTTCTCGCAAGAGTTTTCTTGTCGGTGGGAACAATGTCTATTCTTCTCTTCGCTCTTTATGCAAGATATCATTTATTTCTACAATCGTCTAATATCAATATCATTTATTATGGACTCTTTATTGCAGAAATAACGAATATTCTCGAACTGTTTATGTTTAGGATTGATTATGATTACTTTTTCCAGGCACAAACATATCTAACATTACGATTGTGAGTAGGAATCGACCGATATGGTAAAACGTCACATGTTGACTTATGGCACTGATAAAACTTACGCACGGGGAAGTGAGCACAACGAGGTCAACAACGCCACAACTCGCATTATACTCTTTCCAGAGAAGTATGTCTTTTTTTACACTTACAATACCAACATATAATTATACGAGTCAATTATCTAGGTATTCAAGTAAAGTTAAATTATCGTCGGTTGAAGCTACGTGATAAATCACTACAGATATGAAAATTTGTGTTGTCGTTGTTTTATCAAGAACTTGGCTATATTTTTAGCGACATGGTATGTATTTATTTTATAATTAATTTTATATAAAACCACTTACTTATATCCCATTTTTTTTATTTTAATACCCCTCACAATTTTTGGCAACTTTTTGTCGGTATAGTTCGTATGACAAATACCATCTTCATAGGTTTTTAACTGATATGAAGTTGAAATACCGGATTTGAAACAGTAATACCGTTGCTGCAATAAAAGACGGACAAAACACCAAACATAAATTTGATGTCTCACCAAACAAAGGTGAATGAGCCATCGAAATATTCCAGCCTTTCAAATTGAAGTTAAATGTCCCCTATTCTGCACTAACAATTACGACGTCTATCCAACGTCACTTCTGTCAAGTTGTCATTACAAATGACGCTTCAACGTGCATCTTGTTTTGATGAATTCAAGCAATATCAAACTTTAAGTCAAAGTACTAAAACGGTTTCTGATTTTTAAGATAGCAAGTTAACTTGGTTTTTTGGTCTTTAGCATACGAATGCTTTATTTTCATACTTCAACAAGAATAAACATAGCAATCACCTAACTACTTACAATTCCAAGGTGTTTGTGTTAATTTGTTTGGCTCGAAGACTTTGACAATGACACGGGGCCTACCTAAGTGATGAGCATGTGTATTGTACTATTTGTCCTGAGTACCGTGTGGTTACTTGTTTTCGCTCAACAAAACGTTTAGGTCGATGATTGGTAGTAGAAATAAACTATTCCCATAAATTTTACCGTAAGTAACATAATTATAATTATTTACAAGCCAGATTTATGTTCTATAATAAAGTTTTCCCATAATATGTCATGTAATTAAGCGGTTAATGCACTTCGGTGACTTTAAATCTTTATCATGATTCATGATCGATATTTACATAAATATATGTACAGTTTTAAATCATATTTTCTAAACCGGTTCTTCTTTATCTATGAAGCGTAGGGAGGATAACAGAAACTTTAATGTACCTGTAATTACCTAGTCGTTTCTTTGTTGAAAGCAGTTATTTAAAGTCTTACACTTACACGGTATATCTACACAATTTCTTGATAGGTACCAAAGAAAACAAAATATATCAGTTATCATAAAATAATAAACGGACCTTCTCTTTAATTCAAAGGAAGCTGTCATAGTGTTGCCAATTTTGACATGACTTAAGAGCGAGAGAGCTGCCAATTCTGAGTTCGCAATAACTCACTGGGTAGAGTTAAGCAGAGCTGACATGTTGAGTGAAGATTGGACACGCCATGTATGGCCGGTCTTTGCATAGCGTGTCCAAATTATGCTAATTTGGTCTGCATTCATACTTCCTAAGACTATTACACTAAACTGGGATGTTTTAAAATATACAGGGTGTCCCGCGATAAAGTGCGTAAACGAATAAGGGTGAAACTACATGTGATTTTATCACAGAAAAAAAATTAAACATATTTTTTTTATATTTAATTTTAAGTTTCACCCTTATTTGTTTGTGCACATTATCGCGGGAAACCCTGTATTAAGGTAAAAAAAACTTAGTAATATTATAATTACTTCTACTTTTTGTGCAATAAAGAGTTTAAATACATAAATTCGAAAGTGTGTTTGTTTGATCCTTCTTCACGGTTCAACTTCTAAACAGATCGACGTGAAATTTGTTACAGGGTTAATTTATAACCTGGAGACGGAAATATGATACTTTTTATCACAGAAACTCGGACAGTTCCCGAGGGAACAGCGATAAACTACTTCTGCGCGGATATAGCCGCGAGCAAAAAGTAAGTATTGCAATAAATACACAAACTAATACATACCTAATACAGTATCTAAGGCAATATTTACATTAAAAAACTTTTTATTCAAATAAAACTGATTTCGATTCCCAAACTATAAGTAGTTTAAAAGTCACTTGAATACGAATTCAAAACTTACCCATTTACATTAAATAACAACGTTGAAGAGAAAAAAATAAACCAGTTAACGTTATGTGAAAACTTTCCTCGTAAAAGACAATGGTTTGAACGAACGAATTTATTTTTTGCCGCGTGAAAACGGCTGTGACAGGTCTTTTTCTGTTTAAAAAGAAAGAGTTCCTTTTTTAAACGTTGAATGATGAGACGTTTCCGGAGCGCGATCTTTGGGACGAAGTCTGTGGTTATTATCTAAATATAAATTAGACGTAGGTTACCGTTGTTATTGTCAACTCGCAAATGTCAGCAGTTAGGTGATGATTTCTTAACTTGGCTGATGCACTGCCGTGTCTAAATAATGATCACATGACTCTTAAATACTTATGTAGCACATGGAGGTTTTTAATTTTAATAAGTAAGTAAATATTATGTAAATGTGTTTAATACGAAATTAAAGATCTTTTTACTGTATTTTTATTAAATACTCATATAAAATGTGTCGTAACATTATCTTAGGGTAGGTAATAAATAATAATAAATAAGGTAGGGGATAAACTAAAAGCAATTCAAATTCAAATTCAAATTCAAATATTTATTCAGTAAATTGGCCACATACGGGCTCTTTTACACGTCAGTAATATAGAGTGAATCTACCAGCGCTTCGGACAAGACCATCATTGCGGAGAAGAAGCGCCGCAAGAAACTCCAGCAGAAGGTCATTTTTTCCAATATAAAATACAATAATACTTAAAAGTAAGTTACATTACAAGGTAATAAAGTAACAAATATTAATTATTAGAACTAGCACAAATGAAAACATTACAAATGTAAGGTCAATGATTATAAATATAAAAAATATAAATTTAACTACCTTAAGAGGTTAATGACCTATTCAAGCAGGTCTATGTCTTGCAGGTAATTTCTTAATTATACCTATATTATTATCATTCGATATTGTTTTTATCATCAAAATGATAAAAAACTGGTTTACGGTCATATACTCCTTACAGGTTAAACTATACTTAGCTACATGGAAAGTATCGATTGGTTGGTACGTACCTATATCACAAACAGGGTAAGCTTCTGTCCAGCCGACCATCGCATCAACTCAGGCGCATCGCCACGGAACGATGATTGTTTTAAGTTACAAATCTTGGTACCTACCTATTGTGTATTGTTTTTTTTTCGAAACAGCTGTTTGATAATTGCGTAATGGGTAGAGAGGTGAAATGTAAATTCTGTGGCAAGAGGTAGAAAGTGTAGATTTTTTTGGTTAGAGCTCTAACTAACTTTATACTATGTATTATTTTAAATAAAGATGGAACTTAATAGAGATACGAGTACACTCATAGGCACTTAAAATATAATAATAAGAATATAAGAAGCAAAAAGTAAATTCCGATACCGGGAATCGAACCCGAGCCTCCTGGGTGAGAGCCAGGTATCCTAGCCACTAGACCATATCGGATACTGGTCACAGTGTCGAATTTACTGTATAATACTCGAATCTAGTCTTAAAATAATACTTTTTTTTCATTTAATCACATCATAGCGCGTAGCTAATAATACCATTTACACCGTTATTATTTATGTTATATTTACCTAATAAAATAACGTAAAAAAACGTAATACATTTTAATTATTTTTAATGTACGTATATCATAAAGTAATAAGTAATAAATGATACGTTATATAAACAACAAACCTTACTTTATTTTTCAACTTTTAAACTATAGCAGAGATAAAATGACAAATCTTGTCCCCATTGACCTAAATGAGAGTTCAGTAGGTATAAGCTAATTATAGGAAATGTCATAGCTTCGTGAAGAAAGATGGTGGACGGTAATTGAGTTTATTTGTAACTTTCAACTGGTAGAAAATACCATTAGGCATTAAGTTCACCTTTTGTACTCAAATTTGTATTTTTGTGCAATAAAGATTAAATAAATAAATAAATAACTTTACCACGAGTAATTTGCAGATTTATAATTTATAATAGACTAAGTGGTTTCAGAATATTGCTATTTGTTTTCTTAGGAAGCGATTCCGGCATCGATGTGTTTTTATCCGAAATCGCTGTAATATTAGTACCTACAAAACTGCATTAAAATCAGCTCAGTAGTCTAAAAGCATAATGAGACAGACAGACACCATAGTCTCACCATATTTTTTTTTGTTATAAGTTTAACATGTGTGTTTATCTGTCTGTGGCACTGTAGCTCTCAAACCGATGAACGGATTTTGATTTAGTTTTTGGTTTGAAAGGTGACATATTCGAATGCTCTTAGCTAAGTATGGTGAAATCCATTGGGTCATATTCTAAGAGTTATGAGCTCCGAAAGTCCCTAGGGGTCCCAATTTGGTCGACCCTATTAATATGCGCTGTCCGTCAGTCTGTCTGTCTGTCTGTCCTAACTATAAAGAGCTGTATCTTTTGAACCGTAATATATAGCGGGGTGTTTTTTTTTCAGAATATGTGTTATTACGGCGGATTTACTTACAAATAAAAATAAATAAAAGATAAATGTATTTTTTCACGTATTTTTATTTTTGTTGTAGGTAGGCATCGTAAAAACGGTAAAACATAAAAGCGTTATATTTGGTATAATTATAGAACAAACCCTACAGAATAACAACAAATGCTAAAAACCAGCCAATGTGTACGGAACCCTCATTGCACGAGTCCCACTCGCACTGACCCGGTTTTTTTACTTTACGTATCATGCCATGAGTCCTTCTAACTAAAGACTTATTAATCGGCTAACGTAATTGACCTCAAATTACACCGCAGTGTGACCCTACCTTAATGCGTTCAATTGGTAAATCGATCGCACGTTGAAAAACAATACGAAACAGGTGGAAATAATTTTTTTTGCTGTTTTGTAAGTTGTGTAAATGTGTTAGGATTCAATATTGAATGAGTTTATTTTTAATGTTACATCATTTAGCTTACGGACGTGATACGATAACACGTTTTCATGAAAACTAAGAAAAAATTACTTTGCAATTAAAACGTGTGTATAAAATGAAATTATTACTTAATTTACTCATTTTACTTTACAATTATATCTAAGTTAGAAAATTATATTGTAAAACTTAAAGTAAAATAATTACCGGTGCAAAAATAAAAAATAAAACAAAAAAAAGAATGCATCGGCCGGGAATCGAACCCGGGCCGCCCGCGTGGCAGGCGAGCATTCTACCACTGAACCACCGATGCTCACAGGGTGTCGACGAAAATTAATTGTGTAGTCGGATAATTTTAAAATGTTTTTAAATGGTTCATTGAATGATATCATTTTATGATTATAGTGCTATCTTCAGTCAGACGCAAGTCAGTTGCAAAATAAATTACGTACCATTGATTGAGTAGTTTAGAAAAGTTTTTAAAACGACTTTTTGTTATTAAAATGGAAAAAAAACAAAAAGTAAAAAATACGGAGGTCTTCATTTAAAAAAAAAATTTAACGTTTTTTTTTCTATTGTAAAAAAACGGTAATAGGTACGTATACCTAAGCATCAAATTTAAGCAACAAATAATAAAAACCACACGTGCAAGTAGGGCTCCCCCCAATCCTCTTTGTTATAGTTCAGTCGGTTAAACGTAAAGCACGCTAACAAGAGCCAGGTTCGATGCTCGCCGGTCACGAAGAGTTAGCACGACTGCAATTTTCTTTGAAACAATATGCAAATTGCTGCTTTCACAGACATTTCTAGCCTGTAGTGTGTACTTTACTTGGCCCTTGTTTGCTAAACTCTTTAAATGTGACGTTCTCAATATAAAGGGACCTTATGGAGGAAGGCAGTTACGCTCTTCTTATTCTTGTAACTATACGAATACTATTGTAACAGTTATAAAAACGGCGTAACCGCCTATCTCCATAAGGCCCTTTATATTGAGAACGTCACAGATAATGTTGAGAAACTTTTCGGTCACACGCATTTGTAGCAATCACTTCTGCCTTGCTTTTATTTATGGGTAAGTTAAGTACAACTTGTACTTATAAATATACATATAATATACTAGCTTTTGCCCGCGCCACCGTCCGCGTAGTAGTTGTTTATCGTTGTCCCTCGGAAACTGTACAATTTTCCGCTCGCGACTTCGCCTGCGGAGAGTCAGTACTTTCGTAAGATAAAATATAGCCTATGTTCACCTTGAAAGATCATTCTAAATGTTGGTGAAAGAATTGTTGAAATCGGTCCAGTAGTTTTTGAGTTATTCGTTGCAAACATATAAAAATACAAAAATACAAATCTTTCCTCTATATAATATTAGTGTAAATCAGAGGTTAATCTTACACAAATTAAGTTTCTGGCGTGTACTATTAAAGATTCAGAAAGCACTCCCAAGTAGCATAAAAGCTGTATAAGAGCTTATACAGCCATTATAACTCTAGTTTCAGCATTTTAAGGGCTGTATAAGCTCTTAGGGCCTGCGCAAACCGGCAGAGCGCAGCGCAGATCACTTTAAATTTATCAATGTATATTCTTCCCTATTTTCATTACAATAAGGTATAAATTTGAATGCTCTGAGACCGACCTCGGAGCATCACGGGGGATTTCTGCTCTGCGGCTGCGGCTCTAAATTTATACTTTATTGTAATTAAAATAGGGAAGAATATACATTGATTCATTCAATACACCACAAATCACACAACACAAACCATACCAACTAGTTAATCTGTGGCTTCTATCTCTTTCTAGCAAAACTGAATCTGACATGGAGTTTATATGGCTGTAGTGCACACTGAAGTCACAGTTCATGTCGGATCTCTCTGTCTAAATAGTAGTTTTTAAATGCTTATATTATCCGTACTTTTTGCCATTTATTTTCGGTATTTTCGTATTTTGTTAATAAATGCTACACAAAAATACCATGCATATTCCCTATTGGGTAAAATTTTTACCCCCTTACTAATAAACGTTGAGTAACCGCTGAGTAGTTATACAATGCTTTGTCCTTATCTGTCGAATTCAAATGTCACAATGACAGATAAGGACAAAGCATTGTATAACTACTCAGCGGTTACTCAACGTTTATTAGTAAGGGGGATAGGATGGTCGGGACCATCAATCTGGATGTATAAATAATAAATAAATACAAATACATATATATTAACCATAAGGATTCATTAAAACAAATAACATTTGCATAAAAGAAACGCAGGGCTAACGGCATATGCATTTTAGTGAAATTACTGCAATTTTGTGATTTTTCACGTAGAATGTTGCCAAGTTGTCAGCAAAGAGAATTCGCTCGTGGTATGAGAGCCCTCAGCCTCTAGCGTTGCATTGCATTACGGGGTGCAGTGCAGGTGCGTTAGGGCTGCCACTTATAGTGACAAGTTTTTTGTTTAATTTTTATTGCAAAAACAAATAATGGTGGACTTAAAATTTAAACAGAAAGGAAAGAAAAAAGCACATACAACGTGAAATATTTAACATGAATTTTCTGTAGGTAAAACATATGAAGTACTAGTTCGCTGTAATGTTTACCTATTATTGTAACATTTTGGTTATAAATATACAATCTTGTATAGCTTAAGGCAATGACACTCGCGCAGTCTTCGCAAATCAAGTGCCCGTGCGGCCTACTTACTGAATAAATATCTTTTATCTTTTATCTTTTTTATCATGTGATACTTCGTTTATACAAATCAGTCCAATATAAAAAAAAAAAAACAAGAAGAAGTTGAGATGTTACAATGGAACATCCAATTTTTTGTGCCCACTGTCGATTTCTTCAGAAATTGTCTTAATTGTCCAACCGTTTGACTTCGCACGGACGGGTAAAAAAAAAACAGATGCGCGCAAGCAAGTTATACAACTATTCCAAATTTCAAGTTGATAGCTTGTGCAGTTGCTGAGAAAAACTGCAGTTACAGACATACAGACAACGAAGTCTCACCATAAGGGTTCCTTTTTTACCATTTTGGTACGGAACCCTAAAAACCACTTCAGACTGATACAAGTCCCTAATATTTTCTTCTTTGCCTTCTGAGGCAAATCTAAAAAAAAAATAACAAAGAATGTTGCCAAGTCATCAAGTAAAGATAATCTGCTCTAGGAGGTTGTAGTGCCCTCTGCTCTTGTGGCGAGTGGCGACGCGTTGCACGGCGGGGAATTAAGTGCAGGTGTTTACACTAGGGGTGGCACTTTTAGAATATGTTAATTAGGTTACTGAGATAATTTCATCACAGGTCTCGTTGAATTAGCTCAATGTTAATGAGGCGAGACCATGGAGAAGGAAGAGTTAAAGGGTAACAGTTTAGGTGAGTAAGAAAACTTATAAAGCCGTTGCCTTGGTCATGTTACTCTGGCTTCCTCTACAGTGCTGTGTAATGCTAAAAAAATTCACAGTGATGGTCATAACACGAAAATTACAGAAATTGGATTGAGAGTTCATTTTGTTTTTAAAAAGTAACCAAATTAATCTAAGTATTCCCACGTGTTACTTTTACACTATTTCATTAAAAAATATCTTACGTCAGTTTATTATAATCAAGATGATTAAAGTACTAGAACAGTACTACAGACGTTCTCTTTTGCGACTGAAAACAAAATCTTAACCAATACTAGTTATAGAGTCAGGGTTTTGTGAGTTTGCGTTTATATGGCGGGTAATCATCGGAACCACTAGTGCTATTTGAAGACTCTTTCACCATTTAAAATATACATTATACCAGATAGGCAACGGCTATATAAATTGTATTAAACATTTGTGACGTTCTCAAAAAGAGACCTTATGAAAGTAGGCGGTTACGCCGTTTTTAGAACTGTTACCATAGTATTCGTATAGTTACAAGAATAAGAAGAGCTTAACTGCCTTGTTCCATAAGGTCCCTTTATATTGAGAACGTTACGTTTTAATGGTTAGGTTAGGTTAGGTTAGGTTAACACCAATAAAGTTGCTGACATTTCTATGAAAAAAACGTATCCAGCATCTACCTACTTTAGGCAACTCTTATAAGCCGAGACTCAGCGGAAAAATCACTTGAGGTTTAGTGGCATCCCTGTCGCCTAATTAGAACGAGACGAGGTAAGGGCTTAGCCAGGTGGCTGAAGGGTTGTCACTACGGTTTGTAGTTTCCTGGTATTTCTGGAGAAAATTCGGTAGTATTTTTAAAGTTAGCATCACTGACAGCTATAGGCAGTGACCGCTTTTAATCAGATAGTCCGTCTGCGTGGTTGCCTTTCTTTAATTACTATTAAAAAAAAAACTTAAATGACTTGCGTATACCGGAGGACATAGTGTGGGTAGGTGGACCAATGATCCGGGTTCACAAAGTGACCAATGACCTGTTGAAGTTCGCAGAAATGTGATGGTCGTAGAAATGTCCGGCTTTGGATATCTTTCGGTTGATATGATAAGTAGGTAACGATAATTTTTAATTATGTAGTTATAGTAGTTACGGCGAGGTCGAAGAAAAAGGAATCTTGTTAAGTATAAGACTAAGTATAAAGTGGAAACGCCCTATATTGTTGACACCGTACCAATTATTGGCACCATGAACGTTATTTCAAGGTGATTGGTACTTTGGATGCCAATAATTGGGTATTTCACTGTACTTATTTTCATTGCGGTGGCACTTCACGTGGCTATTATTGGTGAAACATTTTCGTTGTGTTGTTTTCATTCGATTTGTCATATGAGAGAGATGTAAGATCAATATTTGACAAATACTAGCAAATGTAATGCCACCATTACTTGGACTATTATTTGCGGTTGCGCCAACCCTAGCTAATGCTCGAGTCGTTCCCGAAGGCTTTGCCGAGTGACCTAGTTCAGAAAATGTAAATCTCATTTTTGATGTCATATTTCAACATATTTAGTAGCTAGTTCTCTAGTTCTAGTGGCAGATTAAGGCGGAGTTACACTTGACGTTTGCGACTTTATGGGCAGAAATGTATTTTTTTTCTGAGTGGAGTGCTGCTACATTTTTTTTTAATAAAAATATTTTTGAGGATAGGAAGATGTAGGTATACACTTTTTCACCATGTTCCATTGTAATAAGGTCCAATAGTGTATACATATTTCTGTCCTCGACTGTACCTATAAATAAGGGTGTCAAAAACAACCGAACGCACGCTCTTACGCCTTTTACAATAGAGTTCAGATATTTCTAAGCACATTTTAAGTACGTTCGAACACATTCCATGGCCATATAGTCGGTCCTCTCTTTCTAGAGATAAATTTTAACTGTCAATTAATTATCTGGGGATTCAACTAGTAGAAAACGTTCTTAATCGTTTTTTGACTTCATAATAAAATTAGTTAAATTGCAAACATCTATTTTTAATCTTTCAACGTTTACGTTACGTTACGACATTTTCAACCGAATAGGTGCCATCGCGAATTCGCGCTTCGTTTTTATAAAACGAAGAAGTCTTATCATTTAGCCTTGCCAGATAGACTCGTTTATATTCGTGCGAACGAAGCGAGTCGCGCTCTCGTTCACTCGCGCCGAACATCGCGAAAAAGAAAGAGATAGCACCACGCGCCCGTTGCAAACGCGTCTATCGCTCGCTGTGACATCACTGCATCAGTCAGAACTTTGTTATCGTACGAACAACATGAGTCGCCAAAAATTAACTCACAGAATTATTGCGGAGGTCAAAAAACGTCCTTTTATATGGAAAAGAGCGGACCCTCTGTACAGAAATAGAATTGCCTTGTTTAAAGCGTGGATTGAAATGGGGAAAAAGATCGGTGTGAAGCGTGAGTAGCCATCTTGTGTTTTCTACGTTTGACGTTTGCGATAGTCGCATTCGGGGCGCGTCGAATTCGGTGATATTATTACAAACTTCTCTGTGCGGGTGGGCAAAAACGGAACTAACATGTTTCTGATAGTAGCTTTGTGTACATTATTTAATAGCAGCGGCACTGTTATCGGCACGAATAAAATTATTGTTATAATAAGTAGTGAACATAAATGCCATACGTCATTTTCGACATTCGTCTTTTATTTATGATATAGCAAGAAGTTTCATCTACTTATATTAATAATATTATAAAGAGGTAAAATTGTGTCTTTGTTTGTTTGTAATACCTATAGGCTATTTCGTATTTTGTGAGGGGTTGCTAGTTTTAAATACTTAAACAAATACATTAGGTACTTGTTGTTTAAAAAAAGATAAAGATAAAAGATAAAAGATATTTATTCAGTAAGTAGGCCGCACGGGCACTTTTACACGTCAAAATCTACCAGCGCTTCCCAAGAGGAGACCACTGCTGAGAAGAAGCGCCGCAAGAAAGGTGTTTAGGTGTTTATAGTGTTTTTAATCTACGAAGCCACAATATATTTTTATGTAGGTATCTACTTGCATTGATTAAGTGGTGGGGCGCGTCTTCGTGAATTTAAAGCACTAAGTATATTAGAGTTTGATAATTAATAATATCAATTAATTTTATAAATATTATTTTATTTTAGAATAATTAAAATAAAAAATTTAAAAATAAATAAAAGAAAACTGGCTTGAAATCAGATTTTAATCAATTACAAGTATGATTTGATTTATAATTTGGTTTGTATCGTAAACTTAATAATTGATAATCTTCACAGCCGAAACCGTGAAATTCAGATGGCGGAGCTTGCGCGATATATTCCAGAAAGAAATGAAGCGGATCCAAAAGCACCTCAAAGATGGAGGACAACCAAGTAACTTGCGATTCTGGACGTACTTCCGGAATATGCTGTTCCTAAAAGACGAGTACGACGACCCGATACGATATCCGGAAATACATTTAGAAGAGGAAGAAGTAGAAGTTGAACCTGAACAGGCTGTAAAAGACGAATTTGTAAATTGCGAGGACCAATATGAAGTCGAGGCTTTGGAGAGTGTTGAATCGTGGAGTGAAGAAATAGAGGACGTACTCGCAGAACCAGAGATCCAAGTGACTGCTGGACCAAGTCATAGTAAAGTTAAAGTAATAACAATAAAAGAAAGTACACCGAAACCACCGGAAGATGCTAAAAAGACAGGTCAAGAAGAAGCACTTGATGAAGACATGCTGTTTGTCAAGTCTTTGGTACCGTATTTGAAAGGTATAGACCCTGTAAGGAAGTTAAGACTGAAGAGTCAAATTCAGAATCTGATTGCGGATGAACTATCTAGAGATTAATGGAAAAGTTTGATTATGAAAGTAGAGGTAAAAAGTGTTTTTTTTCGATGGGTATTGTCTGATGATGATATATAACATCCTGAAACTTCTAGAATATTGTTATTTTTTTACTTGTGCCAAAGGGAGGTATTTTGGTTTTGTATTTTTAGGTAGGTACCTACTATTAATATTAAATAATTCATTAATTATTCATACTTGTTTTTGTTGACAGAGCGAGCGCGGAGCGCGAGCGAAGCGTCGCCGTTTCGGCTTGGGCAATAATGCTAATTCTCATCTACAGGTCATTTAGCCGAATCAACCGATTCTCGTCAAATTTTGTGAGCAGGTTCAATAATTATATGGATTTTTTTTTCAATTAAGATTTTCAAAATGTTTCAAAATGGCGGAGATATGGGTTTTCGCGATTGCAAACTTGATTTGCGGTGTCGATGTATGAGGATAACAGTTTTCCAACGGCAAAGTTAAGTTTGTTGCGATATGGTTGCGAGGTCTACAGCTCACAGAGCCACTAGTTAATATAAAGACTTACCCCGTTATTCATAAACGCACAACAAACCTATTTTAGTAAAAGTATGCTTTGTTACGTTCTGTCAAATTCAAATGTCACAATGAAAGAACACACACAACATACTTCAAGCATATTTTAGTTATGAGTGAGATTGTGTATGAGTTCTGTGACAAGAGTGTTGGTTGCTGCACGTGTCGATTATTTTGTCGCGTTTTTTAGTGCCTCAGTGGTGTTGAAGAGCTCGGTGGAGTGGTCGGCGCGAGCGGCGGCCGACACTCTTGCCTCTGATCTCGGAGAATATAACACTCTAAATGTTTGAATAACATTTTCAAGAACCGATCATATGTAACCTCAAACTTTGACATTGGCAGAATTGTCCTCATGGACAGACGCCATTTTAACAAAAAATTGAGTTGAGATTTTGTAAGAATGAAGAATTCATTGTAAACCAAATTTTCCACCAACTACAAAGCCGTAAACGACTAAAACGACCCAAAGTTTATCTTGGTTTCTAACACAAACTGACGTCATAGCATCCGCGCCCAATTTGAGTTATTTGTTTCCTTACATATATAAATAAAACTTAATAGGTGGAAATGTCGCAAATTTACTATTCTACGTCAAATTGTAAATACCAAACGCAATTTTAACCTAACCAAAATATTTTATTATTTATGATGAGCTCTTGCTCCCTCAATAATAGCTATCAATAGCTATAGTGATTTTGTGAAGAATATAATATTAGCAATGGGTACATAACATGTTTTAAAGTGTACATTATGTGCCATTCTGAACCTAAACGTTTTAACTTTTCCTTTCTTGACAATAAGTCAGAAAAGGATAATAAAGGCTGTTATACTACGAAATTCTGAATATTAAATCTACCCGAGTTTCCCAAGCGGAGACTACTTTTAGAATTAAGCGCCGCGACAAACACGCCAGGCAAAGTCGAATACCCAGCTCTTGTGTCGATTCTGTGCAGTAATTTATTCTCAAAACATCTCAAGATAGTTCAGACGCGTGGGTTTCGGAAGTCCTTATCGGCAGATCGACGTGAGCAGCGTGAGCTGCATATCTACACTAATTGGACCAAGTTATGTTACGAAATATACGGAATTCGTGGATAACGGAGCGCGGGCGTCTAATATGATACACGAAATTCGGATGAGTGCCGTCCCTTTCGAACTAGAGCCGTGAGCTAGTTGTGTAACAGGGATAAGATATTCTTTACGTCGATCTTTGATTTTTGTAGGTCCCCGGAATACATTTTTGAAAATCAAATTTGCTTGTTATAGCAAACAATAAAAAAACTGGGTTATTAGACTATGGGCGGTATTAATAAACTCATCTTGACTGAGATACACGTCTAAGGCATGTCAAAATGGTCAAGCCATTGAAAGCTGTCATTGACACATCTTGAGACGAGCATCTCAGTCAAGACGAAATAATACGGCCCTAATACGAGTCCATGATCCTGGAAAATCTTTGTCCGGATTTTTCGAACGTGTTTGTCTCATTTTTACGAGATTAACAAAATTTATTAAAACTTATTTATTTAGTACTCGTATGTGATACGATTCTAGCTCCTGAACTATTGGATTAATCTTAACGACTATTATAAAGAAAGAGTTCGAACTCTGTGAGTTGTGTGCATGTAGAGGGTAATCTTTAGGCCCACTACACACATTTGAAAGTTCTTTCACTCTTTGAAAGGTACATTATTACAGACGGACATCACACTACATAGTATAAAACAAAGTCGCTTCCCGTCGTCTGTGCCTATATATGTAGGTATGTACATACGCTTAGATCTTTTAAACTCCGCAACGGATTTTAATGCGGTTTTCACCATCAGTATAATTTCTCACGGAAGCTTTTTGTATATAGTACCCGAAGCGAAGCGAGGGCGGGTCGGTAGTTTTATAATAAATGGGGCAATATTCTGATTCGTCAAGGATTATGAGTTTCATTGACGATATCAAAATTAGACGCGTGAGTTACTACAGTTGCCAACAGGATATATATTTAAATTTTGACTTTTGAACAATACTTAAAGCATCTATAAATAGTAGGTCGGTTAAGCACACTAAGTAGGTACATTGATTTTGAGAACGTTAGATTCAAGAACTGGCAGTTTATGTCTTATGGGTGAATTTTTAAATAGTATACAGCAACCAATTTTTCCTACTCCCTGGACAAAATTAAGTCTAACTATGCGTGTGTTATAGTAATTATTTTATTCCTGAATTATTTAAGTAATAACAAATAGTTAATAAATAATACTAACTAACCTCATGGTCACCCTACACTTGAGGTGCATACGTCAGTTTGACATGTTAGCATAGAGTAAGAAATTGTAATAAGGTTGTGAATGTTTATTTTAGGGAAAAGTTGTTTTAAAGAGGTCTTATTGCTAAAGTAACCTCTTAGATTAACCAGGCGTAGGGTGACAATAATTTCAGTTGAAAATTAAATCGTAAATTAAAATGAAAGTTTATAAAAATCATGTTTAGTTTTTGTACTATGTATGCAAATGTAATTGCCATCGATTACTGTGTAAGAAAAATGTATTCCTGTATACTTAAACAAATTCAGATGTCTATACATCTGAATTTGTTTAAGTATACAGGAATACATTCAAGGTGCTATCACCTTTAAATGTTTTTGGTGCAACCTTTGAGCAAAATTGACTCATACACGTCACGATAGTCTCAGTGCTAGTGTAAGATTTAATGACAGTTGCGATTGTCGTATGTGTGCATGGTTACACACACGCGTACCTACACACGAGAGGCTAAAGCTTTTTAGATGAAACAACAATTTCCCATCACTCTTCTCTTTCTCACGCACTAAGGTCAATGTTACGTGTAAAAGTTGCGCGATCAATGACGGGGTTAGAAAATTGCCCGTTTGCTTGCTCTCGCGCCGCCCGCGGCACAGGGTTGCCATTTCGAAAATATCAGTGTTGCGAACGTTGCAGGTCGAGTTAAAACGCTTCCGGGAAGCTTACGTTCATTTATTTTTAAACTTATATTCTTGCTTTTTCAGTTAGTATAATGCAAATACATCTAGACTATTTATAGGTACCTACTAACATTAAATGTGACGTTCTCAATATAAAGGGACCTTATGGAGGAAGGCAGTTAAACTCTTCTTATTCTTGTAACTTTACGAATACTATGGTAACAGTTCTAAAAACGGCGTAACCGCCTGCCTCCATGAGGTCCCTTTATATTGAGAACATCACAAATATAAATGCGAAAATGTGATTATTTGTTCCGTCTTCACACTCAACGCCTGAACCAATTGAGGTGAAATTTAGTGTAAAGATAGTTTACAGCCCGGAGACTAACACATGGTACATGACATTATTCCGGATAATCGGGTTAAAAAAACCCCGACAAAATCGGGATCTCTGCTTTCAGAGGTCTTACATTTACCGCCTGTTTCACAATCGCCAGATAAAGCATATCTGTCAAATAAATTTAGCCCTTACCCTTTCTTATACATGATAATAGACAAAGAGAGGGCTATCTTTAACTGACAGATGAATTTTCTTGTCGACTGTGAAACACCTTAGTCTTCTTTAATTTAGCTTTGCCTAAAGTTTATACTTTCAGAGCTATCAGCATACCTGTAAATCTTTATCTGCGTACGTACCCTATACCTATTTTTAAACGTTAATGCTACAAAGATATATAATCTGAACAAGTGTGTGAGGTTAAGTATAGTACGGAACCGATCATTTCTCACTAGAAATTGTACGCTGCGTTGGCTTGCTAATTTTATAGGCATTGTCTGTGAGACCTCATTGCTTCAGGGAAGCATTAGGTTCGGAACGTTTATGTAGTGAACAGTGAGTGGAGTATCCAGGTGTATGTTTCTTATGTTAGAAAGATGTAAAACGGGTAGGTACGCGTGTCACATGGTAGTAAGCATCCTTAATCAACACTATATAATATAATAAAGCGGAAAGATTTGTATTTTTGTATGTTTGTTACGAATAAACTCAAATACTGGACTGATTTTAAAAATTCTTTCAGCAACATTTATAATGGACTTTCAGGGTCGACATAAGCTATTTTTAACTTACGAAAGTATTGACTCACCGCAGACAAAGTCGCGGGCGGTAAGCTAGTCGTTATTAATATGATAAATGCGAAAGTGAGTTTGTTTGTTTGTTACGCTTTCACGGGTAAACTGCTGAACCGATTTCGATGAAATTTAGTATGGAGATAGTTCGATTCCTTGAAAAGGACATAGGGTACTTTTATCCCGGAAAATTGGACAGTTCCCGAGGTAGCAGCGATAAACGACTTCTACACGGACGGAGTGGCGGGCAAAAGCTAGTTCTCAATAAATGGAGTTGCCGAAGGATTTGGAATGTACTTTCACTAAAAAAGCTTAGTTTTTATAGGTTTTAAAAAAATATATAAATGTATCATTTTACAAGACAAATTAAATTCATTTTGTAATTTATAAAATTCATTTTGACGGACGACGTAAATTCGCCGGTTATTCTTCGTCTCAGTCGATGTGAAGGACGAGACGTAACAGAATCACATGCCTGTCAATATTTGCATAAGGGTTTTGTAAAGATGAGGTTCGAGGTGAAGGGCCCTAAGTGGTAAATTGATTTTCCCTCCCAAGACCGTAAATTTACATTATTAGCTTTCGAAGGATATTGGCGCGGGAGTCTGATTATAATGTTATATTGGAGGAGGTGCCAATTTGATATATAGAGCTCTGCAGAACCATGTCAAGGTGACGCATTTCTCAGATTGTAAGAAAAATACAACTATAAAAAATACTTTAAAGAGTGAGGTCATATCTTCAAAAGAATTTAAATTCGGAACCATAACAATTATCTATTGCAAAACTCTTTTGCCCGCGTATTTACCACTGCTCCCTCGGGAACCGTCAAATTTACCGCGATAAAAAGTAGCCTATGTCCTTCCCCGGAACTCAGGCTATCTCCATACAAAATTTCATCGAAATCGGTTCAGCGGTTTAGCCGTGAGAGCGTTACCGACAGAGTTACTTTCGCATTTATAATATTAAGTATGGATTCCCGCAAGCAATGCCAGTGTTCTATATTAAGTAGCGACCCGCCCCGGCTTCGCGCGGGAAGCAAATAACCATAAATTATGGCCTAAATAGTTATACAATAACTTCATAGATAATTCCTCTTTCTATTGGTGAAAAATGTATGAAAATCCGTTCAGTAGTTTCTGAGATTAGTTTGAAGAAACACACACTCAGCACTGCGGGGGACTTTAATTTATAACATGTACGAGTATAGTAACCGCAGAAGTATTAAAATAATATTTCAGAAAAAGAAAATACATACAGTTACGAACGTTATTGGCTATTTGACTGACTGGTCAAATCAGCAACTTTTATTGAAACGTCAAAACGATCCGTTAGTATAAAGTTAGTATGAAAATAGTAAAATGTGACGTCACAATTTTCAGTGTTCCTTTACAAAGTTTTTGTTGAATTAAAAATCGTTTAAATTCCAAAAATAAACGATAGCTAGATTTTTCCGTGTTATTTTCGAAAGCTTGATTTAGCGGTAGTGTAAAAATCTATTTTGACATTAGTCAAATAGTCAATTTGGGACCCGTGTCAAAAAAATATTGCATGAAGTTGTCAATGTCATTAGAGATGCCAAGTCATTTGTAACTTACAGGAAACTCCTCCTTATTGCTGTAGAATGTCAGATTGACTTTGGACCTAAAGTGGGTCCCAAATTAACGTTCGTGACTGTACATACGGGTCAAAATATGGTGTCCCTTTTTGGAAGTTGGTTAAAAAGCTCATTACGTATTTGTATCTCGAGCAGCCACAATATATTTCCAACTTGAACCCATAAATAACAGTCCCATTTCCATTACTCATCGAGCCATACAAAAAGTGATCCCGTCGGGAAACCCAAAGCCCAAAGTTGGCAAATATCCCTGCGGCCGACTGACCTATATCCAGCACTTGACGGAATACCAAATTACCCTAGTTTACCTGGGAAAATGTTATCAGATCATCAAAATAGCGGACATTTTCCAGGCTGAGGGTGAATTTCAGAGCGTTTCAACCGCCGTCATTAGTGTCACCAAATATATTGACGAAATCAATGACACAACAGCAACTTCTGATGCTGATAGAAACTACATCCCCGGTTCTGCTTCTATTTACATCAAAAGTTGCTGTGGTGTCATTGATTTCGTGAATATATTAGGTGACACTAATGACGGCGGTTGAAACGCCCTGAAATTCACCCCAGAGTTGGTAGGTATCTAGAAGTCTAGAGCACAGATTAAATAAGAGTTACTCCTAAAGGGCCGAAATACGGTACGGTAGCTAGAAGATAAGCCTGGAACCACTTCCACACGTTCGGGCGGTTGGGCCACTCGAGAGGAACGCAGCTATCTGTCAGAATGAGATAGTAACATATACGTCTCGTTCTTACAGATAGCTGCGTCCCTCTCGGTTGACCCAACTGCCCGATCGTGTAGAAGGGGTATGACACCACGCTGTGTGAAAATTGGCAACCATTCCGGTGTTCATTTAAGTTTAATTATGTATTTTAAGGTTTGTATTTGGTTATTGTTCTAAATTTGAAATAATTTGAATTGATCTCAACGATAACATAAACTTCGTAAACGAGTCGTTAGTTAACTCTCACACATCCGCGACCATAAAGCAAAGCCGAAAGGGAAGTTCATTCAAGTTTTTTCGCTCGTTAAGAAAAAAGTTAAGTCACCTGTTATGATTGTGATTGATGACAGTTCTATAACAAATAGCTTTCGGTGTTATGAATTACGAAAACTTACTTAAAAAAGTTTCTTTACAATCTACTAGGTAGATAACTAATGTTTTTTGTGAAAAGGCCGAGGTAATCCTTTCGTTAAACAAGCTGTAGCAATCCGGTTCCAAACCATCGACAATACAATAGCTTTATCTCGTAAAATAGCCCATTTTAAAGGCGGTGACACAAGCCCATTCAGCCTAGTAGCCCAAGCCACCACGCAACGGTTGACATCTAAAATTTATTATAAGCAACCGGGATATACAACAGCTGCATACTTGTCGTGCATGCATAGTGCAGGGAGCTCACACAGTTCAGTTGCCGTGCAGCGGTCGTGTAGCGCGCGCGTGTTGTTGAAGTCGATGTGTGCTAACGTCGGTTGTAATCGCGAAAAAACAAATGACAATCGATTGCGATTGCGCTAGTTCTATTTTCAAACTCGCCAAAGGTTTGTTTGTAAACAGTCGCAACGCGTTTTGGCCAGTTTCCGCGGTGTCATTATTGGGGAGTGCGTAAGATTAGAAAATAGTGTTGTGCTGTGTTTGTGTTGTGCGATAGTGATGTGAAGGATTGTATTTAGCAACATGTTTGGAGTATTCATAAGGCGTTGGAAACCGAAAAGGTGGGTTGGTTAAATATTGGTTGTTTCTAAATAAAGTTCGACGCTGTAGTTGACACAAGTTGTACCGTACTAGCCTAATAATAGAAAGTAATAATGTTGGCTATAAAAACTTAAATTAACATGCGCTGTTCACGACTTAAATCAGAGGGTGACTACGGAACGGACTTTTATCGGTGTGGTGATTGAAACATACAAAAGTGAAATGTTAATTTAGAGGATATAGATTAAAAAAAAACCAGTAGGTACCTAATTAAATTTTACCGTTGTTGGGCCTATGCCTAGCATTTTTATCGCGCTAGGTAAATTGCTAATTAAATTATTATTGTTTTTTTTTTACACAAAGTTAAATTTAAGATAGAACGAGACGCCCATAGATTGCCGGCTAAAATTGCAGAGTTTAGATTTCACGTTTACGGGTTAACTGATAATAGGAAGGTCCTACTTAGGTAGTTTAACCATGTTAAATAGGTAACTAGAGATATGCCGTTCTCTAGATTTCACGGGAATTCTCGGAAATTCTCGGGATTCTCCAGACTAAAAACGCCGCGTTCTCGAGAATTCTCGGACACATCTCTATAAATAACTAAACTAAGTTTTACATCGCAAAACCATCGGATGCGCACGTCAATTATCCGAAGAGATGGATCACATTCACATCTGTCGATGCAGTTTGTTCGCGGGACAATCGATTACTCGACGTCGATCGATGCTAATTGGCATCTCGTCAAAACGTACCTAATACGTATAGAAGTACGATGCCCTGCAACACTGTATGCAGGATAGGTTGGCAAAAAAGAGTTTGAAAAAAATGATGGCGCTGTTTGGAACGACACTGACAACAGGATCCAATTTTTAGACAACATCTGAGCGCGAGCGGTTAGCGCATCTTGTATTTTCTCGCTTGTCGCTCAGTGCGTCTCTATCGTTACAGAGTAGTTGGAGAGGGAGATCCGAGCGATATAAGTCGCGGACCATTTGTGCTACCCGTCCTGATGCATATGGGTGGTTGCATAGTATTGTTATTCCACTTGTCACCACGTCAAACTTTTTTTTTTTGTCAAGCTTTTGTACTACACATCCCATTCTGAGTGTCGGACTTTAAAAGGGACGGTGTTCTTGTTTCAAATTTTGTGTTTAGAATAGGTAGGTGTAGGTACATATTCGCTGAAATTCAGGGAATATTTCAAAAATACAATCGAAGGGTAAAATTGTACTTACTGCCGCAATAGGTACATTTTTAAGTTTGATTAAAGGTGAGTCTTATTCTTATTGCTATAGCAAAGAAAGTGGCAGCAGCAACTTTAATCAAACTTAAAAGTTAGGTAATTGACGTGTCGTGTCTTGGTGCGGTCGTTTTAGGTAGGTAATATCTTTGCGCTGGATTTTTTTTTGGATATTTAGCTACCTAATAGTTACTTAACTACTTAATTTTTCAGTTTTAAAATGTTATTTATAAAATGTCCAGTTATTTTTAATAGATAGGTACTCATTGACCGTATTCACCGTAACGTCGGCAAAACTGTAGACCTTTTTTACTGTTTAAATGAAGCGTTAAGTTTAATGGTCTATTAAAATATGCTTTTTAAACGATACCGTGGATGTATTAAACCGGTCAGTAATAAATAAATAAATACAATGTTGCGCTTGCGTGGTTTTTAAACTGGCGGGCGCCACAGACTAACTCGACTTCCACACGATCGGGCGCCGCGGTTGGCCCAACCGAGAGGGACGCAGTTATCTTTAAGAACGAGACGTATATATTAGGTATTCTGACAGAGAGCTGCGTCACTCTCGGTTGGCCCAACCGCCCGATCGTATAGAAGGGGTATAAAGAGCAACACAGATTAAGAGGATTGTGAGGTGACGGCTTTCCATACAAACGGCGATAACGTTTTCCACCCCCTAAATGATAACCGATTTCGACCATTTTTTGAGACTGTGTCAGACGGAACAAAAACCATGTCCGTACGTCTCGTTTTTTTTCAATATTATCAATAAATTTCGATTTATTCCCGTTTTATTGTTTTCATACAAAAGTAATTTCGGCCATAATCTCTTTATAACTAATCAATATTAAAAAAAAACTAAACGTACGGACATAGTTTTTGTTCCGACTGACCACATATCAAAAATTGTTCGAATTCGGTTAACGTTTAGGGGGTGGGAAACGTTATCGCCGTTTTGTATGAAAAGGCTAGATTTTGCAGTTGGTTCACAGTCCTCTTAAGGGCTACCCTATGCAAATGACCTTCGATCTGTAGCTCTTCACTTTCTCTTGTTGTTAAAACCTATTTGCAATATAACTGCTGTTCTAAACCAGCTGCCATCTCAATTTTTCTCTTACAAGTCACTAGTATCGAGATTTATGCTATCAAAGTTTGACATTTTTATTACAAAAAAGTAGTTTTTTGGCCTGTATTTCCATATTTATCAATGAAAAAAAACCTTTGATAGTTCATTAGATATATTAATGAAGAATATTTAGATGTACTTTCCATATAAATTGACGCCAAGGCAAAACTTTTGTTTTTTTATGGATGTCCTCAAAAATTCATACAAAATAACCATAGGTTATTTTAAGATTCTGTTAGACATAAACAAATATGAATGTTTGGATATTTAAGAATTTTTCATACATTTACATTCAGTCTTGACTGAGTATATAGAACCTAAACTTCATCAAAAATTACCGTTTTGGCCAGGTAGCCCCTTAACAGTCCGCCGTCAGTTCCAATTTAAAGCTCAAATCACACAGAGCGCGGGTGCGGGTCGGGCGCCGAGCATGTCGTTTTCATCGCGTGAGCCGCGTGTATGAAGGCGTCCATATCACTCCACGTTAAAACACCCGCCCAACTTCTGACCCGCTCGGCGCCCGACCCGCGTCCGCGCTCTGTGTGATTTCAGCTTAAGTCGGTCAAGCAGCCTGCCGGCCGAAGTCAATACTGAAAATGGTTGCAATCGTAAGAGAAACTGATAGTATGTGTTCTACGACGAACTGACAGATTAACTGCCAGCAGACTGTTACTCTATTAGTCTGTGTTACCCCTAACGGTCCGTCGGCCGATATTAGCCTGTCCCATCGTATTAGAATACAGGCTTAAGTTTCGCTAAGGTTTCATACATTTTCTACATAGATAAATTATTAAGTTCACTTTATATTAAAATTACAGTTAAAAGTTATTGTTGAGTCATTTTTTTTAATAGTTTAGTTGAGTCATTTATTTGGTAGAAATAGGTTAATAAACATCCAATAAATTATTTCCTTTTTAGCTATTTCTATGGGTAGGTAGGTTTAATAAAAACGATATAGGAAAATGCATTGTTGATAACAAAGAACAGGAAAAATATTAAATAAATGGACAAAGACACTCCTACATACTATTGAAGTAGGTAGTAATAAGAGTAATGATTAATGAATAATAGTGAATAATTAACGTGTTACATGTAACATGAATAATTTACGTTTTTCATCAGCTTCTTAACAACGTTCATCTGTCTATCGCTACTACATGGATTATTTTAAAAACAATGATTTTAGAATCCTTCCGACGAGGAACTTCTGAAATTGTGAAACTTTCCAACCAATGAGAAATTTCCTCTGTCGGTAACTTTCAAGAACATTCTTTCATTAATTTCTTAAAAACATTCTGAGACATTTCTTAAGAACATTCTGAAACTTCTGGGAATGTTCTGCGGCTCGCACATTGCTAATTGTTATGGGTATGCAATACACGTGTTTTAGACGAACTTCATCCAACTAACCTACTGCCATAAGATATATAAAAATCTCCAGAATTTCAGCACTGCAAAAACTAACATTCGTAGACCTGCAATTTCCAAGCCATTCGCGGGCAATCTCGCTTCTTGCGAGAGTGCATTCCAGTGCATTAAGCGTGTGTATTCATTTTTTGCATTGCAGTTTTGCAAGTGTCGTTAGTTTTAACAAAAAGCCATTTTTAAAGTGCATCGGCTTCAGTCGGTCTCTTTGATTGAGGCCAGTCATTGTTATTCATTATTTAATATTTTAGCGTGACGTCTTTGAAAGAAAACCAGTTACCTATATGATGTAAGTAGTGTATTTAGGTGAGGGTAAGAATATATTTAGATTTTGTATGAAACAGATAAAAGGGTAAATTAAATAAAAAATAGGTAAGTACCTACATAGTTAAAAATTCAATTAAAGAATCGTATTTTTATTTCTTTGTTTCACAAAAAATTGACAACTGTTTATTGTTTACTTTCGTTACACGAAGAAAAAAAATCACGATCTTTTAATTAAGTCCTTAACTGCCCTTAACTACTTAATTTATTTAATAATCACCCTCTGTCGCATCAAATATACATTAAAAAAGGCAAAGATGAGTATATTTGCCAGTGTTTAAGGCTAAAGTATTTTTTTTTAGTTGCTTGTCTCCGTTCCCTTTTCTGCCTGGAACTAGACAGTTTGCACTTCGGACATTACGAAGTGCTAAAACCTGTCAATCGTACGGATTCTTTGAGATACAAAAAAATGCCCTTATTAGGGTTCCGTACCTTAAATGAAAAAAAAACGTGCTGTCTGTCTGTCTGTGTCTGTCAAGACCCTTTTTCTCAGGAACACGTGGAGGTATCAAGTTGAAATTAATATCAAATACTTAAGTCTGCAATCCCTTGAATCAGTGTAAAAATCAGACTTCTAAGTCAACGCAATCAAAAGATACGGCCGTTTATGCCGCATATTCAAGGGAATCTCAAGGGAATCAAAACCTATAGGGTACTTCCCGTTGAGTTAGTATCATGAAATTTGGCAAGAAGCAATGTCTTATAGCACAAGTAAAGGAAATAATCCGAATACCATTAATTTGTAGTTAAATCACATAAAAAATTTTCCAGTATAAACTGATACTCACTAAGTACGAGAGTGCATACTTAGTGCGTGTCAGTTTATACTGGAATATGTTTCTATTGTATTCCCGTGATTTACGAACTATTTACATAGGTACCTACGAGTTTGTGCGGAACCCTCGGTGCGCGAGTCCGACTCGCACTTGACCGGCTTTTAACTAGAGTAAAATCACTCAAATTGGATTGAACAACTAAAAACATGTTCGCGTTGTGTACGTTATGTACGAGACAGTTAGTTGCTCTAGCCAAACATTTTACTTAAAATGTTATATTATCACACTGACGCAAAGTGAAAATCAAATTTACATTCACGATAACGTCAGCTGATCTAGATCAGGTTAATGACCTTCAGTTATAGGTACATCACTTGAGAGTTGCGGTCAAGTAAAGGCAACACGCATTGATTCAGAACATAACTATTAAGTAGATAAGAACCCCCGACAAAATTGGGACATCGACGTTCAGAGCCCATAACTCCTAAGAGGATTGTGAGTTGACGACTTTAAAGATACCTACATACGTTAAACTTATAATGACACCCCTCTATTTTTCGTCGGGGATTAAAAATTGATGCTCAACGTTTTAGGGATTGTGTGAAACTGAATGAATAGTATATTTAAGTGTCTGAAGACAAACTCATACAAATTGGTCTAGTCCCAAACTCAAGCTTTAGGCTCTAGATTTATACTATGGGCACCTACTAGATACCGATAAACATACCTATATGTACACATAGAAAACAGACTGTAATAAAACTCGCGCACATCACACGAGTATTAGCCCTTACTGGGATTGGAACCGGGGACCGCTAGCTTCGTTGGTAGGGTCACTACCAACTAGGCTAACCGCGTCGTCAACGCGCGGCAGGCAATATTAAAGGCATTTTAAAATTATCCGATGAAGCACCAATTTCACCAAGCGATTTTAAATGTTAATCGAGTGTTAGTTTTTATTGAAATTCGACATAAAGCTGCAGAAAAGGACAGAGCTACAATTTAACTAACATTGGTATCTGGAGATTGAAAAATCGGCGTTAAAATCGACAAAACTGCTCTAAAGGACACAGTATACACTGGGCCAGCGCATTGTACCAACATAATGGGCCAACATGTACATGGACCATAAGGTTGAATATTAGTTGTGCCATCTGTTTCTACGTGTTTACGGAATTATCCGATTAAGCACCAATTTCACCAAGCGATTTTAAATGTTAATCGAGTGTTAGTTTTTATTGAAATTCGACATAAAGCTGCAGAAAAGGACAAAGCTAAAATTTAACTAACATTGGTATCTGGAGATTGAAAAATCGACGTTAATACCGACAAAACTGCTCTAACTAAGGGCCTGCGCAAACCGGCGGAGCGCAGCGCAGATCACTTTAAATTTATCAATGTATATTCTTTCCTATTTTAATTACAATAAGGTATAAATTTGAATGCTCTGACACCGACCTCGGAGCATCACGGGGGATTTCTACTCTGCGGCTGCGGCTCTAAATTTATACCTTATTGTAATTAAAATAGAAAAGCATATACATTGATAAATTTAAAGTGATCTGCGCTGCGCTCCGCCGGTTTGCGCAGGCCCTTAAGAACACAGTAGGTATACACTGGGCCAGCACGCATTGTACCAACATCATTGGGCCAACATGTACATGGACCATAACGACAGTGGAAAAGCAAAAATGCTTAAGCGCCATATTGACATATGGCGCTTAAGCATTTTTTCTTTTCCACTGTCGATAAGGTTGAATATTAGTTGCGATTGTCATCTGTTTCTACGTGTTTACGGACACAAATGCAGACGCAATTGCTGAAGTGAGTAAGCTATAGAAGGTTTGTTCGGCCCGCCTGTGTGGTCCTGCGCCTATCGAC
Organism: Tortrix viridana; assembly: GCA_963241965.1. Lineage (NCBI taxonomy): Eukaryota > Metazoa > Arthropoda > Insecta > Lepidoptera > Tortricidae > Tortrix > Tortrix viridana. The sequence continues at coordinate 2,370,558 of OY725174.1, forward strand.
ATGGTTTTAAGGGTAGGCCTTGGCAAAGGCGGCAGCGGCAGCGGATTATTATCCGCTATTAACTAATGGTTGTAACAAAAATGATTGTCTATAAATAGTTAAAAAAAATTGGTTTTATTATTGGTTCGCTTAATAAACATTTTGTCTTGTCTGTTTAAGCCGATTGTGATTAAAAATACTTTTGTAAAGGACAGAATAACAAATAGACATCAAAATATTTTAAAAGAAATCTGGTCAATAACCTATTAAAATTCACATCTCCACAGAGAAGTGTCATACCGAGTTATTTTAAATAAGAAGTAACGCGCGTTGCCAACTATTGCGTTACTTCTTACTTGCGTCAGCGCCTTCATTTATCATCGTTTCTATGTCTAACTACGAACGTTTTAAAATCTATCACAGTATAGGTCGATGTTTAAGGTATTTCTTCGAGCGTTTCAACCGCTCTAGAGAGAGCGGTTGAAAATTCAACAATAATGCGAACAGGGAAGAGCCCCTGTTCGCATTATTGTTGAATTTTCTGTAGATAAGGATAGCATTTTCAGTTATTTTGTAGATGCCAGGGCACTCTACAAGATAACCGAAAATAGCATCCAAAGCTACAGGAATTTTGACATTAACGCGACCGGGGGAATGAGGGCGGTTGAAACGCTCGAAGAATTACCCTTTTAATTATTCGTGACTAAATCGAGAAAGCTTACTTATAGATAATTAATTATACTTAAAGATAATTACTTATACATAATTAAAATAAATCAAAGTGTTCAAAATTTATAGTTTTAGAGAAATTTACAAATAACTTTAAAGATCTGTACTAAAATTTAGGCAAGTCAAAATGGACCTTATTGCATACGAATTAAAGTACATAAAAAGGTATACGGAACCCTCGGTGCGCGAGTCCGACTCGCACTTGACCGGTTTTTTATTATTATCAGCCGAACAGCTGCATTTGGTTATCTTAATGTCAGATCGAAAGTTCATACAAAATTGAACACGCGTTTCACGTCCTTGACGTTTGTTTACAAACGTAATCATTAATCAGTACAACAACTTAACTCGCGAAGACTCGAGATAGAATATAACCTTGTTTATTCAATATCAAGACTAGAGGTTAGGGGTCAATGTTTCCCGCTATCGCTGCCGCTTATGCTACGACCACGGTCTTAATGAAGCCACACACTATGAACCGCAAGTTAAAGAATTAAGTAGCAGAACATAACTTTGTGGGTATTCTGCAATAATAATAAAATTTGATGATTCTTTCAAGTATGGTGGTCCATTTTGTTCTACAGTCAGCTGCGAAAAGTAACCGCTAGGTAACTTTAAGGCTGACTTTACATACAAACTTTGGACGACGTCCATATTAATTGTACGAACCATGGAAGATGAAATTTTACGAAGATATCTTAAAGGTTAAAGCTTACATTTTGTTAGAAATGTAAAAAAATATAGTTGGTCTACTCGTTACGTAGACCTTCTTCTTCTTCGAATAGACATAAGCGGCTGACCCGACTGATAGCCAAGTGCCACACGCTCCGTGGCGTTTCTTCGTTTCGTCTCTAGTCCAATCGCGTCATTGGTAGACCACCTGACTTATCGTATCACGCGATCTACCAGTGACGCGATCGGTTTAAAAATGAAACAAACAGCTAGGCACGTCAGTATACATTTTTGACGATTTTTCAAAATCATTAAGTAAGCGTAAATGCATCTTGGCTACGGCCCTGAAAAGAAGAAGAAAATATTTATTCACAACAACGAAACCCATTAAGAAATTAAAATAACATAAAGGTACACAGCAAAGTTGTCGCGAAACGGTCCCAATTCTGCTTGTGCTGGCTGTAAAGCCAACGCTGGTCTTCCGTTGAGACCGCTCGGCGAGAACACGGAAGTTGACACAAAAAATACATTTACATTTCATGTGACAGACAAAACACGAAACAGCAATAACAAAAAAAAAAGTAAAATAAAAGAAAAACAACAAAAAGCAACAGGCAGGTGATTGTGTACAGGCTTCTTAAGTACAGACAGCGCCCAGGCGGCAAATCTTTCTTATCTATGCCTGAGCGCATACGTAAAATACCCCGAAATTCCCTAATACCTTACTATATATAATCTGTGGTACACGCAATAGCAAACACTCTTTTTAACGATTCAATTCGCTTAAAATATATCTCTAACTTATAAGAATAGTCAGACTCAGATATTTGTTGTTACTATAATTGTTTATTAATTACTTTTACGTATGGTTTTATAATTTTTTATTACATTGCTCGTTATTTAACCATTGTAAATATCTAAGTCAGTAAGTCATCAATTAAGTCTTCACGTTAAAAAACAGCTCGCTTTAATCGATTTTCCACGATGACTCACTATCATTACCTATTTCCAATCCTCAATGACCTCTATTTAAACCAAATTCAAAGCCTTCAAAGCTCTTAGTACACTGGTTCTACTTCACAAGACCTGTTTCTTGGCCTGTTTTAAAGGTTACAAAAGGTCTCGTTGTAGTGGTTTTTATAAAGAACCGTATCTTAGGTCAGTTCTGGAGTGTAGTAAGCTCTTGTTACGCTGGTAATTGGGGTTACTAGTGCGAAAAATTGGCGGGTTTATAACGAATATACCGTTACTTGTAACAGTTAAATATGTCCGTTAAAACGGTAGTTAGTGGCTTTAACTATATGCGAAATTGTATGAATGTTTGGCCTATTTAAGTAATTACCTAGTACTAATGTTTATAAGTACATTTATCATTACATGGTATAAAACTAAGTCGCTTCCCGCCGTCTGTCCCTTTGTATGTACGCTTAGATCTTTCAAACTACGCAACGGATTTTAATGCGGTTTTCACTATCAGTTAGATAATTTTTCACGGAAGGTGTATGTATATTATAGTACCAGGAGCGAAGCGAGGGCGGGTCGCTATTATAAATAAAAATAAATTGTCATGTGTGTGTGACTGCAGGATTTCCTTACAACAACAGGTAAACAACAATGCTTTATAAGTTTAACGTCTGTTGTGTATCTGTCGGTGGCATTGTAACGGATAAAGATAGCTAGCTAGCTAAGTTTGGTTAAAATCCATTGTTCCTTTTTTGAGTTTTGAGCTGAAAGTAGGAATCCCAATTTTGTCTGAGGTTTTTATATAATTATTAGTTATTTTTGAACTAATAATGTGATTAACACAAGTGCGTGACATAATGCCGTTAATTTTGTAGAATCAATGTGTTGTTACTATAATATTACTTACACCAAAACGCAATACAACATAGTCAACAAATTTACCTATAAACGTACGTACGTACGTAAACTGTAACATTACAATAAAACTTAGATACTGAAATGCAACGAGCGCCATATTGGAAACGCGCCAAGATCATGTAAGATTTTAATGTACTCCATGCCCAATTTATATTGATCTACGCTTTCGTTACTATCCCCGTTATCTGACCCAATTTTGCTTGAACTAAGGAGGCGAGGAAGGTCTGCTTTTATTGGTGTTAGTTCGATTCTAAATTCAAATAGCACGTTCGTTGGCTCAATTTATTTAGTACTGGCAACCTTGTCAGTTGACAGTGTATAGTTCAAAATGGATGTCTTTGAAGATTTGTTTGACAGTTAGGTCATAGAGAATGTAGTTCCGCCTTGCAAACAATTTTAGTTTTACTACCTGTAAAGCGGGTTAACACGTTGGCTGCCATGAGCGTCACCAGTGGGATCAAAAGATCATTGTTCAGGGTATTGAAGGAGGGATTTTTTTTGGGAACGGAGTCATAGCCTATATGGAGTGTGTTATGTTAACGGGTCACTGGTAATAGGGCGATGCTGTGACCATCACTGGTGGGATCGCAAAATTTGTATGGGGCGAGGGAGCGATACTTTAGGTGAAGTATGGTGAGTATAGGTAAGGCCGCAGAGCGTTCGAACCGCCCCGCTTTTATGTTAGGTACCGAAATACTTGTAACATTACAAATAGCGTTTGCTTTCGGTTAGCCTAGTTGTAGTGACCCTGCCTGCGAAACTAGCGGCCCCGGGTTCGAATCCCGGTATGGGCAAATATTTGTGTGATGAGCGCGAGTATTTGTTCCTGAGTCATGGATGTTTTCTATATATTTAAGTCTATATAAGTATGTATATCGTCGCATGGTACCCATATTACAAGCCTAGAGCTTAGTTTGGGACTAGGTCAATTTGTGTGAGATTGTCCCCGATATTTATTTATTTATAATTACCCGTCATTTTTTTGGGCGGTTCGAACGCTCCGCGACCTTACCCATTACGCTTTTGTGTGTGATACAAATGGTCAATATAGTCAGACTGACTTTTACTGACTGGGTCGGGACTGACTGACAGAATTGACTAAATGACTGACAGACATGACGTATAGATATCCTATTACGACTAAGTACTACCGGCATGTAAAATAAATAAATAAAAATGGTTTATTTAAACGTGTACACCGATTTAGTCACATGTTATTTGGTAATCTAACTTAAAAAGTACACACGCTTAGTTTGACTTACAGAGAAAACAAACAGAGGCCCCCAAACTAGGCGAAGCCTGTATCTTGGGAGACCGGAATTAAGAACGTACAGTCACCACACGGAATTGTTGAGCCACCATAGAACCCTGTCATAATGACAACGTCAAGTCACTCATAAAAAATTACGTCAAAATTTTCCGTCGACTTTCTGTGAGAGGGTTCTATAGTGGCTCAACAATCCCGTGTGGTGACTGTACTTGCTTTTGCCCGTGACGCTGTCGCGTAGAAGCCGTTTATCGCATCTCCCTCGGGCGTTGTACAGTTTTCCGGGACAAAAAGTAACCTATGTGTCAATCTTAGACTGTCTGAGTGGCAAATTTACATTAAATTTCGTTCAGCCGTTTAGGCTTGATTGAACCACACACATGCAAACATCCATACAAACTTTCACATCTATATACATCAAAATCAATTGCCGATTGTATGTAAGCGCATCACTTGAGAACGGCTCGACCGATATTGCTGTTTTTTTTTGTTTTGTTCGTAATTGTCAGGACAAGTTTTGCATGAAAGATTTTTTTGGATAATTGCACCCGTGCAAAGCCGGGGCGGGTCGCTAGTTTATAATTAATAGTAGGTTCCGTTGACACCCTTTGGGTACGGAACCCTAAAAAACTCTAAAAAAGGATTTTAAAAATTCAACCTCTGACATGAAGAAATAGGGGAAAAGCGGTAACTATTTCACACGCTAATTTCTATTCAATCTATAAAGGTACTCGTAGACAATAAGCTTCACTCTCAGCCAAACCTCACCTCACATTTCCGTTAGTTTACATAATCTTAAGTAGTTTGGCCGCATCATTGAACTTGTAATGTTTAATGAAACTTGTTACCTAACTGGTGGAGTAATCTAGCCTAGTTGGGGCGAGTTCTAGCGGGCGGTGGTCGCTAGGACAGCCCCCGGGCAAGAACCGCAATGTTATATAACCTTGGGAAGTTAGATACGTTAGAAACTAACACACGACTGATTAGGTATGGCACCACATTTTTAACACACATATTGAACCTTAAGAATTAAATAAAATGTTAAGTTTTCTACTTTAAGTCATAAAATTATTATTATAGAGACCTAACTCAAAATCTAAAAGTTTTGGAATTAGGTCATTTTATTTCTAAAGATAGGAAGAATTAAAACATTTATTCACAACAACGAACACAATGAAAAATTGAAATAGAATAAAGGTACACAGTAAAGTTGTTGCGAAACGGTCCCAACTCAGCTTGTGCTGGCTGAGAAGGTGCGATATTAGCTTCCGTATCCAATCATTTGCTAACTGATTAATTTTACAAATAAATCATTTGGCAAACCGGGGTTTTTACCGAAACCGTCTGAAATATTTACAGTTTCGAAAAAAAAAACCGTTTTATTAAAATCCTGAAATATTTAGTTTCGGAAAAAAGGTGGTTTACCAAATTATAAGTTTGTGATATGAAAACGATGTTTAGCAAATGATGGTACCATTAGCTTCACTTGTAACATACTCACCGGGTAACTAATAATGTAATAAAATCTTTGAAGTGGATTTTAACCTACGTAATTGTCAGATTGACTTGAAACTTTGTTAAGTAGGTACTTATGTATCGATGACAATACAATAATATCTACAATCAAGCTGGCATGATGATGGAGACTGAGGGTTGTCATAGGAACTTCAAGACTTATAGTAGATCCGTCGAGTTTGGACAGAGTTTTCTTTTTATACTACACACTTTTTTGCCGACTGTACGTTTAACACTTAAATGTTTTAAGTGTTAGATACACAGTGTACAGTCGGCAAAAAAGAGTGTTACTAAAGAGATTTTTGAAAAACTTATATCATAACTCGTAGGTAGGTACTTTACCTACTAATATTATGAACTCTTTGCAAAAAAATACAAAAACTAGACAGTAGCTGCGCTTTGAAGTCAATAAAGCAATAAATCACACGTAAAAACTTTGCTCATTCACAATAATTTGTCTAAATTTACATTCGTTCACCAAGGTTTATTCAACCAAACATAGCTTCTATCCACATAATATTTGTGTGCTTCGATACCGTCCTCTAAAAAAACACCAATAGATTATTAGATTAGTTAATGTTATTTTGACAGCCACTCATAAACATTTTAAAATTGTTTTTACTATGACATAATTCCCCGGCTTGCCCCCAATAATTTAAACGTTAGGAAACGTTTGTTGACTAGAGATAGCAACATTGCAACACTTTATAGGTTTGTTCTAATTAAAAAGAGAGAAGAGTATATATTTGGCCTGTAACCTCGATATTTAATCCAAATCTCACACTGTCAGCAACATTTGTTTATATTGGTTTTCTATTGGCTTTCCCGAAAACAAAAAACATTAAACGATTCGAACTTTGGGTCCTAGCCAACATGCATTACGCTAACTTAACGATTTTAGAAATGTTTTGACGGGGTAAAAAAAGGTTCGTCGCTTTTCAACTCTATTTCGATAGTGTTAAGGTCCAAAAGTGATGAACCCTTTTTTAACCCGACTATACGTAACGTTCAGTCGCGTCAGCCGCTTATGTCATTCCCAATACATTTTGTCGATTTTCGAAAACCGTTAATTTAGCGTATTTCATCCCCAAGTAGCACACAAGCTACATAAGGGCTTATACAGCCATTATAATTCTAGTTTCAACATTTTAAGGGCTGTGTAAGCCCTTATACAGCTTGTGTGAAACGAAAACTTGTTCGATAAGAGATTTAAATTAGGACTTGTCTATGACGGTGCAGCTTTATGCAAATATTTTTTCTAATAGCTACACGCTACACATACCTTTACTACCGAAAATAACAATCATATACGATAAAACAAAACACGCTCGAAACAACGTCGATATTAACGTAAATACGCCACGCAACCAGCCTTGGCATTGGCGCGTCTCGACGCTCCAAACGCGCGGCTCTGTGCCAAATCTGTCCATTACTGCCATTGCAGCCAGCCAGTGCCAAACATGGACAAGCCACGCCACTGTCGGGAATTTGGAATTTTCAAATTTTCAAATGGAATGTTCTTAATTTAAAATTTGGTTTGTCATTATGAGTTTGAAAAACTTTTTATCTAAATTTAAAATTGCACATCCGTATAAATACTACAAAGGAAATTATTTTATTAGATTTATTATGGAAATATCAAATGGTTCTTTCACAAAAAACTGACAAATACTATTATATAGTTTTAAACGTACATCTTCTTCATATGCGACACAAAGATATTTTGATATCGATAAATAATATCAGGTCAACGGTTTGTTATTTCCTAGAAAATACATGTTATGCATTTCTTTATCAACTTGGTAAGAGCTCAAATAATTTAATCTCGAATTACAAAACAAGTCAAAAGAGCAATCGCTTGTAATAGGAAACGAAATCAAATATGTTATGTGCCTTATGAAATAAATTTAAGGTTCTGTGCCCTGATTATATAGTATAGTAGAGTCAATATGTGACGTTCTCAATATAAAGGGACCTTATGGAGGCAGGCGGTTATGCCGTTTTTTACAACTGTTACCATAGTATTCGTATAGTTACAAGAATAAGAAGAGCGCAACTGCCTTCCTCCATAAGGTCCCTTTATATTGAGAACGTCACATATATGTATATGTACTAAAATGTTATTAATACGTTCTTATAGGAATCTCAATGGTTAAAAAGAGTAGGTAACTTGCAGAGGAATCTTTTTTCACACATTGTTAATTTCTAGAAAGCTCAGTTAGAGTTCAGTTGAAAATTATGAAACATTACAGCAACATTACATAATTGCCTAACGCAGAACTGGAATCTTATACTCTATTTTTTAATAATATCTGAATCAACACATAATTGTTTTTATGTAAAAACACGCCTAAACCTTGTCAAACGGTCACTGGGTCACGCAACTGCCGCTGCAGTAGTTAAAGAAAACTTTTTAATATTCCGCGGTCGGTTAGCAACCTCCATAAACTCGTTAAGTGCCACTCTGGACAAATAATAAATACAAACACTGAGTACCCGAAACCGACATAAATTAAAAAGTTGTAAAACGTCACGGCACGTGGAAGCGACCTCAATGGCGCGTTTCCATTGACCTACGTTTATTTCGACGTTTAAGTAATGCGTAATTTTTGACGCTATTTAAAACATTCAAAGCGTAACTTGTGACGCGATTAAAAAGAGATGGTAGCTTATTACATCTTATTATATGTTTAATGAATAAAATGGTATGTAATTTTCAGGGTAAAACATAAACAAAAATGAAATACTTTAGAGATGACATCTGCAATACGAGGTCAGGGTATTTCATATCATTGACTAAGAAACGGCATGTTTTGCCTAAACTTACATAGAAATCTCTAATATCGCCATATCATAAGGCGACATAAGATCGTGGTTACATATTTTTGAGGTTTTGGACGTATCTTTTTTTTTTTTTTTTTTTTTTAATTTATTTTATAATAAAATAATAAATAAATATCAGGGGACAATCTCACACAAATTGACCTAGTCCCAAACTAAGCTCTAGGCTTGTACTATGGGTACCAGGCAACGGTATACATACTTATATAGCGAAATATATACTTAAATACATAGAAAACATCCATGACTCAGAAACAAATACTCGCGCTCATCACACAAATATTTGTCCATACCGGGATTCGAACCCGGGACCGCTAGCTTCGTAGGCAGGGTCACTACCAACTAGGCTAACCGCGTCGTCATATATGTTTATAACCTTGACTGCACCATCAAAATCATCAATGATCATATGTATATTGAAATCTTGTTACAAATAAAAGTTAAAACAATAAATATTATTAATAATTATTAATAGGCAACAGATTCTTGAGCTCAGCCAGTCGTGTAGATATTATATAAGCCTATTTCATTATCTTCCAGCCGCTAGGTTTGTACATATACCTAACACAACAGGTTCATCTAATAATATTTAATTACCTTCCACTACCGATACGCTTTTGCCTAAAAACTTTCATTTACTAATATTATAAAACTATCATTTCCTATTTCAGAATGCATTTAATGACATCATGCGCTGAAATGCGATGCAATTCTAAATGGAAACTTGCCAAACAGAACTAGAACAATGAAGATGGGCGGAAGCAGGCGATAAATACATTCGCGACTTGTTTATCACTTGTTTCCGTTCATGTTAATATTCTAGGGAATTGCTGAACAGTAAAATTATCCCATAGGTTACGTTTACCACTAGTAGGTTCATTTGTACTAATTTTTACGAAAGACCCTACTAAAATCACTTGCTTTATATTGGAGTTCTTTGCTGTAATTCCTAATAATCGTTTATTTTAATAAATCAATCCTGAACTAACATAACTCTAAAAGCTGACTTTGTTAAAAATCTTTCAATGATTGATGACTAACAATACTCTACACTTCTACAGATTTGGATAAGCAGTAAAACACACATGAAGGATGACTTCGAATGTATCTAACGTCATTTTCCAAATGCCTCAAGACCGTGACACCAGCGGCAATGGAAATGTGTGTCATCCTAAAATACCCTGAACATTTCACAGGCTGATTTACAGTCTATAAACAAGAACTTCACAGAGTAGCCAGATCTGTCAGCATGTCCGTGTGTTGCGCAATTATTCGGCTGCAGCCGAAGAAAGCAGTAGTTACAGCGAAGGTTTAACTACTGTCCTGAGTGATGGAGCCATTAGCATGGCGGTTACAGGGAACTTGCACTTAGAATAGCATTCTGATTACCCAGTTAAGGTAGAAGTTGTTGAAGAAAAAGCTGAACACGACTAACTTATGATATTGGAGTAAGTTTCGTGTGATGGAGACAATATTATGGTGGATATAGGGAAATTGTACTATGATTATCCAGTTAAGGTAGTAGAAAAAACTAGTTAAAAAAAGCTGAACACACTCAACTTATATTAACTTATTGTATTGAAATTAGTCTTGAGTGATGGAGACATCATTATATCAGATACAGGGAAATTTGACTTTGAATAGCAATCTGTTAATCTTCTTAAAGGAAAAGAAGAAGATATTGAAGAAAAAGCTGAAAGCAATCAACTTGTGTTATTGAAATTCCAAAATTATACTCGGACATTCTGACCGTTCAACAGACAATCGCTTGGTAAACAAACTGATCTAGCACTATTATCATTTGAATACCATCGACAACACTCAAATCTATAAATAGACTAAATGAAACACATTGAGTGCGCCCGCGCAATACGCCACTGATTTATCGCAAATATATATTTATCGGTCATCAGTCGTATAAACTTGTTTAACACGTGCGCTTGCAATTGTGTTTGTATTGTTTACTAGTTTGACAGGTGTATTAATGACAGCTACATGGTTGTGTATTCTGACGGTAATCAGATGTTTACCATCGGAAAGATAAAGAATCACTGGTTCGATGAGATGAAAGTGCATACTTTCTAGCTCTACTATGCTGATGGGTTGAATCCCGATAAAAACTTTTTGTGATGAGTACTACAGTTATAACTATGTTTAGCGTTTATATAAGTATGTTAGTATTATATCCTTCTCCTAACTATAAAATTATACTCAGTTTATACCATTTTGAATAGACACGGACTTCCACTGAGTGCAAATCCAATTAGAAGTGAAGTTAATTTCAACGCAATGTTCCTGAGAGAGCAAAAAGGTACACAAAAGAAACTGCGTATTTATGTGTCATTCTTAGACGCAAATTAAAACAAATCTAAAGTTTTTGTTGGATTTGTAACGAGGACAAAAGGTTATTCTGGACTTTGAGGTCATTTATAAATCTCGCGAAGTTAGCTGCGTCATGCGAACTTTACAATCTCGCGGCGTGTACCTTGCATACAATCATACATAGTTAATGTGACAAAATGCCTTTGCTATAACATCTCTTGAAAGAGATCTATCTCCATAATGCTTTTTATTTTTATTTTATTGATATTTACTGGTACTTGTAACATTTCAAACGATAAAATTGTTATTCTTCTACAAAAAAGTTCAATTTCGTTAGATAATTGAAACGTTGATAACTCCCCGGTGAAATTGGAAAGGTCGTCAATTATTCATGTTGTTTTTGGGGTGAAGCCATCAATGAGTTTATTTGTCACATGTGATAACAGTATCAAATTTAATTAAATTTTGTTATTGAACCAGAGGTCAAGATTACGTATTCTGATATACCATTTCAAAGTTCGACGTTACAGTTTGTATAAACTAGGTCAGAATCTGTTTTGTTTTTTTACTAGAACATATAGTTTGAGTGTTAACCCCTGATGCAATACAGAGGGGTGTTATAAGTTTAAAGTGTGTGTCTGTCGTATCGTAGGTCACAAACGGATGAACCGAATTTGATTTCCAGTAATGAGCTCTGAACGGGGTCCCAATTTTGCCGGTGGGTTTAATAGCTATTAGCGATTGCTTTCATACCTTAACACTAAACGCGAGTATCACTATAGCATCGATTTTATTTAAGACAATTGCAATTCATTACTGTTCCTAATTGCTTATTCATAAGCTTCTATTGACAAAACAAGTAATTATTTTACCACTTCTGTCACACCTTGTCTGTTTACCCATTCTCTCATTACACATGATGAAGTGTTACATTCTTCAGAGTTGTGCCACCCAAACTGCTCAAATATTGACTGCATGTGCTATCACAAAGAGTAGGCCAAACAAACAATGTTGAGTACGTAATTGAGATGGTTTGAGCCGTAGTTTGTTTGGGAAATCGTTTTTATGCTCTGAAATTTGGCAGATTGCCGAAGTCATAAATAACTTGAATGTGATTATGGTCACAACAGGAGCTCAAAACTTTAAAAACTTTCCATCGAACACGTAGTCAGAGTCACGGTGGTAATTTTTAATTGTAAACATTCAATCTTTAACTGTCTAATCACATTAGTAATTCAATAAGAGTACCGTTGTTTTGCGTCAAATTCGCTCCTAAGCCAATATCATAGGCATCAGTGTATAGCTTGAGGACTGCCGGGAATGACCATCGGAAATACTTTTCGTGGTTCCACATACAGAAATTCAAAGAGAACTTGCCCGTCATTCGTTTTAATTTTCTTCTTGATATTTAAGATTGAATTGTGAGAGGAAAAACTGTATAATAGGAAATTGGGTCAAGTGAAATATATGTTTATCTCTAAATAGCATGAGCGTAGAACTTTGATACAAGTAAATAAGCCATTTGAAGTATTTTTGTGAGGCTTTGTTACGAACTTAAAATAGAAAAATTGTTTAACTTTTTGGAGTAGATTTCACATCTCAAGAATTTTATTTAATGTTCATCTCAATTTTTTTACACAGGCCACTACAAACCTTAACAATACGTGCTTAAAGAATCTAGTCACGTGTAGGTTGTACGATTATAATTCAACGATGCCATCACCAAAACAAAAGCGCATTACATTCATTCTGGCCTCATTAGAAATAAAGCTATATCCGCATTTACTTACTAAAGTAAATTCGACTCTATATTTTTTTTATAAGGATGGTCTTACAATAAATCTTTCGTGACTTATGTGTCCTTTTTACTGAGGAGGTAGGAATTGTGAGTGCTTTATGAAGCCCCAGTTTAGCGACAATCTCTTCCCTAGACTGTCTGGCGCGGCTTGTGTACTGCGACTGGGAGATTTTGATAGTTCCATTGTTGCATTCCATAGGGAAATATGCAGTGAGTTATCGGTAAATGAAGCAATTAAAACCACTCATTAGTGAGTGAGATAAAAATACAATATTTTGATTTAAGTTAACTCACTCACTCATGTGTAGTGTTAACCGCTATATATACGCTAGTTTCGGTCTGCCTTATTTCGATGACTGAAAGAAAGTAAAACTTCATACAAAAATCTAACATTGTTGTTGTTTTTTTTTGCATTTGCGTCTAATTTTTTTTTGATTGTCCATTTTATAGGACGTGGGGAATATACGTGTACAACGGCCAGCTGTCACTAGGTGGGTTCTGAGGCTCGTGGACATATACGAGGCAAAGTTTAGATTGCATTGCCAACACAGGATACTCGTAAAAATTAGATCACGATTAAAATGGCTTGATTACGCTGGTATAAATATAAACGACCAATCCCTTTTTATATCTTCTCTTCACAATATTTGAATCGCAATCAAACATCGGATCACTGGATTTTTAAATGACGGATCGCTATCCTTTAATTCGTTCAACATTTTTGCTAGTATCAAAACGTGTGGCATTGCTGTTATGCGCACTCGCATCGCGATTGCGACACGGCGTGGGCGCGCGGGCGCACCGGTCCCAATAGTAAATATTGCGGCTAACTGTACCAGCTGCGCCTGCAACAACGAAAACATAATCTATATACTCGTACATTCCTACATGATTATTATAGATCTATTGATGTGCAAACGTAGATCTTTTGGCGTCACGAACATAGTTTATCGATTTATCGACGTTAACGAAAGAATTTCTTTATCTTTTATGATGTCGTTTGCATAATCTTTCTATTAAATGACATTTTATATATCCAATTCCAAATTAATGAGCATTAAGTCAGAATCCGCTACAGGAGTATTTTTATGGGATTTTTTTAATTTATTTTGTGCACTTTACACTTTATACCTATAACATTTAAACGAATTAAAATAATATTTAACTTTAGCAGTAGCTTAGTCCACGTTATTTTTCTGATTGTTTCTTAACTTTAAATCGTCATAAACGGCCCTTTTAACTTGTTTATATCCAATATTATTAATATACATAAGTTTAATGCCTTATTGGCCACAAAATATCAAATTAAATTCCCTATTATGATGATAATACCATATTATATTAGCTGTCATGTATGGCTTTGACATAAGAAGTTGGGCTTGGACAATAATCCGTGGTTAAACTTCCCTTCCCCTATTAAAGATCGAATTTCAAACACAAACCTGTCCTCAGTCACTATATACAAGAGCGGTTTACCCTGCCTCAAAGAGATGCTTTGTTAAAAATATAAATGACAGATTAAGCTGATCATTTGAATTAAATTAAGTATGTCGGATTGCGTTTCGTGTGTCTAATTTAAAATAAATTCCGACTATTTAAGCCTTCTATCCCACGATGATGGACATAATATAGGGATAATAAAAGATAAGAAATGAAAATGTTTTATTTTTAACGATTTAGACTTTAATTTGTAAGTATAGAATCCATTTACATTGCTTTTAAATTTTATTAATGACATGTAACAGTATTCCAAGCATGCTCAACCTTTTTTATTTAATGACTGACGAAGTTATCTGGTGTTCAAGTACAGAATAAATAAAAATAAATATGAAGGGACAAACTTACACAAATGATCCTGAGCCCGAAACTAAGCTCTTAGCTTGTACTATGGGTACTAGGCAGCGGTAAACATACTTATACAGATAAATACATAATTCAATACATGGAAAACAGCCAAGATTTTGTAAAATACTCGAACCCGGGATCTTTAGCTTTGTAGGGGGTCACTACCACCTAAGCTTACTGCGTCGTCAATGATTGTCAAAGACCGTTTTGTAATAAATAAGTAAGTTTCTTTAAAACATTCGAAGGACGCTAAAGACGTTGAACAGTTTTTTAACTTTGGTGTACAATGAGCCTTGAAGTATCCTACCATAATAAAACTTTGAAAACGAATTATCCTTGATTTTATGATATTTTAATTTAATTTAATTTTTAATTTATACAAGTAGGTACCGTCAACTATGGCAACTTTGACTCACCATGTTAATTCCCCCGTCGCAAAAACTCAATTACATCGCAACTGTTGGGATTGGAAAGACTTTGCATGGGTTTTATTTAAAGTATCCAACAAGAATCAAATAATTATTCTGATGGATGTACAAATTGTACAAGTTATTTAAGGGTAAAGGTATTGGGTTAGCCCTTAATAAGGGTAAGAATATAAGGGTATTGGGTTAGCGCTTAGTTGAATGGGCTGTCGTTTACTTGCTTCGAACGGGATGCAAGGTAACGTGTGTTTTATGTATGAAGCCTACAAAAGGTTCAAGATTGCAATACTAGTAAGCTTGTTAAAGGATTTGGTAAGGGTATTGGTTGGCGTTGGACTATCGTTTGGAAATAGCGCTTTAAAAGCTCATTTAAAAGGTTATGACCCACTGCCCGGGTTTGGTAAGTTAAGCCTTACGAAAAACCCTTTGAAAGGGATAGCGGGCCGGTCCCTGGTTGACGGTACTGGATTGAGTGTCACTTGTTTATTTCGTTCCATGTTTATCAATAACTTTCCTGTCATGGTCATCAACAATTTTCGTTACATCTCTTTCATTCGTTATATCAAATGAGAGAGATCTAACATCAATATTTGTGCCGTTCTCAATATAAAGGGACCTTATGGAGGAAGGCAGTTACACTCTTCTTATTCTTGTAACTATACGAATACTATGGTAACAGTTCTAAAAACGGCGTAACCGCCTGCCTCCATAAGGTTCCTTTATATTGAGAACGTCACATTTGGCAAATACTGTTAAATGTAATGCCACCATCAGAAAAAATAACAATCAACATGGCTATTAAACAGACAAAACAAACGTAGTTTAAAGTGCTTTGAAATATAACTCCATCAATTAGGGGTAATTAAACAGAACGGTAAATAAGCGGCCGACGAATTTACCCGACTGTTTACCTAACGGGTTATTTAAAGGATGCATTTTAGTGCAGCGAGGTGAATTACCTGCAGTTAAACTAATGAACGAATATGTATAAAGTATGTCGATTGCGATAATTATGTTCATTAATCAGAGTAGCAACGTGTTGATACTGTAATGATACTAATCCTATAGATTTTTATTGCATAATTCGCTATTATACAAAGAAAAACAATGTCTGAGACAAAACAAAGGTAGTAATATAATAGTCACGCAATTGTTCTGACTTTGCGTCTCCGTTTTCCCTTTTGATTGCTTCCATTCATATCGTCTCATTCATTGGCAGTTGGTCCATGTAGGCGTTAAGATTAATAGTCAATAAATAAGTCGAACGCGAACCGGGAAGTATCGATATATTATCGTTATCGCGCGGGTCGCACGCTCAAATTGGCTATGATTAAAACGTTTTTTTATCGGCACGCGAAATTAGAACGTGTATAAAAATCTGTTTATTATGGTGTTATCAATGGTTCTCATAGTTTTGAACCCGATAAATAAATGGTGCTGTTTACACCTACAGTTAGCTAGCTAGACTTGTTTCTAGCTTTTTCGTGTCTTTTAGATAACTAGAGCTCAATACATTATTAATACTCTTTTTACCAAAAATTAAATGACTAAAGCACACATCTAAAAAACTTATAATATGACCTTCTATCGTTTGATAATGATATCGTTAGCTTACTTGGTCGCTTACTGTCTTCTCCCAAATTAATATGCCGTTCCTGAGGGCTCTTCTTACAAAATGTATTTAATATCGGTTTAGCTGATTAATCGAGAAATCGTAACAAACATGCAGACAGACAGACAATGACGCTTTTTACTCCCCAAATTGGCCCCATGTTTCAATTCATTTATTTACGTTACACTTCCTTGTTTGGGTCACCGACTTACATATGTGTACCAAATTTCAACTCAATCGGTCCAGTAGTTTCGGAGCAAATTGGTTGTGACAGACGGACAGACGGACAGACAGACGCAGGAGTGATGCTATAAGGGTTCCGTTTTTTGTTTTTGAGGTACGGAACCCTAATAAGCGCCTGAATATCCGATCTCTAGTAATGACTGTATCTTAGGCAGTAAACCGCAACAGTAACCATCAGAGCATAAAGTGTGCGTGGTTTTGCGCGCGCTTCCTATTGTTTAAATATAAATACCGCTTCCTAGGTGTGGTGTTATTCTTTAAAACCACTCGAATTCGACACCGATTTTACGGATTCCACCGAAAAGCAGTTCTATTTTGACTTCTCAAACAAGTTAAAAAAAGTAAATAGTAAAAATATATATATTTTTTATAAGGCTACATATAAAAAAAAACAGTATTTATTAAGCAACATGCTTAAAAGGGATCCTTCGTGATGGCGGAAATGAATTGGATTTTTAACCGACTTCAAAAAAGGAGGAGGTTCTCAATTCGAATATATGTTGCTTTTTTTTTGATGATTTTAGTATTCCGATTCGACAGCTAACTTATTATAGCTTTATCGCTTTTTAACAAACTAATTTTCTGGAATAAAAATGATCCTGTATCAATCCAGAATAGGGACCGTGAGCCTTTCATCCGGATCCGTTCCAACGTGTAGACGTGATTTAAACGCTAACATACATACAACTTTCACTATTAAATTATTAGTAGGATATATAATTGAACTCATTGTCGATATCGAAACTATAGACAATAAGCCCCTGACGATCATAGCTGTAATAATCCACAACCACTAGCTGTTGTCGTCAAAATTTTAGTATAACTACTGCTTTGTTTATATATTTGCTGATTGTCTTGCGCGAGTTGTAAAATGCTCGCTTCGCTCCGGTTAATACAATGTCTACCCTGAAAGTCCATTCTAAATATTGGTGAAAGACTTTGAGATCGGATGAGTAGTTTCGGAGAGTACGTCCTATATCCAAACTTGTATATTACAACCTTTACCTCTTTATAATATTAGTGTAGTTTATAATAACTTCCGTATGACTTCTTCTACCGAACACTTATAATTCGTGCGGTTGTAACATTCCTTGAAAACACAAAAGAAAGAAAGAAAAAGCATTAATCCAGTGACACATACAGCACCTAAGTAAAGTAAGTACAGAATAATAATAATAAAGTAAATAAAAATAAAAAGTAAATCACAATAGTGAACTTAAATACGAAAGCATTTAAGCGCCAACGAAATGACAAAACAATCGCTATCAAGGCTTTAACTGTTGGAAAAGTAGCTTTTTTATCTTGCTTATAAGCCAATGACCTGCACAAAAATAACCGATATGAGCACAAATTGGTATCCGTTATCATACCGTGACAGTACCTTGTTGACTAGTTGGTATCGATTTACGATGTTTCCTACTGACTTTACAAGGTAAACTGTCCAGTGTACGACAATATACAGTTGAATGACACTCAATAAGTCCTTCAGGTTTGTACTTTTTTTTCTCTCGCACTCATACACTTACTTAAATACACAATTACACATGCACTGGGTTCGGGTAAGGTCGGTTACGCGACCCGAACGAACGACGAGCTACTGCACTGTCCATCCTCCCATAAGGTTCCATGAACATAAAGTTACCTTTAGCGAACTTTGTATAAAACAACATATCTGTACTAATTATTATAAAGAGGAAATATCATACAATGTACTAGTTGGTGGTGACCCTGCCTACGAAGCTAGCGGATCCGGGTTCGAATCCCGGTATGGTCAAATATTTGTGTGATGAGCGTATTTGTTCCTGAGTCATGGATTTTTTCTATATATTTAAGTATATATTTCTCTATATAAGTATGTATATCCCAGTATGTACCCATAGTACAAGCCTTGAGCTTAGTTTGGGACTAGGTCAATTTGTGTGAGTTGTCCCCTGATATTTATTATTATTTATTTTATCCATCTTGTTAGTTTGTAATCGATAAACTCTGAAACTACTCAAACGAACAGAGCCCTTAGCCAAGATGCCCATCGCTAACTAGCGTTTCTATTAGTTTAGTTTTTAAACCAATCGCGTCATTGGTAGATCACGTCATACGGAGAGTCACGTGATCTACCAGTGACGCGATTGGTTTAAAAATGAAACGAATAGAAACGCTAGTTAGCGATGGGCATCTTGGCTAAGGGCTCTGATTGCATAAGGTTTAAATTACTTCTTGCTTTTTTGACGAGTTATCAACTTTTTCACGCCATCCACGGATATTATCTAAATCCAGCTAAGCTGGGCTAATCCAGGATAGCTGTTAGCTATTATCCAGAAGTATGGTATAAATATGTAATGGGAGTCGCAAGTAAATTATAAAAATGTTAATTATTATAGCCAGATTGGATAACAAAATAGAGCGTTTACCTACCCTCTTATCTCGTGTAACACGACCACGTAGAAGGGGGATGCACAATGCAGCATCCCTCTTAATCCCACTCGTCAACCCTCGGACGTGCTCGCACAATCGATCGCCTTTGTGCTCCAAATTGGTATTATCGATTAACGGATCGATATTTGCGAAAAGTGCAGTAGTTGTAATGGATTTATTGGGTAGTATCATTTTTATCACTTTATTTATAGTTACTACTGTTAACGATTGTTTCATGTATTTTGGGAGCATAGTCAGCTTAAATGTGTTAACTTCTGTGGAGCCATATGTGTAATTTTAGTGCTGTGTATGTGGGATAATATAAATTAAAGGTTCAACTTTTTAGGGCTATTAGGACTTGTGAACCGATGTATCTTCGTCGACGAACTCAGATAGATCTAAATTTTATTCTTGATTTTATGACAGTGTGTCATAAAGAAAAAAAAATACTGGTATTTTTTTAAACATTTCGGATACTCAGACACATAATTTTTAATTATATCGGTTTGTTTTTGTCATAAAATTATACAACTTTCTGCTGACCGCTTTTTATTGTGTACTTACTTATTTTACTGCGATTGAAATCGAAGCTTGAATATTACATTTCGGACATGACTCTTGGCGTTTTCCTTTGGTTTGTTCTGGAATTATTAATAGTGATTTCACGAAGTTTCCAACCCACACAGCTGTGTTGAAATCGAGTTGCAGAGTGTAACGAATTGGTAATATAGGGTGTAGTTTGAGACAATAATGGCACAGAGGCTAGGTAATAATCGAGATTAAAGCTGAAATGTTATATCTATATAAAGATACAGTCGAGGACAGATGTATATACTTTTGGACCTTATAGCAATGGAACAAGGTGAAAAAGTGTATACTATTGTATCTTTTTTATCTATTGGTCAAAATATAATAATAACTAAACACATTTTTGTAACCTGTATATTGTCTATATATATATATATATATATATACTTATAAGTAGCTATGAGTATGGTGAAAGAAGAACAACTGAAACGAGTACTTTAAAGAGAATTATTGCGTAAATTATAGGATACTTTGAAATGATTCCTGTCAAAAGTAGTTGATCAAAAAAGTTTTTTAAGCCTGTATTACTCGCAACATCTTTAAAGTATTTGGATTTGCTGTTTAAGTGAAGGTAGACTTTCAAAAGGAGGTTATTGCGTTTTGAGGTATGGTCCTTAAGCTAGTCGAAAGACGTCCACTAGGTATTCATTCGGTTAACTAATGTTTTACAAAAAAACGTTTCACAAACTGATTAATTTCACAAAGATATCATTTGGGAAACCGCTTTTTTTTCTGAAACTGTAAATATTTCAGGATTTTTATAAAAGTAACCTAACCTATAGTGTTCTACACGACGGTCTTGAAATAAACCCTGAAATATTTACAGTTTAGTGAAATGAATCAGTTGTCAGGATACAATAATGATTGGTAGGATGTACAGTCACCACACGGGATTGTTGAGCCACCATAGAACCCTGTCATAATGACAACGTCAAATCGCTCAAAAGAAATTACGTCAAAATTTTCCGTCGACTTTCTGTGAGAGGGTTCTATAGTGGCTCAACAATCCCGTGTGGTGACTGTACAATATATAGTGGCAGTGGCAAAAAATACAAATTTCCTCAACCAAAAGTCATTACCAAAAGCTGCTTACCGCCACGATTTACAGGCTTGTTAATCTGCAATATATTCAAATTACATAAAAAGAAAACGTAAAAATTCTCAGAACGTCGCCGGCGGTATATTTTATTGCGGAGTAAGAAAATATAAATGCTTCTGCGAGAAAGCGTATTATAGGTATTATGCTTATAAAAATAAAAGGTGACATCGTTGTGCGTGTGATAAGGAGAGATAATGTGAAGTGGCTCAGAATGTGGAATCGTCGCGGAAGGTTCTGCACTTTATAAAATTAAGACTAAAAAGCGGCAAGTTTTGCTCTTGCTGTATACAGGGTGTCCCAATATCGGTAGCCTAAGACGGACCGAACCAGACACTTTTTTTTTTTTTAAAGCAGTGGAAATACGTTACGCATTATCCCCACACCAAACCAGCCTAACATGATCTTAGTAAAAATCGCATGGTTTTCAAGATTTGCCAGTTTAAAGTTCTTTTCCAGTACAAACTTTAAACTGGCATATCTCGAAAACAATGCGACTTTTACTGAGGTCATGTTAGGCTGGTTCGGTACCTCTTAAGCTGACCTACCTCCGGTGTCAATGTGGCCTACCGATTTTGGGACATCCTGTATGTGCATCTTTTACAGCATGTTTAGTTCCAGTGTGGCCAGTTATAACGGAAACTGACAATTTTATCGGTACAAGTTCTTTATGTCTCTAATCCAAGACAGAGATATCCAAATCCATTAAGCAGTTTATGTGTGATTATTAAATAGATACAATCCCTTAGAATATTATTGTGATCTCTACTTTCAAGAATAACTCTAAAGCTTTCGGCACACCAAACGCGTGTCAGGCGCGTCGCGTCGCGTCGCGTGGCGTGAGCGTCGCAGCACCGGCACACCGCAGGCAGGCGACAGTTTCAACGCATTTCGAACGCATGCCAGCGCTGCGCACGCCTCGTGGCTGCGTTCGGTGTGAGTTGCTGCGCGGCGCGCGCGTACCCCCACCACGCGTTTTAAAAAAATACAACGACTAGTACCTGCGCCGACGCCGCGCTGACGGGACGCATGCCAGCGCGCGCGACGCGCCTGCTTCGCGCACGCCACGCGACGCGCTGCCTGAGTTGTCTGCGGCGACTGCGGCGCGAAGCAGTTCGAAAGTCGAACGCGTGCCCTGCGCAGGCACGCGTTACATTTTGGTGTGCCGGGTTAAATTTGATTTGTTGTTTAACAACATGCGCGGGCCCGCGTTCAAAGCGCGACGCGTCTGACACGCGTTTGGTGTGCCGAAAGCTTTAAACCAGCTAAGAACCACCCAGTTAAACTAACTTTATGCAAAACACATCTTATTTGCTCCATCCGTTTGGGTGTTATGATGCCACAGACAGATACGCAGATACACACGTTAAACTTACATAACCTCCGTTTATCTCGGGGGTTAAAAAGACAAACATGGAAACATTCAAAAGTTAAAAAATCCACAGAAACATTTGCATTAATTATATTAAATAACTAGCATTTGCCCGCGACTCCGTCCGCGTAGAAGTCATTTATCGCTGCTCCCTCGATATTTTTTTTTTTTTTTCGGGATAAAACGTAGCCTATGTGCTATTCCAGACTATAATCTATCTCTGTGCCAAATGTCATCCAGATCTGTTCAGCCGTTCTGGCGTGATTGAGTAACAAACATCTATCCATCCATTTAGCCATCCATCCATTCACGTTTATAATATTAGTAGGATTGTATGAGTGGGTGCGTCCATAAGCTTTAAATGGTTAGGATTTTCTACCGTGACTTTTATTATGATAAATTGCCCTGAAACTGACAAATTGGAGAATTGATTGTAACTTTCTAAATTAACTTTGTTTGGCTCACTGTCTATGCTGGCTTTATCAAGTAATTTGTTTTAAAACAGTTTATTTCAACTGCGTAATTTACTCCATGTTCTTTATCTCATATTATTTTTAATTGTGAAAATTCTAACAAAATTATAACACCTACTTAAAATTAAAAAAATATCTGCGGATCCCTAGAAGGCATCGTTATAAGACTGATAACTTAAGATAACATAAAAATGTGGAAGGTTACATCTCAAAAGGTGATTGTTTTACGCGTTTGCTTTGTTTCAGGTACACTGTCGATGGAGAATAATGTGAGGAGTGAGGAGTGGGAGCTTAAGACATCGAGGAATTTTGAGGGTATTTTGGGCGGGAGCGGGCATTAATTGAAGACTGCAAGAAACCTTGCAGCATATTTAGAAGTAAAAAAATTTGATAAGACGTCTCTTGATACATATTGGCGACCTAACAAATATTAATGCAATTAATATGAATGGTTAATAAACATCTTCCACTCTGAAAACAGTTACGGTAACAGTTACATATGTTGGCTCTATGGTTATACTCTTAAGTACCTTTTAGATTAGTATAACTTACACTGTACCAACTTATAATATAAGAGTGCACATGCATCGCCAACAAACTGTTCCGCAGTTGGGCAAAATTTTGTAAAATATTATATATGTTTTGTACTTATGCATATTAAATTTTTTTATATAAAATTATTTCTACCAAAGGCGTTTAAAGGTCATACGAAATTTGATTTAAAACCACTATCTACACGATTTTAAACCGCCTGTTTTAAACTGCGGTGTAAAACCCTGTAGAACACGCATAAGGAGAACAATGGCGGACGCGGCTTTGGAGTCTTGTGTTGCAAATTAAGCGCTCTCTCACAAACGCTGAACTGGCAACTTTTCATTTTCGGTTTTTCTTGATTATTCACGTAAATTTAATTATATTTTCAAATGAAGTCTGTTAACCTGGATCTGGTGTATATTGTGTGCAATGAAGTGTTTGGTCGCAATTGAAGTTCTTTTCGAATCACTTCAAACATTAACATACTTTTTATTTTATTGCGTTTATATGCACAGAGTTAATATGCTACAGCGATTTCACTCGATTTCACTTTCTCCCATAGAATCAAGGAAAATAAAAGAACGCGACTTCTGTGAGGCTCTAAGGCCTTTGAGAGGCCAGGAGCTGAGATCAAATGGGCAGTTAGTGTCCTAAAGTATGTGCAGCAGTAGAACATTAAATAACGTCCATTACCAGTTACAACTTAGAAATTAAATGTGATCAATAAAACTCCCATAAAACCTACAGTTAATTAAACTCACTGGCGTACGCGCAGGCATCTAGAACAACTCGCACTTAGAACCTGATGCGAAACTATAAAATTTACTTGGTCATATATTTTCATTTTTTTATTCATTCGGAACCCACACAAACTTAAACAACTCAGAGATCCCCTAACCTAGCTATATTGAATATTAAATAGCTATGATAATGTTTATATTATATCAAAGATAGTTACTCAAATGCACCAACAACATTCTTTAATTCTCTTAAGTCGTGTGCTGTCATTTTCTGCTTTGGAGAATTTAAAAAAAGTAGCAAAAGGCGAAAGTGACACTATGGGATCTGTTGTTGGTACAGATATATGAATCTGATGTATTTTATCTTATCTATTCAATGCCCAATTAGCAATTACCTATGATATGACATTAATCATTAAAATGGGTTCCATTTCAACTGTTGAAATGCTTTAAAATGTAAAAGATATAAATTCCCTGCTCTCGGTAAATAAGGACATGCCGTTGAACCTTATGACCGATAAAACATACAAAGAATAAAGACCCTATGAAGACCTTTTCAGTTTACGATCATACCCAAAGATGGCGCTATAAAAAACCTTTTATAGTTTTATGATGTATCACGGCGCTGCACGCTGATATACGGCATAATGATGTGCCCGATATAAAAGTAATAAAAATCCTTCATGATGATTATGTATCGTGCCCTTGTCTCCACTTGCCACGCCAGTAATGTGATAGATCTTTCAATTGCTAAAGAAAACTTTAAAGATGTTACTAGATCAACAAGAACAAAAATAAATAAAAATCTTCCTGTAAGTAATTATGAAACAACCGAGTTTATACTTATCAATATATACAACGAAAACGTCCTTATACATTATTTGTATGAAGTGTATGGCGTTCCACAGATGTTTAACTTCATTGATTGTGTTAAATATTGAACGACCACAACACGGAATGAATGAAATTATTTTGAGAATGTTTCAACTGATATCCGGCGATGTGATTCTGTTAACGTGTAAAACCAGCGATTAAATGAAAAGGCACGCAGCCAAATGTCATGTACACACCTTGACGGACCGTAAATACGCCGGTTATTTTTCGTCTCAGTCGATGTGAAGGATGAGACGTTAACAGAATCACACTGCAGAAAATAAGGAAAGATCGATTAAAGAAGATCCATATGACCAGTTTTATTTATAATATTTACTTACAAGTATAAAACACTGTCACTCCGATCGTTTTTGATATTGCTATGTTTAGTCCATTTTGCGTAGAATGGAAAGAGTAGTAGAAATACGTTTTATTTCGAATATTCATTTGCCTGAATTTTCATTTTGCCCAAAGCTATGTGATGCGGAGTTAACTTACTAACTTATCAAATAATTACGTTCGGAAATTCAAAAATATGGGATTTTGATCAAAAAAATACACACTGACTCTTTGGTAACAATATGGATTGTAAAATTACGAGTCGTATATAGGCGTAGGTTTACTAAATGAGCAGGTCGCATCAAATCCATCGCCGGATCACATTCCCACTCGGTAGCTCGACCAAGTCCGTGACGGCCTAACAACAGCGATCCCTCCTAACGGTTGTGGTCGACGGCTTGCGTTACCGCCACCCGACACGCTTCCTCCTCGCCCTACTAGGATTTGACTAGCTGTCAGGTTTACAGGGAAAGCTGGGATTGTAATAAGTTATATTATTTTTAAAGAATGACTGTTGAGTTTCTTGTGGCGTTTCTTCTCAGCAGTGGTCTCCTCTTGGGAAGCGCTGGTAGATTTTGACGTGTAAAAGTGCCAAACGTACATGTACATCAGTTTTAATTTTCTTTTTTCTCTTGGGTAAAAAATTGGCTAAGTTGAAGAGAAAAGACATCTGTCGGGATTTAGTTTCGGAAAAGTAAAATACCGTACCGGACAGGTATGGTAGTAGGTACATATTCATTATTTTATACTGACCACGAAATTTTAAATCATCGGAAACCTTAAAGAGTTAGCATTGCCGTAAGCATCTCCATACAAGCTATTGTTTTGACATTTCATATAAAGTGCCTGTCAGTCAGGTAGGACTTAGATTTACCATAATTTGGTAACGATCGATTTCAACTCCGGAACACAGATTATCTACCATTTGGAAACGAAATGATTTAGGCCAGCGATCATGGTAACAACCTAACCTTTCAGATGACTCAATAATAAAAACCGGCTGGCAATAAAAACTCAATTACTCGACCAGTTTTTGCAAAACTCTGTGAAAGTCATCTTGGTACAATTAACTATTTACGACATTAAGCTAAACGTTTAAACACTATTAACCTTATTGCTTTATTTAGATTTTAACACATACTATTAGTTTCATTTCTAACTAAAACATTAGAAACAATGTAATATAATCTGGACGACTGAATTATTCATGCATTGAAAACACATCATTCACTCTAAAGATTAACTGAGAGCTTGAACCGCAGGACTGTTTTTGTAAAAGAAATATATTTCAACAAGAAATATGAGACTGTTCTAGTTGAAAGGATTTTATAGTGACTGTTTGAGTGATTGGATCTGTTATCCGTTTACGAGCGTCTTCATTTGAGTCAGTTTAAAGTCTTTTCCTTTAACGACTGATTGCTTCAGACGAAATGGCCTGTGCTGACTTTAGCTGACTATGCTCAAATAACTATATTTATATCCTTGTGAGACCCAAAGATGCAGCTAAGTATTTAAAACTAGAAATTACAGGAATAATACAAGAGGAAGTAGGTAGAGATGCATTATTTGACATTATAAATAAATGAGTATGATGGAGATTTAAGTTTCTTCAGAAATGTGCATACTCAAATGCTTCGATTGTATAAATTCCAAAACACTTTCAAATTGTCCAATCCATAATTTGTACCTAATTGTTATACGTATATAAAAACCGTACTAAAATACCTAATAAATACGGTATTAATCTGCCACCCATAACTAAGCCACAGGCATCTGAGTGAGTACAGATCTGGCGTACATTCAACAAACCCGGACTCTGTATAACATAAAGCCCTACATTTATATGCCGTTTTTATTCAACATTCTCATAAATATATCTATCTGTCGCATCTCAGACTTTGAGGTTAATGTCTCATAATAGGTTTTTTTCCCATATCTAACATCTACCCACATTGCATTGGAAGCACGAGATAAACAAACGTGTTAAGAGTCCAGTTTCTAACAACGGTTTGTATTTACCTTAGAGAAGACGTTACAAAAGCTTATGCATTATTATGCATGCTGCCTGCTCAGCCCCCTAAACAATTTATTTACTATTTATTTTTAATCTTTATTGCACTAAAGGTGGACCTAATGCCTAAATGGCATTCTCTACCAGTCGACCAAATAATCAATCAGAAAAAAAAGGCATCTCATGTCATGTAATAACGTAAACTACATATTATAAGTAGATTATAAGTAGATTTGAAACATATTTACTACCTACATCGAACTCGCTGACTACTCATAAGCCACTATGGTTTTTGTGGTCTTTAAATTGTATACCTATAAGATTGTTTTTATAATATTTGGATCTTTAATAAATAAATAAAAAACATAGTAAGTGCCCACAATAAGAAGACAGCCATTTAACAAAACTAAAAACAATTTATTTTTTTGCAAAATTACTAATACAACAATAAATACATATATCACTCCAATCCACTTATCACTCCTCTCTATTTCTTCTTGTTTCTTTTCCTTCTATTAATTGCCAGCCTTTTTATCTCTTGGGGCTGTATTATGAAGTGTCAAAACCTGTCAAGTTACAGATTTTAACTGCCATAGCGCTGTCCCTTTTAATGACTGGAATTTGGTAGACTTTTACACTTCATAATACGGCCCATGATACTGATACACTCTTGTATAACTAAGGCTAGGTCAGATATTTTCACACAAGTCCTTTGTGTAACAATTGGCTGTAGCATCACTTTAATTATTAAAAACTGTGTTAGAGGCAAAATGCACCATTTCCCCATTCACTATTTCATCATTAATTTAATATCTACCGTTCGATTTTTCCTTTGCTCTAGTTTGCCCATCAATCTTCTTACAAGTAATCAGTAAGATAATCATGTTTTTAAGTTCACACGATCAATGTAGTTGCGATTTGCTTTGCACTTTGAAATATAATCTATCTATATCACTAGTACCGAGGCCGAATGTAGAGCCATCATAACCTGCCAAAATCCAGTTAGTAAAAGAGAAAGATTTATGAATCATATAGCTCTATCCTACTCTCTGACTGCAACTTTGTTTTAGCAGCTTATAAAACGGTATCTGTTATAAAAATGTTCTCGTCAATAATTTCTCACCGGCATCAGTTTGTGTGACAGCAGAGACAAATAGAACAAGAGCTGCGCAGGCGCAGTTCGCAAAAAACTCTGATCAGATACATGCAACTTTTATGAGAAAGATTTCTGGGAAATCTCTGTGAGAAGCTGCAAGGGACAAGCGACAGCGATTAAAGATCTTAGCGAATGAATTAACACGCAACTTTTTTTAAGAGTTCAGTTGCCCATAAAAGTTCATATCAATTTTCAATAAGAAAAAAATGGCTGAAGCTTGGACTCGAACCCACCAAAATCGTTGTGACGATTATTTAGCAGTCTGTTAAATTTGACAGCTGGAACTGAAAGTTTTTAAAAAAGAAATTTGAAAATCTTTCACACTATCAATATTTTTATCAGTCATCTGTTTTGCAATTTTGGTGGCTTTATGAAATTTAGATGTTTCCGTAAAAATGAATTTCACACGAGAGCATTTTCGTTCTATGATTTTTTACGAAAACAAAGCTATGAAAGACTTAATTTGATGACGAAGCCCCGTCTTTTGCTACAGTTAAAAATAGGAACACGTTAGAAATCTAGTGTTAACGCTTGACGATGAATTTAGCTAAATGGCAGTTAATTAAAAAAAAACATTTTTTTTTTAACGCTTGACGATGAATGATTTTAACTAAATGGCAGATATTTAGTAGTTAATATTCATTTTCCAAAAACGTCGGCTTAAAGTTAACCTTTTTTAGCATTCGCTGTTTCGCCCCTACCCTTTATATGTATACCTACGTCTTACCTTAGTTTTTTTATACTGCAGACTTTAAGCTGCTATTTCCTCATACTTACTCCACTAAAATCTCACAAGACTACGCGTGAGAATGTGTATGATACACGTACAAGTAATGAAATGACTGCCACTTCAACCATAAAACACGAACAATGGCGTGTTTTAATGTGCAAGTTACAGACAGACATACAGTTTCTATTCTATCTATATTTGGAGTTTATGGCGGAGATGAACGATCGAAAAGCGACAGTCGTGTGTTCGAGCATAGTGATTGAATTTTAATTGTTTGTAAGTTTATCATGTAATGTGTGCGTGTTTTTGTATCTGTGTGTCTGTGGCACCGTAGCTTCAAAACGGATGGACCGATTTTTATTTAGTTTTTTTTGTTACAAAGGTGACTTAATCGAGAGTGTTCTTAGCTTGGTTTGATGAAAATCTGTTAAGCCGTTTAAGAGTAATGAGCTTTGAAAGTAGGGGTTAACACGGTTAGGTTAGTGATGTGACGTATTTATATTATGCATTCTACATTTCAGCCTTCCAATAATGGCAACTGGTTCAAAATTAACTTGAAAGATTTAAACTAAACCAACTGTAAATGTAATGGCGAATAGATTATAATAAAACTACCTCTATGACATAAAACTAAAATAAATCTTAAAAAAAATGGTCTTTAGGTCAAAAATTGATATACATTGATAAAAATTGGTACCATCACGAACTTAAATTGCTCTGCCACCATAGAACCCTGTCACAATGACAGCGAAAAGTCACAAAAAGGAAATTCGACGTACTTTCCTTCTTGTGACTTATCGCTGTCATTATGACAGGGTTCTATGGCGGCGGAGCAATTAAAGTTCGTGATGGTACCAAGCCGACCGCTATGATCTTAATCTACTACAGTTCTTCTATTCTACTATCTATAGTTAATAGTTACAAAAATATGATATTTAAAGTTCTAATAATTAAATACTAGACACTAATGTCAGGAAATAAGAATCGCGTATAGGTACATATTTTTGTAACTTAGCATACCTACTACTAACTTTTTGGAGCTTACAAGCTCTCAATGCTCTAATATTAAAAATGTTCACATGAACAAAAATTATCTTGCACCATAAGAAAATAACCTTATTTTAAAACTCTTGACAAAAATATAGAAATCAAACCCACAACTTTTTTTAACAATGCAACAAAACGTTTCTCTTTTAGCTATGTGGGTTACTATGACATTTATGGCGTTGCATGGAATATGAAAGGAAATAGAATGCTTGTCCAATTGGCTATTACAAAAAACTTCCATTCAAATTCCCACTAAAATATGTGCAAACATCGAATTGGGCATGTTTGTATAAAGTAACAAGACCATTTAAACAAAGCCTTGAAATTCAATAGCACTGTAGGCCTCGGCGGGTCAACGTAATCTGGCCTCTACTAATTAATTCCACCGTACAAGACCTCTGCAACCTACAAAGTTATATCTGCACTCAGGTCAACATAAATTGGGTAGGTAACCATATTGTATAAAGAACCTGGGATGCGTTTTACATGTGTGTTTGAAAAGGCCTGTTTAAGATGGTTTTGAATAAACAAGTACGATTATTTGTAGTGTACGGCTGTAAGTACACAGTGATAGAACAGTATACGCTTGTGTAATGTGACACTTTTGAAAAGTTACCAATAAAGGCGGTACAGGCGCTTTATAAATAAACGTCGCATTACATGCCTGTTCTAATTTCCTCCATTGATTCCTAGGTCTCTATTTTCAACTTTCAACCGGTCTTTGTTTACCCAAATCCTCAAAATGGCGAACCCTTATAGTTTCGCCATGTCCGTCTATCTGTCCGTCTGTCTGTCCGTCCATCCGTCCGCGGCTTAGCTCAGAGACTCTTAGTAGTAAAAAGTTGTAATTTGGTACAAATATATATATTAGTTACGCCGACAAAGTAGTAAAATAAAATCTTGAAAAAAATGTTTTTTCATGGTACCTCCCCTACACGTAAAGTGGGGATGTTTTTTTTTCTATGTCGTGTCGGGTGTCGTTGGATGAGTTTTTCAAAAATATACCTAGTGGGTTTGTGAAAACAACTTTTTGATTAAGGTGTCCGTTTTTGAAATATTAACAGCCAAAACTACAAATACTAAAAATCTGGAAAATATCTTAAACGAAAGCGCATATAATGAATTTAAAAGGAAAACTACTTATCACGACTAAGTAAACTTTATTGGTTCTTGAGTTACAGACGATTAAAATGTTTATACCTACCGAAAACCAGCTAATAAGTTTGAATAGAAAATTAGCTAACATTTTTTTTTTTGGAGATTGTTGTTTGTGTTTGTTGTAATGGCGACGGAACCCTATACTAAGCATGGTTCGACATGCTGTTGCCCGGGGTTGTTCCATTTCCGTACCGTGTACGCATCAAGCCTATCAAGTTTCCGCATGTCAACAATGGCATCACCAAATTATCTTTTTAATTAAACACACGCATAAAAACAGCATTAAAGCAAACTGGCCAGTCCGGTGGCGCCAGCGAAAACGAATAAAAAAAGGTAATGTTATTATTAATCTCGAGTAGTCGAGGAACCGGAATTGTGGACTCTTTAATAAGCGCGTGAGTCGATCGGCTGCTGTGACAAGGCGTCAGTTTTGATAAGGATATTCACTTTAATTTACTGGATCCAGCCAAACATTCTGAATATTCCTTAGAACAGTTTTATTATAGTACGTAATTTATTTCTCTTGATGAAGCTGTCATTATGGCAGGATTCTATGGTGACTCAACAATAACATCAAAAGATCAGACCTTATACACAATCTTTAGGAGACACGAGTATTCAGACTACTTAATGGTACTTAATCGTAAGTAGATACTGAAGCCCACGAACATAGTCACCGAGTCGACAAACTTACGTATATTGTGTAACCATAAAAATATAGCATTAAACGATTAGAGTGTAGTAACATAGAGTAGGCTGCCAGTCGACATTGGCCTGCAGTTCATCGTATTAGCGCACAGTTTCTCGTATGATTTCATACATTTCCTTCATACATTTTGGCCATCAGGCCGCCTGACAGACTTAGGACTGCCGGCGGACTGTTAGCCTGTATTTCCCTTATTTAGCCATCATATCGTGATCATGCTTGTGACTAATGAAAGAATGTGAGATCCGTGTGATCGCGTGCCAGGGAAGATACGGCTCAATAGCGATATCAAACGTCCGGGAAACGTGTTTGTATAAACGTTCCACTAGCGGTTATCACGCGTTCCAACACTAATTAACAAGCTTAGAGCTTATAACTGTTTTAGCTATGAATTTAGAAACTGTACATTCAACGTTATTTCCGTGGATTTTTTTTATCCATCGCTACCACCTAACCTACCGCCAAGGAGTAGTGTTCACGCTGTCGTGTTTCGGTGAAGAGAGACAACCGTTAAAATGCCCTCAAGGTTGGCAAGGTATTTGCAGTCTTAGGGCTGTATTAATAAACTGACCTTAGCTGAGATGACTGTCTCAAGATGCGAGAACGAACTGTCTTGGCATCTCAGCTCTTATTAATACGGCTGTATAGAATTGCAATTGCCCATGGACCTCAGGTCCAACTAACTAAGGTTGGCTGTGTGATAATTTGACATAAATCCATTAAATATAAACATAAGCAGTTCCTAACAAGGTTACACACAAGTACTGACCGTTAACAAAATATGTGCAAATACAGCAGTCCAAACAAAACCCACCCACAATCAATAACATTAAAATTCAATCGGTGCCCCATAACAATGCACTGCCCAGTTCTCATAACATAACACAGTTCGGAACGGGACTTATCCCCATTCCCACGCAACAATGGTCACCCTGCGTGACTCACGGAGGCTAATTTGTTATTACCGGCGCCCGCGCATCCTGGATTTTTCAATGTATTTATTGTCAATATTGTCGTGAAAGGGTGGTATTTTTACGCATTCGGTGCGAAATTGGTTTTAATTTGTATGGAAATTATGGAGGCGGACTTTAGAACCTGTGTATAAGTATAGTATAATAGTATAGTATAATTATACCCTTTGACGTGGTTTATTTTCTTGGTCAAGCCTAAGCTCTATGTGTACTACGTTATGTAGAAAACGATAAGTAGAGAAATATAAAGCAACTCAGTGCCGATTTTATACGTCCGTATAACACTATCTGTTAGATAAATTTTATCTCTGTACTTTTATAACATATGACAAAGAAAATGAAAGTGATAACTTTAACTATCAGATAAAGTAGTATTTAATTTAAATGTTGTGTTCAAGATATCCAGGAAAGACTTTTACTGTGAATTTATTATTCTTAAGACTACAAATTCTACCATATTATAGTCTTAATATAGTCTAAATCAAAATAACTCTCGAAACTTATAATCTTCCGTTTGGCTAAAAATTGCATTGTTTTGCTTTTCCCATATAAAATACAAAGTCGAATAATTCCCGGCAATTCTAAACTAAATAACCAATTTCCATTCAAATTATCTCCAGTTAGCACATTAACGTCGTCATATTAATAAATTGGCCGTTGCCCAATGCAAGATATACCACAATTTACATTTACAATAATAATATCAAGACTTTACAAGGAATTAATGCATACAAGAATTACGAGCCGACCTATCTACCCACGGGCCCGACTCCAGACAAATCACAATGTCAAAGTGATACGTTTATACATCACCATGTACATGAACAATATAATCCAGGCTAACTTGACATCTTTCTTGCTCAAAAATGTTGGTTTACACGGGTCTAGTGATAGTGGGTGGATGCTGACCTGGGGTCAATTTTAAGCGTATTATATTACAGGGCTCTATTCTAGATTTGAGAAAGCACTGTTTTAAGATAGCTAGCTAAAACAAAGGTTACAGAGAGAAACTGCGTTTGCTGGTTTAACACAAAGATTTATGTATCTGAGGAATTTGTAGGCTTTTGACATGGTTTCAACAAAGCTATTCAGTTTTACTTTATATAAGCAACATTCAGCGTTGTGCCCGCGACTCCGTCCGCGTAGAAGTCGTTTATCGGTTTTCCCTTGGGAACTACGAAATTTTCCGGGATAAAAGTATCCTATATTCTAATCCAGGGTATAAGCTATCTCCATTCCAAATTTCGTCCTAATCTGTCCAGCAGTTGCAGCGTGAAATAGTAACAAATTAACACACACACACTAACTTTCGAAATTATAATATTAGTAGGATATTAAAATGATTTTGAGGAATTGTCATCCCCGACGTAAACGGATGGGTTATAGTTAAGTTTATCGTGTGTATGTCTGTTGCATCGTAATTCCCAAGCGGAAGAAGAGATTTTGATCTAGTTTTTTTTTGAAAGGTGACTTGCTCGAGAGTGCTCTTAGCTAGTTTGATGGATGACAATCCGTTGGGCCATTGAAGAGCTATGAGCTCTGAAATAATGGTTTCCAATTTCATCATCATCATCATCATTATCATATCAGCCGAAAGACTTCCACTGCTGGACATTGAGGAAGGCCTCAAGGATCTCTACGACGACCGGTTTTGTGCTCGCATCCATCGGCTTTCCGCGATCCTCACCAGATCGTCGGTCCACCTTGTGGAAGGCCTGCCAATACTTCGCTTTCCGGTCCGCGGCCGCCACTCTAGAACCTTTCCGCCCCAACGGCCATCGGTTCTACGAGCAATGTGCCCCTCGCCCACTGCCACTTAAGGTTCGCAATTCGCTGGGCTATGTCGGTGATTTTGATTCTCCTGCGGACTTCCCCATTTATGATTCGATCTCACAGAGATACGCCATTGCCCTTTGAGTGACCTTGAGTTTTCTTATGAGGCCCATTGTAAAGGATCACGTCTCTGTTCCATAAGTCATCACTGGTCAAAGACTTTAGACTGCGGTAACTGAGACGAGAATATGCTCCGTAGCTTACCGAATGCCGAATGGTTTCCAATTTGGTCGGGGGGTTTTATCTATTTAGTTAATAGTTATAATCTGTGTTTTAGGATTAGGTATATCAAATTGTTCTGCAATGGCTCAAGCTATTGGGCTAAAAGAGTAGTTATGGTTTTCATTGTGATGTTTCTCGCCGGACAGCTATTTCACACAATATTACTTTTATGTTGTCCAGCAGCTTGAGCACGTCATGCTCGCTCAAAGGTCTTTGCTTACGGCGGCGTCGTTGATCGGGTCGCCACCTTCCCGAACATATGGTTGAGGGAGGCGATGGCTGAGATACGCGTCATACTCGTAAACGGGTGCTGTTTGTGGGGTCCGGTCTGTTCACGTCTGCAAGGACTTGTTCAGTTAATTATTCTAGTTATGGCTTTTGACGAAGAGACCTCGTCGTGTTGTTCTCCTAGTCATTACATTTAGTGTAACGTATTTGACCTTACATTTGTAATGTTTTCATTTGTGCTAGTTCTAATAATTAATATTTGTTACTTTATTACCTTGTAATGTAACTTACTTTTAAATATTATTGTATTTTATATTGGAAAAAATGACCTTCTGCTGGAGTTTCTTGCGGCGCTTCTTCTCCGCAATGATGGTCTTGTCCGAAGCGCTGGTAGATTCACTCTATATTACTGACGTGTAAAAGAGCCCGTATGTGGCCAATTTACTGAATAAATATTTGAATTTGAATTTGAATTTGAATTGTCCCCCTCATATCTCATCATTAGTAATTAGAAACTAACAAGAGAATTTTTATTTTCTGCAGCGAAGAGAATTAGATCACCGTTTTTTTTTATTTTCATCTATCATGTGAAATGTATCATTTGAAAGCTTTCAAAGTTGTTATTACGTAGGACATGAGTTTAAATTTTTCATGATTTTTATAAATATGTATTAATTTGTGTAATTAAGGTGAGCTTCAAAGAAAAACATCTCCCTCCCTCCTTTATTCAGAAAATCAAACTTTTTGAAAACAGTACCCCAACAACCATGACCAGCCTCAACTAGCCTGTTCTAGCAATATTCGGTTCTGACGCTGATAGGAGGTCATATCAGTTCAACTGCTATTTTCCAATTAGCTGCCGTGCTGAAAACCCGGCCTAGACCTTGTCGGTAAATTTATTTTACTAAGTAGATATACTGAATGTTTTATGTTTATTACTTCGATCCTACAACACTCAACTAGGTAACCGGTCACATAACAAAAAAAGCTGGTCAAGTGCGAGTCGGACTCGCGCACCGAGGGTTCCGCACAAACTTGTAGGCATGTAAATAATTCGTAAATCACGGGAATACAATATAAACAAAGTCCAGTATAAACTGACACGCAATAAGTATGCACTTTAGTACTTAGTGAGTGTCAGCTTATACTGGTTTTTTTTTATGTGATGTAACTACAAATTAACGGTTTTCGGATTTTTTCCTTTACTTGTGCTATAAGACATAGCTTCTTGCAAAATTTCATGATTCTAAGTCAACGGGAAGTACCCTATAGGTTTTGATTCTCTTGAGATTCCCTTCAATATGCGGCATAAACGGCCGTATCTTTTGATTGCGTTGACTTAGATGTTTGATTTTTTCATTGATCCAAGGGGCTGCAGACTTATGTATTTTATATTAATTTCAACTTGATACCTCCACGCGTTTCTGAGAAACAGGGTCTTGACAGACACACAGACAGACGGACAACAAGTGATCCTGTAAGGGTTCCGTTTTTTTCTTTGAGGCACGGAACCCTAAAAACAGTCGTGCAAATAAGCACTTCAAAATGGGATCTTATTTTATAAGCCTCGCGTTTATGAGATACGATTTAAATTGAAATGTTAGTTTGACAATGACTGACATGTATCTAAGTTTGTATAGGTTGCCCTAGGATACTTTTCTATGAGAATTTTGTTTGGTACAGTCAACATCAAAAGTATATACACACTTTTGTACCTTGTCGCTATACGCCACGTTAGCAATGTCAAACAAGATTGTCAAGTATGTTAATGCGATAAAGTACAAAAGTGAGTATCTAGGTACTTTTGACGTTGAAATTGTATTGTATGCATTACGGTTTAATGTCGAAAGGAACCAGTAATAATGTTAAAATAACATTTTGAATGCTAACTTAGAATGCTTTTAAATAAATGTTTTTAACATAGCCATCATTTACACGTCATAAGGGTCAATCCAATTTATCCAATCAGTTGTCAGTTAAAGGGATCACTTATTTATCGGTCATATGCAAGAAAAGATGGAGTTAAAATTTATCTGTCAGATACAATGACCTTGTCAGATACTAGATCAATCCTACTAATATTATGAATATGAAAGTGGATGGATGGATGTTTGTTACTCAATGTCGCCAGAACGGCTAAAGTGATCCGGATAAAATTTAGCACAGAGATAGATTATAGTCTAGAATAGCACATTGGCTACTTTTTATCCCGAAAAAATGGACAGTTCCCGAGGGAGCAGCGATAAACGATTTCTACGCGGATGGAGTCGTGAGTCTGTCATATAATTTATCTGGATATGTATAAATCAGCCCTTAGACGACTTATGACAAACAGACAGATTCGAATGCCGTGTGAAGAATACAGGGATGCACGTTGTTCATACAAAATCTAGGGACAACACTGTCCCTTGCGTTCTTCATCGTAATATGTGACGTTCTCAATATAAAGGGACCTTATGGAAGCAGGCGGTTACGCCGTTTTTAGAACTGTTACCATAGTATTCGTATAGTTACAAGAATAAGAAGAGCGTACCTGCCTTCCTCCATAAGGTCCATTTATATTGAGAACGTCACATATTTGAGTGCCTTAAAAGTATCACCCATCTAACACTGACCTACGCCCGAGAGTGAACGCCCCTGCGTAAGGACCTGGCCACGACTTTGGGCGACCGGATGAGCGGCGAGCGAATTTTCTAATACATTGCGTGTAACGTCAACTAACCGCTGCGCGTTGAGCGTCTCGACCGAGCAATGAAAAGAATTCGCTCGCCGCCGCTGCTCAAAGCCCTGGCCAAGCCGTAAGGATGTACTTAATACCAGTTCTATGAAAATGGCAATAGCTCTCGAAGCAGGTAGTGCTGATTGTATCGGTCTGACGGCTCCTTATATGATTGACGCGTTGTTTTTTAATAGATTAGTTTAGTGTTAAGCCTCATATATAACTTGAGGCACCTCAAAGGATGCAGTCACGCTCGCTTAGGGCGTCACAGCACGTTCGTAGAAGGGTGAAATTAAAAAAATAGTGTACATAGTTAAGGACTGTTAAGGACTTAAGTGAAGAAACGGTAACTTTCTTAGTTTCGTAACGAAAATTAGTCTTACATTTGTGTCGTTAATTTTCGTTACGAAACTGAGATAGTTACCGTTTCTTCACTTAAGTCCTTAACAGTCATTAACTACGAGTATGTACGTATACTTTTTTGAACTTCACCCAGAAATGTTTTTGTTACCAAAGGAAAACAAGCGAAATAAATAGAGTAGAGTACGTATCGAGTTACTCCAGTACGAGTAAGACATACTGCATAAATGTGACGTTCTCAATTGTTACGCTCTTCTTATTCTTGTAACTATACGAATACTATGGTAACAGTTCTAAAAACGGCGTAACCGACTGCCTCCATAAGGTCCCTTTATATTGAGAACGTCACAAATCGTTTCCTTCCCTCATTTGTGGCAGGACAGTGTACTTCCTTATTTTAAAACGTTTTTATTTATTAAAAACAACGTGACAAGAAAGTAAAAACATTGAATAAAATCATGGTTGCAGTCAGGGCTCGGATACCGGTTAAACTTTCAAACCGTTATTATGTACATGACGCAACACCTTTTAATTTCGGTTTCGTTCGCATAAACCGGTTTCTGAAACCGGTTTTTGGAGGAACCTTTATATAAAGTTCTTTTCGAATTAACCGGTTTCGAGCTAAAAAACCGGTTAATCCTGACGCACGATAAACAGGCGCCTTCACAAAGTCAAAAACAAGTTGCAACACGTTTATGTAAACAAACCGACTGACCTCGCGCGACCCGCCGCTTGTAGATTAAACCGGTTAATTTAGGTTAAAGTTCTCAAACCGTTTGCGTTCCCTAGAAAATTTCAGAGCAAAACTGAAATAAACCGGTATTAACCGGTATTTGTTAAACCGGTTACGGGTCCTGGTTGCAGTGCCCTCTTATCAGATAGGTACAGTCCGTGAGCACTTAGAATAGGATTCGGGTTTGTGCTTCTCTCTCACTCGCTCGCATACGCTCTTATGCGAGTCTAGCCGATTTGGTCCGAACCCAAATGCTATTCTAAAAGCTCACTGGCTGTGCACAGCTATAATCGCCTTTATAAATGTCAGAGGAAAACTTATTAAGGCTTGGTTTGACACCGAAACTTTTTTTCTTAAATAACATATACTTAAGTTATAAATTTTATCAGATACGTTACCTTTCAAAGCTAAGGACCACCAGCGCAATTGTTCTATCCAATCCCACACAATCAGTTAAGATTAAGTGACATTATCTCCGAACAGTCCAACAAACGGGTACGAACTAGGTCGCGAACAAGGAAACAATCTGGCTGTAAATTGGCCGCGCCGGCGCAATCACAGCGAGAAACTAGCGATCGAACCGCGGGTCGATACCCGCTCCTAGGGATGGTTCTCACGGCCGTACATCACGAGATACAGTAAACACTTATAACAGTAAGATTGATGAGCGTAGGTCACTTTAAGGGCTATATCTCACCGGGACACCATGGCGACGCAACCAGTCGCGCAGCCGTGGTGTCTAGCTACCAAACTAAGCTTCCAAACCGAGCCACCAATAGAGACAATAGAGACAATAGAGACACCAGATTCGCCGCAGTCTCAAAATGGTCGCCGATGAGATACTGATGTAGCGTCGCTGGTGGCGCGACTGGCAGCCGAGTAAGTGAGATAGCATACAGCGCCATACTAATTAGTGGTGGCGCAACCAACGTGGCGGCGCTGCCAGTACTGTTGCATGCACGCGTCTATGCTGGTTGCGCCGCCAAATCCGTTGCGCAACCAAGTAGACGCCAGGTGAGATACCCTCTCTAGAGCTGTATACATTTCGTTGGTGGCGGCGACTGGTTGCGCCGCCATGGTGTTCCGGTGAGATATAGCCATAAAGGGCACCAGAGACTAACAGTCCGCCGGCCGATCTCGGCCTGTCAGATATCGTATAACACAAGACTATCCGTTTCTCCTACGATTTAAGACTGACGATTTCTTCTGTCTAGGGGCACGCGGTGACGATACTCTTGCGCATGGCCGGCAGGCGGCCTGACGATCGTCGCTTGCTTGTCATCATCATCATGCCGGCGTAATGTTAGTCTGTTTACTTGCTGTAACGGCCGGCGGGCATGTTGCATTCTGAGAACGTTAACGACTGTACGAATCTGTCAGATTGTATGGAATACGCCCATGTTTTGTTTTTGACATTAACATGTGCAGAATGCAATTCGACTTCCTATATTCAAACAGCGGATAGATAATGTTACTTCAAATCCAAATTTGACAAAGGTTGTACGTGGAAAATGTCAAATTTTAACCGGAGGTGTCCTTGTCTATCCGCGGTTTGTATATAGGAAGGGGGCATAGGTCTACTTGACTTGTGCCGCAGCGAAGGCGATCGGCAGCGACAATAAATCAGTTAGCGGCTCATAAAGGAGGCGTGTACTGTTTGCAATCTTTGTCTGTCCGTGTATCTACTTATCTTTCTAGCAATGCGTAGGGTCTGAGCCCTTAGCTAAGATGCCCATCGCTAACTAGCGTTTCTATTCGTTTCGTTTTTAAACCAATCGCGTCACTAGTAGATCACGTGACTCTCCGTATGACGTGATCTACCAATGACGCGATTGGTTTAAAAACTAAACGAATAGAAACGCTAGTTAGCGATGGGCATCTTAGCTAAGGGCTCGGAACGAGTGAACCGAAATCAATGCTGTTCTATATTCGAAAGCCTTTCCGGCGGCATTAGCAAAGTTTCATGAAAATTGGTCAAGCTTAAGTGATCACCATTTAAATATGTTCTTGTGCTCAAGCTGTATTTTTATGTATATGGCGACTTAATTATGAGTACCTGCGCCGCTGTTTTAAAACTGTCTACTGTAGCAAAGTGTTAATGATGTTTGCTGATGATCTCGAGATAAGGCTATAGATATATATCTCAAAACTTATCTTATACTTGCTTATCGAGCATGTGTAACATCTTGCATCTTGCAATGTAGTCTTGTTTGATCGCTTAATTAATGAGAGCTGTAGAAATATAAATAATGCAGCATATTTCATAGTTGCTTCTTGCTCGCGACCATTATGTTACTGAGATGTAACGAATACTTTATCCTTCTTTGGATTATGGAATAAATACGGTTTTGTAATGGCTTTTTTATGAATCTTTATG
Source organism: Tortrix viridana (assembly GCA_963241965.1). NCBI lineage: Eukaryota > Metazoa > Arthropoda > Insecta > Lepidoptera > Tortricidae > Tortrix > Tortrix viridana. The sequence continues at coordinate 2,412,365 of OY725174.1, forward strand.
TGCATTACGTAATACTGGTGCTTCATGCAAAGTTAAGACGTCAAATTGAGAGTTTGTTATTGTTTTATTATTATCTACTAGCTTTTGCCCGTGACTCCGTCCGCGTAGAAGTCGTTTATCGCGTCACGGGAACTGTCTAATTTTTCGGGATAAAACCTATCCTATATCTTTCCCCGGGACTCAAACTATCTCCGTACCAAATTTCATCTAAATCGGTTCAGTTCAGTTCAGCGTTCAGCGGTTTAAGTGTGAAGAGTTAAAATACAGATAGAGAGAGAGATAGATAGACAGACAGTCAGACAGACAAACAGTCAGACAGACAGATATACAGAGTTACTTTCGCATTTATAATATTAATAGGGATTTAAGTGATTAATTATTTTCTTCCTAATAAATAAGTTACCTACTTAGGAATTTCAAAACTGAAAAAAATTACAAATAACTATAATTTATGTCATAAATCTGACGACGAGTTAGCCTAGTTAGTGGCGATTTCGCATCGAAAATGGATCGTACAGTCAACATCAAATAGACAGTAGCAGCGAAAGTGGCCAAATATACCGCAACACGCCTTTATTACTATAGGAATAAGGATGTGTTGCGATATATTTTGCCATTTTGACTGCTCCTATCTATTTGACGCTGACTGTACTATTTTCTTGACAAATCGAAAACGAGAAATCGCTACCATATATAGGCTCCTTTAGACTTACCTAGGGTGATGGCACCAGTAATGGACAAGGACCAATGATGGACACATGATTCTTATTTTGAAGAAGATAAGGGTTATTCATTTGTTTTGCAACAATACATTTATAGCCGTATGATCTTTGAATTAAAGTTTAAGTGTCCATTATTGGTGCTTGTTAGCTTAAAGTGTCCAGCACTGGTACCATCACCCTACCTACATGATTCTTAAAGTATTTTTCTTTTGCAATCGAATTATAAAAAAATATTCCTTAAAAAAATCTTAACAAAGAGAAAACTTAGCTTCAAAAAACGGTTAGTTTTCAATTCGTCATTCCCTATTTGTCATCATACCGATTCAAACGCTAGGCGTGCGTACGCTTTCTCTGAGTTTGTTGTGTTATTCGTTTACATGAATGGTATATAATGAGCAGTATTTCAAGTAAAATAACCCCTGTAAGTATTTGTAATGAAACCTATTTGCTGTGACTAATTCGTAAAATGGATGGAGTTACGAAATGTTTATGGAGTAACACAATACATGTATGTTTGATTAAGTAAAAATACACACACGTTGTGGAAAGGTTGCATAAGTATTATTTAAAAGTGATTGTATGAACCGCAGCGTCGCCGGGTTTATTTATTTCCGTGTGGTTAGTGTTTAGTGTCTTAGAACTTTTATTAATTTCTTCAAAATATGGACACAAGATTTAAATATTTATGGTAGTAGATGATTTTAATTGTATTAATAATAATTTACTTAAAAGCAAGACTGCTTGTTACAAAAATATTAAATGAAATAGATTTCGAGTTATTTTGATTACGTAAAAGCAATTTTTCATTAGTTAAAAAAACCGAACAGTCATTAAGCCCTTAACCCTTTATAGGGCAAAAAATAGAGTGGATTCTAGTCTAATTACATTTCGTCTATTTACAAAAAAATATATATAAAAAAAAGAATACCTTGTAAGTGGTCATTTTTAACCGACTTCAAAAAAAAAGTAGGTTCTCAGTTTGACCTGTATGTTTGTATGTATGTATGTATGTTTGTCCACGATTATCTCGCGTTTGTCTGAACCGATTTAGATGCGGTTTTCAGCAAAGTATTTGTTACATTCTGGAGAAGGTTTTGGTGTACAAGAATAATGGATATCACGTGACGTCATCCGCATGGATCCGTTATTAAGCGATATATTAGTTCAACTCGACCGATTTTGTGTTGACGCGATTTTTTTAGTGATATTTATACCCGTATCACTAAAAAGCGAAAAAAAAAAAGTAATAAAAAAGGCGAAAAATTTTTTTTAGTAAAAAATAGAACCGTCTTCAAAAAAAACCCACTAAACAAGACTAAATAATGACCGGCTTCCTAGGAATTGCCTATTTGATGGGTGCCTAATAGGTACATGGAATATATCGAAGTCGGTGGCAAGAATCATGTGACATTGCTATTGTGTAAACCTACTTGACACCGGCTTAGATATATTCCATGTACCTATTAGGCACCCATCAAATAGGCAATTCCTAGGAAGCCGGTCATTATTTAGTCTTGTTTAGTGGGTTTTTTTTGAAGACAGTTCTATTTTTTATTACTAGATTTTATAATTGCCCTATAAAGGGTAACTTAACTATAAGGGTAAATTCAAGGAATGTTGGGACATTCTTTCACTACCGGTAAAAACACTTCCTCCATTGTTTTGTAGCTTCAAGCCCGCTGTGATTTGCCGCGATCCGTGACGAATTGGGCTATGTGACCAATCGCGACGCCGACCCGAGCTCTTACGGAAGTAAAAGATACTAATTAACTTTACGAAATTACACCTTACAATAACTAATTATATTTTTAATTAAATGACAAATGGCAACGATTTTTTGTGAAAGGAAGCAGCTTATGTTGCAAGGGGACCTAGACGGATGCATAACGCTAGCTATCAAACATGCATATAATTAAAAGCAATATAATTAAAAGTTTATTTTCCTGATATTCGCTGATGAATAGCGATGCGAGAGAAAACACTGACTTTTAATTAAATAAATCCTCTCGTCCATAAATATCTAAACAAGCTTTATTACCTTTTATGTACAAAATAACCTAACCGAGTTAAAAACCCCTGACATTAGCGCCTAAAAAAATCTCTGAGCAATGAGCAAAAACTTCAACGGGCTCCGAGCACGTACATTTTCACTGGAGGGGCTCGTCACTAGAAGATTTGTGACGTTCTCAATATAAAAGGACCTTATGGAGGCAGGCGGTTACGCCGTTTTTAGAACTGTTACTGTGTATTCGTATAGTTACAAGAATAAGAAGAGCTTAACTGCCTTCCTCCATAAGGTCCCTTTATATTGAGAACGTCACATTTCAAGTATTAAAAAACTCCCGACAAATCGGGATCAGAGCTCATAACTTTTAAACAGCTTAACCGATTTTCATCAAACCAAGCTAAGAACACTCTCGATAAAGTCACCTTTCGAATAAAAAAAAATAATCAAAATCGGTCTATCCGTTTAGGAGCTACAACAAAAATACACACACAAATACATTATACAGATACACACGTCAAACTTATAGCACCCCTCTTTTTTGCGTCGGGGGTTAAAAAATCAAGTAAGTGTAGATAGTTTCTTTTTCCTTTAATTTTCCTTAGTTATGTTTATAATGGTTAATGTAATAAATAATTTATAATTTATAATCTACTATGGGTAAATACCTGAAAAAAATGATACTTAATTTCATTTTTTTTATTTTATTTAGTTATGCACCTTATACTGTTATATTTGATGTCGATATATTTGACGGTGACTGTACGCATGTACCGCATTAAAAATAATCTGATTCCTTCCTAAAGCACTTACCGAAGTAAATACATACGTACTCTTTGTTCTTCAGATTGCATAGTTAGTTATTATTATAACAACTTAATCTCCATTTTCAATATAATGGCGGTGTATCTTCGTAATACGAACATCTGCAGTTATTTTAATCGATATCTTTAATCATAGCGAAGTTCCTACTCTATTCGAATAGGGTTGGCACTTGCGACTTAATAATTTCGGGATAATTAATAACAAATAATATTTAAAACTTCTTAAGCATACTTAAAAAATACTAGCTTTAGCCTCTATGAGATTGAGCTGGTTTAGAAATGTGCCGTTTCGGTTTTTTTAAAGGAAATCTGGAGAATTTCCGTATATCCAATGTCGTGAATGGCACATCTCAAAGCTGGTCATGTCTGCCGCATGCCTTGTGAGCTTGTGTCCAAAATTTATTAAGAGTAAATAATACCACAGATGTCTGAAGTTGTCTTCGTTATGAATACATACAGATTGGTGTTAGTATCAAACTTGTACTTTAGTTAGTCCACGCGATAGGTACCATGCAAGGGCACAACAATATCCTTAAATCTAAATTGAAACGAATATTAAATAATTTAAATCAATTAATTAATTAAATTTGCAAAACTGAGATAACATAATAAAGACGACGCGGTTAGCCTAGTTGGTAGTGACCCTGCCTACGAAGCTAGCGGTCCCGGGTTCGAATCCCGGTATGGGCAAATATTTGTGTGATGAGCGCGAGTATTTGTTCCTGAGTCATGGATGTTTTCTATATGTTTAAGTATGTATTTCTTTATATAAGTAAGTATATCGTTGTCTGGTACCCATAGTACAAGCCTAGAGCTTAGTTTGGGACTAGGTCAATTTGTGTGAGATTGTCCCTGATATTTATTTATTTATTTATTATTTATTATAACTATAGACATACAATTATAATAAAAAAACCAAATCACTTCAATCGGCAAAACTTGATTATGCGTAGTCAACGGTACCAATAGTCCAATTTCCAAAGTCCAAACGAATATTTCCGATACAATATTTTCCACTTCTCTAACCCATTTACAAATAAACAACCCCCCATTACTGACACCCCTAGCCCGGTTCATAACAGGGCCGGGCTCTGTATCCAATTTCTGAAATTTATCGCCACCGTTTACGCCGGCTTTGATGGATGCCTGCAATCCGGCCCTGGATAAATCTACTTCTTATTTTTAGAGTACGGTCAATAAACGTATCGATGAGTTCGAGAGCGAGTGAGTACACTTAGGATCATTGAAAGCCGGTCATAGTGTATAATGTATACGTATAGTAAACAATTTTTATTTATCTCCAGTGTATCTTATTAAAGTTTTTATTGACTTCATTTGAGTATGCGAGCTTAGAAGAGATTTGGAATATAGTTGCCATTTAGCGAAGATTTCTAGATTAATTATCTGTATTAATTAAGTAGCTTCAGTTTTTAAAAATATTGCTATTTGTAACTCGTTACGTTCCACTCTTTGACAACTTTATTAAAATATATTTTACAGGTTTTAAATGATAATACGGTTTCTTTATAAATAAGACATTTTAACGTGTCATCCGAAACAATATTGTTGTAAATATACAAATAAACGATCAGTAAATTATTTCTCTTAGCAAAAAAAACACGATGACAGTTGCCGAAACGACCCATGTTACCCTGAAGCACTTAATTCGTAAATTCAGATCGTCTTTCTCACTCTCCAATATGCGCGAGTGTAAGAAAAGGACACAGCTAATGTAACTGCGAACTCTTAAGTTCGTTGAGTAGCCCTTCACAGTGGGGGTCCCGTGTCTTGTGACTGTTTCTGGAGAAATTCGTATTTTTATTTGAGTTTGGAACGGCACTGAAACAAAACAACATCGCAAGATGTCGTGCCCCAAGCGGTGGCATTTTGTCATTGTTCCAAAGTAAAATACTGGCCGATGACTTTCTTCTGACAGTGGCCAGGTTTTTTGTTCATGTTCTGGATGGACACAGAATTTATTAACTCGGAAATTGTATTTTTTATTACGTTACCGTAATTTATGAACTTTGAAATAAGCTTTGTACATTTTTCAATTAAAAATAAAATTATGATGTTCTTCACTAAAATGTTGTGTGCTGTTGCGGTACGGTTACAAACATCATTAATAGTTATTTTGTATTTTTGAAGACAAAAACTGGTTAGTATCAATCGCTTTTAACAATAATCATATTCTAACCTAAGCTTTAAATAATATCCAGGTAACTAATTCATATTTTTTGTGAAATGATTAAGAATGATCAATACAGAACATCGACAACCCTAGCGTATCGTTAAATCGTTATCGTAATCGTTTCTTGACCCCTAACGACCGCGGTCAGTCTGATCGTGCTGCTATTTATGTGACAGTCGGAAAAAATCGTGACTCACCTAGCACAGCATTGTGCATCTCTGTTCTTTATTATATGTACTAGTCTTTACACGTATGTTAGGCACGCTAATGTTGGAGCAACTTCAAAGTATTAATAAGAAGCAGAATCCAGTTTGTATTGATGTTTGTTCGAATCACGCCTAACCTTTCACACATAGGATACTTTTTATCCTGGAAAACGTGATAAGGGATAAACGACTTCTACGCGGACAGAATCGCGGGCAAAGGAATTACAAAATGCCAAAGTATGTCCGCTTATTTGTCTTACGTTCAAAATGGTTCCGAAAATGTATACAGGGTGTAACGTAAATTGTGGCTCAAACGAAAAATTTAAATAGGTCAACCAAAAACACCCCCATGTATGTTCAGCGATTTTTCCTAGTTTCGGAGATATTTCGGAGATCATTTTAATCTGATTTTTTGTAATTTGCCCTTATGTCCATTTCACGAAAAATCCTTGATTTCATGTTTTATTTCAGAAGTTCAAGAATGGTATCTTACATTATTAGATTCATTACGAACCAGCGAAGTTTTTAAAACTATTTGCCAATTTCTTTTTAAATCAACTTTTTAAGTAATCACATAAAGTTGTTTTTTCCGTACTAAGTAAAAAACAATGCGAATACCTAGTATGGAGAAACAAACTTTATGTTATTACTTAAAAAGAAGATTTATAAAAATAATCTGGTACTATTTACGTTACAACCTGTATAGACACTGTATAACTTGGAACAAAGGCTGGAGTGCGAAAGGCCTGTTTTATGCCTGTCTTTTATTCTGACGTTACTAGTTTATTGTCTTAATATAAAGTTATTGTATCTGTGGAATGCAGATTTATTTTCTGTGATTGCCGTAATGCGGAAGATATGGTTCAGGTTGGCGTGACTAGAAATCAGAACTTAAGTGTGTAAATTTTAAATGTTGATATGTTAATAAGTGAATGTCAGTTTTTTTATGGAAAAAATCTGGTACTTCTTGACGTATTTTTACGATTTCGCATAACAAGGTCCTGTTAGATTCGTGTAAGCGTCACAAAAGGCAAAATTTTAAACAAATGGCACTTCACTTGGCCATTTTCCAAATATTGGTTTTACACATCTCTCTCCTTTGACATACATAATTAAAGAGATGCAACAAAAAAAAGTAAAGTGCCACCATAATAATGTACCTACCAAAAAAAAGCAAATATTCCGTCAAACGATGACGACGCGGTTAGCCTAGTTGGTAGTGACCCTGCCTACGAAGCTAGCTGTCCCGGGTTCGAATCCCGGTATAGGCAAATATTTATGTGATGAGCGCGAGTATTTGTTCCTGAGTCATGGATGTTTTCTATATATTTAAGTATGTATTTCTCTATATAAGTATGTTTATCGTTGTCTAGTACCCATAGTACAAGCCCTAGAGCTTAGTTTGAGACTAGGTCAATTTGTGTGAGTTTGTCCCTGTTTTTTAATAATTTTTTTATTTATTAAACCTCATCGTGTGAGGTATCAAAATATAATGGACTTTAAATAACGATTACAAGTATGTCTACAACATGCAGTCGGCTTTAAAGCTTGCTTTTGATGAGACTGGTTTATTAACCTTTGGATCCAGCAAAAAGCAAAAGATTCACAGGAAACCAGACAGACAAATGGACAAAAAGATCGCAACAGATTGGCTCATTGTATAACATCCATAATAACGGCCACGGGACAATATCCTTAATTATAATCATATTTAATAATTATGATATATGCTGATATTTACATTCCAGTATGTTTTAACTCGTGCGTGTGTTAAAACATTTTAATTTTGATTTGGGTTGGACGAAAGCATTGTTTTCCAAATATTAAATACGAAATGGGCTGCTGCCCTGCTAAGGTAAAGGGCAGTATGTTACACAAAACTACTGAAATAATTGCAACCTCATTACTGGGTAATAAGGTTGCAATTGCTACAGTAATTTTGTGTAACATACTGCCTTTTACCTTAGCAGGGCAGTGCTCTGATCCGTAGTTTTCTGGCATAGTGCGGCACCAATACCGGTATTAGGCTGGGGCCACACTAACGGGAAACGCCGAAAAAAATCAACGTCTATCGCCTTATGCTGCTACACATAAGGACTATCGTCGTGATAATTAACGGCGTTTCCCCGTTAGTGTGGCCCCAGGGTAGATGCATCACAATCCACGATAAAAGGTTTTGAATAAAACTTGACAACAAGCGTTGATGTTATCATAGTTCTATTTTGATTGTTATGGGATGGATGATAGCGTTGATTTCGGCATCAACCCTAAGTTGTTTCTTTTTAGTCCATCGGCTGACGGTGCCTTACAAGCAATAGATCCGCCATTTTTACTTAATTCGTGTGCTGTGAAATAAATAAAAACATTATGGGTATTGGAAACTGCCGCAAACGCCATGCTCTAGTCGGTGTAGCTCAAAGAAAGCCTCAAGAAACGAAATGTGACGTTTCAAATATAAAAAGACCTTATGGAGGCAGGCGGTTACGCCGTTTTTAGAGCTGTTACTATAGTATTCGTATAGTTACGAGAATAAGAAGAGCGTAACTGCCTTCCTCCATAAGGTCTCTTTATATTGAGAACGTCACAAATAAACTCGGAAATAGAACGACTTACACGTAAACAACATGTCTTTTAAAATTCAAAAGCTAATTATCTATTATCTATTCAAGCCCTACTTTGAATACCGTTTTAAAACCTCTGTCGAATATCATAGTAAATTTATTCTTATCTACCAAGCAATAAATTAAAAAATCGTTTGGCATGCAACACAGCCCTTTACAAAGATATAGTGTGGGAAATGACAATGTGTTATTAATTAGGTATTCACACAGCGTGGTGAGAAGGGATCTAGCTTATTGATAAGCGACAGCGATTATATAATATTTAATTTTATCTTTGCTGTGGTGAAGAGTGATGGGTAGTGTTTTATCAATGCATCGTGACGGTTACTCTATTTTGCTTTCATCTATTCATTGTGTTCGTGCGTTGGTCCAAGACGTCCTTACAATTCTTGACTTGTAGTAGACGCATCGCGTCGCCATCAATCACGAAAAATCAACACCCTCACACAATTAACATCGAACTTCACTTGGTAAGTTCGTTTGATTTCTAATTAATTTTCAGTAAAATCCAAGAAGTACCTAATCTACGGTTTATAAATAAATAGTTACTAAGTAAAACCGAGGTTTAGCCCACTTGGAATTTTTCGAGGGCAACATTGAATAAAAAAATATCAGAGTCATCTCTATCAATCTACATAAGTAGAACTCTTTCCTCCTTACAGTTTTCTTCTTGAGCATGCTTAAATCGCCTTACATTAAAAAATTCATGTAACTTGAGCTAAAAAATATCTTTTGTTTTTCGATGTCCTCGTCGCGCGTGGCTCTACAAAGATACATTCCGCTATCGCTTCCGCTACTTCCACATCCTAATCTATGTCACGCCCCTAAAAGGGCTATGATTTCGGCTTGCATTTATAATTACTTTCACCGTCCGCCATTTTGATAAGTTGTGAAATGCTTATTAATGATCGTTGGAAACAGATTGATTTTTGAAAGTGTATTCTCTCGTTAGTGAGAGATTGAAGAATCGATAAAAATAAGTGGTGCTGACTAATTGGCCGTTTAATAAAGATAAGCATCAAAGGATTATTTTAATGTGTTATTAAACTTATTACAACGCGGATAGTAATTGGGCAATTATACGCAGATGTTACGTTTTATCATGGTTTTATCTAAGCAAGGGAATTTGATTACGAACAGTTTATTCCTGGGTCTTTATTAACCCCCAACGCAAAAAAGGGGAGTTATAAGTTTGACGTGTGTATGTATCTGTCTGTGGCATCGTAGCTCCTAAATACTTTACGTAAACGGATGAACCGATTTTGATTTAGTTTGTTTTATGAGATGGTGACTAAGGCTGCCTTTCCATAGAAACGGAGACGAGCGGAGCGGAGAGGAGCTGTGTAGGAATCGACCAATCACATTGGTTGTAATCCACATCTCGTCTCCGCTTTGCTTCAATGGAAACAGTCAAGCGGAGACGAGCGGTGCGGAGAGTAGCCGTGTAGGAATCGACCAATCACATTGGTTGTAATCCACATCTCGTCTTCGTAGCTTCGTGGGCAGTGTCGTTTGGTTCTATAAAAAAGCGAAAGAGACAAGGCACAAATCTACCTACTCCGAGGTTCGAATCCCAGTATAGGCAAATATTTGTGTGATGAGCGCGAGTATTTGTTCCTGAGTCTTGGAATTTTTCTATATATTTAAGTATGTATTTATCTATATAAGTATGTATATCGTTACCTGGTACCCATAGTACAAGCCTAGAGCTTAGTTTGGGACTGGATATATTTGTGTGAGATTGTCCTTATTTTTTTTAAGTACTTGTTTATAAAAAAATCCGATACCGGTACTGACGAATTACAGACAGGTTTAAATGATCAATGAATGAACATACATAATGCATGGAAGCCAGTTCTTTGAAGCGGTTCTGGCAAGTTCTGGTGTTTCGGATGGACAGACAGACAGACGGGACGCACCTGCACTTAACTTCCTGCTCAGCTTTTTGCTTACATTTCCTGGAGCTTAAGCTTTTGCGCTTTCAGATTAATGGAGTATTTAAAATTAATGAGACTTTATAATTGGTAACGGGTTTAATGGGACGTTGCTTTAATTGTGTATGGTTTTTATAAAAAAAAGACAAATGCGAGTTGATCTCGCGTTAATAGGGTTCCGTACATGATTATCTAAGTTCCATAAGTTTTTTTTTTTTAATCTTACCCAAATTTGTTGGTGGTAACTAAATATCATAGACTTCTTATAGGTTTTTCTACTAATCTTGACCGATATACCCGTCTTAAGATGCGTCAAAAATGACAGTTTTCTATGGCTTGACATTTACTTTGACGTATCTTGAGACGACGATCTCAGCCAAAATCATTTTATTAATACGGTCCTAAGTAATTCTCCGTAACACATAAAGCTTTGAACATACGCGCTTCAGGCCAGACACATAATTTTAGCCTCTAATTAGAGAATGCACGAATGGTGCCAAAACCGCCCCAAACATGTCAAGTGTATATTTAGCAACCAAAACAAGCCCGTAACCAGTCTCAAAAGGAAATTATAGCAATAACAGAATTCCATCCAATTTTACACACACAAATAATTCCTTTTAAGCCTTTTTTCTTTCAGTACTAAGAGCTCCATTTAGTGTCTCTTTTCTTTAAAAAATAAAGAAGCCGGCACTGGTCCACTCCTTTTAAAAAGTAAGAAAATAACATAATCATTAAACGAATAAACGAAGCACTTTAACAATACCATCAGGTGCCACTCTTTACGTTATTAAAAAAACAACTGACACGTTCGATTTTCGAATATGGAACAAAAGGCAATCGCAGCTGCCGCGGCTCGTGCTCCGCGCCGGCACTTGTTTAACGGCTTTTTTTACGAACGTTCCTTTTTTGAAAACGGGTGATTTTCTTTTTTATAGGCATTGTGCCGACAGGTGGGTAGCGGTACCGCTAATTGATACTAATGTGTGTGTGTTTGTGAATGTATGAGTGTAACGGTGTTGAGTGGTGAGTCGTGAGTCATGACTCGTCACGACTCGTCCTGACGTCGGAGTCAGCCTAGTTCGCACGTTTTCAATTTTAATAGAGGCCAATTTAACCGTGTTTTTATGGTTAATCAGATTACAGGTGGTGTCGGTTCTGTGATTTACTATCTTGATTTCGCGATTTTGGGCTTGTTAAAGTTGGGTTTAGCGCTTCCGCGATTTAAAATGTCATTAACATCGTTAAGGCCGAATGCCAGATTATCATAGACACTTTGAATATTTTTTAACCGGCTTCAAAAAGGAGGACGTTCTCAATTAGTTTATTTATATTTTTTATTTATTTGAAAATACTATAAAGATGTTTGTAATGGTACAGTTATCTAATTATATTTTTTTTTAATTAGGAGTATTATACGGGGCGTTAGTCTTAGGTTTAAAACTAAATAAATAAAAATAATAAAATGAATAAATCAGCTACAATCTCACACAAATTGACCTAGTCCCAAACAAAGCTCTAGGCTTGTACTATGGGTACCAGGCAACGATATACATACTTATATAGAGAAATACATACTTAAATATATAGAAAACATCCAAGACTCCGAAAAATGTTAAAAACTCTTAAATGTTCCGATGGCCCTGTGTTTATAACCAAAAATAATTTCTTTTTTTATTATTGCGTTCTCATTTGTGCGTCAAGTTAAATTGATGTTTTAATTTATTAATCAGGTAACAAACTTATAAAAATTTATATTGCAATTTTTCAAAACATTGTAAAGCTAAAAAAAATTTAAAAACATCCATTTCTGTTTATAAACATCAACTTTTCTTTGTGTTATTATTAATATTTAAAGCTTGTTAGCTTTTTGTTTCAGAGAAAGTGTCGGGAATCAGGCTAATCATTCCTCAATACGCCGAAAAAGTTAAAACGATCACCAAAGTTATTACCGTACCGAGATACGAACAACACGATTAACCTTTTCAACGCATGTCAAATAAAAACTAGAGCTAATGTCAACCTTAATTCATACATACTCAGGTTTATTTTGCGTTGTCAACCATGCCGAATATTTAACAGGTTAAACGTTCGAACACCCTGTTTCTTAACAATTCTGCGGACCGAGATGGCGCGAACTGACAAAATTGTTAAATGTGACGTTCTCAATATAAAGGGACCTTATGGAGGCAGGCGGTTACGCCTTTTTTAGAACTGTTACCATAGTATTCGTATAGTTACAAGAATAAGAAGAGCTTAACTGCCTTCCTCCATATGGTCCCTTTATATTGAGAACGTCACAAATGTCGAATATTTAGTTAAAAGTTCACGTCAGTTTGAATTAAATTCTAGGTTTATTTACAGCATGTTTTGAAACTGACTTATATTTGGTGAGTCGCGTCTATTTTGCCGTCAATGAATGAATGAGTCAATATCCTAGGTACAAAAATTATAAATACGAAAGTTGTTTGTGTGTTAGTTTGTTACTCTTTCACGCTGCAACGTCTGGACGGATTTGGATGAAATTTGGAATGGAGATTGCCTATACCCTGGCTGGATTGACAGATAGGATCATTTTTATCCCGGAAAATTTGGCAGTTCCCAAGGGAAACCCGATAAACGACTTCCATGCGGACGGAATCGCGGAAAGCTAGTTGATGATACCTAATAATTGTCATGAACGTAACATACGAGTATTATGGCCGATGCGTCTTGGAAGAAACATCGGATCAAATGGGTGAATCAACTTTTAAGGTAGGTACTCCTTTTCTTTTGCGGCACTAACGGCCGCACTCAGAGACGTCAATTAACTTTTAAGTTTCATTCAAGTTGCTGCTCACTTTCTTTGCTATAGCAATAGAATAAGACGCAGCAACTTTAATGAAACTTAAAAAATAATTGACGTCTCTGAGTGCGGCAGTAAAACAATCCTGGTGACTTATAATTAGTAATAATTTATGAATATTAAAATCAGACATTCAAATTTACAAATCCCACATGTTAGACACCTCAAATATTTCTTAATTTTCGAAAAACCCTGGTAACTCAGGGGAAAATGCACATTTTTCATACAAAACCTGGGGACATCATCCCCTGCGTTACCAACTATGTTATTATTTAAAATAAACGTGTAAACCACGAAGTTAGAATAAATAGTATTAAAAAAAAAATTGTGAAACATTTCGAAAAATGGGAAGTATCTTAAAAGTTGATTCACCCAAATAGTAAGGTACGAGTAATTTTCTACCTTTTTATTTTTCTCAGCTCCCAATACATATCCCACTTGAATCGCATGGCCTGTATTCGTGATTTCCGATGAAATCTCCGGCTCATCTTTCACGAACAACAAAGCTCTTTCCCAACGTCGAAATGCCGCGCGTAGAGATCGTATCAGATTGAACCTTTTTAGAATTGGAATTGTTTTTGAACTATAGCTCGTTTATGTAATACTTAATTTAAAACCGTGCGTCGTATGAATATGCACTTATTGGTTTTCAAATCTGATTTGGTACATTCAGGTGTGTAGGTTTTTCAAGTAGGAAAGGATTCCAAAGACACAGAGTGTGATTTTATTTATTTCATCTGTCATACACAGAGGCATCGATGTTGAAGCTTATATTTTACTAGCTCTCCGCCCGCACCTTCGCCTGCGGAGAGTCAGTACTTTCGTAAGTTAAAATATAACGTGTGTCCACCCTGAAAGTTCATTCTAAATGTTGATGAAAGAATGTTTGAAATCGGTCCAGTAGTTTTTGAGTTTATTCGTTACCTACATAAAAAAATACAAATCTTTCCTCTTTATAATATTTGTGTAGATATAATTTTTATATTCTATCAATCTATACGAATATTATAAAGAGGTAAAGTTTGTATGTTTCTTTGTTTGTATGTTAGGGGTAATCTCCGGAACTACACGTCCGATTTAAAAAATTCTTTCACCAACATTTAGAAGAAGGTTCTTCAGAGTGGAAATGCTATATTTTTACTAACGAAAGTACCTACTGACTCTCCGCAGACGAAGTCGCGGACTTTATAATTTCTTATGTTTAACAAAAATTCTATGCTATACTCGTAAAGGAAAACATTTCCGTTACTGTTTAAGAAAACCTTTTTTCTTATTTTTTTTTTTTTTTTTTACTAGACACTTATTAATAACAGCACAGTGACAGAATATGTGACGTTCTCAATATAAAGAGACCTCGTGGAGGCAGGTGGTTACGCCGTTTTTATAAATGTTACCGTAATATTCGTATAGTTACAAGAATAAGAAGAGCGTGCCTTCCTCCATAAGGTCCCTTTATATTGAGAACGTCACATATGTGCACTTTTTATACGGCAACAGCTCCATTCTCTCATAGCACGGCTGCCAACAAGCACAGCAATTAAAATTTCCTGAAGCACCCTGTGTCTAGGGCGTCTGAAAGGTCGCGCGAGTCAAGTAGTCTGACGTGGCTCGTGTAGCTAACTACTTAATTTTTTTTTTCTTTTAGCAAAGTCAAACTATATACTAATGTTTATATAATAGGCTAGTTGACTGACTGGTCAAATCAGCAACTTTTATTGAAACGTCACAACGATCCGGTAGTATGGAGTTAGTATGAAAATAGGAACCTGTGCTGTCAGAATTTTCAGTGTTTTTTTTATTAAGTTTTTGTTGAATTAAAAATAGTTTAAATTCCAAAAATAAGCGATAGCTAGGTTTTTCTGTGTTATTTCTGAAAGCTTGATTTAGTGGTAGTGTAAAAATAATTTATTTTGACATTAGTCAAGTAGCCTATTGAAAGTAATGTTTCTTAAAATAAGATAATACTTTTGTACATATACTTATTTAGTTTTAATCAAGGACACAATTTTTAGAATGTTACAATTTAACTATCTTTAAAAAAATCTCTTAAGTACCTAAATATTAACTGAAACGTACTTTATAAACAAACCACCTTTCAGACTATCTTCAAACCCTTGTATCCCAAGATCCCAACTCCACATTTTTTCATGTTGATATTAACCACTTAAGGACAATCTTGACACACTCTCAAGTTAAGAGTCGCAAAACGACCGAGTTATTATCATCCTTGCAATAATTTATGTGGCAGCCCTAATGGCCCTGTCACATGTATAGAACTCAGGGTTGGCAACGATATAAAAAAACGGGGGATAAAAAATTGTAGATTATTGTAAAGGCCCGTCAAAATACAAGTAAAGCGTGCGTTTCTCAAACAATATGAGAAAGTTATACTTTATATTTGTAAATGCAATTAGGATAATTTACGTGCAATGAACGTATTTATCGTCATTTAATTAGTTTTTTCATTTTCTAACCATAGGTAGACATTTTAAAAAAGAAAAAAGACACACACTGTGGCAAGTTGCCTTGGCCGTATGATATTTTTTCTTGGTCCTCCTGGTTACATTCCATATGGAATTTACCTCTCAAAATTGGCAACGTATTTGCAATATTAAGCACCAATTTTCACCATACGATGTATGTTAACCGACTGTTACTTCATACATTTTGACAGCTGTTAACACTCTAATAGTACGTTGAGTGGTTGGTAAAATCCGACATAAGATTACAAAATGTCTATTGTTTGGTTGCACAAAAGTTCTTTTAATTTAATGTCGCCTTAATCGCGTGGTGTCACTTTCTATCTTTATGTATTCATTAGAAAGTGACAGAAGGTGTCCTAATATGACTTTAGTGCTAATGGTAGTTTGTCCAACTGGGTATCTATCCCCATCCACTAGCGCGGCCTGTGTTCTCCTCTGCTTTTTCAAGACATAAAAAAATATTGCATAGTTTTATTACTTTCCAGCGTTTCTTTTTCTAATACATAGGCAATTTGGTTTCCAACTAAGGGGCACAGGGTCAAAATTTGCGTTAATATATGTGACGTTCTCAATATAAAGGGACCTTATGGAGGCAGGCGGTTACGCCGTTTTTAGAACTGTTACCATAGTATTCGTATAGTTACAAGAATAAGAAGAGCGTAACTGCCTTCCTCCATAAGGTCCCTTTATATTGAGAACGTCACATATTGACCCAAAAGTTCACACTTAACGTGAAAACAATAGGTTTTTAAGTGTAATAACCCCTGCGTTTTGAACCTGGCCTTGCGATGGTACCTATTCGAGATTGTAAGATACATACAATAGGTACCTAATGATGAGTCTTGTGAACTCTTGTGCAAGGGACAAACAGACAGACTCATTTCCTGGAACTCACGGTGTGATCACCTACATGCATACTTGAGTCTGATGGAGCGAAATAACTGACCTTTGTTTGGATTTACATAGAGTTTTATAGTGTTTTAGGCGTTTATGTTCAAAAAGCCATTATTTGTGACGTTCTCAATATAAAGGGACCTTATGGAGGCAGGCGGTTACGCCGTTTTTAGAACTGTTACCATAGTATTCGCATAGTTACAAGAATAAGAAGAGCGTAACTGCCTTCCTCCATAAGGTCCCTTTATATTGATAACGTCACATTTTGTTTAAAAAAAGAACCACTCGCATTGAGGTTCCGTACTATTTCGGTGAATTCAAACTTTGACTCCGAACTTATTTTGTTTGAAATTGAAGAGGAAACATTAGAATGATTTTTTTTGATAACTTACTACCAAAAAAATTATGTAGAGCTTGAAACTTTGAGAATTATTTTCATTTGTTGTAGAATCTTATGGAGCGAGCGAAGCGTCTCCGTTTCAGCTTGGGTAAAAATGTTTTCGTATGTCCAGCTGTTCTCCTCTGCAGGTCGCATTTCTCAACCGATTCTCGTGCAATTTTGTGAGCAGGTTCGTCAATTATATGACTTTTTTATTCAGTTTTTAAATTTCTTTCAAAATGACGAAGATATGGGGGTTTTTGCGATTACCAACTTATTTGCGGTGTTGGTGAACTGACCGTGACCTATATCGATGTATGGGGATAACAGTTATCCAAAGGCAAAGTTAAGTTTGTCGCGAGGTCTACAGCTGTATACCTAGGTGTATGTTTCGGTCTATAAACGCAGCGCAGTCGCAATCCCTATTAATACGCTTACGAAGAGTTCCCAGAAGCTATTGTTTAGTCATAGCCCGCAAATAATGTCCTACATTGTATCTTATGTTTTGTTTTTGTTATTGTGTAATAGACTATTTTATCTTAAACCATATGATTGTTATTGTTAACGTTATGGTTCTTGACAGCGAGACATTCTTGAGATCATCATTCGTTCATTTCAGCCAAAAAACGTCCATACCGGAAAGCGGAGTTTTGATAGAACTCCCAAAAGATGGACCGACGATCTGAAGATTCCTGTCAATTAACTCTTTTAATTGTGGTAATTTCTTTGAATTACATATTCATTAGCTTTCTTAGGAGAAAGCTCTCAGCATACCATTTCATAAACACCGTGTTAATTAAAGATTAGACATAAAACAGACCCGGCAGGTTTACAAGCAATCGAAGCACTTTCCAGTGCGTGGGCTTGAATGTGAATGAAGTTTACATAATAGCGGTGCAGACTGCTTGACTGTTAGGTCGTCAAAGAATAAGGATTATGAGACAAAGGAGATTTTTACCTACAAAGTAAGAGCCTCAGAGAGGTTTTATAGGAGAGTCTGTAGGTATGTGGGTACCACCACCTCATTCGCTAACCTGCTACTGCCGTAAAGATAAGAAAAGCATTATACCTTGGTTCTTAAAGTTGAGTTGAGTAAAGCTAAGAGTTCTGTATTTTTGGGAAAAAATATGTCTAAATACTTGAGTTCTAATTTGAACTGTTCAACGTTGACGTAACCCTATTATTAAGCCTACGCTGTCCGTCCGTCTGTCTATCCTAACTTTTAAGAGCTGTATCTTTTAAACGGTAAAATATAGCCAGCTGATTTTTTTTAGCAGAATATGAAAAAGTCAAAAAGTAAAATATAAAGTTAAAGGGCACTACGGCCATATAAACTCCATATTAAATTGTTTTGCTAGAAAGAGATAGAAAAAAATCTTTAATGGCTTATACCTTGAAAAATATTTTTTTCTCTACTGTTTGTTACATGTAAAGCAAAGAAAAATGTCATGTATATTCCCTATTCTCTCTTCTTCTCGTTAATTGACGTTCACGTAATGTATAAAACTATTGTAAAACAGACGGTTAGTGTAAGATGTCCCAGACAATTTATTATTTACTTACTCTTTGGTGCATTATAGCACACCTGCGCGTGTGCCTTATACGGAAACTCGCGCGCCGGTCACGGAGATCGCCCGCTTTGATGGTTCCGCGTTTTTGCTATTGTTACCCAATTAATTGTATGTAATTATACTAATTGCGTTTTTATATTCGGTCATGACCTGATGGGAATCGGTCATGTTTTCGACTTTAGGTCAACTCAGTCATTTAAAATATACGATAGCGTGTAATTATAAAATATCAAGATTATCAAGACGCATTATTATTTTATTATTTCATAGAATACAGTTTTCTTGGAAAACCTACAATGGACGAGTTCTGCGCAGACGAAAACAGTTCAATCCTATATCAGAACCTCTTTAGTCTAGACTCCAGATGCTGTAGAGGTAGTGGGTTGTCAAAGCTTTCTTTGTTAGACTTGTATATATTTTACCCGACTACGGCGAAGCAAAAGAGGAGGGTTATTTATTACCTACTCATAGAGATCCACGTAACAGTTTCAAACTCGGTGGTTCTATTAAGCACAACGGAGACACTGTTGTCACCAACCGACTTCATCATCAAATCGTAGTTTACATTGTGTATTTCGAATTTCAGCCCAACTGGCGTATACATCATTGAAAACGGGACTTATCGCGGGTACACATCTGGGGGCACGGCAGTGCCACCGCCAAGACAAACAAAAAAGAAGGGTCACTACCTACCTTTTCTCGAACCGTTTCGTCTCATTTTCGAACCATAGCTTCGTCCCAGATAACACCAGAGGGCCCAAATTCACAGGATAAGATGTAGTAAAGAAACATACGAGTATGAAATTTATTAAGTTTCATTGATCTAGCTTTTATACTTTAGATTTTATTGATACGTAAAACGACGATTTGGCTACCGTCTCACTCACTCATCAAAACCTCTAGGGAGGGTACTTCCCGATAGCTTCCCTAGAAAGCTGAAATTTGGCATGGACCCTTTGGTTTACATACAAAGAACAGACAAACAGCGGATAGCGAGTCCAAACAATCTTGACCTTATTCCTAAGCACCCACTCAGGTCCGATTTAGCCTAACACTCGTTGAATTTAGTGCAGCGAGTGCATAAGCCGTAGACACCTCGGCTGCAGTGCGTTGAACTTCTTGCAATTAGCTTGCTCAGTGTTAGGAACCTGCGGTTGCTAGATTACTGATAGATCTTGATACTTTGTTGTTACAAAGTATCAAACGGCTAATTATTGCATGAAATGAGCAACATGTTAGGTATCTATATACAATCTATTTTAAATTAAGTGCTATCATAAAATAAGCTGGATAATCTGGATTCCATTTGGAACATGCAAGCTTATAAATAACTTAACGCTTATAAATAACAATAGCTCCGAATTATAATTATGTTCCTAAGAATATATGTATATTTGAACAATCAAATAGGTAAACACAGGTACAGTACACTTACCAGACTGTATTGTACCTACTTGTGTTGCAAAGTTAGTTGTCGTTAGTTAGTTTCAAACGACTGAAAAAATCATATTATGATATGTACGTGTTTTGTATATACTCTTCATTGCACATAAACAAGTTAACAAATTAACATAAAAGATATACATCGTTACGTACGTAATTATCTACTCTTCTTCGGCATTCAGGTAATTAGTGTAGGTAAAAAAGTAAAAAGGATAAAAAAATACATTTTAAACCTATTTGGACCATCCAGTAAGGGGTTTAAGAGACAGTTGGTGTAAAAGAGAGGTCTTTATATTTCAGTTTGAGCTTGCTAAGCACCTTTAAGAGCTAAATGAATTAATAAAAACTACAGAAAGCCTCAAGCATCAAGACCGTTCCATCTTTCACAATATGGATATGGTAGACCGCTAAATTATTTTTAATCGCAAGCAGTGCACTTCCGCTTGCACTGCATCTCTGAAGTGCATCGCTCTAATACTCCTTAATTCACTTTGCTTTAAGTATTATTAATGTTTTTAATTAATAGATGAGGTTGGCGCCATATTTATTTTAGTAGCTATTGAATAATAAGATTTTTTTTTAAAGCATGTTTTCCTCACGCAGTACTTACAATAGTGGTTGATTTATGCAAGCGTCATTGAGGGTTGATAAATGATTAAGGAATTAGGAACATCATCATCATCATTATCAGCCGACGGACGTCCACTGCTGGACGTAGGCCTGCCCCGAGGATCTCCACGACGGCCGGTTTTGTGCTAATCGCGTTCATCTGCCCTCAACAGATCGTTGGTCCACGTGGGAGCCCTACCAACACTTCGCCACAGTACAAATATAGCTAAAGCAGTAAAGAAACTACGAACAGACGTTCGAAACGTCGCACTCACGCAGACGCACGTCTCAACGAGTGGCGGGTGTCGCGTCGACATGCGTCTGTGTGAGTGCGATGTTTCGAACGTTTTTTCGTAGTTTCTTTACTGCTTTAGCTATATTTATACTGTGGCATCGCTTTCCGGTACGCGGTCGCCACTCTATAACGTTTCCGCCATAACCGCACAAAAACTATAAAAGACATTTAATACTCCTGCATAAGCTAAATTAATCAAAAACAGCTATTTATACCAAAATAATTATTAATAAATTATCCCAACACAATAAATAATGCCAATATTATTTCAAACAAATGGTAAGCCAAGTTCTTAAAGATTTACGCAACAACCAATTCGTTATCAAACCGGAGCGGACCACCATCAATTTATTATGAAATTGAGACAATTACAGATTAAATCTAACCCATAATTCTTGCTCTATTACCGTAATCTAGCAGTATTAAATTATAATAACATGTATTAACAGTTTTAGTTCGGATACTGGTTTGTAGCCTAAAATTAGCATAGCCTAGATCTGACTCAGCTCGCGGCTCGTTATGATCGATTGCATGGTTAGTGTTATATAATTGGATAATGAGATGTTTTGAAGGGTTATATAAAAACTTTCTAAACAAACATACCTAAACGTAATTGTTTTATATGCTATTATTTGCTTTTGCTTTTAAAACATGCCATATTGACGTGTAGATAAACTTCTTCAATCTGCTAACTAGCCTTTTATATAAATAGGATTTATGTTTTTCTTATCTGACGTCAAAACATCGGTTGGATCGTCGGAAAATGATATTTGATTATTAGTTATCTCAGAATTATTAATTTATCAAGAACAGCAATAAGTCGTACGTAGACAGGACTTACTACAGCGGTTCATAAGGACCAAACCAGTAATTGGTCCATTTCCAAACGAACTTGGCGCGTATTTCATGCTCTGACGTAACACAACTTCATTACAATCTATCCAAACGTTAACGATCACAAAAGCGACTGTCAAACTGATCTACCAAATCATATCACGTTCAGAACCAGTGTTCCATTATTTCCTTACAAAATGTGCCCGAAATGTAGTTCTTGGTACTCAATGTTTCAAATACAACAATACTCCAAAATGCAGTTATGACCTTCCGCGACTTTTTAAAGGGCGTATTGTGTTTGACCCCAGCTGTCAAGTTAAATTGTGAAATATTTTTAGTTTTGACTTTGAAATGCATTTAAGTACCTTGTGATGGCCGACAGAGGCTTAGCTTTAAATGCGATAAAGGTTTATTTGCTTCAAATATTTCGAGGTTGGATTAACAAGCTGTTTTGTTGATAAATTAGCTTTTGTATGAGTAAATTTAATTCCACGACGCAAAAAAGGAAGTTAATTTGGGACCCATTTCAATAAAAATTTGCTTCAAGTTGTCAATGTCATTAGAGATGCCAAGTCACTTGTAACTTACGGGAAACTACACCGTATAGCTGTAGAATGTCAGATTGACTTTGGACCTAAAGTGGGTCCCAAATTAACGTTCGTGACTGTATTTAAACCTTTTATTTTCGGTGTATGTCCGTTAGTCTGTTATGGTCCGTACGGGTGATCAGAATTTAAAGGCAGATGGTTTTTAGGTTTCTTAATAATACAAGCTAATGACGTTATGTTAATACATAATCTCTAATGAAGTAGTAATAATAAATAGACATTTCTTGTCGACGCCCCGAAAACTTATGTCTACGCGGGACATAGATATATACATACATGTTTGAATACTATAGACAAATATATATTGACATGTTGCGACAGAACCAAAGCTTGAGACTTGTGCCGCAACAGCGTTTTAAAAAATGTACCTCTACTACTAGTCAGCATCAAATAGATAGGAGCAGTCAAAATAGCCAAATATATCGCAACACATTCTTATTCCTATAGTAAAGATGTGTTGCGATATATTTGGCCACTTTCGCTTTTATCTATTTGATGCTGACTGTACAGCTACTAACGGAGATCTTCATAGACTTGTTACTTTAAGCGGCGAGGTTAATAACTCCATTTGTGACATTTTGAATATAAAGAGACCTTATGGAGGCAGGCGGTTACGCCGTTTTTAGAACTGTTACCATAGTATTCCTATAGTTACAAGAATAAGAAGAGCGTAACTGCCTTCGTCCATAAGGTCCCTTTATATTGAGAATTATATTGAAAGCTCGTTACTCTTAAATGGCTTAACAGATTTTGATCAAACTAAGCCAAAAACACTCTCGATTAAGTCACCTTTCTGACAAAAAAATTACATCAAAATCGGTCTAACCGTTTAGGAGCTACGGTGCCACAGACAGATACACAAACACACAGATACACACGTTAAACTTATAACACTCCTGTTTTGTGTCGGGGGTTAAAATTACCCATTATTGAGTACTTACCTGACTTCTAGCTTAAGTCGTGCCTCGTTTAGACCTTAGTTCAGTTTATCCAACAAGTGTATCGTGTCCATGACGGTCATTATGTCGTTACCGTGGCGCCATTAGCCCAGTGGTGTGAGCAGACGGCTCAGGGTGACTATTAGGGTTCTATTTATAGGCGTTTAATGAACAGGATGGGATCCGGTGGCAGATACCGTCAGGTTTTATAAGGCTGGTAAATAACCTGTTTGGTATTGGTACAAAGAAATAAAAAAACTTGCATGATATGGCGATTAACACACGAGAAGACGATTAATAATAACTGCGACATAGGATAACGACGGCACGAAAAAAAGTGCATACATAGTTTTTAGGTGTTGGTTAAGTACTTCCGTGCCCCCAGGCCCCCTAGCATGCAAGTAATAGATAAAATTTGACAGGTGCTAGGGAAATTAATAACATCCTTTCCATATTCTAACGTAAGACTTAACGCTTAAGGTTTAAAATAAGTGTCCCAGATAAAATCGCTAAAAAAAGTGAAAATCGCTATAGTCGCTTAGTAATAAGGTAATAAATGTCAGGACGGGAAACTTTTATTTTAAACCTTAAGCTTTAAGTCTTACGTTAGAATATGGAATAGATGTACTAATTTCCCTAGCACCTGTCAAATTTTATCTCGTGCATGCATGTTAAGCCCGCAGATACTTATAACACGCTTTTAATATACGTTGTAATAACTGACAAATAAGTTAGTTCTGAATAAAAAAAATGCAGTATAAGAAAGAACGCAACTGAAGTGGAGATGGGCTGGATACTTGGCAAGACGAGACGGTGGCAGGTGGTCGAAAGCAGTTACAGTGGTGGCCTAGGTTAGGGTATAGATCAGTGGGTAGACCATCAGCTCGTTGGTCAGACATTTGGCAGACGGTCGGAAAAAGGTGGATGAACTTGGCCATGGTTGGGCAGAGTGGAGTAAAAATGAAGACTTAACTTGCAGTGGGTAGATGTGGGCTGAAATGATGATGATGAAGAAAGAACGAAAGACAAACTCCAAATTATTATTATTAACTCTTTTTTATTTTGTTCACAGGTAAAATAAAGCCGCCAGAAAAACTCAGTATTCCACTACTGCGTAAAGTATCTTTGAATCATCTATCTATCTATATCTATCTATACATATAATAAAGCTGTAAATCTGTTTATTTGAACGCGCATCACGTGAAAACGGCTGAACGGATTTAAATGAAATTTTGTAAGGAGATAGCTTGAGTCCCGGGAAAGGACATAGGCTGTATATAATAGTACCCGGAGCGAAGCGAGGGCGGGTCGCTAGTTCTTAAATATATTATGTTTAACATCTTACCAAAGTGTAACTTAGTTTAAACCCTTACAGAGAGCTTCATGTACCAACTACCACCTAGTAACATCTTTTGTAATGAACATGAATTATAGTGAATAAATGAAATAACAACATAAGGTGATAAGTTCACATAATATTAGCATTATCTAAACATATAAAACAAAGTCGGGTTAGTTACACCATTTATAATTTGAGAAGGGGTTTTTTTCGGAACAGACCGATTTTTATGGGCATACATATAGTTTATTTATTTATTTAATCTTTATTGCACAAAAATACAAATTTGAATACAAAAGGTGAACTTAATGCCTACTGGCATTCTCTACCAGTTGACCTTTGGGCAATCAGAAAATTGTTGTAGGCGGTGCAATATTGTATTGTGTTGTTGTACTTTATTACTTGGATTAACACAAAATATACTTTTTATCCCCAAATGTTTGATAGTTCCCGAGGGAAAGGCGAAAAAAACACTCGCAATATTTGTATGGATTAGGTACGTACCTACTTAAGCATTTGTGACGTTCTCAATATAAAGGGACCTTATGGAGGAAGGCGGTTACGGTCTTCTTATTCTTGTAACTATACGAATACTATGGTAACAGTTCTAAAAACGGCGTAACCGCCTGCCTCCATAAGGTCCCTTTTTTATATTGAGAACGTCACATTTTAAGGTAGTTTCACACATGCATAATCATATTACTTTTTTAAAAGGCAACTTGTCACAAATGCATTACTTATCGCTCCCGGTAGCGATAGCTTGAATGCAGACGAGGTAGATAACGGGTCGTTGCACCCCGACGCACTGCATTTTTTACCAAATAATAGAATGCAGTTGATGTTTGAGTTAGTTGCATTTACTGTAATAAGTCAAACATTTTGAGCGATATTTCTGCTTAATAGCTTTTTGCGCTTGTTATATTGATTAATACATATTTCTTTATGTATGTAAACTCTTTATTAACATAACTACATACATGAACTGATGGTGAACTTATTCTTTAAGGGATCCCTTCCAGTTAATCTGAGTATAGGATAAAACAAATGATATATGATATGACTAACTGTTGAGCTTCTTGCGGCGCTTCTTCTCAGCAGTGGTCTCCTCTTGGGAAGCGCTGGTAGACGTGTAAAAGTGCCCGTGCGGCTTACTTACTGAATAAATATCTTTATCTTTTACCATACCTACATTTAAAAATACAAAGCAAAAAGTCTTACATTAGTATTAATAGCTCAAATTTCAATGTTTTTATGAATGAGTAAGTAGAAATTCTTTGCAAATGGCGTCGTATTTTGGGAACTAGATAGAGTGACAGCTATGACATCGCTTTGAAGTCGCCTCGGAGCTCTTCATCTGTCACTCGAGCGGTTGATTGACTACGAATGCAACAAACTTGGCTTGAATTTAACATTGCTTTCTTTTCACATTTAAGTCAACTAGAAGTTAAATTTATTTCATTCAGGATTAACTTTTTTTTTGGAAATTTTTACCTTTGGTAGCAGCCATAATATTCCATATTCTAACGTAAGACTTAACGCTTAAGGTTTAAAATAAGTGTCCCAGATAAAATCGCTATAAAAAAAGTGAAAATCGCTATAGTCGCTAAGTAATAAAAGGTAATAAAAGTCAGGACGTGAAACTTATTTTAAACCTTAAGCGTTAAGTCTTACGTTAGATTATGGAATGTATTCATTTCTCTAGCACCTGTAAAATTTTATCTCGTCCAAGCATGTTAAGCCTTTTTTTGCCCTAATTCTAGGTAATTAGCATAAATCAATACAAGATGCGTTAAAAATAAATTAACGGTTTACGACTCAAGCGACGTCACATTATTAAACCATTTAAAATTATTTCCTCCAAGTTCGCAATTTGTGTGATCTGGGAATGTCGAAAAAAGACGCAACGGAAATATTATTACTGAAACGCCTTATATCGCAGCAATCATTGCTCTATATCAAGTTTATTTCCAAACAGTAAAGTTCAAATTTTGTTGAACGTTTGTAAAATTTCATTTATTATTTGTAAAGTGGTTCCTTCCAGGGACGCATTTAGAAATGAACTAAATAAACACGTTTGCGAGGAAATGGGTGTTGATGGAATGATCTAGGAATTTTATGACAAAAACGTATACTATAAAAAATTAACTGCCTGTAAGATAAGTATGAACCGCGACTTGCGAACCTTAAGTGGGCGGAGCACATTGCTCGTAGAACCGATGTCCGTTGGGGCGGAAAGGTTCTGTTGAAGATCGCGGGAAACCGCTGGATGCGAGTAGCACAAAACCGGTCGTCTTGTTGAAGGCCTATGTCCAGCAGTGGACGTCTTTCGGCTGATATGATGATGATGAAAAAGGAAACTGTCGTGTTCTAAGCTAAGTTTAGTAAAATATATATCTATCCGTTTAGCCTCTACAAACTAACAAAGAACCATACCAACTCACACATATCAGGGCTTGATATAACGTTAAAAAGTTGCTAACGTTACCAGCTGACAGTTAACGTTAGCAAAATATATCGTTAACATTTTGTTAATAATAATTTAGCGTGATTTTACCGGTAAATTGAGGTAACGTTAAAAGCAAAGTATTGTTAATATTAATGTTATTTTACGAACGTTATCCGCGTCCGTCATCCGCTTGATTTAACATTATTTTTAACAGTATTTTAATTTAATTTAACAGTAATTAACAGTATTTTTATGAAATTACCGTTAAGTAACGTTATTTATTATGTTATCTAGTAACGTTGACACATATACATAATAACAGGTCAAAAAATATCCCACTTTCTTGTGAATGACCAAGGGTAAACACAAAAGCATTAAAACACTTCAAAATCCCAAAATACTTAGTTGTTTCAAACAAAATGTGACGTTCTCAATATCAAGGGACCTTATGGAGGCAGGCGGTTACCCCGATTTTAAAACTGTTACCATAGTATTCGTATAGTTACAAGAATAAGAAGAGCGTAACTGCCTTCCTCCATAAGGTCCCTTTATATTGAGAACGTCACAAATATTCTTTTCAGCCTTTCTTAAGCCTAACTTGAGAATTATACGAAGGAACCGCGTTTACGAATTTTCGCGAAGGTCGTTTCTTATCTTATTCCCTGAATAATTTGATATTTTATGAAAGGACATAAAGATAAATCTTATAAAGTAAATGAATAAGATGAAGCCGTAGATTTTGTGCTTAGTATATTTTGTAAGATTATTTAACTAGCGTCCCCCGTCCGCGTAGAAGTCGTTTACAGCCTTCCCCTCGGAAACTACAAATTTTTCGAGATAAAAAGTATCCAACGTGTCAATCCAAGATAAGGTCTATCTGTGTACCAAACGTTCAAACCCGTTCAGTCGTTTAGACGAGATTGCAACACAAACATACATACAAACTTTTACATTTACTACAATATTAATAGGAATCTAGGTGGAATAATGTAATTAATTAATATGGAACTAATCTATCTTGTTTAGCCGAAACTGTGTTGTGTTGAGAATGTACGCTTTATTAAGAGAAAAGTCATCGTTTTCCAACAATATTGGTAATAAATCACCATAAACACGAATACTGCTGGAATTCAAATGACACGTCAAATATATCAAGCTTACAACCTAATTTACTATCTTATAATCTCATAAATAACCAAATCACACAGTAATTTAGATACATAGATTGCTATCAAATCCTTAATACGCTTTTCACATATTTACGACATTTCAAAACAGACATGATAATTTAGTAACATATCTTAAGTCTTATCGCATGAATAAACTTCAATCAAATATCCACTTTAATATCATGGAATTAAAGTCATAAATAAAAGGCAGCTGCTCCAATAAATTATTATTCAAATCAAAAATTTATTAAAATGTAATAAAGTTGAAATTCAATTGGCACAAAAACATGAGTGACATGTTAGCATTAGTGTGGATAAGTCCAAAGATTTACTGCGTTTAAATGGTGTATTATAGTGACAGTTATTTGCCAATGCCTTTGATGTATGGTCTGACAGATCGCTTAGTTTGTCGCCTGTTAGTTAGCTGTAAAACATGTTTATCATACACGGAAATCCGGTGTCGGTCTGATGTAGCCGATCATTTTGCTATGAAGTCTTTGGCAACCATTTTTTTTATTTATGTTGGCTAAAGTGGCTAAAAAAGTCGAAATTTCATATGACGTTTTATAGCGACATCTAACGGATAATAGGGCAAAAGACAGCACCATCTGCCGTGCAGTAGCATTATAATTTCTCATAAATTCAGTATTTATAAGATTTTTGAAAATCTTTTTAGGATATCGGGACAAAAAGTAGCCCAAGTCCGTTTCTATGTAGGTATTAGAATTTAGAATGTATGTGGTCATCCAAATCGCGTGCAGGCGGTAACGCCTTTTTTCACACGGCTGTTATACTAATGACAAGGCAATGAAAACCATAACAGCGTAAGCGGCCGCCGCCATAAGGGCGATTTCGATTTAGACGACCACATCGTAATCATTTTGGAAATCTGAACGTGAGAACGTAACTAACAAATAGACAAACAAATTCACTTCCGCACTTATAACAATTATTATTTTAAAGGTCCAGAAATTAAATGCAAGAGCTTCTCTTATTAATTATTATTTTAATGCCGAAAATGATACAATACCTATTCAGTTTGTATCAATAATCTCGTCTATCCTCATCCAAACGTAATGTCTCCAAAACCCTTCTAATCTCCCGCCTGTCTTGAAAAATGAATAAATCACCAATGCAGTGGCACACGTTTGGAATAATTTCCGTTCCCGCTTTAAAAATTATTAAACTAATAAACAATGTTTGCTTCAAAACAAATAAATATATTAATAACTAATTATAATAATTATAAAAGCATTTTAATAAATGCTTATATTAATATGGATAAGGGTTTTTTGTAGGCTTCATGACTATTATTAGACAAAAACTACGAAATCAACAAATATGGCTTTCTTTATGTAATTGATAGTAATTGTTTTATACTTAACATAAATAAGCAAAGTCGCAATGTAACCTAAAGTTAAACTTAGTTCAAAACTGCGTTACTCTAAAAACTTTAATATTGGTTTTAAAACTAATGCATAAATGTCGGAACAGAAAAGCCCGGGTAATCCAAGTTTTATAACTCTATTAAAAGTTAAACCATAGAGTTCCAGTGCCAAATACCCTTCGGTATATTAAAAACTGACTCCCAAAGGAGCCGTGAGCGAGCCTTTTAAGTAAATGGTTGGAATATAATTTTAATGGCTTTGTGATTTTGTTTTAAATTACTAAATCCCATTTTATGGCTGCTCCCTCGGGAATTTTCCGGGATAAAAAGTGTAATATTTCCTTCCACGGGACTATCTTTAAAGGTACCAAATTTCACCGAAATCGGCTCAGCCGTTTTGAAAACGGAACATGCAAACATACATACACACTTTCGCGTTTATAATATTAGTATTAGGATATTTTGATGATTTTCTTTCTTATTCTTAAAGTAAGCTTAAGTTGTCTATACATACATACTTATACAAACATGCTCTATTACAGTAATTCATGTGCTAATTGCATTTTTTGTATATTCTGACACAAGCACGGTAAGCAATTAAGCATGCTGATTTCGTTTACTAAACCGAAACTATATGTACAGTCGAGGACAAAAATATGTTTACACTTTTGGACCTTATTACAATGGAACAAGGTGAAAAAGTGTAAACATCTTTCTGTCCTCGACTGTACAATCAAGACTTTACACATACATTATCCCACACAATTTAACTCGTAAGAACATTTTGTATGGTCGCCATTCTGTCCTCTTAGCGTATTCACCAATCTCAACGCCAGGCTACCCCATTCCTATACAAAATTGACCTGTTTTCGTGTACTGGGCACCAAAAGTGTTACTGGTGCTTACTCAGGACTTACAAAGTCACTTAACAACTTGCAACATTATCTCGGCTCTAAACCCTTATTCACAGTTTATTTTAATCGCCTGAGCTTATTTTGAGAGCTTTCGGGTTATCAAGCAGATAAGAAAATTCAGTGTGACAACTTGACGTTTATGAGTTAGGTTAATTTATTGTAGTTCTTAGTACGCTTCGCATCGAGGTAGGTCAAAAATAAAGACTGGTACAACGATTGGAACCCTGTCGCAATAGCAGACCAGATCACTTAAACTTGACCTCACTACCACCTAAAGTCATTACAAAAAAGGGTTCTACGGAGGCACCAAAATAAATTTTGTTTTAGAGCGCCTCTGCTCATCATCTCCACGAGTCCCCGTTTTGTTTGATACTCCTTCCGAAAATATTTAGTATACTTTCTTTTGTTTAATTAGGAAAAAACGGGTAGGTAACAAAACTATATGACATGGATGCAGGTTACCTACCTGAAGCCGCCGAAACCAGACCGCTGAAGAGGTTTTTGCAGGCGTTGCTTTCGTAATTAAAAACTTCGATTTAAACTGTAGGGTTATTGTAGGTAACTGGTACAGAAATAGTGTCAAAAATATGCGCAGCTAAGTGGAAGTTTAGAAGGCCAGTGAGTTGCAAGTTTCTTCAATCGTTTTAAGCTAAACGGATTATGTACATTCAGTCAACAAAGTATCGGGAATGGATGATTTGTTTATGGTTCCAAATTCAAATTTTTGTTTTTTTTGTTGTTGTTAGATTGGCACAACTGTTTTCTATTTTGGCGCGGAGTTTGAGTTGCATCTGTTATTTATATTAAATACAGTGCTGTTTTTAGTTATATCATATCTAGTGTGTATTGCGAATTTCATAATGGACAAAAACATTGAACAAAGAGTTTGTCTTAAATTTTGCATCGCCAATGGAATTTCGTGTTCGGAGTCACTGAAAATGTTACAGAAGGCTTACGGTGATTCGACTTTATCAAAAACACGTGTTTATGAGTGGTACAAAGCGTTCAAAAGCGGTCGAGATGTGATGGAAGATTTGCCTCGCTCTGGTAGGCCATCAACGTCTGCAACTGAAGTTAACATCGCAAAAGTGAAGGAAATAGTGACTGAAAATCCTCATTCAACTTTGAGAGAGATAGCCGCCGAACTTTCTGTATCTCACGAGTCGATCCGTACTATTTTAACTAATCATTTGGGTATGAAACATGTTACCGCTCGGCTAGTCCCAAAAGACCTGAATTTTCTCCAAAAACTCAATCGCATGAGAGTCGCTGAGGACATGCTAGAACGAGTCAATTCCGACCCAACATTCATGAAACGCATTGTTACTGGTGACGAGACGTGGGTTTACGAGTTTGACATGCAAACTAGTCAACAAGCTTCGGAGTGGCGCTTCGTGGCACCCGTTTTCAATCGGTAGAAGACATAAAGGAGAATTCGCGCCGAGAACTGAATTCAATTCCGGAAACAGCGTTTAAAAAATGTTTTGATGATTGGATTATTCGTTGGCGTAAGTGTATCGTTTCTGAAGGAGCATACTTTGAAGGTGATAAAATAAATTTGGATGATTAACAAACAGTTTGTGTATTATTGATCTTTTCCCGGTACTTTCTTGACAGAGTAGTAAGTGGGAATAAACGTTTTGATACTGCTAACAGAGCAAATTTAGAATATTTAGGTTTAAAGATTTTTAGTACAGCTAATATAATTTGAAAACAATTAAAGTAGGGAAAAATAGAAAAAAAAAAAAACACTACTTACGCTAATTTAACGATTTTTGGAACACAACGAAATCTGTAGAATAGACGTAGGGTAACAATCAGTCGTCAACTGCTTATGTGAATTCCATAAATTTTGTCGATTTTCGAAAGTCGTTCAGTTATTCACAATCATCGCAAGTTCTAAAGTGAATTTTATTGAAACCGTTCTGATTTTAGGATTAAAAAAAAACCTAACCAAACCTTATTAAAATTTACTAGTTAGACATTTTAAAAATCCTGAAACAATAACGGTCTCAGTTAAAAATACGGACTTAACGATGATTATGATATTATGAATAACAATACTTTCGGAATACAAATTATTATGTGAACTTTGGCGCACTGGCGTATCCATTTTGACTACCCAAGACACTCAACTAAGCATTACCGTGTTGTTTTTTAACTTCAGTAAAGCTCCTTTATTACGCTTTTAGTTTGTCAAGCGAGATAACTCGTACAGTAGCCGAGATCTAGAGATAGCGGTAATGTGTAGTTATGGAGCCAGCTAACAAAACTAAGGAATGTTTTTGAGTTCTTCGTAAGATAAAATCCAGTTTTGTTAGACTGTTCGCGTTATTTCTCACTAACTTCTTAAATAAAGATCAGTAGCCTATAATAATCTTGTTGTTAATATTGTAAATACATGTCTATTACGTATGTACTCATATACCTACTGGACACATACATATATGTATCTAGTTATTCCTCTCATTCAACATAACGTCCTAGAGCTTAGGGTAGCTATCACTCTATCGAAACTCCTTTCATCGAACGTATCATTTCATCGGAAGCTAATTTAAACTTGCAGGAGTTATAATTTTTTGGTGGTGTCAGGTCTAACCTAACCTACGTAACCCATGGTTAAGATAACCTGAAAACAATAAGGTTTCAGCAGAATTTAGCTTTCGATGAAATAATACGTTCGATGAAAGGTGTTTCGATAAAGTGATGAAATACCCGTCCTAGAACTCCCACTTACTCATTGACACCTTGAACGTGTCCCTTACATCTTTAAAACTCATAAAGCCTGACGCAAATAAACTTGGATAGGTAGCGGATTAACAAATAAAACTCGGCGAGCACTTTAACAAGTACAATCTGAACTAGCGAATATCATTTTATTTTATTTTATTCGTATGGCATGGACAATCACAAATTAAAATACCTAATCGAAATATACACAATATTACATGTGAACATATTATAATTATAATTCCAAAATTAAAATCGCAAAAAGCTGGCAATCGAGTTTCCTCGCCGCCATTGTCATGGAAGTGCTCTATTTAAACCGGAGCTAAGCTATCGTGTAACTAATACCGCGTAAATATGGAAGGCCGCCCGAGGAACGCGCGCCGCTAAGACGTCGCAGCCGCGCGGGCGACCGTCCGCGGCGCACATTACAAGGAGCGTTGCCTGGCAAAGGACGCGTGACGTCACGATCTGTTGGTAGATCTAACTAATGCTAGCGATCTAAACGGACAGTAGTGGCATCACACTAAGAAACACACCTCCGACAGAATATTAAGCGTCAGCGTATATATACTTAGTGTTGTAAAAACTTCGAAAGCGCGATGTAGAACATTTGCGTAGTTTTGTATGAAAATGTAACTAAAATTGTACGGATTAAACTGGAAATCATGAATTGCATCATAAACAAGACATTTAGGAAGTTTGGAAATTAGTTTGATTGAAATTTTGGGAGATATTTCGAAAAATCGGTAGAAAACTACGTGCGCTAGGGTAAGCGCGCCATCTATCGGCGTGTGTTGCAACTTGTTTGGTTTGAATACTGAGGTTACTCGCTTGAGTTACGGTGGAGTAACTCCATAGCGGGTTAACTAACGTGCTTGACTATTTGATTTTTAAGGGTTTAGCTTACGAGTTACGCATGTTATGATTGTCCATTCGCGTTTAATTTATTTCTTAATCCATGGAAAACCAACAGCTTAATACTAGAAACGTAACTAACTACGAATAGCCAATTACAGGTTCTTACATTTAGCAACTAAGTAATTCAAAAAGAAAAAGCCTTACTTACACAACAATTACACAATGCAAGTAATTAACAACTTAAACTTTCTTTAGGTTAAGACTTAATGCTGAATTTTCCTTGTTACAGGACATCAAACGCAGATAGAAATGAAAGTCCTGAAGCCGAAGGCAACATTTCTCCAGAACCACCCGACCGTCCGCCCGGGAAGGCTCGTCAAGTGCATCCTGAAGAAAAAACTCAGGTTCTCGCGTACGACTCGACATACAGAAAGAAAAAACCAAAGTCGCTCCCTCTAGAGGACAACCAGTTGTACAACTACAACCACTTGGCGAACACAAACGTAGCTATGTCTCCCGTGTATCCACTGACGCCGAATATTTGCGTGGAAGGTGGGAAGATCGAGTTCATAAAGTCGCCGCAAGGGAGCGCGCGCAACAGTTTGGCGCTAGTATCGCCCCCGCAAACGCCGCTAGTAGGAAGGCGTGGGTCGCGTGAGAAACGCGAGATGCGCATATACGACGAGCCGACTGAGAAGTTCGACGGTGATAAGGTAGGTGGCGTTGTAAACAATTTTGGTAGAAATACTCATACCATCACGGAGTTTAAAAGTCGAGCCATCACATTACAATGACGTAATATCAAAATCAATAATTGATTGAGAACACAAGTATAGCGGCTCAACAATTAAAGACCTTTACCGTACCCATGTGAATGTTTTTATTTTTTATCAAGTTAAAGATAAGTAGGAAACGCTGATTATATCTAATCGCAACAGTAATACATACTTAGAATAAATAAAGGCAATACCGGCATCACTTATATGATTGTATTCAACATCTTCATTGTCTATACATATATGTATCAACATTTATGATAAATAACTCTTCTTTTTGTTTAGCCTATTTGGGTGTCCCATTGCTGGGCAAAGGCCTCCCCTCTTTTCCGCCATTCGTCCTGATTGAGTAAAAATTAGTATTTATTTTCCAATTACTTAATAGACTCTAACTTCAAATATAAATATACCTTTAAAAACAACCTGAATATTCCTGTAAGTAACAAATATTAAGCATCTCATACAATAAGTAATTCAACAAAACTTTTAACAGATAATATTCTTTTCAACCTAAGGGATCACATTTCAATTTGAACAAATCTTCAACACTTGCGGGCCTACCCTTATCAGAGTTCCCACAAACCTCAAAACTTTTTATTTGTTCTCGTATTTACAGGATAATACGTTTAGGGAAAATCCGAGACCGTTCGGGAAAAAAGAAAACGTAAAATCTTTAATACTTTGAGTAAAGTATGAAACAGATAAAGATTCAATTGTTTGTAAACAATGACGTCTTGTAGATGATTCAGAAAATTTAAACACTAAAATATTTATATTATTATTATTTATTTATTTTATTTTTATTATTTACATTTTTATATTTTTTGAAAATAAAATTGACCATCCCATACATTTTGGCTAGTCAGCTAACGATGTTTTGTATGGGAGGGTCAAATTTTTTTTCCCGATTTCGTGGTTGGTCCCATAGTGAAAGTTGGTCAGTATGACTTACTGATTTAACCCCCAAAATTTCAAGACGAATAAAAAAACACCCAGTATCCAGGTTATACGACCATATTGGTTCTCATTCCGAAAAATGCAAAGAAATTCACGCGAAGAAGTAATACAAAAGACTAAATAATTCTAAGACTAAATAATGCCATTATTTTTACTTGCTTTATATTAATAACACGAAACCTGACCAATATGATTTAGGAAATGGTTTTGCCCGCAACGGTTCTTGCGTTCAGACTGAAAATGGCTTCCTATAAAGTGCAGACAAGCTAAGCATTAATATTAATAAAGGAATCATTGGCCGCGCCCGCAGGACACAGAAAGTTAGGCAGTAAAATAAGAATAGCTTTTAGAGTTCCATACTCATAGGGTGCCAAACGGGGAGCCTACGCTATCCATCCATGCATACTTCTGTCCTAACTTCAAAGAGAACAAGAATCCCCATACAAGAAATGTTCTTTTCAAGCTTTTTTGTATGTTACTTAGTAATGTAAGCTTTCCTTAAATTTAGGGGTGTTGGAAAAATGAATTCACTCTAGACATTAACCATTAGTTAATTTACATTTTCCTAGTATTAAGTACTAGACGATGTTGCCCTTTGATTTCATTTTCTGTTTTACGCAACTGTTTCTCTTCTAAAGTAGGTACCCATTTTATCATAACTTCAATTAGACAATTGGCTAAGTAAAGTTTTTGGAAGAGAAGTAAATTATATTTTTTTCGATAGTCCTCATCCTAAAGATCGAGAAACTGCGGCTCTTTTATTTTTATTTCCTCTAATATTTTAGAAATATTTTTTTAGTTATTAAGTTGACATTTGTAAACTTTAATGACCGACAAGCTTGTTGCCTTCGTACTTATGAAAAAGAAAAAAAAAACTGTCACATCTATATCTGTCATTGTCAAATCAAAGTAAAGAAACGATTCAATTCAACGGCTCTTTTCTGTTTGCTTGCGTTTCATTTGTGATTAGTGTTTTTAGAAATATTTTAACGACCTCAGAACGGACTCCGGACTTTCGATTTTGCCGCTTTGCTCTACGACCTTTGCACGATATTTGGACTTGAATAATGAATTAGGTATTGAATCGTTTGTTTACTTTGATTTGACTTGACAATGACAGATATATAATGTGACAGGTTTTTTTTTCTTTTTCATTAAGTACGAAGGCAACAAGCTTGTCGGTCATTAAAGTTTACAAATGTCAACTTAATAACTAAAAATAATATTTCTAAAATATTAGAGGAAATAAAAATAAAAGAGCCGCAGTTCCTTGATCTTTAGGATGACGACTATCGAAAAAAATATAATTTACTTCTCTTCCAAAAACTTTACTTAGCCAATTTAAAAAATCAATCTACTGTATATAAAATCCTTGAAAACAGTTTTTTGTATATTTCTTTGTAAAATACATGTCTTTCTGTTCTTAAACTGTCCACTATCCTAGTTCTAATACATGTTCAGAAACCGCAGACGGCTAAGGACGCGGTATTATCGGAAACAGATTTGCATAGTTAACCGCCCAATCCTTGCGCCTGAGTGCTGAGACGGGGTCTTGAGTTGTCCGAGCATGAGCCGTGATATTGAGTCGATCGTTTTCATGATAGGTACCCATTGTAAGGTGTCGGTCGCTTTGGTTCGGTGAACGGTGCCATCCCCTTTTAGCTGTCACTTACCACCAAAAGCTTGAGTATTCTCTCACTTCAAAGATACCACAACACCATACTTAAAGTCAATCTTTGTACTTAATCATAATTAATAAGTTGTAATCTAAAACCCTACTGGCCACAAGTGTGTCGTAACCTTTCAATTTTTATATAGCCTATGACACTCGCACATTTTTAACGAATTATTCACACCCAATTGATTAAAATCGACGCAATCAATAGTTCAGGAGCTAAAGCGGAACATTCGATTTTTGGTCATATACTTAAATACAATACTGTTAATATATTCCTTTGGTTTCGCTCAGTCATTTTTTTTTAATATTTTCTACTAACTTGATACGAAGATAAAACT
This sequence comes from Tortrix viridana, assembly GCA_963241965.1. Classification (NCBI taxonomy): domain Eukaryota; kingdom Metazoa; phylum Arthropoda; class Insecta; order Lepidoptera; family Tortricidae; genus Tortrix; species Tortrix viridana. Next base: position 2,450,359 of record OY725174.1, read on the forward strand.
TAACTAGAAGTTTCTAGAAGACGAAAGAACAGCGATTTTATAAAAGACGTAGATGGATTCTATCCGGTACCAACGTGCACGCATTAATTCATCCAGGGTTAGAGTAGTTCTACCGTAGATACGTGAGGTGAAATAAAACGATTCAATTGACCAAGTAGTTTATAGGAAAGTCTACGACTAGACTGGTAAGCTTGGTAAGATTTGAAACGGAGTTTATAAGAATCATATATTGTCGGAACGAGGATGTACGATACAAACATCGCACATGTCGCGCGTCAGCTAATTCAGTCATTCAACTTTTATTGCTTTAAAAGCAAGTTTATTATATACCTTGTTAATATTACTTAGTTTACGTTTAGGCGTGCTCCTAGCTAGTACTGTATATCATCTTGACTATCAATAAATATCATACACCGTTATCAGTGTTTCTATCAAGAACTTATCAAATCATTACTGATGTACCTATTGACCGTACATCATTTGGTCCTTCGAACCGGATTTTGGACTAGTGCGCGGTGTTTAAAGGAACAAGGCCACGTGACTTCACGACGGAACGCGATCATTTTTCAAGGACTTGTGACTTAACCGTTTTGGCATACAGTTCAGTGAATATCAAAATCAAATCGTTGTCCAATTTAGACACGAAGCATATAAACAGGATCATCAAATATCATATCAGAGTTTTCGTGCTTTAGAGGTTCAACGTGCGGTAGCGAATCGGTCTTGACGGCCTCCCACAAGCGGGTCTCACCGTCGGATTGAGAAATCGTATATACTGTGCAAAGGATCTCTGGAACACGGGACACTAATATCATCAGAAAATAAATCAAGCATGGAAGACTTACTTAACACTCAAGGCCAACTTGCACAAACCATAGAAAAAATACTTATCAATTTCAAAAAAGATGGTACAGAGCGAAAATCTTCGCAAAATATCAAAAGGCGCTTGGAAACTCTTGAACAACATTGGACGGAGTTCCAAAAAAATCATATCCTACTTTGTGAGTATGAAAATCGTGAATTCGTCTACTTTGCAGAAAATCACTATCAACGTGTATCAAGCATTTACAACGAAACTCGCAAAGCTTTAGAACAATACCTACTAACACACCGAGAGGACAAACACCTTATAAAACCCGCTACTTCTCAATTCAACCTGAATATGGACTGGAACCAGCCGGAAGAACCAACAAAAAAACAGCCGTCGGCAGCTAATACCCATCAGTTAACAGAGAATGGTGATTCAAAAAAACTGGAAGAAATGTACCGAAAGCAACAAAGTAATTTTAAAGCCTTTCAACGTGCCATCAACAATGTCAATTTGGAGTTACTTACTGAAAAGTGGGAATTCGAAGATGCTCTGAAGACAGTGCAGGCGCGATGGTCTGTAGTCGACTCCTTACATTGGGAGATTGATAGTGAGCAAATCAATGAAAAACCGGAGTATGAACAAACATACAATAAGTGCGAACAAAAGTACGACGAAATCAAAAAATCTATCAATGTCAAGATGTGGGCTTCTTCGCATAGAGAAAAGTCGACCCCGGCTATTGAAATCCCCATCTTCAACGGAAATTATCACCAATGGACCTCATTTAAAGATTTGTTCACGGAGACGATACACAAAAATAATACTATATCAAATGCGCAAAAAATGCAGTTTCTCAAGAGCAAAGTAAGAGGCGAGGCTGAAAAACTCATTCAACATTTAAAAATCAGTACTGAAAATTATCAAGTTTGTTGGGAAATTCTACAACACCGGTACAACAACACCAAGTTAATATTCAGTTCGCATATCAACATCCTTCTTGGACTACCTACCATGCAACACCAATCAGCTGCATCTATAAAAAGGTTACATGATACAACCAGGGAATGCCTACACGCTGTGGAAAATTTGGGGGTAGATACATCCAACTGGGACCCATTAATAGTCCATTTATTAACGCAAAAACTAGACGCAGACTCTCATAGTGATTACATTGAACAATTGAAAGACCAGCGAGAGTTGCCTTCATTATCTGAGTTTTTGACTTTCTTAGAAACAAAATTTACTGCTTTGGAATCTTCGCGTCGCAAGCAAGAAATTTCAAAACCCGCTCAACAAAATTATGAAAAAAGGTCAACTTTTCAAAGACCTCAATCATATCAAAAAACTCATGATCAATACTACAAAGAGAACCGCAATTATAATTCGACACCTAACAAGAATTATCAAGCATTCGCAAACAAAAACTATCAAGGTGCCGCAACTAACATAACAAGGTGTTTATATTGCAACTACGAACATGATCTATTTCGTTGCCACAAATTTCTAAGCATGACACCTGAAACCAAACTTGCAACAATATCAACGCGAAAAATATGTCCTAATTGCTTATACAAACATTACGGTAATCCATGTAAATCCGAAAAGAGGTGCAAGCAATGCAACGGTGAACACAATACGATACTCCACGAGGCAATTGTCGGCAAGAACAAACAAGCCGCCAATGAACCAAGTACATCGAAAAACACGAGTCACGTGTCGCAAGAACACGAAGTAGAAACTCTCCTATCAACAGCGATTATCAAGGTCAAAGCATCGGACGGATCTCTTATCCAGTTAAGAGCGTTAATCGACCAAGGGTCTCAAATATCACTTATTACCGAAAACGCTGCTCAACAATTAGGCCTACGGCGACAAAGTTGTAAAGGACTGGTGTTTGGAATCGGAGCCAAAGAAAATAACTGTAAAGGGTTTATCAATATCACGGCCTCATCAATGTACACAGATTATACATTCAACACGAAAGTTCTTATAATGAATCGTCTAATCAACAATTTACCCAATCGAACATTTGCTAAACCATCATGGTCTCATCTTGAAGGAATTCAGCTAGCAGACCCGGAATTCAATGTCAGCCGACCTATCGACATTTTGCTAGGCGCTGATATCTACTCAAATATAATCTTGACAACAATTATCAGAATAGATGAAACTACTCCAATTGCTCAACAATCCCGTTTGGGATGGATTTTATGCGGCAATATGAAATCTTATCACTGTAACGTGGTCATCAACAATATCGACGACATCAGTAAGTTTTGGGCGATAGAAGACATAACCGAAACCCCAGATGACTTATCATTAGAAGATCAAACTTGTATAGATCAATTCAAATCGAAGACTATGCGCCGGCCAGACGGGCGTTATGTAGTCCGGCTACCATTGAAACCTGACATAGGAGAAAAGCTGGGTACATCAAGACCAAAGGCGGTTGCACAATTTTATCAGCTGGAGAAAAAATTTATCAGAAACGAGAAACTATCAAAACAATATAAATCATTTATTAATGAATACCATGAACTAGGACATATGCGTGAGAGCGAAAGAGACAACGCACCTAGTAACTTCCTACCGCATCACTCAGTGCAACGCGATGAATCATCGACTACAGCCTTACGCGTCGTATACAACGCGTCAGCACCAACATCGTCCGGTTACAGCTTAAATGACTTAATGTACAGGGGACCAAATTTACAAGCAGATTTATTTTCATTAATTTTAAAGTGGAGACAATACAAAATCGCCTTCACAGCCGACATAGAAAAAATGTTTCGGCAAATATTATGTCACGAGCAAGATCAACGTTATCAAAAAATAGTATGGAGAGATCATCCAAATCAAGCACTGCGTGAATACGCTTTAACGACAGTCACCTATGGAACCAAATCAGCTCCGTTTTTGGCAATGATGACTCTTAAACAACTGGCTCTAGATGAGGGCCATCAATACTCCGAAGCAGCAAAAATTCTAGATCAAGATTTTTATATGGATGATCTTCTCAGCGGCTCTCATAACATTGAAGAGGCAAAGAAAATTCAAAATGACCTTATCAACCTACTGAAGACTGGAGGGTTCAATCTTCGAAAGTGGTCTTCTAACGATCCCACGTTATTAGAAGACGTGAGCACTATAAACAATCAACAATCATTTGACTTTAAACATCAAGAATCTCAAAAGACTTTAGGCCTGAGGTGGAATACCAAAGAAGATGTTTTTACCTTTGAGTTAAAGATAGACCTATCAACTTCGAAAAAGGTCACTAAACGATCACTTCTATCAGACATATCAAAATTGTTTGACCCCGAAGGATGGCTTTGCCCTACAACAACCAAACTCAAGCTATTATTCCAGTCGATTTGGAAAGAAAATCTGGAGTGGGACGACCAAGTACCAGAAAGCATCGAAAACGAATGGAGAAATATCAAAAGAAATTTAAGCGATATAAATCATATCAAAATAGATAGATGGTTACAAACTACAGAGAACGAACCTATTGAATTACATGGCTTCTGCGACGCTTCAGAAAAAGCATACGCTTGTGTCATTTACAGCGTAGTCCGAACAGACCGGCAGGGAGCACAAATCTCTCCCAAAATCACTATCATCGCTGCCAAATCTAGACTAGTACCATCAAAGAAAGCCGTGTCTCTTCCGCGGCTCGAATTGACAGCAGCAGTGTTACTTTCAAAATTGGTTACACTAGTTACAAAAGCATTATCAGGGATTAATATCAAACTACACTGTTGGACCGACTCTACGGCAGTTTTGGGATGGCTGCAGGGTGACATCACTCGATGGAAACCATTCGTATCAAATAGAGTGCAAAAAATCAGAGAAGCTATACATAAGGATTGTTGGCGTTACGTTAAATCTGACGAAAACCCCGCAGATTGCGCAAGCCGAGGGATTACTGCATCCCAGCTCAAGGAAAACACATTGTGGTGGAGCGGCCCAAATTGGCTATCATCATACAATCAAAATCAAGAAAAACCAGTCTTTATCACTGACCAAGAACTAAAAACAACCAAACATTGTCACGTGTCAACACGAGCACGAAATGACGATATTATCAATTACCTAATTAACAAACATAGTAACATGACACGAGTTACGAGAATCGTAGCATGGATATTACGCGTCACGTCGCGCGGTCAGCAAAACCCGAAGTACTTAACAACAGACGAGCTACTTAGAGCAAAAAATAAAATAATCAAACACATTCAAGAAATAGAGTTTGCCGATGATATCAATAACCTGAAGCAAAATCAAAATGTAGATCCAAAAAGCAATATATTGAAATTGAGGCCCTTCCTAGATCAAAATGGGATGTTGCGAGTCCGTGGAAGACTCGATAATGCACACATTAGCTGGGAAATGAAACATCCTCTGCTTATTCCACACAGGAGCCGCCTCACAGATCTACTCATCGATCAAGCACACAAAGTTGTATTGCATGGAGGTGTCCGTCTCACTTTGTCCAGACTGAGACGGTCATTATGGATTGTGGGAGGCAACAGGGCCACTAAAAAACGCTTAAGGCTCTGCATCATTTGCCGAAAACAGAATCCTGAAAAATTGACGCAAATAATGGGTGATTTACCCGAATCAAGATCAAACCCTACCAGACCTTTCTACAACACTGGGGTTGACTACACCGGCTACGTTAACGTCAAAGCTAATAAAGGTCGTGGCATCAAAACTACCAAGGGCTATATATCCGTTTTCGTTTGCATGGCAACAAAAGCAGTGCATTTAGAACTAGTCTCGGATCTAACTTCGGAATCATTTCTAGCAGCTTTAAGAAGAATGTCTGCAAGACGAGGAGCGCCCTGTCACATATTCAGTGACAATGGCACAAATTTTGTCGGCGCTAACAAGGCAATAAGAAAACAATTTGAGGAGATCAAAGCCACACTAAATGAAGCATTCTTCAACGCCATCAGTGATATGAACATCAGTTGGCATTTCAATGCACCTTCCTGGCCGAGTGCTGGCGGCTTATGGGAGTCTGCAGTAAAAAGTCTCAAATATCATCTCCGCAGAGTACTGGGTGAGCAACATCTGACGTTTGAGGAGTTTTCGACATTATTGGCACAGATAGAAGGTTGTTTAAATGCACGCCCACTATGTGCGTTAAGTGAAGACCCTGACGATCTGAATTACTTAACACCATCGCATTTCTTATCAAGCGGCCCTACTTTGCATATCGTTGAGACAGAAAGAGACGAACGAACACGCTGGCGTCTAACACAGAAAATATTCCAAGACTTATGGAAAAGGTGGCAGGCCGAGTATTTATGTCAACTACAATCGCGTTGTAAATGGACACACCCCAGATCAAATGTCAAAGTCGGCGACATTGTTATCATCCATGACGCAAACTTACCTGCTGGTAAGTGGGCCCTGGGCCGAGTGCTAGAAGTTCACCCAGGAAAGGACGGCTACGTTCGAATCGTATCAGTTAAAACAAAAAACGGAGTCATCAAAAGACCTATAATCAAATTATCACTCCTGCCTATATCAGAGAACGATTTATCACGTGAAGAACAAAACAATAGTTTAAAAATAAACACAACGCCAAGAGTCACAAGAAGTAAAAAGGGCAGCAAAATTATTAACTTCATAACAATAGCCTTAATGTTATTAATGCTGATTATATCACCGGCGCAATGCAATTACAGCGTATCAAGTTTCAAAGAAGGCCAAGGGATATATTTCGATAAAATAACAAATATGAAACTGGCACGGGATGAATGGAATCTTGTGGTTTATTATGACGTCAACCCTTATTGGCATGGATCCGAATTGTTAACAAAATATATAATGCACTTGGAAAAAACTTGTCACAACATTGAAACACAATCACAATGCCAGATCGTATTAATGCAATTACGTCACGCTGCCTCAGAATTAAATTACTATGACTCGATGTTACTAGGTCAACGCCCCGAAGTATCAAGAAAAAGGAGAGGACTGATCAATGGAATCGGCAATATAGCTCACAGCTTATTCGGCGTGCTCGACGAACAGTTCGCCGAGCAATATCAAAAGGACATCGAGCTGACTCGGACCAATGAGAAACACTTGGCTTACTTGTGGAAAAACCAGACGTCAGTTATAGAGGCTGAATATAATATGCTAAAAAGAATCGAAGATACTGTGGAAAAACAACATAAAACCTTTAATATGCACTTAAATACTTTAGAGTGGGCTACAAACAAACTCAGCAAGCAAGTTCAAGATACAACGCTGATCAACGAGTTCACCGTATCGTCCATCATAGCAAATAACATCCTGATCAATTTAAAAAGCATCCAAGGCACCATTTTGGACACAATCACTAATGTGTTATATGGTAAAGTTAACGTTCATCTTCTTACACCTCAACAATTGAAGGACGAACTGAACGTCATCGCGGGGCAGTTACCGAAAGATTTATCACTTCCATGTGAGAATATCAACACAGACTTAACTAAGATGTATCAACTGATGAAGGTTAGAACAAGAATGACTCATCACTTTCTTATATTCGAAATCAAAATTCCCTTGGTGTATCGAGACGCCTATGAACTCTTTAGATTAATATCCATTCCAAAACAAAACGGAAAGATCATGACCAAGATAAGACCGATTGCAAATCAAGTGGCCATCAACATGCAAAAAGAGTCATTTATACCAATGCTGGATGAGATCATACAAAAATGCGTAAATTTTGACGCTAACACGCTTATATGTACACTACAAGGTCCTATTTATCAATTCAAGTCAGATGTTCGCCTCTGCGTCACGGATCAAATTACCAACAGGTGCAAAACTGACACCGATACTTGTCGGAACATATGGACGGAACTAAACGCTATCAACACTTACCTATTCTTTTGTTGTGACCGATGCACAGCGAGAATAATATGCGGACAGGAAGTGACTGCAGAACATTTGAGTAAATCCGGAATCATCACCTTACGAAAAGACTGCGTCCTTAACGGAGATACTTTTACCATCTTCTCTCAAAAGAGACCGTCTAGCAAGATCAATACTCAAGCGGATATATTTAAATTCGACATACCATCGATAAACAATGTAATAAATCTGACGGTGCCTGTCATAGAAGATCAATCAGAAAGTAATGAAGAAAATAAAAGGTACTTCAAGGTCATCAAAGAACAAATTAACCACATGAAGAAAGAGGGAGAGCTATCAGATTCGATCAGCTATCACGACGTTCATCATTACACAGCCATCTACGTCGTCATGGGTATCGTAGTCGTGATTGCGGCGTTGTATCTACGCCGTTACATTCGAGGACGCCGGCTAGTCGCCCGTCTCACTCAGCCTGCGTTCTGCTCACCGCCTACGGAACTTAGACACGGGCCTACTGCGGGCTCAACACCATCGCGGATCTCCCTCCACTCAGTAACCGAGCAGAATAATGCTGGTCAACATGCGGAGCGGCCAATAGACCTACGCTTTGGTGCGGTAGCACTTAACACTACAACTGCACCCTCAACATCCAAGGGATTCATTTCAATCAAATAATTTTGTTATTATTTAGACAGATACCTATTTTTATTGTATATTATTAAGTATTTCTAATAACAATGTATAATGTCAGGAATACAGCATCCCTATTTCTCTGGCCGGGAATATGTACGATACAAACATCGCACATGTCGCGCGTCAGCTAATTCAGTCATTCAACTTTTATTGCTTTAAAAGCAAGTTTATTATATACCTTGTTAATATTACTTAGTTTACGTTTAGGCGTGCTCCTAGCTAGTACTGTATATCATCTTGACTATCAATAAATATCATACACCGTTATCAGTGTTTCTATCAAGAACTTATCAAATCATTACTGATGTACCTATTGACCGTACAGAGGATTTCACGAATTGATGTAAAAATCTCAAACATAAATTATAGGATGCGTCTGATATTTAAATTGTTTTCTAGTGAAAAAAGGTAAGTTTTTTTTTGTAACAAAGAACGATGGCAGAATAAGATATTTTTTATTATGGGTTTAATTTAATTCCTAACTTAAGGGAAAAAATAAGGTACTTTTCTAGCAATTCACATCTCATCTGACAGCTGGTCTCAAATAGATATGATCATGTTCCACACCGTTTCATCCCAAATCAACGTCTTATCTACCATTAGTATCTATCTAGCACGACCGCCTCATTTACATCGGAGAACTTGGCCCGCAGTTAGTTTTACTTAATAGGAATGCACTTTTGGCTGATTTGCATTTGCAAATAATGCAATTAGCCTTAGAGATCTTGGTCATAAATTTTAGATTTAAGTGCCGGTTTGAATCCTAGTGGTAGTAGGATGAAGGAAGGTACAAATTCTTCAGAGATTGATTCTATAACAGCTGGACTCTAGAAATCTGTCAAAAAGTATAGAATTGTAATTATATTCTTTTGAGAAAGCAATAGGTAGGTAGTCGTTCTATTGGCTATCGGCTATCTCGCTAAAATTATCAAAATGTTTTTACAAAAAATTTATATTTGAATTCTGTTGGAGCATATTTAATGATAACTATGGGTATGAAGGTAATAGTGATATGTTGTTCTTCAGTTCAATTTGACTTTGTAACTCTCAAAGTTTATATTGTTTGCAAATATCCAAAATATATCACAACATAAAACCGCCATTTTATTTGCGGCGTTCCCCACTAAATAACAATCCAAAATATCCTGGGCTTAAGTAACTTTAGAAGAATCCCCTAAATCTCAAACAGCCGACGGAGGCTTTCAAAAACAATTTAGGCGCGACTAAGGATGCATTAAGGTGCAATCCAATTACCTTTGCCGTATCTATGTTTTGTTATATTGAACTAATCTACAAGTTCGTTTATACCTACTCACCGTGTCTTATTATATCTTATATTATAATTTTGGATTAAATTCGACAGGCGCCGATAACTTTTTTAAATCTGTAAATGAAGCACTGCATAAAACTTGCCGTATTTTCAAAGCAAAATGTACTTGATGTTAAACTAAGTTATCTAAGTACAGCATTCTCACAGAATTCATACGAGACGGGAAAATTGATGTAGAATGTGATGAAATGCTTTTCCTAAAGGGCACCACAGACTAATACCGGTTCATATTCGAACCGCGGATAGATAAGGTTACTTCAAATTCAAATTTGACACATGTTGTACGTGGCAAATGTCAAATTTTAACTCGATGTGTCCTTATCTATCCGCGGTTTGGATATAGGAACCGGGCATAAGTCCGCCGGCCGCTCTCGGCCTGTCAGATATCGTATTAGAACACAGTCTATCCGTTTCTCTTACGATTTAGGACTGACGATTTCAATTTCAAACTGCACGCTTAGGGCGCGCGGCGATCTGTATCGACAGCTCTCGACCGGACAGTCCTACCCCTCACGGCAAATACGCTTTACATATCGTGTGATCTCGAACTGTCGTCTGAAAACTCATAATATATGTTGTAAGGTAGGTAATTATGTTATGGTGTAAGTTTTCGTTTTGTTATACATATGTCTGTCTTCTTTTTCTGTGCACCCACTACCTATGTACATTTCTAATTGGACACGTGGTTAACTTACTTGTTCGCGTTCGAATATTGCCGGCAGGCATGAATCGTTTTGATGTGTGCGCTCCATAGATTTTGGCCGGCCATCTGACAAATTTGGGATTGCCGATCTGTTTGCATTTTGTTACTCTGTGTAGCCCTTAAAGTTATACGGAAGCTTAAAAGGTTCAGTAGACGAGAGAGGTAGATGAACTGTCTAGTGTCGATGTACCTGTACCTACTATGTTTAAACATGATAGATAGTCTGGCGTTAAAACGAACTTGTTCAATGATACCGAGAACATTTACCGAATAAAGTAGCGCGTAATATTATCGCAATATTACGCGCCAGGGGTCCATTTTGGGCCCGATTTTATTTATCTTATACTCTGCTGATATTAGATCCCATATCACTCACTGTAGATATCATATTTATGCCGATGACATACAGATTTACATCACTTGTAAACCATCTGAAGTTGATTGTGCAACAAGGAAGCTCAATGAGGATCTCTCACGGATAGCCACTTGGGCCACAAAAAATTGTCTCCTGCTTAATCCAACCAAAACTAAATACCTTATTTTCGGCAGCAAGCACCAACTGGCTAGTCTCAGTCCTACTGTGAATGTCATGCTATCTGGCGAACCTATTGAGCGTGTATATGAGGATCGTAACTTAGGCCTTTTTATGGATGCTGATCTGCGATTTGAAAAACACATAGCAAGTGCAATTAGAGGCTGCTTTTATAAATTAAAAGTGCTTTATAAAATTAGGCCATATATCAGTGAGGATTTACGTGTGCAGTTGGTGGAATCACTAGTGTTGTCCAAGCTAAACTACATGGATGCAGTGTTTGGTCCACGTCTTTTAGTAAAAACTAAAAAACTGTTACAACGAGTCCAAAATGCCTGTGCTCGTTTTTGTTTTCAAATTCCGTTGAGGGCCCATGTGAGCCCGTTTCTCAACAAACACTCAATGCTAAAGATGCAGCACCGTCGTAAGCTCCACCTGGCATGCTTGCTGTTTGGCGTCTTAAAGAATGAAGCTCCAACATATCTTTTCGGGAAACTGGTGTGGGCGTCTCGTTGCAGGTCAGGTGGGGCTCGCCAGTGCAAGTTGCAACTTTTAACACAGCGACATGCCTCTGCAGCTTTCCGAGGAAGTTTTCGTTACGCAGCAACTAAATGCTAGAATAATATTCCACCGCCTTTAAGGAACCTGCAAAGTATAAATACCTTTAGGAATAAGCTGAAGATCTTTCTGCAGGGGCACCAAGTGATTCAGGAAACGTTAGTGCATGATACGAGCGCTATATAACTGTCATAAATGTTTCTTTTGTATCTATTGGTATTATTTCTTTATTTATTTACATACCTATTATATAGATTCAATGTGCAGTACGGCACTCTATTGTGAGCTTAAAAATAGTACATACCTATGGTTTATGTCCCATCTGCCTGCATTGCCGTGTATATTCATTAATAATTTGTTGTATCCACCTCTTGTTATATCCACCAATGGAAGCATGTGAGTGTTTTGCATTGGATTGCATTTCACTTCGCCTTAATTTGTAGTTGTTTTTCTATATAAAATCATTAATAATATTACGTACATTTTCTACAAATAATATATGTAAATTCTGTAGGAGCAGTAAATTAAAATGATAGTTTCTGTCTCGCACGCTGCATGTGTTAAAATATTTTCCGGGGTTTGCAAATCAACATCGAGCCGGGATCTTGTACTTGTACTTATACATATAGGCAAACCAACTTACCGTAGCGTAACCACGTAGTTTTTAATTCTTTCGATTCATACACTGAATTTATTACCTAGGTTAATTTCTTGTTCGACCTTATATTCAGGTAACTCACTAAATTAGGTATTGTTATGTTAGTATAATCTACTGTAATATGTATTGTTAACTATTTTTTCTGTGTATTTTTGCACCAAAACATTAGATAAGATAGGTTATGATCAAGTTGTGACGTCTGTTTTTGCTTGTTTTTTCTTGCTTAGGGAGGCTAAGGGACTCTTGCCCATACTGCCAAATAAGGCGGGCATGAAAGGTAGCGTGTGATTTTTAATTTTTTTATGTTCGTTTTCCTTTCTTATTGTTTCGTTTTCCTCCTTCTTGTTTTGTAATTTATGTTTTATGTATCTGTCAAAATTATGTGTGTGTAACCTTCCGTGGTTTCACCTGATGGTTCCAACGGAAGACCAGCGCCGACTTTAATGCCGGCATTACGCTGAGTTGGGACCATTTCGTGACTACATTCTTACTGTGTGTATTTTTTTGTCCTTTGCTGATATTGGTCACGAATAAATGTTTTTCTTTCTTTCTTTCTTTCTTTCTTTCAATACTTTCTAGCAACCTTGAGGGCACTTCATTTCACTTTGTCTTTGACCTCTATTGCTATTTTGTTAACGAGTAGCTATCCTTTTTTTGACGTGTAGACGTCTTTCAATTCGGTCAGTATGGGGGTCACTTTCAAAAACAAATGTAACGAAATATGTTATGGCGAGATCGCTTATAACTTTCCAAGTATAGCACCTACCGGCAATATTTTGTTACCATTATATAGAAGAAAGAAGCCATTACTCGGTAGTGCATATGTAGCTGGCGTGAATGGCGCTGTAATCGCGCACAGTACGGCGCATCATGAACTAAATACCATCGCGCGCTGTGATTATTTAGTGATTACTCAACATTGATCGATTCGAGCGGGAGTGGTCGCGTTTGAACTCACGACGTTATAGCAGGTGTGATACCTAAAATTCATACTTGTGACCATTCGAAGTTGTAGAGTTCAAAAAGGTGTGGCTTTTTGCGGAAATTTGACGACTGCTCCACTATGGTGCCACCGCGTGCGATACATAGATAGGTAACGTACAGAATACGTAGTAAGAGAGAGATTCCGGGACTCGAAGATCCGCTTTGACCTCGGCTGAACGTGTTCGTTTCCACAGGAAACGCGTTAGATTGAGCCAAGCGCAGGAATCCCAACCAGATGGATGAGCACGCACTAGACGTTTCCACATTATAAGAACTGAAACCGTTTTAATCATTGTAGAACCAAAAAGTTATCAAACGTCGCTTGCCGGTGAGCAAATTAAAAAAAAGAAACACGTCAAATTCATTGACGCGTCAACAACAGTCATCGCAACTCAAAACATTGTATGAGACCCGTAATTAATATCTCACCCCCGATCCCATGAACTGGATATCTTTCGGGGTCTGGTGGCTGGAAGATCATCATCACGCGGTTTTCGTCACCATAGTCGTCATGTTCGCTACTTTTCTATTATATGACATGATCAAGACAAACAAAGAGCCTACATTCATATTACCGACCGTACCGATATCTATCAAGGAATCATCATCGTCTAAAACTATGAGACACGAAGTCCTTCATGTAGAAACTTTAGACAGCACAACTAAGCTTGTTGACGTAGCCTCAGATAATGACGATGGTAAAGAAAAGAATTTTGTTGCTGGTGGCATTTTTGTACAAACAGTAAAAAAAACAAGCTTCCTGCCCATAAATTTACCTACTGTATGATTACTAATCGGCTTTTAATGTTTAAATGATGTTTGTTATTCGTAAACTGTTATTTCATTGCATTATGGTAGGTCTTAATGTGGACCGACGATCTGAGTCGAAGAATAACCGGCGAATTTAAGTCGTCCGTTATTTACGCGTAAATGACATTTAACTGCCTGCACTTTCATTTACTCGCCAGTTTTTAACGACTTAATGAAAATGCAGGCAGCAAAATAAAAATGTTTATTCTGTAAATAGGGCGCACGGACACATTTACACGTCAAAAATCTACCAGCGCTTCCAAAGAGGCCACTACTAAGAAGAAGCGCCGCAAGAAACTACGAGGAGCGATGCTCGTAACAGGTCCTATCGTTCATAATACTGATTTCCTTTAATAATAGTTTTCTAATAAAAATATGTTTTCGTAGTTATTCCGGTGCGGTTTAATATATAAATACTGTTTCCTTTCCTGAAGCGCTGGTAGACAAAGATTAGAAAATATTTCCATTCTTTCCTTAGCCACTAAAAAGATAAGAACTATCTGCGGCACTCAGAGACGTCAATTAGTTTTTATTTATTTATTTATTTATTTATTTATTTATATCAAGTAACAAGACTCATAATTAAAACCACATATAAACAGAAAACAGCAATGATAATACAAAATTAAATTAAATATTATTAAATATACATGTAGCAATAGAAACTAAATTAAACAATAATCAATAAAACCAATATTCATTCACAATGTCAGTATAGTAGTCATAAAATGTCAGTCAGTCAGTCAGTTTTTTTAAAGTTTAAGTTTCATTAAAGTTGCTGCGTCTTGTTTTATTGCTATAGCAAAGACAGTGACAGCAGCAACTTGAAACTTAATAGTTAATTGACGTCTCTGAGTGCGGCCGTATGATTTTATTTGTCTTTATTTACTTAACTATGATGATGATGATCCTTTCATCCTCAAACAGGCATCTTTCTATCCCCAACACGCCTATCCTCAATCCATCTGACATACCTACCTATTAACAATACCCATACAGGTAATAGCCCATTAAGCTACTCAGGACTGTCGGTGCGCATTCAGGAGGAGACATTACCTTAACTACCGCATACGTTATTTTGTGTCCCAGTTCATCCCATTCTAGGGTTATTCGTTGGCAAATGTTCAGCATTCGATGTAACCGATATTAGATATATTTCTTACGACTGTGTGGGTGATTTAAATGATGTTCATGTCGTGTTTAGGATAGGTAGGGTAGATTATAACGAGCTGGGCCTCTTCGATGTTGCTAGTACACTATATGCAGTCAAAATAAACAAAATATTTTTCTTAAATCCACGACGGATGTAGACGTAACAGAAAAAGTGTTAAATAAAATTTCAAACCCCCCGACTAAAAGGAGGTAAGTAACCAAAAAAAAAATCCGTCGATGGGCTGCCATTCTTTGCCCTGAATGAAGAAAAGGAGAATATCCGTCTCCCCTTGTTTTGCAGACACTCATTTCATCAAATGTGTCGTTTCACCGAATTTAATTTCATCGAAAGCTATTTTCTACTGAAACCTTATTGTTTTTAGGTTATTTTAAGCATGGGTTGCGTAGCTTAGGTTAAGTTAGATCTGTGACCACCAAAAAATTTACTCCTGCACGTGAAAATGCCTGTCGATGAAATGAAAATTAGGCGAAGTAAAACATTCTATGAAATGATATTGTCGGTGATTCAAGGGTAAACCGTAGATATGTTATTACGGTTGATCTGTTATTAACATAGTGATAACTCTAAGAACACAATCTGTACACATCTGTAGGTTGCTTTGGAAGCAATGAAACAAACCCTTCGAAAAATGCGAAAAATATTAACATTGTCTAAGTACGTAGTTAGTTTCTAGACCTTTCCTTCATGATTTTCGAACTTTCGCCAGGTGCCGCATCTTTTGTTTTATATGGAACACGCATACTGTAAAAACGCACATATGCGTTCACAGTGCCTTGAAAGTATCGAGAACGCTTATATGCGTTCCCGGCAGTGAATACGTTAAGTAAAATGCGCGTTCAAACGCCACCACTTTCCACATACAATACATATTATATGGGGGTGTCTCCAAAGTACTCTAAACCCGTAAAAATATTCTGTGATCAAAATTTTGTACGCTCATGTATCGAACGCCCCCAACTTTTTTAACATGCAAATGCAATCAATCACGGAGATAACTGTCATTTAATAGATTGGTTGCCGTGTTTGCTCACTTTGTCATACGTTTGATTAAAACATCGATCAGCTGGTCGCCCGATGCGTTGTGATGAATAATTTGCGAGTGCCCTTTGGAGTTTGAAAGATTGGAATTTTGGAAAAGTGAAACACAAAGCGATTTCGCCACTTTTAGTAATTATTTTTTAAAGTTCCGTGAATCCGAAGTTCCGTTATATACAAACAGCCTAAGGTCGGAGTTCACCAACAGTTAATCAGGCGATTAGAGGTTTGACGGCTGTCAAAATGTATTGTCTAACGGCCGATTAAGATTTAACAGTCCGTTAAATTGGTTGGTGAACTCCACCCTAAAGGTTAAATCCGCACCTACGTTACATTTTTGTGAAGCAGCATGTTGCAACATGATTCGGAATGAAAAAGTGAAAATAAAAATGTCATAAAGAAGGAAAATGCACCTTAATAATGGTTTGGTGTATAAATAAATAAGTAAATGTCAGAGGATGATCTCACACAAATGCACCATAAGGTTATGGCACCAGCAGTAATTTATTTATTTTGTAACAAGCTTCTTTCTTTCTTCTTTGAATGCAGTGTTAGTGTCCATTATTCGTACTTGTCATCTAAATGTGTCCAAACTGGTACAATTACCTTAAAATCCTGAAGATAGACCCATGTTCAACCTTCCAGTTAAGTCTCTTTGTACGTTATTCTGATGAAAACTTAATAATGTACTCGCAATTAATAATAACATGTTATACTGCCATAAGTTTTCAACATTTTACACACTGTTCGCCGTGTTTTGGTTTAGCGTGATATACCACCTGGCAATCAGCGCCATCTGGCGGAGTAATTAATTCTGTTATGGCCCCTATTGGCGGCCGGCCAGCGCCATGTCCATAGTTTTTGTCGATCCATGTTCGAATTTTGTTTTTTTTGCCGTTGTTCTTCCTGAAATTTAAATGTGTATGGTACTTTATAGCCGCTAAATAATAATATACTTCGCCAAGCACTCTGATTAATAAGAAGGCTGCTGTTTTCTTTCGAAGATTGTTACTACATCACATCACACAAAAATTCATTGATGATGATATTGATGATAATCTCCTTTAAGCCCTCGTCATCACATCAGAGATAAATAAATTATAATTGAGAAATGAAACTGAGTCAAGCTAGACCCAGATTAGCCAGGCACAGGAGCAGCGAAAGTGGCCAAATATAATCGCAACACATTCCTATATTATTATAGTATTTAGTTATTTTGACTGCTCCTATCTATTTGACGCTGACTGTACTATTATAACTTTGGTTTGGTTTGGTTGGGTTGGACCGATGTACCTGGCGTTCCATAGTTTCTGCCTACCCCATTGGGAGTCAGGCGTGAAGGTAGTATGTAAGTATGTAGTATAACTTATCCCGATCTTTCAAGATACTTTTCTCTTTTTTTTAAACCGTTATAGGGTAGATGCATACAACCAAAGCAACATAGATACATCACCGCACGCACTTACCATACAAAAGTTAACCCCTCCACGAACCCAATTTGAGTAATGGAAAAACGAATTTGGCAAATGGATGAGTCCCTTTGATACCGAGCCCTGTGCGTTATAATCTGCTTGTGTGCTGGATTAGTTTGTTTTCCTTTTGTAATTACTGCTGCCGCATCTACGTTTGTTTGTATTTAATAATTAATTTTACATTATGGTGGAGGAGCTGGGATAAATGATATGTATTTTAAATGTGTGGTTTTTCTTCTAACCTTTTTGGCAACGCAAAAAAGAGTGTAAATATTTATTAGCTTTGACGGATATTTAAATAACATTTTGGCTAGTTGACGTAAAAAAGGAAATGCCAAATCATCAATATCGTACAAACCAAAAGATGTAAATGCCAGACAGATAATTTTCCAGGCCCCGAGACGTTCATATCTGACTTTGTCTTTGTACGTTCTGCATTCTAGAGCTCTTTGTCCTTATCAACTGTCCGATTTGCCAGAAATATATCTTAAACAAAAATACCAAGAGTATTAAATTGTGAAATTAATATCGCTAAAATTAATAGGTACTTAGATGTATGTAGTTGCTATATTTATTAATGTAAGTGTATTAAATACTGTGTGTACTTATAGTGAGTAAAATAAAAAAAAAAACATAAATTACTGCTGACTCTTTTATGAACTGTTTTTATATCTTAACTTCGTTATCTTTCTTTATAACGGAGTATTGTTTGTTATATTCCAGGACTTAAGCAGAAGTATTGCCTTGTAAGTGTATCTAATGACATCGGAGTTTATTATCATTGTCCATTGAATGCAAAATATATTAACCGCTACACCGACTGGGCTATGAACCTAAATGAAACGCAGAGTATAACAAAACAGAGTCTATACGGCGACGGCGAGTGAAGAAAATAATACAATAACTGTAATCGCAAACATACATACATATAACAAATAATAATAATAATCATAATAATTTGTCATGTAATATTTTGATATTAAAAATAAATGAGTATGAGTATGTCACGCCTCTTTCTCAACGGGGTACGTCCTCCCACTTGCTACGATCCTGGCATACAACTCTCGCTTTCTCTACATTCATCAATCTTTTCATGCATGCACGTCAGTTTAGAGTACTCTTGACCTGACCTTTCTTCAGAACGTCCTCGATTTGATCGTGGTACGTTCGTCTAGGCTTTCCTCTCCCATCGTTCCCATTCACACTCGCCTTATAAATCTGTCTAGTCAATCCGTTTTCATTCATACTCTCTACATGCCAAACCATCTAAGCATCCCTTTCTCAATAAGAGTGACTATACTTTCATTCTAATTATAAAGAACACTAGCTTCTTGCAAGATATCCCTAAAGTCTCTAAACTTCTAGATCAGACGCTATCTTAAAAACCCCATGTATCAATAGATCGTCTGAAATCAAAAAGCAAGCAGTAAAAAATGGCCTCTTATCTACCAATACTTATAGAAGTATTTAATTCGGAGATTAATTCTATTATTAAACTGTAATTAAACTATAAATGAAATATAGCCTAATGATGAATTAAAATTTTATGTGATTTTATTATTTAACTTTATCAGTCGAATTTATTATGAATAAAAATATCTGAATCAGAATGTTCGCACTTACCTTGAGTTGGGAGGCGGGGAAATCGAGAATATTATATCCACTAAGTGTACTTATACCCATTTTACACATTTTTAATAATAAACCGTGTGGGTAAAGAGTATCTACTGGGTAAATTAGGTATATACCTAGTTTATACCTTATCAAGTAAAAAACTTAACAATCCAACAACGAATCACACAGAATCACACACACTTGACACTTGTGTCTTACTTTCTTATTTTTCTTTATTTTGCTCTGCGCTCTGTTGTGTCATACTCTGTCGTAATTGACGGTCTCTCAAGACGTCCTCAGTCCATATTGAAACCCGTAACCGACTGATTGTTTTAAAACAACTATTGTTCACGCGATATATTTAATTTAAACGATATAGTTATTTAAAATAAATGTTGAAAAACATATTTAGGTTATGAAAGTTAAAATTCACGGATGTACAAGTAAATTATTTTTGATATAGTGATAAGGACAGTGGTATTATTATTTGAATTGTGTGATTAGGTATTTGTAAAGTGTGTTTTCAAATGAATTTTTGTGCATTAAGTTATTAAATATGAGTGCTGTGTTATGAGTGGATCAGCAGTGTCATGTTTAAGTGTTCGTACAATAACGGAAATTTTCATTATGTTAAGGTTAGTAACAAATAATATGCTGTTAGTATTACATTTCTAACAAAAATTGAGTTCTATTGTGTTTTGTTTGGCATTTTAGATGGCCGATGTTCATTTTTAATATAATTTCTTTTTGGTGACTTATATAGGTACTGTATCTCGCTTAAAATCGGTGGATCACTGAACATACTCGTACGAAACGCCAGTAATAAAAAAAGGGTTTTATTGTAAAAAACGTCAAACATATTTTTTTTATTTAAAGACAAAAATTTAAACCAACCCAAATATAAATAATTTTTTACATTGAACAGAAATATAAAATAACATAAAATAAACAGTTTCTATATACACTGGCCCGCAAAACTAAGTATCACACTTTTAAAATTGCAATAACTAAACTATTTTATTGTTTTATTTTTTTTTTAAGTTGAAAATGTTAGTGTTTATTTTAGTTATAGTTGGAAAGAAAGCTGATAAAATTAGCTATAAAACGTTTTTTATTTTAAATCTCTAACTTCTATAGTTTAGAAAAAAATTAAATTTTAAAAGGTGTGATACTTAGTTTTGCGGGCCAGTGTAGTATGATTTGAGTGTTCTATTTTAAATACGGAACCCTTGATGCGCGAGTCCGACTCGCACTTGACCGCTTTCTTTAATTAGCCAGCTTGGCAACGGTTTTATTGGGTACAGTAAATATTATTTCGCGGAAGACCTCAAGTTTCCGTACAACATAAAAAAGTTTCGCGTATTGCGGATTGCGCGGTTCACAGCAAAGTTGTTGATTACTTGGTTATTCGGGTTCTTGTTTATTTGTTAGGGAAGTTGTAACACATTCATAAATAGACCAATCGAAGTGTTTCCGACTGTACCCGTTTTATAGTTTATGTAAGGACCCTCTGTCTGTCTGTCGCCGGGCTATATCTCATGAAACAAAATAGGTAGACAGCTGAAATTTTCACAGAGTGTTACTTTAATTGCCGCTATAACAGGAAATAATAAAAAAAAATTAAAGGGGCTCCTATACAAAAAGCGTGATTTTATTAAATTTTGTCACTCCGCGGACTGTTGAACTTTTCAGAGTATGTATCTCTGTTGCCACTATAAAAAACAAAGTACATAGTATTGCGAGTAAATCTTGTACGGTGGTACGGAACCCTTCGTGTGCGAGTCAGACTCGCACTTGACCGGTTTTTTGTATTATTGATATGCATTTTGACGATTCGGTTAGCCTAGTTGAAAGTAACCCTGCCTACAAAGCTAGCGGCCCTGGGTTCGATTCCCGGTACCGACAAATATTTGTGTGATGAACAACATGTCTCAAGGAGTGTCCAAAAATCCTCTAACCGCAGGAAACCCCATTAAGAGCAAATAGTAAATTGCTGAGAACACGGAGTTACATTACAATCGGTTTAGCCTAATTGAAGCCATTGTCGAGCGATCGCTTGAGGCAATTGACCCGAGTTGCCCGCTGCGTGTTTATATGTATGATACAAACAGCTCTTGAGTCACAAGATATTAAGTATTTCTGAATTAAAATGAAAAATAATGAGTTTTAGAATTTTTGTCTGTTTGTTTGTGCGGTTGTGTGCGCTTATCTCAGAAACGGCTAAACCGATTTGGATGAGCAGTTTATTACCTGGATTAAAACTGATACTTTTTGTTCCGGAAAAATTTGATAGTTCCCGTGGGATACACGATTAACGATCTCTACGCGGACGGAGTCGCGGGCAAATACTTGTATCAAAATATTTAGACCATACGTGACGACTGGCACAATGTCAGAACATTTTCTTTAAAAAGATCGCATCTAAAACAAAGTGTTAAGACGTATACACAGTGCAGGTACAGCGAGTAATTTGTCTTGAACAAAGCGGTGCAGGTGTGTCTGCGGCTTTAACAAATGGACCGGTATCACGCCTTGGTACAGACAGAACAAAAACTTTAATTTAAAAAAAAAAGTTTATTAGTATAATATTTTGACTGTGCGAAGACAAACGGGTAGGTAGATATTATTTGTATGTATGTGACCGAAAATCTGATGTTCCACTCTAACTCCTAAACCATTGGATTGATTTTAATAAATGGGGTGTCATACGATTCGTCTAATACAACCAATGGAATAACATATAGCTTATTACTTCTGGATAATGTAACTCTCTAATGGTAAATGAATTATTTAAATAGGTTCCGTAGTTTCAGAGTTTATCGATTCCAAACAAACAAACAAATATTTCCTCTGTGTATTATTTGTATAGAATTCGTTAAAAAGGTTAAAAAGCTGTTGTTTAAGTATCTGTGGTGTATGTACAGTCACGAACGTTAATTTGGGACCCATTTCAAAAAAATATTGCTTGAAGTTGTCAATGTTAGAGATGCCAAGTCATTTGTAACTTACAGGAAACTTCACCTTATTGTTGTAGAATGTCAGATTGACTTTGGACCTAAAGTGGGTCCCAAATTAAAGTTCGTGACTATACAGGATGACGTTCATGCTAAGACTTTCTCCTGTCTACAGAAAACGGACTCGTGCCTTTATTCTTTAGAAAAAACAAAGCGATAAAAATAGGTCACAGCAAGTAAAAATGTACGTGCAACGCAACGAGTGTACATTAACGGCACACATTTAACGGTCATTAAATTGCAATTAGATAACTTCTTCAGACTTCTTTCAAAACAGTTTTGCGTGCTGACTGTATCTAATGAATAACGTTCTCTAGTTTCGGTTTTATTTTCTTACACAGTTGTTTAATGTGTACTTTTAACTCTCAATTTGTAATGATTTTGCGATTAAATAAATATCAGGGGACAATCTTGTACAGTCAATGTCATAAACATGTATTAGTAGTTTATGTGACTGGTGCATAATGAGAGGCATTAAAATACGAGTGTGTGTTTATGAAACGAGCCGACAGGCCAGTTTCATAATAGCATCACACGAGTGTTTTAATGCCTAATTATGTACAGTTACATACACTATTTTATCTACATACATATTATAAGCTCTCTATGATGTGTTCAGGAACCGCATGTTACGACCGGCATAGCCGGCATTGATCAATTATTAGAACGTCAAAAATGGCGGCAACCTAGTTTTTTTTAATTCAGAGACAATCTAGAGTCGGCCTCTACTATCATATCGTTCGAATTATCAAGTAACATACGAGATTTGTCAAAATTGTATGCAATTGACATTTCATTTCGAATTAAATGTCATCTCGAATGATATTAGAATTGAGGTCAAATAAAATTGTTTTGTTTTTCAAAGATGTTCGAAATTTGAAACTCATAACTTTATCTTTTATATCGTTATAAGAACATTATGTTACTGCTACAGATAAGAAAATTATCATAGTAAAATTGATTGTTGTAATGCTGGTCATTGCCTACGGATTCTGAACGCATTATAGAGGACTTATGATATGTGTGTAAGTAGATAAACATATTTATGACTGTGACTGTACTATGGGTACTGGACAGCGACGAACATACTTACATATTAAATACTTACTGCCGCACTCAGAGACGTCAATTAAGTTTTAAGTTTCATTAAAGTTGCTGCGTCTTATTCTATTGCTATAGCAAAGAAAGTGACAGCAGCTACTTTAATAAAACTTAAAACTTAATGGACATCTCTGAGTGCGGCAGTTACTCATTTATTTATAACATCTTATCTTATCTTATACTATTAAACGAGAAGCATTTGTACTCACGTTCACGAAAACGGCTCTACCGATTTCGATGAAAATTGCGACACGGGGGTTTACTGGGGCGAATAATCGATCTAGCTAGGTCTCATATCTGGGAAATTTCGTTATCCCCGTATTTTAAAAGATTTCCCGCGCAATATGGTTCGTAATTTCGGGGTGGCTGCCACCGTCTGAATAGACTGATGGTTAGTTGGCCTACTACGCAAAGACTGCGGGTTCAAATCCCATCTATGGATCGGTGATTTTTCGTTTTTTTTTTTTTTGTGTACAAAATCGATGAAAATTCGGTTTCGACCCGAGCTACGACGCTCGGTCTCCCAGGTACTAATATTTATTATTAAAATAATACTTTAAATACATATATTATTCTTGACACAGACACGTCAGATCTGACCCTGCCTACGAAACTAGCGGCCTTGGGTTCGATTCCCGGCTAAGGCAAATATTTGTGTGTTGAACGCGAGTATTGTTTCTGAGTCTTGGATGTTTCCCATGAATCTAAACTGTTTAAGGATGCATTACTCTGTATAAGTATGTTTATCATTGTCTGGTACTTAAAACTTTATTTATTTACTATATTTTTTACTCCACAATTCTTTTTAAATGGGTCAGATTATTGTTGCCCCTTTAACAACAAAAACGAATTACTTTTGACCAAAACTTGATGGAACCCGTGACCCTCGCGTGCTCAAAGGGTTCTATGAGGACTTCATCAATCAGGGTCGACACCGTGAATGGACAAAAGGGCTAAAAGGACTTTTAGAAAAACAGCAATTACGAATTGTGTGTTACGACGAGTAAATGACGGGGGAAATTATTGTTACTTGTTTTTATTGTGGTTTTCTTTAATAATAATAACAAATATCAGGGACAATCTCAGGACAATCTCACACAAATTGACCTAGTCCCAAACTAAGCTCTAGGCTTGACTATGGGTACTAGACAACGATATACATACTTATATAGAGAAATGCATACTAAATACTTAAATATATAGAAAATATCCATGACTCAGGAATAAATATTCTCGTTCATCACACTAATTTTTGCCCTAACCGGGAATATTTACCGGGAAATGCAATATTTACCGTCGTCAAGTAAAGCATACCTATCTGACAGATAAATTTAGCACTTTACCTTTCTTACACTTGAATCTCAAAAGACTTTAACTGGAAGTTAAACGTATCGATTGTGAAACAGCCTAGGTCCTTAGACCTTTTATAAGCCTTAGAGCTTTTATATATAAAGGGACCTTATGGAGGAAGGCAGTTACGCTCTTCTTATTCTAACTATACGAATACTATGATAACAGTCCTAGAAACGGCGTAATCGCCTGCCTCCATATAATAAGGTCCCTTTATATTGAGAACGTCACATGATCTTCATCATCAGACCAGCTCGTAGACACCATAATATTGAATTGTCATGGGATTTACATATGTGTTACATACAGCCTATTCAAATAACAGTGAAAACGGTTAAAAATTTACGTAAAAAGTACGTTATATTTTTCAATCCGATCCAGTATAATCTCAAATAAAATAAAATTTACTTCTTAATATTTAATTAAAATTGAATACAATTCCAGTTAAACTTGCAAAGTTTTGTATGAGACTTGTTGTTCTTTAGCAAGTACATTAATTACACTTCTCGTAATTAGTTTTCAATTTAATTTAACTTTGCTACAAGCAGGGAAACTAAATAAAAAGCTAACAATAGAAGTGAAATAAACTGAACTTAATACAGTAATATACAAAAGGTTTTAGACTGATTTTAACAATCCTGACAGAAAGTAGTAAGTAAGACTTGCGGCCGCACTTAGAGACGTCAATTAAGATTTAAGTTTCATTAAAGTAGCTGCTGTCACTTTCTTTGCTATAGCAATAGAATAAGACGCAGCAACTTTAATCAAACTTAAAAATAAATTGACGTCTCTGAGTGCGGCGGTTAGGGCCTTTTACACTATCGATAAGTAAATTTATCTGCCAGTTAAAGATAGCCCTCTCCTTGTCTATTTTCAAGTGTAAGAAACGGCAAGAGCTAACTTTGTCTGTTAGTTATGCTTTACTTGACGATTGTGAAACAGGCGGTTGCCTAACCAAACCTCTATTTTTAAAACGGAAAAAGCTACTTTAATATTTGTGCAAGAGAGATCAATTTCGTCAAAAACGAAAATTATCTTTGTGATCAAAATGCTCATATCCATCTCGCACCGGTCAACTGGTGATACAGGGCGCGCCGGTCAACTCGCGATACAGGGTGATGTTTTAATCTGTCCCGTTAATTACCTCTGGGGGGATGTGATGAAGTGCCCTACACGTTAGATTAGCCATTGTCCGCTAATGATGGATGAAAGAGGGCGTCACGGTATTTGGGGATCCACACTGTAAGCGCAAGCGGGAGCGATAGCGATTAAAGTTAAAATTAAATTAAATATCAGGGGACAATCTCACACAAATTGACCTAGTCCCAAACTAAGCTCTAGGCTTGTACTATGGGTACTAGACAACGATAAACATACTTATATAGAGAAATACATACTTAAATACATAGAAAACATCCATGACTCAGGAACAAATACTCGCGCTCATCACACAAATATTTGTTCATACCGGGATTCGAACCCGGGACCGCTAGCTTCGCTAGGCTAACCGCGTCGTCAATATATGAGATCTTAAAAAAAGTTATAAGTTGAGTTTTAGGCTACTCAACTTATAACTGTACGGGGAAGAAATACATACATATGTAAGCACTGAGATTGGATTAGTTACGTCTACAAAAACAGAAATTTTGGGTAGAAGCTAAACTAACAATTTATTTGTGACGTCTTTTCTTTTTTTTCTCTTTGAATTAAGGGTTCATACAAGCAATTTGATGACATGTGTATCCTAGTTGGTACTGTTATGACCCTGTCGACGATGCTAGCGTTCGCAGGTTCGAGTTCCAGAAACGGAAAATATTTATTTATTTGACACAATATACGCAGCTTATACATAAACCCCCTTACTAATAAACGTTGAGTAACGGCTGAGTAGTTATACAATGCTTTGTCCTTATCTGTCATTGTGACATTTGAATTCGACAGATAAGGACAAAGCATTGTATAACTACTCAGCCGTTACTCAACGTTTATTAGTAAGGGGTTACAATTCAAATCATAATGCAGGAAGCATGGCCTACCTGTAGCTCAATAACAAGTATGAAACAGCATGAAAAAGCAAATATATATGTGATGTACGCAAGCATTCCCTGATTCCTGGATGTTTTTATGTATTTCTTTATACATATCGCACCCCCAGTACAACACTGTATTATGTCGAAAAATTTCAAAATTGACTTTTTAAATTATTATTACTTTGATATAACATGAGATAACGATAATCTAAATCGGTTTATCGTCGATTCTGAAAAATGAAATATTTTGACTTAGTGCAGTGTTGTACTGGGGGTGCGATATATGTATTTTTGGACACATTCAGAAAGGACCTAGCTTCTTTTGTTCCATATGACATAAATTTAATATCAAGATTAGGCATTTGAGTCTCATAACGCAGTCTCCTATCACTTTAACCCACACGACGCGTCCCCACGCCGTGGATCCACGGGTTCTGGTTAATTCCTGGGTTAATCTCGCCTCATTGTCTGCGAAGGTTCTCCAATCGAGTCTGGGCTCGCGTAATTGCATAACAGATACTCGTAGGTGATACGCCTCTGTTGGTGTCACTTGGCGAAGGGATCAAATATTTAGGTAGAGAACATATTTATTTGGAAGTGTGAGAAAAAAAAAAACAAACATAACATGCATACATAAAACTATGGACAACTTTTTGAACATTTTTTTTTTTACTGTTTGCTGTTGGGTATGTATGTGTCTCCAGAGCCCTTAGCCAAGATGCCCATCGCTAAATAGCGTTTCTATTCGTGTCATTTTTAAACCAATCGCGTCACTGGTAGATCACGTGACTCTCCGTATGTTGTGATCTACCAGTGCCGCGATTGGTTTAAAAACGAAACGGATAGAAACGCTAGTTAGCGATGGGCATCTTGGCTAAGAGCCCTGTAGGGCTAGTCAAGTTGCATTCGTTGAACGTACCTATTTCGGTATTTAGAAAAAATAATGTAATGGCAAAAAGTGAAATTTAAATTAAAATCGGCCCAAAAATACGGAAAATAATAGCATTTGAAAACTGCTAATTAGACGGAGAGATCCGACATGAACTCCATATTAAAATCTGTTTTGCTAGAAAGAGATAGAAACAAATGTCTAATGGCCTATATCTTGGTTATTTTTATATTGATTCGGAAAATATTTTTTCTCTACTGATTGTTACATTAATGACATTTTATTAAAGCACAAAAAAGTTCATGCATACCCAAGTAGTGCACAAGCTGTATAAGAGCTTATACAGCCCTTAAAATGCTGAAACTAGAGTTATAATGGCTGTATAAGCTCTTATACTGCTTTTGTGCTACTTGGGTATACCCTATTAACGGCCGACGCTGTAGATTGGCAGCTTACGTCAATACTATACATTTTGACAGCTTACGAACACAGTTACCGTTATGGTTGTGTATTACCTAGGGCCGCATAGCTTCTTACTTCTATTGCTACACCTTTCATTAAGTAATTCAAACTTCGGCGTTAAATGCTAGATCTGTTTTCAAGTTCCAAAGGTGCCCTATAACTTTCCTCGTAGCAATAGTCCTTAAAGATTTTAATGGCGTCCCGAAAAGGGAGTACAATGGAGCCGCCAAGACAAATGGTTGGAGACAATGCCGCAATAGGATGCTTTTATTTGCGGCCAGTGAGAGCGCGTATTTAGACAACCGCCTGTATATGTATTTATTCAATTGTTTTTCAATTTAGTGCAAAAAAATACATATAGCATGACGCAGTTAGCCTAGTTGGTAGTGACCATGCCTACGAAGCTAGCGGTCCTGGGTTCGAATCGCGGTATGGACAAATATTTGTGTGATGAGCGCGAGTATTTGTTCCTGAGTCATGGATGTTTTCTATATATTTAAGTATGTATTTCTCTATATAAGTATGTTTATCGTTGTCTAGTACCCATAGTACAAGCCTAGAGCTTAGTTTGGGACTAGGTCAATTTGTGTGAGATTGTCCCCTGATATTTATTTATTTATTTATTTTTTATTTATTTATTCGTCCATTTACGTCAAAAATCACTTAAAATCCGTACGCACACGGAATGAAGGGATTCGTCGTTGACATCCTGACAAGGGCAGAAAACGAATTTATAGAGAGCGTGAAAAATGATGCAGTGCCAACCCTAGCCTTGGCAAAAACAACTTATCTCTTTTAAAACCTCTATTGTATATGCTACTTTAAATAAAGAAGTGTAGGATTCGGTTTACTTTGGCTGGTTTGTGGCAGATGAGGGAGAACAATCGTACGCTGTGGCGGTGTTGACAACTAGCGAAACGCATAGATTGATGGAGAGCGAGACAAATACTGACCGGTATTGTGCTGTTATTATGTACTTAGATGCTAAAGCATTCTCTCATTTGTGACGTTCTCAATACTGGGTATTTTTTTATTCGTCTTAAACATTTTCGGGGTTAAATCAGTAAGTCATACTGACCAACTTTCACTATGGGACCAACCCCGAAATCGCGAAAAAAATTTTACCATCCCATACATTTTGGCTAGTCAGCTGACGACGTTTTGTATGGGAGGGTCAAATTTATTTTCGCGATTTCGGGCTTGGTCCCATAGTGAAAGTTGGTCAGTATGACTTACTGATTTAACCCCCAAAATGTTTAAGACGAATAAAAAAACACCCAGTATAAAGGGACCTTATGGAGGAAGGCAGTTACGCTCTTCATGTTCTTGTAACTATACGAATACTATGGCATCAGTTCTAAAAACGGCGTAACCGCCTGCCTCCATAAGGTCCCTTTATGTTGAGAACGTCACATTTTATAACCTAACCTAACCCCAAAACTAAAGCCGACTGGCGTACAGTAAGACGTACCCTTATAATTCTTAGGGCTCCGTACCCGAAGGGTTCAATTATGGGGAACCCTATTGCTGCGACTCAGCCTAAACCGCTGAACCTAGGGACGAAAGGGGTAGGGATAAGAAAGGACTGTTCGAAACCCCCAACGGGAAGAAATAGGGCAAATAGTGTAAACAAAAATAAATATCAGGGGACAATCTCACACAAATTAACCTAGTCCCAAACTAAGTTCTAGGCTTGAACTATGAGTACTAGACAACGATAAACATACTTATTTAGAGAAATACATACTTAAATACATAGAAAACATCCATGACCCAGGAATAAATACTCGCGCTCATCACACCAATATTGGCCCATACTGGGATTCGAACCCGGGATCGCTAGCTTCGTAGGTAGGGTCACTACCAACTAGGCTAACCGCGTCGTCAAAGTGAGATACTAATTCTAGACATCCCCTAGTTAAAACTAGATCTTAAGGGCCTATTAGGCCGAGGCGACGAAGTTAGCCTAGTTGGTAGTGATCCTGCCTGCTAGCGGTTCCGGGTTCGAATCACGGTATGGGCAAATTGTGTGATAAGCATGAGTATTTGTCACAGCTCAATATAAAATGTGTAGTTCCAAGGAACACATGGGACATACTTCCTTTAAAAAATCAAAAGAAAGAAAAAGAAAGTAAAATGATTTATTACCACATATACAGACAAAAAGTAAAAGTAAATAGTATATATAATAATAATAATAATAATAATAATAATCCAGCCTATATACGTCCCACTGCTGGGCACAGGCCTCCACTCACAATGAGAGGGTTTGGGCAATAGTTCCCACGCGGGCCCAGTGCGGATTGGGAACTTCGCACACACCGCCAAATTGCTTTGCAGGTGTGTGCAGGTTTCCTCACGATGTTTTCCTTCACCGAAAAGCTCATGGTAAAACTTAGAGGTGCGAGCCCGAGTTCGAACCCACGACCCTCTGCTTAAGAGTCGGCAGGTCAAACCATTAGGCTACCACGGCTTTTAAATAGTATAAATAACCAAAAAAATAACAGACAAATATAGAACGCCCCACGACATACAACATACAATTACCTACAATACCAACATAGAATTACCTTTCTTTACATAAAAATATAACTTACAGACTACTGGTGTCCGTTTATAAAAAAAGTTTAATTTCCAATTCCTCAGTCAACTATAAATCTTCCACCAATAAGACCAACGCACACCTACGTCGTTATCGATCTGATTGATTAACTGGTCTTAGCAAGGAAACAAAGCCGGGTGAGATAACATTACTCGATCATTAGCTCCCTTGCAGAGGGTGAAATATACCAAAGCGGCTAGCATGTCTTGCTTCCTCGCTTGTCACTTAAGGTGGGTCCACATTTGTGACATTTCATCGTATGGTTCCGTGACCGTGTCAGTACCGGTTATGTGGCGGTATTTGTCACGCGAACAATGTGACCTATCCCGAGCGCTTACACTGTCCACATTTAGCGTAACAAGTCCTGTAGATTTGCCACGCAGTCCGACCCGATGAAGCCCTATAGTGTGGACCCACCTTTAGTGCGTTTGTATCGTTGCTTGTGCTAGTTTAATAATATTTTAAAATCAAAGTCTAGTTAACGAGACAATAAACATAAAACATCTAAGAAAATCGGTCATAACTTCACGACACATGTACAATAATTTTGATAAGGAAATCTTAATAAGAAGGTATAGTATTTTCTGTTTTTGGTTGGTCGCTTCTTTTAAAGGAGAACAAGGTACTATACCTGCTTATAAAAGTATACTTGAAAAAAAATTAGATATAACTACTCTAAACAAACATAACTTCAACTACATACCTCTTCACTATAAAACATATTTCAAAAGGTCCCAATCAAAACCAGACATGTCGTTGGTCCAACCAGCCCAAAAACAAAAGAAATTCGAATTTTAAAAGTTGATTTAAGCTTCAGCGACACTCCACTGGACGGACGCTGTAGAGCGAGGCTTATGCCAAAGCGTTTGAACGCGGCGTGAGGCGTGAACGTTCTGTTAGTTCTTTTTTCAAGTGTCGTTCAAATTTCGGTTTCGAGTCTATGTTTTTGCTTACCCTCTGAAAGTTAGTTTATTAAGGGCCGTATTAATAAACTCATCTCATCTGTGATCCCCGTCTCAAGATACGTCAAAGTAAACGTCAATCCATAGAAAACTGTCATTTTTGACACGTCTTGTGACGCGCATCTCACACAAGATCAGTTTATTAATACGGCCCTTAGGTACAAAAAGTAAATTGTCGGTGTGTGTTCCTTTTTCTTTCCGACTTAACGTTTACTAAGTTAATTATGTTATAAATTCCTAACTGTTCTCCATTTTCACATTTATGGCTGCCGAACCTAAATTCGGAAAACAAAAGAAGACTGAACAGCTGATGAGGCCGATCTGAAGCAATAACTATCATACAGTCACTTAAAGGTTTTAATAAATACAAATAACGTGTCATTCCCTTGAAACGAAGCACAAATATTTATGGGTAATTTAACAAAATATGAGTACAGGGGTGACAATAGAAATTCCGCGTAGTTCAGACTTTGATATAAAGAAACAGGATACGTTAATGACATGACAAGGGTTTTCTGTATTTTTGTAATGTTATTTTTTCGCGAGTCCCCGTAAAACTTGTTGTTCTCTTTCCCCCGGGGGCTTAAATTTTTCAAGAAAAAGCTATCCTATATTGATTGTACACTACACTCCATTATACCAAAGATCATGAAGCCATATTGAACCAAATCCCGCTTTTTATTTTTTTGAACATATTTTTTCGATAATACTTTAAATTTCGATATTTCTCATTTCTAAAAATCTACGTAAGTATAGCATTTAATTTATGCATTTTAATATAAAAAAAGGTGTAGCATGACAAAGCGTTCGAGAAAAAATCAATTCAGTTAAAAATTAATGTTATGAAAAATTCGGAATTTTGAGGGTGTTCTTCCGAAAATCTATTACTTTGGAGGACCAAATGTCATATCCTGCTATGTTATTCTGTTAAAACAACGTCAACCAGTTCTACTCAGTCGATGAACGCACGCTGATCGCTGGTCGCTGGTCGCTGGTATCACAGACGACCAGCTGTCAAACTAGCGACTAAATGAAAGTGCAGGCAGTTGAATGTCATTAACTCACTTTGACGGACGATGTAAATTCGCCGGCTATTCATCGACTGAGTAGAACTGGTTGACGTTTGTGTTAACAGAATAACATAGCTGAATAATGACTTTATATTTAAAAATAGCCTTTTTAAAAAGCCGCCTTTTGACATTCCACATCTCTGTAATGCATGTATAAGTTCCGATGAGGATAGTCGTTCGTTCTGCGATCATTCCGCGAGATTTCACCCCGTCCACCCCTTCAGAAACTAATATTGTCTACGGCGCCAGTGGGCCGGGGTTAACGTCGGTTCACGTCTATTTTAATCGTCTGTAGTAATAATAATGAGAAATGCATTGGATAAAGCGTAATTGTTTTACAACGCAAACAGAAAAAACAAGGGTAATAAATCGGGAAATGGTTTTTTAATATTTTTTTGGGAAACAACAAAATATTTTGCGACAGGATTCTAGTGGCTCAACAATTAAAGTTATAGTGTCAGTCATAAGGAAATTCGTCTAGTATAGTGATGACAAAAACGTATTAGTATTTACACAAAAAGATAAAATCTGTAAAAACGATAAATTTCAGTGTCTGTCTCAAATTTCACAAAAAAAACTCATTTTACTAATGTCCAATAATGAATGCGAAATCAAAATCGCTTTTACTCGGAAGCCATAAAGTACAGTTTGGCGCAATTTAAATCAAGATTTACGGGAAGGGCGTCTTTGTTTGAGAGATCTCATTTGAAAGTAAGTTTGATATATGGGTTTAACTAGGTTTAACCAGCGACTATCATTCTTTGTTTTCTATACTTAGGTGTAATTTTTTATAATGAAAACAATATGTTAGTTCCTTTTATTTAATTTGTGTGGTAGTACAATCAGCAGCAATTATACTGGGTGTTTTTTTATTCGTCTACAAAATTTTGGGGCTTAAATCAGTAAGTCATACTGATCAATTTTCACTATGGGACCCACCCCGAAATCGCGAAAAAGAAAATTGACCATCCCATACATTTTGGCTAGTCAGCTGACGATGTTTTGCATGGGAGGGTCCCATAGTGAAAGTTGGTCAGTGTGACTTACTGATTTAAGCCCCAAAACTTTGTAGACGATTAAAAAACACCCAGTATAATTACCTATTACCCACCATTAGGCTCAAAAATATGTGACACATCTTTATTACTAGAGGCATCATAAGCTCACTCACTCACTTTTATACATTTTTAGAATGTTTAACTTCTAGATAATAAGCGTTCAATTGTATACATGTCGAGTTTGCCTGTAATTGGGTGGATACTCAATCAATCTAAACGAATTGTTATGATTATTACATCGTAAGATTTATAGTATGTTACCTGTTGGCATGGCAAACCTAAAAAAAATAAATCATTAGGCGTGTCAGGAAATGTATCGAATTGACATAAGCAGCCGACATTATTATACATTTTCGTTGGTTTAGATAACTCTTGACTAGGCCACTGATATTTTGGAGTCCAATGGATAATACATTTTACTGGTGACTGTCCACTGTACAAATAAATTTCATATCTTTACAATAGTACCACTAACAGTGCGCATATATCAAACAGAACAACAGAGGGCGCTGGGGTAGCACTTCCGGTAAATGACGCTGGATATACGACGTCACTTCCGGTGGGCTGTGCTGCGCCGGACAAGTTGAATGGCGCCATTTGTTTAAGATTGTTGGCTTTTAGCAATTTACCTTCTGCTTTTGATGGAACTGACATCTAAATAAGTTTGTGTTTAAAAGGATATGAATAAAGGTTGGTTTTACAATTTCCGTGGTTCTGACCGTGTAGAAAGTTAATTAAGTTTTTTAGCTAACTGAAATAGGTTTATGATTTTTTTTTTATCATAACCTTTCTGTACCTGACTATACCTGCCAAAAGATCTTCTTATTTCGAATTTTTCAAATATTCACAGCATATTTTTGCAAAGAAATACAGTTGATGTTTTTTTGTCATCAATGGAACTAATTTCTTAATTTATTTTCTGCCTTCATGACCTGAACTCGGAGGTCAAACGTTTAGCTATAAGGAAATGAGCAGAAAACAATAAATTGACAAATAAATGCGAGTCAAGACATTAAACCCCGGAATGGCCTTTCAAACTCCTAATTATGGGCAAGTCGTTAATTTTGAAATCAAGAAAATTCCTGTAAGTTACTGCTGCGGGAAAGAAAAAATAACAGTAGGCTTGGCTCGGTAGTTATCAAGGATTTTTTTAAAGTTACTGATAATAGGTACAGACTGAAAAAGCGACTTGAATGTCATGCATGTTAAGAGTTTAAATCAAAAATAAAAAAAAAACAATTAAATTATACACAATTTAGGCAACTGTTCATTTAATGATTTGATCATTTAAAGCAGTTGATAATTAAAAAAAAATAAAAAATATATCTTTAATACAAACAAAAACTAAGCTTGTAAAATTTTGACAAAATAACTTCGGCCAGAGTTCAAATGAACAAATAATTTCCATTTCGTTTTTTATGGGCAAATTAAGTGCAAAACCTTTACAACAATTAGTGTGTGAACATAACATGGATAAGACCTACTGTAGATTTAACGGCTCACGATCTCTGCCAAGGGAGAAACAATAAAAAACAAAATGGCGTCTTTTAATGAGCAATTTCGGAAGTAAACGGGCTCAATGGTACTCTTTGCTTACTTTTTGGGGCTTTCTTTTAGTCGTTTTATGCCAGCGGCTAGTGTTAAAACGTTTCAATTCCAAAATTTAAAAAATTAGGTATCACTCCATAAAACAGATTATTTTTATCAACTTTTCTGCAAAAATTAAACACCCAGTACAAAACTGTTCAATTTAATACCTTAAAAAAATATAAAATGGACGCCGTTTTCCCAGTAAAGGGACACCTGTTATTAAAAAAAACTCATCATCATCATCATATCGGAATCCGAAGGACGTCTACTTCTGGACATGCCTTCACCAAAGACTTCGATGACGGTCGGTTTTGAGCTACTGCCATCGGCTTCCCGCGATCAGTAATCAGGAATCATCTTTTATTTTGTGAAACACAGGTTATTTATTACAGATGACGTAAATTGGAACAATTCATCAGGAATCGGCTTCCGTGGTTCGCCTTACGGCGTACAAAAATAGCACAAAATACAAGTGCAATAATTAAGTACAACATTTACAATAATTAAGAATACAATTTCATATTTATTTCTAACCGCAATCTTTACCATCAACATTTTAACCTTTTCAACGCCAACGACGGATATTTCCGTCATGGTTCACATTTAAAAATATACCTGAGTGGCTATGAGATAAGGTTGACATTAGCTCTGATGTTTAGCTGTCATTGGCGTTGAAAAGGTTAATTAAGAGCATGGCTCTTGTCAGTGGAGTAATTACCACTTATCTCTGTTCTCTGCCAATTTTTTCACCTGACACGTTACGACATTGGCCTTCTGACTTCACTAGATCTTCAAAAATCACTGTTCATATTCTAATAGGTGATTTGCTTCCAGGAGTTGCTGGAGAGGCGGATCAAACAGCTGGAGTCACAGCTGGAAGAAGAGAAGTCGAAAACCCAGCGCGAGCGCATGGCAGTCACCAAATTGCAGAACAAACTGATCAAGGTAGGCTTCTAGAAGAATTATTTACTCCTTATGCTATGCATATGTGGTCATCCCAATCGAAAGGGACCTTATTGCGGCAGGCGGTTACTTACGCCTTTTTTCACACGGCTGTTATACTAATGACGAGACAATGAAAACCATAACAGCGTTAGCGCCCGTCGCCATGCGTAGCATTTTCAAGTGCCTTCTAAAAAGGAGGAGGTTCTCAACTCGACTGTATGTTTCTATTGTGTGTATGTTACGCAATATCTTTGTCAACTAAACTCTCAAAGCAGCTGTCAAAATTTTATTAGATTTTGTTGGTCTCAAGGAGTACCTGTTCCATTACGTCCAATGTGAAGGTATCAAATTATCTTACTAGGGAATAACAAAAAATAAGGACTTTGTACGTCATTATCTGGCAGCTTATTTTAAGAACGTGTTTTATTATGTAAAAGTACACAAAAGTTTATCAAATTTCAAAATTAAATTTATTTCAATAACGTGTTCAATACTCCCATTTAAATCCTAATATCAATAAACCAATCAATTTTCAATATTTTCACCACACTCCATAATGTCCTTTAACCCTAATATAATACAGTTCTAATTCCAACAAAAAATATAAATTAACCTGTCACCTATTTATTTGCTTGACATCGTCATTGAAAGGGTTGGGACTGAGGGTTGATTGAATTTTTAGTTACCCTCCATCTTAAAGGGGGAGGTGTAATCCTTAGTTAAATATTACCTCTGAGATTGAAACAATTACTCTGAAGCCTTAACAATAGATTTCTTAAATCTGCTTTGTTAAGGCGAAGTGGAGAACGATTTTACATTCCAACTTAATGCAGCTGTTTTTTTTTGTAGCGGTACAATAAATACGGATGTAGGAATTATTTTTTCTTTTATTGTTGAGTAACAATTTAAAAAGTAAATATAAAATAAAACTCACTTATTAAAAAATATATATATATCTGCGATCGTTTTTACTACAAGTGATTTAACTTTTTTTTAAGATTTATGAATAAGAAAAGTGTATTGACCACCATTTCAACTCGGTGCGTCATAGTTCTATTCTTAGTTTTAATTATAATTCATAATCATCGCCGGCCCGAAAATATTTTTTACTAAAACTTATTGTTTCAGGATTTTTTTAATATTTAACTGGTAAATAAGTTAAGGTTAGGTTAGGTTTGTTGTAACCCTGAAACAAAAATGGTTCTAGTAAAAATACTGTCGGGCTTGCGATGATTATTAATTAAAATACATGTAATTTTTTTTTTGATAAGTTAAAACTAACCTTATTTCTAGATAATGTAGCTTTCTAATGGTGAAAGAATTATAATAATCAGTTTAGTATTTTCAGAGTTTTTCGATGAAACAAACAAACAAATCTTTCCTCTTTATTATAAATAAATAAATAAATAAAATAAATAAAATATAATTTATTTAGCAATTGCAGTTGTTACCCAATGAGTTGGGGTTGGAACATCCTATTAAGTATTGAAATACTTGTGTCAGGATGTACCGCTCCTCCATAACGATGCAAGTAAATACATTACAAATAAATAGTAATTAATACAAGTAATTTTAACTTAAAATAGGCTTAAATCTAGTGTGTGTGTGTGTGTGTGTGTGTGTGTGTGTGTGTGTGTGTGTGTGTGTGTGTGTGTATGTGTGTGTGTGTGTGTGTGTGTGTGTGTGTTCGCTGTAGTTTTACCTCATGTTCTTGTTCTTATATTTAGATATCAAAATATACAATTCACATTTTACAATTCAGGTATTTGCTGTTACATGTTTTTAATTGATATTGTTAACATAGAAGTTCCTCGGTTTCCTCATAGCTTAGATTTAGCAGCCAATTGGTGATAGTTTTTTTGACATCATACAGTTTCAATGAGTACACATGGATTTTTTTATTAATCTTATTATATAAGTAAGTCGACTGAACAATATATTGCCTCTTTAGGAAGACAGATTTAAAGGTGGGTATGGGTGCAACATTATGATTTTTCCTACGGTTTAGCAATGATGGATCAAAAGATAGACTTTTATGTAACTTTAACACAGCATGTAATATGTATAGTTTCCTCATGGAAAGAATATTACTATCTTTATACAATTCTATTGTAGGGAACCTATAGGGTTTGAAATTCATGACTTTGAGCAGGCACCTTTGTCCTCTTTCCACTTCTAAATATTTTATTTTGGTAGCACCCCCCCAGATGACAAGACAATACGTCATTATAGACTGCGCTAGAGCCGTATATAATTGATATAATAATTTTTTGTTGGTAACATGTCTTAAAATTTTGAATATCCATATCAATTTTCTAACTCTTCCGTTTATATATTCAATGTGTGGATGCCAAGAGAGACGTTGGTCAAGAATGACTCCAAGGTACTTCGTCGAGGATACCTTTCCGAGACTAGTACAGGAGCATTGTGCAGTGTTTCTTTGGTTACAGCTGTGTATTTTAAGATTAAGGTCTGTAATAGGCCGAGTTCTGGAATCTTTTGTGAAACATATATAATTGGTTTTTGTAATGTTTAGTGTAAGTTTGTTTAATGTGAGCCACGTTGATATCCTATTTAAACCTTGTTCGGTGTTCATAACGACTGAGTCCCAGTCCTGACCGGTAAATTATAGAAGAATTATAGAAAAATTATAGAAGTATAGATATTGATTTTATGTTTATTAATCTGAGCTACTTACTACTACTTAGCTACGAGCTTTCCCCGCGACTCTGTCCGCGTAGTAGTCATTTCGCTTATCCCTCGGGAACTATCAAATTTTCCGGGATAGAAACAATTTTTTATGTTAATCCAGGTAATAAACTATCTGTGTGCCAAATTTCATAAAAATCGGTCGAGCCGTTCTTGATTTATAAATGCTATAACTAACCCCATTTTTTATTTTTATTTATTTAGATGTGGCAGCAGCATGGCAGCAGAGTAAAATAGTGGTGCGCGGCCTTAAGACAGCCTGTCAATATTTGGCTTCTATTAATTAAGGACTCCCCTACCGCCGAGCAATCGCCATCTGAAACAAAAGTATAGCACGTTATACGTCAGTATAGTCGCCATTAAAAATATACAGGGTGTCCCAATATCAGTAACCCACATTGACACTGGAGGTAGACCAGTCTAAGACGGACCGGACCAGACACTTTTTTTTTTTTGCTTTTTTTTTGCCAGTTTAAAGTTCTTTTCCAGTACAAACTTTAAACTGGCATATCTCGAAAACCATGCGACTTTTACTGAGGTCATGTTAGGCTGGTTCGGTCCGTCTTAGGCTGGTCTACCTCCGGTGTCAATGTGGGTTACTGATATTGGGACACCCTGTATTTAAGCATAAAAGCTTACAAGGAGGTCAAAAATACCTGAGCATGCTTTAATGCCTTTAACAAGAGTCGAGTAGGACCATATACATATGCTGTAAAACTCTCAAGGCATCAAATAACATGTCAAATACATTCATAACATTAGCTTAATATATGAAATACATTAAACGTACCACATCCAAACAATCTTCTACACCTGTTCACCCCTGTTCAATTAATGTAGGCATTTGTAAAATCCAACATTCCCTCCTGCGCTCTTACTAAAAATCCATCGAAGTCCAGACCAGCTGGTATGTATTTCTGAACGGAATGTTTCGTTATTAATTTTGGAGTATCGGATATTTGAAACTGTATGAATTTCGTTGTAATTTTAACTATATTTCCAGATAATATATTATTCACTGCATGATGTAGATAGACATGTAAAATCTTCAAAATAATACGTGTAATTTTGACGACATTATTTACTTCTTTTATTTAACGTTTTGCATGATAGCGCATTGATGTAAATCATATACAACGCATTTATGCTTTAAAAAGAACTATCTATTCAACTTGACAAAAATAACTATCAATCCAACTTGACAAAAAGCTACTGGTGACAGTTGGAACTACTACAATATTCTCAAGTGGTTAACATTAATCATCAGTGTCAGGTGAAAATGGGATCATATGGCCAATTTTACTCCGAACAGCACCCTCATTCACCAACTCTTTTTACCAAGCTATATTTACCCCTTGAACATAAACAGTAATAAATCCGGTCAAGTGCGAGTCGGACTCGCGCACTGAGGATTCTGTACACATTTGGCCAGTTTTTAGTATTTGTGGTTTTTGAATAAGGTTTGTTCTATAATCATACCAAATTTGACGCTTGTATGTGTTACCGTTTTTACGATACAACAAAAATAGAAATACGTTGAAAAAAAAAAAACGTGCCTTGTATAGGAATCCTATTTATTATTGAACTTTTTTTTTTATTTGTTAGGAAATCCGCCGTAACACATATACACACATATTCAGAAAAAAAAAACGGACTATCTTTTACGGTTCAACAGATACAGCTATTTTAAGTTAGGACATACAGACGGACGGACGGATGGACGGACAGCGTAGGTTTAGTAATAGGGTCCCGTTAGGCATTCTTCGGGTACGGAACCCTAAGAACCACGTAAAACCTTCATCGGCTAGGTATTTGGCACAATACGTCATTCATCTTTGCCGGCGAGTCTGCCGGGAACACTCAGATTGCCGGCTCAAATTGATTGGGGATTTCCTTTGTTTTTTGCGTCTGTCTATTACTCCCCATGGAATTCGTCTGCATACTGCGTCTGTTGGAAATATTGCTAATTGTTGGATTGATCCGAGACTTTCAAAGCAACTTTATCGTTTAAAATTGTTATTGGCACAAAATAAACAACGGCGACGTGAAATCTGTTTTTATAATGCTCTAAGACTTATGTCTTCTTACCTCAGTGATAGAACACAAACGGTTGTTGTAAACAATACGCAGTCTGCTGGCGCTGCAGTTAAATTAGGTGGGCTCTATATTAGGTTCTTTCTTATTTTTGGTTTATATAAATGACTTACCACCCATAGTAGATACACTTTGTGATATTGTACTATTTGCTGATGATACATCACTCATTTTCAAGGTAGACCGAAAATCCGTCGACTACAGTAGGATAAACGCCGCGCTTGTTAAAGTACTTAATTGGTTTACGAGTAACAACTTACTACTCAATGCTAAGAAAACTAAACGTGTTAGGTTCGTTTTGCCTAATGTTAAACCGGTAAATTCTAGTATTTTTCTTAATGGCGAGTGTTTAGAAATGGTAGATAAGGCACTTTTCTTAGGCATAACTATAGACAATAATTTGCAATGGAGTCCCCATATAGCAGTTCTAGCAGGCAAATTAAGTAAGGCCGCTTACGCCGTTAGGAAAATTAGACAACTTACTAATGTTGAGACAGCTCGCTTAGTTTACCATAGTTATTTTCATAGTGTTATGTCATACGGTATTCTGGTTTGGGGAAAAGCAGCTGACATACAAACTATATTTGTGTTACAAAAAAGGGCCATTCGCTCTATATATAACTTAAATTCCCGTGATTCATTAAGAGAACTTTTTAAACAAATTAATATTTTAACAGTAGCATCCCATTATATTGATGAAAATATTATGTATGTTATTAAGAACCTAGACTCTTTCGTTAAAAATTCTGATATACATAATATAAATACTAGGAATAAAAATAAAATTGCCATAAAAAAGTTTCGTGTCCGTAAAGTATATAAATCATTTGTAGGTCAATGCATTCATTTTTATAATAAATTACCCGACGTAGTTTTAGAGTTACCCCTTCCAGCACTTAAAAATTAAAAATTACTTGAAAAAGTCGTTGATGTCAAAGGCGTACTATAGGGTCGAGGACTATCTAACGGACAAAAATGCTTGGCCTAAACCAGAAAATTAACTAATGTTTAATGTTCAATAGCTTACCTACTACTCGTACATACCTCATAAAAATCATGTAAACGCTGTATCTTGTCTAAGGGACACGGTTTATGTAGGAAGACATGTCAAAACTGTTTTGTGTGATATATATATATAAATTTTCTCGTAGTCATTCTGACATGTTTTCCTGCAAAACTACGCAGATATTTAATATTATTTTTACAGTTTTATATAATGTTAGAATAAGTAGTGACATTGTTATATTTTCATTTAAAAAAAGACTAACTGTTGAGTTTCTTGCGGCGCTTCTTCTCAGCAGTGGTCTCCTCTTGGGAAGCGCTGGTAGATTTTGACGTGTAAAAGTGCCCGTGCGGCCTACTTACTGAATAAATATCTTTTATCTTATCTTATCTTTTATTCGAAGTTTGAACTCAACTAAGAGTTCCAAATTGAAAATGTGCCAGAAAATCGTAACCAAAGGTAAAATATGTTATGTTTTCGATTTGATTTTTTATTTTGAAGTATTAGCTAAGTTAAATACTAATTAAAAAATTGCTCATTGAAAAATTTGACTTAGCTTTAGGTTGCGTCGTTGGTTGTTGGCGTTCATGGCTGTTTTTTTAATATTTTTTTTTGGACTTACCACCCTGACCAGCGGTTGACCTCAATCTCACCTGATAGTAAATAATTATCTCGCTTTTTCAGTATTAACAAACCTATTTACTCTAATTTTGAAGATACTTATATCTTTCAAGTTTCAACAGATAAAGGAAACGAATTCGACTCTAGTTTTGCAATAACAAAGAAGCAGCGAAACGCTTTGTGCGAACGAATAGTATTTCAATAGCATCCTGGACGTTCGCAGCAAATAATATATATCAGCAAATAAGTGCAGGCAAATCTAACCTCAAAATCCTTTTCTAACCACGACTACTCAAGCGGCCAACTAAAGTACATTCCACTCGTCGCCGTCGGATTCTATATTTTACTTCCAAGTTTCATTAGAGTTGGTGCGAGTTGCAGCCCGCGGGTCCGTCTCGGTAAACACCGGCCATCGCTGTCTCGACTCAGTTGTGTTTGAATTTCAGCTTTCAAATGGACAGTTCAGTTGTAGGGCTACTTTGAAAATCGAAGTTTAACGTTACGTTCGCTCCTTCCCTTTCTCACGATTTAATCTCAATTGATGAGTGAAAGGGATAGATCCGAACGTTCGAAATTAGTGTTTCGCGGTAACCATCCAGATGTTTAAAGGAACGTCTTCGGGAAGTTTAAACGACGTTTTTGTGTTTGAAAATGGAAAATTAAAGGATAATACCTTTTTTTAACGACTGCTTTGACTGAAATAAAAAGCTATTAAGGTCGGAGTTCACCAACCAATTTAACGGACTGTTAAATCCTAATCGCCTGTTAGTCAATACATTTTGACAGTCGTCAGACCTCTAATCGCCTGTTTAACCGTTGGTGAACTCCGACCTTAGTAGCACTCGATTAAGTCCATTATCATCAACTTGATAGTTTGGTGGCTCTCGTGACGTTGCGTAATTCACAAATTATCCTACATTTTGCCATATCTGTCTTTTCGACACAGCATACAGTTTAATTTTTACATGCTTTAGGGCCGATTCTTTAATCTCCAGATAACACTATCTGTCGGATAAAAGATAAATAGTTTTGTCCTTTTCTATCATATGACAAAGAAAAAGAAAGTGATAACATTAACTGCCAGATTTTTTTATCTAGAGATTGGAAAAATCGGCCCTTTAAGATGTTCTTCTAGATTACTCTCTTTCAGTTATGTCAAATTTGTGACGTTCTCAATATAAAGGGACCTTACGGAGGCAGGCGGTTACGCCGTTTTTAGAACTGTTACCATAGTATTCGTATAGTTACAAGAATAAGAAGAGCTTAACTGCCTTCCACCATAACTTCCCCTTATATTGAGAACGTCACTTTTGTATTTCCTTATTATGATGATATTAATCTAAAGAATAGTATAGACAAGAATATATTTAAAAAAAATTGCGCGTGCAGCACCGTACACGAGATAAAAGTGAAACTTCCGTGGCTTCGGAATATATAGCTCTCTTACTCTCTACGATCCTACGTCATATCTTTCTTCTCTCTCATGTAACGAAATGTGCAAAAACGTGGCGCGTCCTTTAAGTATTTTCTCTCAATTCTCGTCCATTCATCGATTATCGAATCGCCTAAGAAGTTTCACTTCAAAAATAATTTTCCAGGTCTTTTGCGTATTACTATATTGACTACCTTAGTTAATCACAT
The DNA here is from genome assembly GCA_963241965.1 of Tortrix viridana. Lineage (NCBI taxonomy): Eukaryota > Metazoa > Arthropoda > Insecta > Lepidoptera > Tortricidae > Tortrix > Tortrix viridana. Next base: position 2,494,753 of record OY725174.1, read on the forward strand.
TGAAGCTTAGATTATTACACTGACTAGGTACAGTCAAAGATATATTTACATTTTTTCACCTTACTCCATTGAAATAAGGTTCAATTATGTAAACATATCTTTGACGTCGACTGTACATTGTCGCTACGATCCAAGATACAGACACGACGTTAATAAACTTAAACAAAGATCTTCCAAATGTCGAAGAATTTATCTCAAATGTCTGTTTTAATCTTATAACTGTGCATTCATCCTGCATACTAACTCATTAGACAATGAAACGGAGCATAAATCAACTGTTGCTGTATTCAAGCTGTATAGTCGCTCAGACGATATATGGGGAAAACTTTAAAATTTACCCCATTTGGTGGGAGACACGTAGGAGTTGAACAGAGATTAAATCCTACATGTTATTGTCTTTAACTTAGTACAGTCAAACTAATTGCTATGGTGGATTACATTTAAATTATATCGTGTTACTTATGCTCAATTTTTTTTGTTACTTTTGCACTAAGGTTTTTTTGCAGATGTGTCTAACTTTTTAAACGTATTTATCCACTAAAATCGGATGAGAACCCAGGATAAAAAAAATTCACCACGACACACAGTTCCAGGCACAATCTGATGCTACCGTCCGTATACTAGGTTTCATATATTTATGGTGTTAAACCAATCTACAATTATGAAACATTATACACATTACACAATAGTAATCTATCATCATTAATCCAATCGCACAAGCTTTCGTTGAGCCTTTGGAACTACCCGCTATTCCAACAAATAGCCGAGGAAGCTGGCTAATGAATCAATCTCGTAAGCAATTAACCGTTAAGGTGGACGGCACGCGCCTCAAAGGCAGCCGCGTGCGCAGGAATGCTCGTGACCGATGCAATTAGCTGGTCCTTCGAGCCGGATGTTTTTGCGCGCGCGCATCTCTCAACGCCAAATCGTCTTATTAGTTCTACCTCTGCTAATTTAATTCAAATCTAATCCAGTTTGATTTAAAGCTGTACTTTCTTCAAATAATTTGTATAAATATTGAATATTGTGAAGTTGTAAGTGGTTATTGCGGTTTTTTGAATTAGGACTTTGTGAGTGAAATGTTAAAGTTGTTTGTCGCAGTTCAGTTATTTCTGGATGACGTCCAGGATGCCATTCCTCACCTAAATATTTGCGATGTGTTATTTGCTCTGATTGCACCTGAATGTGGCACCTGCCGCCATTTGTCATGAGGTTTTTGAAGTCTCCCACTTTGGATGATGGAATTTCAGTCGTTTTGTTTTGTGTGAGTATTAATTAATATTATTGCGTTCATACTAAGCTAAGGAGTCCTATATGCTTAGATAGGCTGGTTATAAAAAACAATACTAACCGCCTGTTTCACAATCGTCAAGTAAAGCATATCCGTCAAATAAACTTAACCCTTACCCTTTCTTACACTTGAAAATAGACAAGGAGAGGTTTATCTTTATTTGACAGATGAATTTACTTGTCGATTGTGAAACAGGCCCTTACTCAAATAAGTTAACCTGACTAGTAAGCACTTCCATAATTATAATTATTTCTTCGATAACATCTAAGAGTAAATTTCAACCTTAAAAAGTCTGCGTTCAATTTGATTTATTTGGCACCTCCACATTAGATCGAAAATCAAACATAACACCCCTCACGCATCAACCAATAATAACTCCAACATCACGACCCTACCTGTACCATACCGTTAATTAGTTCCAAACATCCCCGGAGCCCTCTAAACCATAATCTTGACAAAGAACAGTAGCGCAATAATCGTAACGCATCCAACTAATCAAACTTGGTAGATTCAATTACACGCGGCGCCGTCCGATGACCCTTATTACTGAGACAAGATCTTTACGTCCGTCTGTCCCTACTGGGCTTATCGAGTTGTTGAAAAACGCGGCGGTTATTTGTGACGTTTGGTTGAAGCGTGTTTTTAAACACTCTGGCAAATGCGGCTTCTTGAAGGCCTATTTTTAATATACACTTTATTGAAGATGAGTTTCTTGATGAATGATGTGGAGAGTAGTACAGATTAAATTAATTTCTAAACACTTATCATAATAATCAGTGATCGGAATAGGTAGAGTATATTTACCTAAACTTGACGTATGTTCATTCATGCGTGAGTGAGATGGGAACACATTATTGAATGAACATGCATCAAGTTTAGGTAAATATACTTTACCTATTCCGATCACTGATAATAATACTCAATCTTTTAAATTAAGCAAGCACTCATGAAGAATGAAGGATTTGACAATAAATGTGTACATATAACATTTCCAATTTACAAGCTATTGTTTTTATATCAGCTAAAAAGAAGCTGATTTAATCCCTGAATCCCCGTCTCTGTTAAGATTAAGTACCATCCTGCCAAAAATATAGGATTTTTTTTCTTTCTATTTAAATTTAAAACAAAACTTTAGTAAAAATTATCTACATAAAAACTATCAAGTAATTTAAATGTAATTCAAAAGTGTATTCTTTACTTAATCATTTTTAACTTTGTTTTACTATAATTGAGGAAAAAGCAACAGTGAGTTTTGTCTTTACATCTATTAGACTTACCAGGTTCTGCTGTATAGGTATTTGTGATTATTCCATAAACGTCTAAAATCCACTAAATTCATAGTTAAATACTGTATCAAAAAAAAAAACCCGCCTCAAAAACCTGCTCGTTTTCTGCAAAGTGCGTGTCAAACGAGGTCTTGTCTTCCTTGATCTTAGTCACGGGTCCCTCGTCCCACTTAATTGTTTCTTATTTAAATTAAACGCATCAAACAATACGTACTAATGAAACTATTAATATGGGATAGATGTTTTGGACCGTCAATTATATACGGACTTTCGCCACAAAAATCGTGGGTTGTGACGCTAGTTGTGACAAGGTTTAGACGCTAAGTTGAGTTGTATAACTCACAACTATTGGCACTCAAAATACTAGTTTTTGGCATCTAGTGATTGAAGAATTATAGCCTCTATTAACTTGAAATAAAGCCAATGTAGTCAATAATTGGTAGGGGGCCAACAATAGGACTGTTTATCCTATTACGGGCATCCAAAATTTGTTTCCTTTTGCCAATTCATTCGAGAATAAAAGTATTTTTTGTTCTATTCCATTTCTATTCTTATTCTATAGATGGTGTTAGCATAAAACATGTCGATGTTGCAAATCACTTGCAATCTTCAGGAGATATGTTGAGGAGATGTGTCTAGCTATCGCTACACTAATTTTCTTAACATCTGGACAGGCCGTAACAGCCCAATCAAATGTCCCAAGTAATTATCGAGCTAACTACGTATCAAAAATCGCGAAAATGAACCTGACAAACCAGACAAACTCCACATTTGCATGCGTAAATAACATTATTAAAATTAAAATTAAAATAAATTTATTCAGTATATTAGTAAAGCTACTTTACAGTTTATGGCACCTCTTTTTAAGTATTAAATACCTATAGTAAGAGGCACCCCTCTTCCTTAAACATATATATTATAATTAAATAGATAATAATATCTTCACGTACCTACCTTACGGCTTGACCAGAAATCAGCGCAACGGCGGTGAGCAGCAGGCGGTGGAAACAAATACATAGAAATCGCCTCATCACAACCGCTGCGTCTCGTGGCATGCTTCATACATCTCTATTCATTTGTTCTCTCCGCTCACCGCAATCACTGTCAGTGCCGCGCAGTGGACAGGCCATAACATCCCATTGTCCTGTCATTATCGAGCGCAGTATAAACCGTCTGTCCACTATTTGTGGCGCTTCAAAGGTTGTTGTCTTTCTCTTGCGTAAGCAAACGCCGACTCCCTCACACCTGTTGAGTTTCTCAGAAACTGAATTAAAAATTAACGATGTCTATTTTGAAATACTTCGCTGTAGGTCAAAGTGGTGTCACGATTTTCAACCGACTTCAAAAAAGGAGGATCTCAATTCGTCAGTTTTTGGAACGAGGTTCCTTATCGCACGTTACACTTCAGACTAGTTCAGACGACACTTGCGAACGCGATGTTTCCCGAAGATATCCGATCACTCCCGAATATTATAGCAAAAGGAACTTCGTTCCAACCGGGTGACCTACGACAGGTTTTAATAACTTAGATATATATTAAAAACCCTGACATGCGATTCCCAAGTAGCACACAAGCCGTATAAGAACTTATACAGCCCTTAAAATGCTAAAACTAGAGTTATAATGGTTGTAGGTATAAGCTTATACAGCTTTTGTGCTACTTGGATTCCTACTTTTAAATCTGGTATACTGATGCTTGTAGGAAAACCGAACCGGCTGAAAGATAAACCGAATATAATATAATATATAATAATATATATATAATAATAGTATAATAGTTTTTAAATCAAAACATCCCCAAGAAATCGCTACGAAGCCACGGGCAGACACAAACAGAATTTGTAACCATCTTAAAACTCTTGTTTATGAAAGGCTAGGTTTAAAATGTTCACTATTGATATAATTTATCACAATAAACAATCAAACATACAATAACTACTTATAATGACGACTTGTATATTAATTTAATCGTCATAGTTGTCAAAACATTGTAACTATGTTAACAATTTGTGCGAATGGGAATCCATTGTTATTATCATTATTTGTAAAACATTGATGCGTTATGTAAGTGACCAATGGGATGTTTTAGGATGATTTTAATAAATGGGGTGTCATATGATTCGTCAATAACGTGCGATTGTCATAGGCTATATAAAAATTGTATAGGTACGATATACTTAGTCGCCAACCGGATTCTTTTTACGCTTTTTTATGGTATTAAATCACAATGAGTGCACTTAAAATGCACTATTTCCAAGTGCAATTATTGCAAATGTATGCAAAGCCGCAGCACGAATACTAACTAAGAAACACAATATAAAGAGCAACGGAAGGTGTTCATTTTAAACTTTTTTTTAAGTATTTAGAATACACGCAGTAAAGAGATAAACTCCAGTAGAACCGGAATACTTCTTTTAGCTGAAGCTGATATGTGACGTTCTCAATATAAAGGGACCTTATGGAGGAAGGCAGTTACGCTCTTCTTATTCTTGTAACTATACGAATACTATGGTTACAGTTCTAAAAACGGCGTAACCGCCTGCCTCCATAAGGTCCCTTTATATTGAGAACGTCACATATTATCTTACTACTATTATATATGCGAAAGTTTGGATGGATGGATGTTTGTAACTCAATCACGCCAGAACGGCTGAACGGATCTGAATGAAATTTAGTACAGAGATAGATTATAGTCTGGAATAGCACATTAGCTTCTTTTTATCCCGAAGAAATGGACAGTTCCCGAGGGAGCAGCGATAAACGACTTCTACACGGGCGGAGTCCTGAATAAATTATGCCAATTTTTTAAAAGACGGTTACTACGAAAACTTTTGACGAGTTTCAATATTAAACCTATCTCTTGTTTCAATGTATTGGAGATAAAATTACATTATCTATCATTAATTTACAATATAGTTAATATGTCTTTAACTGTAAATAATAAAGATTAAGCCGCCGTAAGATTCGGTAGACACGAAAAATTCTTCAAAAACAAAACATCAAAAACATTAAATAACAAAATTTTATAAAGACCATTCAACTCATCCTTATATTTACTATGCTAGCGGACTGTGGAATCGTAAACAGCCTGTATTTGCGATCTCACGCCTCTGAATATGGAAGTGGGGCTTTCTGAATAAATTTATGAAAGAACGACTCCTGTTAATAGTGCGCGCTTTTAAATAAAACGGCGCGGTGTTATAAATTCTTAAGGTGGGTCCACATTTGTGACATTACATCGTATGGTTCCGTGACCGTGTCAGCAACGCGTGTCAGTACCGGTTATTTGGCAGTGTTTGTCACGCGAACAATGTGATCCATCCCGAGCGTTTAAAACACACTGTCCACATTTAGCGTAACAAGTCCTGTAGATTTGCCACGCAGTCTGGTCCGATGGAGCCCTACAGTGTGGACTCACTTTAAGGAACACAGTGTTTACTATAAAAGTATCTACAGCAAATAGTGCTGCCCTGCTAAGGTAAAAGGCAGTATTTTACACAAAACTACTGTAGCAATTGCAACCTTATTACCCAGTAATGAGGTTGTAATTATTACAGTAGTATTATTGTAGTAGTGTAAAATACTGTCTTTTACCTTAGCAGGGCAGTGTGTGAAAATGGTAATCTATATAGGTACAGGATGTCCTGTATCTAGGAAAACAGCCACATTTTAGTATTGTTAACGTATAACGGTTTTCGAGATAAACATAATGGTAACTGAACGAAATTTAGATGTTTCGCATCTGCTTTTGTATATTTATACTCGTAAGCTAACAATCTGACTGATACCTGGTATATGAATGCTCAGCCCATACCGATAAGAGATGCCGCACTCAGAGACGTCAATTAAAATTTATGTTTGATTACCTATAGTTGCTGCGTCTTATTCTATTGCTATAGCAAAGAAAGTGACAGAAGCAACTTTAATCAAACTTAAAAATTGATTGACGTCTCTGAGCGCGGCAGTTGGATACATAAGTTTGAGTAATTTTTTTATGTTACAAAAACTCACTCACTAGTGCCATTTTTATAAACAAGTCTTAAGGGGTAAGTGTTTGGTTAGATTAGTACGTGGATATTCAGTAAGATACTTAATTGTCGTTACCCGACTGATCAGTAAAACGTCATCGTATAATATGAGGTCACGATATATGACAACCAGGATACTTCCATATAATAAAAAAGTTTTAATAAAAAATAGAACCGTCTTCAAAAAAACCCACTAAACAAGACTAAATAATGACCGGCTTCCTAGGAATTGCCTATTTGATGGGTGCCTAATAGGTACATGGAATATATCTAAGCCGGTGTCAAGTAGGTTTACACAATAGCAATGTCACATGATTCTTGCCACCGACTTCGATATATTCCATGTACCTATTAGGCACCCATCAAATAGGCAATTCCTAGGAAGCCGGTCATTATTTAGTCTTGTTTAGTGGGTTTTTTTGAAGACGGTTCTATTTTTTATTAAAAATTTTTTTTCGTCTTTTTTTATTACATTTTTTTTTCGCTTTTTAGTGATACGAGTATAACTATCACTAAAAAAATCGCGTCAACACAAAATCGGTCGAGTTGAACTAATATATCGCTTAATAACGGATCCATGCGGATGACGTCACGTGGTATCCATTATTCTTGTATACCAAAACCTTCTCCAGAATGTAACAAATACTTTGCTGAAAACCCCATCTAAATCGGTTCAGCCAAACGCGAGATAATCGTGGACAAACATACATACATACATACATACATACATACATACATACATACATACAAACATACAGGTCAAATTGAGAACCTCCTTTTTTTTTGAAGTCGGTTAATAAAACAGCGCGGTTCGCACATACGTCGTGACGTATGTCTATCTATATTGCTATAATCGCGACGAAAAATGGCCGCCATTATTTTCAGGAAATACTCTCTGACACACAATTTATCGGCTGTTCGTAATACAGGGGTTGAATGTAATATCTACGGCGAAAACCTAATCGTCAGAAAATGAGAGAGAACTATACCTACATTAAATAAAACACATACACCCTGTATGATTCTTCTAGAGTCCGAAAACTAATTTTTACTTAATTGAAAGTTACGTAATTAATTACCTTTAATAAATTGCACCATTGTTAGAATTATAATAAAAAAGCCGGTCAAGTACGAGCCAGACTCGCGCGAAGGTAGTTTGGAAACGCAAAAATGCTTCAAAACTTAGCTTAAGGCGCAGTACCGTTTATTTAAAAAAATTACGTTTTGAATATAAAGTGCGTCCCTAAACGAAAATGCTCGTTTTGCGTAAAATTTGTTTTATAGTTTTTCAGGTATTTTAGTGTATACGGAACGATTAATTGATTAATCGGTTATTATAGATACAGTTTTTACAAATACTTCTGCTATACTAGGATGACGGCAGATAGATATGTTTGGAACAAAAAGGCGCTCTGCGCTTACCCCAAATGATTGGGATCGTTCACTAATGTTTCCCAACCGCACGTTTCCCAAACTGTTTCATTTCCCAACTGTTTCATTTGTCCAAACGCTTTTTTTCTGAAACTGTAAATATTTCAGGAGTTTTATATAACTAACCTAACCTTACCCTATAGGGTTCTACACGATGGGCCTGAAATAAACCCTAAAATATTTACAGTTTCGGAAAAAACAGCGTTTGGCCAAATGAAACGGTTGGGAAACATTTTTCGCCCTAATGAAAGGACACCGATTGGGATGATGACGACACACTTCTGTAACAGTAGTAGTTTTAATCATGTATATTATACAACAAGCTTCTATACATTGTAGGAACACTAACAATGTCATAAATGTTATCTACTACAATAGTAACTCAGTAAACAGCCACTTCACCCAAACTCGGTTATTTGAGCATTAGCCACGTACCTTGACAATCTGGCGATGCATATTATTGCACATGCAGGTGGGAAAGTGCACTTAGGTGCATTCGCCCGCAATGCCCATTTGCATTTAGCTCGAGATTTCAAGGATTAATGTTAAGCGATTTATGTTTATTAGCGTTTTATTAAGTTTTCTTGTGGCCTGGAAGAAAATGTGAATTTATTGTTTGGACTAAAGGATTACACAGGATATCCAAGTCAGTGTAATATTTAAATGTCTCTAATTGCGATGGTAGGACCTGTCCAAATACAGTATAAACTACTGCCAAGCTGCAGTGTTTGTACTGTTGTGTTCGCGTGAGAGCAGGTGAAATGCCTAGCATAGAAACATTGCAACATACTTCTCAAGTTAGTAGGTACTTACTTGGCAGCGCGCTTCAAATCTTGAGATAGAAATTTCCATGGACTTCAGCTTACCTTCGCGAGGCCTGTGTACTCGATTGTCTTCATCATACCATGATAAAGAAGTAAACATTAAAAAAAAACATAAGTACACGAAGAAGACAAAACTATATTAAAGATAAAAAATATATATAATTAATTTACTACTTAACTCTCCACTTATCACAGAAGAAAATCAGTTAACGAAGAACTCGTTTAAGATCCAAAGATCCAAAGATCTTTTAAACAAATAATTCAAGTGAAACTTAATATCTTTTAATTAATAACCTTCCTTTCAGTGCTTTGCTTCTACAAGTAATTTTACTCATTTAAATAACTTCTGAATACTTTCAAGTCTTATTATGGAATATATTTATTTTAATTCATTTCTCTACGGCCCTAATACAAAGCAATAAGGGTTGTTATTGCCCGATATAATGCAAAGGGTTTCAGGAATTATTAGAAAGCCCCGTCATTTGGAATCAAAACGTAAGAAACTTTGGAAAGGCCTTAGAGTGTAGAATTATAACCGAAAAGTGAAGCCGGGTATCTGAAATTGTATTCCAACCATCGTTTTTTCAAATCAGTCTGTATACTCACTGTTGGACATACCTAAGAGCTTCTACTTTATCACTTCATCCTACTAATATAATAAATGCGAAAGTTTGTGTGTGTGTGGATGTGTGTTAATTTGTTACTCTTTCACGCTGCAACGGCTGGACGGATTTGAATGAAATTTGGAATAGCTTATGCCCTCGATTAACACAGGCTACTTTTCATCTCGGAAAATTTAAAAGTTCCCGAGGGAGCAGCGATTAACGACTTCTACGCGGACGGAGTCGCGGGCAGAAGCTAGTAAAATATAACATTTAATTTATATTCTTGAATATACGGCAATGGAGCGTGCTAAAAAAATATTATTTTGACTATGATAGAATCCTTACAAACGAGTATCAATATTAAAATTAATATTAAACCCTTCAATTGATTCATTAAATAAACCAATTAATTCCGTTGAGAGGAATATCTAAAAGGGTCTTGAATATTGGAGAAATTGATTATTAAATTTCCAATAAAATGCCAAGGAAGCCGGCCTTCTCTAGTCATTTGTCGCTTGTGTTATGCACATCATGACTAGGAAATATTACTCTAGACATCTGCATTATTTTTAATAATAATAGGATAATATTTTTAAAAGTAATTTCTTACATGCGCTTTGCGCCTTAATACATGTCATGAGTATATTTAAGTTTTTTTTTTGTAAGCACTTGTCAGATACCTCATTCTTTTTCAGTAAAGCCTCTCGAAACACCAAAGTATTCGCTAAGCATAATTAGAAGGTAAACGGGCGTGACCGGAAGGGTTCCGTAGTCCGAGGGGTCCGTAGCTTTATGAACACGGGACCCCTGATTCTATTCATTATTTTATTTAATTAGACATTTTGAGTCGTTGCAAAACTTTATGGGCCTTGAAAGGTTTGAAAATTATTTGAGATTTTGTGAGATGTTTGATGGGGTTATAATGAGATTGATGTAATGGACAGGTCGAGAAATTGTGTACGAAATTTGATGCTTTATTTTTAATGGTTTACCGCAGTGTTGGGCAAAATTTAGTTTGACTAATGATTGATGACTAATGACTAATTACGTCAATCATGATTGATGACTAATAATTTGTTAGTTTAGTCATGGCGTGGTGACTAATGATTGATTAGTTTTAATCATTAGTCATTAGTCATGATTGATTGTGTATGATTGAAAATTGAAAAAGGTTTTTGTTTTGTGTATCCCAGCTAGTTAGTTCAAAATCGATATCTGGAGATCTGTGTGGTCTCCGACAATGAATCCGTTAACAGATTGAGAAAAATTAACCGCTATCTTGAACTTTTTAGTTATTTGACCGATTGCTTCTAAAATCGATATCTGGGGATTTGTGTGGTCTCCGACAGCAAATCTGTTAATAGAATGAGAAAAGCTAGCCGCCATCACTAACTTTTTAGTTATTTGACCAATTGGTTCCAAAATCGATATCTAGGGATTTGTGTGGTCTCCGACAACGAATCCGTTAACAGGATGAGATAAATTTGCAGCCATCTTGAACTTTTTTGTATTTCGACCGATTGCTTCCAAATTCAATATCTGTGGAACTATGTGGTCTTCGACAACGACTCCATTTGACGGAATGAGAAAAATATATATCGATTTTGGAAGCAATCAGTCGAATAACTAAAAAGTTCGAGATGGCGGCTATTTTTTCTCATTCTATCAACGGATTCGTTGTCGAAGATCACACAAATCCCCAGATATCTTATCTTTTTTGGAAGCAATCGGTCGAATATCTAAAAATTTCAAGATGGCGACTACTTTGTCTGATTCTGTCAACGGATTTGTTGTCAAAGACCACACAAATCCCCAGATATCGATTTTGGAAGCAATCGGTCGATTAACTAAAAAGTCCAAGTTGGTGGCATATTTTTCTAATTCTGTCAACGGATTCGTTGTCAGAGACAATATAAATCCCCAGATATCGATTTTGGAAGCTGTCGGTCAAATAACTAAAAAATTCAAGATGGCGGCTAGTTTTTCTCAATCTATCAACGGATTCGCTGTCGGAGACCACACTTATCCCCAGATATCTATTTTGGAAGCAATCGGTCGAATAAATAAAAAGTTCAAGATGGCGACTAGTTTTTCTCAATCTATCAACAGATTCGTTGTCGGAGACCACACTAATCCCCAGATATCGATTTTGGAAGCAATCGGTCAAATAACTAAAAAGTTCAAGATGGCGGCTAGTTTTTCTCATTTTTTCAACGGATTCCTTGTTGGAGATCACACAGATCCCCAGATATCGATTTTGGAAGCAATCGGTCAAATAACTAAAAAGTTCAAAATGGCGGCTAGTTTTTCTCAATTTATCAACGGATTCGTTGTCGGAGACCACACTTATCACCAGATATCGATTTTGGAAGCAATCGGTCAAATAACTAAAAAGTTCAAGATGGCGGCTAGTTTTTCTCATTTTATCAACAGATTCCTTGTTTGAGATCACACAGATCCCCAGATATCGATTTTGGAAGCAATCGGTCGAATAACTAAAAAGTTCAAGATGGCGACTACTTTGTCTGATTCTGTCAACGGATTCGTTGTCAAAGACCACACAAATCCCCAGATATCGATTTTGGAAGCAATCGGTCAAATAACTAAATAGTTCAATATGGCGGCTAGTTTTTCTTACTCTATTAACGGATTCGTTGTCGGAGACCACACAAATCCCCAGATATCTATTTTGGAAGCAATCGGTCGATTAACTAAAAAGTTCAAGATGGCGGCAATTTTTTCTCATTCAGTCAACGGATTAGTAATCGAAGACCACACAAATCCCCAGATATCAAATTTAGAAGCAATCGGTCGAATAACTAAAAAGTTCAAGGTGGCGACAACTTTTTCTAATTCTGTCAACGGATTCGTTGTCAGAGACAATATAAATCCCCAGATATCGTTATTGCAAGCAATCGGTCGAATAACTAAAAAAATTATGATGGCGGCTACACTACTCCGGTTTCGAAGAAGCCGAGTTCAAACAGCCGTACCCATATACCATGCAATCACTCGAGGCATCTTTTGAAAGAAATAATAAATTACAAACGAAACCATTCGTCTCGACGCGACACCCGCCACTGACAGTACTGCCATGTCCGCTTAAGGGGTCTCTTTGAGACGCGATGCGTCTGTGTGAGTGCGACGTTTCAAACGTTTGTTCGTAGTTTCTTTACTGCTTTTGCTACTGCGATACTACGCTACTGTGATAAAGGCGATAGTACAAAGATAAACTACATCAAAAGATAAGTAATTACGACAAAAAAACAAAGCTTCACATTTATTTGTTAGAAGCTTTAATCATTAGTCACGATTAAAACTAATGATTGATGATTTGTGGCTTTAGTCATGATTATGACTAATATTTTCAATCATGATTAAATTAGTCATGATTAAATTAGTTATGATCAAATTAGTCATGATTGATCAATTGATTGACGAAATTAGTTGATTTGCCCCACACTGGTTTACCGCAGCCTAAACCTTCTTTTATTTTTGTTAGATTTCACTCATCAATTTGAATGACTTTTAAATTTTAAACCACAGTAAAGAAATACATTAAAGGAATGCTTTTTTGATGTAGTTGGGAATCTTGACGTCAGGGTATTTTGATTTCTGATTTTAATAAACACTTACATGCTGGTTTTATTAGCAATGTCTTCACTAACAGTTTTTTAAGAAAATTAATACAAATTCACTGTCTTCAATGGAGTTATGGTGTTAACTTCTTACTTTCAGACTTCTTTATTTTATTATCGTCTTTATATAATATGTCTGTGATCTTACCTAAATTAGAAGCAACCTTAGTAAAATATTTTGACAAAATAATCGATAAAATAATTTCAATTGTTCTGATGATAGGAAATAATAAATTATTTTAATTTCTTGTTAGATTAAAATTTTTCAATATGATTTGAAACGGGTAAATAAAAAACTAAATTTCATATTTTCCTTAAAAGATTGTACTATTTTCACGTCATACTATTTTCGTAAATCTCTCTAAATTTGATTAACCACGCGCCCTGGCAACATTAGCAAAATACCGCCATTTCTCCTGTAATTAATTCCGGGCATCACAAAGCCCTGCATTTGTCCCTTACGTCATAATACAAAGTAATAAAGGCAGAATGACTTACGTCATTCGGTGTAACACTGGTCATTTCGTACATTTTGGAAAATATGGCAGGCTAGGCCGTGGATTATCCTGGAAAATTAAGCCTCTTATTTTGGTGAAGTGAGTACAGTACTTTTTTTGTTTATTATTTTTATTTATTTACATTTTATTCAAGTTAGTGATCGTTAAATTTTCGCACAATGTAAATTAATTTTATTATTTTTAACCGACTTCAAAAAAGGAGGAGGTTCTCAATTCGTCTGTATGTTGCTTTTTTTTTTTTTGTATGTTTGTTACGCGATTACTCCGTCAATTGTGGACCGATTTTGAAAATTATTTTTTCGTTTGAAAGGGTATACTTCCGAAGTGGTCCCATTGTCACGAAATCAGAATCTGATGATGGGATCCATGAGAAATCGAGGGAACTCCTCAAAAGTTATAGGTACACATACAGCGATTTTGGTATTACCTACAAGACCTTAAGAAATTGCATTACAAAAGCACCTCTTGTCGACGAGGAACTGATGATGAAGACCAGAGGTGACCACCGGAACTGGCTTAGTCGTAAGTGATTGACGCCAGCAATGAGATTTCTTTATTAAGACTATGAAGCTAGTTTTATACTCATTATAACACATATGGTGAAGTGCAACTGATGGTGAAATACCGGGAGAACTCTTCAATGATTAACGGCCCTGCATCTTGAGCAGCAACATTTTGTTAAGGGTGATGAGAGATTGGTATTAGGCTATTGTTTCTTAATGTGATGTTTATGTGCTTTAGTTCATCACATAATATTAAGAGGTGCATCACTAAAAAGCGAAAGAAAAAAAATTTTACAAAAAAATAAAACCGTCTTCAAAAACCTACTAAAAAGCGTTAAATAAAAACCAGCCTCATAGGAGTCCTAGGAATAGCCTATTTAGTGCCGAATAGGTACATAGAATATATCGAAGTCGGTGGCAAGAATCATGGTGTCATTGCTATTGTGTATACCTACTTGACACCGGCTTGGATATATTCTATGTACATAGGTACACTCGGCACTAAATAGGCTATTCCTAGGACTCCTATGAGGCTGGTTTTTATTTAACGCTTTTTAGTAGGTTTTTGAAGACGGTTTTATTTTTTTGGATAATATTTATTTATTGCCATTATATCGAATTAAAATCTGCAAATGACAGCCTGATAAAAAGAAACTATACCTCAAGGAGAGCCTTTTAATTGTTCTATATAACTTTCCATTTTATTTTATGCATAATAGTTTTGCTGTATGCAAATGTATTGTAATGTATCATATTCAGTACAGTATGAGTGTCCCGCTCAAAGTGGTCGAACTCTAGAATGATTTCAGTTACGTGCGTCGATGTATAGATCAACGTGAAATCTTGGATAAAACATTAACGTCTTATTAATCTTCCATCTCTTCTAGCACGATCCCGAAGTAGCTCACTAAAACTTGATTCTTCAAATAAATAAATGCAATTTCATTAAAAACTTCAGCGGAACTAAAGCACCCGGGAACGCATGCATAACCATGATGGCCGTGATTATAACACAGGTGGATATTGCCGTGACTCCCCCTTAATTAAGGCGCGGCCCATCGGCTGGGGAGCCCTTGACTTGAATAAAAGATACGGTGCGCGGACGACCTTATTTGACCCGGTTTTGAGAGGTGTCAAAATGACGTGTTGACATTGTTACATTTTGGTGCGTTAATGAAGTATTTCTTTATTGAGTACTTTAGCTGAGTCGCTTAAACCCTCGTTATATTCGTGATGAGTCACTCTTGTCATGTTTGTAGTTTGTAGTAAAGCATGTCGGTCTGTCTCTGTTTATGAAGCCGCTTAAAGCATTGTTCCTCAGTCGTCACTAAATACGTCATTAATCATTCTGTAATGACGGCAATAGACGTAAGGCTGATTGACTAATATTTGATTTGGTTTTTTTTTACAGGTAAATTAACCCGAATCAACATAAAAGCGTAAGTCTACTTTGAAAATAAGTCATCCAAAGTTTTTAAAATTTGTATCGGCTACCTGAAATGTATGCAACAAAGCGCAGAAACATTAAGAAGAATCGCGAACGTATTCTGCGCTGAAATATTTGTTTGAATTACGAACAACTAACCGACATTTTGGGAAAAAATTTTTTCAAAGTAATTCCTTGAAATATAGGCAAAATAAAACTCATATTTATTTAATTCCTGTAGCCGTTTGTCCCCAAAAGGTTACGTGTCATCCCGGCATGTTTGACTATACCCGCCCGTTTATGATTCATTTACATGACAAAAGCGTCCGCAAGTACATTTTAAATTCTATTACAACACTTTCCCACGTGTGGGCTGTGGCTGGGGTTTTATTACTCAGTTATTTTGGAGACCGGCATATTATTTAAATAATTACCTTTGAAGGGTGCCTAAAACTGCAACTTACATAATATACAGGATGTATCTTATTTTATGTGTACTGTAGTGAAAACGGCAAATAAAATGTATAAAACTGGAATAGAACGGTTTTACCCTGTAGCCATGCAGCAGTGTTCACATTGTTATGTTGCAAGTTCTTATCTTTACTAATATTACTATATATTTGTTCCGTCTTCACGATTTAATTTAACGCTTCAGCCGATCGAAGTAGAATTTAGCTGAGAAGATTTGTAGCCTCCGAGCTACGACTGACTTTTAAGGTACTTTTACCCAAAAAAAAGGAATTTCCAAAGGGAATAAGCAAACAAGTTACGAAGACGCAAAGCTAGATTTGCCACCAAATATAATGAACCAGTACCTGGGAGACCGAGCGTCGTCGGGTCGAAATCGAATTTTAATCGATTTTCTACATAATATAAAAGAAAAAAAAAACCTGTCCATAGCTGGGGGTTCGAATCCGCAGTATTGGCGTAGTAGACCAACGATCTAAACATCAGTCTATTCAGCCGGCGGCAGCCGCCCTGAAATTACGAACCATATTGCGAGGGAAATCTTTTTGCGTGAAAATACGAAGAAAACGAATTGTCCCAGACATATTATCGGGTCAAGCTAGATCGATTTTTCACCCCCGTAAACCCCAATATTACAAAATTCTTCGAAATCGTTTGAGCCGTTTTCGAGAACTTGAGTACAAATATATATCCATACATATATACCTACAAACGTTTCTCGTAAAAGATACAATCTCAACATGCTTTTCAACGCCTTTCTGGGGTCGTAGTGAAAAAGGACAAGTCTTCTAGAATTTACGTGAAAAAGGGTATAAGTGTAGTATATCTGTATATGATTTATAACCTTTTTTAATAAGAGTTAAGTTGACTTATGCCCCTTTTAACTAGGACCCCAGATATATAGGGCACCCTATAAATTTGAACCCTACGTAGTGACTTTGCTCCGAAGTGTGTAATGTAGCTGTTTAAGGGTATATATCGCCAATTGGCTGTAACCCAGCCAACCGCTGTTTACACAGCTTACCGGGTGAGCCCTGGTCGCGGTCAGACGCAGGTGCGATTAATTCCTGTACAAATTATCCTGAGTGACAGACGGGATCGGACGGCGTCTGGAGTTGAACTGGTAATATTTAAACGAACACTACACGAAGCCAATTATGGAACGATAAACGTACTTATTTAGCCCCGTAAGTAGTCCTAACTACCAAATGTACTAAACCAATACGTACCTAATAAAAGCGAACCTAAATGTGAAGTACATTCGGCAGTTATTCGTGCTATGTTAAAATATCAGGTCTGAACTACTATCATTTACAAGTACACGGGGACTTACGAGGATAGAGAAATACATACCTTATTAATCACACAAATATTTGCCCATACTGTCAAGTCTCGTGCGATGCGAAGGGCATCTTGTGGTCTCCAATAAAAAAAGTAGTACATTGAGTTTGAACATTTCAATGTAATTTTTTAGCCCATTAAAAATTTTACGAATCGTAAAAGCGAAAATGATTCAAAAATGTCCCAAACCGAATTCCATTTAACGCGTCCCACTAAACGTGGCAGTTGCGTATTTCAAGGCTTAATAACACCGTCGTTAGAACACGTAGGAACATTCCACTTACCAGAAAATGTTATGTTTTAAACGAGCTGACTTACGGTGTGAGTCATGGGAGACAGCGGCAAAGGCTGCCACCGAAATAGCTGTACGAAGTCACAATTATGATAAAAGAAATAAATGGATACAAGTAGTAGAATCAAATATCATATTTTAGTACTGATCAGACATCAAGCCAAATTTGAGGGGTTATTAGATCTTGATACACAATACTCAATTATTTATTGCACTCCATTAGTTTTTAATGATCCCTAGGTGATAATATCGTATTTATCTTTTGCGATTACATTTTGTCAAACCAATCCGTCTAGTAAAATAGCAGGAATCAAAAATTAACGAAAAATTTAAAGCATTCTTAAAACCAAACCTAGCGCATTCGTGTCTCCTGCTGAATCATTTTCAATCCTTTTTAGAGGCATTGTTCAATTGTAACCAAATGTTATTGTTACAAAACTTACTACTTCAACTTTTAACCGGTAAAATCCTATAAATATTATAAATGCGAACGGATTTGGATGGATGGTTGGATGTTTGTTACTCAATCACGCCAGAACGGCTAAACGGATGTGGATGAAATTTGGCACAGAGATAGATTATAGTCTGAAATAGCACATAGGCTACTTTTTATCCCGAAAAAATTGACAGTTCCCGAGGGAGCAGCGATAAACGACTTCTACGCGGACGGAGTCGCGGGTAAATGCAACTGCTCGCAAGCTCGCTTGGATAGATAAACGTCTCGCGTAAAATGGTGCGTTTTATACACTCGTTGTACAATCTACTATTTTTAGCTCGACTCTTATAACTTGGCACCTAAAATTTTACGCGAAATTAAATCTGCGGCTGCGCCAGTACGGGACATTAAAATTACATAGGCACTCGAATCGTGAATACTTTACACCGCTGTTAGCTAACGGAAACGGAACTCGCATCCGGAACGGATTCCGAGCATACCGTTTTATTCTATTCCGACTTTTATGTATTCAGAGCATCCTGTAGTACAATAGGGTACTGAAGAGTAGTACAGATTACCTAATAATTTTATACTGACCACGAAAAGCAACGCTCCCAAAAATACAAAAAAAAATATCAAGACCTATACCTATCGTAATCTAATTATTCAAATATTCAAGTTAAAATTCCTCTAAAGTTTCAATACAAATTGGACTAGAGCACCAGGTCCCAGGACTCCTTGAAATAATAGATTATCCAACGTGAAAATAAAATGCATTTAAATTTACGAAAAAATATTGAAGCGACGGAGTTTCACTAAAGAACTAACAAGTGAAATATTTTCTAACAATTCCAAAGAAAAGTGTCAAAGTTTTCGTTTGTGAAAAATTTCTTACAAGTCAACCGGGTAGTTTGTGCAGCTACAGGATGATTGCTTTTAGTTTTCTCTTTTACATAAACATCTTAAATAGGTACCATTTCAAAATCAAGCTTGTGTTTATTTGTTAGATTATTTACGAAAACATTGAACTCTTTTTCAGATAGTGTCATATTTATATTATGTATGTTAATTAAATTAAGTAAAGTTGGAACAAAACTCCACTGACCAAACCGTTTCCAACCTTCCCAACCAAGCTTCAAATAATTTTCCATTTGTTTCTATAGTCACTTATTACTATACTTAAACTCCCTGGACACTGGCTCGTTGCGAAGTTGGGCAGACGGTCAGCTACGAGCCTTGGGCGGGTGTTTCAGATAGTTTAATGCCTTCAGTTTAAGTTGGACGTAGCTGAGCTACAAGCGATAATGCTGGGGGGCGATTTTTGACCTCCGAGTACTCGAAATCAAAGTCGAGTGATAGAAAATAATAGCATACGAAAATATGGCACGATTATTTTCGTATGAACCCATTATTATTTTTAAAAGACTTCACTCGAAAGCTAGTGATTGACTTAATATATTCACGTGTTTCGTTGTAGCCAGAAAGGCGATGATTAACGGTTTTTTTAATCATATTTTAAATCTAAATAAACATACGACATAATTAGAAGATATTATTATTTATATGTACTTTCAGCATGTTTAATACTGTTTACCAAAAACTTTTACTATAAAAACTAATAAATATGAAACGTTTGGATGGTTCTGATATTTGAGGTTTGTTCCGTCAAGACGTTTTTATTGATTTGACAGATGTCAAAACCTCAATAAAATCCCATAAAATACTTGACTAAATATACTACTAACATCCTATTTATAAACATGTTTCTAAAGGAAACTTAGGACTTAGTCTATCGGCCGCACTCGGAGACGTCAATTAACATTTAAGTTTGATTGAAGTTGCTGCCATCACTTTCTTTGCTATAGCGATAGAATAAGACGCGGCAACTTTAATGAAACTTAATTAATTTACGTCTCTGAGTGCGGCAGCAAGACTAAAATGTATAATTATTATATGCATTGCGGAACATAATAGGACGAACACTACGCTTCGTGGAACAGAACTAATTATTAAATGATTTTGAAAAAACTGACTGCTGTTGATCAAGTCAAGACATTAGCTGTATCATGTAAAAGCTTGCAATAAATATGACTTAGTCATAATTTCTTACCAAAAACCACTTTTATTTACCGACTATACAATGCGTAACTAAATAATAACGGTCATAACATAAATTACGAGGATAGGGCGGTTTTTTCCGCGAAGGGCGGACTGGGAATTATAGTTAGAGGTTACGTTAGCTCCGTCCCTTTCTCTCGATTTAGTATCGAGGAACGAGTGAACGGGATGAGGCACCCAGTGTTTGGAATATAGTGCATTAACTATTTTTGTAGGGCCTTCTTGGAACCGTGATTCAGCCCTTCCGAAGTTTGACTAACAGCGCCATCTAGCGTGATTCATGGTTATTGATCGTTGTAATTTGTTATGTGTTAAATGTACAAAGGATAGAATTAATGTGTAAAATAATAATATTCTGACAAAAATTTCATTTTTGGGGCAAGCTATTCTTTTCGGTTGTACTTTTTTTTGCACAGTCATCATCTGCTTATTGAGACATCCAACAAACTCAAACACGGCGGTGCTACTTAGACTAAAGCAAAAGGGGAAGACACGTAATCGCTGTACAAGACACACAATATGACGCGTGCCGCGACACCTACATTCGCAAATTCCACACATACAGCTGTAAACATGCACTATGGAGCAATAAAGATAAATTGATGGACTAACGTCGTCCGCGTAAGTGAGACAGCCGTATGTCTCACAATAATGACGACTTACAATAAAGATCCGTGACGGCCGGACAACTGACTTATGGAGACGGCTAAAGGTAGTTAATAAAAATAAACTAGCGCGTTCCACATATGTATAAGTTTTAATGTCAAAAACACACCACACAAAAGAAACTACAGTTAGAAGCACAAGAAAGCTCTGAGGTACAGAAAAGAAAGATAGTCACAGCACTGAAGGTAAAAGCTCAGAAGCGGGATAGTAGGAAAGTCTAACACACAAAAATAAACTAATAACTAACAAGCGCGAAACAAGCGGCGCTGATCGCAAACCAAATAAAGAATAAAACTTGTTACAATCGACCCGTAACAAAAGAACCGTTAGCCCGGGCGGCGCGAGCGCAGCGTCCAGCCTCGAGAGCGAATAAATGCCGACTGCGTGGGAAATCCGAAGACGCCCGATCATAGCGTTCGGCTCAGAGCGACGGAGACGAACGAAGATCACCGAACGGAACCGGCCGTATTTAACGCTGCGCCTGCGCGCGGTCAAACGGCCTTGATTGATATTTAAGATTAATAATATTGAGTCTTCCATAACCTATATAATGTAAATGACTCATATTAACAAACAAAACAAATATTACAAAACAAAACGATTATCAGAATTATAAGTCGCCACATCAGCCCCCCCGGAGACCTTTAGGGTCGATAAAAATCCGGGAAACGAATCCGGCGACCAAAACGCGATGTTCTAGGTTCCGTAGTAACTGGATTATTCGGGACGGTCGATGACGTCTTAGTATTTCCGGTTACTTCGACTAAGATATAGGCTGGCTTCAGCCTATCAATAGAGATGGAAATGTGTTTACCGGCGACGTCAACTACAAAATATTTTTCCGACCTTTCCACTATTTTAAAAGGACCAGCATAAGGCGGCTGAAGAGACCTTCTCACAAAATCCTGCCTAACAAAGACATGCGATACGGTCGCTAAGTCCTTGTAAACAAAGATCTTGTGAGAACCGTGACGAGTTACTACTGCAGGTTGTAACCTTTTCATATGAAGACGCAACCTAGATAAAAAATCCGTGTAGTCAGTGAGTAAGTCAGCTGTTGGTTGCAAAAGGTCACTAGGAAGTCTAAGCGGCTCGCCGTAAACCAACTCGGCGGTTGACGCGGACAAGTCGTCCTTCCATGCACTACGAATTCCAAGTAGTACTAGTGGAAGCGTTTCCGTCCAGCATTCGTCTGCATGACACATAATGGCGGCCTTGAGCTGTCGATGGAAACGCTCCACCAAACCATTGGCAGCCGGGTGATATGCAGTAGTTCGCAAGTGACGTGACCCTATAATTGATGCAATTTGGCCAAAAAGATGCGACTCAAATTGTTTTCCCCGATCAGTGGTAACGTTTTGAGGACAACCAAAACGCGATATCCACATAGAGATAAATGCTTTGGCTACACTCTCCGCCGTGATGTCGTGCAAGGGTACTGCCTCTGGCCAACGCGTAAACCTATCTACAGCAGTAAGGCAGTACCTATATCCATTAGACACGGGTAAAGGACCTATAAGGTCAATATGGACATGTGAAAATCGCCCTGATGGGGGTCTAAAACTATGGATTGGGGAATGTACGTGCCGTGTAACTTTCGACTTTTGGCAAGGTATACACGACCGTGCCCACTCTCTACAATCTTTTTTAATTCCCGGCCACACATAACGCTCAGACACCAGCTTGATAGTGGTCCTGGCGCTCGGGTGGCTAAGTCCGTGAAGCGAGCTAAAAACTAATCTGCGAAACTCGGATGTTATAAAGGGGCGTGGGACTGCCTTGGACACGTCACAAAATAGCTTCGTTGTTCCAAAAATAACCTTATGCAATTTTAGAGACGACCCATTTCGGAGTAACGTTTGAAGTTCCGAGTCCGTAGCCTGAGAGGCTGCCAAAGCGTCATGGTCAAGTCCGTTGGCCACAGCGTCGGTCCTCGATAACGCGTCTGCGACAACATTATCCTCGCCCGCAATATATCGGATATCCGTAGTGAATTGCGATACAAAATCGAGATATCGAAATTGTCGCGGAGAACACGCATCGAGTGACTTTTTA
The DNA here is from genome assembly GCA_963241965.1 of Tortrix viridana. Lineage (NCBI taxonomy): Eukaryota > Metazoa > Arthropoda > Insecta > Lepidoptera > Tortricidae > Tortrix > Tortrix viridana. The sequence goes on from OY725174.1 coordinate 2,517,679, forward strand.
AAAGCAGAAACTATGGGTTTATGGTCAGTGAGAATAAAGAAAGGTTTCAACTCGATCATATGCCGAAAGTATTTAACTGACTCATAAATGGCTAAGAGTTCTCGGTCATATGCACTATACTTAACCTGCGTAGGTGTTAACTTGCGAGAGAAAAATCCAAGCGGCTGCCAATTACCCTCAACTTCCTGCTGTAGCACGGAGCCTATAGAAATATCTGAAGCGTCTGTTACAAGTGCTAAAGGAGCAGCTGAATCTGGATGCGCTAAAAGAGCGGCATTAGCAACACTTGACTTGCAAGCATTAAAAGCTTCTTCCAGCGCGGGTGTCCAGTCCACCGGGCTACTGCTCTTCACCTTTGGACCACTGAGTAGTGCATGGAGAGGAGCTTGTAATTTTGCAGCACCGGTAATAAACCTCCTATAAAAATTCAGGGCACCAAGGAACCGCCTCAGGTCTCTAATGGTCTTAGGTCGTGAAAAATTCTGTATAGCCTTGACCTTATCTCCGATCGGCTGTGTACCATTAGGAGATACCAAATAACCCAAAAATTCTATCTGCGGCTCGGCGAACACACACTTGTTAGCGTTAAGCAAGATACCATATGTATTAAAACGCTCAAACACAGCACGCAGATGAATCTGGTGCTCCGCATCGTTAGCGGAGGCCACTAAAACGTCATCGATAAAAGGAAAACAGTAATCAAGACCCCTAAGGACTTCATCCATAAACCGCTGAAACGTTTGCGCAGCATTGCGCAAACCAAAGCCCATAAATGGGAATTCAAAAAGCCCGAAGGGTGTCGTGATTGCCGTTTTCGGAACGTCCTCGGGCGCAACAGGAATCTGATTATAGGCGCGCACCAAGTCCAATTTTGTAAAAACTTTACAATTAAAAAGATTGTGCGAAAAATCAGCGATATGCCGCACCGGGTACCTGTCAGGAATAGTACGCGCATTAAGTGCCCGATAATCCCCACAAGGGCGCCAACCGTTATCCTTTTTAGGTACCAGGTGCAGTGGAGATGACCACGGACTTTCCGATCTTCTCGCAATACCCGTGCGCACCATATCCTCAAATTCCCGTCTCGCAATTTTTAGGCGATCAGGCGCTAAACGCCTTGGGCGAGAGAAAACAGGTGGCCCTGGAGTAGTTCGGATGTAATGCTGCGTCTGGTGTTTACACTTGCGCTCCAAAAGACTACCAACCGGCCGCATAATATCCGGAAACTCCGCAAGTAATTTATGATATGGTGAGTCACCTGAAATAACTTTAATTTGCGGACAAGCACAAGCAGAAGCAACTACAGCTGCTGATGTTAGCGAAGTCGTGTTATCAATTAAGCGAGCATTTCGAACGTCGACAAGCAAATTATAGAACGAGAGAAAATCTACTCCAATTATCGGCTTACTAACATCAGCGACTACAAAGCGCCATGAAAAATCACGGCGTAAACCTAAATCTAGTGATAAGCTTAGCCAGCCATAAGTATTAATGATGGTATTATTTGCGGCATAAAGCTCATAATTCGTCTTATGACGACATTGTGCACGCAAAAAACTAGCTGGGTATACACACAAATCTGACCCAGTGTCCACCAAAAACTGCAACTTTGTCTTAGCATCCGTAACAAATAAACGAGATGACACTGATGCACATTCACTGGCCGCCGCGAGCGACCCACTATCTAGTTTTTTGAGTAACCACAAGGAGCGATACACTTATCTGCCTTATCCGCAAACTTGAAGTGATACCAGCAGAGACGCTGGCCATTCCCGCTGGACCTGCTGGTCCTCGAATGACTCCTCGACCGACCGTGACGCCTACCGCGGGACCTCGACCGGGGCCTGTCCTTGCGTCCCCGAGAGGTAGACATCGCGTCAAGTCTCAGTGTCAACGCGTCGATTTTCCGGTGCAAATCATCAATATAGGAAGGCGGTGCTTGTGTAGACGATGTTGCAGCTACACAGGAAGACGGCACACCCGGAGTAACCTCATGCACTTTATCCGCCATTTGTGCGAGAACATCCAAGGACAAATTGTCCTGCATCGCCAAAATACTCTGCAGCAAACCCGGAAGGCGGCTCATCCACAACGTGCGTATAAACTCGTCAGGGTACTCGGGTCCTGCTAAACTCTGAATGTGACGTAAAAATTGGCTCGGCTTTCTATCACCTAATTCCTCTTTCAAGGTCAACTGCTTCAAACGTTCCGCCTTGGAACTAGACAACCGAGCAATCAGTTCAGTCTTCAGCTTCTCATACTTGCCACTTTCAGGGGGTTTCGTAATCACATCTTCAACCTCCGCAGCATATTTGGGCTCCAACACCGAAATTACATGGTAGAATTTAGTGGCATCAACCGTTATACTCGCTAAAACAAACTGCCCCTCCAATTGAGCGAACCATAACGATGGTTTATCGGGCCAAAACGGGGGCACCTTCACACCAACTCGAAAAACCGAAGTGTCAGTATCCCCCTTAGCAACCGCGGTGCCAACTAACGGTGGCGTCATATTTAAATTTCAAAAATGTCCGTTGGAAGTCGGGGTCACCACTTATATGGAGACGGCTAAAGGTAGTTAATAAAAATAAACTAGCGCGTTCCACATATGTATAAGTTTTAATGTCAAAAACACACCACACAAAAGAAACTACAGTTAGAAGCACAAGAAAGCTCTGAGGTACAGAAAAGAAAGATAGTCACAGCACTGAAGGTAAAAGCTCAGAAGCGGGATAGTAGGAAAGTCTAACACACAAAAATAAACTAATAACTAACAAGCGCGAAACAAGCGGCGCTGATCGCAAACCAAATAAAGAATAAAACTTGTTACAATCGACCCGTAACAAAAGAACCGTTAGCCCGGGCGGCGCGAGCGCAGCGTCCAGCCTCGAGAGCGAATAAATGCCGACTGCGTGGGAAATCCGAAGACGCCCGATCATAGCGTTCGGCTCAGAGCGACGGAGACGAACGAAGATCACCGAACGGAACCGGCCGTATTTAACGCTGCGCCTGCGCGCGGTCAAACGGCCTTGATTGATATTTAAGATTAATAATATTGAGTCTTCCATAACCTATATAATGTAAATGACTCATATTAACAAACAAAACAAATATTACAAAACAAAACGATTATCAGAATTATAAGTCGCCACAGACTCAATATAGGCGCTCAGCGCCTATATTTGGGTGCTCAAGCCCGCGCGCCGGTCACGTATCTCCTCTTTTTGTTTTCATCTAAGCGGTGCTATTGTTTCGTGGCGGAGTTCCTATGACCACCCTCCGACTGTATCATCAGACCAGCTTCATGGTACCATGTTATTACTGAAGTTACGTAGGTATACCTTTCAGCTCAATCGGACACCGGGAAGTGGTTCAAAATTCAGTTGCAAGATTTGACCAATACTAATAAGGCAAGTTAAATAGAAGCTTGTAATAAATTAGTTTTTACCTGTCTATGGTCAAGGTCATAAATATGTATACACTTTAGTGCCTTGTCACTTTAATCGCTGTGACATATGTGGCAGTTTAAACATGACATTAAATAGACAAGGTATATATATTTATGACCTTGACTGTATGTATGTTTGTTACCGAAAATAGCGTGTTCCACTCTAGCTCCTAAACTGGATTGATTTTAATAAATAGGGGTGTCATATGATTCGTTAAGAATGTGCGAGTGTCATAGGCTATATAAAAAAGGCTATATAAAAATTGTAACGGTGTGTCATACTCGCCAGCCGGGTTTTAGTTATTGAAGTTAGGTTAGGTTATTAAAGTTGATTACTAGACTGTAATCCCAATTAACACGTTACAACATAACTAGCTTGTTAGTTGTTCTCAGGTAGCAAATATACACCGAGTAACACCTAAAAGCTTTAATTAAACCACGTAACACCTAGCGTGGGAGCTTTGAGCTTTTAAACGAACTGTCAAACACACCACTGGAAGCTTTCGTTGTTGCCAGGCATCAGATTAAAAGTTTACAAGTGTTCAAGTAACGTTTTGATTTTTTATATTTTGGCACAAAAACAAAATATAATGGCTATTATTTTAGACTGATTGCTTAAATTTCAGAACTAATTAATACACGTTTAGAAACCACAAAATTGCTGAAAGGTATTCACATTATATTCTCTCCATTTTCATTTCACTTTCATAACTACATATGTAAAGAATTGGATAAATTTTTCGTTTGGTATAATAAAATAACCTCTAAATATTGATTATTATAACTTTAAAAATCCTGGTTGTTACATTCCGACGTAAATATTTTAACCGACAATCCTATTACAAGTCGCGGCGACAACTCCCGGGGCTCCGCGACTGTCGTCCTTTCAAACGACAGAGTTGTTTGCGCAAACAACTTGGAATTTTGCGCAGAATACAGAACGTATGAGGTTTTAATATTTGCTGCAATCCTTTGTGGCTTCAGGACTAAGTTTATATTTATTTGGTCTTTGAGTTATCTGTAATTGTTTTTGCGATAACATTCCTAAAGTTACGTCTCTATTCCGTCCGTAGATGTTTGTGAAACTCGAAACGAAAATTACTCCATACTGTGTCCGCCCTGCGTCTGTCTCTTTGCAAATTTTAATTGCTAAATTTATTTTATTATTTATCTATATAATATAAAAAGAGACGGCCTGACTCATTGATTCATCAACGCCCTTGGATCTAGAAACCTGAATTTTTGATGATGATGCTCTAAGATGTTGACAAGGAATAAGACGGGATAAATACATATCTTTAACCAAGCATTTTTAATTTAATATTTTATTAATATGAACGTTAAATTGCACTTAATAATACACTTAACTTTACCGTTTTATACGAACTCATTTTACTCACTCTTTTTTGACGCTGTTGAGAAGTCTTCGAATGGCAGTAAAAATGGAACAACAACACCAACAACAACAATAATGGAGCCAAAAACAGAGCGGCGGCATCACAATATGTAATTAACAACGTCACCCATTCAAGCCGAACTGAATAATTTAAGTGAAAACAAATTAATACCACACCTAGTTAACGAGTTTACCGCGTCATTGTTTATTTACACCCAGGAAAGGCAAGGGGCATACGTAACCACGACAGGTAAATTGAGCTTCGGTGTTGCCAGCTCAAAATAGTTCACTGACGGATCACGCGATGTACACCGAATACGCCCTTTTCGTGGGTTAGGCAGATCTGGATGGTTGCCACAAAACACTTGATTCGAAATTTCGTGTTTCCTTTCACTCTTTATTTGACTATAAATTGAGAGAAAGGGATGGATCAAAGTTAGTTTTGAAATTGGATTTTCAAAGTCTTAAGCGTATTTTTTGCAATATTTTTTTCTGTAGACTCTAGCTCAGAAAGCGGTTCTACCATAGCAACTTGAGAAATTGTACTTCCATCTGTCACAACGTCTTTTTTGTCACGTTATAACAGTTATAGGGTCCATATTGGCACACCGAAAAATGTGTAATCCGAATGTATCGTTATTCATAATCATCGCAAGTCCTAAAGTGAATTTTACTAAAACCGTTCTGATTTTAGGATTTATTTAAAACAAACCTTACGTAACCGAACCTTTACCTTTACCAGTTAGATATTTTAGAAATCCTGAAGTGACGGTTTCAGATAAAAATGCTTTAGGACTTGCGATGATTATGAATAACGATACATTCGGACTACAAATTATTATGTGAACTTTGGCGCACCGATTATTATAAGCATAAACAAACAGAAGGCCTAAATTACAGTCGAATTGTGAACCTCCTCCTTTTTTAAAGTCGGTTGAAAAGTGTGCATCGTTCGTAAAAACATTTTCCACAAAAGACGTGCTCTAGAGCGCTAGCGGCCATGAAGAAATTTGAAATTTCACACAGTAGCGCAGTGTTAAATTTAAGAAAGGTCATCCCAAACCCTTTATGACCTAACCACTGAGTAAAAATCTATAAAATGACTTAGTTGTCTATTCCCCATAAAATGTAGTGAACCATAAAACGCCGTATTACCATCAATTCGGTCCAGGTCGGCCCGCCGCCGCCCTGTCTGCACACTGGCTAGCTAACATGTATTTTGTAGCGTTTCGCTCAGTGCGTCTCTATCTTTACAGACTAGTTAGAAAGGGACAAACGAGATGTGGAAAACGACAAGGCTAGCCGTCCTGGTGCGTTGACCTCGTTTCCAGAACCAGGACAATAACATTTGCTTTTACAACACGAAAAATAACTTTGAGAGTAAGAAAGTGATATAGTATTGCAGGGTTTGTTAGATGTGTTAGGAAAATTACCCATTGGATAAATTACGGTCGTACATACAGCACATGTGACAAAACACGAAAACAACATACAAATAATTCCCTCGGAAACTGATTTTTTTTTTGCCATAACAAGTGTATCCTATATCCGTCTCTGGGTTATAAGCTATCTCTGTTCCAGACTTCTCGCTGATCGGTTGGGGCTTTGAGCCGTAAAGACGGAACAAAACAAACAAACAAACCCCATTAAATTATATATACTAGTTTTCCGCCCACGACTCCGTCCACGTAGTCGTTTATCGCTGCTCTCTCGGGAACTGCCCATTTTTCGCGATAAAAAGTAACCTATGTGTTATTCCAGACTATAATCTATCTCTGCTAAATTTCATCCAGATCCGTTCAGCCGTTCTGGCGTGATTGTGTAACAAACATCCATCCAGCCAAAATTTCACATTTATAATATTAGTAGGATTTTAGGAGTTGCCCGAGAGAGGGTAATAACGAGAAAAGAGTTTCACGCTGCCGTATTCCATGAAATACGTAACACCTAATCAACCTTAATATTTACCTCTTTATAATGCTTTATGCTATTACACAATTATAAATACGTAAAGGTTATCGCCCAGACGCCTCCATAATTGATAAGCCGAGGGATATTCTTCTGAGTAATGGAGCGGAAGAGATATGACGAAGTTGAGGAATCGTCGGAGCCATAAATATCTGATGCCCTTGGTGTTTTGGGTTCAGACGGTATTGTCTAATATATACAGGGTGTTTTTTTATTCGTCTTAAACATTTTCGGGGTTAAATCAGTAAGTCATACTGATCAACTTTCACTATGGGACCAACCCCGAAATACCCAAACTAACAAGTCCAAACCCAGTAGGCTTACGATACATTCAGCGAAGATCCTGGTACTATCTTCGGACTCAATCATCATGAGCTGGCTTTAAGACACCCCTTTCTATAATTGTTTATTTGGGTTTAAAATTAACTCTGCAGATTTAAAAGAAATATTTACATACAAAGATGGGAATTGACATAAAATCTTGTTAAATGTTTAGTGGATGATCACTTGATGGTGCCTTATCGTTACTAATGTTTTGACCATAATTGTGATTTTTTAACAGTACCTACGTAAAGAAAGAGTAGTTGAAATTTTATATATTTAATGTTTTTCTTTTGATTACAGGTAAGCCAAACGGATTTTGCTTGAGCATACGCTTAGTGAGTTAGTGAGAAAAGATAATAAAGTTATATGTTTCACATAGGGAACGGAAATGGCTTCAAAATACTGTACACTCTCCAAGCTTTAGGCTGCCTTTCCATAGAAGTGGAGACGAGCGGAGCGGAGAGGAGCGGAGCTCTGAAAAGAGGTGTGTGATTCCACTGAGGCGTAGACAAGCGGGGATGAGTGGCGTACTATACAAATTTGATATAGTCGTCTCCGCTTGACTGTTTCCATTGAAGTGGAGCGGAGACGAGATGTGGATTACAACCAATGTGATTGGTCGATTCCTTACGGCCCCTCTCCGCAGCCCTAGTCTCCGCTTGACTGTTTCCATTGAAGCGGAGCGGAGACGAGATGTAGATTACAACCAAAGTGATTGGTCGATTCCTAAACAGCTTCTCCCCGCTCCGCTCGTCTCCGCTTCTATGGAAAGGCAGCTTAAGTAAAGTTTCTTCGGCAGTTGGGTAAAAATCTGGAACTGAAATTAAATATCCTGTTTTCTTCAAATTAAACAACTATGTCGTATTTTAATTCACATTGTACAGAAACTAAAACAAACTCATTCCCTTAATTCTGTTAATTTACTTATTAATTGCCCTATACACACTTTAATCTCCTAAACTACCATCTCTAACCAAAAAGTCGTATGTGCTTCACAACTATTATATAGGTACATCCTACTCCATTCTAACACTGTACGGTTGAATCTTCTTTATCTAATAACTCACTCATACTCTTTCAACTCTCAAGTCCCTATACGTATGGTTATTAGTAGAAGACCCATGTCTATATCCCTATTGCTATTATATTACGTTTTATTTTTGCTTGACCCGGAGGTCTCCTCGTTCCTCATTTGAAATATATTCAGAAGGACGAGCTAAGGTTCTAATTACATTATTCCAAAGTTACAAATTGTCGCTCTCCGACCTTCCGTCATGTAATTGAAGACCCTCATATCAGTCGGGACGTTTGTCATACCCGGTAGCTAAGATTATGTAACAACAGACTGGTATCTAATCTACCTAATAACATATATTTATTTAACTAGAGCATCGACGATTTTGAAACAAATACAGGTCCAGCACTTAAATTTGAAGAAAAACAATAATTTATCTTATCTTATTAACTTAGCTTATTGCTTCAATAAAAAACATGAAAAAATACGTTAAAAGAGAAGGAATTATATTCTATATTATTGTAGATTTACAGGTGGATACAAACATAGGTAGAACTATGTCGCTGTAAAGTAAATCAACCTAATATTTTTAATATATTACCTATTGATTTACAAACAAGGATATTTAATAATAAAAGCAAGAGTTCCTGTAAGAATGCAGTCATATAGAACTATATTTCGTCATTAAGTCAAACAGAGATACTGGTATAGTCGGGTGATTAACAAAAAAATTTCAAAAGTTAACCGTACAATCAATCAATCATATTGCTAAAAATAATTCTCTTGTTATGTCAGCATTGTATTTTGATGGTGTCCATATTAAATAAATAAATAAATATGCTTAATTTTCGTCACACAATGGAAGAAAATTAATGTTTCTTAATTATGGCCTTAACTACGTAAAATTTTTTTGATAATCACCCAGTTAGCTACTACTCGTATTCGTAGAAAATATTGTAGTTATTCAGACGAATAGGAAAAAAATACTTATTCAATTCAACAAAGAAAATTGAATTGTAATAGTAATAGAAGATAGACCCGATATAGAATTGTTATGTTTTATCTAATTCCGCGTCTACTAACAGCACTCTACGCTGTAAATTCCTGACGCTTGACGTATATTAGCGACAGCGACCCTTGAAGATAAATCCTTTAGTGAGATTATATGCCGAAGTTGTTATCTGCTGGAATTTCAGATACAATGTATATACATATATATGAAGCGTATGGAGAACTGGTGAAGTGTGAAAGTGAATCAATCAGCAAAAGTAATTCATAAATAATTTAAGTAAAAAGTTCAAGTTATGGGAATGCATTAAAAAAGCCGGTCAAGTGCGAGTAGGACTCGCGCACCGAGGGTTCCGCACAAACTTGTACCTGATCCCAGGGATTGCAGACTTAAGTATCTGATATTAATTTCAACTTAATACGTCCACGCGTTCCTGAGAAAAAGGGTCTTGACAGACACACAGACAGACGGACAACAAAGTGATGCTATAAGGGTTCCTTTTTTCCTTTTGAGATACGGAACCCTAAATATAAATTAAAACAGGCAATGTCTCAAAAACTATAAGACTTGATGATGATGTTGATGATGAAACTCCAGTATAAACTGACACGCAATAAGTATGCACTTTAGTACTTAGTGAGTGTCAGCTTATACTGGGCTCATTTTTTATGTGATGTAACTACAAATTAACGGTTTTCGGATTTTTTCCTTTACTTGTGCTATAAAACATAGCTTCTTGCAGAATTTCATGATTCTAAGTCAACGGGAAGTACCCTATAGGTTTTGATTCCCTTGAGATTCCCTTCAATATGCGGCGTAAACGGCCATATCTTTTGATTGCATTGACTTAGATGTTTGATTTTTTCACTGATCCAAGGGACTGCCAACTTTTGTATTTGATATTAATTTCAACTTGATACCTCCACGCGTTCCTGAGAAAAAGGGTCTTGACAGACACACAGACAGACAGACGGACAACAATGTGATCCTATAAGGGTTCCGTTTTTTTCTTTGAGGTACGGAACCCTGAAAAATATGAAACAAGATGCAAAATATCGAAATTTCAGATTTATCTCGAAAATCGTAAGATTTACTAAACGTTGGGCTGTTTTGATAGAGCAAAAGCTCGTCTATATAAAAGTTGATTGTGGACCTCTAAATACAAGCAGGACACCCTAAAAAGTGTTAATACGACGTTTTTATTTTGTATTATGTTTATACACTGTTTACCAAATTCTGTGAATATTTAAATTTCCTTTTGTTGGTTAATCTGTTCTTCAAACAGTCAGTCCACATGCAAATGTGACGGAAGGAGGGCCAACGTGACGCAGGAAGCTCGGACGCGAATTAGACCGGAGCTTTTGTCACCCTTGAAAGCTTTCTGGTGTAGGGTTGCCGCTGCCAAGATTCCTCAAATTTAAAGAATATTTTTTTTAAAGACAAGTACTTACAGAACAAGTAAAAAATTAAAGTTTCCATATTTAGAAACACTTTTAAAAGTAATGATTTATATGTCTTTTATTGGGAAGTCGCGATATCCATTTTGAAATTACGAGAGTGTAACGTATTGTGTTTGTTTATTTCAAAGATAATTAGCACGGAGATGGACAAATGGTGCTTTTCGTGTCAGAAAATCGACCAGTTCCCTAGGCGATTGATAAACAACTCCAGCGCGGATGTTACGCGAGCAAAGGCTAATGAATATATTTTTAAAGTCAAATCATAGGTCCCGGAATCGGCTGTGCCGCGCTACTGGGGCACTACTGAGTCAGTCGATTCCGATTGAGCCAACGTCAGTGTAAAAACGTGTCGCAGTAACAGGAAATGTATAAAAATATCTACGAAATTATACAGTGTCAAGTTCTGGGACATCCTGTAGAATTCTATAAAATATTCATTCATATAACTTGTCCGTAACACCAACCCTAATTTTCAAGTAAAGGTATTTCAGAAAGCCGTTCGAGAATGAATGGGTTATTCACCGATTAGGGCCAAATTGTATAATCACAGGCTTTGGGTGGAAATGGTATGTTGCCTTCATAGTTCGCCGTCTAGACCGCTCTCCCGGGAGACTGAATACGTCGCGGTGTAATTTTTCACCCTTTGAACTGAATTGAACGGGAAATATAAACAGTTTAGACATATTTATTAAGTTTACGCTATTTGTCTTGGCATTGGCAGTTTAAAAGACCTAGCCCCCTAGCATGCATGCAAGAAATAAAATTTGACAGATGCTAGGGAAATGAATTAAGGTGTAGTCTTGATAAAATCGCTATAAAAATGTGAAAATCGCTACAATCGCTTAGTAATAAATGGTAATAAAAGTCACACTTTAATTTTAAACCTTACGCGATAAGTCTTACGTTAGAATATGGAATAGATGTATTCATTTCCCTAGCATCTGTCAAATTTTATCTAGTGTATGCATGCTAAGCCTGCTAGATTCTAGCTTTTCCAGCGAGTCGTCTATTGCTTTTTTCTCAGGAACCATCAATGTTTCCAGGTTAAAAAGCATCCTGTGTCAATTAAAAAAAAGCACTATCTGTGTGCCAAATTTTATCCAAATCCGTTCAACCGTTTAAGCATGATTGAAACACAAACATTCAAACATACATACAAACTCTCCCATTTATAGTATGACGAATACATGACGATACGATGATGATGGTGATTTAGTTGACGATGACATCGTGATAGTTATCAAAGATGATTTAGACATAGAATCACATTTTCTTGGAGTTACTAATCTAACCTAACATAAGGCGATTTTGATATCCTGTTGACAAAAAAAAATGCTTGGGTTATAAAAATTTTACATTTCACTCAAACGCCATTAAGATTCGCAGGGTCTATCAATTGCTCAATTACTTAGTCCAGAAAAATAACGCGTTTTCCATCGTAAACCAAGATACACTCAGCCTCTTTTCTCGTAACAAAATCGTATTAATTCGGCGCCCATGATACACTTTGCTCCTCCGAATTGCATACAATCGGTAGTCAGCGGCAGCAAACGTTAAACGTCGCGGTATGTCGCCGATAACTCGCGGCTTCTCGGATTCGCCAACATGGCGCCGTGATATAGACAATTGTGATCGATGTTAGAGGGATGTTTGTTTATGGGAGCATAGATAAACCTGTTCGACCTTGCGCTTAAGTAAGTACACAATACACAAACAGATGAATATCGCAATTGGAAATAATGAAATAGTTAAAAATAATGAGGCAACTCCAAATTATTAAGGAGTTCATGGATCAACAGAACATCTGAACTGAAATGAAATAAATATTAGCGAAGATATATATTGCGTAACATACACCTTAAACACAGTCGAATTGAGTACCTTCTTAAAACTCCTAAGTAACTCCGCAATTGATGCTTGGTTCTTTAGACACAAATTAAACAGGTTTATTAAATTTGTCTAAAATAATCATCGGATTATTTTAGACAAATTTAATAATAGTAGAAAGAATTGATAGAAATGCCACTTGTGAACTATTGACGTCAACGAAAGATAACGCGTATCTCCTTAAGTAATCTTTAGATTTACATATTTAACGGCACGTATAGACACGTACAGTCAAGGTCATAAATACTAAATAAATATTTTAGTACCTTGTCTATTTAATGTCATGTTTAAACAGCCACATATGTCACAGCGATTAAAATGACAAGGTTCTAAACGTATACACATATTTATGACCTTGACTGTACACGGGTCGTACATTTATAAAAGGATCCAGTTCATTTATTTAATTATAAAACTAATTGTAGAGGGTTCCAGAATGACCGTTTACCGGGAAAAGAAGTGGTAGGCCTCCCACAAGGTGGACCGACGGTCAGGTGAAGATCGCGGGAAGCCGATGGGTGAACCGATCGTGCTCCGTGGAGCCCCTTGGGGAAGGCCTATGTCCAGCAGTGGACGTCTTTCAGCTGATATGAAGCTGTAAAACCACTTGTAAATTTGGTTAAAACTCAATTTGGTATTTTTATATTTTTATCTTCAAATCATATACTTAAATAAAACAGACATTTTGTGTCCGTCAGACTCCAAACTAGGCTGAGCGTGTATCTTGGATTTTTTCATTAATTGTGATGATTGCACATTAAAACTATTAATCTACACCGCGAAAAAAACTAAAACTGTTACGAACAACAATAGTTATTATGATATCAAAAATATCTAAAGACAATGCAGCGTTTTTCCTTTTATAGACGAAAACTTTCCTCTTCGCCACTTAAGATTACAACGTTTTTTAGGGTTCCGTATTAGAAGGGAGGCAATTACTAAGCCTACGCTGTCCGTCCTTCCATTCGTCCGTCCGTCTGTCCTAACCAAAAGCTGTATCTGCTGAACCGTAAGAGATTGTATTTGTATTTTGTATTTTGAAGGCGGGCTGGTTTCCGCAACTTGACGTCTAGCGCCTATTTTGCGTGTGAAACCGTAAGAGATATCCCGTGGATTTTGCAGAATATGTGATATACGGCGGATTTCCTAAGAAATAATAAAAATGTCAAAAAGAAAAATAATAAGGGGAGTCCCCATACAAGCAGCGTTTTTTGTACTTGTTCTATCGTAAAAACGGTAATACATACGCGTCAAATTTGGTATGATTCTTATAGAAAAACAACAAATGCTAAAAACCAGCCAAGTGTGTTCGGAACCCTCAGTGCGCGAGTCTCGCACTTGACCGCTTTTTAAATCTTAGCCTTTTTTTTAGGCCGTCGGCGCCTTCAGGCTTTGGCGCCATTTTTTATGCACCCCGCTGCAGCGCGGCTTGATCCCTTAAATTGAAGGGATGTGTGCGCATGGAAAATTGCTAGTTTAGCTTTTCCGGTAAACGATAAAGATGGGGGAAGATGTATGAGTTTTTTTTGTACTTTTCTACGTTACTATAAATGCGACTAGATTAAAAAAATAGCAGACGACTGTACAAAAAAGTCTAGCCCCAAATTAAACTTGTAACAGTACAGACACTAGCAATAATACCCAACATATGGCTCAGAAATGTGTGACACCCATGGCCTCTATCGTGTCACACGTTTTTTTCAACCAAGTGCAATGTTGCCAATGATATATTATTTCAGGTACATGCTTACAACGCTGCAAGGTACAAAAAAAAGAACACATCTTATACTAAGATAACGGCAGGCCTATAGATGGACCCTTGAATCACAGACACTCATTCATAGAATGTTTTACTTCGCCGAATTTTAACGTAATAAGGTTTCAGCAGAAATTAGTTTTCGATGAAATGAAATTCGGTGAAAAGACACATTCTATTAAATGAGTGTCTGCAAAACAAGGGGACAGCCCTATAGATATATCAACGAATCCAAAACTCTTCTAAAATATATCAGAGATACAATACTCTAACAAGATTGCGATTGTTGTAAATAAGCGTCTTGATTCCATTCGAGCCTGACAACACGTTAGATACAGCAACTAAGATGTAAGTTGAACCGCAAAAGACCTTGCTGTTGTGACCAACTTTGCTTGATGTAACTAATATTATGTACATTTTATTCAACGTATGTCAACTATTTAAGTAAAAGACAATCTTTCTTGATTGGCTCGCATTCCTTTCAGTGTATACGAATCCAAAACTCTTCTAAAATATATCAGAGATGTGCCTTGACATAAGACTACTAAAAGCTTTTTCTTTTCTTACAAAAACCCGAAATCGTAATCTTAAACTAACGATAAATCTTAAGCTACAAAGATTTGGAATCAGACCTCAAACAAATTACCACCGAATAAACTCTCTAGGAATTATTCAAAATGTCCCTTTTAATGTTTTCCTGGCTCCCGAGGGCCCCGGGAAGTTGTGACTGTTGGTTCATTCTATTGTGTAACATTAGCATGTATAAATATGTAGAAAACCTTAGAAAATATATGTGCTATTTCCGAAACATTAATAATGAAACATAGTTTGGTGCTGATATAACTGAACAATAACGGGGTAACGTTATTCTGAAATTCTATAAAGTGAGCAGATATTTTTTCTCGCTACTGTATTCAATCTTGATATTATTTTCACTTCACCCCAACCGCTACTCAGTAAGGCAAACTATATTTAGAATAATTATGATTCTGGTTCTAATTTTACTTATCATAAGCAATAATTATTACTCTTCCTCTAACAACTGTTATTTGTCACGTTTTATTTGTAACACAATAATATTCTCGATAGTTTCTCTCTCTCTTTATTTAAGAGCCAAACTCTTTCGAGTAATCGCCAACCGTTCCGGTCTTCTGTCAACTGCTTGACATTCTGGTACGACACGACTTTAACCTTCTCTTTTATTTGCTCAAAGTAATTTCTCCTTGGTCTTCCCCTGCCTCTTCATCCTTCTATCTTTCCTTCTATGACGTTTTTAAGGAAAAGGTCGTGTCGTAGCACGTGTCCTATCATAATAATGTCGATAGTTTATTGATATGAATGACCAAATTAATAATAATGATACCTCTAAATACTTCAGTACCTATTTCTGGTTTTGGTTGGCCTCATCTCCGGTGGGATACACGGCTAACCAAAAGCCGAGTAGGTATAACCACACACACTTTACTTTTAAGGGTTCCGTACCTCAAATTAAAAAAACGGAACCCTTATAGGATCATTTTGTTGTCCGTCTGTCTGTCTGTCTATCTGTGTGTCTATCTGTCTGTCTGTGTGTTTCTCAAGACCTTTTTTCTCGTGAAGGTATCAAGTTGAAATTCGTATAAAATACGTATGTCTATTATCCCTTGGATCAGTGAAACAATCAAACATCTAAGTCAACGCAATCAAAAGATACGGCCGTTTATGCCGCATATTGAAGGGAATCTCAAGGGAATCAAAACCTATAGGGTACTTCCCGTTGACTTAGAATCATGAAATTTTGCAAGAAGCAACGTCTTGTAGCACAAGTAAAGGGAAAAATTCCGAATACCGTTAAATGGTAGTTACATCACATAAAAATATATACCAGTATAAACTGACACTCACTAAGTACGAAACTGCATACTTATTGCGTGTCAGTTTATACTGGACTTTGTTTATATTGTATTCCCGTGATTTACGAACTATTTACATGCCTACAAGTTTTTGCGGAACCCTCGGTGCGCGAGTCCGACTCGCACTTGACCGGCTTTTTAAGTAATTCGCGCTACGTGATATGAAATCCTGTATATTTTCCACCCGGGTGCCCCTAACCCTGGCAGTACTGATAAAAAATGGCGTCCGTAACACTCGGTGCACGTGGCTGCACCCCGATAATGGGTTTACCTTGCATTGGTATCACCCTCATTGTTTTCGCACACATTCTGCGGTTGCACTATTTTTGGATTTTCTCCGTTATCTAAAGTCTTTTATGAGGATTAAGGAATATGAATGACACGTTTACTATTTTGTTGGTAGTGTAATTGGTGGATATTTCCTAACATTTGGTCCTTGTGGATGTTTTTATTGACATACCTTTTTAATTGAGAAGTTTCAAATGTCCTTGACAATTTTAATGTACCTTGGACAAGCTACAATTGATCCAGAAAAATAAACTTTTATAATAGTTTAATAGGTATAATAATATGATGACGTATTTAGTAAATTCAAAAAATATTACATATACATTCATTACACACACACATACATAGTATATACAGTACAGTTACAGTCATTTTTCATATATAGACTTGAGACTCGAGTATTGTTATTTTACGCCGAAATAAGAACGCTATCCTAACTTCGCACTTAGCTTGAACTTAGTTAGAACTCAGATAAAAACACCCTCTATTCATTATGGTCTCTAAAATCCCAGTAAACAAGAAAACTGACCTTGGAAATTAAGTCTTAGGCACTTTAGGCAGTCAATGAACCTATGGTGGTATTCCTCCACCAACCACCAATCCAATAAAAATAAACCATTATATTATGACCCCTGAAACCACGCCAACTATTGAAAAATCGCAGTTCATCTTACGCTGGTAACTATAAGTATAACCATCGTATTAGACCTTCGCATTCAACCATTTTCGTCCAGTCTAAGTATCCAAATATAATTGTAGGTTCGCCGTTGAAACTGAAAGGGGTTGCGATACGGAATAACAAGGCTGTTATGGCCAAGAAAGTAATTTCTAGGCGCAATTCCTATCGTTGGCTTTATTTTCGCCTGAAACATAGATCACGGAGTTGTGTCTAATACTCCGGTGATAGATATGGCGCCGTGGTGTCTGCACAAAGGCTTTGGGCTCTGGACTTGTTTGAAAACATCTTTAACTGGTTATATATAAATATCACGGAACAATCTCATAAGTGGCAGTGGGCGGGGTACATCGCTCGTAGAACTGATGGCCGTTGGGGCGGAAAGGTTCTAGAGTAGCGGTCTCTGGTGAAGATCGCGGGAAGCCGATGGATGCGAGTAGCACAAAACCGGCCGTGTCGTGGAGATCTTTGGGGAAGGCCTAAGTCCAGCAGTGGACGTCTTTCGCCTGATATGATGATGATGATGAATCTCATACAAATTTAACTAATCCCAAATTGGCTCAAAGTATATCCTGTGGTCCTTTAGTCAACGAGACTTAGGGCGGCCGCACATTGAGCCACTAGTGGCCGCCACTAAACGCGACCACTAGTGGCTCGGCTAGGCCACTAGACGTAGCCACCAATCGCGGCCACTGGTGGCTGAATGACGGCCAC
The DNA here is from genome assembly GCA_963241965.1 of Tortrix viridana. Taxonomy (NCBI): domain Eukaryota; kingdom Metazoa; phylum Arthropoda; class Insecta; order Lepidoptera; family Tortricidae; genus Tortrix; species Tortrix viridana. The sequence goes on from OY725174.1 coordinate 2,535,512, forward strand.
TAGTGGCTGCCACTATTGGCTATTGTTTATTTGAGTAGCCGGTGACTGTGGCCGAGTGTGCGCGCGAGGCGAGAGACAAAACGTGGCCACTAGTAGCGAGCGCGGGTGACTACCGCAGCATGTGGCTCGGACGCGGCCACTCGAACGCTCGGTGTGCGCCGATGCTATACAAAATGTATGAAAAAACTCGTCCGCAGATTGTGGCGGCCACTAGTGGCTACACTGTGACCGCAACTAGTGGCCTAATGTGCGTCAGTTCTTAAATAAATAAAAAAGTAAAAAAAAAGAAAGAAAAAAAGTAAAAAGAAGACATCACATTTTTCCAGGACCGCTAGCTCCATAGACAGTCAGTACCAACTAGGCTAATTGTTTATTTCTAAAGGATTTATATCATCATATACGAGTGCATCATATCATGCAGATTGAAAAATAATATCCAAGGCCTTTTATTTTATAACGTCACGAAATTTTTTGTATAATTATATTCAAACCAAAAAAACGAGAAAAATTTGCCAACATTTAATTTGTCATAATTTATTATCACCATTTACAGATCGATTCACAAGAGCTGGCACGAATGGAACGAACGAATTTAATGTCATCTATGATTGTGTGCGTGCCATCCCTTTAAACGTTGTTCGAATTTCAAACCGAAAATCTGTATTAATTTTACACACATGTAAACTTTTGTTCACTTCAAACCATTCCAGCTCTTGTGAATCTACCTGTATATTTTCAGAACATAACATTTGCTTAGGAGGAGTGCCAAAACGGTATACCTTATTTTTTTTTATGTTCATTGCCCAAAGATCTTATTTGTATGGTAATAGAAGCTGTTTGGCCCTGAGGCCATGTAGTAATAGTAAGTGACCGGCCTTCACCCGTTCTATTCGTTCATTCAGTAAACTTGGCAAGGGTTACTGTCGCCATTACGTCTGTGATGTAACAGCTTATTTATATAACCCTTATTTTATTAGTAGAATTAGTAATTCGCTACACATCCCTTTCGTTGGAAACCATGGGAACAGTGATTATTTTTCAGGATTAATATTAGGCTATATGCTAATTCAGGATATAAGCTATCTTCACTTCAAATTTCATCTAAATCCGTCTAGCCCTTACAGCGTGAAGGAGCAACAAAGATACTAACACACTTACATAATATACACACTCACAAAGTCCTATACTCGTAAAGTCCTTGTAATAGGTATAGGTACCGCTGTAGTTACACTACTTAAAGCGGTATCTCACAGATAAACTTTAGCGCTATCCTTGTTTTCCCATATGACAGAGAAAAGGATAGTAATAACAATGACACATATTTTTATCTAGGAATTGTTTAAATCGGGCCTTTATATATTTCAATGAGTTATACACGTTTTCAGACTTCCTTATAGATTACCTACGATGATTGTCCGTTAGCACTTAGAATAGGTTTAGGCTTCGGGTAAAGTCGGCTAGACTCGCATTCTGAGAGCGAGTGAGAGAGAAGTACAAACCCGAATCCTATTCTAAGTGTTACCGGACTGAGTCATAAAACGATAAGATTCGTGTCACATGAAACTTGAAGTAGGTACTGTTACATATAATAGAAAGCAGGAACTGTTTAATGACATTTGACGGCTGATAAATAGAGCATTATCAGTGAAATAGAAAAAACCGAGCAGGTGCGAGTCGGACTCGCGCACTGAGGGTTCCGTATACATTTGGCTGGTTTTTTGTGTTTGTACTTTGCAACAAAAATAAAAATGCGTTGAAAAAAAACGTTTCTTGTATGGGGACCCGCTTTATTATTTCACTTTGTTTTTTTATTTGTTAGTAAATCCGCCGCAATAACACATATTCTGAGAAAATCAACCCGCTATCTATGTATATATTACGGTTCAAAAGATACAGCTCTTTATATTTAGGACAGACAGACAGACGGACGGACGGACAGCGTACCTATGCATATTATTAGGGTCCCGTTGGGCGCCCTTCGGGTACAGAACCATAAGAAGTACGAATGTTAGATTTAAAAAATACTATTTAAAACAGGATTAATTTTTTGAATAGGAAGAATTAGGCACTAAGGCTCAAATTTTTTTATAATTAATCCTTTTAAATTAGGCTAAGTCAAACTAATATCGGCGTCCTTGTAATATCATGTAACTACTCATGGATGTTTTCTATGTATTTAAGTATGTATTTCTCTATATAAGTATGTATATCGTTGCCTAGTATCCATAGTACATAATATATGTATAGTAGAGCTTAGTTTGGGTCTAGGTCAATTTATGTGAAATATGGGACATATTCATACTTATTTCTCATATTTATTTCTTTAAACAAAAAAAATGTATTTTAAACCAAAAGCCTGACTTAACTGAACTTGGATGATGAGAAAAGGATTTAAGAGGATTTTTTTAATTTTTTTTACTATATGGTCGCCACAAGTAACACCTCGGGAAATTCATACTATAAAGTTATGATATTTTCTAGAACTATCTCAGAAGTAAGAAAGAATTTTACATGGGTCAAACAAAAATCTCCTTTTGTTTGAAGTCTCTTAAAAACAAAATAAGTTTCGATTGTACACTGATGACAATACCCTCCTTTTTGCAACGCAGTGGATAAAAATATAGAGCCTTTATGCGTAAAACAAAGCCCTTTGGCAGTATAAATGTCAGGGTAACTTTTACTATAGGGCTTGACGATTTCCGGCGCCTCGGCGGCGGCGGGTCAAATTTGTCGAGAGTGGTAATGAATATTTGATGAGAAATTACTTTTTTAAATGTTGGGATGATTGTCTATTATGGTTAACGTTTGAACTAGTTACAAGTATAAGACGTTTTCATATTCATATTTTATTTGGAAAAAATAGTCCCAAGTAGCACAAAAGCTATATAAGAGCTTATACAGGCATTATAACTTGTGTTTCAGCATTTTAAGGGCTGTATAAGCTCTTATACAGCTTTTGTGCTACAAGCATCTAAAGAGATGTCAACTTGTTTGTATTTATTCCTATAAACTTGGAGCCATAACATCGTTTCTCAATATGTATTACTTAAGCATTTCCTTGTATACTTACAAATTTAAAACAGCAAGTATCAACGATCTGCTAGCTATATCAATGCAATCAATAACTCGAACGCTGCCCCACGCCTCGGAAGCGTTGATTGACGCGTCGCCGATACAAGCGCGCCGCCCGGCGCCGCCTTTGTCATCCGTCGCCTGTTTGTTACGTGTTTGTGCTTTTAATCAATATAAATGGTTCAATCAGTTTTGTAATATTAGTATTACTTGAGGTTTGTAATAATATTACGTTACGTTTGCGTTATTTACGGGACCTCATTTGGTTCTTAAAATTGTCTTCCTAATATCAGTCTTTAATTTGGACTGACCAGCGATTGGCCAAGATCTCACCTGATGATAAATGATGTTGAATATGTCTACATTCTATGTAGCTCGCTGTTTTAGTAGCAGCCTGTCTACTCTTGTTCTGAAGACACCCAAGTTATATTTTTCAGGAAATACAGATGAAGGAAGCGAACTAGACCCAAACTAAGCTCTATGCTTGTACTGTCAGTGAATAGGTACTAGATAATATTTATAAAAATACAATCTAAGGAACAAATACTGACGTCCATCACACAAAAATTACCTTTTCTGAGAATCGAGCCTGGGGCTAGCTTGTAGGCAGGGTCACAAGTCACAACCACCAGGCTGGCCGCGTAAAATCTCTCTTCCAGGGAACAATAAATGTGAGACTATTTTTTATTGCCGTACACTAATAAGTGTATTGCTACCAATGGACCACAAATCTCTCCCTATGTATGTCGTTGTCAGATAAAAATAATGGCCGCCCTCTGCGAGAATTTTGAGATAACGACGTTTGGAACGGAGTGATTTGAGCGAGTTATGGTATGACAAAAAAACCGGTCAAGTGTGAGTCGGACTCGCACACCGAGGGTTCCATTTAAGTCCGTACTTCAAAAATATACCCTTTCACGTACTTTAAATGTATGGAATAAGGTCCATTTTGACTTGCCTAAACTTTAGTACAGATCTTTAAAGTTTTATATCAATTTCCCGTAAAATATAAATAGTTATTTATAAGTTAGGAATTTTTCAGATTTTTTGGTTTATAAACTTCGGAGATAAGAGGAGGAACGGTCAGGTTTAAAATGTGCAGACTGAGCCCTTTCATATGATACCCCTTTTTTTTTATAAGAGAGGGAGACAAACGATCATGCGGGTTACCTGATGGGAAGTAATCACCACCGCCCATGAACACCGACAACTCAAGAAGAGTTGTCGGTCCGTTGCCGGCCTTGTAGGGAGATGAACGCTCTTTTCTTGAAGGCCCCCATGTCACAACTGGCTGCTATTATCAAATCACTTTCATTTCATTTTTCAATCCCCCATTCTAGACCCCTTTTCAATTATTTTTAAAATTAATTTCATATTTTTGTACTAAAAACAGATGCGGGCAAGCAAGTTATACAACTATGCCAATTTTCAAGTTGATAGCTCGTGTGCTTGCTGAGAATAACTGCTGTGACATACAGACAACAACAAAGTCTTATGGTGAGACGAGATGGGTCCCTTTTTTACCATTTTGATACGGAACCCTAAAAACTAGACAAATTGTACTACATATTTCAGATTTATGACGCTGTGAGATGTTTTTGATTATATTATCTAAAGCATTATAAACTTTGGCCAGCCAAGAGACATCACGCGGACGTTGACGATTGCGGAAATCAATGAATTTGAAGGACTGACATAGATCTTAGTGCGTACGAGTGACTTTCGGAGAATGTAACTTGGCTGCTATGTTATTCTGTTGACACATCGTCGTTCAGTTCTACTCGGTCGATGAATAGCCGGCGAATTTACGTCGTCCGTCAATGTGAGTAAATGACATTCAACTGCCTGCACATTCATTTACCCACCTTGACGGACGACGTAAATTCGCCGGCTATTCATCGACTGAGTAGATCTGAACGACGATGCGTTAACAGAATAAAATAGCTGGGCCCTTAGCCAAGATGCATTACGCTAACTAGCGTTTCTATCCGTTTTGTTTTTAAACCAATCGCGTCACTGGTAGATCAATTCATACGAAGAGTCACGTGATCTACCAGTGACGCGAGTGGTTTAAAAAACGAAACGGATAGAAACGCTAGTTAGCGTAATGCATCTTGGCTAAGGGCCCTGGACTCCTCCGGTCGTGTTTATAGATATGGATAAACCTCGATACAGCATTTATCACTTTCTGACCACATGTAAAATGGAGAGGGACGGATGGTTTATCCACATTTACCCATCGCGATAACGGCGACCGAAACACGGGGCAGATAAAAAAAAAAGTTAGTAACTGATCATTTATTTATGTTTTTAAACTTTATTGCACAAGTAAAAATGACGGACTTAATGCCTTCTAATTCTCTAAGAGTTAGAATTATGTAAGAGAAGAGAACAGTTTAATTTTTATTTTACCTTTCTTGTTGATATAAGAAAATAATTAATAAATAAATATATATCAGTGGGACAATCTCACACAAATTGACCTAACTCCAAACTAAGATCTATGGGTACTAGGCAACTATAAACATACTTAAGTATATAGAGAAATACATACATTCAAATAGAAAACATCCATGACTCAGGAACAAATACTTGCGCTCATCACACAAATATGTGCCTTTACTATATACCGGGATTCGAACCGGGGACCCCTAGCTTCGTTGACAGGGTCACGACAAATGGCAAAACATAACTCCTATTGGACATAATACTGCCTAGACAAGCTCGCATGCCTATAGAATATAGTTATTTAAATTTAGCCTATTATCAGATAAGAACTGTTTAGAGGTTAGAAACGGACAAAATAAGGAAAACCAAGCCATTAAGGAAAATAACATGAAGTAATGTATCAAGATTACTACAGATGAAGATAAACTAGATTACGATAAATATATTTGCGTAATAGTAACATGTGACCTAAGAAAGCATGCATTTTAAGTCAAAGAAGAGAGAAAGAAGAAGAAAATAATGTGTTACTAAGGTAGTGTTTAAAAAAGAACCAACTGCTAATATTATAAATGCAATGGAAGTTTGTATGTTTGGATGTTTGTGTTTTATCACGTTTAGATAGTCCTTATCCTGGATTGACATTTTATCCCGGAAAATTTGATATCCGGGAAAAGCAATACGACGTCTATACGGTGGGTAAAACCCAGTACTTAGATCATAAAAAATACTGAAAAGAAAAGAACGAGGACGGTTTGGCATCTTGGGAAATTGAGATATCAAAAATGTCATCATAAATATTTTCAAGTAATATTTGGCTTGTAAATTATCTGAATAATTTTAATATTCATCACAAGTCGTTTTGGCGTCTAGACGCTCATTTTTGGCAAAGTCAAAGCTACATCTTGCATCTATACATTCGTTTTAACGATGCTTACATCGTACATCGTTATTTTTAAGTACACTATTGTTTATTTTTAGGGGAAATTGGATTGTGTCCATGTCGTTGAATAAGTGGCGATGTCCTTTACGAAAGCTGGCGTATGTCTGGGATGTTACACGCAAATAGCGTATATTTGCGTATATAGTTTTGTTTGTTAAAATTCAGATGAGCAGATGTGAAGTGGAACATAATATTATGTCCTATAGATAAAAATTCTCATTTTATTTATAACTTTTTAAATAAAAAGAGTAAATTCTTCTTTGTACTTCCATATGGATGCATGAAAACATCCTCCTAGCGCTTTTTCACACTGAAAACACTGCTTTCATGCATCGTTACATACGGAAGTACACAATAACATGATAACAAAGAATATTCCTTTGCATGCTATTGCAGGTTTTATATGTACTGTAACTAAATATATGTATATTTATGTATTAACCTAGAACACGTGATGAAAATGTTACAAAACTCTCAAAATATTTTCACACAATTTATTTTCTAATAACATTATGCATAGTGAAACAGTAAATTAGACTCTGTTATTGTGACATTTCTATGTGGCTTTCCACCAGATGTCACCACCCACTTATTGAATGAAGTTGGCACAGTGTTTCGTTGTAATCAACCATCTGTGAAAATATTGATTCATTCATAAAACTCTAATGAAACAGCCATACAAACACCCTTGAGTAAAAGTGACCTCCAGAACGTTGGTATCGTTCCAAGCCATACTAGATACAATTGTATGTATGTATGGACTTCGCTCGTCTCGGCTTTTCATTTCATTCTGGAGTTGGCAAAGATTCTTTTACAATCGTATGAATAATTTTATTTCACAATTGCTTTTGTGTCTTATTCTGTTGGCAAGTTTTTGTTACGGCGTTTTTTTTTTTTATTGATTTTACTGAGGGTTGTTTTGGATTTAACGCTTTTAATCGCTTGTTTTTTTATGTCACTTCAGTTCTTTTAATGACAACGGACAAAAAAATCGGTCAAGTACTTCACACAAAGTCGTTCAGAAAATGTCGAATATAGTCGTAGATTTACGTATCTTTTTGTTAGTTACCAATTATATTCAACCTTACAAAGCCTACCAATGAAACATTTATTACACTAGACACACATCCACACTTCAACCCATTCAATGCCCAGCCTTTTATTCTCCACAGAAATCAGACCCGATATTGTGTCATAAGCGCTGAACGCTTAACCCTCGCCTGCCGGGGTGTTTCCGACCCGCCGCGTTCCGTTTACGAACGCAGCGCGCAGTATTAATTCTATTCGGTAGAGGAATTAATCGGCCGCCGCAAACGGCCCGATGAATCGAAGATGAGCTATGGGCTTGTTAGTGGGCCGTTTTTGGGTTTGTTTTGAGATATTACATTGTTAAGTCTATCCACTCATTAATTCACTAGTTTAGTTTACGTCAATCTAATTAGATTATTTTGGATTTGACTTTTGCTTTTTATTTAGGAGTAAAAACACTTTTTTACACTTAAAATATCTTTTGGGTAACTAGAGTGTCGTGAACGCTACTGAACTTATGATTAAATAATGAAACAAACCATTCATTCGCGAACTAAACTTGTCTACTCGTTTATAGGTAATTCTTGTCTTAACGCTTAATTGTCAGCTGAAGAATTCTTGAAGGCCGGCCGTATATCAGAAGACGAGGCTTCCCACAAGGTGCAATAAATTTTACTTCACCTAAATTACCTGCAAGATATTACACTCGGCTTCAAAAAAATCTGGATCTTATAAAAATTACACAATAATTAATGAATGCCGTTTGAAAAGAGTCACGTAATATTCTTTAGAAAACTACTTTTTTACAGTTTAAAGCTCTTAAAACATTAATATGAAACAACGGCGACGGCAATAGTAAAAATTCGCGTGAATCAAGTAGATCTATTGTTAGCATAGATTTATACATGCTGATATTTTAGACAGCTGACGAACGATAAAATAGTCTCAGCGATAACTATTACACAAGTAAACAAGTGCTAATAGAGTTTTACAATTTCGTGTAAATTAAACACAGAGGTATATTCTGAAACTTTGATATGAAACAAAACACAAACTTGTCAAATACAAACCTACAAATTAAACCCAATTTAAGTCATCCACAAACCGAAACACGGAAACTTATTGTTCCAAATCTATTTAAGGTTTCTGATTCCAAACAATAATTTAATTTGCGTCCAAAACTTAAATCTCTGAGTGTTTGTCACTCAATTGTTCCCAAACTTGAAACATTTGCGCTACAATGGATTCTGCAGGCTTAATTCTAAGTAGGTATTAATTCTGCTATATATCAGGAAGTTTTGGGGTCTTTTGGGCCCCCCGAAGCAGGGAAGGGTTACAAGGGATTCATATTTGTATTCACCGATAATCTTACATGATTTATATTTTGGTGACAATTGGTGACTCCATTGCCGTTTTTACAGTAAACTTTACCGTTTATGCGGTAAAATGACGAGGTATTTACAGTCAGCTATGTTATTCTATTAACCTGAGTCGATGAATAACCGGCGAATTTACGTCGTCCGTCAAGGTGGGTAAATGACATTTGATTGTCTGCATATTCATTTAGTCGCTGGTTTCACAGACGACTCAGATCGTCCGTTAAACGCACGGTATTCTGTTACATCACACGTCTGAATAAAAAACCTTGAGTCACTAATACTTTATAAAATGTGTTTGTATGATGCAGGGAAAGCCATCATGTCTTTTGTAGATTTCTAGTCACTCTTACACCTAAAACAGATTACGTAAACAGCTATTCTCATAGTAGTTTTCCAAGTAAATACGTTTTAACGTTGATTCGATTATGTTGGAATGTGAGGGGGCCAAAAGAGGCCGTTCTACTTTTCGGCGCCTAAGAAAACGTCCCCTAACGTGAACGTATTTGTGACGTTCTCAATATAAAGAGACCTTATGGCGGAAGGCAGTTAAGCTCTTCTTATTCTTGTAACTATACGAATACGATGGTAACAGTTCTAAAAACGGCGTAACCGCCTGCCTCCATAAGGTCCCTTTATATTGAGAACGTCACATTTAGAAGCGTAATTTTCGTACAGAACCAGATAATCTACCAATTTTAAGATTCTGACCGTACGTATTTAGTACACACGATTGGTTTAAAAATATAAAATCAATACAGAAACGATGATATGACATCCTGATAAAAGAGGTTTGTTCTATAAAGGGAAGTGGTTAGTTGGCATTTCGACCACCCCAATGGTCAGATGAGTACAAGAGGAGGCTTATATAGATGCTGCAGTAGGTCAATGTAGGACGATTGGTTAGCTAGATGGATTGATTTTCACGGGAGATAAACCTTAAATTAGACTACGTGCCTTTTTGGTACAGATATGCCGCTTGCGTAGGTTTTTCAGATAGTAAATTTCCTTATTGTGAATTTTATCAATTCTATTATATCAGGTTCCTGTCGATCAAAATAGTTGAGTAGAACATGGCGCAATATTTGTGTTTTAAGTATTAGTAGTTTATTAAAATAAAATATTTTTCATTTAGTGTATACCACAGGTCATTCATTTAAACTGGCCATTTAATACGGCTTTTTTTAATGACGCAGGAATGTTGTTTTATGGACATACTTAATATGCAACTCTGAACTGGACAGTTTTAGTTTACTGTTTAAAAAATAGTTTTATCAAATTTATATCTCCCAATTTATTTATTGCAGATATGGATTAGGTTAGTTAGTTATATAGTTTTCTTTTATTTATTTGATTATCATGATTATATTTACATCTGTCTGAGCCACGTGAGATTATCAAACATGTTCAATAGACGAGACAATACAGCGAAAACGAAATACACAAGTGTGTTTACAATTCGCATTTTCTTTCTAGACTTTATCTCGTACTGAAAAAACTTCATGCCCGTGGTTTTCATTTTCTCTTTTCTGATAAGCTAGGTTATTCTGTTAACGCATCGTCGTTCAGTTCTACTCAGTCGATGAACAGCCGGCGAATTTACGTCGTCCGTCAAGGTGGGTAAATGACATTCAACTGCCTGCACATTCATTTACTCGCTGGTTTCACAGCTGGTCGTCTGTGAAACCAGCGACTAAATGAATGTGCAGGCAGTTGAATGTCATTTACCCACCTTGACGGACGACGTAAATTCGCCGGCTATTCATCGACTGAGTAGAACTGAACGACGATGTGTCAACAGAATAACATAGCAGGGTTGGTTTTAAAAAAAAGTTCTCTATCCACTTTAAAATTCGTGTTACTTTATTTCCCATAGTATTTCAAACTAGCGTTTGCTCGTGACTTCGTCCACATAGCAGCTTCTCGCTTTTCCCTCAGAAAATATCAAATTTCAGGTATAAAAATTACCCCATGTCCTTCTCCGGGATGCAATCTATCTTCTTGCCAAATTTCATTCCGATCCGTTCAGCCGTTTTGCTGTGAAAAGATAAACAAATATAGATACAGCATTTATAAGCCCGGTAGCACACCTCCGCCGCGAAACCGCGAAGCTGTGGCGGAATAGTGATACTCGTATTTAATACGCAATTGAACTTTATTTCGTTGCCAGAGTTTCGCTACTACAGTTCCGCGGCGGAGATGTGCTACCAGCGTAATAGGTAGTATTCAAACATTAATGTTATCCCAATATTTGGTTTAAGATTTTCCTATTTATCCTTGCTAAACGCGTTCTCACGTTCTTCCCGATAACTTTACCCTCTTTTGTAAGTCATTGCATCACTATTGTGAACGATGATCGATCATCAACCTCCCCCAGTAATTATTGTATTCACTAAGGGTCCTAATCTAATACTAAACTTAAAACGTAGTCACTTAAACAGCGTTCAAGTTAATGACGCGACGTGGAGATTAATAAAGTTTTTTTTAAGTTGTTTTTTAATTAACTTCGTGTTTATGTTAGGTTATGACATTGAGTGCTTTATTAGAAAACGCCAGATTTGTACATTATATGTCTAGTTGAAAACAATAATTTAGAGTAATAGGTAATCCTTCCGCATACCTTATTATTTACCCTAATGAATGGCCTCTATTTTAAGCTCTTCGAACATCAAACTTTAATTAAATAAGAGTAGGTACACTAATTCAGACCTCTTACAGTTTTAATTAAGTAAAGGGAAGACATTACGACTAAATTAACTTCACGGAACTTTTAAAGATTATAACCTACATCGAAGCAGACGTTTCTTTGCATAATTCTCAACAAATGCTATAATTACAAAGTTAAAATCCACATCGAAATTTTCAGAAAGTAAAGCTTTGTTTTTCTTTAATTTAAAAACACGTGAACTACGAACAACCTTAAAGCAAGCTAATAAGATTTACTCTCGAATATTGCAACAGTAAGTAAAACTTTGTCATCCATGATCCACCTACTTAAATGAATAGGTCGTACATGAAACATAAAAGCCATGGCATTTTCAACCTTGTCAAGCTTTACATAAAACTGTACTTGAAATATAACTTATATAACACTTATCCTCGGTTTTCCTAGTTTAGCTGTAATGCCAGAAACCTATGCGTGGCCACGCGCACCTCCATCACTCTTATCTGACCGGGAGTCGAACCTACGTATCGTCGGACGCAGGCTGAAATGTCGATAACATCACAACTTATAGCGACATGCGTGATGAATTAAAAATTGGTTCCGGTAACGAAATGTATTACTATAGAAAAAAAAGCCGGTCAAGTGCGAGTCGGACTCGCGCACCGAGGGTTCCGCACAAAATTGTAGGCATGTAAATAGTTCATAAATCATGGGAATACCATATAAACATAGTCCAGTATAAACTGACACGCAATAAGTATGCACTTTAGTACTTAGTGAGTGTCAGCTTATACTGGTCTAATTTTTTTTGTGATGTAACTACAAATTAACGGTTTTCGGATTTTTTCCTTTACTTGTGCTATAAGACATAGCTTCTTGCAAAATTTCATGATTCTAAGTCAACGGGAAGTACCCTATAGGTTTTGATTCCCTTGAGATTCCCTTCAATATGCGGCATAAACGGCCGTATCTTTTAATTGCGTTGACTTAGATGTTAGAGGTACGGAACCCTAAAAAGAAACAATTGAAAGAGAAGTGAAAAAAAAAAAAAGCTATTAATATGATAAAGCAGGCATTCCTAAATTTCTACTGAGAATCTAATTAAAAATAGTTTAAAAGCATGTTAACAACAAATAACTTTTGTTATCACCGTTTCAAACTGTTATCTATACTAATAAAATCGTTTGTCCTGACTGACTATCAACGCACAGCAAAAACTACTAAATCTAGAAATCTGAAATTTATAATATAGGTTTATTTTATAATTAAATCATCGGCTAAGAGAGGATTTTCGGAAAGTTCAACTTACAGGGGAAATAGGAGGGGTAACTTTATATGAAAGTCTTAACTTATAACTAAAGCAAAGCGAGGGCGGGTCACTAGTTTTTTTTTTATATAAAAAACATATGAAGTACTGTTTTAAGGATGATGTGTAATCATTTCAACTTCAGTCTGAACAGGTCTATGATTCACGAGTTGCCTCGTGTTACTTGTTACAGAACTGATACGCGACGAAAACAGAAGCTGTTGGCCTGTTGGTGTTATCAGTCATTTCCTTTTATCAAGATGTAGATTAAAAAGTATCACATGTACCCCAGTAAAGTATGAAAATCTAGCCCAGTATGTTTTTGAAATGAGATGACTATGAATGATTATTTAACTAGCAAAGAACTCGGTAAAGCATTAGAAACTAATATTATACTTATAATATGTAAAATACTAAGCAAATTATAGTTTTCAAAACTATTTGCATAGCATTTACTTGAACTCTGTTCTAAACACTTAACCCTGAGAGATATAACTCGAGAACCATTTGAGTTATACACAGATTAAGGTTCAACATTGTCCAATCTGTTCCTAATAGTTAACGACTTGGGAGTTTTAAACTCATATAATTTTGACACAGGCCAAAACTACACCGGGCTCCCGTTACGCGGATATATCTTTGTTTCGAAGTTTAACTTTCTGGAACAGGAGAGACAACTTTTATTTCTGCGGTTGTGTATACATGACTCATTTGCGTCATCAATTCATCATGAACTATGATTTAAATCGGTTTACTTTGTGATAAAGTTATCTTGACAACTTTTCCTCCTTCAAGAGATATCAATTTGAAGCTATTGCGTCTAACTGATATGAAATAACTATGAGATTGTAACACTCCACAAGAGCAACCAACTTGAGTTCATTGCTTTAGCTGCTGGCTCGAGAGATACTTCTCAGCTTGAAACTAAAACAATGTCGCTTTCCCACGTGAAAACAGACGACCAAAATTCAACTGAAGATCTTCAAACACAAACATGCGGTGAAGAAAAATTGTGTAGTGTTGAAAAAATTAAGAAATATTTACCAATTACAAAATGGCTACCCGAATATACGGTTGCAAAACTTGTACTGGATATGATTGCCGGAATTACTGTTGGATTAACAGCTATACCCCAAGGACTGGCTTACGCTGATGTGGCTGGTCTTACCCCGGAATACGGACTCTACTCAGGACTGATGGGAGGTTTTGTTTATCTATTTCTGGGATCCTGCAAGGACATCACCATCGGACCTACTGCCATTATGTCAGCGTTGATCTCTAAGTACGTTGCTGGCTACTCGGCTGACTTTGCAGTATTAGCAGCTTTTATGGCAGGTATATTCATACTATCCATGGGTGTTCTCCGCCTTGGATTCCTGGTAAATTATATATCTAAACCCGTCATAAGCGGTTTTACTACAGCTGCCGCTTTCCAAATTATAACATCACAGTTCAAATCATTGCTTGGACTCCAAGGTTCATCGGGGAATAATTTTTCGGAATCAATGGTTAATTTAATACGTAATATCAAAACTGCTCAGTTATGGGATGCTGTTCTTGGATTATCAACAATTGCTATTCTATTATTCTTAAAGTGGGTAGGTGACGGCTGCAGCCGCACAGACGGTCGCGTGAAACAGCTAAGGTGGTTCGTTTCTTTATCTCGTAATGCAGTAGTTATTATATTAGGAATGGCAATAGCTTACATCTTGCAAGTTTCCATCGGCAAAGTACCTTTAGTGTTGATTGGTCATATAGATGGTGGTCTCCCAAAAATATCAGCTCCTCCTTTTAGCAGTACAGTTGGAGATGAAACTTACTCATTTGTCGAAATGTGTCAAGAATTAGGACCTAAAGCAATAGTCATTCCTTTTGTTGCCATTCTTGAGGCTGTGGCCATTGCCAAAGCATTTGCAGGACAAGATACTGTAGACGCGTCTCAAGAAATGATTGCTCTAGGAATCGCTAATATTTTAGGCTCTTTAGTAAGGAGTATGCCTATAACCGGGTCTTTTTCGAGGTCTGTTTTAAATAATGCATCGGGTGTTCAAACTCCTGGGGGTGGAATATTTACAAGCTTGTTGATCCTTCTTGCATTAAGCTTATTAACATCAGCTTTTTATTATATACCTAAAGCACTATTAGGTGGATTGATAATTTCAGCTATGCTGACTATGATAGATTTATCGATGTTCATGAAACTGTGGAAAATAAGTAAAAATGAATTTGTTACGTGGGTTTTAACGGTAGTGGTATGTTTATATGCAGGACTAGAATATGGTATTATAGCAGGTATTGCGACTGAGGCCATATTTTTGCTGTATGTTTCATCGAAGCCTGTGGTAGAAATTAGTACTGTTCGGACTGGAAAGGCAGAAATTATTATTGTTCAGTTGCCTGAAAATATGTCTTATTGCGCAGCAGAACACGTTCGACATGAAGTTAAACAGGTCTTGCACAGATGTTCTCCAAGTACGGTTGTCATTCTAGATGGTTCTAACATGAGATCCATGGATTCTACGGTAGCATCAAATCTAATGGCCGCAGTCGTGATTTTACAGAGCCACTGCCATCGAATTGTATTCCTAAATTTTGTTACTAGATTGGAAAAACTGTGTCTAGAAATTAACCCCGAATTAGAAAATAGCTTCTTGATTGCATCGCATGTGGATGATTTGAAACTTGACGTGTTTTTGAAAACGTAATTTTTGTAGGTTTACCGCCTGTTTCACAATCGTCAAGTAAAGCATATGTGACAGATAAATTTAGCCATTTCCCTTTCTTACACTTGAAAATAGACAAGGAGAGGGCTATATTTAACTGACAGATGAAATTACTTGTCGATTGTGAAACAAGCCCTTAATGTTATATTTTGAAGGCTCATTATTATTAAGAGTAAATACCTAGTTATTAAGACTTAAATCATTGTATGTTCAGTGTATCAGTCAAGTATTTTTTTATACTACGTAGTTTTTTTAATGGTTTTATATATTAAGTAATATAATAACATGAAATTATTAAATAAAAAGTGCATATCTTGCGTACGTATTATTTTATTATTATTTACCACTATAGCAATTTTGTATCTTAATTTTAAACGTTAATATTTTTATACCATTATCCAAATAAAAATGTCACATAAGATTAAATGAAAGTATTATGTAAAGTTTATATTAAACTTCTAAAATATCCTGTGTGTTTTTTTTGCGTGTCGTACTTTTATATTATCTTTGCAATTTATGTCAATGCACTCTCGAAGATCAAGATGTCCACTTAAATAAATTGATAAGAACAATTCGGATAGTTTGATCTCGTTTTACGCAAGATTAACCACCGCAAATCACAGGCTAATTTAATAGAAATCAAAAATAATTTTACTCAAATAGTCAGTAATAAAGTTAAAAGTAATGTAAAAATAAATCAGGTAGATACTTAGAACTACAAAACGACAAAACAAACCCTCCCATGCCTCTTGAAAGAAAAAAATGAAGTAAGTTTAAAAAAAAGTTAAAAGCATTTCTTATTAAAAAGGCCAATATTCTGTCCCAGAATTTTTTAATTATATATACCAAATAATGTATATTTAAATACAATGTAAATACGTGGGATAAGTATGCATGCAACAGCATGCATACTTGAAATAAGTAATTTGACCATAATTAGTTAGATATACACAATCTCACAATATGAATTAAAGTAGGTATAAATAAAATAAGGCTTGCGGTATGCTGCATGTAAAACCATGACAATGTGTACGCCCCGAGGCACCTTATCTTACCTATGAAGGACAAATAAATATTTGAATCTTGAATCTTCTGATAAACTCTAAACGAAAATTTCCCTGAAATTGACGTATATTTCTAGGGAAAAAGTACAATCTAAGACTTATCTCTAACGTCACTCCAAGTTTTTCCAGCATTTATCTTGGTGCAGTTTCGGCAAATTATTTTGATTATCCATATGCACTGATAAAATCAAACAAAGTATTGTATATTGTTCGGTCCGTAAACTATGAGGGGGTAATCAATATTGAAAACAGACATACAGACGTAAATCATTGACACTTATTTACCTTAAATAACTCAAGCAGAAGTAATGTGACAATTGTTAATAGATCAATCTATACGGGTGGTTTTCAAAAAAGTGTTAATATTTAGTTGAGGACTAAAGTTATCAAGGGTAACTTATCCATTACGTCACGAGAATTAGTCATACATTTTTATATACTGCACTCATATTCAATAACCAAAACAGAATCAATCCTCTCCCGTTAGTAATATACAATATTATACTAGCTTTTGGACGCAACTCCGTCTGCGTAGAAATGGTTTATCCTGTAATTCACGGGAACTATCAAATTTTCCGAGACAAAAACTATGCTTCCCCGGGACTCAAACTATCTCCACACCAAATTTCATCTAAATCAAATCAGCGATTTAAGCGTGATGAGGTAACAGACAGACAGAGTTACAAGGGTTAAAGCTAGTAGGGATGGTTGTACTGGCTATTGGAGTTTTGTCTGAGATACCACCATTCGTCATATAGGAGTATAGTTCATTTTCGTGACGTAATGGAAAAGTTACCGTTGTTAATTTTAGTCCTTAACTAATTACACTTTGAAAACCGCCCAAACACAAACTTCAGAATGGCCTAAATACACTATGAAATATGATTAATAATCAAACGAACTTACCCAGTTCGATGATAATTGTGGGAGAGTTTAACCGAGACATTAAGTCCTTTTAACTGTTAGTTAGACGCATCGGCTCACCATAGTCCACGTATTTTTAAAGTTTTTTTTTTTTTTTTTTCTTTCCTGCGTAGCTGGGAACACTCCGATCCGTTACTGTCATTCAGTTTAAAGACCATATTTCAGGACCTGTAAAAACTAGGGGAAGGATTAAGTCCCACGGGTATGGGCGGGAGTGCTAATGTCTCGGTTAAACTCTCCCACAATTATCATCGAACTTCACAACTGGGTAAGTTCGTTTGATTATTAATTGTGGTTCGAGTTTAACCGAGACATTAAGTCCTTTTAACTGTTAGATGTTCAAAGCATACAGTCATGAAATAGGAACACCATTGTATTAGTAAATTAAATTTATATTCTCAATATAATTCTTCTGGTAACAATCAACATTTGAAAAAACTCTATATTAGAGCATTTAATCAATAATCAGTCTAATTTGTATGGCACAATTCTAACTTTAATTAAACAGTAATACTTAAATAACAACTTATTTATTTAAATCACAGACAGTCTCAGCAAACAAAGAAGCTGACTGTACTATAGGCTTATTATAGAATTGTGCAAACACTGCTGAGTTGGGACCCCAACCAGCGGTTTTTCTGATTAAGTCAACATTTAAACCCATAATATTTGCCTTAGACGAAGCAGCGTGTCGCGTGCTATGTGAGGAGAAAACGGAAGTATCTATACCGCTTTTATTTAAAATATCCTTTATCCATCGACTAATTGTTTGAGATGATATTACTGTATACGGCCTTCTAAAGGTAATAAAAAGCTTTCCAATATTATTGGCACGTAAGTTTTCTGTTCTTTTTATGTAATCATTTAATGTTCTTGCTGCACAGATCTCAGGCCTTTGGGTAAAGTATGGTAACACTAAAGCAGGTTGCAGCGCTCCAACTCTTGAGGTTTTAATGAGATCATTTATTTTAATTATAATCTTCTCATCTGAGAAACATATATTTTCTATCTTAATTAAACTTAATGTTTGTACCCTGTGTGCTGTAATAAGTGCTAAAATAGTTACTAATTTTTTGGATAATAATTCCAGTGAGATCTCAGAATTAGGATACAATTTACATAGAAAATCTATAACCACGCTCGGATCCCATGTAACATTATATTTAGGGGTTGTAGGTCTTAGCCTAAAAACTCCCTTAAAAAATCTTTTGATTAATTCGTTAGAACTAATATGAGGTCCAATTATTAAAGCTAATGCTGACCGAGTAGAATTTAGGCTCCCATATTTTGAACCATTGTTAAACAATGTGGTTAAAAATTGTATGATATCTGGGATGGTAGCGTTACAACAATCTAAATTATTTTCTTGGCAGTATGACCACCATGATTTTAAGCACGTATTGTATTGCAATATAGTATTATCCGCTAACGAAGCAATCATGACTTCTACCGACGCATCAGGCACACCCCTGCTTCCTAGCGCTTGCCTGATAAGATGCCTGCAACCAGGGAAAGGCACTCGTGAAGTGGATGTGGTTGGCTGTTAACAGAAGTTAACAGTGATACATTAGGTGGGAAGAAAATTGGTTCAGACACAAGTAATTTTTGATATAAGGTGTACCAAGGCTGTGTTGGCCAGTGAGGTGCAACTACTATACCAGTAGCCTTCTCATCAACAATCTTTTTTAGAGTTTTGAGCAACATTGAAAACGGGGGAAAAGCATAGAAGAAATATTGAGACCAATTAACTGTGAAAGCATCAATTGTAAAAGCATCTGGGTCTGGTTTGTAAGAAATAAATAAATCACATTTTTTGTTAACTCTACTAGCAAAAAGATCTATTTGAGGTTTACCAAAACATTTTGTAATCTTATTGAAAGCGTTGTCTGCCAATTCAAATTCAATGCAAGATTGTGATTTCCTTGATTCTGCATCAGCTAAATAATTTTCTTTGGATTGAATGTATGATGCGAAGATGTAAATATTTTTATCTTCGCACCACTGCCATATATCTTTTGTTAAAGCACTAAGGTGAGGAAATTGGACTCCACCCATGCGATTGATATACGATATGGCTGTAGTGTTATCAATTCGCAGGAGTACTTGGCAGTTCCTACAGTTCAAAGCATAGGTTTTTAATCCAATAAATGCTGCAAGTAATTCTAGGTAATTAATATGATGTTTTTGTTCACTGATTGACCAAGAACCCCCGGTTGAATTATTATTGCATGCTGTGCCCCAGCCAGTAAGGGAGGCATCGGTAAATATTTCTAAATCATATATATCTGATCTGATTTCATTACATGAGGAATCTATGTGAGTTATCCACCATAAAAGGTCAGGTTTGAGTGTTTTGGGCAGTTTCATATTTTTATTGTAATTATTATTATTTAATAGGTTAAGATATTTTACTCTTTCTGCAGCCTTTGTGTACACTGTACCATACTTAATGGCAGGGCAGACTGAAGTAAGAAGACCCAGCAAATGTGCAAAGTCTCTAATTTTGCAATTATTCATATTGTAGAAAGCAAGTAGTTCCTGTTTTATTTTTCTACGCTTTTCATTAGGTAATTCTAATCTCATTTTTGATGAATTTAATATAAAGCCAAGATACTGACAGGATTGTGAAGGAATAAGAGCACATTTGTCAAAATTTATTGTGAAGCCTAGTTGTTTAATTAAATTACATGCTTTTGATATGCCCTGTTCTGCCTCAAATTGAGTGTCAAAAAAGAGGATAATATCATCCAAGTATATTGTACATGTTATTTTTTGAGCTCGGAGATATTCAAGTACAGGTTTCATTATTTTTGTGAAAACAAATGGAGCTGTACAAAGTCCAAAAGGAAGCACATTAAATTCATACAAATTATCCTGCCATTTGAAACGCAAATATTTTTTGGAATGTTTATGAATAGACACTGAAAAATAGGCTTCCTTTAGATCTATTTTTGCCATCAAACAGTTGTTTGTTATTAATTTGGTGGCAGTCCTAATATCTTCAAGTTTGAAGTGTGATGTCTGTATGTATTTATTTAGTCTTTTAAGGTTAAGAATGAAGCGCATATCACCATTAGATTTTGGGGTTAAGAATATGTGTGATAGGAATTGGTTGCGACATGGCTGACACTCTCTTATGGCATTAATACTTAGAAGATGGGATATAGCATTTTGCATGTCAATTGCCTCTTT